>CM077935.1:54234487-55455737 GCA_039797435.1 Crotalus adamanteus | reverse complement strand
CCAGCTTCACCATTGATTTTGCTTGTCAGAAGCCAGTTGGAAAGATTGCAAATGGCAATCACATGACTGCAGGACACTGCAACCATTGTAAATATGCAACCATTGCCAAATGCCCGGATCACAATCACATGACCATAGGAACACTGCAAGGGTCATAAGTCACTTTTTTCAGTGCCATTGTAAATTTGAATGGTCACTAAATGAATGATCATAAATTGAAGACTAGTTGTGAACAGAGATAGAGACCTAATGTTTAAAAACATTAGCACCAAAGAGGAAAAGGCAATTTAAGTCTTCAAAGAACTACATAAACATCTTAAAATATGTCTGGAAAAATGATTATCTAATGCAGATGTTTCAAAACACTATAATATAGCTTATCTTGGTCAATGTGACATTCTATATTAGGTACAGACTCTGAATGAAAACTGGGTTGCTATAATTTCATCAGAAAGTAATTAAAGTATACAATGACTATCTCTTCCTGCAATGGACAAGATGGAAAAACAAAGTTGTTGAGAGATGTATCAGCCATAATGGTTACCTGAAAGTTCAAGGTGGGGTCTAAAGCACTACAGTCTTCAAACCTCTCCTACAATACGAATGACAGATTTATTTCCACCCACTCAGCTTTCAAATCTGCTTTGCCTAGATCAGAAATATACTCAGTTCCAACCAACATCAACCAGCATTACTGAAACAAGCTTCAAGTTAGAGCAGGGCTTTTCAACCCATAGTACACGTACCACCAGTGGTACTTTAGCACCTGGCTGGTGGTACGCGAGCCCTAGCCAAGTGTAGCGGGGGAGGGAACCAGCTAAAGTGGCGCCGCACAGACCTGGAGATCAGCTGGAGCTGCAGAGCTTGGCAGAAGCCACAGGATCGGCGCAGGTGGCAACATGGTAATTGGAGCTTCCGGCACACCCGGAAGAGAAAAAGGAGGAGGAGGGCGGAGAGAAGACAAGTATAAAAGGGGCAGAGCGAGAAGAAGCTTTTCTTACCAAAGCAGTGAGGAGAGACAGAACGAGCGGCCTATTTTCGGGTGAAGGGTGAGTTAGTGAGCGGCCTGTTTAACAAGCGGCGTGTTTTTGGGCAAAGGGTGAGTTAGCGAGTGGCCTGTTTAGCAAGCGGCGTGTTTTTGGGTGAAGGGTGAGTTAGTGAGCGGCCTGTTTAGCCAGCAGTGTGTTTTCGGGCGAAGGGTGAGTTAGCTAACGGCCTGTTTAGCGAGCTGCGTTTTTGGGCGAAGGGTGCGTGAGTGCCATGTTTAGCAAGCGGTGAGTTTTCAGGGGAAGGATGCGTGAGCGAGCGGTGTTTAGCGAGTGGCATATTTTTGGGGGAAGGGTGCATGAGCGAGCGGCGTGTTTAGTGAGTGGTGTGTTTAGCGAGCAGCCTGTTTTGGGGGAAAGGGCGAGTGAGTGAGCTGGGCAGGAGCCCAGGATCGGCGCCCGCAGCTACAGCCAATCAGCACTTCTGCTCAGCCCCCCAGAAGTGCCAATCAGTTAGAGCCCAGCTTTCTGGGAGAAGTGTATGAGAGAGACGGAGGAAAGGCTTTCTGGGAGAAGTATGTGTGAGAGGCAGAGGAAAGGCTTTCTGGGGGAAGTATGTGATGTGTGAGAGAGGCAGAGGAAATGCTTTCTGGGAGAAGTATGCGTGAGAGACAGAGGAAAGGCTTTCTGGGAGAAGTATGTGAGAGGCAGAGGAAAGGCTTTCTGGGAGAAGTGTGTGAGAGAGATGGAGGAAAGGCTTTCTGGGAGAAGTGTGTGTGAGAGAGAGGAAAGGCTTTCTGGGAGAAGTATGTGTGAGAGAGGCAGAGGAAAGGCTTTCTGGGATAAGTGTGTATGAGAGACCGAGGGGCTTTTGCGAGCGAAGGGTGAAAGAAAAAAGGAAAAAAGTTGAGGGGGAGAAGGGAAAAAGAAAAGGCATTGATTTCCGACTTTCTCTGTTGCAGTAGAAGGAAGCATTAACATTGAACCTCAACTTTTTACTTTTCCATAATATTATAAACTAGCCATTTCTATAACAACAAATGAATCTAACAGTAAAGAGACAGAGGAAAGGCTTTCTGGGACAAGTATGTGAGAGGCAGAGGAAAGGCTTTCTGGGAGAAGTGTGTGAGAGAGATGGAGGAAAGGCTTTCTGGGAGAAGTGTGTGTGTGAGAGAGGAAAGGCTTTCTGGGAGAAGTATGTGTGAGAGAGACAGAGGAAAGGCTTTCTGGGAGAAGTATGTGAGAGGCAGAGGAAAGGCTTTCTGGGAGAAGTGTGTGAGACAGATGGAGGAAAGGCTTTCTGGGAGAAATGTGTGTGAGAGAGAGGAAAGGCTTTCTGGGAGAAGTGTGTGTGAGAGAGAGGAAAGGCTTTCTGGGAGAAGTATGTGTGAGAGAGACAGAGGAAAGGCTTTCTGGGAGAAGTATGTGAGAGGCAGAGGAAAGGCTTTCTGGGAGAAGTGTGTGAGAGAGATGGAGGAAAGGCTTTCTGGGAGAAATGTTTGTGAGAGAGAGGAAAGGCTTTCTGGGAGAAGTATGTGTGAGAGAGGCAGAGGAAAGGCTTTCTGGGATAAGTGTGTGTGAGAGAGCGAGGGGCTTTTAAGAGCGAAGGGTGAAAGAAAAAAGGAAAAAAGTGAGGGGGAGAAGGGAAAAAGAAAAGGCATTGATTTCCGACTTTCTCTGTTGCAGTAGAAGGAAGCATTAACATTGAACCTCAACTTTTTACTTTTCCATATTATTATAAACTAGCCATTTCTATAACAACAAATGAATCTAACAGTAAAGAGACAGAGGAAAGGCTTTCTGGGAGAAGTGTGTGATGTGTGAGAGAGGCAGAGGAAATGCTTTCTGGGAGAAGTATGCGTGAGAGACAGAGGAAAGGCTTTCTGGGAGAAGTATGTGAGAGGCAGAGGAAAGGCTTTCTGGGAGAAGTGTGTGTGAGAGAGAGGAAAGGCTTTCTGGGAGAAGTGTGTGTGAGAGAGAGGAAAGGCTTTCTGGGAGAAGTATGTGTGAGAGAGACAGAGGAAAGGCTTTCTGGGAGAAGTATGTGAGAGGCAGAGGAAAGGCTTTCTGGGAGAAGGGTGTGAGAGAGATGGAGGAAAGGCTTTCTGGGAGAAGTATGTGTGAGAGAGACAGAGGAAAAGCTTTCTGGGAGAAGTATGTGAGAGGCAGAGGAAAGGCTTTCTGGGAGAAGTGTGTGTGAGAGAGAGGAAAGGCTTTCTGGGAGAAGTGTGTGTGAGAGAGAGGAAAGGCTTTCTGGGAGAAGTATGTGTGAGAGAGACAGAGGAAAGGCTTTCTGGGAGAAGTATGTGAGAGGCAGAGGAAAGGCTTTCTGGGAGAAGGGTGTGAGAGAGATGGAGGAAAGGCTTTCTGGGAGAAGTGTGTGTGAGAGAGAGGAAAGGCTTTCTGGGAGAAATGTGTGTGAGAGAGAGGAAAGGCTTTCTGGGAGAAGTGTGTGTGAGAGAGAGGAAAGGCTTTCTGGGAGAAGTATGTGTGAGAGAGACAGAGGAAAGGCTTTCTGGGAGAAGTATGTGAGAGGCAGAGGAAAGGCTTTCTGGGATAAGTGTGTGTGAGAGAGCGAGGGGCTTTTGCGAGCGAAGGGTGAAAGAAAAAAGGAAAAAAGTGAGGGGGAGAAGGGAAAAAGAAAAGGCATTGATTTCCGACTTTCTCTGTTGCAGTAGAAGGAAGCATTAACATTGAACCTCAACTTTTTACTTTTCCATAATATTATAAACTAGCCATTTCTATAACAAAAAATGAATCTAACAGTAAAGAGACAGAGGAAAGGCTTTCTGGGAGAAGTGTGTGATGTGTGAGAGAGGCAGAGGAAATGCTTTCTGGGAGAAGTATGCGTGAGAGACAGAGGAAAGGCTTTCTGGGAGAAGTATGTGAGAGGCAGAGGAAAGGCTTTCTGGGAGAAGTGTGTGAGAGAGATGGAGGAAAGGCTTTCTGGGAGAAGTGTGTGTGAGAGAGAGGAAAGGCTTTCTGGGACAAGTGTGTGTGTGAGAGAGGAAAGGCTTTCTGGGAGAAGTATGTGTGAAAGAGACAGAGGAAAGGCTTTCTGGGAGAAGTATGTGAGAGGCAGAGGAAAGGCTTTCTGGGAGAAGTGTATGAGAGAGACGGAGGAAAGGCTTTCTGGGAGAAGTATGTGTGAGAGGCAGAGGAAAGGCTTTCTGGGGGAAGTATGCGTGAGAGACAGAGGAAAGGCTTTCTGGGAGAAGTATGTGAGAGGCGGAGGAAAGGCTTTTTGGGAGAAGTGTGTGAGAGAGATGGAGGAAAGGCTTTCTGGGAGAAGTGTGTGTGTGAGAGAGGAAAGGCTTTCTGGGAGAAGTGTGTGTGAGAGAGAGGAAAGGCTTTCTGGGAGAAGTATGTGTGAGAGAGACAGAGGAAAGGCTTTCTGGGATAAGTGTGTGTGAGAGAGCGAGGGGCTTTTGCGAGCGAAGGGTGAAAGAAAAAAGGAAAAAAGTTGAGGGGGAGAAGGGAAAAAGAAAAGGCATTGATTTCCGACGTTCTCTGCTGCAGTAGAAGGAAGCATTAACATTGAACCTCAACTTTTTACTTTTCCATAATATTATAAACTAGCCATTTCTATAACAATAAATGAATCTAACAGCAAAGAGACAGAGGAAAGGCTTTCTGGGAGAAGTATGTGAGAGGCAGAGGAAAGGCTTTCTGGGAGAAGTGTGTGAGAGAGATGGAGGAAAGGCTTTCTGGGAGAAGTGTGTGTGAGAGAGAGGAAACGCTTTCTGGGAGAAGCGTGTGTGAGAGAGAGGAAAGGCTTTCTGGGAGAAGTATGTGTGAGAGAGACAGAGGAAAGGCTTTCTGGGAGAAGTATGTGAGAGGCAGAGGAAAGGCTTTCTGGGAGAAATGTGTGTGAGAGAGAGGAAAGGCTTTCTGGGAGAAGTGTGTGTGAGAGAGAGGAAAGGCTTTCTGGGAGAAGTATGTGTGAGAGAGACAGAGGAAAGGCTTTCTGGGAGAAGTATGTGAGAGGCAGAGGAAAGGCTTTCTGGGAGAAGTGTGTGAGAGAGAGGGAGGAAAGGCTTTCTGGGAGAAGTGTGTGTGAGAGAGAGGAAAGGCTTTCTGGGAGAAGTATGTGTGAGAGAGGCAGAGGAAAGGCTTTCTGGGAGAAGTGTGTGTGAGAGAGAGGAAAGGCTTTCTGGGAGAAGTATGTGTGAGAGAGATGGAGGAAAGGCTTTCTGGGAGAAATGTTTGTGAGAGAGAGGAAAGGCTTTCTGGGAGAAGTGTGTGTGAGAGAGAGGAAAGGCTTTCTGGGAGAAGTGTGTGAGAGAGAGGGAGGAAAGGCTTTCTGGGAGAAGTGTGTGTGAGAGAGAGGAAAGGCTTTCTGGGAGAAGTATGTGTGAGAGAGGCAGAGGAAAGGCTTTCTGGGAGAAGTGTGTGTGAGAGGCAGAGGAAAGGCTTTCTGGGAGAAGTGTGTGAGAGAGAGGGAGGAAAGGCTTTCTGGGAGAAGTGTGTGTGAGAGAGAGGAAAGGCTTTCTGGGAGAAGTATGTGTGAGAGAGTCAGAGGAAAGGCTTTCTGGGAGAAGTGTGTGTGAGAGAGAGGAAAGGCTTTCTGGGAGAAGTATGTGTGAGAGAGACAGAGGAAAGGCTTTCTGGGAGAAGTATGTGAGAGGCAGAGGAAAGGCTTTCTGGGAGAAGTATGTGATGTGTGAGAGAGGCAGAGGAAAGGCTTTCTGGGAGAAGTGTGTGAGAGAGATAGAGAAAAGGCTTTCTGGGAGAAGTGTGTGTGAGAGAGAGGAAAGGCTTTCTGGGAGAAGTGTGTGTGAGAGAGAGGAAAGGCTTTCTGGGAGAAGTATGTGTGAGAGAGACAGAGGAAAGGCTTTCTGGGAGAAGTATGTGAGAGGCAGAGGAAATGCTTTCTGGGATAAGTGTGTGTGAGAGAGCGAGGGGCTTTTGCGAGCGAAGGGTGAAAGAAAAAAGGAAAAAAGTGAGGGGGAGAAGGGAAAAAGAAAAGGCATTGATTTCCGACTTTCTCTGTTGCAGTAGAAGGAAGCATTAACATTGAACCTCAACTTTTTACTTTTCCATAATATTATAAACTAGCCATTTCTATAACAACAAATGAATCTAACAGTAAAGAGACAGAGGAAAGGCTTTCTGGGAGAAGTGTGTGATGTGTGAGAGAGGCAGAGGAAATGCTTTCTGGGAGAAGTATGCGTGAGAGACAGAGGAAAGGCTTTCTGGGAGAAGTATGTGAGAGGCAGAGGAAAGGCTTTCTGGGAGAAGTGTGTGAGAGAGATGGAGGAAAGGCTTTCTGGGAGAAGTGTGTGTGAGAGAGAGGAAAGGCTTTCTGGGAGAAGTGTGTGTGTGAGAGAGGAAAGGCTTTCTGGGAGAAGTATGTGTGAGAGAGACAGAGGAAAGGCTTTCTGGGAGAAGTATGTGAGAGGCAGAGGAAAGGCTTTCTGGGAGAAGTGTATGAGAGAGACGGAGGAAAGGCTTTCTGGGAGAAGTATGTGAGAGGCAGAGGAAAGGCTTTCTGGGATAAGTGTGTGTGAGAGAGCGAGGGGCTTTTGCGAGCGAAGGGTGAAAGAAAAAAGGAAAAAAGTGAGGGGGAGAAGGGAAAAAGAAAAGGCATTGATTTCCGACTTTCTCTGTTGCAGTAGAAGGAAGCATTAACATTGAACCTCAACTTTTTACTTTTCCATAATATTATAAACTAGCCATTTCTATAACAACAAATGAATCTAACAGTAAAGAGACAGAGGAAAGGCTTTCTGGGAGAAGTGTGTGATGTGTGAGAGAGGCAGAGGAAATGCTTTCTGGGAGAAGTATGCGTGAGAGACAGAGGAAAGGCTTTCTGGGAGAAGTATGTGAGAGGCAGAGGAAAGGCTTTCTGGGAGAAGTGTGTGAGAGAGATGGAGGAAAGGCTCTCTGGGAGAAGTGTGTGTGAGAGAGAGGAAAGGCTTTCTGGGAGAAGTGTGTGTGTGAGAGAGGAAAGGCTTTCTGGGAGAAGTATGTGTGAGAGAGACAGAGGAAAGGCTTTCTGGGAGAAGTATGTGAGAGGCAGAGGAAAGGCTTTCTGGGAGAAGTGTATGAGAGAGACGGAGGAAAGGCTTTCTGGGAGAAGTATGTGTGAGAGGCAGAGGAAAGGCTTTCTGGGGGAAGTATGTGATGTGTGAGAGAGGCAGAGGAAATGCTTTCTGGGAGAAGTATGCGTGAGAGACAGAGGAAAGGCTTTCTGGGAGAAGTATGTGAGAGGCGGAGGAAAGGCTTTTTGGGAGAAGTGTGTGAGAGAGATGGAGGAAAGGCTTTCTGGGAGAAGTGTGTGTGAGAGAGAGGAAAGGCTTTCTGGGAGAAGTGTGTGTGAGAGAGAGGAAAGGCTTTCTGGGAGAAGTAAGTGTGAGAGAGTGAGGGGCTTTTGCGAGCGAAGGGTGAAAGAAAAAAGGAAAAAAGTTGAGGGGGAGAAGGGAAAAAGAAAAGGCATTGATTTCCGACTTTCTCTGCTGCAGTAGAAGGAAGCATTAACATTGAACCTCAACTTTTTACTTTTCCATAATATTATAAACTAGCCATTTCTATAACAATAAATGAATCTAACAGCAAAGAGACAGAGGAAAGGCTTTCTGGGAGAAGTATGTGAGAGGCAGAGGAAAGGCTTTCTGGGAGAAGTGTGTGAGAGAGATGGAGGAAAGGCTTTCTGGGAGAAGTGTGTGTGAGAGAGAGGAAAGGCTTTCTGGGAGAAGTATGTGAGAGGCAGAGGAAATGCTTTCTGGGAGAAGTATGCGTGAGAGACAGAGGAAAGGCTTTCTGGGAGAAGTATGTGAGAGGCAGAGGAAAGGCTTTCTGGGAGAAGTGTGTGAGAGAGATGGAGGAAAGGCTTTCTGGGAGAAGTGTGTGTGAGAGAGAGGAAAGGCTTTCTGGGAGAAGTGTGTGTGTGAGAGAGGAAAGGCTTTCTGGGAGAAGTATGTGTGAGAGAGACAAAGGAAAGGCTTTCTGGGAGAAGTATGTGAGAGGCAGAGGAAAGGCTTTCTGGGAGAAGTGTATGAGAGAGACGGAGGAAAGGCTTTCTGGGAGAAGTATGTGTGAGAGGCAGAGGAAAGGCTTTCTGGGGGAAGTATGTGATGTGTGAGAGAGGCAGAGGAAATGCTTTCTGGGAGAAGTATGCGTGAGAGACAGAGGAAAGGCTTTCTGGGAGAAGTATGTGAGAGGCGGAGGAAAGGCTTTTTGGGAGAAGTGTGTGAGAGAGATGGAGGAAAGGCTTTCTGGGAGAAGTGTGTGTGAGAGAGAGGAAAGGCTTTCTGGGCGAAGTGTGTGTGAGAGAGAGGAAAGGCTTTCTGGGAGAAGTATGTGTGAGAGAGACAGAGGAAAGGCTTTGTGGGAGAAGTATGTGAGAGGCAGAGGAAAGGCTGTCTGGGAGAAGTATGTGAGAGGCGGAGGAAAGGCTTTTTGGGAGAAGTGTGTGAGAGAGATGGAGGAAAGGCTTTCTGGGAGAAGTGTGTGTGAGAGAGAGGAAAGGCTTTCTGGGCGAAGTGTGTGTGAGAGAGCGAGGGGCTTTTGCGAGCGAAGGGTGAAAGAAAAAAGGAAAAAAGTTGAGGGGGAGAAGGGAAAAAGAAAAGGCATTGATTTCCGACTTTCTCTGCTGCAGTAGAAGGAAGCATTAACATTGAACCTCAACTTTTTACTTTTCCATAATATTATAAACTAGCCATTTCTATAACAATAAATGAATCTAACAGCAAAGAGACAGAGGAAAGGCTTTCTGGGAGAAGTATGTGAGAGGCAGAGGAAAGGCTTTCTGGGAGAAGTGTGTGAGAGAGATGGAGGAAAGGCTTTCTGGGAGAAGTGTGTGTGAGAGAGAGGAAAGGCTTTCTGGGAGAAGTGTGTGTGAGAGAGAGGAAAGGCTTTCTGGGAGAAGTATGTGTGAGAGAGACAGAGGAAAGGCTTTCTGGGAGAAGTATGTGAGAGGCAGAGGAAAGGCTTTCTGGGAGAAATGTGTGTGAGAGAGAGGAAAGGCTTTCTGGGAGAAGTGTGTGTGAGAGAGAGGAAAGGCTTTCTGGGAGAAGTATGTGTGAGAGAGACAGAGGAAAGGCTTTCTGGGAGAAGTATGTGAGAGGCAGAGGAAAGGCTTTCTGGGAGAAGTGTGTGAGAGAGAGGGAGGAAAGGCTTTCTGGGAGAAGTGTGTGTGAGAGAGAGGAAAGGCTTTCTGGGAGAAGTATGTGTGAGAGAGGCAGAGGAAAGGCTTTCTGGGAGAAGTGTGTGTGAGAGAGAGGAAAGGCTTTCTGGGAGAAGTATGTGTGAGAGAGATGGAGGAAAGGCTTTCTGGGAGAAATGTTTGTGAGAGAGAGGAAAGGCTTTCTGGGAGAAGTGTGTGTGAGAGAGAGGAAAGGCTTTCTGGGAGAAGTGTGTGAGAGAGAGGGAGGAAAGGCTTTCTGGGAGAAGTGTGTGTGAGAGAGAGGAAAGGCTTTCTGGGAGAAGTATGTGTGAGAGAGGCAGAGGAAAGGCTTTCTGGGAGAAGTGTGTGTGAGAGGCAGAGGAAAGGCTTTCTGGGAGAAGTGTGTGAGAGAGAGGGAGGAAAGGCTTTCTGGGAGAAGTGTGTGTGAGAGAGAGGAAAGGCTTTCTGGGAGAAGTATGTGTGAGAGAGGCAGAGGAAAGGCTTTCTGGGAGAAGTGTGTGTGAGAGAGAGGAAAGGCTTTCTGGGAGAAGTATGTGTGAGAGAGACAGAGGAAAGGCTTTCTGGGAGAAGTATGTGAGAGGCAGAGGAAAGGCTTTCTGGGAGAAGTATGTGATGTGTGAGAGAGGCATAGGAAAGGCTTTCTGGGAGAAGTGTGTGAGAGAGATGGAGGAAAGGCTTTCTGGGAGAAGTGTGTGTGAGAGAGAGGAAAGGCTTTCTGGGAGAAGTGTGTGTGAGAGAGAGGAAAGGCTTTCTGGGAGAAGTATGTGAGAGGCAGAGGAAAGGCTGTCTGGGAGAAGTATGTGAGAGGCGGAGGAAAGGCTTTTTGGGAGAAGTGTGTGAGAGAGATGGAGGAAAGGCTTTCTGGGAGAAGTGTGTGTGAGAGAGAGGAAAGGCTTTCTGGGAGAAGTGTGTGTGAGAGAGAGGAAAGGCTTTCTGGGAGAAGTATGTGTGAGAGAGACAGAGGAAAGGCTTTCTGGGAGAAGTATGTGAGAGGCAGAGGAAAGGCTGTCTGGGAGAAGTATGTGAGAGGCGGAGGAAAGGCTTTTTGGGAGAAGTGTGTGAGAGAGATGGAGGAAAGGCTTTCTGGGAGAAGTGTGTGTGAGAGAGAGGAAAGGCTTTCTGGGAAAAGTGTGTGTGAGAGAGCGAGGGGCTTTTGCGAGCGAAGGGTGAAAGAAAAAAGGAAAAAAGTTGAGGGGGAGAAGGGAAAAAGAAAAGGCATTGATTTCCGACTTTCTCTGCTGCAGTAGAAGGAAGCATTAACATTGAACCTCAACTTTTTACTTTTCCATAATATTATAAACTAGCCATTTCTATAACAATAAATGAATCTAACAGCAAAGAGACAGAGGAAAGGCTTTCTGGGAGAAGTATGTGAGAGGCAGAGGAAAGGCGTTCTGGGAGAAGTGTGTGAGAGAGATAGAGGAAAGGCTTTCTGGGAGAAGTGTGTGTGAGAGAGAGGAACGGCTTTCTGGGAGAAGTGTGTGTGAGAGAGAGGAAAGGCTTTCTGGGAGAAGTATGTGTGAGAGAGACAGAGGAAAGGCTTTCTGGGAGAAGTATGTGACAGGCAGAGGAAAGGCTTTCTGGGAGAAATGTGTGTGAGAGAGAGGAAAGGCTTTCTGGGAGAAGTGTGTGTGAGAGAGAGGAAAGGCTTTCTGGGAGAAGTATGTGTGAGAGAGACAGAGGAAAGGCATTCTGGGAGAAGTATGTGAGAGGCAGAGGAAAGGCTTTCTGGGATAAGTGTGTGTGAGAGAGCGAGGGGCTTTTGCGAGCGAAGGGTGAAAGAAAAAAGGAAAAAAGTGAGGGGGAGAAGGGAAAAAGAAAAGGCATTGATTTCCGACTTTCTCTGTTGCAGTAGAAGGAAGCATTAACATTGAACCTCAACTTTTTACTTTTCCATAATATTATAAACTAGCCATTTCTATAACAACAAATGAATCTAACAGTAAAGAGACAGAGGAAAGGCTTTCTGGGAGAAGTGTGTGATGTGTGAGAGAGGCAGAGGAAATGCTTTCTGGGAGAAGTATGCGTGAGAGACAGAGGAAAGGCTTTCTGGGAGAAGTATGTGAGAGGCAGAGGAAAGGCTTTCTGGGAGAAGTGTGTGAGAGAGATGGAGGAAAGGCTCTCTGGGAGAAGTGTGTGTGAGAGAGAGGAAAGGCTTTCTGGGAGAAGTGTGTGTGTGAGAGAGGAAAGGCTTTCTGGGAGAAGTATGTGTGAGAGAGACAGAGGAAAGGCTTTCTGGGAGAAGTATGTGAGAGGCAGAGGAAAGGCTTTCTGGGAGAAGTGTATGAGAGAGACGGAGGAAAGGCTTTCTGGGAGAAGTATGTGTGAGAGGCAGAGGAAAGGCTTTCTGGGGGAAGTATGTGATGTGTGAGAGAGGCAGAGGAAATGCTTTCTGGGAGAAGTATGCGTGAGAGACAGAGGAAAGGCTTTCTGGGAGAAGTATGTGAGAGGCGGAGGAAAGGCTTTTTGGGAGAAGTGTGTGAGAGAGATGGAGGAAAGGCTTTCTGGGAGAAGTGTGTGTGAGAGAGAGGAAAGGCTTTCTGGGAGAAGTGTGTGTGAGAGAGAGGAAAGGCTTTCTGGGAGAAGTAAGTGTGAGAGAGTGAGGGGCTTTTGCGAGCGAAGGGTGAAAGAAAAAAGGAAAAAAGTTGAGGGGGAGAAGGGAAAAAGAAAAGGCATTGATTTCCGACTTTCTCTGCTGCAGTAGAAGGAAGCATTAACATTGAACCTCAACTTTTTACTTTTCCATAATATTATAAACTAGCCATTTCTATAACAATAAATGAATCTAACAGCAAAGAGACAGAGGAAAGGCTTTCTGGGAGAAGTATGTGAGAGGCAGAGGAAAGGCTTTCTGGGAGAAGTGTGTGAGAGAGATGGAGGAAAGGCTTTCTGGGAGAAGTGTGTGTGAGAGAGAGGAAAGGCTTTCTGGGAGAAGTATGTGAGAGGCAGAGGAAATGCTTTCTGGGAGAAGTATGCGTGAGAGACAGAGGAAAGGCTTTCTGGGAGAAGTATGTGAGAGGCAGAGGAAAGGCTTTCTGGGAGAAGTGTGTGAGAGAGATGGAGGAAAGGCTTTCTGGGAGAAGTGTGTGTGAGAGAGAGGAAAGGCTTTCTGGGAGAAGTGTGTGTGTGAGAGAGGAAAGGCTTTCTGGGAGAAGTATGTGTGAGAGAGACAAAGGAAAGGCTTTCTGGGAGAAGTATGTGAGAGGCAGAGGAAAGGCTTTCTGGGAGAAGTGTATGAGAGAGACGGAGGAAAGGCTTTCTGGGAGAAGTATGTGTGAGAGGCAGAGGAAAGGCTTTCTGGGGGAAGTATGTGATGTGTGAGAGAGGCAGAGGAAATGCTTTCTGGGAGAAGTATGCGTGAGAGACAGAGGAAAGGCTTTCTGGGAGAAGTATGTGAGAGGCGGAGGAAAGGCTTTTTGGGAGAAGTGTGTGAGAGAGATGGAGGAAAGGCTTTCTGGGAGAAGTGTGTGTGAGAGAGAGGAAAGGCTTTCTGGGCGAAGTGTGTGTGAGAGAGAGGAAAGGCTTTCTGGGAGAAGTATGTGTGAGAGAGACAGAGGAAAGGCTTTGTGGGAGAAGTATGTGAGAGGCAGAGGAAAGGCTGTCTGGGAGAAGTATGTGAGAGGCGGAGGAAAGGCTTTTTGGGAGAAGTGTGTGAGAGAGATGGAGGAAAGGCTTTCTGGGAGAAGTGTGTGTGAGAGAGAGGAAAGGCTTTCTGGGCGAAGTGTGTGTGAGAGAGCGAGGGGCTTTTGCGAGCGAAGGGTGAAAGAAAAAAGGAAAAAAGTTGAGGGGGAGAAGGGAAAAAGAAAAGGCATTGATTTCCGACTTTCTCTGCTGCAGTAGAAGGAAGCATTAACATTGAACCTCAACTTTTTACTTTTCCATAATATTATAAACTAGCCATTTCTATAACAATAAATGAATCTAACAGCAAAGAGACAGAGGAAAGGCTTTCTGGGAGAAGTATGTGAGAGGCAGAGGAAAGGCTTTCTGGGAGAAGTGTGTGAGAGAGATGGAGGAAAGGCTTTCTGGGAGAAGTGTGTGTGAGAGAGAGGAAAGGCTTTCTGGGAGAAGTGTGTGTGAGAGAGAGGAAAGGCTTTCTGGGAGAAGTATGTGTGAGAGAGACAGAGGAAAGGCTTTCTGGGAGAAGTATGTGAGAGGCAGAGGAAAGGCTTTCTGGGAGAAATGTGTGTGAGAGAGAGGAAAGGCTTTCTGGGAGAAGTGTGTGTGAGAGAGAGGAAAGGCTTTCTGGGAGAAGTATGTGTGAGAGAGACAGAGGAAAGGCTTTCTGGGAGAAGTATGTGAGAGGCAGAGGAAAGGCTTTCTGGGAGAAGTGTGTGAGAGAGAGGGAGGAAAGGCTTTCTGGGAGAAGTGTGTGTGAGAGAGAGGAAAGGCTTTCTGGGAGAAGTATGTGTGAGAGAGGCAGAGGAAAGGCTTTCTGGGAGAAGTGTGTGTGAGAGAGAGGAAAGGCTTTCTGGGAGAAGTATGTGTGAGAGAGATGGAGGAAAGGCTTTCTGGGAGAAATGTTTGTGAGAGAGAGGAAAGGCTTTCTGGGAGAAGTGTGTGTGAGAGAGAGGAAAGGCTTTCTGGGAGAAGTGTGTGAGAGAGAGGGAGGAAAGGCTTTCTGGGAGAAGTGTGTGTGAGAGAGAGGAAAGGCTTTCTGGGAGAAGTATGTGTGAGAGAGGCAGAGGAAAGGCTTTCTGGGAGAAGTGTGTGTGAGAGGCAGAGGAAAGGCTTTCTGGGAGAAGTGTGTGAGAGAGAGGGAGGAAAGGCTTTCTGGGAGAA
Source organism: Crotalus adamanteus (assembly GCA_039797435.1). Classification (NCBI taxonomy): domain Eukaryota; kingdom Metazoa; phylum Chordata; class Lepidosauria; order Squamata; family Viperidae; genus Crotalus; species Crotalus adamanteus. The sequence goes on along the minus strand of CM077935.1, from coordinate 55,441,841 downwards.
GTGTGTGTGAGAGAGAGGAAAGGCTTTCTGGGAGAAGTATGTGTGAGAGAGGCAGAGGAAAGGCTTTCTGGGAGAAGTGTGTGTGAGAGAGAGGAAAGGCTTTCTGGGAGAAGTATGTGTGAGAGAGACAGAGGAAAGGCTTTCTGGGAGAAGTATGTGAGAGGCAGAGGAAAGGCTTTCTGGGAGAAGTATGTGATGTGTGAGAGAGGCATAGGAAAGGCTTTCTGGGAGAAGTGTGTGAGAGAGATGGAGGAAAGGCTTTCTGGGAGAAGTGTGTGTGAGAGAGAGGAAAGGCTTTCTGGGAGAAGTGTGTGTGAGAGAGAGGAAAGGCTTTCTGGGAGAAGTATGTGAGAGGCAGAGGAAAGGCTGTCTGGGAGAAGTATGTGAGAGGCGGAGGAAAGGCTTTTTGGGAGAAGTGTGTGAGAGAGATGGAGGAAAGGCTTTCTGGGAGAAGTGTGTGTGAGAGAGAGGAAAGGCTTTCTGGGAGAAGTGTGTGTGAGAGAGAGGAAAGGCTTTCTGGGAGAAGTATGTGTGAGAGAGACAGAGGAAAGGCTTTCTGGGAGAAGTATGTGAGAGGCAGAGGAAAGGCTGTCTGGGAGAAGTATGTGAGAGGCGGAGGAAAGGCTTTTTGGGAGAAGTGTGTGAGAGAGATGGAGGAAAGGCTTTCTGGGAGAAGTGTGTGTGAGAGAGAGGAAAGGCTTTCTGGGAAAAGTGTGTGTGAGAGAGCGAGGGGCTTTTGCGAGCGAAGGGTGAAAGAAAAAAGGAAAAAAGTTGAGGGGGAGAAGGGAAAAAGAAAAGGCATTGATTTCCGACTTTCTCTGCTGCAGTAGAAGGAAGCATTAACATTGAACCTCAACTTTTTACTTTTCCATAATATTATAAACTAGCCATTTCTATAACAATAAATGAATCTAACAGCAAAGAGACAGAGGAAAGGCTTTCTGGGAGAAGTATGTGAGAGGCAGAGGAAAGGCGTTCTGGGAGAAGTGTGTGAGAGAGATAGAGGAAAGGCTTTCTGGGAGAAGTGTGTGTGAGAGAGAGGAACGGCTTTCTGGGAGAAGTGTGTGTGAGAGAGAGGAAAGGCTTTCTGGGAGAAGTATGTGTGAGAGAGACAGAGGAAAGGCTTTCTGGGAGAAGTATGTGACAGGCAGAGGAAAGGCTTTCTGGGAGAAATGTGTGTGAGAGAGAGGAAAGGCTTTCTGGGAGAAGTGTGTGTGAGAGAGAGGAAAGGCTTTCTGGGAGAAGTATGTGTGAGAGAGACAGAGGAAAGGCATTCTGGGAGAAGTATGTGAGAGGCAGAGGAAAGGCTTTCTGGGAGAAGTGTGTGAGAGAGAGGGAGGAAAGGCTTTCTGGGAGAAGTGTGTGTGTGAGAGAGGAAAGGCTTTCTGGGAGAAGTATGTGTGAGAGAGGCAGAGGAAAGGCTTTCTGGGAGAAGTGTGTGTGAGAGAGAGGAAAGGCTTTCTGGGAGAAGTATGTGTGAGAGAGATGGAGGAAAGGCTTTCTGGGAGAAATGTTTGTGAGAGAGAGGAAAGGCTTTCTGGGAGAAGTGTGTGTGAGAGAGAGGAAAGGCTTTCTGGGAGAAGTGTGTGAGAGAGAGGGAGGAAAGGCTTTCTGGGAGAAGTGTGTGTGACAGAGAGGAAAGGCGTTCTGGGAGAAGTATGTGTGAGAGAGGCAGAGGAAAGGCTTTCTGGGAGAAGTGTGTGTGAGAGGCAGAGGAAAGGCTTTCTGGGAGAAGTATGTGTGAGAGAGACAGAGGAAAGGCTTTCTGGGAGAAGTATGTGAGAGGCAGAGGAAAGGCATTCTGGGAGAAGTATGTGATGTGTGAGAGAGGCAGAGGAAAGGCTTTCTGGGAGAAGTGTGTGAGAGAGATGGAGGAAAGGCTTTCTGGGAGAAGTGTGTGTGAGAGAGAGGAAAGGCTTTCTGGGAGAAGTGTGTGTGAGAGAGAGGAAAGGCTTTCTGGGAGAAGTATGTGTGAGAGAGGCAGAGGAAAGGCTTTCTGGGAGAAGTGTGTGTGAGAGGCAGAGGAAAGGCTTTCTGGGAGAAGTGTGTGAGAGAGAGAGAGGAAAGGCTTTCTGGGAGAAGTGTGTGTGAGAGAGAGGAAAGGCTTTCTGGGAGAAGTATGTGTGAGAGAGGGAGAGGAAAGGCTTTCTGGGAGAAGTGTGTGTGAGAGAGAGGAAAGGCTTTCTGGGAGAAGTATGTGTGAGAGAGACAGAGGAAAGGCTTTCTGGGAGAAGTATGTGAGAGGCAGAGGAAAGGCTTTCTGGGAGAAGTATGTGATGTGTGAGAGAGGCAGAGGAAAGGCTTTCTGGGAGAAGTGTGTGAGAGAGATGGAGGAAAGGCTTTCTGGGAGAAGTGTGTGTGAGAGAGAGGAAAGGCTTTCTGGGAGAAGTGTGTGTGTGAGAGACGAAAGGCTTTCTGGGAGAAGTATGTGAGAGGCAGAGGAAAGGCTGTCTGGGAGAAGTATGTGAGAGGCGGAGGAAAGGCTTTTTGGGAGAAGTGTGTGAGAGAGATGGAGGAAAGGCTTTCTGGGAGAAGTGTGTGTGAGAGAGAGGAAAGGCTTTCTGGGAGAAGTGTGTGTGAGAGAGAGGAAAGGCTTTCTGGGAGAAGTATGTGTGAGAGAGACAGAGGAAAGGCTTTCTGGGAGAAGTATGTGAGAGGCAGAGGAAAGGCTGTCTGGGAGAAGTATGTGAGAGGCGGAGGAAAGGCTTTTTGGGAGAAGTGTGTGAGAGAGATGGAGGAAAGGCTTTCTGGGAGAAGTGTGTGTGAGAGAGAGGAAAGGCTTTCTGGGAGAAATGTGTGAGAGAGCGAGGGGCTTTTGCGAGCGAAGGGTGAAAGAAAAAAGGAAAAAAGTTGAGGGGGAGAAGGGAAAAAGAAAAGGCATTGATTTCCGACTTTCTCTGCTGCAGTAGAAGGAAGCATTAACATTGAACCTCAACTTTTTACTTTTCCATAATATTATAAACTAGCCATTTCTATAACAATAAATGAATCTAACAGCAAAGAGACAGAGGAAAGGCTTTCTGGGAGAAGTATGTGAGAGGCAGAGGAAAGGTGTTCTGGGAGAAGTGTGTGAGAGAGATGGAGGAAAGGCTTTCTGGGAGAAGTGTGTGTGAGAGAGAGGAAAGGCTTTCTGGGAGAAGTGTGTGTGAGAGAGAGGAAAGGCTTTCTGGGAGAAGTATGTGTGAGAGAGACAGAGGAAAGGCTTTCTGGGAGAAGTATGTGAGAGGCAGAGGAAAGGCTTTCTGGGAGAAATGTGTGTGAGAGAGAGGAAAGGCTTTCTGGGAGAAGTGTGTGTGTGAGAGAGGAAAGGCTTTCTGGGAGAAGTATGTGTGAGAGAGACAGAGGAAAGGCTTTCTGGGAGAAGTATGTGAGAGGCAGAGGAAAGGCTTTCTGGGAGAAGTGTGTGAGAGAGAGGGAGGAAAGGCTTTCTGGGAGAAGTGTGTGTGAGAGAGAGGAAAGGCTTTCTGGGAGAAGTATGTGTGAGAGAGGCAGAGGAAAGGCTTTCTGGGAGAAGTGTGTGTGAGAGAGAGGAAAGGCTTTCTGGGAGAAGTATGTGTGAGAGAGATGGAGGAAAGGCTTTCTGGGAGAAATGTTTGTGAGAGAGAGGAAAGGCTTTCTGGGAGAAGTGTGTGTGAGAGAGAGGAAAGGCTTTCTGGGAGAAGTGTGTGAGAGAGATGGAGGAAAGGCTTTCTGGGAGAAGTGTGTGTGAGAGAGAGGAAAGGCTTTCTGGGAGAAGTGTGTGTGAGAGAGCGAGGGGCTTTTGCGAGCGAAGGGTGAAAGAAAAAAGGAAAAAAGTTGAGGGGGAGAAGGTAAAAAGAAAAGGCATTGATTTCCGACTTTCTCTGCTGCAGTAGAAGGAAGCATTAACATTGAACCTCAACCTTTTACTTTTCCATAATATTATAAACTAGCCATTTCTATAACAATAAATGAATCTAACAGCAAAGAGACAGAGGAAAGGCTTTCTGGGAGAAGTATGTGAGAGGCAGAGGAAAGGCTTTCTGGGAGAAATGTGTGAGAGAGATGGAGGAAAGGCTTTCTGGGAGAAGTGTGTGTGAGAGAGAGGAAAGGCTTTCTGGGAGAAGTGTGTGTGAGAGAGAGGAAAGGCTTTCTGGGAGAAGTATGTGTGAGAGAGACAGAGGAAAGGCTTTCTGGGAGAAGTATGTGAGAGGCAGAGGAAAGGCTTTCTGGGAGAAGTGTGTGAGAGAGATGGAGGAAAGGCTTTCTGGGAGAAATGTGTGTGAGAGAGAGGAAAGGCTTTCTGGGAGAAGTGTGTGTGAGAGAGAGGAAAGGCTTTCTGGGAGAAGTGTGTGTGAGAGAGACAGAGGAAAGGCTTTCTGAGAGAAGTATGTGAGAGGCAGAGGAAAGGCTTTCTGGGAGAAGTGTGTGAGAGAGATGGAGGAAAGGCTTTCTGGGAGAAGTGTGTGTGAGAGAGAGGAAAGGCTTTCTGGGAGAAGTATGTGTGAGAGAGGCAGAGGAAAGGCTTTCTGGGAGAAATGTTTGTGAGAGAGAGGAAAGGCTTTCTGGGAGAAGTATGTGTGAGAGAGACAGAGGAAAGGCTTTCTGGGGGAAGTATGTGATGTGTGAGAGAGGCAGAGGAAATGCTTTCTGGGAGAAGTATGTGAGAGGCGGAGGAAAGGCTTTCTGGGTGAAGTGTGTGAGAGAGATGGAGGAAAGGCTTTCTGGGAGAAGTGTGTGTGAGAGAGAGGAAAGGCTTTCTGGGAGAAGTATGTGTGAGAGAGGCAGAGGAAAGGCTTTCTGGGAGAAGTGTGTGTGAGAGAGAGGAAAGGCTTTCTGGGAGAAGTATGTGTGAGAGAGACAGAGGAAAGGCTTTCTGGGAGAAGTATGTGAGAGGCAGAGGAAAGGCTTTCTGGGAGAAATGTGTGTGTGAGAGAGGAAAGGCTTTCTGGGAGAAGTGTGTGTGAGAGAGAGGAAAGGCTTTCTGGGAGAAGTGTGTGAGAGAGAGGGAGGAAAGGCTTTCTGGGAGAAGTGTGTGTGAGAGAGAGGAAAGGCTTTCTGGGAGAAGTATGTGTGAGAGAGGCAGAGGAAAGGCTTTCTGGGAGAAGTGTGTGTGAGAGGCAGAGGAAAGGCTTTCTGGGAGAAGTGTGTGAGAGAGAGGGAGGAAAGGCTTTCTGGGAGAAGTGTGTGTGAGAGAGAGGAAAGGCTTTCTGGGAGAAGTATGTGTGAGAGAGGCAGAGGAAAGGCTTTCTGGGAGAAGTGTGTGTGAGAGAGAGGAAAGGCTTTCTGGGAGAAGTATGTGTGAGAGAGACAGAGGAAAGGCTTTCTGGGAGAAGTATGTGAGAGGCAGAGGAAAGGCTTTCTGGGAGAAGTATGTGATGTGTGAGAGAGGCAGAGGAAAGGCTTTCTGGGAGAAGTGTGTGAGAGAGATGGAGGAAAGGCTTTCTGGGAGAAGTGTGTGTGAGAGAGAGGAAAGGCTTTCTGGGAGAAGTGTGTGTGAGAGAGAGGAAAGGCTTTCTGGGAGAAGTATGTGTGAGAGAGACAGAGGAAAGGCTTTGTGGGAGAAGTATGTGAGAGGCAGAGGAAAGGCTGTCTGGGAGAAGTATGTGAGAGGCGGAGGAAAGGCTTTTTGGGAGAAGTGTGTGAGAGAGATGGAGGAAAGGCTTTCTGGGAGAAGTGTGTGTGAGAGAGAGGAAAGGCTTTCTGGGCGAAGTGTGTGTGAGAGAGCGAGGGGCTTTTGCGAGCGAAGGGTGAAAGAAAAAAGGAAAAAAGTTGAGGGGGAGAAGGGAAAAAGAAAAGGCATTGATTTCCGACTTTCTCTGCAGCAGTAGAAGGAAGCATTAACATTGAACCTCAACTTTTTACTTTTCCATAATATTATAAACTAGCCATTTCTATAACAATAAATGAATCTAACAGCAAAGAGACAGAGGAAAGGCTTTCTGGGAGAAGTATGTGAGAGGCAGAGGAAAGGCTTTCTGGGAGAAATGTGTGAGAGAGATGGAGGAAAGGCTTTCTGGGAGAAGTATGTGTGAGAGAGGCAGAGGAAAGGCTTTCTGGGAGAAGTGTGTGTGAGAGGCAGAGGAAAGGCTTTCTGGGAGAAGTGTGTGAGAGAGAGGGAGGAAAGGCTTTCTGGGAGAAGTGTGTGTGAGAGAGAGGAAAGGCTTTCTGGGAGAAGTGTGTGAGAGAGAGGGAGGAAAGGCTTTCTGGGAGAAGTGTGTGTGAGAGAGAGGAAAGGCTTTCTGGGAGAAGTATGTGTGAGAGAGGCAGAGGAAAGGCTTTCTGGGAGAAGTGTGTGTGAGAGGCAGAGGAAAGGCTTTCTGGGAGAAGTGTGTGAGAGAGAGGGAGGAAAGGCTTTCTGGGAGAAGTGTGTGTGAGAGAGAGGAAAGGCTTTCTGGGAGAAGTATGTGTGAGAGAGGCAGAGGAAAGGCTTTCTGGGAGAAGTGTGTGTGAGAGAGAGGAAAGGCTTTCTGGGAGAAGTATGTGTGAGAGAGACAGAGGAAAGGCTTTCTGGGAGAAGTATGTGAGAGGCAGAGGAAAGGCTTTCTGGGAGAAGTATGTGATGTGTGAGAGAGGCAGAGGAAAGGCTTTCTGGGAGAAGTGTGTGAGAGAGATGGAGGAAAGGCTTTCTGGGAGAAGTGTGTGTGAGAGAGAGGAAAGGCTTTCTGGGAGAAGTGTGTGTGAGAGAGAGGAAAGGCTTTCTGGGAGAAGTATGTGTGAGAGAGACAGAGGAAAGGCTTTGTGGGAGAAGTATGTGAGAGGCAGAGGAAAGGCTGTCTGGGAGAAGTATGTGAGAGGCGGAGGAAAGGCTTTTTGGGAGAAGTGTGTGAGAGAGATGGAGGAAAGGCTTTCTGGGAGAAGTGTGTGTGAGAGAGAGGAAAGGCTTTCTGGGCGAAGTGTGTGTGAGAGAGCGAGGGGCTTTTGCGAGCGAAGGGTGAAAGAAAAAAGGAAAAAAGTTGAGGGGGAGAAGGGAAAAAGAAAAGGCATTGATTTCCGACTTTCTCTGCTGCAGTAGAAGGAAGCATTAACATTGAACCTCAACTTTTTACTTTTCCATAATATTATAAACTAGCCATTTCTATAACAATAAATGAATCTAACAGCAAAGAGACAGAGGAAAGGCTTTCTGGGAGAAGTATGTGAGAGGCAGAGGAAAGGCTTTCTGGGAGAAATGTGTGAGAGAGATGGAGGAAAGGCTTTCTGGGAGAAATGTGTGTGAGAGAGAGGAAAGGCTTTCTGGGAGAAGTATGTGAGAGGCAGAGGAAAGGCTTTCTGGGAGAAGTGTGTGAGAGAGATGGAGGAAAGGCTTTCTGGGAGAAGTGTGTGTGAGAGAGAGGAAAGGCTTTCTGGGAGAAGTATGTGTGAGAGAGACAGAGGAAAGGCTTTCTGGGAGAAGTATGTGAGAGGCAGAGGAAAGGCTTTCTGGGAGAAATGTGTGTGTGAGAGAGGAAAGGCTTTCTGGGAGAAGTGTGTGTGAGAGAGAGGAAAGGCTTTCTGGGAGAAGTATGTGTGAGAGAGGCAGAGGAAAGGCTTTCTGGGAGAAGTGTGTGTGAGAGAGAGGAAAGGCTTTCTGGGAGAAGTATGTGTGAGAGAGATGGAGGAAAGGCTTTCTGGGAGAAATGTTTGTGAGAGAGAGGAAAGGCTTTCTGGGAGAAGTGTGTGTGAGAGAGAGGAAAGGCTTTCTGGGAGAAGTGTGTGAGAGAGAGGGAGGAAAGGCTTTCTGGGAGAAGTGTGTGTGAGAGAGAGGAAAGGCTTTCTGGGAGAAGTATGTGTGAGAGAGGCAGAGGAAAGGCTTTCTGGGAGAAGTGTGTGTGAGAGGCAGAGGAAAGGCTTTCTGGGAGAAGTGTGTGAGAGAGAGGGAGGAAAGGCTTTCTGGGAGAAGTATGTGAGAGGCAGAGGAAAGGCTCTCTGGGAGAAGTATGTGATGTGTGAGAGAGGCAGAGGAAAGGCTTTCTGGGAGAAGTGTGTGAGAGAGATGGAGGAAAGGCTTTCTGGGAGAAGTGTGTGTGAGAGAGAGGAAAGGCTTTCTGGGAGAAGTGTGTGTGAGAGAGAGGAAAGGCTTTCTGGGAGAAGTATGTGTGAGAGAGACAGAGGAATGGCTTTCTGGGAGAAGTATGTGAGAGGCAGAGGAAAGGCTGTCTGGGAGAAGTATGTGAGAGGCGGAGGAAAGGCTTTTTGGGAGAAGTGTGTGAGAGAGATGGAGGAAAGGCTTTCTGGGAGAAGTGTGTGTGAGAGAGAGGAAAGGCTTTCTGGGAGAAGTGTGTGTGAGAGAGCGAGGGGCTTTTGCGAGCGAAGGGTGAAAGAAAAAAGGAAAAAAGTTGAGGGGGAGAAGGGAAAAAGAAAAGGCATTGATTTCCGACTTTCTCTGCTGCAGTAGAAGGAAGCATTAACATTGAACCTCAACTTTTTACTTTTCCATAATATTATAAACTAGCCATTTCTATAACAATCAATGAATCTAACAGCAAAGAGACAGAGGAAAGGCTTTCTGGGAGAAGTATGTGAGAGGCAGAGGAAAGGCTTTCTGGGAGAAATGTGTGAGAGAGATGGAGGAAAGGCTTTCTGGGAGAAGTGTGTGTGAGAGAGAGGAAAGGCTTTCTGGGAGAAGTGTGTGTGAGAGAGAGGAAAGGCTTTCTGGGAGAAGTATGTGTGAGAGAGACAGAGGAAAGGCTTTCTGAGAGAAGTATGTGAGAGGCAGAGGAAAGGCTTTCTGGGAGAAGTGTGTGAGAGAGATGGAGGAAAGGCTTTCTGGGAGAAATGTGTGTGAGAGAGAGGAAAGGCTTTCTGGGAGAAGTGTGTGTGAGAGAGAGGAAAGGCTTTCTGGGAGAAGTGTGTGTGAGAGAGACAGAGGAAAGGCTTTCTGGGAGAAGTATGTGAGAGGCAGAGGAAAGGCTTTCTGGGAGAAGTGTGTGAGAGAGATGGAGGAAAGGCTTTCTGGGAGAAGTGTGTGTGAGAGAGAGGAAAGGCTTTCTGGGAGAAGTATATGTGAGAGAGACAGAGGAAAGGCTTTCTGGGAGAAGTATGTGAGAGGCAGAGGAAAGGCTTTCTGGGAGAAATGTGTGTGTGAGAGAGGAAAGGCTTTCTGGGAGAAGTGTGTGTGAGAGAGAGGAAAGGCTTTCTGGGAGAAGTATGTGTGAGAGAGGCAGAGGAAAGGCTTTCTGGGAGAAGTGTGTGTGAGAGAGAGGAAAGGCTTTCTGGGAGAAGTATGTGTGAGAGAGATGGAGGAAAGGCTTTCTGGGAGAAGTATGTGAGAGGCAGAGGAAAGGCTTTCTGGGAGAAGTATGTGATGTGTGAGAGAGGCAGAGGAAAGGCTTTCTGGGAGAAGTGTGTGTGAGAGAGAGGAAAGGCTTTCTGGGAGAAGTGTGTGTGAGAGAGACAGAGGAAAGGCTTTCTGGGAGAAGTATGTGAGAGGCAGAGGAAAGGCTTTCTGGGAGAAGTGTGTGAGAGAGATGGAGGAAAGGCTTTCTGGGAGAAGTGTGTGTGAGAGAGAGGAAAGGCTTTCTGGGAGAAGTATGTGTGAGAGAGACAGAGGAAAGGCTTTCTGGGAGAAGTATGTGAGAGGCAGAGGAAAGGCTTTCTGGGAGAAATGTGTGTGTGAGAGAGGAAAGGCTTTCTGGGAGAAGTGTGTGTGAGAGAGAGGAAAGGCTTTCTGGGAGAAGTATGTGTGAGAGAGGCAGAGGAAAGGCTTTCTGGGAGAAGTGTGTGTGTGAGAGAGGAAAGGCTTTCTGGGAGAAGTATGTGTGAGAGAGATGGAGGAAAGGCTTTCTGGGAGAAATGTTTGTGAGAGAGAGGAAAGGCTTTCTGGGAGAAGTGTGTGTGAGAGAGAGGAAAGGCTTTCTGGGAGAAGTGTGTGAGAGAGAGGGAGGAAAGGCTTTCTGGGTGAAGTGTGTGTGAGAGAGAGGAAAGGCTTTCTGGGAGAAGTATGTGTGACAGAGGCAGAGGAAAGGCTTTCTGGGAGAAGTGTGTGTGAGAGGCAGAGGAAAGGCTTTCTGGGAGAAGTGTGTGAGAGAGAGGGAGGAAAGGCTTTCTGGGAGAAGTGTGTGTGAGAGAGAGGAAAGGCTTTCTGGGAGAAGTATGTGTGAGAGAGGCAGAGGAAAGGCTTTCTGGGAGAAGTGTGTGTGAGAGAGAGGAAAGGCTTTCTGGGAGAAGTATGTGTGAGAGAGACAGAGGAAAGGCTTTCTGGGAGAAGTATGTGAGAGGCAGAGGAAAGGCTTTCTGGGAGAAGTATGTGATGTGTGAGAGAGGCAGAGGAAAGGCTTTCTGGGAGAAGTGTGTGAGAGAGATGGAGGAAAGGCTTTCTGGGAGAAGTGTGTGTGAGAGAGAGGAAAGGCTTTCTGGGAGAAGTGTGTGTGAGAGAGAGGAAAGGCTTTCTGGGAGAAGTATGTGTGAGAGAGACAGAGGAAAGGCTTTCTGGGAGAAGTATGTGAGAGGCAGAGGAAAGGCTTTCTGGGAGAAATGTGTGTGTGAGAGAGGAAAGGCTTTCTGGGAGAAGTGTGTGTGAGAGAGAGGAAAGGCTTTCTGGGAGAAGTATGTGTGAGAGAGGCAGAGGAAAGGCTTTCTGGGAGAAGTGTGTGTGAGAGAGAGGAAAGGCTTTCTGGGAGAAGTATGTGTGAGAGAGATGGAGGAAAGGCTTTCTGGGAGAAATGTTTGTGAGAGAGAGGAAAGGCTTTCTGGGAGAAGTGTGTGTGAGAGAGAGGAAAGGCTTTCTGGGAGAAGTGTGTGAGAGAGAGGGAGGAAAGGCTTTCTGGGAGAAGTGTGTGTGAGAGAGAGGAAAGGCTTTCTGGGAGAAGTATGTGTGAGAGAGGCAGAGGAAAGGCTTTCTGGGAGAAGTGTGTGTGAGAGAGAGGAAAGGCTTTCTGGGAGAAGTGTGTGTGAGAGAGAGGAAAGGCTTTCTGGGAGAAGTATGTGTGAGAGAGACAGAGGAAAGGCTTTCTGGGAGAAGTATGTGAGAGGCAGAGGAAAGGCTGTCTGGGAGAAGTATGTGAGAGGCGGAGGAAAGGCTTTTTGGGAGAAGTGTGTGAGAGAGATGGAGGAAAGGCTTTCTGGGAGAAGTGTGTGTGAGAGAGAGGAAAGGCTTTCTGGGAGAAGTGTGTGTGAGAGAGCGAGGGGCTTTTGCGAGCGAAGGGTGAAAGAAAAAAGGAAAAAAGTTGAGGGGGAGAAGGGAAAAAGAAAAGGCATTGATTTCCGACTTTCTCTGCTGCAGTAGAAGGAAGCATTAACATTGAACCTCAACTTTTTACTTTTCCATAATATTATAAACTAGCCATTTCTATAACAATAAATGAATCTAACAGCAAAGAGACAGAGGAAAGGCTTTCTGGGAGAAGTATGTGAGAGGCAGAGGAAAGGCTTTCTGGGAGAAGTGTGTGAGAGAGATGGAGGAAAGGCTTTCTGGGAGAAGTGTGTGTGAGAGAGAGGAAAGGCTTTCTGGGAGAAGTGTGTGTGAGAGAGAGGAAAGGCTTTCTGGGAGAAGTATGTGTGAGAGAGACAGAGGAAAGGCTTTCTGGGAGAAGTATGTGAGAGGCAGAGGAAAGGCTTTCTGGGAGAAGTGTGTGAGAGAGATGGAGGAAAGGCTTTCTGGGAGAAATGTGTGTGAGAGAGAGGAAAGGCTTTCTGGGAGAAGTGTGTGTGAGAGAGAGGAAAGGCTTTCTGGGAGAAGTGTGTGAGAGAGACAGAGGAAAGGCTTTCTGGGAGAAGTATGTGAGAGGCAGAGGAAAGGCTTTCTGGGAGAAGTGTGTGAGAGAGATGGAGGAAAGGCTTTCTGGGAGAAGTGTGTGTGAGAGAGAGGAAAGGCTTTCTGGGAGAAGTATGTGTGAGAGAGGCAGAGGAAAGGCTTTCTGGGAGAAGTGTGTGTGAGAGAGAGGAAAGGCTTTCTGGGAGAAGTATGTGTGAGAGAGATGGAGGAAAGGCTTTCTGGGAGAAATGTTTGTGAGAGAGAGGAAAGGCTTTCTGGGAGAAGTATGTGTGAGAGAGACAGAGGAAAGGCTTTCTGGGAGAAGTATGTGAGAGGCAGAGGAAAGGCTTTCTGGGAGAAATGTGTGTGAGAGAGAGGAAAGGCTTTCTGGGAGAAGTGTGTGAGAGAGAGGAAAGGCTTTCTGGGAGATGTGTGAGAGAGACAGAGGAAAGGCTTTCTGGGAGAAGTATGTGAGAGGCAGAGGAAAGGCTTTCTGGGAGAAGTGTGTGAGAGAGAGGGAGGAAAGGCTTTCTGGCAGAAGTGTGTGTGAGAGAGAGGAAAGGCTTTCTGGGAGAAGTATGTGTGAGAGAGGCAGAGGAAAGGCTTTCTGGGAGAAGTGTGTGTGAGAGAGAGGAAAGGCTTTCTGGGAGAAGTATGTGTGAGAGAGATGGAGGAAAGGCTTTCTGGGAGAAATGTTTGTGAGAGAGAGGAAAGGCTTTCTGGGAGAAGTGTGTGTGAGAGAGAGGAAAGGCTTTCTGGGAGAAGTATGTGTGAGAGAGGCAGAGGAAAGGCTTTCTGGGAGAAGTGTGTGTGAGAGGCAGAGGAAAGGCTTTCTGGGAGAAGTGTGTGAGAGAGAGGGAGGAAAGGCTTTCTGGGAGAAGTGTGTGTGAGAGAGAGGAAAGGCTTTCTGGGAGAAGTATGTGTGAGAGAGGCAGAGGAAAGGCTTTCTGGGAGAAGTGTGTGTGAGAGAGAGGAAAGGCTTTCTGGGAGAAGTATGTGTGAGAGAGACAGAGGAAAGGCTTTCTGGGAGAAGTATGTGAGAGGCAGAGGAAAGGCTTTCTGGGAGAAGTATGTGATGTGTGAGAGAGGCAGAGGAAAGGCTTTCTGGGAGAAGTGTGTGAGAGAGATGGAGAAAAGGCTTTCTGGGAGAAGTGTGTGTGAGAGAGAGGAAAGGCTTTCTGGGAGAAGTGTGTGTGAGAGAGAGGAAAGGCTTTCTGGGAGAAGTATGTGTGAGAGAGACAGAGGAAAGGCTTTCTGGGAGAAGTATGTGAGAGGCAGAGGAAATGCTTTCTGGGATAAGTGTGTGTGAGAGAGCGAGGGGCTTTTGCGAGCGAAAGGTGAAAGAAAAAAGGAAAAAAGTGAGGGGGAGAAGGGAAAAAGAAAAGGCATTGATTTCCGACTTTCTCTGTTGCAGTAGAAGGAAGCATTAACATTGAACCTCAACTTTTTACTTTTCCATAATATTATAAACTAGCCATTTCTATAACAACAAATGAATCTAACAGTAAAGAGACAGAGGAAAGGCTTTCTGGGAGAAGTGTGTGATGTGTGAGAGAGGCAGAGGAAATGTTTTCTGGGAGAAGTATGCGTGAGAGACAGAGGAAAGGCTTTCTGGGAGAAGTATGTGAGAGGCAGAGGAAAGGCTTTCTGGGAGAAGTGTGTGAGAGAGATGGAGGAAAGGCTTTCTGGGAGAAGTGTGTGTGAGAGAGAGGAAAGGCTTTCTGGGAGAAGTGTGTGTGAGAGAGCGAGGGGCTTTTGCGAGCGAAGGGTGAAAGAAAAAAGGAAAAAAGTTGAGGGGGAGAAGGGAAAAAGAAAAGGCATTGATTTCCGACTTTCTCTGCTGCAGTAGAAGGAAGCATTAACATTGAACCTCAACTTTTTACTTTTCCATAATATTATAAACTAGCCATTTCTTTAACAATAAATGAATCTAACAGCAAAGAGACAGAGGAAATGCTTTCTGGGAGAAGTATGTGAGAGGCGGAGGAAAGGCGTTCTGGGAGAAGTGTGTGAGAGAGATGGAGGAAAGGCTTTCTGGGAGAAGTGTGTGTGTGAGAGAGGAAAGGCTTTCTGGGAGAAGTGTGTGTGAGAGAGAGGAAAGGCTTTCTGGGAGAAGTATGTGTGAGAGAGAAAGAGGAAAGGCTTTCTGGGAGAAGTATGTGAGAGGCAGAGGAAAGGCTTTCTGGGAGAAGTGTGTGAGAGAGAGGGAGGAAAGGCTTTCTGGGAGAAGTGTGTGTGAGAGACAGGAAAGGCTTTCTGGGAGAAGTATGTGTGAGAGAGACAGAGGAAAGGCTTTCTGGGAGAAGTATGTGAGAGGCAGAGGAAAGGCTTTCTGGGAGAAGTGTGTGAGAGAGGTGGAGGAAAGGCTTTCTGGGAGAAGTGTGTGTGTGAGAGAGGAAAGGCTTTCTGGGAGAAGTATGTGTGAGAGAGGCAGAGGAAAGGCTTTCTGGGAGAAGTGTGTGTGTGAGAGAGGAAAGGCTTTCTGGGAGAAGTATGTGTGAGAGAGACAGAGGAAAGGCTTTCTGGGAGAAGTATGTGAGAGGCAGAGGAAAGGCTTTCTGGGAGAAGTGTGTGAGAGAGATGGAGGAAAGGCTTTCTGGGAGAAATGTTTGTGAGAGAGAGGAAAGGCTTTCTGGGAGAAGTATGTGTGAGAGAGGCAGAGGAAAGGCTTTCTGGGATAAGTGTGTGTGAGAGAGCGAGGGGCTTTTGCGAGCGAAGGGTGAAAGAAAAAAGGAAAAAAGTGAGGGGGAGAAGGGAAAAAGAAAAGGCATTGATTTCCGACTTTCTCTGTTGCAGTAGAAGGAAGCATTAACATTGAACCTCAACTTTTTACTTTTCCATAATATTATAAACTAGCCATTTCTATAACAATAAATGAATCTAACAGTAAAGAGACAGAGGAAAGGCTTTCCGGGAGAAGTGTGTGATGTGTGAGAGAGGCAGAGGAAATGCTTTCTGGGAGAAGTATGCGTGAGAGACAGAGGAAAGGCTTTCTGGGAGAAGTATGTGAGAGGCAGAGGAAAGGCTTTCTGGGAGAAGTGTGTGAGAGACATGGAGGAAAGGCTTTCTGGGAGAAATGTGTGTGAGAGAGAGGCAATGCTTTCTGGGAGAAGTATGCGTGAGAGACAGAGGAAAGGCTTTCTGGGAGAAGTGTGTGAGAGAGAGGGAGGAAAGGCTTTCTGGGAGAAGTGTGTGTGAGAGAGAGGAAAGGCTTTCTGGGAGAAGTGTGTGTGAGAGAGAGGAAAGGCTTTCTGGGAGAAGTATGTGTGAGAGAGACAGAGGAAAGGCTTTCTGGGAGAAGTATGTGAGAGGCAGAGTAAAGGCTGTCTGGGAGAAGTGTGTGAGAGACATGGAGGAAAGGCTTTCTGGGAGAAATGTGTGTGTGAGAGAGGAAATGCTTTCTGGGAGAAGTATGCGTGAGACAGAGGAAAGGCTTTCTGGGAGAAGTGTGTGAGAGAGAGGGAGGAAAGGCTTTCTGGGAGAAGTGTGTGTGAGAGAGAGGAAAGGCTTTCTGGGAGAAGTGTGTGAGAGAGAGGGAGGAAAGGCTTTCTGGGAGAAGTGTGTGTGAGAGAGAGGAAAGGCTTTCTGGGAGAAGTATGTGTGAGAGAGGCAGAGGAAAGGCTTACTGGGAGAAGTATGTGAGAGGCAGAGGAAAGGCGTTCTGGGAGAAGTGTGTGAGAGAGATGGAGGAAAGGCTTTCTGGGAGAAGTGTGTGTGAGAGAGCGAGGGGCTTTTGCGAGCGAAGGGTGAAAGAAAAAAGGAAAAAAGTTGAGGGGGAGAAGGGAAAAAGAAAAGGCATTGATATCCGACTTTCTCTGCTGCAGTAGAAGGAAGCATTAACATTGAACCTCAACTTTTTACTTTTCCATAATATTATAAACTAGCCATTTCTATAACAATAAATGAATCTAACAGCAAAGAGACAGAGGAAAGGCTTTCTGGGAGAAGTATGTGAGAGGCAGAGGAAAGGCTTTCTGGGAGAAGTGTGTGAGAGAGATGGAGGAAAGGCTTTCTGGGAGAAGTGTGTGTGAGAGAGAGGAAACGCTTTCTGGGAGAAGCGTGTGTGAGAGAGAGGAAAGGCTTTCTGGGAGAAGTGTGTGTGAGAGAGAGGAAAGGCTTTCTGGGAGAAGTATGTGTGAGAGAGGCAGAGGAAAGGCTTTCTGGGAGAAGTGTGTGTGAGAGAGAGGAAAGGCTTTCTGGGAGAAGTATGTGTGAGAGAGATGGAGGAAAGGCTTTCTGGGAGAAATGTTTGTGAGAGAGAGGAAAGGCTTTCTGGGAGAAGTGTGTGTGTGAGAGAGGAAAGGCTTTCTGGGAGAAGTATGTGTGAGAGAGACAGAGGAAAGGCTTTCTGGGAGAAGTGTGTGTGAGAGAGAGGAAAGGCTTTCTGGGAGAAGTATGTGTGAGAGAGATGGAGGAAAGGCTTTCTGGGAGAAATGTTTGTGAGAGAGAGGAAAGGCTTTCTGGGAGAAGTGTGTGTGAGAGAGAGGAAAGGCTTTCTCGGAGAAGTATGTGTGAGAGAGGCAGAGGAAAGGCTTTCTGGGAGAAGTGTGTGAGAGAGAGGGAGGAAAGGCTTTCTGGCAGAAGTGTGTGTGAGAGAGAGGAAAGGCTTTCTGGGAGAAGTATGTGTGAGAGAGGCAGAGGAAAGGCTTTCTGGGAGAAGTGTGTGTGAGAGAGAGGAAAGGCTTTCTGGGAGAAGTATGTGTGAGAGAGATGGAGGAAAGGCTTTCTGGGAGAAATGTTTGTGAGAGAGAGGAAAGGCTTTCTGGGAGAAGTGTGTGTGAGAGAGAGGAAAGGCTTTCTCGGAGAAGTATGTGTGAGAGAGGCAGAGGAAAGGCTTTCTGGGAGAAGTGTGTGTGAGAGGCAGAGGAAAGGCTTTCTGGGAGAAGTGTGTGAGAGAGAGGGAGGAAAGGCTTTCTGGGAGAAGTGTGTGTGAGAGAGAGGAAAGGCTTTCTGGGAGAAGTATGTGTGAGAGAGGCAGAGGAAAGGCTTTCTGGGAGAAGTGTGTGTGAGAGAGAGGAAAGGCTTTCTGGGAGAAGTATGTGTGAGAGAGACAGAGGAAAGGCTTTCTGGGAGAAGTATGTGAGAGGCAGAGGAAAGGATTTCTGGGAGAAGTATGTGATGTGTGAGAGAGGCAGAGGAAAGGCTTTCTGGGAGAAGTGTGTGAGAGAGATGGAGAAAAGGCTTTCTGGGAGAAGTGTGTGTGAGAGAGAGGAAAGGCTTTCTGGGAGAAGTGTGTGTGAGAGAGAGGAAAGGCTTTCTGGGAGAAGTATGTGTGAGAGAGACAGAGGAAAGGCTTTCTGGGAGAAGTATGTGAGAGGCAGAGGAAATGCTTTCTGGGATAAGTGTGTGTGAGAGAGCGAGGGGCTTTTGCGAGCGAAAGGTGAAAGAAAAAAGGAAAAAAGTGAGGGGGAGAAGGGAAAAAGAAAAGGCATTGATTTCCGACTTTCTCTGTTGCAGTAGAAGGAAGCATTAACATTGAACCTCAACTTTTTACTTTTCCATAATATTATAAACTAGCCATTTCTATAACAACAAATGAATCTAACAGTAAAGAGACAGAGGAAAGGCTTTCTGGGAGAAGTGTGTGATGTGTGAGAGAGGCAGAGGAAATGTTTTCTGGGAGAAGTATGTGATGTGTGAGAGAGGCAGAGGAAATGCTTTCTGGGAGAAGTATGCGTGAGAGACAGAGGAAAGGCTTTCTGGGAGAAGTATGTGAGAGGCGGAGGAAAGGCTTTTTGGGAGAAGTGTGTGAGAGAGATGGAGGAAAGGCTTTCTGGGAGAAGTGTGTGTGAGAGAGAGGAAAGGCTTTCTGGGAGAAGTGTGTGTGAGAGAGCGAGGGGCTTTTGCGAGCGAAGGGTGAAAGAAAAAAGGAAAAAAGTTGAGGGGGAGAAGGGAAAAAGAAAAGGCATTGATTTCCGACTTTCTCTGCTGCAGTAGAAGGCAGCATTAACATTGAACCTCAACTTTTTACTTTTCCATAATATTATAAACTAGCCATTTCTATAACAATAAATGAATCTAACAGCAAAGAGACAGAGGAAAGGCTTTCTGGGAGAAGTATGTGAGAGGCAGAGGAAAGGCTTTCTGGGAGAAGTGTGTGAGAGAGATGGAGGAAAGGCTTTCTGGGAGAAGTGTGTGTGAGAGAGAGGAAAGGCTTTCTGGGAGAAGTGTGTGTGAGAGAGAGGAAAGGCTTTCTGGGAGAAGTATGTGTGAGAGAGACAGAGGAAAGGCTTTCTGGGAGAAGTATGTGAGAGGCAGAGGAAAGGCTTTCTGGGAGAAATGTGTGTGAGAGAGAGGAAAGGCTTTCTGGGAGAAGTGTGTGTGAGAGAGAGGAAAGGCTTTCTGGGAGAAGTATGTGTGAGAGAGACAGAGGAAAGGCTTTCTGGGAGAAGTATGTGAGAGGCAGAGGAAAGGCTTTCTGGGAGAAGTGTGTGAGAGAGAGGGAGGAAAGGCTTTCTGGGAGAAGTGTGTGTGAGAGAGAGGAAAGGCTTTCTGGGAGAAGTATGTGTGAGAGAGGCAGAGGAAAGGCTTTCTGGGAGAAGTGTGTGTGAGAGAGAGGAAAGGCTTTCTGGGAGAAGTATGTGTGAGAGAGATGGAGGAAAGGCTTTCTGGGAGAAGTGTGTGTGAGAGAGAGGAAAGGCTTTCTGGGAGAAGTGTGTGTGAGAGAGAGGAAAGGCTTTCTGGGAGAAGTATGTGTGAGAGAGACAGAGGAAAGGCTTTCTGGGAGAAGTATGTGAGAGGCAGAGGAAAGGCTTTCTGGGAGAAGTATGTGATGTGTGAGAGAGGCAGAGGAAAGGCTTTCTGGGAGAAGTGTGTGAGAGAGATGGAGGAAAGGCTTTCTGGCAGAAGTGTGTGTGAGAGAGAGGAAAGGCTTTCTGGGAGAAGTATGTGATGTGTGAGAGAGGCAGAGGAAAGGCTTTCTGGGAGAAGTGTGTGTGAGAGAGAGGAAAGGCTTTCTGGGAGAAGTGTGTGTGAGAGAGAGGAAAGGCTTTCTGGGAGAAGTATGTGAGAGGCAGAGGAAAGGCTGTCTGGGAGAAGTATGTGAGAGGCGGAGGAAAGGCTTTTTGGGAGAAGTGTGTGAGAGAGATGGAGGAAAGGCTTTCTGGGAGAACTGTGTGTGAGAGAGAGGAAAGGCTTTCTGGGAGAAGTGTGTGTGAGAGAGAGGAAAGGCTTTCTGGGAGAAGTATGTGTGAGAGAGACAGAGGAAAGGCTTTCTGGGAGAAGTATGTGAGAGGCAGAGGAAAGGCTGTCTGGGAGAAGTATGTGAGAGGCGGAGGAAAGGCTTTTTGGGAGAAGTGTGTGAGAGAGATGGAGGAAAGGCTTTCTGGGAGAAGTGTGTGTGAGAGAGAGGAAAGGCTTTCTGGGAGAAGTGTGTGTGAGAGAGCGAGGGGCTTTTGCGAGCGAAGGGTGAAAGAAAAAAGGAAAAAAATTGAGGGGGAGAAGGGAAAAAGAAAAGGCATTGATTTCCGACTTTCTCTGCTGCAGTAGAAGGAAGCATTAACATTGAACCTCAACTTTTTACTTTTCCATAATATTATAAACTAGCCATTTCTATAACAATAAATGAATCTAACAGCAAAGAGACAGAGGAAAGGCTTTCTGGGAGAAGTATGTGAGAGGCAGAGGAAAGGCGTTCTGGGAGAAGTGTGTGAGAGAGATGGAGGAAAGGCTTTCTGGGAGAAGTGTGTGTGAGAGAGAGGAAAGGCTTTCTGGGAGAAGTGTGTGTGAGAGAGAGGAAAGGCTTTCTGGGAGAAGTATGTGTGAGAGAGACAGAGGAAAGGCTTTCTGGGAGAAGTATGTGAGAGGCAGAGGAAAGCCATTCTGGGAGAAATGTGTGTGAGAGAGAGGAAAGGCTTTCTGGGAGAAGTGTGTGTGAGAGAGAGGAAAGGCTTTCTGGGAGAAGTATGTGTGAGAGAGAAAGAGGAAAGGCTTTCTGGGAGAAGTATGTGAGAGGCAGAGGAAAGGCTTTCTGGGAGAAGTGTGTGAGAGAGAGGGAGGAAAGGCTTTCTGGGAGAAGTGTGTGTGAGAGAGAGGAAAGGCTTTCTGGGAGAAGTATGTGTGAGAGAGGCAGAGGAAAGGCTTTCTGGGAGAAGTGTGTGTGAGAGAGATGGAGGAAAGGCTTTCTGGGAGAAATGTTTGTGAGAGAGAGGAAAGGCTTTCTGGGAGAAGTGTGTGTGTGAGAGAGGAAAGGCTTTCTGGGAGAAGTATGTGTGAGAGAGACAGAGGAAAGGCTTTCTGGGAGAAGTATGTGAGAGGCAGAGGAAAGGCTGTCTGGGAGAAGTATGTGAGAGGCGGAGGAAAGGCTTTTTGGGAGAAGTGTGTGAGAGAGATGGAGGAAAGGCTTTCTGGGAGAAGTGTGTGTGAGAGAGAGGAAAGGCTTTCTGGGAGAAGTGTGTGTGAGAGAGCGAGGGGCTTTTGCGAGCGAAGGGTGAAAGAAAAAAGGAAAAAAGTTGAGGGGGAGAAGGGAAAAAGAAAAGGCATTGATATCCGACTTTCTCTGCTGCAGTAGAAGGAAGCATTAACATTGAACCTCAACTTTTTACTTTTCCATAATATTATAAACTAGCCATTTCTATAACAATAAATGAATCTAACAGCAAAGAGACAGAGGAAAGGCTTTCTGGGAGAAGTATGTGAGAGCCAGAGGAAAGGCTTTCTGGGAGAAGTGTGTGAGAGAGATGGAGGAAAGGCTTTCTGGGAGAAGTGTGTGTGAGAGAGAGGAAACGCTTTCTGGGAGAAGCGTATGTGAGAGAGAGGAAAGGCTTTCTGGGAGAAGTATGTGTGAGAGAGACAGAGGAAAGGCTTTCTGGGAGAAGTATGTGAGAGGCAGAGGAAAGGCTTTCTGGGAGAAATGTGTGTGTGAGAGAGGAAAGGCTTTCTGGGAGAAGTGTGTGTGAGAGAGAGGAAAGGCTTTCTGGGAGAAGTATGTGTGAGAGAGACAGAGGAAAGGCTTTCTGGGAGAAGTATGTGAGAGGCAGAGGAAAGGCTTTCTGGGAGAAGTGTGTGAGAGAGAGGGAGGAAAGGCTTTCTGGGAGAAGTGTGTGTGAGAGAGAGGAAAGGCTTTCTGGGAGAAGTATGTGTGAGAGAGGCAGAGGAAAGGCTTTCTGGGAGAAGTGTGTGTGAGAGAGAGGAAAGGCTTTCTGGGAGAAGTATGTGTGAGAGAGATGGAGGAAAGGCTTTCTGGGAGAAATGTTTGTGAGAGAGAGGAAAGGCTTTCTGGGAGAAGTGTGTGTGAGAGAGAGGAAAGGCTTTCTGGGAGAAGTGTGTGAGAGAGAGGTAGGAAAGGCTTTCTGGGAGAAGTGTGTGTGAGAGAGAGGAAAGGCTTTCTGGGAGAAGTATGTGTGAGAGAGGCAGAGGAAAGGCTTTCTGGGAGAAGTGTGTGTGAGAGGCAGAGGAAAGGCTTTCTGGGAGAAGTATGTGTGAGAGAGACAGAGGAAAGGCTTTCTGGGAGAAGTATGTGAGAGGCAGAGGAAAGGCTTTCTGGGAGAAGTATGTGATGTGTGAGAGAGGCAGAGGAAAGGCTTTCTGGGAGAAGTGTGTGAGAGAGATGGAGGAAAGGCTTTCTGGGAGAAGTGTGTGTGAGAGAGAGGAAAGGCTTTCTGGGAGAAGTGTGTGTGAGAGAGAGGAAAGGTTTTCTGGGAGAAGTATGTGTGAGAGAGGCAGAGGAAAGGCTTTCTGGGAGAAGTGTGTGTGAGAGGCAGAGGAAAGGCTTTCTGGGAGAAGTGTGTGAGAGAGAGGGAGGAAAGGCTTTCTGGGAGAAGTGTGTGTGAGAGAGAGGAAAGGCTTTCTGGGAGAAGTATGTGTGAGAGAGGCAGAGGAAAGGCTTTCTGGGAGAAGTGTGTGTGAGAGAGAGGAAAGGCTTTCTGGGAGAAGTATGTGTGAGAGAGACAGAGGAAAGGCTTTCTGGGAGAAGTATGTGAGAGGCAGAGGAAAGGCTTTCTGGGAGAAGTATGTGATGTGTGAGAGAGGTAGAGGAAAGGCTTTCTGGGAGAAGTGTGTGAGAGAGATGGAGGAAAGGCTTTCTGGGAGAAGTGTGTGTGAGAGAGAGGAAAGGCTTTCTGGGAGAAGTGTGTGTGAGAGAGAGGAAAGGCTTTCTGGGAGAAGTATGTGAGAGGCAGAGGAAAGGCTGTCTGGGAGAAGTATGTGAGAGGCGGAGGAAAGGCTTTTTGGGAGAAGTGTGTGAGAGAGATGGAGGAAAGGCTTTCTGGGAGAAGTGTGTGTGAGAGAGAGGAAAGGCTTTCTGGGAGAAGTGTGTGTGAGAGAGAGGAAAGGCTTTCTGGGAGAAGTATGTGTGAGAGAGACAGAGGAAAGGCTTTCTGGGAGAAGTATGTGAGAGGCAGAGGAAAGGCTGTCTGGGAGAAGTATGTGAGAGGCGGAGGAAAGGCTTTTTGGGAGAAGTGTGTGAGAGAGATGGAGGAAAGGCTTTCTGGGAGAAGTGTGTGTGAGAGAGAGGAAAGGCTTTCTGGGAGAAGTGTGTGTGAGAGAGCGAGGGGCTTTTGCGAGCGAAGGGTGAAAGAAAAAAGGAAAAAAATTGAGGGGGAGAAGGGAAAAAGAAAAGGCATTGATTTCCGACTTTCTCTGCTGCAGTAGAAGGAAGCATTAACATTGAACTTCAACTTTTTACTTTTCCATAATATTATAAACTAGCCATTTCTATAACAATAAATGAATCTAACAGCAAAGAGACAGAGGAAAGGCTTTCTGGGAGAAGTATGTGAGAGGCAGAGGAAAGGCTTTCTGGGAGAAGTGTGTGAGAGAGATGGAGGAAAGGCTTTCTGGGAGAAGTGTGTGTGAGAGAGGAAAGGCTTTCTGGGAGAAGTATGTGTGAGAGAGACAGAGGAAAGGCTTTCTGGGAGAAGTATGTGAGAGGCAGAGGAAAGGCTTTCTGGGAGAAATGTGTGTGAGAGAGAGGAAAGGCTTTCTGGGAGAAGTGTGTGTGAGAGAGAGGAAAGGCTTTCTGGGAGAAGTATGTGTGAGAGAGACAGAGGAAAGGCTTTCTGGGAGAAGTATGTGAGAGGCAGAGGAAAGGCTTTCTGGGAGAAGTGTGTGAGAGAGAGGGAGGAAAGGCTTTCTGGGAGAAGTGTGTGTGTGAGAGAGGAAAGGCTTTCTGGGAGAAGTATGTGAGAGAGAGGGAGGAAAGGCTTTCTGGGAGAAGTGTGTGTGAGAGAGAGGAAAGACTTTCTGGGAGAAGTATGTGTGAGAGAGATGGAGGAAAGGCTTTCTGGGAGAAGTATGTGTGAGAGAGACAGAGGAAAGGCTTTCTGGGAGAAGTATGTGAGAGGCAGAGGAAAGGCTTTCTGGGAGAAATGTGTGTGAGAGAGAGGAAAGGCTTTCTGGGAGAAGTGTGTGTGAGAGAGAGGAAAGGCCTTCTGGGAGAAGTATGTGTGAGAGAGAAAGAGGAAAGGCTTTCTGGGAGAAGTATGTGAGAGGCAGAGGAAAGGCTTTCTGGGAGAAGTGTGTGAGAGAGAGGGAGGAAAGGCTTTCTGGGAGAAGTGTGTGTGAGAGAGAGGAAAGGCTTTCTGGGAGAAGTATGTGTGAGAGAGGCAGAGGAAAGGCTTTCTGGGAGAAGTGTGTGTGAGAGAGAGGAAAGGCTTTCTGGGAGAAGTATGTGTGAGAGAGATGGAGGAAAGGCTTTCTGGGAGAAATGTTTGTGAGAGAGAGGAAAGGCTTTCTGGGAGAAGTGTGTGTGAGAGAGAGGAAAGGCTTTCTGGGAGAAGTGTGTGTGAGAGAGAGGAAAGGCTTTCTGGGAGAAGTATGTGTGAGAGAGACAGAGGAAAGGCTTTCTGGGAGAAGTATGTGAGAGGCAGAGGAAAGGCTTTCTGGGAGAAGTATGTGATGTGTGAGAGAGGCAGAGGAAAGGCTTTCTGGGAGAAGTGTGTGAGAGAGATGGAGGAAAGGCTTTCTGGCAGAAGTGTGTGTGAGAGAGAGGAAAGGCTTTCTGGGAGAAGTATGTGATGTGTGAGAGAGGCAGAGGAAAGGCTTTCTGGGAGAAGTGTGTGTGAGAGAGAGGAAAGGCTTTCTGGGAGAAGTGTGTGTGAGAGAGAGGAAAGGCTTTCTGGGAGAAGTATGTGAGAGGCAGAGGAAAGGCTGTCTGGGAGAAGTATGTGAGAGGCGGAGGAAAGGCTTTTTGGGAGAAGTGTGTGAGAGAGATGGAGGAAAGGCTTTCTGGGAGAAGTGTGTGTGAGAGAGAGGAAAGGCTTTCTGGGAGAAGTGTGTGTGAGAGAGAGGAAAGGCTTTCTGGGAGAAGTATGTGTGAGAGAGACAGAGGAAAGGCTTTCTGGGAGAAGTATGTGAGAGGCAGAGGAAAGGCTGTCTGGGAGAAGTATGTGAGAGGCGGAGGAAAGGCTTTTTGGGAGAAGTGTGTGAGAGAGATGGAGGAAAGGCTTTCTGGGAGAAGTGTGTGTGAGAGAGAGGAAAGGCTTTCTGGGAGAAGTGTGTGTGAGAGAGCGAGGGGCTTTTGCGAGCGAAGGGTGAAAGAAAAAAGGAAAAAAATTGAGGGGGAGAAGGGAAAAAGAAAAGGCATTGATTTCCGACTTTCTCTGCTGCAGTAGAAGGAAGCATTAACATTGAACCTCAACTTTTTACTTTTCCATAATATTATAAACTAGCCATTTCTATAACAATAAATGAATCTAACAGCAAAGAGACAGAGGAAAGGCTTACTGGGAGAAGTATGTGAGAGGCAGAGGAAAGGCGTTCTGGGAGAAGTGTGTGAGAGAGATGGAGGAAAGGCTTTCTGGGAGAAGTGTGTGTGAGAGAGAGGAAAGGCTTTCTGGGAGAAGTGTGTGTGAGAGAGAGGAAAGGCTTTCTGGGAGAAGTATGTGTGAGAGAGACAGAGGAAAGGCTTTCTGGGAGAAGTATGTGAGAGGCAGAGGAAAGCCTTTCTGGGAGAAATGTGTGTGAGAGAGAGGAAAGGCTTTCTGGGAGAAGTGTGTGTGAGAGAGAGGAAAGGCTTTCTGGGAGAAGTATGTGTGAGAGAGAAAGAGGAAAGGCTTTCTGGGAGAAGTATGTGAGAGGCAGAGGAAAGGCTTTCTGGGAGAAGTGTGTGAGAGAGAGGGAGGAAAGGCTTTCTGGGAGAAGTGTGTGTGAGAGAGAGGAAAGGCTTTCTGGGAGAAGTATGTGTGAGAGAGGCAGAGGAAAGGCTTTCTGGGAGAAGTGTGTGTGAGAGAGAGGAAAGGCTTTCTGGGAGAAGTATGTGTGAGAGAGATGGAGGAAAGGCTTTCTGGGAGAAATGTTTGTGAGAGAGAGGAAAGGCTTTCTGGGAGAAGTGTGTGTGAGAGAGAGGAAAGGCTTTCTGGGAGAAGTATGTGTGAGAGAGACAGAGGAAAGGCTTTCTGGGAGAAGTATGTGAGAGGCAGAGGAAAGGCTGTCTGGGAGAAGTATGTGAGAGGCGGAGGAAAGGCTTTTTGGGAGAAGTGTGTGAGAGAGATGGAGGAAAGGCTTTCTGGGAGAAGTGTGTGTGAGAGAGAGGAAAGGCTTTCTGGGAGAAGTGTGTGTGAGAGAGCGAGGGGCTTTTGCGAGCGAAGGGTGAAAGAAAAAAGGAAAAAAGTTGAGGGGGAGAAGGGAAAAAGAAAAGGCATTGATATCCGACTTTCTCTGCTGCAGTAGAAGGAAGCATTAACATTGAACCTCAACTTTTTACTTTTCCATAATATTATAAACTAGCCATTTCTATAACAATAAATGAATCTAACAGCAAAGAGACAGAGGAAAGGCTTTCTGGGAGAAGTATGTGAGAGCCAGAGGAAAGGCTTTCTGGGAGAAGTGTGTGAGAGAGATGGAGGAAAGGCTTTCTGGGAGAAGTGTGTGTGAGAGAGAGGAAACGCTTTCTGGGAGAAGCGTGTGTGAGAGAGAGGAAAGGCTTTCTGGGAGAAGTATGTGTGAGAGAGACAGAGGAAAGGCTTTCTGGGAGAAGTATGTGAGAGGCAGAGGAAAGGCTTTCTGGGAGAAATGTGTGTGAGAGAGAGGAAAGGCTTTCTGGGAGAAGTGTGTGTGAGAGAGAGGAAAGGCTTTCTGGGAGAAGTATGTGTGAGAGAGACAGAGGAAAGGCTTTCTGGGAGAAGTATGTGAGAGGCAGAGGAAAGGCTTTCTGGGAGAAATGTGTGTGAGAGAGAGGAAAGGCTTTCTGGGAGAAGTGTGTGTGAGAGAGAGGAAAGGCTTTCTGGGAGAAGTATGTGTGAGAGAGGCAGAGGAAAGGCTTTCTGGGAGAAGTGTGTGTGAGAGAGAGGAAAGGCTTTCTGGGAGAAGTATGTGTGAGAGAGATGGAGGAAAGGCTTTCTGGGAGAAATGTTTGTGAGAGAGAGGAAAGGCTTTCTGGGAGAAGTGTGTGTGAGAGAGAGGAAAGGCTTTCTGGGAGAAGTGTGTGTGAGAGAGAGGAAAGGCTTTCTGGGAGAAGTATGTGTGAGAGAGACAGAGGAAAGGCTTTCTGGGAGAAGTATGTGAGAGGCAGAGGAAAGGCTTTCTGGGAGAAGTATGTGATGTGTGAGAGAGGCAGAGGAAAGGCTTTCTGGGAGAAGTGTGTGAGAGAGATGGAGGAAAGGCTTTCTGGCAGAAGTGTGTGTGAGAGAGAGGAAAGGCTTTCTGGGAGAAGTATGTGATGTGTGAGAGAGGCAGAGGAAAGGCTTTCTGGGAGAAGTGTGTGTGAGAGAGAGGAAAGGCTTTCTGGGAGAAGTGTGTGTGAGAGAGAGGAAAGGCTTTCTGGGAGAAGTATGTGAGAGGCAGAGGAAAGGCTGTCTGGGAGAAGTATGTGAGAGGCGGAGGAAAGGCTTTTTGGGAGAAGTGTGTGAGAGAGATGGAGGAAAGGCTTTCTGGGAGAAGTGTGTGTGAGAGAGAGGAAAGGCTTTCTGGGAGAAGTGTGTGTGAGAGAGAGGAAAGGCTTTCTGGGAGAAGTATGTGTGAGAGAGACAGAGGAAAGGCTTTCTGGGAGAAGTATGTGAGAGGCAGAGGAAAGGCTGTCTGGGAGAAGTATGTGAGAGGCGGAGGAAAGGCTTTTTGGGAGAAGTGTGTGAGAGAGATGGAGGAAAGGCTTTCTGGGAGAAGTGTGTGTGAGAGAGAGGAAAGGCTTTCTGGGAGAAGTGTGTGTGAGAGAGCGAGGGGCTTTTGCGAGTGAAGGGTGAAAGAAAAAAGGAAAAAAATTGAGGGGGAGAAGGGAAAAAGAAAAGGCATTGATTTCCGACTTTCTCTGCTGCAGTAGAAGGAAGCATTAACATTGAACCTCAACTTTTTACTTTTCCATAATATTATAAACTAGCCATTTCTATAACAATAAATGAATCTAACAGCAAAGAGACAGAGGAAAGGCTTTCTGGGAGAAGTATGTGAGAGGCAGAGGAAAGGCTTTCTGGGAGAAATGTGTGTGAGAGAGAGGAAAGGCTTTCTGGGAGAAGTGTGTGTGAGAGAGAGGAAAGGCTTTCTGGGAGAAGTATGTGTGAGAGAGACAGAGGAAAGGCTTTCTGGGAGAAGTATGTGAGAGGCAGAGGAAAGGCTTTCTGGGAGAAGTGTGTGAGAGAGAGGGAGGAAAGGCTTTCTGGGAGAAGTGTGTGTGTGAGAGAGGAAAGGCTTTCTGGGAGAAGTATGTGAGAGAGAGGGAGGAAAGGCTTTCTGGGAGAAGTGTGTGTGAGAGAGAGGAAAGACTTTCTGGGAGAAGTATGTGTGAGAGAGATGGAGGAAAGGCTTTCTGGGAGAAGTATGTGTGAGAGAGACAGAGGAAAGGCTTTCTGGGAGAAGTATGTGAGAGGCAGAGGAAAGGCTTTCTGGGAGAAATGTGTGTGAGAGAGAGGAAAGGCTTTCTGGGAGAAGTGTGTGTGAGAGAGAGGAAAGGCCTTCTGGGAGAAGTATGTGTGAGAGAGAAAGAGGAAAGGCTTTCTGGGAGAAGTATGTGAGAGGCAGAGGAAAGGCTTTCTGGGAGAAGTGTGTGAGAGAGAGGGAGGAAAGGCTTTCTGGGAGAAGTGTGTGTGAGAGAGAGGAAAGGCTTTCTGGGAGAAGTATGTGTGAGAGAGGCAGAGGAAAGGCTTTCTGGGAGAAGTGTGTGTGAGAGAGAGGAAAGGCTTTCTGGGAGAAGTATGTGTGAGAGAGATGGAGGAAAGGCTTTCTGGGAGAAATGTTTGTGAGAGAGAGGAAAGGCTTTCTGGGAGAAGTGTGTGTGAGAGAGAGGAAAGGCTTTCTGGGAGAAGTGTGTGTGAGAGAGAGGAAAGGCTTTCTGGGAGAAGTATGTGTGAGAGAGACAGAGGAAAGGCTTTCTGGGAGAAGTATGTGAGAGGCAGAGGAAAGGCTTTCTGGGAGAAGTATGTGATGTGTGAGAGAGGCAGAGGAAAGGCTTTCTGGGAGAAGTGTGTGAGAGAGATGGAGGAAAGGCTTTCTGGCAGAAGTGTGTGTGAGAGAGAGGAAAGGCTTTCTGGGAGAAGTATGTGATGTGTGAGAGAGGCAGAGGAAAGGCTTTCTGGGAGAAGTGTGTGTGAGAGAGAGGAAAGGCTTTCTGGGAGAAGTGTGTGTGAGAGAGAGGAAAGGCTTTCTGGGAGAAGTATGTGAGAGGCAGAGGAAAGGCTGTCTGGGAGAAGTATGTGAGAGGCGGAGGAAAGGCTTTTTGGGAGAAGTGTGTGAGAGAGATGGAGGAAAGGCTTTCTGGGAGAAGTGTGTGTGAGAGAGAGGAAAGGCTTTCTGGGAGAAGTGTGTGTGAGAGAGAGGAAAGGCTTTCTGGGAGAAGTATGTGTGAGAGAGACAGAGGAAAGGCTTTCTGGGAGAAGTATGTGAGAGGCAGAGGAAAGGCTGTCTGGGAGAAGTATGTGAGAGGCGGAGGAAAGGCTTTTTGGGAGAAGTGTGTGAGAGAGATGGAGGAAAGGCTTTCTGGGAGAAGTGTGTGTGAGAGAGAGGAAAGGCTTTCTGGGAGAAGTGTGTGTGAGAGAGCGAGGGGCTTTTGCGAGCGAAGGGTGAAAGAAAAAAGGAAAAAAATTGAGGGGGAGAAGGGAAAAAGAAAAGGCATTGATTTCCGACTTTCTCTGCTGCAGTAGAAGGAAGCATTAACATTGAACCTCAACTTTTTACTTTTCCATAATATTATAAACTAGCCATTTCTATAACAATAAATGAATC
Source organism: Crotalus adamanteus (assembly GCA_039797435.1). Lineage (NCBI taxonomy): Eukaryota > Metazoa > Chordata > Lepidosauria > Squamata > Viperidae > Crotalus > Crotalus adamanteus. Next base: position 55,413,121 of record CM077935.1, on the reverse strand, counting down.
TAACAGCAAAGAGACAGAGGAAAGGCTTACTGGGAGAAGTATGTGAGAGGCAGAGGAAAGGCGTTCTGGGAGAAGTGTGTGAGAGAGATGGAGGAAAGGCTTTCTGGGAGAAGTGTGTGTGAGAGAGAGGAAAGGCTTTCTGGGAGAAGTGTGTGTGAGAGAGAGGAAAGGCTTTCTGGGAGAAGTATGTGTGAGAGAGACAGAGGAAAGGCTTTCTGGGAGAAGTATGTGAGAGGCAGAGGAAAGCCTTTCTGGGAGAAATGTGTGTGAGAGAGAGGAAAGGCTTTCTGGGAGAAGTGTGTGTGAGAGAGAGGAAAGGCTTTCTGGGAGAAGTATGTGTGAGAGAGAAAGAGGAAAGGCTTTCTGGGAGAAGTATGTGAGAGGCAGAGGAAAGGCTTTCTGGGAGAAGTGTGTGAGAGAGAGGGAGGAAAGGCTTTCTGGGAGAAGTGTGTGTGAGAGAGAGGAAAGGCTTTCTGGGAGAAGTATGTGTGAGAGAGGCAGAGGAAAGGCTTTCTGGGAGAAGTGTGTGTGAGAGAGAGGAAAGGCTTTCTGGGAGAAGTATGTGTGAGAGAGATGGAGGAAAGGCTTTCTGGGAGAAATGTTTGTGAGAGAGAGGAAAGGCTTTCTGGGAGAAGTGTGTGTGAGAGAGAGGAAAGGCTTTCTGGGAGAAGTATGTGTGAGAGAGACAGAGGAAAGGCTTTCTGGGAGAAGTATGTGAGAGGCAGAGGAAAGGCTGTCTGGGAGAAGTATGTGAGAGGCGGAGGAAAGGCTTTTTGGGAGAAGTGTGTGAGAGAGATGGAGGAAAGGCTTTCTGGGAGAAGTGTGTGTGAGAGAGAGGAAAGGCTTTCTGGGAGAAGTGTGTGTGAGAGAGCGAGGGGCTTTTGCGAGCGAAGGGTGAAAGAAAAAAGGAAAAAAGTTGAGGGGGAGAAGGGAAAAAGAAAAGGCATTGATATCCGACTTTCTCTGCTGCAGTAGAAGGAAGCATTAACATTGAACCTCAACTTTTTACTTTTCCATAATATTATAAACTAGCCATTTCTATAACAATAAATGAATCTAACAGCAAAGAGACAGAGGAAAGGCTTTCTGGGAGAAGTATGTGAGAGCCAGAGGAAAGGCTTTCTGGGAGAAGTGTGTGAGAGAGATGGAGGAAAGGCTTTCTGGGAGAAGTGTGTGTGAGAGAGAGGAAACGCTTTCTGGGAGAAGCGTGTGTGAGAGAGAGGAAAGGCTTTCTGGGAGAAGTATGTGTGAGAGAGACAGAGGAAAGGCTTTCTGGGAGAAGTATGTGAGAGGCAGAGGAAAGGCTTTCTGGGAGAAATGTGTGTGAGAGAGAGGAAAGGCTTTCTGGGAGAAGTGTGTGTGAGAGAGAGGAAAGGCTTTCTGGGAGAAGTATGTGTGAGAGAGACAGAGGAAAGGCTTTCTGGGAGAAGTATGTGAGAGGCAGAGGAAAGGCTTTCTGGGAGAAATGTGTGTGAGAGAGAGGAAAGGCTTTCTGGGAGAAGTGTGTGTGAGAGAGAGGAAAGGCTTTCTGGGAGAAGTATGTGTGAGAGAGGCAGAGGAAAGGCTTTCTGGGAGAAGTGTGTGTGAGAGAGAGGAAAGGCTTTCTGGGAGAAGTATGTGTGAGAGAGATGGAGGAAAGGCTTTCTGGGAGAAATGTTTGTGAGAGAGAGGAAAGGCTTTCTGGGAGAAGTGTGTGTGAGAGAGAGGAAAGGCTTTCTGGGAGAAGTGTGTGTGAGAGAGAGGAAAGGCTTTCTGGGAGAAGTATGTGTGAGAGAGACAGAGGAAAGGCTTTCTGGGAGAAGTATGTGAGAGGCAGAGGAAAGGCTTTCTGGGAGAAGTATGTGATGTGTGAGAGAGGCAGAGGAAAGGCTTTCTGGGAGAAGTGTGTGAGAGAGATGGAGGAAAGGCTTTCTGGCAGAAGTGTGTGTGAGAGAGAGGAAAGGCTTTCTGGGAGAAGTATGTGATGTGTGAGAGAGGCAGAGGAAAGGCTTTCTGGGAGAAGTGTGTGTGAGAGAGAGGAAAGGCTTTCTGGGAGAAGTGTGTGTGAGAGAGAGGAAAGGCTTTCTGGGAGAAGTATGTGAGAGGCAGAGGAAAGGCTGTCTGGGAGAAGTATGTGAGAGGCGGAGGAAAGGCTTTTTGGGAGAAGTGTGTGAGAGAGATGGAGGAAAGGCTTTCTGGGAGAAGTGTGTGTGAGAGAGAGGAAAGGCTTTCTGGGAGAAGTGTGTGTGAGAGAGAGGAAAGGCTTTCTGGGAGAAGTATGTGTGAGAGAGACAGAGGAAAGGCTTTCTGGGAGAAGTATGTGAGAGGCAGAGGAAAGGCTGTCTGGGAGAAGTATGTGAGAGGCTGAGGAAAGGCTTTTTGGGAGAAGTGTGTGAGAGAGATGGAGGAAAGGCTTTCTGGGAGAAGTGTGTGTGAGAGAGAGGAAAGGCTTTCTGGGAGAAGTGTGTGTGAGAGAGCGAGGGGCTTTTGCGAGCGAAGGGTGAAAGAAAAAAGGAAAAAAATTGAGGGGGAGAAGGGAAAAAGAAAAGGCATTGATTTCCGACTTTCTCTGCTGCAGTAGAAGGAAGCATTAACATTGAACCTCAACTTTTTACTTTTCCATAATATTATAAACTAGCCATTTCTATAACAATAAATGAATCTAACAGCAAAGAGACAGAGGAAAGGCTTACTGGGAGAAGTATGTGAGAGGCAGAGGAAAGGCGTTCTGGGAGAAGTGTGTGAGAGAGATGGAGGAAAGGCTTTCTGGGAGAAGTGTGTGTGAGAGAGAGGAAAGGCTTTCTGGGAGAACTGTGTGTGAGAGAGAGGAAAGGCTTTCTGGGAGAAGTATGTGTGAGAGAGACAGAGGAAAGGCTTTCTGGGAGAAGTATGTGAGAGGCAGAGGAAAGCCTTTCTGGGAGAAATGTGTGTGAGAGAGAGGAAAGGCTTTCTGGGAGAAGTGTGTGTGAGAGAGAGGAAAGGCTTTCTGGGAGAAGTATGTGTGAGAGAGAAAGAGGAAAGGCTTTCTGGGAGAAGTATGTGAGAGGCAGAGGAAAGGCTTTCTGGGAGAAGTGTGTGAGAGAGAGGGAGGAAAGGCTTTCTGGGAGAAGTGTGTGTGAGAGAGAGGAAAGGCTTTCTGGGAGAAGTATGTGTGAGAGAGGCAGAGGAAAGGCTTTCTGGGAGAAGTGTGTGTGAGAGAGAGGAAAGGCTTTCTGGGAGAAGTATGTGTGAGAGAGATGGAGGAAAGGCTTTCTGGGAGAAATGTTTGTGAGAGAGAGGAAAGGCTTTCTGGGAGAAGTGTGTGTGAGAGAGAGGAAAGGCTTTCTGGGAGAAGTATGTGTGAGAGAGACAGAGGAAAGGCTTTCTGGGAGAAGTATGTGAGAGGCAGAGGAAAGGCTGTCTGGGAGAAGTATGTGAGAGGCGGAGGAAAGGCTTTTTGGGAGAAGTGTGTGAGAGAGATGGAGGAAAGGCTTTCTGGGAGAAGTGTGTGTGAGAGAGAGGAAAGGCTTTCTGGGAGAAGTGTGTGTGAGAGAGCGAGGGGCTTTTGCGAGCGAAGGGTGAAAGAAAAAAGGAAAAAAGTTGAGGGGGAGAAGGGAAAAAGAAAAGGCATTGATATCCGACTTTCTCTGCTGCAGTAGAAGGAAGCATTAACATTGAACCTCAACTTTTTACTTTTCCATAATATTATAAACTAGCCATTTCTATAACAATAAATGAATCTAACAGCAAAGAGACAGAGGAAAGGCTTTCTGGGAGAAGTATGTGAGAGCCAGAGGAAAGGCTTTCTGGGAGAAGTGTGTGAGAGAGATGGAGGAAAGGCTTTCTGGGAGAAGTGTGTGTGAGAGAGAGGAAACGCTTTCTGGGAGAAGCGTGTGTGAGAGAGAGGAAAGGCTTTCTGGGAGAAGTATGTGTGAGAGAGACAGAGGAAAGGCTTTCTGGGAGAAGTATGTGAGAGGCAGAGGAAAGGCTTTCTGGGAGAAATGTGTGTGAGAGAGAGGAAAGGCTTTCTGGGAGAAGTGTGTGTGAGAGAGAGGAAAGGCTTTCTGGGAGAAGTATGTGTGAGAGAGACAGAGGAAAGGCTTTCTGGGAGAAGTATGTGAGAGGCAGAGGAAAGGCTTTCTGGGAGAAGTGTGTGAGAGAGAGGGAGGAAAGGCTTTCTGGGAGAAGTGTGTGTGAGAGAGAGGAAAGGCTTTCTGGGAGAAGTATGTGTGAGAGAGGCAGAGGAAAGGCTTTCTGGGAGAAGTGTGTGTGAGAGAGAGGAAAGGCTTTCTGGGAGAAGTATGTGTGAGAGAGATGGAGGAAAGGCTTTCTGGGAGAAATGTTTGTGAGAGAGAGGAAAGGCTTTCTGGGAGAAGTGTGTGTGAGAGAGAGGAAAGGCTTTCTGGGAGAAGTGTGTGAGAGAGAGGTAGGAAAGGCTTTCTGGGAGAAGTGTGTGTGAGAGAGAGGAAAGCCTTTCTGGGAGAAGTATGTGTGAGAGAGGCAGAGGAAAGGCTTTCTGGGAGAAGTGTGTGTGAGAGGCAGAGGAAAGGCTTTCTGGGAGAAGTATGTGTGAGAGAGACAGAGGAAAGGCTTCCTGGGAGAAGTATGTGAGAGGCAGAGGAAAGGCTTTCTGGGAGAAGTATGTGATGTGTGAGAGAGGCAGAGGAAAGGCTTTCTGGGAGAAGTGTGTGAGAGAGATGGAGGAAAGGCTTTCTGGGAGAAGTGTGTGTGAGAGAGAGGAAAGGCTTTCTGGGAGAAGTGTGTGTGAGAGAGAGGAAAGGCTTTCTGAGAGAAGTATGTGTGAGAGAGGCAGAGGAAAGGCTTTCTGGGAGAACTGTGTGTGAGAGGCAGAGGAAAGGCTTTCTGGGAGAAGTGTGTGAGAGAGAGGGAGGAAAGGCTTTCTGGGAGAAGTGTGTGTGAGAGAGAGGAAAGGCTTTCTGGGAGAAGTATGTGTGAGAGAGGCAGAGGAAAGGCTTTCTGGGAGAAGTGTGTGTGAGAGAGAGGAAAGGCTTTCTGGGAGAAGTATGTGTGAGAGAGACAGAGGAAAGGCTTTCTGGGAGAAATATGTGAGAGGCAGAGGAAAGGCTTTCTGGGAGAAGTATGTGATGTGTGAGAGAGGCAGAGGAAAGGCTTTCTGGGAGAAGTGTGTGAGAGAGATGGAGGAAAGGCTTTCTGGGAGAAGTGTGTGTGAGAGAGAGGAAAGGCTTTCTGGGAGAAGTGTGTGTGAGAGAGAGGAAAGGCTTTCTGGGAGAAGTATGTGAGAGGCAGAGGAAAGGCTGTCTGGGAGAAGTATGTGAGAGGCGGAGGAAAGGCTTTTTGGGAGAAGTGTGTGAGAGAGATGGAGGAAAGGCTTTCTGGGAGAAGTGTGTGTGAGAGAGAGGAAAGGCTTTCTGGGAGAAGTGTGTGTGAGAGAGAGGAAAGGCTTTCTGGGAGAAGTATGTGTGAGAGAGACAGAGGAAAGGCTTTCTGGGAGAAGTATGTGAGAGGCAGAGGAAAGGCTGTCTGGGAGAAGTATGTGAGAGGCGGAGGAAAGGCTTTTTGGGAGAAGTGTGTGAGAGAGATGGAGGAAAGGCTTTCTGGGAGAAGTGTGTGTGAGAGAGAGGAAAGGCTTTCTGGGAGAAGTGTGTGTGAGAGAGCGAGGGGCTTTTGCGAGCGAAGGGTGAAAGAAAAAAGGAAAAAAATTGAGGGGGAGAAGGGAAAAAGAAAAGGCATTGATTTCCGACTTTCTCTGCTGCAGTAGAAGGAAGCATTAACATTGAACTTCAACTTTTTACTTTTCCATAATATTATAAACTAGCCATTTCTATAACAATAAATGAATCTAACAGCAAAGAGACAGAGGAAAGGCTTTCTGGGAGAAGTATGTGAGAGGCAGAGGAAAGGCTTTCTGGGAGAAGTGTGTGAGAGAGATGGAGGAAAGGCTTTCTGGGAGAAGTGTGTGTGAGAGAGAGGAAAGGCTTTCTGGGAGAAGTGTGTGTGAGAGAGAGGAAAGGCTTTCTGGGAGAAGTATGTGTGAGAGAGACAGAGGAAAGGCTTTCTGGGAGAAGTATGTGAGAGGCAGAGGAAAGGCTTTCTGGGAGAAATGTGTGTGAGAGAGAGGAAAGGCTTTCTGGGAGAAGTGTGTGTGAGAGAGAGGAAAGGCTTTCTGGGAGAAGTATGTGTGAGAGAGACAGAGGAAAGGCTTTCTGGGAGAAGTATGTGAGAGGCAGAGGAAAGGCTTTCTGGGAGAAGTGTGTGAGAGAGAGGGAGGAAAGGCTTTCTGGGAGAAGTGTGTGTGTGAGAGAGGAAAGGCTTTCTGGGAGAAGTATGTGAGAGAGAGGGAGGAAAGGCTTTCTGGGAGAAGTGTGTGTGAGAGAGAGGAAAGGCTTTCTGGGAGAAGTATGTGTGAGAGAGATGGAGGAAAGGCTTTCTGGGAGAAATGTTTGTGAGAGAGAGGAAAGGCTTTCTGGGAGAAGTGTGTGTGAGAGAGAGGAAAGGCTTTCTGGGAGAAGTGTGTGAGAGAGAGGGAGGAAAGGCTTTCTGGGAGAAGTGTGTGTGAGAGAGAGGAAAGGCTTTCTGGGAGAAGTATGCGTGAGAGAGGCAGAGGAAAGGCTTTCTGGGAGAAGTGTGTGTGAGAGGCAGAGGAAAGGCTTTCTGGGAGAAGTGTGTGAGAGAGAGGGAGGAAAGGCTTTCTGGGAGAAGTGTGTGTGAGAGAGAGGAAAGGCTTTCTGGGAGAAGTATGTGTGAGAGAGGCAGAGGAAAGGCTTTCTGGGAGAAGTGTGTGTGAGAGAGCGAGGGGCTTTTGCGAGCGAAGGGTGAAAGAAAAAAGGAAAAAAGTTGAGGGGGAGAAGGGAAAAAGAAAAGGCATTGATTTCCGACTTTCTCTGCTGCAGTAGAAGGAAGCATTAACATTGAACCTCAACTTTTTACTTTTCCATAATATTATAAACTAGCCATTTCTATAACAATAAATGAATCTAACAGCAAAGAGACAGAGGAAAGGCTTTCTGGGAGAAGTATGTGAGAGCCAGAGGAAAGGCGTTCTGGGAGAAGTGTGTGAGAGAGAGAGGAAAGGCTTTCTGGGAGAAGTGTGTGTGAGAGAGAGGAAAGGCTTTCTGGGAGAAGTATGTGTGAGAGAGACAGAGGAAAGGCTTTCTGGGAGAAGTATGTGAGAGGCAGAGGAAAGGCTTTCTGGGAGAAGTGTGTGAGAGAGAGGGAGGAAAGGCTTTCTGGGAGAAGTGTGTGTGTGAGAGAGGAAAGGCTTTCTGGGAGAAGTATGTGTGAGAGAGGCAGAGGAAAGGCTTTCTGGGAGAAGTGTGTGTGAGAGGCAGAGGAAAGGCTTTCTGGGAGAAATGTGTGTGAGAGAGAGGAAAGGCTTTCTGGGAGAAGTGTGTGTGAGAGAGAGGAAAGGCTTTCTGGGAGAAGTATGTGTGAGAGAGACAGAGGAAAGGCTTTCTGGGAGAAGTATGTGAGAGGCAGAGGAAAGGCTTTCTGGGAGAAGTGTGTGAGAGAGAGGGAGGAAAGGCTTTCTGGGAGAAGTGTGTGTGTGAGAGAGGAAAGGCTTTCTGGGAGAAGTATGTGTGAGAGAGGCAGAGGAAAGGCTTTCTGGGAGAAGTGTGTGTGAGAGAGAGGAAAGGCTTTCTGGGAGAAGTATGTGTGAGAGAGATGGAGGAAAGGCTTTCTGGGAGAAATGTTTGTGAGAGAGAGGAAAGGCTTTCTGGGAGAAGTGTGTGTGAGAGAGAGGAAAGGCTTTCTGGGAGAAGTGTGTGAGAGAGAGGTAGGAAAGGCTTTCTGGGAGAAGTGTGTGTGAGAGAGAGGAAAGGCTTTCTGGGAGAAGTATGTGTGAGAGAGGCAGAGGAAAGGCTTTCTGGGAGAAGTGTGTGTGAGAGGCAGAGGAAAGGCTTTCTGGGAGAAGTATGTGTGAGAGAGACAGAGGAAAGGCTTTCTGGGAGAAGTATGTGAGAGGCAGAGGAAAGGCTTTCTGGGAGAAGTATGTGATGTGTGAGAGAGGCAGAGGAAAGGCTTTCTGGGAGAAGTGTGTGAGAGAGATGGAGGAAAGGCTTTCTGGGAGAAGTGTGTGTGAGAGAGAGGAAAGGCTTTCTGGGAGAAGTGTGTGTGAGAGAGAGGAAAGGCTTTCTGGGAGAAGTATGTGTGAGAGAGGCAGAGGAAAGGCTTTCTGGGAGAAGTGTGTGTGAGAGGCAGAGGAAAGGCTTTCTGGGAGAAGTGTGTGAGAGAGAGGGAGGAAAGGCTTTCTGGGAGAAGTGTGTGTGAGAGAGAGGAAAGGCTTTCTGGGAGAAGTATGTGTGAGAGAGGCAGAGGAAAGGCTTTCTGGGAGAAGTGTGTGTGAGAGAGAGGAAAGGCTTTCTGGGAGAAGTATGTGTGAGAGAGACAGAGGAAAGGCTTTCTGGGAGAAGTATGTGAGAGGCAGAGGAAAGGCTTTCTGGGAGAAGTATGTGATGTGTGAGAGAGGCAGAGGAAAGGCTTTCTGGGAGAAGTGTGTGAGAGAGATGGAGGAAAGGCTTTCTGGGAGAAGTGTGTGTGAGAGAGAGGAAAGGCTTTGTGGGAGAAGTGTGTGTGAGAGAGAGGAAAGGCTTTCTGGGAGAAGTATGTGAGAGGCAGAGGAAAGGCTGTCTGGGAGAAGTATGTGAGAGGCGGAGGAAAGGCTTTTTGGGAGAAGTGTGTGAGAGAGATGGAGGAAAGGCTTTCTGGGAGAAGTGTGTGTGAGAGAGAGGAAAGGCTTTCTGGGAGAAGTGTGTGAGAGAGACAGAGGAAAGGCTTTCTGGGAGAAGTATGTGAGAGGCAGAGGAAAGGCTGTCTGGGAGAAGTATGTGAGAGGCGGAGGAAAGGCTTTTTGGGAGAAGTGTGTGAGAGAGATGGAGGAAAGGCTTTCTGGGAGAAGTGTGTGTGAGAGAGAGGAAAGGCTTTCTGGGAGAAGTGTGTGTGAGAGAGCGAGGGGCTTTTGCGAGCGAAGGGTGAAAGAAAAAAGGAAAAAAGTTGAGGGGGAGAAGGGAAAAAGAAAAGGCATTGATTTCCGACTTTCTCTGCTGCAGTAGAAGGAAGCATTAACATTGAACCTCAACTTTTTACTTTTCCATAATATTATAAACTAGCCATTTCTATAACAATAAATGAATCTAACAGCAAAGAGACAGAGGAAAGGCTTTCTGGGAGAAGTATGTGAGAGGCAGAGGAAAGGCGTTCTGGGAGAAGTGTGTGAGAGAGATGGAGGAAAGGCTTTCTGGGAGAAGTGTGTGTGAGAGAGAGGAAAGGCTTTCTGGGAGAAGTGTGTGTGAGAGAGAGGAAAGGCTTTCTGGGAGAAGTATGTGTGAGAGAGACAGAGGAAAGGCTTTCTGGGAGAAGTATGTGAGAGGCAGAGGAAAGGCTTTCTGGGAGAAATGTGTGTGAGAGAGAGGAAAGGCTTTCTGGGAGACGTGTGTGTGAGAGAGAGGAAAGGCTTTCTGGGAGAAGTATGTGTGAGAGAGACAGAGGAAAGGCTTTCTGGAAGAAGTATGTGAGAGGCAGAGGAAAGGCTTTCTGGGAGAAGTGTGTGAGAGAGAGGGAGGAAAGGCTTTCTGGGAGAAGTGTGTGTGAGAGAGAGGAAAGGCTTTCTGGGAGAAGTATGTGTGAGAGAGGCAGAGGAAAGGCTTTCTGGGAGAAGTGTGTGTGAGAGAGAGGAAAGGCTTTCTGGGAGAAGTATGTGTGAGAGAGATGGAGGAAAGGCTTTCTGGGAGAAATGTTTGTGAGAGAGAAGAAAGGCTTTCTGGGAGAAGTGTGTGTGAGAGAGAGGAAAGGCTTTCTGGGAGAAGTATGTGTGAGAGAGGCAGAGGAAAGGCTTTCTGGGAGAAGTGTGTGTGAGAGGCAGAGGAAAGGCTTTCTGGGAGAAGTGTGTGAGAGAGAGGGAGGAAAGGCTTTCTGGGAGAAGTGTGTGTGAGAGAGAGGAAAGGCTTTCTGGGAGAAGTATGTGTGAGAGAGGCAGAGGAAAGGCTTTCTGGGAGAAGTGTGTGTGAGAGAGAGGAAAGGCTTTCTGGGAGAAGTATGTTTGAGAGAGACAGAGGAAAGGCTTTCTGGGAGAAGTATGTGAGAGGCAGAGGAAAGGCTTTCTGGGAGAAGTATGTGATGTGTGAGAGAGGCAGAGGAAAGGCTTTCTGGGAGAAGTGTGTGAGAGAGATGGAGGAAAGGCTTTCTGGGAGAAGTGTGTGTGAGAGAGAGGAAAGGCTTTCTGGGAGAAGTGTGTGTGAGAGAGAGGAAAGGCTTTCTGGGAGAAGTATGTGTGAGAGAGACAGAGGAAAGGCTTTCTGGGAGAAGTATGTGAGAGGCAGAGGAAAGGCTGTCTGGGAGAAGTATGTGAGAGGCGGAGGAAAGGCTTTTTGGGAGAAGTGTGTGAGAGAGATGGAGGAAAGGCTTTCTGGGAGATGTGTGTGTGAGAGAGAGGAAAGGCTTTCTGGGAGAAGTGTGTGTGAGAGAGCGAGGGGCTTTTGCGAGCGAAGGGTGAAAGAAAAAAGGAAAAAAGTTGAGGGGGAGAAGGGAAAAAGAAAAGGCATTGATTTCCGACTTTCTCTGCTGCAGTAGAAGGAAGCATTAACATTGAACCTCAACTTTTTACTTTTCCATAATATTATAAACTAGCCATTTCTATAACAATAAATGAATCTAACAGCAAAGAGACAGAGGAAAGGCTTTCTGGGAGAAGTATGTGAGAGGCAGAGGAAAGCCTTTCTGGGAGAAATGTGTGAGAGAGATGGAGGAAAGGCTTTCTGGGAGAAGTGTGTGTGAGAGAGAGGAAAGGCTTTCTGGGAGAAGTGTGTGTGAGAGAGAGGAAAGGCTTTCTGGGAGAAGTATGTGTGAGAGAGACAGAGGAAAGGCTTTCTGGGAGAAGTATGTGAGAGGCAGAGGAAAGGCTTTCTGGGAGAAGTGTGTGAGAGAGATGGAGGAAAGGCTTTCTGGGAGAAATGTGTGTGAGAGAGAGGAAAGGCTTTCTGGGAGAAGTGTGTGTGAGAGAGAGGAAAGGCTTTCTGGGAGAAGTGTGTGTGAGAGAGACAGAGGAAAGGCTTTCTGGGAGAAGTATGTGAGAGGCAGAGGAAAGGCTTTCTGGGAGAAGTGTGTGAGAGAGATGGAGGAAAGGCTTTCTGGGAGAAGTGTGTGTGAGAGAGAGGAAAGGCTTTCTGGGAGAAGTATGTGTGAGAGAGGCAGAGGAAAGGCTTTCTGGGAGAAATGTTTGTGAGAGAGAAGAAAGGCTTTCTGGGAGAAGTATGTGTGAGAGAGACAGAGGAAAGGCTTTCTGGGGGAAGTATGTGATGTGTGAGAGAGGCAGAGGAAATGCTTTCTGGGAGAAGTATGTGAGAGGCGGAGGAAAGGCTTTCTGGGTGAAGTGTGTGAGAGAGATGGAGGAAAGGCTTTCTGGGAGAAGTGTGTGTGAGAGAGAGGAAAGGCTTTCTGGGAGAAGTATGTGTGAGAGAGGCAGAAGAAAGGCTTTCTGGGAGAAGTGTGTGTGAGAGAGAGGAAAGGCTTTCTGGGAGAAGTATGTGTGAGAGAGGCAGAGGAAAGGCTTTCTGGGAGAAGTGTGTGTGAGAGGCAGAGGAAAGGCTTTCTGGGAGAAGTGTGTGAGAGAGAGGCAGAGGAAAGGCTTTCTGGGAGAAGTGTGTGTGAGAGGCAGAGGAAAGGCTTTCTGGGAGAAGTGTGTGAGAGAGAGGCAGAGGAAAGGCTTTCTGGGAGAAGTGTGTGTGAGAGAGAGGAAAGGCTTTCTGGGAGAAGTATGTGTGAGAGAGACAGAGGAAAGGCTTTCTGGGAGAAGTATGTGAGAGGCAGAGGAAAGGCTTTCTGGGAGAAATGTGTGTGTGAGAGAGGAAAGGCTTTCTGGGAGAAGTGTGTGTGAGAGAGAGGAAAGGCTTTCTGGGAGAAGTATGTGTGAGAGAGGCAGAGGAAAGGCTTTCTGGGAGAAGTGTGTGTGAGAGAGAGGAAAGGCTTTCTGGGAGAAGTATGTGTGAGAGAGATGGAGGAAAGGCTTTCTGGGAGAAATGTTTGTGAGAGAGAGGAAAGGCTTTCTGGGAGAAGTGTGTGTGAGAGAGAGGAAAGGCTTTCTGGGAGAAGTGTGTGAGAGAGAGGGAGGAAAGGCTTTCTGGGAGAAGTGTGTGTGAGAGAGAGGAAAGGCTTTCTGGGAGAAGTATGTGTGAGAGAGGCAGAGGAAAGGCTTTCTGGGAGAAGTGTGTGTGAGAGGCAGAGGAAAGGCTTTCTGGGAGAAGTGTGTGAGAGAGAGGGAGGAAAGGCTTTCTGGGAGAAGTGTGTGTGAGAGAGAGGAAAGGCTTTCTGGGAGAAGTATGTGTGAGAGAGGCAGAGGAAAGGCTTTCTGGGAGAAGTGTGTGTGAGAGAGAGGAAAGGCTTTCTGGGAGAAGTATGTGAGAGGCAGAGGAAAGGCTTTCTGGGAGAAGTATGTGATGTGTGAGAGAGGCAGAGGAAAGGCTTTCTGGGAGAAGTGTGTGAGAGGCAGAGGAAAGGCTTTCTGGGAGAAGTGTGTGAGAGAGATGGAGGAAAGGCTTTCTGGGAGAAATGTGTGTGAGAGAGAGGAAAGGCTTTCTGGGAGAAGTGTGTGTGAGAGAGAGGAAAGGCTTTCTGGGAGAAGTGTGTGTGAGAGAGACAGAGGAAAGGCTTTCTGGGAGAAGTATGTGAGAGGCAGAGGAAAGGCTTTCTGGGAGAAGTGTGTGAGAGAGATGGAGGAAAGGCTTTCTGGGAGAAGTGTGTGTGAGAGAGAGGAAAGGCTTTCTGGGAGAAGTATGTGTGAGAGAGGCAGAGGAAAGGCTTTCTGGGAGAAATGTTTGTGAGAGAGAGGAAAGGCTTTCTGGGAGAAGTATGTGTGAGAGAGACAGAGGAAAGGCTTTCTGGGGGAAGTATGTGATGTGTGAGAGAGGCAGAGGAAATGCTTTCTGGGAGAAGTATGTGAGAGGCGGAGGAAAGGCTTTCTGGGTGAAGTGTGTGAGAGAGATGGAGGAAAGGCTTTCTGGGAGAACTGTGTGTGTGAGAGAGGAAAGGCTTTCAGGGAGAACTATGTGTGAGAGAGGCAGAGGAAAGGCTTTCTGGGAGAAGTGTGTGTGAGAGAGAGGAAAGGCTTTCTGGGAGAAATATGTGTGAGAGAGAGGAAAGGCTTTCTGGGAGAAGTATGTGTGAGAGAGGCAGAGGAAAGGCTTTCTGGGAGAAGTGTGTGTGAGAGAGAGGAAAGGCTTTCTGGGAGAAGTATGTGTGAGAGAGATGGAGGAAAGGCTTTCTGGGAGAAATGTTTGTGAGAGAGAGGAAAGGCTTTCTGGGAGAAGTGTGTGTGAGAGAGAGGAAAGGCTTTCTGGGAGAAGTGTGTGAGAGAGAGGGAGGAAAGGCTTTCTGGGAGAAGTGTGTGTGAGAGAGAGGAAAGGCTTTCTGGGAGAAGTATGTGTGAGAGAGGCAGAGGAAAGGCTTTCTGGGAGAAGTGTGTGTGAGAGGCAGAGGAAAGGCTTTCTGGGAGAAGTGTGTGAGAGAGAGGGAGGAAAGGCTTTCTGGGAGAAGTGTGTGTGAGAGAGAGGAAAGGCTTTCTGGGAGAAGTATGTGTGAGAGAGGCAGAGGAAAGGCTTTCTGGGAGAAACGTTTGTGAGAGAGAGGAAAGGCTTTCTGGGAGAAGTATGTGTGAGAGAGACAGAGGAAAGACTTTCTGGGAGAAGTATGTGAGAGGCAGAGGAAAGGCTTTCTGGGAGAAGTGTATGAGAGAGACGGAGGAAAGGCTTTCTGGGTGAAGTGTGTGAGAGGCAGAGGAAAGGCTTTCTGGGAGAAGTGTATGAGAGAGACGGAGGAAAGGCTTTCTGGGAGAAGTATGTGTGAGAGGCAGAGGAAAGGCTTTCTGGGGGAAGTATGTGATGTGTGAGAGAGGCAGAGGAAATGCTTTCTGGGAGAAGTATGTGAGAGGCGGAGGAAAGGCTTTCTGGGTGAAGTGTGTGAGAGAGATGGAGGAAAGGCTTTCTGGGATAAATGTGTGTGAGAGAGAGGAAAGGCTTTCTGGGAGAAGTATGTGTGAGAGAGACAGAGGAAAGGCTTTCTGGGAGAAGTATGTGAGAGGCAGAGGAAAGGCTTTCTGGGAGAAGTGTGTGAGAGAGATGGAGGAAAGGCTTTCTGGGAGAAGTGTGTGTGAGAGAGAGGAAAGGCTTTCTGGGAGAAGTATGTGTGAGAGAGGCAGAGGAAAGGCTTTCTGGGAGAAATGTTTGTGAGAGAGAGGAAAGGCTTTCTGGGAGAAGTATGTGTGAGAGAGACAGAGGAAAGGCTTTCTGGGGGAAGTATGTGATGTGTGAGAGAGGCAGAGGAAATGCTTTCTGGGAGAAGTATGTGAGAGGCGGAGGAAAGGCTTTCTGGGTGAAGTGTGTGAGAGAGATGGAGGAAAGGCTTTCTGGGAGAACTGTGTGTGTGAGAGAGGAAAGGCTTTCAGGGAGAACTATGTGTGAGAGAGGCAGAGGAAAGGCTTTCTGGGAGAAGTGTGTGTGAGAGAGAGGAAAGGCTTTCTGGGAGAAATATGTGTGAGAGAGAGGAAAGGCTTTCTGGGAGAAGTATGTGTGAGAGAGGCAGAGGAAAGGCTTTCTGGGAGAAGTGTGTGTGAGAGAGAGGAAAGGCTTTCTGGGAGAAGTATGTGTGAGAGAGATGGAGGAAAGGCTTTCTGGGAGAAATGTTTGTGAGATAGAGGAAAGGCTTTCTGGGAGAAGTGTGTGTGAGAGAGAGGAAAGGCTTTCTGGGAGAAGTGTGTGAGAGAGAGGGAGGAAAGGCTTTCTGGGAGAAGTGTGTGTGAGAGAGAGGAAAGGCTTTCTGGGAGAAGTATGTGTGAGAGAGGCAGAGGAAAGGCTTTCTGGGAGAAGTGTGTGTGAGAGGCAGAGGAAAGGCTTTCTGGGAGAAGTGTGTGAGAGAGAGGGAGGAAAGGCTTTCTGGGAGAAGTGTGTGTGAGAGAGAGGAAAGGCTTTCTGGGAGAAGTATGTGTGAGAGAGGCAGAGGAAAGGCTTTCTGGGAGAAACGTTTGTGAGAGAGAGGAAAGGCTTTCTGGGAGAAGTATGTGTGAGAGAGACAGAGGAAAGACTTTCTGGGAGAAGTATGTGAGAGGCAGAGGAAAGGCTTTCTGGGAGAAGTGTATGAGAGAGACGGAGGAAAGGCTTTCTGGGTGAAGTGTGTGAGAGGCAGAGGAAAGGCTTTCTGGGAGAAGTGTATGAGAGAGACGGAGGAAAGGCTTTCTGGGAGAAGTATGTGTGAGAGGCAGAGGAAAGGCTTTCTGGGGGAAGTATGTGATGTGTGAGAGAGGCAGAGGAAATGCTTTCTGGGAGAAGTATGTGAGAGGCGGAGGAAAGGCTTTCTGGGTGAAGTGTGTGAGAGAGATGGAGGAAAGGCTTTCTGGGATAAATGTGTGTGAGAGAGAGGAAAGGCTTTCTGGGAGAAGTATGTGTGAGAGAGACAGAGGAAAGGCTTTCTGGGAGAAGTATGTGAGAGGCAGAGGAAAGGCTTTCTGGGGGAAGTATGTGATGTGTGAGAGAGGCAGAGGAAATGCTTTCTGGGAGAAGTATGTGAGAGGCGGAGGAAAGGCTTTCTGGGTGAAGTGTGTGAGAGAGACAGAGGAAAGGCTTTCTGGGAGAAGTATGTGAGAGGCAGAGGAAAGGCTTTCTGGGAGAAGTGTATGAGAGAGACGGAGGAAAGGCTTTCTGGGTGAAGTGTGTGAGAGAGAGGGAGGAAAGGCTTTCTGGGAGAAGTGTGTGTGAGAGAGAGGAAAGGCTTTCTGGGAGAAGTATGTGTGAGAGAGGCAGAGGAAAGGCTTTCTGGGAGAAGTGTGTGTGAGAGAGAGGAAAGGCTTTCTGGGAGAAGTATGTGTGAGAGAGACAGAGGAAAGGCTTTCTGGGAGAAGTATGTGAGAGGCAGAGGAAAGGCTTTCTGGGAGAAGTATGTGATGTGTGAGAGAGGCAGAGGAAAGGCTTTCTGGGAGAAGTGTGTGAGAGAGATGGAGGAAAGGCTTTCAGGGAGAACTATGTGTGAGAGAGGCAGAGGAAAGGCTTTCTGGGAGAAGTGTGTGTGAGAGAGAGGAAAGGCTTTCTGGGAGAAGTATGTGTGAGAGAGAGGAAAGGCTTTCTGGGAGAAGTATGTGTGAGAGAGGCAGAGGAAAGGCTTTCTGGGAGAAGTGTGTGTGAGAGAGAGGAAAGGCTTTCTGGGAGAAGTATGTGTGAGAGAGATGGAGGAAAGGCTTTCTGGGAGAAATGTTTGTGAGAGAGAGGAAAGGCTTTCTGGGAGAAGTGTGTGTGAGAGAGAGGAAAGGCTTTCTGGGAGAAGTGTGTGAGAGAGAGGGAGGAAAGGCTTTCTGGGAGAAGTGTGTGTGAGAGAGAGGAAAGGCTTTCTGGGAGAAGTATGTGTGAGAGAGGCAGAGGAAAGGCTTTCTGGGAGAAGTGTGTGTGAGAGGCAGAGGAAAGGCTTTCTGGGAGAAATGTGTGAGAGAGAGGGAGGAAAGGCTTTCTGGGAGAAGTGTGTGTGAGAGAGAGGAAAGGCTTTCTGGGAGAAGTATGTGTGAGAGAGGCAGAGGAAAGGCTTTCTGGGAGAAGTGTGTGTGAGAGAGAGGAAAGGCTTTCTGGGAGAAGTATGTGTGAGAGAGACAGAGGAAAGGCTTTCTGGGAGAAGTATGTGAGAGGCAGAGGAAAGGCTTTCTGGGAGAAGTATGTGATGTGTGAGAGAGGCAGAGGAAAGGCTTTCTGGGAGAAATGTGTGAGAGAGATGGAGGAAAGGCTTTCTGGGAGAAGTGTGTGTGAGAGAGAGGAAAGGCTTTCTGGGAGAAGTGTGTGTGAGAGAGAGGAAAGGCTTTCTGGGAGAAGTATGTGTGAGAGAGACAGAGGAAAGGCTTTCTGGGAGAAGTATGTGAGAGGCAGAGGAAAGGCTGTCTGGGAGAAGTATGTGAGAGGCGGAGGAAAGGCTTTTTGGGAGAAGTGTGTGAGAGAGATGGAGGAAAGGCTTTCTGGGAGAAGTGTGTGTGAGAGAGAGGAAAGGCTTTCTGGGAGAAGTGTGTGTGAGAGAGCGAGGGGCTTTTGCGAGCGAAGGGTGAAAGAAAAAAGGAAAAAAGTTGAGGGGGAGAAGGGAAAAAGAAAAGGCATTGATTTCCGACTTTCTCTGCTGCAGTAGAAGGAAGCATTAACATTGAACCTCAACTTTTTACTTTTCCATAATATTATAAACTAGCCATTTCTATAACAATAAATGAATCTAACAGCAAAGAGACAGAGGAAAGGCTTTCTGGGAGAAGTATGTGAGAGGCAGAGGAAAGGCTTTCTGGGAGAAATGTGTGAGAGAGATGGAGGAAAGGCTTTCTGGGAGAAGTGTGTGTGAGAGAGAGGAAAGGCTTTCTGGGAGAAGTGTGTGTGAGAGAGAGGAAAGGCTTTCTGGGAGAAGTATGTGTGAGAGAGACAGAGGAAAGGCTTTCTGGGAGAAGTATGTGAGAGGCAGAGGAAAGGCTTTCTGGGAGAAGTATGTGTGAGAGAGACAGAGGAAAGGCTTTCTGGGGGAAGTATGTGATGTGTGAGAGAGGCAGAGGAAATGCTTTCTGGGAGAAGTATGTGAGAGGCGGAGGAAAGGCTTTCTGGGTGAAGTATGTGATGTGTGAGAGAGGCAGAGGAAAGGCTTTCTGGGAGAAGTGTGTGAGAGAGATGGAGGAAAGGCTTTCTGGGAGAAGTGTGTGTGAGAGAGAGGAAAGGCTTTCTGGGAGAAGTGTGTGTGTGAGAGAGGAAAGGCTTTCTGGGAGAAGTATGTGTGAGAGAGACAGGAAAGGCTTTCTGGGAGAAGTATGTGAGAGGCAGAGGAAAGGCTGTCTGGGAGAAGTATGTGAGAGGCGGAGGAAAGGCTTTTTGGGAGAAGTGTGTGAGAGAGATGGAGGAAAGGCTTTCTGGGAGAAGTGTGTGTGAGAGAGAGGAAAGGCTTTCTGGGAGAAGTGTGTGTGAGAGAGCGAGGGGCTTTTGCGAGCGAAGGGTGAAAGAAAAAAGGAAAAAAGTTGAGGGGGAGAAGGGAAAAAGAAAAGGCATTGATTTCCGACTTTCTCTGCTGCAGTAGAAGGAAGCATTAACATTGAACCTCAACTTTTTACTTTTCCATAATATTATAAACTAGCCATTTCTATAACAATAAATGAATCTAACAGCAAAGAGACAGAGGAAAGGCTTTCTGGGAGAAGTATGTGAGAGGCAGAGGAAAGGCTTTCTGGGAGAAATGTGTGAGAGAGATGGAGGAAAGGCTTTCTGGGAGAAGTGTGTGTGAGAGAGAGGAAAGGCTTTCTGGGAGAAGTGTGTGTGAGAGAGAGGAAAGGCTTTCTGGGAGAAGTATGTGTGAGAGAGACAGAGGAAAGGCTTTCTGGGAGAAGTATGTGAGAGGCAGAGGAAAGGCTTTCTGGGGGAAGTATGTGATGTGTGAGAGAGGCAGAGGAAATGCTTTCTGGGAGAAGTATGTGAGAGGCGGAGGAAAGGCTTTCTGGGTGAAGTGTGTGAGAGAGACAGAGGAAAGGCTTTCTGGGAGAAGTATGTGAGAGGCAGAGGAAAGGCTTTCTGGGAGAAGTGTATGAGAGAGACGGAGGAAAGGCTTTCTGGGTGAAGTGTGTGAGAGAGAGGGAGGAAAGGCTTTCTGGGAGAAGTGTGTGTGAGAGAGAGGAAAGGCTTTCTGGGAGAAGTATGTGTGAGAGAGGCAGAGGAAAGGCTTTCTGGGAGAAGTGTGTGTGAGAGAGAGGAAAGGCTTTCTGGGAGAAGTATGTGTGAGAGAGACAGAGGAAAGGCTTTCTGGGAGAAGTATGTGAGAGGCAGAGGAAAGGCTTTCTGGGAGAAGTATGTGATGTGTGAGAGAGGCAGAGGAAAGGCTTTCTGGGAGAAGTGTGTGAGAGAGATGGAGGAAAGGCTTTCAGGGAGAACTATGTGTGAGAGAGGCAGAGGAAAGGCTTTCTGGGAGAAGTGTGTGTGAGAGAGAGGAAAGGCTTTCTGGGAGAAGTATGTGTGAGAGAGAGGAAAGGCTTTCTGGGAGAAGTATGTGTGAGAGAGGCAGAGGAAAGGCTTTCTGGGAGAAGTGTGTGTGAGAGAGAGGAAAGGCTTTCTGGGAGAAGTATGTGTGAGAGAGATGGAGGAAAGGCTTTCTGGGAGAAATGTTTGTGAGAGAGAGGAAAGGCTTTCTGGGAGAAGTGTGTGTGAGAGAGAGGAAAGGCTTTCTGGGAGAAGTGTGTGAGAGAGAGGGAGGAAAGGCTTTCTGGGAGAAGTGTGTGTGAGAGAGAGGAAAGGCTTTCTGGGAGAAGTATGTGTGAGAGAGGCAGAGGAAAGGCTTTCTGGGAGAAGTGTGTGTGAGAGGCAGAGGAAAGGCTTTCTGGGAGAAATGTGTGAGAGAGAGGGAGGAAAGGCTTTCTGGGAGAAGTGTGTGTGAGAGAGAGGAAAGGCTTTCTGGGAGAAGTATGTGTGAGAGAGGCAGAGGAAAGGCTTTCTGGGAGAAGTGTGTGTGAGAGAGAGGAAAGGCTTTCTGGGAGAAGTATGTGTGAGAGAGACAGAGGAAAGGCTTTCTGGGAGAAGTATGTGAGAGGCAGAGGAAAGGCTTTCTGGGAGAAGTATGTGATGTGTGAGAGAGGCAGAGGAAAGGCTTTCTGGGAGAAATGTGTGAGAGAGATGGAGGAAAGGCTTTCTGGGAGAAGTGTGTGTGAGAGAGAGGAAAGGCTTTCTGGGAGAAGTGTGTGTGAGAGAGAGGAAAGGCTTTCTGGGAGAAGTATGTGTGAGAGAGACAGAGGAAAGGCTTTCTGGGAGAAGTATGTGAGAGGCAGAGGAAAGGCTGTCTGGGAGAAGTATGTGAGAGGCGGAGGAAAGGCTTTTTGGGAGAAGTGTGTGAGAGAGATGGAGGAAAGGCTTTCTGGGAGAAGTGTGTGTGAGAGAGAGGAAAGGCTTTCTGGGAGAAGTGTGTGTGAGAGAGCGAGGGGCTTTTGCGAGCGAAGGGTGAAAGAAAAAAGGAAAAAAGTTGAGGGGGAGAAGGGAAAAAGAAAAGGCATTGATTTCCGACTTTCTCTGCTGCAGTAGAAGGAAGCATTAACATTGAACCTCAACTTTTTACTTTTCCATAATATTATAAACTAGCCATTTCTATAACAATAAATGAATCTAACAGCAAAGAGACAGAGGAAAGGCTTTCTGGGAGAAGTATGTGAGAGGCAGAGGAAAGGCTTTCTGGGAGAAATGTGTGAGAGAGATGGAGGAAAGGCTTTCTGGGAGAAGTGTGTGTGAGAGAGAGGAAAGGCTTTCTGGGAGAAGTGTGTGTGAGAGAGAGGAAAGGCTTTCTGGGAGAAGTATGTGTGAGAGAGACAGAGGAAAGGCTTTCTGGGAGAAGTATGTGAGAGGCAGAGGAAAGGCTTTCTGGGAGAAGTATGTGTGAGAGAGACAGAGGAAAGGCTTTCTGGGGGAAGTATGTGATGTGTGAGAGAGGCAGAGGAAATGCTTTCTGGGAGAAGTATGTGAGAGGCGGAGGAAAGGCTTTCTGGGTGAAGTATGTGATGTGTGAGAGAGGCAGAGGAAAGGCTTTCTGGGAGAAGTGTGTGAGAGAGATGGAGGAAAGGCTTTCTGGGAGAAGTGTGTGTGAGAGAGAGGAAAGGCTTTCTGGGAGAAGTGTGTGTGTGAGAGAGGAAAGGCTTTCTGGGAGAAGTATGTGTGAGAGAGACAGGAAAGGCTTTCTGGGAGAAGTATGTGAGAGGCAGAGGAAAGGCTGTCTGGGAGAAGTATGTGAGAGGCGGAGGAAAGGCTTTTTGGGAGAAGTGTGTGAGAGAGATGGAGGAAAGGCTTTCTGGGAGAAGTGTGTGTGAGAGAGAGGAAAGGCTTTCTGGGAGAAGTGTGTGTGAGAGAGCGAGGGGCTTTTGCGAGCGAAGGGTGAAAGAAAAAAGGAAAAAAGTTGAGGGGGAGAAGGGAAAAAGAAAAGGCATTGATTTCCGACTTTCTCTGCTGCAGTAGAAGGAAGCATTAACATTGAACCTCAACTTTTTACTTTTCCATAATATTATAAACTAGCCATTTCTATAACAATAAATGAATCTAACAGCAAAGAGACAGAGGAAAGGCTTTCTGGGAGAAGTATGTGAGAGGCAGAGGAAAGGCTTTCTGGGAGAAATGTGTGAGAGAGATGGAGGAAAGGCTTTCTGGGAGAAGTGTGTGTGAGAGAGAGGAAAGGCTTTCTGGGAGAAGTGTGTGTGAGAGAGAGGAAAGGCTTTCTGGGAGAAGTATGTGTGAGAGAGACAGAGGAAAGGCTTTCTGGGAGAAGTATGTGAGAGGCAGAGGAAAGGCTTTCTGGGAGAAGTGTGTGAGAGAGATGGAGGAAAGGCTTTCTGGGAGAAATGTGTGTGAGAGAGAGGAAAGGCTTTCTGGGAGAAGTGTGTGTGAGAGAGAGGAAAGGCTTTCTGGGAGAAGTGTGTGTGAGAGAGACAGAGGAAAGGCTTTCTGGGAGAAGTATGTGAGAGGCAGAGGAAAGGCTTTCTGGGAGAAGTGTGTGAGAGAGATGGAGGAAAGGCTTTCTGGGAGAAGTGTGTGTGAGAGAGAGGAAAGGCTTTCTGGGAGAAGTATGTGTGAGAGAGGCAGAGGAAAGGCTTTCTGGGAGAAACGTTTGTGAGAGAGAGGAAAGGCTTTCTGGGAGAAGTATGTGTGAGAGAGACAGAGGAAAGACTTTCTGGGAGAAGTATGTGAGAGGCAGAGGAAAGGCTTTCTGGGAGAAGTGTATGAGAGAGACGGAGGAAAGGCTTTCTGGGTGAAGTGTGTGAGAGGCAGAGGAAAGGCTTTCTGGGAGAAGTGTATGAGAGAGACGGAGGAAAGGCTTTCTGGGAGAAGTATGTGTGAGAGGCAGAGGAAAGGCTTTCTGGGGGAAGTATGTGATGTGTGAGAGAGGCAGAGGAAATGCTTTCTGGGAGAAGTATGTGAGAGGCGGAGGAAAGGCTTTCTGGGTGAAGTGTGTGAGAGAGATGGAGGAAAGGCTTTCTGGGATAAATGTGTGTGAGAGAGAGGAAAGGCTTTCTGGGAGAAGTATGTGTGAGAGAGACAGAGGAAAGGCTTTCTGGGAGAAGTATGTGAGAGGCAGAGGAAAGGCTTTCTGGGGGAAGTATGTGACGTGTGAGAGAGGCAGAGGAAATGCTTTCTGGGAGAAGTATGTGAGAGGCGGAGGAAAGGCTTTCTGGGTGAAGTGTGTGAGAGAGACAGAGGAAAGGCTTTCTGGGAGAAGTATGTGAGAGGCAGAGGAAAGGCTTTCTGGGAGAAGTGTGTGAGAGAGATGGAGGAAAGGCTTTCTGGGAGAAGTGTGTGTGAGAGAGAGGAAAGGCTTTCTGGGAGAAGTATGTGTGAGAGAGAGGAAAGGCTTTCTGGGAGAAGTATGTGTGAGAGAGATGGAGGAAAGGCTTTCTGGGAGAAATGTTTGTGAGAGAGAGGAAAGGCTTTCTGGGAGAAGTATGTGTGAGAGAGACAGAGGAAAGGCTTTCTGGGAGAAGTATGTGAGAGGCAGAGGAAAGGCTTTCTGGGAGAAGTGTATGAGAGAGACGGAGGAAAGGCTTTCTGGGAGAAGTATGTGTGAGAGGCAGAGGAAAGGCTTTCTGGGGGAAGTATGTGATGTGTGAGAGAGGCAGAGGAAATGCTTTCTGGGAGAAGTATGTGAGAGGCGGAGGAAAGGCTTTCTGGGTGAAGTGTGTGAGAGAGATGGAGGAAAGGCTTTCTGGGATAAATGTGTGTGAGAGAGAGGAAAGGCTTTCTGGGAGAAGTATGTGTGAGAGAGACAGAGGAAAGGCTTTCTGGGAGAAGTATGTGAGAGGCAGAGGAAAGGCTGTCTGGGAGAAGTATGTGAGAGGCGGAGGAAAGGCTTTTTGGGAGAAGTGTGTGAGAGAGATGGAGGAAAGGCTTTCTGGGAGAAGTGTGTGTGAGAGAGAGGAAAGGCTTTCTGGGAGAAGTGTGTGTGAGAGAGCGAGGGGCTTTTGCGAGCGAAGGGTGAAAGAAAAAAGGAAAAAAGTTGAGGGGGAGAAGGGAAAAAGGAAAGGCATTGATTTCCGACTTTCTCTGCTGCAGTAGAAGGAAGCATTAACATTGAACCTCAACTTTTTACTTTTCCATAATATTATAAACTAGCCATTTCTATAACAATAAATGAATCTAACAGCAAAGAGACAGAGGAAAGGCTTTCTGGGAGAAGTATGTGAGAGGCAGAGGAAAGGCTTTCTGGGAGAAGTGTGTGAGAGAGATGGAGGAAAGGCTTTCTGGGAGAAGTGTGTGTGAGAGAGAGGAAAGGCTTTCTGGGAGAAGTGTGTGTGAGAGAGAGGAAAGGCTTTCTGGGAGAAGTATGTGTGAGAGAGACAGAGGAAAGGCTTTCTGGGAGAAGTATGTGAGAGGCAGAGGAAAGGCTTTCTGGGAGAAGTGTGTGAGAGAGATGGAGGAAAGGCTTTCTGCGAGAAATGTGTGTGAGAGAGAGGAAAGGCTTTCTGGGAGAAGTGTGTGTGTGAGAGAGGAAAGGCTTTCTGGGAGAAGTATGTGTGAGAGAGATGGAGGAAAGGCTTTCTGGGAGAAATGTTTGTGAGAGAGAGGAAAGGCTTTCTGGGAGAAGTATGTGTGAGAGAGACAGAGGAAAGGCTTTCTGGGAGAAGTATGTGAGAGGCAGAGGAAAGGCTTTCTGGGAGAAGTGTATGAGAGAGACGGAGGAAAGGCTTTCTGGGAGAAGTATGTGTGAGAGGCAGAGGAAAGGCTTTCTGGGGGAAGTATGTGATGTGTGAGAGAGGCAGAGGAAATGCTTTCTGGGAGAAGTATGCGTGAGAGACAGAGGAAAGGCTTTCTGGGAGAAGTATGTGATAGGCGGAGGAAAGGCTTTCTGGGAGAAGTGTGTGAGAGAGATGGAGGAAAGGCTTTCTGGGAGAAATGTGTGTGAGAGAGAGGAAAGGCTTTCTGGGAGAAGTATGTGAGAGGCAGAGGAAAGGCTTTCTGGGAGAAGTGTATGAGAGAGACGGAGGAAAGGCTTTCTGGGAGAAGTATGTGTGAGAGGCAGAGGAAAGGCTTTCTGGGGGAAGTATGTGATGTGTGAGAGAGGCAGAGGAAATGCTTTCTGGGAGAAGTATGTGAGAGGCAGAGGAAAGGCTTTCTGGGAGAAGTGTATGAGAGAGACGGAGGAAAGGCTTTCTGGGAGAAGTATGTGTGAGAGGCAGAGGAAAGGCTTTCTGGGGGAAGTATGTGATGTGTGAGAGAGGCAGAGGAAATGCTTTCTGGGAGAAGTATGCGTGAGAGACAGAGGAAAGGCTTTCTGGGAGAAGTATGTGAGAGGCGGAGGAAAGGCTTTCTGGGATAAATGTGTGTGAGAGAGAGGAAAGGCTTTCTGGGAGAAGTATGTGTGATAGAGACAGAGGAAAGGCTTTCTGGGATAAGTGTGTGTGAGAGAGCGCAGGGCTTTTGCGAGCGAAGGGTGAAAGAAAAAAGGAAAAAAGTGAGGGGGAGAAGGGAAAAAGGAAAGGCATTGATTTCCGACTTTCTCTGCTGCAGTAGAAGGAAGCATTAACATTGAACCTCAACTTTTTACTTTTCCATAATATTATAAACTAGCCATTTCTATAACAATAAATGAATCTAACAGCAAAGAGACAGAGGAAAGGCTTTCTGGGAGAAGTATGTGAGAGCCAGAGGAAAGGCGTTCTGGGAGAAGTGTGTGAGAGAGATGGAGGAAAGGCTTTCTGGGAGAAGTGTGTGAGAGAGATGGAGGAAAGGCTTTCTGGGAGAAGTGTGTGTGAGAGAGAGGAAAGGCTTTCTGGGAGAAGTGTGTGTGAGAGAGAGGAAAGGCTTTCTGGGAGAAGTATGTGTGAGAGAGACAGAGGAAAGGCTTTCTGGGAGAAGTATGTGAGAGGCAGAGGAAAGGCTTTCTTGGAGAAGTGTGTGAGAGAGATGGAGGAAAGGCTTTCTGCGAGAAATGTGTGTGAGAGAGAGGAAAGGCTTTCTGGGAGAAGTGTGTGTGTGAGAGAGGAAAGGCTTTCTGGGAGAAGTATGTGTGAGAGAGATGGAGGAAAGGCTTTCTGGGAGAAATGTTTGTGAGAGAGAGGAAAGGCTTTCTGGGAGAAGTATGTGTGAGAGAGACAGAGGAAAGGCTTTCTGGGAGAAGTATGTGAGAGGCAGAGGAAAGGCTTTCTGGGAGAAGTGTATGAGAGAGACGGAGGAAAGGCTTTCTGGGAGAAGTATGTGTGAGAGGCAGAGGAAAGGCTTTCTGGGGGAAGTATGTGATGTGTGAGAGAGGCAGAGGAAATGCTTTCTGGGAGAAGTATGCGTGAGAGACAGAGGAAAGGCTTTCTGGGAGAAGTATGTGAGAGGCGGAGGAAAGGCTTTCTGGGATAAATGTGTGTGAGAGAGAGGAAAGGCTTTCTGGGAGAAGTATGTGTGATAGAGACAGAGGAAAGGCTTTCTGGGATAAGTGTGTGTGAGAGAGCGAAGGGCTTTTGCGAGCGAAGGGTGAAAGAAAAAAGGAAAAAAGTGAGGGGGAGAAGGGAAAAAGGAAAGGCATTGATTTCCGACTTTCTCTGCTGCAGTAGAAGGAAGCATTAACATTGAACCTCAACTTTTTACTTTTCCATAATATTATAAACTAGCCATTTCTATAACAATAAATGAATCTAACAGCAAAGAGACAGAGGAAAGGCTTTCTGGGAGAAGTATGTGAGAGGCAGAGGAAAGGCTTTCTGGGAGAAGTGTGTGAGAGAGATGGAGGAAAGGCTTTCTGGGAGAAGTGTGTGTGAGAGAGAGGAAAGGCTTTCTGGGAGAAGTGTGTGTGAGAGAGAGGAAAGGCTTTCTGGGAGAAGTATGTGTGAGAGAGACAGAGGAAAGGCTTTCTGGGAGAAGTATGTGAGAGGCAGAGGAAAGGCTTTCTGGGAGAAGTGTGT
Source organism: Crotalus adamanteus (assembly GCA_039797435.1). Lineage (NCBI taxonomy): Eukaryota > Metazoa > Chordata > Lepidosauria > Squamata > Viperidae > Crotalus > Crotalus adamanteus. The sequence goes on along the minus strand of CM077935.1, from coordinate 55,387,299 downwards.
GAGAGAGATGGAGGAAAGGCTTTCTGCGAGAAATGTGTGTGAGAGAGAGGAAAGGCTTTCTGGGAGAAGTGTGTGTGTGAGAGAGGAAAGGCTTTCTGGGAGAAGTATGTGTGAGAGAGATGGAGGAAAGGCTTTCTGGGAGAAATGTTTGTGAGAGAGAGGAAAGGCTTTCTGGGAGAAGTATGTGTGAGAGAGACAGAGGAAAGGCTTTCTGGGAGAAGTATGTGAGAGGCAGAGGAAAGGCTTTCTGGGAGAAGTGTATGAGAGAGACGGAGGAAAGGCTTTCTGGGAGAAGTATGTGTGAGAGGCAGAGGAAAGGCTTTCTGGGGGAAGTATGTGATGTGTGAGAGAGGCAGAGGAAATGCTTTCTGGGAGAAGTATGCGTGAGAGACAGAGGAAAGGCTTTCTTGGAGAAGTATGTGAGAGGCGGAGTAAAGGCTTTCTGGGAGAAGTGTGTGAGAGAGATGGAGGAAAGGCTTTCTGGGAGAAATGTGTGTGAGAGAGAGGAAAGGCTTTCTGGGAGAAGTATGTGAGAGGCAGAGGAAAGGCTTTCTGGTAGAAGTGTATGAGAGAGACGGAGGAAAGGCTTTCTGGGAGAAGTATGTGTGAGAGGCAGAGGAAAGGCTTTCTGGGGGAAGTATGTGATGTGTGAGAGAGGCAGAGGAAATGCTTTCTGGGAGAAGTATGTGAGAGGCAGAGGAAAGGCTTTCTGGGAGAAGTGTATGAGAGAGACGGAGGAAAGGCTTTCTGGGAGAAGTATGTGTGAGAGGCAGAGGAAAGGCTTTCTGGGGGAAGTATGTGATGTGTGAGAGAGGCAGAGGAAATGCTTTCTGGGAGAAGTATGCGTGAGAGACAGAGGAAAGGCTTTCTGGGAGAAGTATGTGAGAGGCGGAGGAAAGGCTTTCTGGGATAAATGTGTGTGAGAGAGAGGAAAGGCTTTCTGGGAGAAGTATGTGTGATAGAGACAGAGGAATGGCTTTCTGGGATAAGTGTGTGTGAGAGAGCGAAGGGCTTTTGCGAGCGAAGGGTGAAAGAAAAAAGGAAAAAAGTGAGGGGGAGAAGGGAAAAAGAAAAGGCATTGATTTCCGACTTTCTGTGTTGCAGTAGAAGGAAGCATTAACATTGAACCTCAACTTTTTACTTTTCCATAATATTATAAACTAGCCATTTCTATAACAACAAATGAATCTAACAGTAAAACCCAACCCCCCCCCCTTTTTTTTTTAGTCATCAAGTTTTTGACACCTTGCCAAGCACTGGTGGTACTCAAATATTGTCATGTCCTAAAAGTGGTACAATCTCTGAAAAGGTTGAAAAACCCTGAGTTAGTGTCCCAGAACACCCAGAAAACCATAAATTCTACACCCCTCAATAATCTAAAACAAAGTTCATGGAGTTTAATTAGCTGAGAACCTATGTCAGACATATCTTTGAAACAGGACAATGGAATACATTTGCTATTTAATATGTACTTTAGAAACAGATACATACAGGAAAATTATAATTCACAGAATTATTACATCAGTCTTTAAAACAGCAGAATTTCTTCAAGAGACTGTCTATCCACAAGACTTGAAACACCTACATTACTTTTACATGAGACATCAGACCAGACAATGAAACATCCATGTCTTTAATATGACAGAAGAAATGTACTTCTGAGATAGTTTCACAGCAACATGTTCTGCTAGAAAATTATAACATGTCTTAATTTTTTTTATTTAAAAAATTTATATTGCCACCTACTCGCACATGGCGACTCAAGGTGGCTTACATGGATATAAAACACCATATAAAAAGAATAAAAAATAAGAAGAAAAATAATAAAATAATAACCCCGCACCCCCACACCCAGCGACAACACACATTCAAACTAGCCATTTAATGGGCTCCATCCCCAGGCCCACTGGCAAAACCAGGTCTTCAGTGCCTTCCGAAAGAGTGTTAGAGTGGGGGCCAGTCTAATCTCTGGGGGAATGATGTTCCAGAGAGAGAGAGCCACCACTGAGAAGGCCCTTCTTCTCGGTCCCGCTAGATGTATCTCCTTAGGGGAGGGGACCCGCAACATTCCTTGCCTCCCCACTCTAGTGGGTTGGGTAGATGTGACTGGGAGAAGACGGTCTTTCAGATAACCTGGTCCCAAGCCATGAAGGGCTTTAAAGGTGACAACCAGCACCTTGAATTGCACCTGGAAGCAAATCGGCAACCAATGCAGCTCCCGCAGGAGAGGTGACACATGTGCACAACAAGGTCTGCACAAAACCTTGTGGGCTGCTGCATTTTGCACCAACTGGAGCTTCTGGATGCTCTTCAGGGGCAGCCCCATGTAGACCGCATTGCAATAGTCAAGACGGGAGGTGATTAAGGCATGAGTGACTGTGAGTAAGGATTGCTGGTCCAGGAAAGGGCATAACTGGCACACAATCCACAGTTGCGCAAAGGCCCTCCTGGCCACGACTGCCACCTGCTCTTCGAACAGGAGTCATGAGTCCAGGAGTACCCCCAGATTACGCAGTGCCACCCCATCCGAGACCAAAGGTGGCAATTCTCCATGGGCCAAAGAACCTCAAACCCAGAGTCACTTGGTCTTGCCAGGGTTCAATTTCAACCCATTGCTCCCCATCCAGCCCCTAACAGCCTTCAGGCACTGCGAGAGGGAGGTCACAGCATCGCTTAACTCACCACAGGCTGAGACATACAGCTGAGTATCAACAGCATACTGATGATATCTCAGTCCATGGTGATGGATGATCTCACACAGGACACTTCAAATAAGTCCTATTTGTGTGTAGTTTCACAGGATTTCACACTGAGATTCTAATTAATTCATTAGTAAACCTGATTCCACCTTGCTACGACATCAAACTGAGATTTCTTTCAGTATCATCTTTAATCAGCCAATCCTTCCAGAAATGCTGATTTGACTGTGAAGCTGAGCAGACACTATGTGACACCTTAACATGTTTATTCCCATATTAGGAATAATAAGGCATATCCAAAGTTACCAGATTATATTATTTTACATATATAACCCTATTAAAGCCCTTCATGGCATGGGTTCAGGCTATCTGAGGAGACGTCTTACCCCAATGGGACTAGCCTGCCCCACTTGCTCCAGCAGAAGGGGCCTGCTGCGGACCCTGTCTGTTAAGGAATTCTGGCTGGCAGGATCAAGGAAAAGAGCCTTTTCTTCCATGGCTTCCATGTCCCTTTGGAACATCTCCCCCCCCCAGGTGTGAGATTCGCACCCACCCTTTGGCCTTCCAAAAGGGTATGAAGATCTGGCTCTGCCATCTGGCCTAGGGTCCAAATGGGAGCACATCTAAGGTAAGACCCCACCTCCCCCCCCCGTGTGCATCTTGCTCCCTTCCTTCCCATCTTTGTCAATTTTAAGCTAGTTTGATGTTACTACTGTATTTATATCTTTGAAGGTTTAATGTTTATTGGTTTTTAATTATTGTAAGCTGCCTAGAGCAGGGGTCCCCAACCTGTGGTCTGTGGCCCACTACCGGGCCGTGGCCTCCTGGCCACTGGGCCACAGAACAGGCTGGCCAATGCACACAAATGTGTGTGTGCACTCACCCCCACTTGTGCCACAACCGCTATGCAAACAGAGCACCGCGCAGCAAAAATGGGGCACCACCACTATGCAAATGGGGCGCCATGAAAACAGGGTGCCACGCAGTGCGAAAATGGGGTGCCACGCTGTGCGAAACGGGGCAGTGCTAGCCCCTGGGCGGCAAAAATGGGGCGGTGCTAGCGAGTGTCACGCGGGTGCTAGCACCGCCCTGTTTGCGTTGCGCATGCTCACAGCCCCATTTGTGTATGTGTGTGCGCGCGCGTAAAATGCTTCCCCCTCCCTTTACTTCCGGTCCACCAATCAAGAAAGGTTGGAGACCTCTGGCCTAGAGTCACCTCCAGGTGAGATGGGTGGCATATAAGCTGAATAAATAACTAAAAATAACACTGCCACAAGACCTTTAACAACTTCCCATCTTGAATACAGGTAGTCCTCAGGTTACAACAACTGGGAGCAAAATTGCAGTTGCTAAGTGATGTGGTCATAAAGCATGAAATCACGTGATGTCACATTACTTAGCAATGACAATCCTGGCAGTCCTGGTTGCTGTTGTAACCCCAAGATGTGCAGCTTAACAATTGGGAAGAAGTGAGGGTCCCAGGTAAGGAATGCAGGGGTTGCCATACGGAAGTCAGGGGAGGGCAGAAGAGGGCCAGCACAGGCCACACAGTGCTGCAGGCAGGAGAAAAAGCAGGAGTGAATTACCAGAGCAACCTGTGACACTTCCTGCTTGCTTCCCCATTGAATTTGCTTGGGAATGTCACAAATGGCAATTACATGACGACAGCTCCCTGTAAAGTCATATTTGCAAGCCAGGCACCTGTGTGCCTAGACCACAAGCACATGTCCACAGGGATAGTATAATGGTTGGAACTTTGAGGACCAATTGTACGTCCAGTTTTTCAGCTCTGTCATAACTTCAGCACTGTAACTGTTGTTGAACCAATGGATGTAAGCCGACGACTAGCCATACACAGTTTAACACTATAAAGGTACTCTTGAACTGCATATTACCATTGTTTTTACTTCATACATTTTACTTTTCATCCTCATTGCGCTTATAATTCATGCCTTGTGCACAATGATTCATATTAATGTTTATATTATTATTCAGTGATTTTCATGTGCATGTAATACGTTAGTTTGTTGTTGTACCCCCAAAAGAATCTAGTTTTCTGACTATTTCTCAAAAGTCTTACCCAAAGTTTCTGGAATGTTTCTTCGCTCCCTTGTTACGTCTGATAGCCTAATAATTGTCCCTTCTTTCCGTTCAGTTTTGAAACGTAACCGACCAGACTCTTCATCATCTTCTTCCTCCTCATCTGATTCTTCTTTTGTCTCTTCTTGAAACTCCAGATTTTCAATAACTGCCTGTAATAGAGGAGGACAGGATAGAATACTGACCTTCACATTTACAAGGCTTTCAAATTAAAATAAAACTTCAAATCAGTGTGGGAAGTCCTTCATATGTAACATCATGTATGCTGCCTATATATGGTATCTAAATGACTCTAAATCACCACACTTTTACGTTTACTTCATCATGCAATAATAAAATACCGATCTTTTCTTAAAATTCACACTGTTCAAAATTATAGTACTAGGTGAAATTTCTGTACCCAATGGACTAAAATAGTATAGGAAAAGAATTGATCTAATTAACACATGCTTAAACTCAGCTGATAACAATTATGGCTAAACCACCTTATGGGTGGCTGACAGGATCTGCAGCATGCCCATTCTGCTAGATCGAGTTGAACTGCTAGAGACTCTTGGAAAAAGGCGATCTTTCAGGGAACCTGGTGCCACATACCATTACAGTAAATATATTTAGGATCACAGCCATAACTCTTAACAAAAGTTTGGAAATCTTTCTCACTGCTCACTTCTTGTAACTGAATAACCTTCCAATAAAGCATAACCAAATAGAAAATCAGTTAATAAAATTCTTGGAACTGTAGTAGCAATAACATTTGAATGGAGGGGAAGTATAGCAATTTCAGTTGGGTGACTTTGGCAAGATTCCTCTGTGCAGTCAAAGCCTTAAAATATTCTCTTACTTGGAAAAGAAAGTTTGAATGATGTAAGGTATTGTCTTAATACTCATAGGCTACCTTCTTAAATTACTGAAATTAATGTGTTAGGAATGATTGAACAAGAAAAAAGATCAGTGCTAAGTATTACATATGGTTCTTTTTAAGATATTTTTTTCCAGCTTCCAGTTTGTGTCGCGGTGGGACGGGACGCAGGAAGGTAGGGCTCTGCCTTCCGTGCCCGATTTTGCCCTGCTGGGGGCCCTAAAAAGGGCCTAAAGTCACCCCGAAGAGGCAATGAAGAGGGGGGGGGGTGCCTTGTTGATCACAGAGAGACAGCGGTCTTTCCGTTCGATCCAAGAAAAGCCCTCTAAACCAGCAGGGGAAAGACCGGCTACATTCCTGTGGCCGGCCATTAGCTGCTGAAAACCGAAGGAGAAAAAAGCACTAATTAACACATCGTAAACAGCATGTTTGGAACTGGGTGAGAATATTGATCCTTTCTTTACTATTTTACAACTGAATTTCCTTGGAAATTTCCTGGGAAAGTCTCCCCAAAACCTCCGAATGTAAACAGAAGTGGCGTTTTAATTTTATGGGGGACAGAAACATACAATACTGAAGTGGAAGTAATATAAAGCTACAGTTTTGATAAATTTGAGAACTGAGATAACTGTCAAGATTTTCTCTTTGAAAAAAAAAAACCATTGAGGCGAAATATAAGAAATCAATCCTTTGTTTTAAGAGTGGAAAATGGACTTTGAATGACATCTAGTGGTGGATTTGTGTATAACACTATAATTTGCTTCCTGGCTGCTTGGTGATTCCTAGTGTCAATGCTGCAAATACTGTATATTCTTGCTTTGACAATATGCAAAACTGTCTGGCATTTATTGGGTTAATACTTAGCTTAGACTGAGCGGGGAAAAAGCCCGGGAAAGAAAGAGGAAGTAAACGTTTGACCTTCTCACTAATTGGATAATGTGACCTGTGACTGCATGAGAAGGGAGGGGTTGAGCAAGGAAAGCTTGATGCCAGCGGCAGGAAGTTCAGATTCTGGCATTAACCAGTCGAACATGGCGACCGGCAAAAATTGTAGCTCTGCAAATAAAGACTTTAGGAAACATGCCTGAAAGTTCTTTGAAGTGCTTCATTAGTCGGAACATGTGACATCATGCCAGAATCCACACTTTTTTCAAACGATCTACGCCCTGATCTATCAACAGTTGCCTGTATGCCTGAGAGGAACTGGCAAAGTTTCGGGGGAGATCTCATTATGGAGAAAGAAATATTGCCTGAAACCAGCCCCGTAGCTGCAACAGTTTCCCCGGGGAGGAAAGCGACAGCCAGCAAGCTGGGGGAGAGAGAAATTTGGCAGATTTCCCAGCTGAGAGCGAAGACTTCAAAAGCAGAATGGACAGATAACACAGTTATGGGTGAGTCAGTGGAAAGATTTCAAAACTTAGAAATGAGAAACAGAAAACAGTCCCTACAAAGTGAAACCTTCATCCCTAAGAGAGAGAATCCCAGTTTGAATCCTCTGCAGCAAAGGGGAAATTGGGTTCCCCAGCAAGTGGCTGATCCATGTCCTCTGAACTTACCACAGCCAATAGAGGCCTTGCAATGTCTTGGGGTGGTACAGAAGCCAGGAAATCAGCAGCTAGGGGGAGAACAGCCACAGCAAGGAGGTTGGCCACAGCCCCCAAACGTGCAACCCCGGGGCATAAATCTGCAGCCAGGTTGGGGCCTACAGCAACTGGGGTGGCCACAAGAGCGATGGGGAGCCCAGCAGGAAGCCTGTCAGACCCTGCCTTTGCCAGCCAGAGACCCCAACCCTGAAGAGAGGGTGAGTTCCAGTCTGAGGCATCTGCAGCAAAGGGTAGATGGGTTTCCCCAGCAGATGAATGATCAGCAGCAGCAGAGGGCACCACCACCCCCTGCAGTCCAACAACAGAGAAGACCACTACAACCCCCACTTGCGCAGCCACCATTGGGAGGCCTACAGCAGCAGGGGGTACCATCCAACCCCGCTGGCCAGCAGCCATGGAACCAGCCCCAGTGGGGGCCACAGCAGCCTGTGTTTGCACCACCCTTCAATGCAACATTCGATGGGGACCCAGAGAAGCTGATTTTTTTCCTCAACCAAGTGCGTTCTCATTTAAATCGCTGGGCCTATCTCTATCCGGAACCAGGGGCCATGGTTGACGTCATTGGGGCCAACCTGGAGGGAGAAGCATCTGAATGGCTGAACAATCTATATAGCAAGCAAGCCCTCGAATTGGAGGATCCCCATCTCTTTCTCTTAGGACTGAGAGAACGATTTGAAGACCCATCCATCGGCCTCAAAGCAGCAGGACAAATTCACAAGATAAAACAAGCAGGGAGGCCTGCCCTAGAGTACGTGCGAGAGTTCCGCAAGATGGCAGGTCGAATAGAGGGGTGGCCTGAGCAGTCCCTCATCCATCACTTCATCGAGGGATTAGATGATCACCTCTCCCAGGCTTGCATCTATCGAGAAGTACCTGATCGGCTGCAGGAGTGGTACCAGACGGCCGTGAAGCTGGATGTTAAGCTCTCTCGCTATAAAAAGCCTCCCCCACGGGAACCCGAACAGCAACCAGAGCTACCTGAACAGCAATCACCCCCACGAAAGCCTTCAACCACTGCAAGGGCTGAGAGACCCAGGCCACCTGCACGCCTTTCCTTCGAGTGTTTCCGGTGTGGACAAGGAGGACACCGAGCGGCCACCTGTCCAGTCCCCTACCCTCGACTGCAGAGCAAGCCAGGACCGGCGATGCAAAAGAAACCTGCTCAGCGGCTACCAAGAGAAAAATCTAATCGACTCACGCAAGAACCAGTCGCCCAGGTTACACCCCACACACAGGAGAATGCCAAGACTCCAGGTGGACCTGCCCCTGCTCTTCCCTTCTTTGATAGCAACGATGAAGGAGAAAACGACCCAATGGTGAGTCAACAAATCCTGCCTTTTTCACTGCCCGCCAAACTTGTAATCCCTACGTCTGGGGCACAAATAGACTTAAACGTACTAATTGATTCGGGAAGTACCCGCTGCATTATTAGTCTGGCGTTTGCCATGAAAATGGGCATAAGGGCAAAACAGCTTTCCAAACCGATGAGATTTGAGCAAGCCGATGGCTCCCTGATGGGAGGGACTCTTATTACACAATTAACGGAGCCCTTACGCCTAGAAATAGGTGCACACTGGGAGTTTATTCGTTTCCTGGTGGCTCCAAAGATGACCGAGGCAGTGATCCTGGGACTAGCCTGGTTGGACAAATGGAAGCCATTTATCTGGTGGGAGAAAGGAATGAGAATTGTGAGACTACCTATAGGGCCTGATCCCCCCATTGATTCAACAGATGTTACCGGGCATCTTAGACCACCCAATGAGCGAGCGCACATGGCCGTCTCACTGACCCCAGGTGAACCAGTCATCCCCAAAGAATACTTGGACCTGGTGGAGGTGTTCAGTGAAAAAGAATGTGATGCCCTACCCCCTCACAGACCCAATGACTGCTCCATCGAACTAGTGCCCGGAGCCAAACTCCCACGTCCGAGGATGTATGCTATGTCCCCCCTCGAAATGGAGGAGATGCAGCAATATGTGAACAAGAACCTAGCGAGGGGGTTTATTGAACGGGCCAAATCTTCCGTGGGAGCCCCTGTGTTGTTCAAAGAGAAAAAAGATGGGTCTCTTCGTCTCTGCGTAGACTACAAGGGACTCAATGCTGTAAGTGTGGAAAATAAATACCCCCTCCCCCTCCTAAAGGATTTATTGACCCACCTGGCTAAGGGGAGTGTCTTCACTAAGTTAGACCTAAGAGAGGCATACTACCGGGTGAGAATAAAAGAGGGAGACGAGTGGAAAACTGCCTTCAACTGCCCTATGGGGAGCTATCAGTTCAAAGTCATGCCATTTGGACTACAGGGGGCCCCAGCTGTATTTATGCAGTTGATTAATGAGGTTCTACATGATCACTTGTACAAAGGGGTTTTGGTGTATCTTGATGATATCCTAATATACAGCACAAACATGAATGATCACATAAAGCTGGTGAGAGAAGTGTTAAAGAAACTATTGAATGCCAAGCTTTATGTCAAATTGTCAAAATGTGAATTTCACCGAACCCAATTAGACTATCTTGGCTACCGAATTTCCAATGAGGGTATTGAAATGGATCCGGCCAAGGTAAAAACTATAATCGAATGGCAACCCCCAAGGACTCGCAAACAGCTCCAAAGCTTTCTGGGTTTTGCCAACTTTTATCGTCAATTCATCCCTTCTTTTGCCGAGATTGCCCTTCCTCTTACAGAACTACTCAAGACAGGCAAAGGAGGAGGGAAGCCACGACCGGGCCAACCGCTAGCATGGACAATGAGCTGTCAAACAGCTTTTGAGAATTTAAAGAGACTATTTGCCGCTGAACCGGTTCTAAAGCACCCCTGCCCAGGGGAACCCTTTGTGATTCAAGCCGACGCCAGTGATGTGGCGGTTGGAGCAGTGTTACTTCAAAAGAACAAAAATGGGATCCTGCAACCCTGTGCCTACACCTCTAAGAAATTCACGGAGAGCGAGCGAAGATGGGCAATCTGGGAGAAAGAGGCCTTCGCAATTAGGTGGGCGCTATTGAACTGGCGACACTATCTAGAAGGGAGCAAGGTGCCATTTGAGGTATGGACTGATCACAAGAACCTAGAGGCACTGAAAACTCCTCGCAAATTGTCACCAAAGCAAGTACGGTGGGCACAGTACTTTAACCGCTTCAACTTCACTCTAAAGTACATACCAGGAGGAAAGAACTTTCTAGCTGATGCGCTATCCCGGTTACCCCAGTACAAAAGTGAGCGAGAGCAGGTTAACGAGGCAATTATTCCCAATCCACAAACTGTCACTCAACTTACACCTCGCAGGGTCCCCAATCCGGATGACCCTGGAGTGAAGAAAATAAAACGAGAGCTCTTCACTGACCAATGGTTCAAAGATAATCAAGCGTCCCTAACATGCAGGGATGGCTTGGCTTACAAAGGGGGGAAGTTATATTTGCCAGAAGCGCTCCGTCTAAATGCTCTCAACCACAGCCACGATGTAAAGCAGGCTGGACACTTCGGATATTTGAAAACCCTACACCTCACCCGCCGGCAATTCTGGTGGCCGGGGCTGAAAAAGGATGTGGAAAACTATGTAAAAAGTTGTACAGTATGTGCTACAATGAAAAGAATCCCGGGGAAAACTCCTGGGTTACTGCAACCCGTGGCAGACCCTTCTCAACCCTGGGAAGAAATAGCTATGGACTTTATAGTGGACCTACCTGAAAGTAAGGGAAATACTGTCATTTGGACTGTAATAGACCTGTTCTCGAAACAAGCTCATTTCATCGCCTGCAAAGGACTCCCATCCGCCCAACGCCTGGCCAAATTGTTCCTGAAACATATCTACCGGCTGCATGGTGCCCCTAAGCGAATAATCTCAGACAGGGGGGTGCAATTCACAGCGAAGTTTTGGAGAAATTTCCTTACATTGATTGGATCATCTCAAGGGTTATCATCTGCTTTTCATCCAGCCACCAATGGGGCCGCTGAAGCCGCTAACAAAATGGTGGAGCAATATCTTAGGTGCTACGTTTCCTACCAACAGACGAACTGGACTGATCTCCTCCCTTTTGCGGAGGTGGCATACAATAATTCCGTGCACAGCAGCACCGGCTACACGCCTTTCAAAGTAGCCACAGGGAAAGAATTCAACCCAATACCTGAATATCCTCAGTTGCCCTCCGTTTCACAGACACTTGATCAATGGGTGAGAGGATGGGAAGAAGTTTGGAAAAACACAAAAACTGCTTTAAAAAAGACTTTTGAAACCTATAAAAAGCAGGCTGATAAAAAGAGGGCTCCCCAAAGAACATTCCAAGTTGGGGAAAAGGTCTATCTGTCAACTAAATATCTACGCCTCAAATTGCCCAGCAAGAAATTGGGACCAAAATTCTTGGGGCCTTTCCCCATAGTAAAGGTCATCAACCCAGTCACAGTACAACTAAAACTCCCTAAACTGTTAGGGAAAATTCACCCAGTTTTCCATTGTAGTTTGTTGAAGCCTTATCGGGGCTCCACTTTGAGACCTCCTCCAAAGAAGGCACCTGGACCCCTCGTAGTGGCAGAGCAGACCCACTATGAAGTGAAACGTATTCTTGACTCCAGAATCTTTAGAGGGAAATTACAGTACTTGGTACAATGGAAGGGATACCCATTGTCTGAAGCCACCTGGGTGAAATCTAGTGAAGTGAACGCTGACAGATTGATCGAAAAGTTTCATGTGAAACACCCCAGCAAACCGAAACATAACCCTTAACATATGCTTTTGTTTCCTTACAGGATCTGTCCTTCTTGTAAGGGGGGCCGGATGTCAATGCTGCAAATACTGTATATTCTTGCTTTGACAATATGCAAAACTGTCTGGCATTTATTGGGTTAATACTTAGCTTAGACTGAGCGGGGAAAAAGCCCGGGAAAGAAAGAGGAAGTAAACGTTTGACCTTCTCACTAATTGGATAATGTGACCTGTGACTGCATGAGAAGGGAGGGGTTGAGCAAGGAAAGCTTGATGCCAGCGGCAGGAAGTTCAGATTCTGGCATTAACCAGTCGAACATGGCGACCGGCAAAAATTGTAGCTCTGCAAATAAAGACTTTAGGAAACATGCCTGAAAGTTCTTTGAAGTGCTTCATTAGTCGGAACATGTGACACCTAGCTTGGGAGAATCAGCTGGCAATAAAGGAAAATATTTTGGCACACTTATCACCCTGACCTTCTTGGATTATAAATACCTACTGAGCTTGGACTTTTAACTTCAAGAGCTAGTGAGAGAGAAAGAAAAAATTGACCTTGGACTACGCCTGGCTGGGAGATACTTTTGAGCTGTTTTCAGAGAGGTTGAACATTTTGAACACTATGAACATTGTGGATTACAACCTTGCCTGATTGACAAGTTTTGGATACTTGAGACAAAGAATTACTATAAAATATTGCTTTCAGGACTGAACCTATACTTTGGAATCTATTGGATTATAAAGGATACATATAAAGACCAGAAAACTAGAGGAAACTTTGATCTACTCTTACTGAGACTGGTGATACTAGAAGATCTCCAGGAATGATGCCTCAAGAAAAAACAAACACCTTTCAGAAAGAAATATATTCTATGCTACAACTAATTCACCAAACAATTGTTGAATTCAAAGAGGACATAAAAAGAAATCATAATGAGACTAAAAACAATTTAAACAATATAAATAAGCAAATCTCCAAATTAAATCTACAACTAGAAAGTTCCCAGATAACGACTACAAAGTATGAATAAATAATCCAGAAATCAGAAGACGAAACAGAGGAAATGGATTTAGAGATGGAAGAGATAAAAGAAGGGAAATATAAATGACTATATACAAACAAAATACTGCAAGACTTAGCTATAACAAAAAAAATGCAAAAGACCTTTTACCCCTTAGGTCTGCAAAATATATCTGATGGCAAGGAAGAAGATTTTAAAAAATGGAATATAGAGCTGTTAGGGGAAATGTCACAACTTGGCAGACAGGGAATGAAAAGAGAAATGGAGGGAGAAAGGAATTGGAAGTTGTTTAACAAATATAAATGGGCGGAATTCCCCCCCCCCAAAAAAAAATACCCTACCTAAATTGTCTTCCTCATGCCAAGCAATTTTTACAAAAATAGAAAGAAAATTCCTGGGCGATCAAATTGCCCTGGCTTGGAAAGCTACTTGGCAAAGAAAGAAAGAAAGAAAGAGTCAGATTTAACAAACAGAAGATTTGACCTTTTAGAGGGGGCATTATATGTTTAAATACTTGTTTGAATAAGATTAAAAGAACAGATGACCCTTAGATACAATTAGACTTTTATAATGAAATATATGATTTAGAATTAAGATAGCATTTTTTTCTTTTTTTTGATATGGGAAATATGAAGATAAGAGGAGGACTGATTTGAATAAAACTTTTAGCTATATAAATGTAATATTGAGAAAATCATAACTGATATATTTCAAATACTGATGGGAAATCAAACCTTAACAAAAGCACAAAAAACAGGATATTGATTAATGAATTGACATTATTGACTTATGAATTGATATTATTTGTATATTAGTAAAATATGATGAAGATGCTTATATTTAACTCAGTATACATTAACAGTACCAAAAATTGTAACGGTGTAATGAGGGGAAAATGGAAAAAATATGGAGAAGAAAGGAGGATCAGGGAAAAAGTACTGGATTGTGTAGTATTGAACAGATTTATATTGAAGAAGTTAATGTTAAACATTTGAACCCAGACAACATGTTGTTTACTAAGCACTAAAGACTGTAATTTTTAAAAATTAATAAAACCTTTACAAAAAAAATATACTTTTTTTCCAAACCCCACAATTTTATTTTCAATCTAGAGTTCTGCATTTTCTGTTGCGGGAAGTGCCTCAACATGCTTAAAAGAATAAAAACACAGGCTTTAAATACCAAGTAAACCAACTAGGATTCTAAGAAAAACCCTAACCTGGGTGATGAGCCCTTATTTTAAGGTGATAGAGAAAAAAATGCCTGTCAAACAATCCAGCTAAAGCTCCCACTCCTGACTTCAAAAGAAACTGAGTATGAGGTAAACCTTAAACCCAAATATAATCCCTTCCCTCAAATACAGGCAGTAAAAGCTAAGAGTGGCAGCTAACCTCTTGCATAAAAGAAAATAAATGCATCACAGAAAAATGAACTTATTGCTCAGGTAATAACTGGTCTTCTCATAGATGGCTGCCTTAAGTCACTCCAAATTTCTTGCCTCTATCTTCTAACAAGACATCTGTTCATACGCAAATTTGGAAATGTCAAGGATCAGAATTCTTTTGGAATGGAGATTACAGTATATAGAACTTATATTACACATTTAGCCAAGATTTAGGCTTCATCACTAACTTCTATGACTGTTTCTCCTTTGGTGCAAGGGAGAAGGAAATCAAATCAAGCAGAGAATGAGAACTCTCAACAAAACTCTGTAGACAAAGACTGACTTACTAAAATGTCACTCAAACACAACTGAGCTGTTATTTGAGGTTTTTAACATCTACTTGCAAGCAGATAGGTCATGTCTTCTATGGATTAAAAATAATTCATGACAATACTGTGAGCAAATGAATAAAAATGTTTCAACTACATATAAGTAATGCTACAAAGAGATGACTCGGTTCCCTCAAAACAAAGTGAAAAAAGATCAAGGATTTTATATCAAGCAAAAGATGCTTTAACGTGGTACAGCTAGCTCTGGAGTACTCCTAAGCCGTTTTGAATTCCTGGTCACAAAGAAGAGTAAGGGAGAAAGTAAGTACTGTGCATTTCTTTCTTGTGTCAAAAGCACTACTATAGACAGGGTTAAGGAAATTCAGATATAAAAAGTAAATGGAAAGTTGGCTAATGACTGGAGTGAGCTCTATTACTCCACTTCTATTTGTAAGGGCTGCTAAAAATGAGAAACAGTGGAGAAGCTGCTGAGACAGGAGTAGCATGTGCACCACTCATCTTCTTACCTCAAGTTTTTCCCTGAAAATGAGCATTCAGGAATGTTGACCATACTGGTATGTAATTCTTCTAAAAGCTAACATAGGATCATAGTTTCTCTTTATACCAACTTTAGCAATAGAAATATTGACAAAAACAATGCCAAGGGTAAATACCAAACTGAAAATTCTATCTGAAATATTTAAATGTTTTGTTTTTAATATTTCAGCTTTTCTGCAGTACCTCTTCTGACTCATTTGGAGGTGTCTGGGTATCAACAACCTCTTCTAACTCTTCTTCAGCTACATATTCTTGTTTGATTACTTGCTGCATATAATCTTCATCCTGAAAGAAATGCACAAGGAAGCCTTTCTTTTAAACTAATTTTAGTTTCTAAATATATCACTGCTTATTTATTCAGAAGGGGCTGGTATATATGCAATCTTCCTGACTTGTTTGCCCTGATTAACAGACTGGAAAGAAGTCACAAACTTCCATATTTCTGTAGGTTTTCCACCTCCAGCTTTTTAAATCTATCTTAAATACAACTGATTTACATAAACCAGTGTTTATCAGTTAATCAGATTTAAATAGTGAATGGTGCTTAAGAGAAAATGTAATTAACCGTGACAACAACTATATACCTAGTTGCAACTAAAATTTAGGATGAAAAGTTGGAATCTACATGATCCTAAACAGGTTATGAAGGGTGAAATGTAACATTACTTCTATGTTTAAATAACTGAGAGCTAGATCTGCACTAATCCCAAACAGCACATTTAAAATTATATACACATGATGTAGCTATTTACTTTTTGTGTCAATAGTTAATTTAGAAGATTAAAAAACCCAAGATTATAATACATGAAAATAACATAATTATTGCAGTTTTTTTAAAAAAGCTAGGAAAAATTACATCTACTGATTTAAATCATATATATCCTACTCTATAAAATAAAAATTGCTCATATTAATTCCTTTAAAATGTAGGATTTTGGGTTTTATTTATCTGACTAATTTGAGAGCAATAAAATACCTGTTATTTTCCATGAACTGTACTTTCTCATTTATTGTGTCTTATGAGTCTAAGAATAACATACAGCATTTTATTATGTGATTTACACATAGGCTTTAAAGCAAAGATAAAGGACTAATGAATCCATTTACATTTGCCAAGAGTTTTTAAATTGAGAAATACTTCTAATAAATGGTAATAAATCTATTCTCATTTCAACTCAGAGCAATTGATCCAGCAAACCACTGAAACTGAAACAAATTATATACATTTGATCCCCTGCTGATTTTGTACATTTTGTACATTTGCCCACTGACAAAGAAATGAACAGTCTATAATTTTAATTGTAGGTTTAGTTTAACAGTGAGAGACAGAATAACAAAAAAATCCAGAAAAATGCATTTCAAAAAAGTTATAAATTGATTTGCATTTTAATGAGTGAAATAAGTGTTTGATCCCCTATCAATCAGCAAGATTTTTGGCTCCCAGGTGTCTTTTATACAGTTAACGAGCTGAGATTAGGAGCACTCTCTTAAAGGGAGTGCTCCTAATCTCAGGTTGTTACTTGTATAAAAGACACCTGACCACAGAAGCAATCAATCAATCAGATTCCAAACTCTCCACCATGGCCAAGACCAAAGAGCTGTCCAAGGATGTCAGGGACAAGATTGTAGACTTACACAAGGCTGGAATGGGCTACAAGACGATCGCCAAGCAGCTTGGTGAGAAGGTGACAACAGTTGGTACAATTATTTGCAAATGGAAAGCACATGTACAGGCCTGTCTGAAGTTTGCCAATGAACATCTGAATGATTCAGAGGAGAACTGGGTGAAAGTGTTGTGGTCAGATGAGACCAAAATCGAGCTCTTTGGTATCAATTCAACTCACCGTGTTTGGAGGAGGAATGCTGCCTGTGACCCCAAGAACACCATCCCCACCGTCAAATATGGAGGTGGAAACATTATGCTTTGGGAGTTTTTTCTGCTAAGGGGACGGGACAACTTCACCGTATCAAAGGGGAGAAGGACGGGGCCATGTACTGTCAAATCTTGGGTGAGAACCTTCTTCCCTCAGCCAGGGCATTGAAAAGGAGTGGCTCAAGAAAAAGCACATTAAGGTCCTAGAGTGGTCTAGCCAGTCTATAGACCTTAATCCCATAGAAAATCTGTGGAGGGAGCTGAAGGTTCGAGCTGCCAAACGACAGCCTCAAAACCTTAATGACTTGTAGAGGATCTGCAAAGAGGAGTGGGACAAAATCCCTCCTGAGATATGTGCAAACCTGGTGGCCAACTACAAGAAACATCTGACCTCTCTGATTGCCAACAAGGGTTTTGCCACCAAGTACTAAGTCATGTTTTGCGAAGGGGTCAAATACTTATTTCACTCCTTAAAATGCAAATCAAATGCTTTTTTGAAATGCGTTTTTCAGGATTTTTTGTTGTTATTCTGTCTCTCACTATTAAAATAAACCTACCATTAAAAGTATAGACTGATCATTTCTTTGTCAGTGGGCAAACATACAAAATCAGCAGGGGATCAAATAATATTTTCCCTCACTGTATGTGACATGTTCTAAGGTAACCTCAAATCTCTTTATTCAGGTTTAGAGTTTAGACAGTTCTCAATTGTCCCAAAGGTGCTTTTTTCAGCAGGCAACTGGACTTTCTGAGAATCTCCATAGACAGTTCTCAATTACAAAAAAAGGGGGTGGAAATGAGTGAGCAGAACATTAATCACTTTGGAATATTAGCACCTTAAAGATAACTTTAGCAGGTCAATGAACTTTTCACCTTTAAAGGACTTTATCAGATCTTGTCTAAAGCCTGGTTAAATGCTTTTGCATTAAGTACTTCTAACAACTGGCACTGTGGCTCCACCACACAAAGCTGTTTTCTTCCTTAAGAATCTTCAAGGTCATGATTCTCAACAGCCTTCCAGAAGGACAAAAGAACATTACCTACAGCTCAACACAAATTTTTTCACAGTTTAGATAAAGAAATTGGCAGTCAGTGATAATAGGTCTAATTTTACTCTGGTCCCAAGGGAGGTAAAGAGATTTCAAATCAGTCTAAAAACGTAAGCACTGTAGCAATGTTATCTCAAAAACTAAAATAGGAGAAAAAAACTCACTGGAAATTCATCTAGAGGTTCATTGATTTCAAGATCCAGCACTTCATCGTTATAATTCTCTTCTTCACCCTGGTCTTCCCCATAGCCTATTTGGTCTTCTGTCAACTCAGCCTCTTGGCCTTCATACTGTCCTTCTGAATACTCCTCTGCATATTCTTCAGGAACATCTGATTTGTCATAACTAATTTCATCTTCTCCGTGTTTGTACTCTGAGTCTTGTTCAATAGATGGGTCATTAGCATTCTCTGAGAGCTCGAAGGATGTAACCATGCTAGATGCAGCATTAAGACTCACAGTGACATCTTGAGTACTACAATACAGCAAAAAAAAGATTGTTTTTAATTTAAACCAACACATTAATACTAAGCACATGGATTTTGGATGGAATGCAAGTCTCCACATTAACAAGAAAAAAATTAATTGACGCACTCTACATGTAGCTGCCCTTGAAAAATATATGGAAGCTTCAATTGGTACAAAATGCAGCAGCCTACATGGTTTTGTGCTGGCCTAGGTTTGCATGTGTCACCTCTTCTGCAGGAGCTGCATTGGCTGTTGATTTGCTTCCAGGTCCAATTCAAGGTGCTGGTTGTCACCTTAAAACCCTACATGGCTTGGGACCAGGTTATTTGAAAGACCGTCTTCTCCCAGAAACATCTACCTGACCTACCAGAGAGGGAAGGCAGGGAATGTTGCAGATCCCCTCTCCTAAGGAGGTACAACTAGTGGGACCAAGAAGAATGGCCTTCTCCATGGTGGACCAAGAAGAATGGCCTTCTCCCTTTGGAACATCATCCCCATGGAGATTAGACTGGCCCCCACTTTGACACTCTTTCGCAAGGCCCTGAAGACCTGGTTTTGCCAATGGGCCTGGGGAACCCCGAGTGGGACGGAGCCCATCAAATGGCTTGTTTGACTGACTGTTGCCAGGGGGGTGGGGTGGGGGGTTATCACTTTTTATTGTTTTTAATATGAGAATTTTATCTTTGTAAGCTGCCTGGAGTCACTGAGAGTGAGTTAGGCAGCCATACAAATTTCCTTAAATAAATAAATAAATTTGATTTCATGCCACAAACTCACAATATGCTTATTTATATTACTTTTTATCACCAATTGTAGACTATTTGACCAAAGGGATCAAAGCAACCACACAGTGCATTCAGAAAGTATTCAGACCACCCTTCACTTTTCAATTTTGTTATGCTGCAGCCTGATTCTACAGTTGTTGAAATTCATTTTTTTTCTCATTAATCTACACTCAGTACCCCATAATGACAATGTGAAAACAGAATTTTAAAAAAAATGTCTGTAAATTTATTAAAAAGAAAAAACTGAAATATTACATTAGCATAAAAGTATTCCGACCCTTCACTCAGTTGAAGCATCTATGGCAGCAATTACAGCCTTTGAGTCTTTTGGGGTATGACGCGACAAGCTTTGCACACCTGGATTGGGGGATTTTGTGCCATTCTTCCTTGCAAATCCTCTCAAGCTCAATCAGGTAGGATGGCGACCGTCGGTGGACAGCCATTTTCAGGTCCCTCCACAGATGTTCAATAGGGTTCAAGTCAGGGCTCTGGCTGGGCCACTCTAATACAATCACAGAGTTGTCCCTAAGCCACTCCTGTGTTGTCTTGGCTGTGTGCTTAGAATCATTGTCATGTTGGAAAGTGAACCTTCGGCCCAGTCTGAGATCCTGAGCACTGTGGAATAGGTTTTCATTGAAGATATCCCTGTACTTTGCTCCATTCAGCTTTCCCTCAACCCTGACCAGTCTTCCCAGTCCCTGCTGCTGAAAAACACCCCCACAGCATGATGCTGCCACCACCATGCTTCACTGCTGGGATGATATTGGGCAGGTGATAAGCAATGCCTGGTTTCCTCCAGAGATAATGTTTAGAATTGAGGCCAAACAGTTCAATCTCGGTTTCATCAGACCAGAGAATCTTGTTCCTCACAGTCTGCGAGTCCTTCAGGTGCTTTTTTGCAAACTCCAAGCGGGCTTTCATGTGTTTTGCACCGAGGAGAGGCTTCTGTCTAACTGCTCTGCCATAAAGCCCAGATCAGTAGAGGGCTGCAGTGATGGTTGTCCTTCTGGAACTCTGTCCCATCTCCACACAAGATCTCTGGAGCTCAGTCAGAGTGACCATCAGGTTCTTGGTCACCTCTATTACTAAGGCCCTTCTCTCTTGATTGCTCAGTTTGACCGGGTGACCAGCTCTTGGAAGAGTCCTGGTTGTGCCAAACTTCTTCCATTTGAGAATTATGGAGGCCACTGTGCTCTTAGGAACCTTCAGTGCAGCAGAAAGTTTATTGAAGCCTTCCCCAGATCTGTGCCTTGCAATAATCCTGTCTCTGAGCTCTGCAGGCAGTTCCTTTAACCTCGTGGCTTTTGCTCTGCTACAATATGCATTGTCAGCAGTGAGGCCTTGTATAGAGGTGTGTGCCTTTCCAAATCATGTCCAATCAATTTAATTTACCACAGGTAGACCCCAATCAAGGTGTAGAAACATGTCAGCAATTATCAAGAGAAATGGGAGGCACCTGAGCTAACTTTCAAGTGTTGTTGCAAAGGGTCTGAATATAGGTAGTCCTCGACTTACAACAGTTTGGTTAGTGATCATTCAAAGTTACAATGGCACTGAAAAAAGTGACTTATGACCATTTTTCACATTTATGACCGTTGCAGCATCTCCATGGTCACGTGATTTACATTTGTATGCTTGACAACTGACTCACATTTATGGTGGTTACAGTGCCCTGGGCTCATGTGATTACCTTTTGTAACCTTCTGAAAAGCAAAGTCAATGGGGAAACCAGATTCACTTAACAACCGTGTTACTAATTTAACAACTGCAGTGAATCACTGAACAAATGTGGCAAGAAAAGTCATAAAAAGGGACAAAACTCACTTAATGAATTTAGTAACATAAATTTTGGACTCAATTGTGGTTGTAAGTTGAGGACTACCTGTACTTATGCCAATGTGATATTTCAGTTTTTTCTTTTTAGTAAATTTACAGACATTTCTAAAATTCTGTTTTCACTTTGTCATTATGGGATACTGAGTGTAGATTGAGGAAAAAAATGAATTTCAACAACTGTAGAATCAGACTGCAGCATAACAAAATTGAAAAGTGAAGGGGGTTTGAATATTTTCTGAATGCACTGTATGTTCTAACAGGTTAGCCTGGTATGAAGTAAAGGATAACTAAGCAAGGTGCATTCAGTTTTAAAACCCAGGCTAACAAATATATGCAGAAGATGATCAGCATCTATTTTCCACTTAGTGCAACATTAGTTATCCATTATACAAGCTGCATTAATACTGCCAAGCACCAATGTTTTGGATTTACAAGTTACTGTAATAAAATATTTTTAAACAGGGTATGCCTTAATATACTTCAATATGCAGGAATTTGCATTTAGTCCTTATAAGCATCAACATCTCCAATTTGAATTGTGTCCTTAATAGGTCCTATCTAAAATTTGAAGAGCAATCAAAAGTTTTCTGACAAAAATGTCCATAAAGGCCTATAAATTCAGCCAATTAAAAAAGAATAGTTGAGGGGGTTTGCCAATAAAACATACCAACTTTCAATGCATAAAGTAATGATTCTCTAGGAGTTTCTTTTTACTCTCTGTCCAAAAACTATATATTTTTTTTGTTTATATCCTGTCTGTCCTTCAGGAACTCAAAGCAGCACATGGGGCACTCCCTCCTTTATTTCCCTCCCCACAAACAACTATAACCCAGGGAGGTAAGTTGGGATGAGACAGTGTGATTGATTCAAAGTCACCCAGTGAAATTCCATAGCTGAGGGTGGAACTAAATTTGGATCTTCCCGATGCCATTTTAATTGGTCAATCACAAAAAACATGGCATGCAAAAGTCATGGAAATGAACAAATTAGAAGGCAGTAATAGCCAGACAGGTTTCAAACATGCAGTTCTGTCCTGGCTGTAATGTTAGTGAGACCACAGTTTAACTGTTATACTGAGTTGTGCCTGTCAGCCCCCTCTGAGCAAGCTGATT
Organism: Crotalus adamanteus; assembly: GCA_039797435.1. NCBI lineage: Eukaryota > Metazoa > Chordata > Lepidosauria > Squamata > Viperidae > Crotalus > Crotalus adamanteus. Next base: position 55,364,928 of record CM077935.1, on the reverse strand, counting down.
CCTGAATAAGGAGTTCAGTGTCAGAATTGTTCTGTTGTTATATAGCCTTCTCAATTATAAATATAATTTTATATGGCATTTGCTACAGTATACTTTAATTAACAGGCAGAACTGATTAAAGACAATTATAACTACCAATAGAAGAGAATACTTGTAGTAGCTCAGGGTTGAACTATGTGGTCCTTGGTGCTCTCAGAGCTTGGTTGAACCAAGCTCAGAGAGCATCAAGGACCCCACAGTTATAAAACTTCTTATAAAACATCAGAGGTTGAACAATTGTGCAAATGAGAAAGAAGTGAGATCAATTCTTTGTTTTAATGTATCAGGCGATACTGCTATCAATCAATCAGAATAGAGCTTGGATAGGGACCTTGGAGGTCTTCTAGTCCAGCCCCCTGCTCAAGCAGGAGACCCTATACCATTTCAGACAAGTAACTGTCCAGTCTTTTCTTAAAAACCTCCAGTGATGAAGCACGCACTACTTCTGAAGGCAAACTGCTCCACTGGTTAATTGTCCTCACTGTTAGGAAGTTTCTCCTTAATTCCAGGTTGCTTCTCTCCTTGATTCTCTAATAGGACTAATTTCAATCACATTGATCTATATTGTTTTTCTCTATGACTGTACATATTTCAGTATGTTCATTTGATTGTATAATAATGTTTCATAAAAATTGCAAGTGTTTTGATACAACAAGAGTTCTGAAGCCCACTGCACAACCACAACTGTTTAACACAAAGCAGAAGAAAAATTTAGAACACTTCAGGGGAAACTCTTAAACAAGCCCTCAAAAGAAAAATCATGCAAAGGTTGACTGGTTGAATGATCTTATTTCCCCCCACCAACAAGTAGATGGGAAAAGATATACAGTATATTCAAAATGAACAAGAAGGTAAAAAGATAAAATATACTGAAAATGTACCCAAGAAATTCAACATGACAATTCAATTAAAAAACAGAATTATACAAATGTATTCTTAATGCAAATGAATAAAACAGTTCTTAATTCAACTTTGCAGTTAAGATTATGCACACATGTAGCAGACCAGGCATCCTGTTTCTTCTTGGAGGCATTTTAGCACAGGTATTTTTTTAATCAGCTACACTTACTAATAATTACACGCCTAATACTCACATGAAAGAAAAGTTATATAATTATTTGTGTTATTTTTATTAAATTTTTATGCCACCCATCTCCCCTACAAGGTGAATATAGTAATAGCACTTAGACTTATATACCACTTCACAGTGCTTTATAGCCCTCTCTAAGCGGTTTACAGAGTCAGCATATTGCCCCCAACAATCTGGGTCCTCATTTTATCGACCTCGGAAGGATGGAAGGCTGAGTCAACCTTGAGCCGATGAGGATCGAACCCAACAGTCGCAGAATTAGCCTGCAACACTGCATTCTAACCACTGCGCCACCACGACTCCTATAATTAGAGTTTTTCATTAAAATAGCTATTCCTAAAGTTTTCCTAGAAGCAATTAAATTTGTGGAGTTCACCACAGTTCTGAAAAAATGCATCTGGGAAATCAGGTCCTATACTACCATTATTTTCTGTTTTAATACCCAGCCAAAAATGAGTTGAATTCCTATTCATATACTTGCACAGAAACAAGAATGTTCATGTATCACTTTTGGAGCCTCAAATGTTAATGCATTTATCCCTAATAGCACATTATATGTGGTATTCTATCATAGGCATACAAATAACTAATCTGAATGTACTGATCTAGAAAACAAGTTACACTATTTGGTTCAAACAGCAAAACACAAACCTGTAATGTTGATCCTCTTCATTATCGCTTTGCAGAAGATCATCATTCAGTTCTTCATCTGATATATCTGACTGAGTCTAAAATTGGGAAAAAACAAAACAATCCTTGAACTGATTTTAGAAGCTTGTAAAAGGCCATACATTTCCTTTATTTTCCCTGTGAAGTATCCAGTCTTGAAAGAGGAAATCTGACACTAGATTCTTCCTCTTCTGTCTCCCTCAATTACTTTCTTCTGGATCTGGAAACAATAATCCCCAGAAGGGATCTGTGGTGGGTAGACAAGATAAAAGCTGTCCTGGATCCAAGAATCTCTTCACTCAGCCCACCTCACAGACTTGTTGCTGTTGTGGGAAAAAACAGTTTTAGTACTATACTTAGACACAAATTAATAAAAATGAACTGATAACAAACAGCCAGGGCTCCAACAGAGCATTTGGAGTTCTTTACTGGAACAGCAGGAGACAGATGATTCTAAATAGTCAGGAGCTGCACCGCTGTAGTTTAATACAAAGTTAAGTAATCAAATTATTTTCCCATATATGCAAGCCTATACTTTAAACAGACTGATTTACCTTTTTGCCAGTCAATAAATCTTCTCCTAGTAAGTCATCATCCAATTCACTAGAAAAAATAAGAGATACAGTAATCAATTCTTCAAAACAGTCACAAAACTGCAGCAGTTCCTTTGTCAGTACCATTCTACTTTACCCAAAATATACTTGAAGATCTCAACAGCAATGCAGACTAAAAAGAGGGTAACCTCATTTTTCAGAAAACAAAAAAGACACATTTCTACACGTAAGTCAACTAAAGCAGAGAAACAGAATTGCCTGAGCATGGGGTTAGACTAGAACAGGGGTCCCCAACCCCTGGTCTGTGGACCGGCCCCAGTCCGTGGCATGCCAGAAACTGGGCCACGCAAACAAGTGAAGCCCCATCCATGGGATGCAGGCAGCACACGAAACCACACCCCTGCCAGTCCGCAGAAAAACCTCTCTCCACGGAACCGGTCCCTGGTGCCCAAAAGGTTGGGGGCCACTGGACTAGAAGACCTCCAAGGTCCCTTCCAACTGTGTTAATTCCAAAGAAAGACAGTTTCTACTTTAATAGCACACTAATTCACTCTGAATTCTCTCAAACATTTTCTCCCACTAATACCTAACAAAGCTGAAGTGTACCAAGTCAACAAAAAGGGCCCTAATGTGCAACTTCAGCAGAGTCTAATTCAAAAGTGTGGCTTGTTTTAATTCTTTACAAGATAAGCTACTTTTTAGAGCATAAACCTTTTTAATGAAAAAATGTAAACTTGTTCTGCACAAAGCTAGTTGGGAAAATCAGCATACTTTAGGCACATTATGCAAAGACCTAGTTCTCTGGATAAGACTGGGACAGTTAGAAGGAAAGAGAAGAGGATGCCAAGCAGCAAAGTGGACAGACTCAATTACAGTGGATATGAGTACACTGTTGGGAGACCTGAAAGACCAGGTTAGGGACAAATTCTCAAGGAAAAAATCTATGTGGCCACTAACAGTCAACACTGATTTGATGGCACATCATTAAGCATCAGCCAAAAGATTGTTAAACTTTAATTAACCCAAGTGATACATGATCTGAGAGTGCACAACATTTCAATCATTACCTTGTCACAGTCAGATTACTAAATAGTTATCATAGAATTAACAAGCACCATGGAATTCTATATAGAGGAAGGACCTACAGGTAGTCCTCAACCTATGACCATAATAGAGCCTGCACATTACGGTCATAAGTTATGACAGTTGTAAAGCTGGTCATCTAGGTGACTGATCCAATTTTACAAACTTTATTTGCAGTGGTCATTAAGCGAATACCATGGTTGTTAAGTGAACCTGTTTGCTATTGGACATTTTTGCTGAAAATTGGAAGTAAACACTAGTTTTCAGAATTTTTTTTGTAAATCAAGGTCAAGTGTTAGCGGGACTGTCAGGTGCATGAAATCAGGATCCAGGATAGAGTTCAAAAATACTACAAATTTATTCCATGCTACCTATATACAAGAATATGATCTAACGCTCAAGGTAAATTGGCACTAGATAAGAGTCAACGGAATTCAAGAGGGGCTGAACTTAGGTCTCTTGTAGGACCAGAGCAACTCCAAACAGATGAAGTGTTTGACCCCTCCCTCAGGCTCAGCCTGGTCATCTCCTACATCATTTCCCCTCCAACCTGGTCCCCCCCTCCTCCATGGGCTCTTCAGAGCTGCTGTCCCCCTCCTGCATAGTCTCTTGAAAGTCTGAGTTTGCATGGAAAATTTGCAAGGGCAGGAGAGAAGCCATGTCAAAGGAATCTGCCTCCCCCACTTCTGAAGTGGCTGGTGAGCCAGGTGGCAATTACAGAAACAGCGTTAGAAGGTCCCCCCCTCCCCTGCCCAGGAGTTGAAGGCCAGAGGTGCAAGGCCAATCATAAGTCCATGTCGTTCCTCCACCTGGAGCAATTGTAACCATTGTGACAGTCCAGTCTAGAAAAAATGTCTGTCTTTGGTAGTCTATCCAAAACGTCTTAGTGGTAGTGGGTAGTGGTCTCTGACCATCACTGAATTAAGCGCTTGGTAATTGTGGACTATGCAAAGGGGCCCCCCCACTCACGCTTGATGCACCAGACTCTTGCTTTTGGGGAAAAAAGAGGTTGGAGTTGAAGCTGGTAGTTTGGAAGGTCGGAGAAAGCCTTTTTGCATGTTAAGAGTCCAAATAATGCTTCAAGGTTGTTAACCTTTTGGCTGACATTGCACCCAGGATCAAGTTTATGGCACAGTCGCAGTCTCTGTGTGAACGAAAAACTGCCATTTCCTCCTCCCCCAAAACATCTCAAAAGTCTGCATACTTGTTTGGTAGATTGGGAATCTCCCTGCTAGCCTTCGGGGTGGCTAGAATAAGAGAGGTCACCAGGGTCATTACAAGAAAGCAACCATTGCTTCCGCTTAATTGTGGGGTTGTGAAGTAGCAACTAACTGGCTCCTAACACTATGAGAAGGTTCAGATGGCTAGTCACGAAAAGTTAAGCTATTAACCTATGGTTAAGTGCAAAGGTACTGTGGAATGTATAATAGGACCCAATTTTAAAAGCCACCCATCAATATTTTTTACTTGCAAGGGGAATTTCAGAGGGACCATTGTAATCTTGAGGTCCTCTACTGTTGTCAGGCTGATAAAGTTAGCTGTTTCTCCTGAATCCATCAGAACAAGTAGGATTTCTTCCCAATCAGAGCAGAGGGATTAAACGGAATAAATCTGTAACAACAAACTTGGTGTGGTTGTCTGTGAGCCCTGTTCAACGCTTGGTGAGCCCCCCCACTGAGCTCTTGTGGGAAGGGCTGTCACTGTTTCCCTGGTCCTAGGGTTTGTGGTCTGGCCATTAAAATTTTTGTGAGTAGATCTGATTGTCAGGCACAAGAAATCAGGAGAGAGGATAGAGTTCAATGGAATTTGGGGGGGGGGGCTGGACTTAGTTCTCTTGTGGGAGTAGAGTGACTCCAAACTAATGACACCACTTTCATCCTGCCTCGGGCTTAGCCTGGTCATCTCCTATAGGGATGCAAATGGCCATAAATGCAGGCCGGCTGCCAAGAGCCCAAAATGTGATCATGTGACCAGGGGGCAGCCATCGGAACGTCAGAACCAAGCCGTAAGTACTTTGGAGGGGGTCTGTTGTAACTTTGAATAGACACTAAGCAACCAGTCATAAGTTGAGAACTAACTCTATTTAGTCAGTCCACTCCACTTGCCTAATGAAACCCTTTAGTTACCGAGGGGCATTTAGGGAGTTTCCCAAAATTCTGGTAGCTAGTTCTGGAATAAGAGGTTGGCACACCAGTGCTTGATGGGTGTCCTGTCCCTCTCACACATGCACACACCACGAGGGTTTGAAGTCTTTACTGAGGCTTCACCAGCCCCAAATAGTATTCCCCAGGTTTCACCCGACACAGGAACTAGCGCAAAACCCAATGAGTCCAATCCTCAAGTCCAAGAACTCAGAGCAAGTCCGTAAAGTCATCCATCAGGTTCGGAGTCCCAAGGCAAGTCCACAGTCTGAGCACAAATCTCAGAACCAAAATCAAAGTCCAAAGTCCAAGAAGCAAAGTCCAAAGTCCAGTTGCAGGGTCAAGGCTTAAGTCCAAAGGCAAGAGTCACAATGGCAGATCAGACGCGTGGCAAGAAATGCATGTTTCCAGCAATGCTTCGCTCCGCATGCTGGGCTAAATAGCTTCCGGCCGATGCAGCACATGAGGAGGGACAAGGCTGCCTCCTCACAAGTAGTCTCGCCGATCTCCATTGCACCTCCTTCTTCTCAGCCATGTGTGCCCTTGGATCCAGTGGAGGAGGCAGTTCTTCCTCATTCCTGCTGACCAACTGCAGCTGCACCCTTTGTCTGCCCTCTGCTTCTGGCTGGTCTTCTGAGCCTCCTGGCTACAGCTGCATCTCTACCCTCTTCTGAGGTTCCTGGCCTCTCCTCCTCCTCTTGCCCAACCCCACCTGATTCAGAGTCCCCTGCGTCTTCCAGACATCCCTTTATGCCCCACTACAAAGTTCCTGAAGCTGGCTCTTCCTCGTCATTGGAGCAGGCTTCTGGGACATCCATTACATTGGATTGCTAAATTGCCTCTCTCTAGTCACCAATCCATGGGAGCACCTTGGTTTTGGGGGGAGCTCCAGGAAATGGAGTGACAGAAGGGACTCCTAAAACAATCTTGGTATAAGATGAAGAATGAATTTGATCAAACACAGGCAAGACTTCAATGTCAATCATATGCTGTGATGGTGAGAAAAGCAAAATAAGGTTACTTCTCTACTCTTATTTCATCCATGGAAAAGCATCCAGCAACATTGTTTACAGCAGGGCTTTTCAACCAGTAGTACGGGTACCACCTGTGGTACATTGGCACCTGGCAGGTGGTACGTGACCATCCTAGAAAAGTGGTAGCGGGGGAGGGGAATGAGCTGAACCGGTGGCAGCACCACACAAGCCTGAGCGAGAGATGGCTGGAGCTGCAGATGTTGTGGTTCTGGCTAATAAAACACTTCAAAGAACTTCCAGGCATTGATTTTCCTAAAAGTCATTTATTATGTTAAAAAATGTCGGCATGGGTATGCTAAGATCTAAATTCTCTTCCCCTGAGCAATTAACTTATCAGCATATTCCCTCCCTAAATTAGCTGTCATATATCACATTATCCAATTAGTGTGAAGGTCAAAGTTTCCCTTCCTCTCTCTTCTGCGGGCTTTTCCCTCCTCCCTCTTCTGCTCTGCATTAACTCTAAAAATACCAGACAGTTCTGCATATTGTCAAAGCAAGAATATACAGTATTTGCAGCGTTGACAGCAGGGCTGTCAGGGCTCAGCGGAAGCGCCAGGATCAGCGCCAGGCTCCAGCTGGAAAGCAGCACTGATCCTGCGCTTCTGCTGAGCCCAGAAGAAGCGCCGATCAGCTGGAATGTTGCAGCATCTCCAGGGTCTTGTGACTTACATTCAGATGCTTGGCAACTGATTCATATTTATGACAGTGGTCATAAATATGGGGGTCATGTGAAGTGACCAAAACCTGCTGCAACCACCCAGCAGACAGGGGGAATAAAAACCAAACACCCCCCACCCCACCCTGCTGCCAATCCTCAACAGAAATGCTCACAACAATGAAAACCTCGGACAGGAGGAAGAGCGCCGCCGGGCGGGCAGGCAGGTGTCTTGCTCAGCTGTGGCTTGGGGGGCACTTTTTTCAGTGCCATTCTAACTTCAAACAGTCACTAAGCAAGCTGTTGTAAGTCGAGGACTACCTGTACTTTATCACTTTTTTCCTTTGGGGGGGGGGTCATCAAGTTTTTGACACCTTGCTGGGCGACTGTTGGTACTCGGATGTTGCCGTATCCTAAAAGTGGTACAATGGGTGAAAAGGTTGAAAAGCCCTGGTTTACAGTTACTCAGTTCCTTTTAAAGAAACTTGAGCCAGAAGCTTCTTAGCTGGGCCACTGTGAAGTGTTTAACTTTTGTAATGTTCTGAGGACCTTGATGTCCCTCCAGGCATTTGGGTCAGAAGATTGGGTGAGCTCTGTTGGTTAAACTTTTTAATATAAAATGGGATTATTGTCTTAACCTTGGACATTTGGACTGAGGAATTGTTTTAATTTATATGCTGCCCTGAGTCACTGCTTTGAGGTAAATAAACAAACAAATCAATCTCTCGGAGTTATTTGGGTTCAGTAGGAACCTGTGGATCCTGATTAAACAGACATGGTCCTCTGTGATATTAACTCTGCCACCTGTGGATTAGATCTCTATCCTACTTGGTTAACAAAGGTGGCCAGGGAATGATAGGAAGTTGGGTACGGGACAGTAGTAAATGTATCCTGAAGTAAAGGAGTGGTGCCTTTCTATCTAACATTTAAATAAAACAATTGGGAGAGGTCAACATAGTTGCAGAGTGTAATCTATAAAATGATGGCATTCAGTTCTTTTGTTCCTTACTATCCAATTCCAAGAGAGCACTCAGTACGGATGTGGCCTAAATATATACTTCTTTAATTTACTAAAGCAACTTAACCAGAATAGAGGTGGAAGGGACCATGGAGGTCTTCTAGTCCAATCCCCTGCTCAAGTAGGAGACCCTATACCATTTCAGACAGGTGGCTGTCCAGTCTCTTCTTAAAAACCTCCAGCGATGAAGCACCCACAACTTCTGAAGGCAAGCTGTTCCACTGGTTAATTGATCTCACTGTTAGAAAGTTTCTCCATAATTCCAAGTTGCTTCTCTCCTTGATTAGTTTCCATCCATTGTTTCTTGTCTTTATGGTGCTTTGATAAATAAGTTGACCCCATCTTCTTTGTGGCAGCCCCTCAAATACTGGAATAGTGCTATCATGTCACCCCTAGTCCTTCTTTTCTCTAGACTAGCCATACTCAGTTCCTGCAACCGTTCTTTATATGTTTAGTCTCCAGGCCTTTAATCATCCTAGTTGCACTTCTCTGCACTTTTTCCAAAGTTTCAACATCTTTTTTGTAATGTGGTAACCAAAAGTGGATCCAGTATTCCAGGTGTGGTCTTACTAAGGTTTTATAAAGCAGTACTCATACTTCATGTGATTTTGTTTCTATGCCTCTGTTTATACAATCAAGGATTGTATTAGCTTTTTTGGCTGCTGCCACACACTGCTGTCTCATGTTTAAGTGATCATCCACTAGCACTCCAAGGTCCCTCTCACAGTTACTGGTTTTGAGCCAGGTCTCGCCTAATATACACTTGTATCTTTGGTTTTTTCTGCATAACAGTAAAATCTTGCTTTTTTCCACATTAAATTTCATTTTGGTAGATAGGGCCCATTGTTCAAGTCTGCCAAGGTCTTTTTGGATCCTGAGCTTGTCTTCTGGGGTGTTGGCTATTCCTGCTAGCTTACTGTCATCTGCAAATTTGATGAGTTCCCCTTCTATTCCCTCATCTAAGTACCCCACTGCTTACTTCCCTCCATGTAGATGTAGTACCATTAAGGACTACTCGTTGAGTACAGTTTGTCAGCCAATTACAAATACATCTGGTGGTGATGCTGTCTATCCCACATTTTTCTGGCTTACCAAGAAGTAGGTTGTGGTCTACTTTGTCGAATGCCTTACTGAAATCCAAGTATATTATGTCCATGGCATTTCGCTGGTCTAGTAATTTAGTCACTTTGTCAAAGAATGAAATAAGATTGGTTTGGCATGATCTGTTTTTAACAAACCCATGCTGGCTTCTAGTTCTACATCAAGTTCTAGTAACTTGATGACATCCAGGTATATGCAGACTACAATTCTCAGAATTCCAGGCCATGATTATTGATACTTCTTGGACCTATATACCCAAAAATCTGGAGGATATCATATTGGGGAAGGAGGCTTTAAAATATTATGTGTTTCTGATTTCACAGAACAGCATAAAACCCAAGCAAGGCAAGGAACAGAAAATATGCTGTAAATATGTTACATTAGAAGGCTTACAATATATATTGTTCTAAAATGTCTGTAGGATAATCATAATCTCCTTTAAAGATAGCACCGAGGAGCAGACTTAAAGCCTTGCCTATTCAAAAAGGCATGGCACAAGTTAATGTCTTTCTCTGCTTGAATCTTTTCTATGCAGAAAAAGCTCACAAGATCAAAGTAGCCCATTTTTAAAAAATGTGCAGAAAAGAGTATTCATCCTTGCCACCAGCATTCCAAGAACAGTGACAAATGCAAATTTGAATGTAAGGAAGAATGTAAGCAAGTTAAGAGATGGATTCTTAACTAGATAAGTTATATCTCATGGAATTTCTCAACAGAATTATTTGATTCCAATGGATATATATAGATGTCAGTTGTAAACAAGTTGCAAAAGCAAGCATTGCTGAACATTATATTATAGTAAAGTCTTGATTTCAATGGAAGATTCAGGAGAGTATTTATAAGACTAAAGGCCTATTAAATCTGAAAAGTATTTTTTTTGTGTATGCATAAAAATTCCATCTGGGGCTAATTTATCTGAGGGAACATCCATCTTCAATAGCATCTCCACACCCAGTAAGATTGGACAGACTAGGCACGTTCCAGGTCCCTTCAGTTAAAGAGCATCATCTGTCACGACCTAGGAAACTCTGATGATATTCTGACAGTTGTTGAAAACTGGGCTTTGCTTCCAGGGGTGGGGTAGTTACTGACCCCCATCAGTTTTGGCAAACACCACTCCATAGTGAATGGGTTCACTTAATGACTCCATTCACTTAACAGCTGTTGCAAAAAAGGTTGTAAAATCAGTCACAGTCACATGGTAACCCACTTTATGACTGTTATGAACAAAATTATGGGTTCAATTACAGTCATAAGTCAAGGACTACCTGTACCATAAATAAAATATAATCTGCCATGTTACACATATGTAAAAGTACACTTTGAGCCTCCTGGTTCGTTCAAGCTGGGGGGTGGGGGGTGAGGACACTGTGTAACCCCACATAAACCAATTCTGAACTGTTTTTGCTGTGCCGGCACTAGCACGGCCCTGTTTTCGCACCGTGAGGTGCCCCGTTTTCGTACTGCGCCCCTTTGCATAGCGGCAGCAGTGCTAGTGCAAGTGGGGGTGAGTGCGCACACACAGTGGGCAGTAGTGGGCCACGGACCACAGGTTGGAGACCCCTGCACTAAATTAATGCCCATTAAATCCAGGTTTTAATGTACAGTGAAATGTTCATTATAATATACCTGTTTGTGCCTTCAGGCTCTAAACTGGGGGGGGGGGGGGGAGGGAGAGAGACAACATCACAATATACATAAGATCTGCTGAGCTTCCTTATTTGGTCCACAGTCTTTCTTTACTAACCGACAGGCTTACTTAAAAATATATTAATTGGCACTAGTGAGCATGTGTTATACAGAGGAGTACAAATACAAGTACTAACAGTTACATATAACTAGGTATAGACATATATTTAGATAAATGGGAAAAATGTAATACACTGCTCCTTTATTTATTTAGCTCCATGCATTCCCCCCATGTATTCCACAGCAATATTCAACCCTGATTAAAGAAAGTGGTACTTGACCACTGCCCGCTCTTCATAGCAGGCATACACTTCTTTACAACTGAGTATCAGATATGCACATGGCAGATAAATAAACTCATTAATGTATGTATTTATACATTTTCAAAACCCTGTAAATTAGAATGTGAGTGAAACCAAATGACATACACTAGAAAACATCTCAGCATAAAAGAAAAAAAAGAGACTTACCTATCCCAATCATCATCTCCAGTTCTCCTTCTCCAAGACCTTTCTGCACCAGGCTTATGATGATCAAAGTCATCATCTATAAACAGAAGGCATTTAATGATTTGCACATGAACCAAATGCTTGGATTCTAAGACAGCAGGACTGATATTCTTTTGAGGAATCATGCTGTGTTTCTGCACTGTCCTTCTAGGACAGTGTTTCTCAACCTTGACAATTTTAAGGCATGTGGACTTCAACTCCCAGAATTCCACAGCCAGCATTGCAGCACAGGCAGCATTCTGGGAGTTGAAGTCCACATGCCTTAAAATTGTCAAGGTTGAGAAACACTGTTCTAGGAGAACAACTTTTTTCAAACTGCTTTTAATCTGTTTTTCCTGTGGTACAACAAAGGGCTTTAGGTTTTCTCCCTTACAGATCACAATGGAAAAGAAAACTGAAGTATACAAATGGATTGATAGCTTTTTATTTCTTCATTTAATAATTTAACTAAAAACATATAGTACAATTCCCATAAATATCACTTCTGATTATCCCAAACTGCCTCATGATGCTACTGGCTGATCTGCTCAGATGTTAAAATAGGCTTGTTTTCATTGCTTAAAACAAATTGGTTAACGAGCTCTAGACTTACAAGTGTTTCTATGGCATCAAATTCTTACAGGACTCTGGCTATCCACCAACTCCATACCGGTTGGTGGGAAATATAAGTAATTTCCTGCCATCTGGATAATCTGACTATAAACTCATTCAATATGGCTAATTATTAAAAAGTATATGAACTGTAGTCCAAAACACCCTAGGCTGCCTACACCTGATTTAGGAATAGACATTCCTTTTAACAATTCTAATATCTATTGGCAGCTCTGGATTAATTACACAGCACTGATGGGCATTCACAACATAGTGTCACATCTGCCATTTTCAGCATGGCGCCTCAACTAGCATCCTGCCATCAAAGACCATGGGGAGGGGGCATGGGGGGGACATATGGGCAATAAACCTGTGTGGGGATACAATGGGAAAAAGGGAGGGGGAATGACAGCTTGACAAAGACCAGGGAAGCACGAACCAGTTTGTGCCAGCACTCAAGGACACGCACCCTGAGAATGGAATGAGGACTTCCCCAAACATCTCAGCATTTCTCAAAACACCTATGCGGGTCTTCATTGGCTAAAGATGAACTGGCTAAAGATGAACTGGTCATGGGGGTACAGCTGGGATGAGGGGAAAAAATTTGTAACTTTTCGCACAGGAAACTTCTAGCCTGACTTTACTGCAGCCAGCAACCTTTAATAAAAGAACCTATCACTTCACCCAAATGGAGTTGAGGGTCTTTCTTTTCTAAGGGACTTGACTGGGGCAGGTCTGACACACAGTGCTTCAAATAGTATTTTCAGGTACATGTATTGTCCAGATGATCATTACTAAAAAGCTTCAACATTTGAATGTTTTTGCTTGTCATTTATAAGTCTGTTTTACACTATAATCCAGCGGTTCTCAACCTGTGGGTTGCAACCCTTTGGGGGGGTCGAACGACCCTTTCACAGGGGTTGCCTAAGGCCATCAGAAAATACATATTTCCGATGGTCTTAGGAACCGAGACACTATAGACTTTCCTAGCCTGGAGAAGTAGGAAAAAGGAGGGGGAAGAGAAGGGAGGAATCAGGAAGAGTTATCCTCCTACATTCAAGGCATGACTGGGAGATACCAGACCCTAATCAACCTCCGCATTCGCCTCGTGGCTGAAGCCTCTGCAGCCACACTAGCATCGAGGAGAGCCAAGCATTCCCTGGCAATGGCAGCCGCGATCCTCCTCTCTGTCATCAGACATTTTTGTCTGACATAATGAAAAAAAGCTGCCAAGTATTGTTCTAAAATGGAGGGGGAGTTTAGGAGGAATAGAGGGGTGGAAATAATTCAATCAATCACATGACTTGACAGGATTTCTAAACATTTTTTTTATCGTGCGGCGAAATTGTATCTGTAGAAAAGCAAAGAGCCCCCCCTCAATATTCCCAAGCGCATAGAGAAGCTAATAGATGGGGCAATAGAAAAAGCATCTCAAGGTAAGCGTTTCCTCGTGGAAGGCATATTTTGACCAAAATTTGCTTCATCCTGCACCCCTTGGCCTGGGGAGACGGGGGGTTGCTGGTTTTTCACGTGGCTGCGATGTCCGAGAAGAGGATTGGGTGGTGGTGAAAGGGACTTTGTCGTCGGGGCTGCTTCCCCCAGGTTCTTTTGCTGGAGCTGCAAAAAAGCCGCACGAGCGGTGTCCCTCATCTTTCCACTCCCAGTGCTGACTTTAATTTTGCACGAAATAAACCCTGTTGGTCACTTTGTTCCTGCGTTCCTGGAGTTTGTTTTCAGCCGACGAAGGACATCTGACAGTAAGTCAGCACTCAAAACTTTTCTGTTCCCCTCCTATTGCCTATTGCCTTTGTACTCTTACGGGGATGGCGGAGGGTAAACAGGAGGCTCCCCTGGTGGCAGATGAAGCCGACCCGGCTGAAGCAACGGGGCCTATGCCTGAACCAAAAGCCCAGGAGGTACAGCCAGTAGTTAGGTCAAAGGTGTTGGAGAAACGGCCTGCAGCCCCTGTAAGTGAGACTCAGGAGACTGGGGTTCCTGTGGCATCTGGGGAGTGGTGGCACAGCCCTGTGCTGGCCAACCTGGAAGCTGGACGGGCATATACCCCGGGTGCCAGGGCCCCTCTGATGGAGTGGAGGGAGAGGTGGCTGACAGAGGAGGATGAGGAGGAATGGAGCTATTCCACAGCGCCCGGACAATACACCATGGAGGTTCGGGGAGGCTGGGTACCAAGACACCCCCTTGTGGCCGAGACGGGTGGCAACAAGAGAGATAGCCTCATGGAGACTTCCGGTTCCGGTTCGCAGCATCCCTAGTCGCACGGGGAGACTCGTCTCCTTGTCGGCTAGCCTTCCCTCCGTCGGTAGACCCTTATGCGAGTCGAAAGTCGCCCTGGAGGGTGCGACTTGTCGAGGAGACTTTGCTCGGCTGCAGAGGAGCGGCGGCTCCTCCAGCTGTCCCAGCTATCTCTGAGGGCCGACGGAGAAGAAGATCGGCCAGTAAAATGGCCAATCACCCTGCCGCTTCAAACCGCGAATCAAAGAACATCTAAGCTGTAAGAACCCCCGTGGTGAATCCGGGTGAGAATTTTCCTTGCTACTCTCTCTACTCTATTTTGGGTTTTGTGCCTATAAGAGCCTTGTTGGAATTATTTCCCTGGCTTGAAAAAGCAGCTTCCACATGTTTGGGAAGAAAGGCGTTGTTTAAAAATACAAAAAAAAAATTAAAGACTATATTTTATTTCCATATTTTTGGGGGTACAGAAAATTTTCTCTTTCTCTTTCTAAGAACTGTACTATCATCTTATGCTGGAAGATTATTTCTTTTTTCACATTATACTTTAAAAGATAGAAAAAAGGAAATGGTGTCTGGAAAAGATTCTTTTTTAACCTAAGGACATCTAGTGGCAAAAATTTAATACGGCAACTTCTGGTTACTCTTTGAAGATGGAATAGAGCTGACCTTCAAATTATTTTTGAAGAGAAAAGATAAGCTGTGCAGCTGTGGGAATTGTGGGGGTGGATACTGCCTAACTTTTATTAAATATAGCCTCCACAAAAAGAAAAGAAAAAAGAGACTCTTTTTAATTACTATTAAAATGGAGAAACCTCAGTTACAATTAAACTGTAAACTTATATTGGAAATGATTTATGAGGCTACTGCAGAAATATGTGCTATAATGAAAGAGTTCACTACAGAATTAAGATCCAGAAATCTCACTTCAAACATTCAAACTGATGTCCAGACTACATCTGACTATTCTATAAATCAAAACATACTAGAAGAGGAATCAACAGAGACAAAAGAACCTATTCTATCCTATAAACTTTCCATCTGTAACTTTGAGGAACAGAAGAAGCAAAGACTGAGATTTGAAACTACAAAGCAACGATGCTTTAAGGATGAGAGAAATAGATGCCTAATGCAGAGGATGGGATTCCTATCCTTTCAAAGACCACTGCAAGCAACAAAAATAGATCTACTGGCTGAAAGGGAAGCGTGGTTATGAAAACCTGCCTGGCACAGAAAAAAAGCCAGAATCAGACTAAAAAGAGAAATTTAAAATTGTGTAATGGATTAAAAGGCAAATGATTTAAGGTTTAATATTATTTTGTTATCTTAAAGAGACTGATCGATTGTGGGATTATATATGCATAGGGTAGATTAATATTTTATTTTAATTAGGATATCTACTGTGTAGTGGAAGAAAAAATGAGATTGGTGATAAAATGAGGGATATGAGATATTAAGAATTAGAATATATCTGGAAGGGATACCTGAACTGATAACTTGTTGATTTAAAGTTAAATTTGATTATGGTAATTGTAAACTGACAAAGTTTTAAAACAGGTTTAGCAGTAATAGAAATTTAAATTAGAAATGGAATATTTTAAATGTATTATGCTATTTGAGGGAAATAGAGAGGGGATAGTGAATGTATTGAGCTGAGTTGTTTATATATGTTTTCACTTTTGAATGTTTGATTACCCAAACACCACGGTGTGTCATGAGTACCTTTTCTTAAGAATTAAAAAACCAATAAAATGTGTTTTTTTAAAAAAAAAAAAAAGAGAGAGAGAGAGAGAGAGAGATAGCCTCATGGCACCAGACGGAGGCACCAGCAAGACATCCTGAATCGGCCCGGTTCCGTCTGGCTAGCCCACGACTGTGAGGGCATTCTGCCCTGGACGCCTCTACGGTAGGAGGTTCTGGTCTGAGCACACCGCAGGTGCAGTCCCAGCCTGTGTGGGCAGGAAGGTCAGCACCTGACCCATGGGGAGTGCCTTTTGGGAGAAGCTCAGACCCACAGGGTGTGGGTCCTGGTAACCAGGGGTTGCCACCTGTGGCCGACGCAGCATGAGGACTGGGTCAGCCTATAGGGCCCTGGGGTCCAGGGATGGCTTGGGGTCCACCACCGATACCTGTCACATTTGATGGATACCCGGATCGCTTGGCAATGTTTTTGAGCCACGTTATAAGCCACCTGGATCGGTATACCCGTCTCTACCCGTCCCAGTGGGCAATAGTGGTGGCGGTTACAGCGGGATTGCAAGGCGAAGCAGCAGCGTGGGCAGCGGACCTTTACAGTGACCATGCCCGGGAGTTGGCCGACGCTGGCCTGTTTCTGGACGTGCTGCATTCCTGCTTTGAAGATGCATCCCGAGTCCAGCAGGCTGAGGAAGAGATGCTGGCACTGCGGCAGCGAGGCCAGCTTGCAACTTATTGTGTCCATGACTTTCGGCGGGTCAGCTGTGCTCCTGGCCAGAACATCTCCTTGTTCACCATTTTTGGGCGGGACTTGACCGGGAGTTGCGCCAGGCCTGTGTGTTTCGGAGTGTCCCCAGCCATCTTCAGGAGTGGTTCCGGGTGGTTGTAGACCTGGACACTGGGTTGCAGGAGTTCCAGAGGAGGGGAGAGGATCCGGCCACACCAAGGAGGTCGGTGGAGAAGCCACGGGAAGAGGGACGAAGGGTCCAGCCTGCAGTCCTGGATTCTTCCGGCCCTTCTGCCAAGGTGCCATTTCGCTGTTTTTGGTGTAACCAGCCGGGGCACCAGGCAGCGGACTGTCCGGCTCTGAGCCCGCAGGTTCCTTCCTCGACCCCTGGAAAAGCCACCCCCAATGCCAAAAGGACCCCCGACAAGTTGAGAGCGGTTGTTCCCGGTGGAGATGGAGGAGGCAACTGTTGCTACGAGGTACCATCTAGAGGCTGATGACATCGAGGACGACCTAGCCAATGATCCCATGGTAAGCAAACCCATAAGCCCTTTTGTCCTACCTGGCACACTGACAAGCCCCCAGACAGGGCAACAGAGGGAATACCAAGCCCTCATTGACTCCGGGTGCACCCGGTGTTTGATTAGTAAGAGTGTGGCAGCGGAGAGCAGAATTAGGGTGCGGTGGCTGGCTCACCCAATTTGGTTCAAGCAGGTGGACAGGTTCCTTTTTGGGGGGGCTCCGACTACTCTCATAACGGAGCTTGTCAGGCTGGAGATGGACACCCATTGGGAAGTCCTCTGGTTTATAGTCGTCCCGCCCATGTCTGAGGCGGTGATTTTGGGCCTGGCATGGTTAGACAAATGGGGCCCTACGATATGGTGGGAAGGGGGATACCGGAGGCTAAATATTGGGGTTGGTTCCCGGCTTCCCAGCCAAGAATCCGAAGAGCGGGGGGCGGAATGCAGGAAAAGAGAGGCAAAGCAGAATGGCACCGGGGAAGAGGGCCCCTTCCCGGCCGTATACAATGATCTCGCTGAGGTCTTCAGTGAGCAGGAGTGCAACGTTCTACCACCTCACCGCACCACTGACTGCGCGATTGACATCATACCAGGGGCTAAATTGCCCAAACCCCGGATGTACGCCATGACGCCCAGGGAGATGGAGGAGCTGCGTCATTACATCGACCAGAACCTGGCCCAGGGGTTCATCCAACCAGCCCGTTCACGGATAGCCACTCCGGTCCTGTTTAAGTCCTGTGTGGACTTCCGAGGGATTAACGCGGTTTGCATGGAACACCTGCACACTCTCCCGCTGATGAAAGATCTACTGGCCCATTTGGGTACGGGACATGTGTTCACAAAACTGGACCTGCGGGAGGCCTACTACAGGGTCCGTATAAAACAAGGTGATGAGTGGAAGACGGCATTTAACAGCCCGCTCGGCAGTTATCAATTCCGGGTGATGCCGTTTGGTCTGCAGGGGGCCCCCACGGTATTCATGCAACTGATTAACCAGGTATTGCACAAACACCTATACCGCGGGGTTATCGTCTATTTGGACGATATTCTCATTTATACTACCACCCTGGAGGAACACGTCCACCTGGTCCGGCAGGTACTGAGGAAACTGCTCGACGGCCACCTATTCGTGAAGCTCTCCAAGTGTGAGTTTCACCGGACCTGTCTAGAGTACCTGGGTTACAGAATATCAGGGGATGGCATAGAAATGGACCCCCACAAGGTGAAAGCAGTGTTGGACTGGCAGGTGCCCCGAACCCATCAGCAGCTGCAGAGCTTCCTGGGATTCGCCAATTTCTATCAGCAATTCATCCCCTCCTTTGCCGCAGTAGCCCTCCCCGATGGATCTGCTACGCACGAAGCATACAGCGAGCAAGCCATGCCCCGGCCAACCGCTGGGTTGGACGATGTCCTGCCAGAAGGCGTTCGAGGACCTGAAAGCCCTGTTCGCCAGAGAACCGATCTTGCTCCACCCGGACCCCGAGAACCCCTTTGCAGTGCAAGCCGATGCCAGTGACGTCGCCGTGGGGGCGGTGCTACTACAACGGAATGGCCAGGGGGTGTTACAGTCATGTGCCTATACATAGCGGAAGTTCACAAACACCGAGCAGGCGTGGGCCATTTGGGAAAAAGAGGCGTTCGCGGTATGGTGGGCGCTCTCAACATGGAGGCACTTGTTGGAAGGGGCAAAAGAGCCCTTCGAGGTGTGGACGGATCATAAAAACCTCAAAGTACTACAAACACCAAGACGCCTATCACCCAAACACGTCCGGTGGGCACAGTACTTCCGTCGCTTCCATTTCACCCTGAAGTATGTACCGGGAGGACGGAACTTCTTGGCCAATGCTTTGTCACGCATGCCCCGTACCATAGCAAGCGGGTGGAGGTGGTGCAAGCAATTATACCACCGTACCAACAAGGCATGGCTCAGGCAGTTCCTCGCACGGTGGCAAGTAATCTGGTCCAGGAGCTATAAACAGCAATCCGGGATGATCCATGGTTGAGGGACCACCCAGGCCTCTTGACATGGAGGGAGGGGCTGGCCTGGAAAGGAGACAAAATGTATGTCCCGGAGGTCCTGAGGCAGGAGATTCTAGACTCCCGGACCCGTCATGGACGGGTGCAATATCTGGTTAGGTGGAAGGGGTACCCTCTCTCAGATGCATCATGGGTGAGGAGGGAGGACGTCCACGCACCGCGGCTGGTGCGGGCATTTCACCGCCGACACCCCGGGAAGCCAGGGGACGGGTCCGTGGAAAGGTCTGGCAGGGTTGGTGTGCGCTCACCTAAGTCTTTTTGCCTTTCAGGTGGAGCCCTGGTAGAGGGGCCACCTGTCAAGCCCCTGGGCTCGACACGTACCGGTGGGGAGGAGGAACAGAGCAGCCAGCCGAAGCCAAGCAGCCGACACCCGTGTGCCACCCGAATCCTGGAAGTCAGCTGGGCGTCAGAGGGGCCGCCTCTCACCGAGTTGCCGGAAGCCAGGGAGGAAGCCGGCTACTGCGTGAAGCAGCTGGGCTTCGGAGACGCCGCCTGACGCACTGCCGGCGGCCGGGGAGGACACTGGCTGCTGCGTGAAGCAGCTGGGCTTCGGAAAGGCCACCCGGTGCCCTCACACACTGCGGAACACCGCCGGCGACGGGGTGGGAAGCCGGCTGCCAGGCAAAGCAGCTGGGCGGTGAACGCTGCCGATCGGGACAGCTGGTCCGGCGGAGGCCATGTGGCCTGGAGAGGCACCCGACAGCTGCGGTGATGCATCTGGAAGGGAGGAGGCCGGAAGAACTGCGGCTTTTACATGCACGGACCGGATGCTGGCTGGCTGATTGGGGTGGGGTTGTAGGGTGGGGCACTTCTATGTAAGGCACTGGGAGCAAACCACTCCCAGTACTGACTTTAACTTTGCACGAAATAAACCCTGTTGGTCACTTTGGTCCTGCATTCCTGGGGTTTGTTTTCAGCCGATGAAGGACATCTGACATTAACAGGAAGGGAACTGAAGATACCAAAAAGTCTTGTTCTTTCTAATCTGCCTTCCCTTTAAGCCTTTAGTTCTCATTATTTTATTATTATGTATTTTAAAAAAAGATCAAAGGCCTCCGTAGCTCAGGATGCACACCTTAAAATCAGAACCCAGAAAAACTTAAGTTAATCCACAATACCACCCTATGAAGAATGAAAATAATCTTTGGGCCCTGAGAGCATGTAGGTGTCAAGTCAGAATATTAGTGGCACACCTGTCAGCAACTGGAAGTGCATAAGTCCATGTACTTCCTTTTCCTGTCTCACAACTCAATCCATACATCCTTTAATTTTCAGACACATCTTTTTCTCATAAGCTCCTTAAAAAACCGACAAGGTATACTATAATTAGCAGGAAAAATAAATCTAGCACTTCTGAATTCTTTCCCCAAGGGGGAATGTTCACAGCCTGCAGGTTGCTAGCAAAGTCGTCAAATAACGTAGTTATTGCTGCTAAAGACAAGAATAAATAACAAATTAATTTTGCAGCTCTCTCCTGTTACTACATCCTCTTACCTCCAGAATGTGGCCTGGGATTGCACAAGGGGCTAGGCCAGTGGTTCTCAACCTGTGGGTCGGGACCCCATTTGGGGTCGAACGACCATTTCACGGGGGTCGCCAAACAATGCAGTCTGCCATTTTTTTCCCCCTTTTCCTTAGCTGTGCTACTCCCTTTTATTCTATTGGCTTTTGAAAGCCAATAGAATAGACTCTCTTGAATAGAGTCTAATTCTATTGGCTTTCAAAAGCCAATAGGAATGGTCCAGGCTGTCTCTGCCCTGCTGAGCCCGCCAAAAGTCCCATTCTGCAAACGGTGCTGCACCAGTTGAGTAGTCCTCGACTTACGACCGGTTGAGTAGTCCTCGACTTACGACCAGTTGGGGGTCGCGGCATTAAAAAGGTTGAGAACCACTGGGCTAGGCTAAAATCCAGTTGACTAGTTTACAGCCAGATGTTCGGTACAGACCTTGCCAATGTGATTTTAATAGCCCAGGAAGGGATAGGAAAACCCGAGGAAAACTTTGCAATCAAACCATGGTGGACTACACTTGTTTTACCCTATTTTAATTCTGCTCCCCAGCAGCAGCCCATCAATTTTAGAACTGCATGGCCACAAAGATAGAGGCCTTCACCCTCCCAATCCCTGCTTAGAGAGGGATTTTCATTTCAGTAAGAGTAAGTCCATATGCCCCCAATCAAAGGAAAAACCTGAATCCAGTGGTCCAGAAGGCAGCCCAGCCACCGCACCCCTCCAGTTCCTTCCCGGCCCCTGGGCCCAGATGCAGTCGCTGCTCCTCACCATAGCTGGGGCGGAACTTTCAAGTACGTCCATCCGCTTCGTCCTGCAAAGCGGCACTCACCCGGCGCTCCCACCTGCTGCCATGCTGGCAGCCACAACTAAAGGCTACGCACTCCAGCCTCACCCTGCCAAGTAAGGGGGTAGCAGCTTGTCAGAGGCGCTCAAAGGCTGCCCAGCTTTACCTTCCTGATGCCGGCAGGCCCGTTGGGATCAGTAGCTGCAGGGGGGGGGGAAGCAGGCGGCTTTCCAGCAGGTGCTGCCATGCCTACAAACACGGCACTGTCCCTCCGCTTTCCAACCCCGAAATTCCAGAGTAAAGTTGGCAGCCTTTGGGCGCCCCTAACAAGCTGCTGCCGCCTTACTTGACAGGGTGAGGCTGGAGCGCACGGCCTTTTAAGATT
Organism: Crotalus adamanteus; assembly: GCA_039797435.1. Classification (NCBI taxonomy): domain Eukaryota; kingdom Metazoa; phylum Chordata; class Lepidosauria; order Squamata; family Viperidae; genus Crotalus; species Crotalus adamanteus. The sequence goes on along the minus strand of CM077935.1, from coordinate 55,342,846 downwards.
TTCATCCATGGAATTTTTCTTAGACTCTGTCATGGTTCCGACAGACAGAGACAAATAAAGCAGAACTCTGACGCTTGGAAATTCCTCAAAGAACATGTTTATTAGTTACAAAGTATTGGCAAAATCAAAAGTGAAACCAAGTCTGAATTTCCAATTAAAAATTACCCAGTTACAAAGTATAATGTCCCACCCACAAAACTATGCAATCAACTATGTTCCCCAATATATTCATTTGGTGTGCTTTTTTTTTACAACGCCCAGTCCCTGATCACGGGAGCAGTAGATGACCTTGGTTCCCACGGGACAGAAGATTATTTTGACTAGCGAAGCACCTGGGCAAGCCCTCCTCCCTCCGTTCTATGTGGCAACCTAGAATGAGAAAAATGGCTGCAGCCAGTTCATTGCAGAGTTCACACTCTCTCTGAGTTAGTTAAAATTGGCTCTTTTGAAGTTTAAGACAATGGCTGGATTATGTTCTATTGCTTGTGTTTGCATTATATTGAATTCCAATATGATGTGGTCACTCTTGCCCAAAGTTCTAGCAAACTTGATGGGATGAAACTCATGACTGGAATGTACTGATGGAAGGATACAAACTATTCAAAAGAAACAGACCTAACAAAAGAGGAGGTGGAGTTGCATTATATATAAACCTAAAGAAATCCACAAAACCAAGGATGAAAACCTCCTAGAATCCATATGGGTCAATATAAAAGGGAAAAAAATGAGATTGTTATAGGCATATACTACAGTCCATCCAACCAAGCAGAAGAAATAGAGGGACTTTTTGCTAAACAATTAAGAAATGTATGTGTCAGATGTATCCGCCGTCGTCCGTGACCAAAAATGAATACACTGGAACGCCGGTATACAATGAACTCATCTACTGGTTTATTCCGAGGATGAAATGAAGTCAGCACTGGGAGTGGTATTTCTCCAGTGCTCTATAACTGTTTGCCACACCCTGTTTCCCCGCCCCCAGCCCCAAACCAACATCCGCCTAAACTCAATAAATGCTCCACCCTCTCCCTGTGTCCTCCCTTTCATCGATGCTGTCCCGCCTCCGCCTTCGTTCCTGCCACCAATTCCTCCCCAGCTGGTATCCCACCCGTCCGGTAAGTGTTCCCCGCCCCCAGTCCACCCCGAACACGCCTGCACGGCTATCCAGTCTTTCCCGCCACGCTCTATCTTGCAGCGTGCTGCCCCGCCCGGGTTCCATGTCTGTGTACCGGCATCCCCCCGGCATGCCGGCATCAGCTGGAGTTCGGAACGGGCCGGCAGCAGCTGGTTGTCAGAAGAACCCGACTCCGGAGGCGGGCTTGCTTCTGTCCATCTCGGCATGGCGGCACCGGAAAGCAGGTCATATGGACGTGCAGCCCCGGCTCCCTGCCTGGTATCGTTCTTGGCTGCGGCTGCGTGCGTTCCGGCGTACTCGGGGGTTGGTGGGGTGCCATCCGCGTTCCCTCGTCCCCATGTGTATGTCATGCCTTTGGGGGCTTGACAGTATGTAGGAAGCATACCACAGTAGTAATGGGAGACTTTAACTACCCTGATATCAACTGGGAGACAAACTTTGCAGCAAGTGGGAGATCAAACAGATTCCTAATCAAACTAGCTGACAACTTTGTCATCCAAAAGGTAGAGGAGGGAAGTAGAGGAAAAGCTATACTGGACCTAATTCTTACTAATAGAGAAGAAGTGATAGAGGGTGTTGTGGTTGCTGGAACTTTGGGCGAGAGTGACTACGTCATATTGGAATTCAATACAATGCAAACACAAGCAATAGAAAATAATCCAGCCAGTGTCTTAAACTTAAAAGAGCCGATTTTAACAAACTCAGAGAGAGCCTAAGAAAAATTCCATGGATGAAAATCCTAAAGGGGAAAACAACTCAAGAAGCGTGGGAAACACTGAAAAATATGATCCTAAAAGCCCATTCCAACACAATACCACTGAAAAAGAAAAACAAGAAATCCAAGATGCAACCAATATGGTTGCACAAAGTTCTCTCTGATAAAGTGAAAGACAAAAAGGACAAGTACAAAAAATGGAAAGAGGGACACATAACTAAGGCAGAATACCAGCAGATAGCCGGAATCTGTAAACATGAAGCCCGGAAAGCAAAGGCTCAGAATTGACAAAGACTTGCAACAAAAGTCAAAGATAAATAAAAAATGTTGTCTTTCAACATATAAATAACAAGAAAAAAGTCAAGGAAACAGTAGGTCCACTAAAGAGAGAAGATGGGAAGGAAGTAACAGGCAGTAGAGAGAGAGCAGAGATGCTTAACTCATTCTTTGCATCAGTCTTCACGCAAAAAGAAACTATAGCCCAACCTACCAAAAACATAACTGTAAAAGACAGACTAGAAATAAAAATTACAATAAGCAACAAAATGGCTAGAGAACACCTATCTGATCTTGAATATAAATCACCAGGACCTGAGGGATTAGATCCCAGAGTTCTGAAGGAACTGGCAGGTGTTATCTCAGAACCATTGTACCATATCTTTCAAAAATCCTGGAACACCAGAGAATTACCTGAGGATTGGAAAAGAGCTGATGTGGTTCCCATCTTCAAACAAGGGAAGAAAAAAAAAACCAGACACAGGAAACTACAGAGCAATCAGCCTAACATCAATACCTAGGAAGATACTGAAAAAGATAATCAAAAAACAGATCTGCGAACATCTACAAACAAATAAAGTTATAACTAAAAGCCAGCACTTTGACAAAGTAACTAAATTAGCAGACCAGCAAAATGCTGTGGATGTAGTATACTTAGACTTCAGCAAGGCATTTGACAAAGTACAGGTAGTCCCTGAGGTACGAATCTAATGGAGCCTGCCCATTAGGCTCATAAGTCAAAATATTACTGTCAAATGAATCAGACTCAATTTTACAAAAGTTTAAAATCAAATTCATTAACTGAATCAAATGGGTCGTTTAATGAACAAAGATCTGACTTACTATTTCCTCCAATGGCTGCCTGAACTGAGAGACTTTCCCGCTCCTGCTGCAGGTCGCCTATCAGCTGTTTCCGGTTTCAGGAACTAAATTGCCTCTTAAGCAGGCAGCAGGGTCTCCCTTTGCAATGCTTTTTTTTAAAAAGCCATTTGTTGCTAGGCAGCTCAAGCTTCTTCACAGGGGGTTGGGTTTACAGAACTCTCCGATTGCTTTAAAAAAAATATGTGCCACTAACTTAAGCGTCTCCAGCCAAGCATCCAGAGGCAGATGAGCGTGGGGTTTACAGAAATGTTGGCTTGCAACAGTAACTGAGATGGAAGGGACCTTAAGATCATCTAGTTCCGTGGTGGCGAACCTATGGCACACATGCCACAGGCGGCACATGGAGCCGTCCCTGTCAGCATGTGTGCCATTGCCGCGGAGGGAGGCGGGCCCAGGCTGCTCCCCTCCGCCTCTCCATGTGCGCCTGCACTCTCGCTCGCTTTCTCTCTGCACTGAGAGTCAGGGAGCAGCTGCAAGAGCTGAGCGGATCCGGGCTGGATGGTGGAGGCAGCTGCCAGCACGAGTCCAGGTAAGCCTCCGGAGCGATTTTTGTGGTGCCCCAGTGGCCCGATCCAGGCTCCGGAGGCCTAGAAAAGGCATCTGCTGCCCGGATTGGTTGTGGGGGGGGTGCGAAATCCCCCACCCACCACGCGGATCATGCTGCCGTTGCCATTCCCCACCCTGCGAATTGCACTGGGGGGGGGCGCAAATCACTCTGCAGCCCTAGATCCGGGCAGCAGAAGCATTTTCCAGGCCTCCAGAGCCCGAATTGGGCCACTGGCGTGCCACAAAATCGCCCCAAGGCCATGGATGCAAGCTCCGGAGGCTTGGAAAACGCTTCTGCCACCCGGATCAGCCATGGGGGGTGCAAAATCGCTCTGCAGCCCTAGATCCGGGTGGCAGAAGCATTTTCCAGGCCTCCGGGGAAAGGAAAGCGTTGCAGAGTAAGCAAACTTACAAAAAGGGGATCTCTCTCTCTGTCTCACAGACACACACACTTCCCACACCCCCTTCAATATCATCTCTTCCCCCACCCCCTTTAATATCATCTCTTCCCCGAGAGTGCTTCCAGTGACGTCGCTGAAGATAGACCCGGGGAAAAGATTCTCCGCTCCCCGAGTCCGATTTTCATCTGCCGGTGGGTCCATTCGGACCAAAAGCCGCCCTGGAGAGGTGGCCACCAAGGGGTGACACTTTGGGGACCACGGGTCGGCGGTAGCCAGCTTGTTGGAGCCAGAAGAGCCCCCAGAATCATTGGAAGAAAGGCGGATCGCATTCATGCGATCCGCCATTAACAGCTGATCGTCGGAGACAGAGAACTAGCGCAGAATGACAGCAAGCAGCTGAGCCGGGTGAGAATACTGTCTTCTTTCCCAGTAGAGGTGGATTTTTGGATTTCTGGCAAACAGCTCTTCTACAGCCTGAGAGCGAAGCCTTTACTTTTAGGGAGGAGGGTGGAGTTTTTTCTTTCTCCCCGCCTCCTGAATACAAGCGACGGTTTAAGCCATTTTGCAGTTTAAAAAACTTTCTACATAGTAAAGCTATCTGGCGCTTAATAGAAATTTGGGAAGCTACTGTTCTTTTTATAGACTCTTTTTTCCTTTGTTCTGTTCTTTGTTACCTGCTATTTTTTTAAAAAAATTATAGACTTTCTTTTCCCTCTTGATTACTTTTTTTTCTCTATCAAGTGTGCTGGGAGTGGATACTTTCTGTTCCCTGGTGGCTACATTGAGAACTTTTTTCACTTTCTCCTGTCTGGAGTTTATTCAGATTAGAAGCTTGGCTGTATGCCCAGACCTTCCTTATCTAAGACCTTGAAGCTTGTGAAAAAAAAGGCTTCCCTTTGGTTTAGCTGGCTCCACAAGACAGACTATATTTATAAATAAATGGTATTTGGAGCCACCTGCCTCCTTGGATTATAATTATTGTGCTTTGGAACTATAATAAGCTCTCTTAGAAGAATTGGAAACTAAGAAATTTTTTTTGAACAGAATTTGGTGGATTATAATTTTGATATTTTTGCTTTTTTCTTTCTTCTTTTTTATTATTCTTTTTATTCTGAGAGTATTTTTTCTCTTCTCTTTTTATTATTGTCTCCTTTTTTTCTGTTTGTCATTTTTTACCTTTTTCTTTTTTTTTAACTATTTTTATGGATTTCCCCTCCTAGTAACAGGAGCCTATTGGATTATAATTGGCCATTTGGCTACCTGGTGGATTACAATATAAGATATATAGCCAAAGATGAGCGTTTCAAACCTGTCTAAACTTGGGAGAAAAGGATCTTCCACCCCAGCTTTGACTTCTGCGAGTCTGGTTTACCAAAACTCAATCATCACAGTGCTGCAGCAAGAAAAAATGGATGCTCAACAAAAAGACACCCAGGCAACATTACAGGCAATTGCAGCCCAGACGGCATCCTTGACAAAAAATTATGAAGACTTGAAAAGTGATCTTGATAAAATGAACCAAAAAATTGTCAATATAGATTTTCAAATTGAAAATTTCAAACAGACGATTACAGATAATCAACAAAGGATCCAAAAAATTGAAGATAAATCAGTGGAAGTTGACCAGAAATTAGAATCCTTAAAAGATGAGAATGAAAAATTAGCCCAAATAAATGGGGAATTGGAAGACATGTTGGCGGTGACGGAGATGGAAAGGGCCTCATACTTTCTAAGATTTCAAAACATAATAGAAGACAAGGATGAGAACCTTTTAGGCCTGATAATTGAGCTACTCGCAGACTTCCTAGGAATGTGGAAGAGCCAAATGGAAGGAGAACTAGACCAGATCTACAGAGTTAATTCAAACTACTCCAGAAGAAATAAAGTGCCCAGGGAAGTTCACGTCAGATTTCTTAAAAGAGCCGTACGAGACGAAATTTTGAGAAAAGAGATCAACCGTTAAAATACAAAGAAAAAGAAGTAGCAGTGCTTAAACAAATTCCTAGAAGGATAAGAGGCTCGAAGAGATTACCAGTTCTTAACCAGGAAATTGCTTGAAAAAGGACTGAATTTTAGATGGTTGATCCCAGAAGGGATCTTAATTTACTGGGATACGAAAAGATATAGACTGGACACAACGCTTAAAGCATTGGGATTTTTTGACAATCATAAAGCGTTTTTGGAAAAAGGGGATCCTGAACCTAAGAAACAAGAGGAAATGGGTGCTGCAGGAGTGGTTGAGCAACGAGAGGAGTAAAAAGTTAAAAATACGTATTTGGAAGAAGGAGCAAGACCGAGAGACCAGAGACAGATAAGATCGACTAGAAGATTGAGTCCTAGATATAACTGAAAGATATGGAGATCGGAATTTTATCAATAAATATAAATGGACTGAATTCTCCCTCAAAAAGGATAAAAAATTTTAATAGACTACAAAAATTAAAAATGGACATAATTTGCCTCCAAGAGACACATATTAAGAGATATTTCAAAATTCTAGAACAACCAAAAATGGGCAAACTTTACTTTACACTTGCATCCCAAAAGAAAAGAATAGCCCTTTATATAAAAGAAAAGATGAACTCCAAAGAAATTTATGCAAATGAAGAGGGGAGAATATTAATGGTGGAAATTATGGTGGACCAAAAACTGATATTGATGGTAGCAATATATGCACCTAATGATAAGCAACAGCAATTTTATCAACAATTACACAAGAAAATAGTGGACTTAAATTATCAAAATCTTTGCATATTGGGAGACTTTAATGCAATAGTAGATGCGACTCTGGACTATAAAAGCCATAAACAAGGGAGAAAAGGAGGAAATACTTTACCTAAAGTGTTTTTAAAAATGAAAGAAGAATTGTGTATCCAAGATATATGGAGAGATAAACCCAGAAAAATCACAATATACATTCTATTCAAAATAGACATAAATCATGGTCTAGAACTGATATGATATGGACATCTTTTGACTTGAAAACGATAATACAAGAGGTAGAGATAGAAACTAATGTGTGGGCAGATCACAACCCAATAAAAATGATTTGGAAATGAACCAAGAAAAAACTAAGATGGTCTTTGAATAAATCCATATTGAAAGAAAAACAATTCTTACAACTAGCAACAAAGGAAATGGAATTTTTTTAAAAAATAAATAGGAAAGAAGAAACATCCCTTCAAAACATATGGGACATGGCTAAAACATATTTTAGAGGGCTGGCCATAACTTATACTACTAAAAAGAACAAAGAAAAGAAACAACTACAATTAAAGCTGAAAGAAGAACTTAAAAAACTGGAACTAAAGTTACAAATGGACCCACAAAAGAAAGTCCTTAAGAAACAAATGTAAAGTGGTACCTGGAAAAATACTGATGGTCCGACAAAGAATATGGGTAAAAAGCAGATGGCCCACCAAAGAATGTGTATGAAAGGGAGGTTTGTTTTGCTTACAAGACAACTCTTAAATTTAGGATGGCCAGACATCCTGTTCCCAGCTCTGCACATGATATATTACTAACTGCTTGTCACATGGTATATCTAAATTGCTTAACACTTGATATATTGCTGATTGCTAAAAACATTCCAATGTAAACGAGGAGCTATCGATTATAGATCTGTCTAGTAGTTTTTCTATGTTAGAATAAGGACCTATAGAATGTAACCATGTGTGGAATGTGACCTGAAAATAACCCCCGCCAGAAGGGTTATAAAAATGGTCATCAATGTACAATCTGGGTTCAGATTTCTTCAGCCAGGATGGCTCTCTGAACCTGCACGCAATAAAACTTCCCTTTCCTGGAAAGAGCTGACTCAAGTCTTTGAATTCTACAACATTTTCTGGTGCATTGGCCGGGAAAAGCTTGAGTGAGGCGATATTTCGCTGAGGACGGCTGGACCCTTCGGACCTGCTGGTAAGCCATCTCTGAACAATTCTCCAGGCGCCATGGGGGTGTGTTTCCTCCAGGAGACAGCTGTGGCTTCTCAGCAGAGCCGACAGTACTGAAGGCCAGTCCAAGAACCCTTTGGGAAAGGAAAGGAAGTCTGAACCAACTCCTGGCCAGGACGGGTGTAACTACAAGGCAGGCGAGTATGTGTTTAAAGTAATGGTACCTATCTCACTTGAAGATAGAAGAGGGGGCCTGATGACTCCCCTGGACTCGGGACGGCGATCCTAATGAAGTCCGTGTTAGGTTGTGTGGGTGGTTAAGCCAGTGCATTCCCTACTAGTGACCGCCGGCGCTGTAGGTCATTGGCAGTGTGTTAGGATGGGGGGGCGTAGTATGGATGTGGGGTGGCCCCCAGAGGGGACTTTTAAGAAAACTATCCTAACCAATTTCAGTATATAGATCAGTGGGGGGATGCAGTAGCAGGACGAGCTGATGAGTTATTGCAATGTCAGGCTGAAATGGTTCGTTTGTGTGTGGCTAGACCCAAAGGAAAAAAAGCTTCAAGTACAAACTAAAAGAGTGAAAGATGTGAAGATTTCAGAAACTAAGGTGTCAGATGCTAAGAAGGAGATAAGGATGGAGGTAGAGGAGTTGATTCTCAGACCTCCTCCCTACGTTCCACCTTTCTCCCCCTCCCCCCCCCCCAGTGCCGGCTGCGGCAGCAGGCGCTCTGCCGGAGGAAGGGCTGATTGCCCCTGCTGTGTCCGAAGAAAGGCAGCCAGCTGTGAGACGAAAACAGAAAGGGGGAGGCTGTCAGCCCCCAAGGAGGAAGGGGATTTGGAAGGTCTCTCTGTAAATGTGAGGGGAGAAGCAAGTAAAGAGGACGTGGCAGGATGTACAGCAATTGTTGAATATTTTGTTGACTCCTGAGGAAAGGGAGAAGTGGAAGGCTGCTGTTAGGCAGTGTTTGAAGGATAGGTTGCCGGCTGTATGGGATATACAGCCAGAGATGGAAGCCAGGGCACCAGAAAAGGACCCTGAATGGAAGGCACAAAATCCAGCACATATGACCTTGTTAAAGGAATATCAGAATTTAGTAGTAGAGACTCTTCGCAAGGCTGGAAAGCCTTCAGTGAATGTGTTAAAGCCGTCTTTTGTGATGCAGGAAGCAGATGGAAGTCCGGAGAGTTTTTTGCAAAGGCTGATTGAGGCTTATGAGCTTTATACACAGGTTGATCCAAGGAGTGCAGACAATGTGCGAATGTTGAATGAGAGATTCATAGCACAGAGTTATGAAGATATAAGAAAGAAGTTGCAGAGGTTAGAAGGAGCATTAGGAAAGAACACTACAGAATTGTTGGAGGTGGCTAGGAAAGTGTTTGTTAATAGGGATAAGGTGGAAAAACAGGAAAGAGATGCTAGAATGCATAAGAAAATTGAGTTGTTGGCGGTGGCATTGCAAGGAGGGATCATGCTGGGACCCAACCAGTGTGCTAATTGCAAGGAGGAAGGTCATTGGCAAAGAGAATGTCCAAGAAGGCAGATGCGAGGTAGAGGTTGGAGAGGAAGAGAAGGCAGAGGATGTGGAGGTGTTGGCAGTGGGCCCCCCATGCACTCCCCCTTCATGGGTAGAGGGCAGAGAGGGGCTCCAAGGAATGTGAGAGATGGTCCAGGGAATGTAAGAGATGGTCTGAGGAATGGGAGACATTGGAATAGAGACAGGGAGATTGAGGGAATTGGCTTGGCAGGAACTAACGGGTCAGATTGACGAGGACCTGGCTTGGAGGAAGCCCCCCCTGAGCCATTGGTTACTTTAAATATAGGGGGCAAACAGACAACGTTTTTGGTGGATACTGGAGCAGGAAGATCAGTTGTGGATTTGGAAGCAGAGTCTTTGTGTGTGAAGTAAATATGACTGTTACTAACCTCAAGAGAAAAGAAGATACCAAAAAAAAAAAAAAAATAACCTCACTCTGTTTGTCTGGCCAACAAACAAAGTGAAGAAAGATGTGTTTGTTTATTTACTTATTTTTTCTCTCCCTCTTAAGAACAGCCCAAAGTTACCTGCTCAGGCAGGAAATCCTATACCATTTTCTTGCCTATTCTGCTCTCTCCCTTTTGCAAATGTTAGTGTGTTAATGCCTTTTCAAACTCTATCTGCAGACACAACCCCCTTTCCCCCCTTGCTTTTTCCTGGCTGTGTTGCTTTGAGAGGGAGAGAGATAGAGAGAGATAGAGAGAGAGGAGAAAAGGGGGGGGGGGGTTGATCTTTTTAACTTTTTCCCTGCTTAGAATTCAGGTTTGAGAAAGGTTGGGTGGCTGTGAAAATTTAATGCCCACTTTTGCAATTTTTTCTATTCAAAAGAGGAGTCAGTAATTGTTGGACAACTTTTTTTTGGGAAATTTTTGAGTTTAAATTGTTTAATATCAACCAAAAGAGTTTGCTTAGATTTGTAAATGTTCTCCCTATTTAATGGAAATTTAATGGAAATCTGTTTCCATCTGAATGGAATTTGATTAAATTGGAATTTGACTAACTTTATATTAAAAGCAATACTAGAGTTTAGAAAAAAAAAAAACTTTCAGTAACTCAGAATATCTTATTAAACTTGTTTATTTTTTTTGTGTGAAGTTAAAACGAAGTTGAGAAAAATTTTGGGATTATAAATAGCTATGCTGTTTTGAGTAAAGATTTGTATGCAAAACTGTTAGAAAAAGAGCTTGTGTTAATAAATGCAAACAGGGTTTGGTGAGCTCTCCTTTGTTGGTTCTTTGCTAGGTAATTTATTTATAAACAAGGACAAAGGTTGGAGAAGGTTTTGACCCAGAAGTGTGTGCGTGGGGGGGGAAAGGCAGCCAGTGGCATTTTTATCTAAAATTGACATTTGGGGACATCTTGGTGGTTAGCATTTCTTATCAAGTGTGGACAATTTTAATCAGGAAGCCTAAAGGAGGTATACACTTGTTCATAGCAAAGTGGTTTTCAGTTGTGGATTTGAAAGATGCTTTTTTTCACGATTCCTATTCACAAGGCTAGCCAGCCGTTGTTTGCTTTTGAATGGGAGGGAGAACAAAACAATGCCTTTAGGGAAGTGAAACAAGCCCTCACATCAGCTCCAGCTTTAGCCTTGCCTAACTTAGAAAAGCTTTTCAATTTGTATGTTGATACCAGGAAGAATGTTGTCTTAGGGGTGTTAACTCAACAATTAGGACAGTGGCAACGCCCGGTGGCTTACTTATCTAAGCAATTAGATGGGGTTGCCCAAGGCTGGCCACATTGCCTGAAGGTTCTTGCTGCTATAGCAGTCCTTTTACAGGACTGTAATAAATTGACAGAGGAACTAAAGAGCCTCTTGATGCGGGTGAAGGAGGAGAGTGCAAAAGTTGGCTTGAAACTCAACATTAAGAAAACCAAAATCATGGCATCCGGCCCTCTCAATTCCTGGCAAATAGATGGGGAAGAAATGGAGGTAGTGACAGATTTTATTTTTCTGGGCTCCAAGATCACTTCAGATGGGGACTGCAGCCAAGAAATTAAAAGACGCTTGCTCCTGGGGAGGAAAGCTATGGCAAATCTAGGCAGCATTCTAAAAAGCAGAGACATCACCCTGCCAACAAAAGTGCGTATAGTCCAGGCCATGGTTTTCCCAGTTGCAATGTATGGCTGTGAAAGTTGGACCATAAGAAAGGCTGAGCGCAAAAGAATTGAGGCCTTTGAACTATGGTGCTGGAGAAGACTCTTGCGAGTCCCTTGGACTGCAAGGCGTTCAAACCGGTCAGTCCTAGAAGAGATCAACCCCGACTGCTCTTTAGAAGGCCAGATCCTGAAGTTGAAACTCAAGTACTTTGGCCACCTAATGAGAAGGAAGGATTCACTGGAGAAGAGCCTAATGCTGGGAAAGATTGAGGGCAATAGAAGAAGGGGACGACAGAGAATGAGATGGCTGGATGGAGTCACTGAAGCAGTAGGTGTGAATTTAAATGGACTCCAGAAGATGGTAGAGGACAGGAAGACCTGGAGGAACGTTGTCCATGGGGTCGCGATGGGTCGGACACGACTTCGCAATTAACAACAACAATAAATTGACCTTCTCATGTCCCATAAGTGTCCACACCCCTCATGCAGTTCATTCTATCTTGGATAATAAAGGGCATTTGTGGATCAGCAGTCAAAGGCTTTTTAAGTATCAGGCGATGATGATTGCAAACCCTCAAGTGAAATTAGTGGTGTCTAACCGGCTAAACCCTGCCACCCTATTGCCCACAGAAGTGGATTCAGAACACAACTGCTTGCAAGTTTTGGAAACTGTATATTCAAGCCGTCCGGATTTGTCTGATATTCCTCTTCAAGATGCTGGGATATGCGATTGTGAATGATGAGGAAGTGGTGGAAAGTAGTCCGCTAGGAGCAAGCTGCATTACTCAAGTAGCAGAATTATGGGCATTAATTAGGGCATTGGAAAGAGCTGAAGGGGAAACTTTGAATGTTTGGACTGATAGTAAATATGCTTTTCTAACTCTGCATGCTCATGGTGCTGTGTATAAGGAGAGGGGATTCAGGGATTCAGCTGGCAAACATGGGTTACATGGACACTTGATAAAGCATCTTCTCGATGCAGTACAAAAGCCAGCAAAGGTTTCAGTTATGCATTGTAAAGGGCCATCAGGGGGGAGTATGGGGGAACTGAATAAGCAAGTGGAAAAACTTAGGGACTATGTTGTTGAACAAACACCTTCTAAACTAATAACAAGATGTCATCCCTTTAAACCAGGGGATAAGGTGTGGGTAAAACATTGGAAACATGAACAACTGGAGGGGAGATGGAAAGGACCTTATGAAGTAATAATGGCCTCTCCTTTAGTAATAAAGATTGCAGAATCTAAATCTTGGGTTCACTGGACCAGAGTTAAAGCAGCTGCAGAACCTCTGTGGACAGTGAACAGGGACCCCAAGGTTCCCACCAAACTCACTCTTAAACGTGTTTAGTATGTTTAATGAATATTTTATTGTTTGTAAACCAGATATTGTATTAGCACAAGTGTATCCTGCACATATATCTACGGCTGTCTGGCTGAAATTCAACCCCCTGCTAAGCCACACCCGGAAGCTGGCTTTCTACGCACGGGAGAAGAAAGGATGAAAGGCTTCCTTCTGCTTTTATATAGTACTATTGTTGCATGTAATAATGTTTGTCTTTCTAATTTAGGCCAATGGAGCAAGCCAGAAGAAGCTCCACGCCTTATCCAATCTTATGCTATAGGCACGGGCACTTGTAAAGGTCACCCCCTATTGGATTTTCCCCAGAATGCTGGAATGGTAGCTGGCCTCATCCTTGTCAATTTCCCCAAGCATTTGACAGAATAGTTAAAGAAGCCTGTATGACCTGTCAATCCCGAAGCCTGTCAGTACGTTGGGTATATTCTTAGGAAAGGCATATGTGTAAAGGCCCCATATAAGAAGCCTCCTCCTCCTGTTACTCTGGAGTGTGGGCCTCCCTTATTCTGGGGATGGGAGCGGGTCACCCTAGTCTCGCAGTTGAAGACGGGATGGAAGGGGACTTGCATCGTACATGTAATCCCGGGGGAATTAGGAGTTACTAACCAACGACCCCCGAGGAAGCGCCCAGAGAGAAAACGAAGCAGAAGGTCCCATCAGAATAAGGATATGCCCCATCCATTGGAGTCAAGGATGCAATATAATTTGTGGGTCCAATTGGCTAAACTAGCCAACACAACTGATTTTTGCCTTTCTGAAGCATATGACATGGAGAATCTGCTGTCCACATGTTTAATACCAGTATGTGTTCCTGTCACAGCAGCCAAGGAGTTCAGTCACCACGAGTTTAAAGAACACATAGGCTATGAAACAATGTACAGCTGGGGTCACATTTCCAAGTTTCTACCCACTGATGCTTTAGCTTTACATACTCCTAACGTAGCCATTCCAGAAGACTTACAATGTGCACATATCACAGGGTGTGAGCAGAATACACCTTCACCTCATTGCCTGAAAGTGAGCCAAGAAAAGCTAAATTGCACATCTTTCCAAACAGTGTCTTTTGGGTATGCAAACATATGGTTACCTAAAGGGTGGTTCTTCACATGTGGGAATTCCAGAGACAAGAGTATAACAACATACATACATCAGACCCAAGTGTTATGGAATGAAACTTATCTGCATAGATGAGATAAGTCTCATCAGGGGGGAATAAAGTGGTACCTGGAAAAATACTGATGGTCCGACAAAGAATATGGGTAAAAAGCAGATGGCCCACCAAAGAATGTGTATGAAAGGGAGGTTTGTTTTGCTTACAAGACAACTCTTAAATTTAGGATGGCCAGACATCCTGTTCCCAGCTCTGCACATGATATATTACTAACTGCTTGTCACATGGTATATCTAAATTGCTTAACACTTGATATATTGCTGATTGCTAAAAACATTCCAATGTAAACAAGGAGCTATCGATTATAGATCTGTCTAGTAGTTTTTCTATGTTAGAATAAGGACCTATAGAATGTAACCATGTGTGGAATGTGACCTGAAAATAACCCCCGCCAGAAGGGTTATAAAAATGGTCATCAATGTACAATCTGGGTTCAGATTTCTTCAGCCAGGATGGCTCTCTGAACCTGCGCGCAATAAAACTTCCCTTTCCTGGAAAGAGCTGACTCAAGTCTTTGAATTCTACAACAAATGGACATAATAAAACATAAAATAAACCTGGCTGAGTTGGATATCATGGCACAACAGATTAAATGGACTAAACAGAACTTCTTTGAAAATGGTAACAAGCCAGGGAGATGGCTAGCATATAGATTGAAGAAAGAAAAAGAAAAAAGAACGATAAATAAGCTACAAGATTCAAAAGGAGAACTACAGTTCCACAATGATGCAATGAAAAAAATCATTAAGGAATACTATGAGGCACTTTACAAGGCAGAGGTAGTTTCCAAAGAGGAAATATAGTTGTATCTAAAAGAAACAGACTTGCCAAAAATCCTCGAGAATATCCGAAATATATTAAATGGAAAAATATCAATGATGGAGATTATAGAAGCTATAAAAAGACAAAAAAAGGACAAGACTCTGGGTCCAGATGGTCTTCCTGCAGAATTCTATGTAGCAGTACAAGATAAAGTAAGTCCGATGTTGAAAGAATTGTGTTGTCAACGCTGCAAATACTGTATATTCTTGCTTTGACAATATGCAGAACTGTCTGGTATTTTTGGGGTTAATGCAGAACAGAAGAGGGTGGGGGGCTAAAGCCTGGGAAAGAAAGAGGAAGGAAACCTTTGACCTTCATACTAATTGGATAATGTGATATATGACAGCTAATTTAGGGAGGGAACATGCTGATAATTTAACTGCTCAGATGAAGAGAACTTAGATCTTAGCATCCTCCGTTATGACTGTGCCGACATTTTGTAACAATAAATGACTTTTAGGAAAATCAATGCCTGGAAGTTCTTTGAAGTGTTTCATTAGCCAGAACCATAACAACATGCTAAGATCTCAATCCTTTTCAAACAACCTGGGGTCCCAAACTCCATCCACTGCCTCTAGGCTTGAGAGGAGCTGGTAAAGATTCGGGAAAGATCTCATTATGGAGAAAGAAAGATTGCCTGAGGCCAGCCCCCGGGCTGCAACAGTTTCCCTGGGGGGGGGGAGCAACAACCGGCAAGCTGGGGGAGAGAGGAATCTGGCAGATTTCCCAGCTGAGAGCAAAGACTTCAAAATCAGAATGGAGAGATAACAAAGTTTTGGAGAAGTTTCCTTACATTAATTGGATCATCTCAAGGATTATCATCTGCTTTTCATCCGGCCACCAATGGGGCTGCAGAAGCCGCTAACAAAATGCTGGAGCAATATCTTAGATGCTATGTTTCTTACCAACAGACAAACTGGACTGACCTCCTCCCTTTTGCGGAGATGGCGTACAATAATTCTGTGCACAGCAGCACCGGCTAC
This sequence comes from Crotalus adamanteus, assembly GCA_039797435.1. Classification (NCBI taxonomy): domain Eukaryota; kingdom Metazoa; phylum Chordata; class Lepidosauria; order Squamata; family Viperidae; genus Crotalus; species Crotalus adamanteus. The sequence continues at coordinate 55,327,025 of CM077935.1, read as the reverse complement.
ACACCTTTCAGAGTGGCCACAGGAAAAGAGTTCAGCCCAATACCTGAATATCCTTAGTTGCCCTCCGCTTCCCAGACACTTGATCAGTGGGTGAGGGGGTGGGAAGAAGTTTGGAAAAACACAAAAACTGCTTTAAAAAAGACTTTTGAAACCTATAAAAAGCAGGCTGATAAAAAGAGGGCTCCCCAAAGAATATTCCAAGTTGGTGAAAAGGTTTATTTGTCAACTAAATATCTACGCCTCAAATTGCCCAGCAAGAAATTGGGACCAAAATTCTTGGGGCTTTTCCCCATAGTAAGGATCATCAACCCAGTCACAGTAGAACTAAAACTCCCTAGACTTTTAGGGAAGATTCACCCAGTTTTCCATTGTAGTTTGTTGAAGCCTTATCGGGGCTCCACTTTAAGACCTCCTCCGAAGAAGGCACCTGGGCCCCTCGTAGTTGCGGGACAGACCCACTATGAAGTAAAACATATTCTTGACTCTAGAATTTTTAAAGGGAAATTGCAGTACCTAATAAAATGGAAGGGATACCCGTTGTCTGAAGCCACCTGGGTGAAATCCAGTGAAGTGAAAGCTGACAGATTGGTCAAAAGGTTTCATGTGAAACACCCCAACAAACCGAAAGATAACCCTTAACATATGCTTTTGTTTACTTTACAGGATCTGTCCTTCTTGTAAGGGGGGCCGGATGTCAATGCTGCAAATACTGTATATTCTTGCTTTGACAATATGCAGAACTGTCTGGTATTTTTGGGGTTAATGCAGAACAGAAGGGGGGGGGGGGTAAAGCCCGGGAAAGAAAGAGGAAGGAAACCTTTGACCTTCACACTAATTGGATAACGTGATATATGACAGCTAATTTAGGGAGGGAACATGCTGATAATTTAACTGCTCAGAGGAAGAGAACTTAGATCTTAGCATACTCTGTTATGCCTGTGCTGACATTTTGTAACAATAAATGACTTTTAGAAAAATCAATGCCTGGAAGTTCTTTGAAGTGTTTCATTAGCCGGAACCATAACATGTGTAATGAAATCTTTTCGGAGATTAAAATACCAAACTCATGGACTGAAGCTAATATTACTTTGATACCCAAAGAAGATACTGACCCCACACAAATAAAAACTATAGACCAATATCGCTACTAAATGTGGATTAAAAAATGTTTGCTTCGATAATGGCAGAAAGAATCAAGAAATTCTTGACTGAATTTATACATACAGACCAAAATGGCTTTCTACCTAAAAGACAGATAAAAAATAATCTAAGGATTATTTTGGACGTTTTGAAATATTATAAAAATCACCCAGGGAAACAGATGGCATTAATATTTCTCAATGCGCAAAAAGCTTTTGATAATTTAAATTGGCAATTTATGTTTCAGCAGTTGATGGAAATGGACTTTGGGAAAAACTTTATAAATGCAATCCAAGCAATTTACCATAAACAAACGCCTAGAATAATGCTAAATGGAGATTACACAGAAAGCTTTGACATCAAAAAAAGGTACAAGACAGGGATGTCCGCTATCCCCACTGCTATTTATACTAACACTGGAAGTATTGGCCAGAAATATTAGGCAAGACATGGAAATCAAAGGACTGGCGATAAAAGAGCAAAAATATAAACTACAAGCTTTTGCACATGATTTGGTATTCATTCTGGAGGAGCCACTAGAAACAGCTACTAAACTGTTGGAGAAAATAGAAAAGTTTGGAGAAGTGGCAGGTTTGAAAATAAATAGAGAAAAGACTAAGGTATTAACAAAAAAACTAACAGACAAACAGAAAACCCAACTCACAAAAAAGACAAATTTGCAAATAGTCAAAAAAGTTAGATATTTAGGAATCTATCTATTTAACAGCAAGATGTATAACGTTGTTGTTGTTAATTGCGAAGTCGTGTCCGGCCCATCGCGACCCCATGGACAACGTTCCTCCAGGTCTTCCTGTCCTCTACCATCTTCTGGAGTCCATTTAAATTGAAAGAAGTAGGGAAAAGCACTAGGCCACTCAGGTATGAACTAAATCATATTCCTGATGAATATACAGTAGAGGTGACAAATAGATTTAAGGAACTGGATCTGATAGACAGAGTGCCTGAAGAACTATGGATGGAAGTTTGCAACATTGTACAAGAGGTAGCAACTAAAACCATCCCAAAGAAAAAGAAATGCAAGAAAGCAAAATGGCTGTCTGAGGAAGCTTTGCAAATAGCTGAGGAAAGAAGGGAAGCGAAAGGCAAAGGAGAAAGAGAAAGATACACCCAATTGAATGCAGAATTCCAGAGAGTAGCTAGAAGAGATAAGAATGCCTTCTTAAATGAACAGTGCAAAGAAATAGAAGAAAACAACAGAATAGGGAGGACCAGAGATCTCTTCAAGAAAATTGGAAATATGAAGGGAACGTTTCATGCAAAGAGGGGCATGATAAAGGACCAAAATGGCAGAGACCTAACAGAGGCAGAAGAGATTAAGAAGAGATGGCAAAACTACACAGAAGAACTATACAAGAATGAGCTTAACATCCCAGATAACCACAATGAGATGGTCATTGACCTCGAACCAGACATCCTAGAATGTGAAGTGAAATGGGCCTTAGAAAATCTGAGCAACAACAAAGCTAGTGGAGGTGACAGTATTCCAGCTGAGCTATTCAAAATCTTAAAAGACGATGCAGTAAAAGTGCTACACTCAATTTGCCAGCAAATTTGGAAAACTCAACAGCGGCCACAGGATTGGAAAAGGTCAGTTTACATTCCAATTCCAAAGAAAGGCAATGCCAAAGAATGTTCAAACTATCGCACCATTGCACTCATTTCACATGCTAGTAAAGTTATGCTTAAAATCCTACAAGCTAGACTCCAGCATCTACTTCTGCTTCATTGACTATGCAAAAGCCTTTGATTGTGTGGATCACAACAAATTGTGGCAAGTTCTTAAAGAGATGGGAGTACCAGACCATCTCATTTGTCTCTTGAGAAACCTATATGCGGGTCAAGAAGCAACAGTGAGAACCGAACACGGAACCACTGATTGGTTCAAAATTGGAAAAGGAGTCCGGCAAGGCTGTATACTGTCGCCCTGCCTATTTAACTTATATACAGAGCACATCATGAGAAAGGCAGGGCTAGATGAATCAAAAGTTGGAATTAAAATTGCCGGGAGAAATATCAACAACCTAAGATATGCAGATGATACCACTCTAATGGCAGAAAGTGAAGAGGAACTAAAGAGCCTCTTGATGCGGGTGAAGAAGGAGAGTGCAAAAGTTGGCTTGAAACTCAACATTAAGAAAACCAAAATCATGGCATCCAGCCCTCTCAATTCCTGGCAAATAGATGGGGAAGAAATGGAGGTAGTGACAGATTTTATTTTTCTGGGCTCAAAGATCACCTCAGATGGGGACTGCAGCCAAGAAATTAAAAGACGCTTGCTCCTGGGGAGGAAAGCTATGGCAAATCTAGACAGCATTCTAAAAAGCAGAGACATCACCCTGCCAACAAAAGTGCGTATAGTCCAGGCCATGGTTTTCCCAGTTGCAATGTATGGCTGTGAAAGTTGGACCATAAGAAAGGCTGAGCGCCAAAGAATTGAGGCCTTTGAACTATGGTGCTGGAGAAGACTCCTGCGAGTCCCTTGGACTGCAAGGCGTTCAAACCGGTCAGTCCTAGAAGAGATCAACCCCGACTGCTCTTTAGAAGGACAGATCCTGAAGTTGAAACTCATGTACTTTGGCCACCTAATGAGAAGGAAGGATTCACTGGAGAAGAGCCTAATGCTGGGAAAGATTGAGGGCAATAGAAGAAGGGGACGACAGAGAATGAGATGGCTGGATGGAGTCACTGAAGCAGTAGGTGTGTGTATAACATTAAAAGAAGATAATTATGAAAGATTGTTGAAACAAATAAAACTAGACTTGGAAAAGTGGAAAAATCTTCAACTGTCACTCTTAGGAAGAATAGCCACAGTGAAAATGAATCTTTTGCCAAAAATACTCTTCTTATTCCAAACGATTCCTGTAAAACTGGGAAAGGTCTTTTTTGATGATCTAAATGCAACAATATTGAGATTTATTTGGCAAGGGACGAAAGCACGCATTAAAGTGAAAATGTTACAAGAAGCTAAAAACAGTGGAGGATTTGGACTCCCAGACTCGAGACTATATTACCAAGCAGCCAAAGAATGGATAACGTTGAGAAATAAAAGACTATTGTACCTAGAGGGGCATGACGTACAAATTGGTTGGCATGCCTTTCTACGGTACGGGAAAAATAAAACACACAGATACTTCCAAAACCATGCTATAAGGAATGTACTTTTTTTAGAATGGGAAAGAATAAAACAAAAAAATTATATTAAACTACCTGAGTGGCTTTCAACAATGGAAGCTTTTGCTTACCCAAATTTAATTAACTACGACAAAGTCGTGACTTATAAAGATATCTTGGATAATGAAGGAAAATTGAAAGATAGACAAGATTTACAATGACAAGGTATTGACTTAGCATGATGGCCATATTTGCAAATTCAAACGAGATATGAAAAAGATGTAAAGACAATGGGATTTTATAAAGAACAGAGAGAATTCGATCAAATATTGTTAAAAACAGATGAAAACTTAATTAAGAAACTATAGATTTCTGCTAAACTTGAAGATGGAAGAAGAACAAGTAAAAGAAACAATGATAACATGGGCAAAAAACTTTGGATCTTCTATAGATTTGGAAGACTGGCAAAAATTATGGGATAGAAACATTAAATTGACTAAAGCAGCTCCATATAAAGAAAACTTGTATAAAATGTTCTATAGATGGCATATGACACCAGTTAGATTAGCGAAAATGTTTAAAAACTCTTCCAGTAATTGTTGGAAATGTAAACAAAAGCCAGGTACTTATTACCATATCTGGTGGGTATGCCCTACAGTGAAAAAATTCTGGCTTAGGATTCATACATGGTTGGAAAAGATGACTAAAATACAGATAGAATTTAAACCAGAATTCTTTTTGTTAGGAATACTAGGAGCCAAGTATGAGAAGGAGATTGAGTATTTAATATTGCATATATTGACAGCAGCGAGAATAGCATTTGCCAAATACTGGAAAAATGAAAATTTACTAACTGAAGAGATCCTAGTTAAGAAAGTTTTAGAATGTGCAGAAATGGATAGATTAACTTTAGAGATTAAAGAGAAAGAAGATTCAGTTTATTTCAAAACATGGGATAATTTTTACCCATGGTTAGAAAAACGAACTAGTGAGAAATGAATGTAATATATTATCGTGCATATATACTAGTAACATGAATAAGTATTGATTAACTGATATTGTTCATGATTATTGTTTTTCATATTCATTATAGTTATCTACTATTATATTAATTAGTGTTACTGAACATATGTATCCGGATAACAGTCTGTTTGCTAAAGCTTCAAAATGTTAATGGGGGCAACCCCATTGTTGTTCCCATCCCTGTCCCAATCCTGAGTCCCACCCCGAACCTAAATTCCCATCCCTTCCCCAACTTAATAAAACTTCCACACATATATATGTAGGTCTTTGGTTATTCGGGTTTTCTCCCGCGTCAAATTGGAAGTGTCTTGGCGCCGTTTCAACGAAGTCCCATTCATCATCTTCAGGCTGGTGTTTTCGGCTTGCTTCTAGGAGCAATGTGTGATCATAGCTGTTTCTTCCTTTTAACTGCTAGTGGGGGTATGAACTGATTGGATGGGAGCTTGGCTGTGTTCTGATTGGGTGGAGGTGTGTTCTGATTGGTTAGGGGCTTGGCTGTGCTCTGATTGGATGGGGGGTTGGCTGTGCTCTGATTGGATGGGGGAGTGTTCTGTTTGGGTGGGGGCTTTGTTGTACTCAGGTTAGTCTGAGTTGCAGGGGGATTTGTGTCCCGGCTCATTAAATTTTTTACTACTTTCCTCTTGGTGATCGGTATTTATTGGTTTTATTTTTTTATACAATATTTATATGATAAAATCCAAAAACAAGTTGATCACCAAGAGAAATAATAAAAAAGTTTAATAACCGAGCTTTCATTGGGAGTCATCCAACATCGTCAGAGTTCTAAAAGGTAGGCGCTGGGGGATATGCTTTTATAAGATATTAGTAGCCTGCATCCGGCTTCTAGAACGTGTCAACGGGCCCAGCTGATCGTGCCGCGCCTTAGATGTTTCGCATATGTCATCGTGTCCCATTTTCTTCATCCGACCATATGAAGGATGACCAGACCGGTAGGGAGCCTAAAACACTCCCACAGACCATAGTTGATCGCGCCATGATAGACCAACAACCCCACGGAACTCCACGGGGTGGTGGCACGGATGGATATGGAGTGGTAACTCGATCTCGCCGGAGGAGAATGGACCTCCAGGCAACAAATTGGAACACCTATTACGATCGGGCTAGCATGGAGCCGGTCATCCCCCCACAGATTCCGTCCGCCCACCCCGTAAGAGATCATCAACATTACGGAACTTCCCCGAACGACAGAGCGAGGAGACAGGGTGTGGTGACCCGCCCCTGTCGGAAGGAAGTAGACGAACCCCAGAGAATGGATCGGGACACCCCCTGTGACCAACAGACTATTGGGGATGAACTCGTTAGGACGCCAGCGATGGAAGATCGGAAGACGGAGGGGAGTGATCTTGGGAATAGCGGTGGGGATGCCCTTCCAACGAGCCTGATGCCGAGAGCACCATGCTGGAACCGACTTGAATGTTGGAGCAGGCATGAGTTGCAAGATCAACGGAGAAGGGGGGGTAAGTGTAGTGCCGACGCCCCTCCATGACACCACAAGCATGAGCCCCAGCGCTCCTGGACAGAGTACGAACGTTGAGTTGGCGGCCAGCCACTTTGAACGGGGGGATTTCCCGATGAGTGGGGGTAGACGGGGGGTTGGTTTACGACGCACGGAACAACAGTGCACCGTTGCCCATGCGAAAAGGAGACACCTGGATGGACACGTGAGGAGGAGACATCTGGACAGACGTGTGAAAGAGATGGTGGGGGGAGGGAAAGGTAGTGTCAGTGATACGGGACTGGCAATTATTGAGGAGGATAGTGAGGTGGAAAGTAAGAAGGATGATGGCACACCCCGACCAAAAATGGGTGGGTTTAACGAGGGGAAGGGAGAACCTCCCCCCTCGGCTTGTGCACAGGGGAGCGAGGGAGGAGGGAGACAATCAGCATGCGAAGTGAAGGGGATTCCTCTCAGCTCCAGGGCTAATGGGAAAAATACAGTCGGATGAAGAAAATGGAACACGATGACGTATGCAAAACATCTAAGGCACGGCACGATCAGCTGGGCCCGTTGACACGTTCTAGAAGCCGGATGCAGGCTACTAATATCTTATAAAAGTATATCCCCCAGCGCCTACCTTTTAGAACCCTGATGATGTTGGATGACTCCCAACGAAAGCTCGATTATTAAACTCTTTTATTATTTCTCTCGGTGATCGACTTGTTTTTGGATTTTATCATGAACGTACCCAGGAGTCGAGTTTTTGGTCTTATATCTAATGTTGTTGTTGTTAATTGCGAAGTCGTGTCCGACCCATCGCGACCCCATGGACAACGTTCCTCCAGGTCTTCCTGTCCTCTACCATCTTCTGGAGTCCATTTAAGTTCACACCTACTGCTTCAGTGACTCCATCCAGCCATCTCATTCTCTGTCGTCCCCTTCTTCTATTGCCCTCAATCTTTCCCAGCATTAGGCCCTTTTCCAGTGAGTCCTTCCTTCTCATTAGGTGGCCAAAGTATTTGAGTTTCAACTTCAGGATCTGGCCTTCTAAAGAGCAGTCAGGGTTGATCTCTTCTAGGACTGACCGGTTTGAACGCCTTGCAGTCCAAGGGACTCGCAGGAGTCTTCTCCAGCACCATAATTCAAAGGCCTCAATTCTTTGGCGCTCAGCCTTTCTTATGGTCCAACTTTCACAGCCATACATTGCAACTGGGAAAACCATGGCCTGGACTATACGCACTTTTGTTGGCAGGGTGATGTCTCTGCTTTTTAGTATGCTGTCTAGATTTGCCATAGCTTTCCTCCCCAGGAGCAAGCGTCTTTTAATTTCTTGGCTGCAGTCCCCATCTGAGGTGATCTTTGAGCCCAGAAAAATAAAATCTGTCACTACCTCCATTTCTTCCCCATCTATTTGCCAGGAATTGAGAGGGCCGGATGCCATGATTTTGGTTTTCTTAATGTTGAGTTTCAAGCCAACTTTTGCACTCTCCTTCTTCACCTGCATCAAGAGGCTCTTTAGTTCCTCTTCACTTTCTGCCATTAGAGTGGTATCATCTGCGTATCTTAGGTTGTTGATATTTCTCCCGGCAATCTTAATTCCAACTTTTGATTCATCTAGCCCTGCCTTTCTCATGATGTGCTCTGCATATAAGTTAAATAGGCAGGGCAACAGTATACAGCCTTGCCGGACTCCTTTTCCAATTTTGAACCAATCAGTGGTTCCGTGTCCAGTTCTCACTGTTGCTTCTTGACCCGCGTATAGGTTTCTCAAGAGACAAATGAGATGGTCTGGTACTCCCATCTCTTTAAGAACTTGCCACAATTTGTTGTGATCCACACAATCAAAGGCTTTTGCATAGTCAATGAAGCAGAAGTAGACGTTTTTCTGGAACTCCCTAGCTTTCTCCATGATCCAGCGTATGTTGGCAATTTGATCTCTAGTTCCTCTGCCTCTTCGAAATCCTGCCTGTACTTCTGGTAGTTCTCGATCTACATACTGCTGGAGTCTAGCTTGTAGGATTTTAAGCATAACTTTACTAGCATGTGAAATGAGTGCAATGGTGCGATAGTTTGAACATTCTTTGGCATTGCCTTTCTTTGGAATTGGAATGTAAACTGACCTTTTCCAATCCTGTGGCCACTGTTGAGTTTTCCAAATTTGCTGGCAAATTGAGTGTAGCACTTTTACTGCATCGTCTTTTAAGATTTTGAATAGCTCAGCTGGAATACTGTCACCTCCACTAGCTTTGTTGTTGCTCAGATTTTCTAAGGCCCATTTCACTTCACATTCTAGGATGTCTGGTTCGAGGTCAGTGACCATCTCATTGTGGTTATCTGGGATGTTAAGCTCATTCTTGTATAGTTCTTCTGTGTAGTTTTGCCATCTCTTCTTAATCTCTTCTGCCTCTGTTAGGTCTCTGCCATTTTGGTCCTTTATCATGCCCATCTTTGCATGAAACGTTCCCTTCATATCTCCAATTTTCTTGAAGAGATCTCTGGTCCTCCCTATTCTGTTGTTTTCTTCTATTTCTTTGCACTGTTCATTTAAGAAGGCATTCTTATCTCTTCTAGCTACTCTCTGGAATTCTGCATTCAATTGGGTGTATCTTTCTCTTTCTCCCTTGCCTTTCGCTTCCCTTCTTTCCTCAGCTATTTGCAAAGCTTCCTCAGACAGCCATTTTGCTTTCTTGCATTTCTTTTTCTTTGGGATGGTTTTAGTTGCTACCTCTTGTACAATGTTGCGAACTTCCATCCATAGTTCTTCAGGCACTCTGTATATCAGATGTAATTCCTTAAATCTATTTGTCACCTCTACTGTATATTCATCAGGAATATGATTTAGTTCATACCTGAGTGGCCTAGTGCTTTTCCCTACTTTTTTCAATTTAAGCCTAAATTTTGCAACGAGAAGCTCATGATCTGAACCACAGTCAGCTCCTGGTCTTGTTTTTACTGACTGTATACAGCTTCTCCATCTTTGGCTGCAGAGCACATAGTCAATCTGATTTCTATGTTGACCATCTGGTGATGTCCATGTGTAGAGCCGTCTCTTGGGTTGTTGGAAAAGAGTGTTTGTTATGACCATCGTATTCTCTTGACAAAATTCTATTAGCCTGTGCCCTGCTTCATTTTGTACTCCAAGGCCCAACTTGCCTGTTATTCCGGTTATCTTTTGGCTTCCTACCTTAGCATTCCAATCCCCCATGATTGATAAGGACATCATTTTTTGGTGTTAATTCTATAAGGTGCTGTAGGGCTTCATAAAACTGGTCAATTTCATCCTCTTCAGCACCAGTGGTTGAGGCATAGATTTGGACTATTGTGATATTGAATGGTTTGCCTTGGATTCGAATTGAGATCATTCTGTCATTTTGGGGATTGTATCCCAGTATTGCTTTTCCTATTCTTTTATTGACTATGAAGGCTACTCCATTTCTTCTGAGGGATTCTTGCCCACAGTAGTATACCTGATGGTCATCTGAGTTAAATTCACCCATTCCTGTCCATTTTAGTTCGCTGATTCCTAATATGTCGATGTTCAGTCTTGTCATCTCTTTTTTGACTACGTCTAGCTTGCCTTGATTCATGGATCTTACATTCCAGGTTCCTATGGAGAAAAAATCTTTACAGCATCGGACTTTCCTTTCACCACCAGATATATCCACAGCTGAGCGTCCTTTCGGCTTTGGCCCAGTCGCTTCATTCTTTCTGGCGCTACTAGTACTAGCCCTCTGCTCTTCCCCAGTAGCATATTGGACACCTTCCGACCTGAGGGGCTCATCTTCCAGCGTCATATCTTTTTGCCTTTTAGTACTGTCCATGGGGTTTTCATGGCAAAGATACTGGAGTGGTTTGCCATTTCCTTCTCCAGTGGATCACATTTTGTCAGAACTCTCTGCTATAACCTGTCCATCTTGGGTGGCCCTGCATGGCATAGCTTATAGCTTCATTGAGTTACGCAAGCCCCTTCACCACGACAAGGCAGTAATCCATAAAGGGGTTATATCTAATGTGTGTGTGTGTGTGTGTGTGTATATATACATATATATATCTTATATATAAATCTAATATCTATCTATCTATCTATCTATAAATCTATCTATATATGTCTATATATATCTATATATATCTATATATATCTATATATATCTATCTATCTATCTATCTATCTATCTATCTATCTATATGTAGGTCTTTGGTTATTCGGGTTTTCTCCTGCGTAAAATTGGAAGTGTCTTGGCGACGTTTCAACAAAGTCCCATTCATCATCTTCAGGCTGGTGTTTTCAGCTTCGTGCTTCGAGGAGCAACGTCTAAACGTCACCAAGACACTTCCAATTTTACGCGGGAGAAAACCCGAATAACCAAAGACCTACAGACTCGAAATCACCAACATCCTCTGCACCAGCAAGCCACCCAAAAGCAACTTACCCAAAGAGGAACAGACAGCACTACGTAACCTGAAAGAAGACACCAGCATAATAATCCTACCAGCAGACAAGGGCAACGCCACGGTGGTTATGAACACATCTGACTACCAAACCAAATTAACCAACCTACTCCAAGACTCCACATACAAACCCCTAAACACAGATCCCACCACCTACCTGGAAAAAACCACCAGTTCCAAATAAAAGCCTCCCCCATTAGCGAAGAGATCCAGCAAAGAATCATTCCCAGAGAGAAATCATCCAGATGCCCCAAACTCTATGGTCTCCCCAAGATATACAAAGAAGGAACCCCACTCAGACCTATAGTCAGCTCCATAGGCTCACCTCTACAAAATCTAGCCAAATTTCTCGCCAAACAACTACAGCCCTATGCAGAATCCATCACCTCACACGTAAAAAACTCATTCCAGTTTATAGAGATCATAAAGAAACAAAACTTACAGCCCAGCGACCTACTTGTGAGCTTCAATGTCATATCCCTCTTCACCCAAGTGCCTATCAAAGAAGCCTTGACAGGTATCCAAAACAAATATAACCCCCTAAACACATCTTAGATCTGACCAACCACTGCCTATCCAACACATACTTCATCTATAATGGACAAAAATACAAACAAACAGAAGGAGCACCCATGGGATCACCCCTCTCACCTGTCATTGCAAACCTCTACATGGAACACTTTGAAACCCAAGCTCTAGAAAAATCGGATCACAAACCCAAACTCTGGCTCAGATACGTAGACGACACCTTCATAATCTGGCCACATGGGAAAGAAAAACTGGACAACTTCCTCACACACCTCAACAGCCTACACCCCAAAATACAGTTCACCATGGAAACAGAAGCTAATAACCAACTTCCCTTCCTGGATGTCTTAGTCTACAAGAAATCCAATGGCTCCCTAGGACACACCATCTACCAGAAGAAAACACACACAAACCGCTATCTGCACGCTCTCTCACACCACCACCCAGCACAGATCAACTCCGTAGCCAAGACACTCATCTCTAGAACAAAATGCTTAGCTGATGAACAACACCTAAAAACCGAACTACACACTCTCACTAATGTACTTACATCCAATGGATTCCAAAGAAATAAGATCACCAAACTAATCCAAAAAGAAACCCCCACTAAAATCCAAGACAAAGAACAAGAAAACGGCAAAGCCCTCCTCCCTTACATAAAAGGCACCACAGACAGAATCAGCAAGATCCTCCACAAACACATTAAGACAGCATTCTGCACAAACAGAAAAATATCCACCATCCTAAGAAACCCCAAAGACAAAATTGAGTTAGAAAATCAAGGAGTATACAAAATCCCATGCACCACTTGTCCTACCACATACATCGGACAAACCAACAGAAGAATAAGTGCACGCATTGAAGAACATAAGAACTCAGTCAAAAAAGAGGAACCAACTTCTTCCCTGGTCCAACACCTTAAAATCACAGGACATGAGATTGACTTTAAAAAGACCAGAACTATCGCCAAAACTGAACACTTTAATAACAGAATAATCAGAGAAGCCATCGAGATAGAAAAACGCCCACACAGCATGAACAAACGAGATGATACCTCCCGCCTACCAGCCATTTGGAAACCCGCCCTTATTGACAAACGAGTCCCTAACACAAAGAATGACACCAGACCCACACTCACGAAAGCCACACAGGATGTTACCACCACACGTCCACGCAAAAAGCAAACCCAAACCCACACCGATGATGAGGCACGACCACAAACCAGAAGCCAGACCACAGCTGCATCATTAGTCACTTTAAACCCCTCCAATCCATACATGAAGCAAACTGACACCCACCATGAAGAGGCACGACCATGAACGCGAAGCCAAACAATAGCAATGCTCACCATCTTACATCCCCCTGCAACTCAGATTAACCTGAGCACAACAAAGCCCCCACCCAAACAGAACACTCCCCCAACCAATCAGAGCACAGCCAACCCATCCAATCAGAGCACAGCCAAGCTCCTAACCAATCAGAACACACCTCCATCCAATCAGAACACAGCCAAGCTCTCATCCAATCAGTTCATACCCCCACTGGCAGTTAAAAGGAAGATACAGCTACGATCACACATTGCTCCTAGAAGCACGAAGCCGAAAACACCAGCCTGAAGATGACGAATGAGACTTCGTCGAAACGTCGCCAAGACACTTCCAATTTGACGCGGGAGAAAACCCGAATAACCAAAGACCTACATACAAACACCTGCGAAAACCTCAGAAAACTTATATATATATAATCTCTTCCCCCACCCCCTTCAATATCATCTCTTCCCCCACTCCCTTCAATATCATCTCTTCCCCCACCCCCTTTGAAATTAAATGTTTTTGAGAAATCCAGAGAGGTTTACAAAAAAACTCTCGAAGACAGCTATTGTAAAGCATCACCAGCACTGCTTAAAACGATATTAAAAGTGTGTATTTTAAGAAAGAAAAATATTAGTAGTAATTTACTTAGTGCTGTTTGACCATAAAATGTGGTGTTGTTCTGCATATGCCTGGCTGAACAGTGTTTGGAGTTGCCTCTAAACGGGTGAGGAATGCACTGTTCATATTTTCCTTGGACGAAAGTTGTATAATTGGGGTGCTGTCTCTGAGAAGGCTCTGCTCATGGCCACTGTTCTATAAACCAAACCAGGGGGACCATCTGGTCTAAATGGATGGTAAAGATAGATGATTAGGGGGCTGGAGGCTAAAACATATAACAAATGTTTGTAGGAACTGGGTGTGTCTAGCTTAGTGAAAAGGACTAGGGGTGATGACATGATAGCAATGTTCTAATATTTGATGGCTGCCACAGAGAAGAATGGATGGAGCGTTGGCTTACCTGAATGCCTGTTCTCAGCATGATGATGAAGAATCCACCAATGGGTTATTTCAGTCCTCCTGCCCAATGAGACCAAGTTGTCATGCCTCCTCATTATCTGGGACTTCCCAGTTTTCATTGACGGCATAGCCAATGACAACAGTTCGACGTGATGATTCTCAAGCAGGTATTAGGAAAAAAACCTACAATAACAAGTGCCCAACCCGGACCTGACTGACTTCTAAAAGGGAGGGTGTGGATTCTTCATCATCATGCTGAGAACAGGCATTCAGGTAAGCCAACGCTCCTTCTCCAGCATGATGACTGAAGAATCCACCAATGGGACGTACCAAAGCTTCCGGAGTCCCTAAGGGTGGGAGTCAGTTGGGGCCAGACCCCCAGATGGTGTGACTACTTGTTGTAAAATACGCCTACCAAAAGTGGCCTCAGCCGACGCAAATTTGTCTAAACGGTAATATCTAATGAAAGGTGATGGCGAAAACCATGTCGCCGCCCTGCAAATATCCTCAATGGACGCCTGGGTTGCCCACGCCGCAGTTGTGGCAGCACTGCGGGTGGCGTGGGCCGTCACATGAGGAGGAACAGGCAAGGCAAGAGAAACGTAGGCGCCTGCGATACAGGCCCTGATCCACCTACCTATGGTGGAAGCTGACACCTTTTGACCCATCGAAGAAGGCTGAAAGGACACAAACAGGGCTTCAGATTTACGGAAAGGTGCCGTGCGCTTGATATAACGACGTAAGGCTCTCCTTACATCAAGGGTGTGCCATTGCCGTTCCAATTCATGTGACGGATGAGGACAGAAATCTGGAAGAATGACCTCTTGTGCTCTATGGAATACTGTATTTATTTTTGGAATAAAGGAAGGGTCTAACCAGAGAACCACCCTGTCTTCATGAAACATGCACAGGTCCTTCCTGACCGACAAGGCCGCCAATTCCGAAATGCGCCTAGCCGAGGTAATTGCAATAAGGAAGGAGACTTTTGAGCGACAAGTGTCGTAATGAACATGATTTAAGTGGTTCAAAGGGAGGTGAGGTTAGTGCCTGAAGAACCCGAGGTAAGTTCCAAGAAGGATATCTATAAACCACGGGAGGCCTACTATTAGTGTCTCCCTTGAGAAAGGACCGTACGGTCAGGTGCCTTGATAAGGACTCGGAGGAGTCCCACGAGAACACAGAGGAAAGTACCGCTAACTGTCTGCGGATAGTGTTGGGCGCCAACCCCTTTTTGACACCCTCCATCAAATATTCTAGTACCCTAGGAATGGTTACCTGTGACAGACTCACGTGATTCCTGTCACACCAGCGACAAAAGCTCTTCCACGTATGGTCGTAAATACAGTTAGTTGCCAGTCTCCTGACCGCCTGGATCATATCGATCACCTCCGCCGAATATGAACCCCTGGTCAGTGTGCGGCGTTCAAGTGCCAGGCGGTCAATTGAAGCCATTGGGGGTCTGGATGCTGAAGATCCCCCTGCATCAGACATACCCGGTCACCTGGAATCCTCCAAGGGGCTGAGAATGAGAGACTCACCAGATCTGCGAACCACGGTCTCCTCGGCCAGTGAGGAGCTATAAAGATCACTTCCGTCTGTTCCTCCAGGATCTTCCTGATAACTGCTGGAAGCAGAGGCAGTGGGGGAAAGGCGTACAACAGGCCTCGCGGCCACCGGCTACGCAGGGCATCCACCCCCTCTGCTCCCCAGGAGGGGAACCGAGAAAAGAATCTTGGCAGCTGGGTGTTCCCCGACGAGGCGAACAGGTCCACTATCGGACAACCATACCTGTCCGAGATCTCCTTGAAGATATCTGGATGTAACATCCACTCCGAATGGTCCACTATCGACCTGCTGAGGAAGTCTGCCTGCCGATTTGCCTCTCCCAAGATGTGCTCGGCCCTGATAGAGAGCAGATGTTTCTCTGCCCAGGAGCTCAATGCTCGAGCCTCTGTCATGAGGGACGTGGACCGGGTGCCCCCTTGCCGTTTTACGTGAGCTTTTGCAGCCACGTTGTCCATCAGGACCAGCACATGTTGCCCCGACTACTGTGTGGAAGTGTTTGAGAGCTAGGTGGATCGCTCTGAGCTCCAACCAATTTATGCTGTGCCTGAGATCTGTCTGTGACCACTGACCCTAAGCCATCTGGGATTGGAGATGTGCACCCCAACCAAAGAGACTTGCGTCCGTGGTCACCCTGACTCGATCGGGCTCTTTGAATAGAGTCCCCTTGTGAATGGCCGATGACGTCCACCAGCCGAGAGAGTGACGTACCTGATGAGGAACGCGCACCAATTGGTTGGATGTACTGGTGCGCTGTCTCTGGTACGGGAGCAGGAACCACTGAAGGTCCCGTGCGTGTAACCGGGCCCACGGTACTATGGCTATACATGATATTAACTTCCCCAGGAGTTGAGAAAGTGTGGCCAATGATACAGTCCTGCTTCTGCGCACCCTGAGTGCCAGGTCTCTGATGCTCCTGCGCCGCTCCTCTGATAGGTACACGTGACAAGCTTCCGTGTCTATCACCGCGCCCAAATGTAACAGGCGGGTAAAGGGAGTCAGTTGGCTCTTTTTGAAATTTATCAAGAACCCGTGGTTCTGTAGGGTTCTTATTGCAAAGGCCAAATCTGACTGGGCGGTTGAAACTGACAGGGACTGGATCAGGATGTCGTCCAGATAGCACTGGACCCAAACAGGGACTAACCTTAAATGAGCTGCCAACACTGCCAGGATCTTGGTAAAGACTCTGGGTGCTGAGGATAGGCCGAATGGTAGAGCCCTGTATTGAAAGTGGAGGTTGAGGTAACAGAACCGCAGATACCTGCGATGGTCCGGAAGGATGGGGGTGTGCAGGTAAGCCTCCTTTAGATCTATTGAAGTCAATAGATCCCCCCGTCTTATGCTGGATAAGATGGAGTGTAACGTCTGCATTCTGAACCTCCGGTATTGCAGGTGGAGGTTCAGACCCTTGAGATCGAGGATTGCCCTCCATCCCCCTGAAGATTTTGGGACCACAAATAGAATGGAGTAATACCCCCGTCCCGCCTGATTCAGGGGGACCTCCTCTATAGCCTTGATGGTGAGTAAGTGTTGGATGGCGTCTTCCATGAGCCCCCTTTTTACAGGGTTTCTCATGGCTGGGCAAGACACGAAATGATCTACTGGCCTGGATTTGAACTCCAGGGACAGGCCCTCTCTTCTGGTGCGCAGAACCCAGGAGTCTGTGGTCGTGTTTTCCCATTGGCGGATAAAAAGAGTAAGTCTGCCGCCAATGGGGGGAGTCCCCTCTGAGTCACTTGGAGCGACGGAAGGGGCGACCCCCTCTGCCAGGAAAGGACTGTTTGCTTTGGGGTTGGTACCGGGTTCTGTCCCTATAGTTTGTCCTATCAAAGGAGCACTCAATCTTAGTGGCTGGGGGTCGGTATGGTTGTGCAGACTCTGTCGGGGTCCCAGTCCGAAAGGACTGCCGGCGACTGTAAGGGAGGAAGCGTCTGTTAGTTCTCCTTGCCAAATGAGAAATAACCTTTTGTTTTTATTTTCTATGAGATATGGCGTTAGGGCCTCCCCAAATAATCTGCCACCCGTGAAGGGGGCAGTGGCCGCACGCCACTTATGTTTGCTCTCAGCCCTCCAGTTTTTGAGCCAAAGGAGCCTCCTAGCGACTACGCTGGAAGCCATTGCTCAGGCTGAGTGCTTAGCTGAATACAAGGAGACATCCGCCATATACTCAGATGTGGCTATTAACTTAGTTAAATCCTGATGGATTCTGACCTCTTCCAACGGAACCCTGTCCTGCAACTGGCGAAGCCAGGTAATTGAAATCCTGGCAAAGAAAGAAGTGGCCGTTGCCGCCTTAGCAGCCCATGCAGATGCCAAGTGGACCTTACGTAAGGCCATCTCAGATTTTTTATCTTCCGCCTTAAGGGCGTCCGAGACATCTGCCGGGAGACTGGCAGTCGAAAAAAGTGGAGCTAATGACTCGCCTACTTTTGGTACCTCCAATAAATCTGCCAAATTCTTAGCCACGTCCACTATTTTGCGCTCAGCCGTTCCCTGGGTCGGTTGAGCGGCCGGTGATTCCCACTGTCCCTGAATATTTTTGAGGAATAATAGGGGACAGGGAATTTGTAGGTGTTCGTCTACAGGCACGGCAAACAGGGGATTAGCATCTTGATCAGAGGAAGGCTGAGGGGTTGGAACCGGATTGGAGGAAAGTTTGCCCGCTGCACAGGCTCTGCACAGCAATGATGGAAACAGCGAAGCGTTGAAGAGCTCCGCCATGGGCTGAGATTCATAGGTAGGTTCCTCACAATCCGACCAACCGTCCCTACCTCCCTCATAATCCGAAGCATTTGAAGAGTCGGATTCAGGGGAATGGGATGGGGAGACCATACCTGACCGATCCAGTGGAGGTCGTACGGAGGTGGTCGGTGCTGAAGAAGACCCCGGAATGGGAGATGCCTGCTGTTGCCCTGCAGACGCCATGGCTTGGAACACAGCCTGCGATATCCACACTTGGAGCTGGTCAGAGAAGGACTGCTCTAGCAGAGGCCGTAACCCCGTAGCAGATGGTGTGATGGCAGCGATGGGTGCAGTTGACGGGCCGGGCAATTCAAGGTCCTCCCCAAACAGAGGTGGTCCTCCCTGACCAAAGGTCTGAGTTGAGACCTGCTTAAGCACATTCTCAGGTGACCAAGCTCTCGATGTGGATGGTAGGGGTGCTCCCATGTCAGGTGGTGTGGAGGTTGACAGTGTATGACCTCGTTCAGCAGACAAGCGTTGGGCCCGGGAGAATTGCTTCTCCAGGGCTCTGTGTGTACGGTTGGCCTGCTTATCGCTTGCCTTGCCAGCCTTCCTGCCGTACTTCGATTTGGCTTTGGCCTTACCTCCAGGCGCCTCGGGTGCCAGCTCAACTTGGACAGGGTTGTTGTCAGTGTCCAAAGGTTGTGACTCAGTGGTTTCTGCCATATCAGTGGAGATGCAACCCAGAGGTAACTCTGGGACTGACTCGTTCTGCAAGGGACGTCAGGAACCCCCCTGAAGAGGGACTGACTTCATGTGGATTAGCGTGAGTCGGCCCACTGGCTAACCTGAACTCACGCTTGGCGCAGCAGCGCTCGTCACCCGTCAATGGACCTGAGATCAAGTTGGTTACGAAATCACACGTGTCCCACAATAGTGGCGATGGTCAGGATCTTGAAGCAACCACTAGATGCAGAGGGGCAGATATAGGCAATATGGCGAGCAGGACCTGAAGGACCGTTGCTTCTGCTGATTCCACACTCTGGTTGATAATAGATTTCCTCAATAGGAATGATGAAATCTGAAACACTTAAGCTCAAAGGCAAGATTAGTGCAAATGATGCAAAGACAATGTAAAATCTATGCAATTATACCAGTGAAATTACGTAGAACAATTATATATAACTGAAACAAGTTGTTGAACAATCACAAAATGGCGTCCAGGCCAGGGTGTGAATGGGCGTTTCCCTGTGGGAATAGCCTTAAAATGGCGGACGGCCAAAGCTCCATGAGGCAGGAAGGGGGGGGAGGAGGAAGACGAAGAGAATTTAGGCTCCTAAGATAATCAAAACGTACCCAAAAGGTAAAGAATCAAGTTTCCAGGCTCTTCTGTAATGAATAGATCGGTTTGGGAAATCGCGCCTAACAGCTGTTAGGCGTGAAAATAGATCGCTGCTGAAGCGAGGCTTCCTCCTCTTCAGTTTCAGCCAGAAAGCAAACAAAACAAAAAACCAGACAAATTCCCCCTGGTGCTTGCTCCAAACAGCCAAACAGCTGTGCTTCAGGCAAAATAACTTCGGCAAAGGGGCGTTGTCTTACCTGAACGCCTTTTCTCAGCAGGATGGTGTAGAATCCACCGATGGGTAATTTCAGCCTTCCTGCTCAGTGAGACTAAGACAAAGCTTTAGCCACGCCTCCCTCTGGGTATGACTTCCCAGTTTTTGTCGAGGTGAAGTATCTCTGACGAAGTCTTGACGCAAGGCTCCAAATAAAAAGTTAATACACATGCCTAGACTACCTGAACGGGGGGGTGGGGGGTGGATTCTACACCACCCTGCTGAGAAAAGGCGTTCAGGTAAGAAAACGCCCCTTCTCCAGCAGGATGGATGTAGAATCCACCGATGGGACATACCAAAGCCGCTTGTGTCCCTATAGGGAGGGGAAGTCTAGGCCTGTGTCCCCTGAGAAGTAACCACTTGCTGTAGGACTCACCTACCAAAAGCAGCCTCCGCCGTTGCAAACTGATCAATCCTATAATGTTTAATGAAGGAAGAGGGAGAGGACCACGTCGCTGCCCTACAAATCTCCTCAATCGAAGCCTGGGTAGACCAGGCTGCTGAAGCCGCTGTACTACGCGTTGAATGAGCCGTGATGTGTGAAGGAACTGGAAGGGACTGAAAAAGGTAAGCCCTAGAAATGCAAGCCCTAATCCATCTGCCAATGGTGGAAGAAGAAACTTTCCGACCCATTGCAGAGGGTTGAAAGGACACGAACAAAGCCTCCGACTTTCGAAAAGCCAAGGTTCTCTTAATGTAGTACCACAGAGCCCTGTGCACATCCAACTTATGCCACTGTCTTTCCAGACGATGTGAGGGATTAGGGCAGAAGTTAGGGAGGACCAAGTCCTGGGACCTATGGAACCCTGTATTAACCTTTGGAATAAAGGAGGGATCCAACCTTAGGACTACCCTATCCTCATGGAAAATACATAGGTCATCTCTGACCGATAGAGCGGCCAATTCTGAAATCCTCCTGACCGACGTGATGGCCACTAGGAAGGCCACCTTCAAGGTAAGAAATTGAAGAGAGCAAGTGCTAAGAGGTTCAAATGGATGAGAAGTTAAGGCCTGCAACACCTTGGACAAATCCCAAGACGGTAATGATGTACCGTAGGTGGCCTAGCATTAACCGCGCCCTTGAGAAAGGCACTGACCGCTGGGTGTTGCGACAGGGGAACTAGGTTGTCACAGGTGAGAACTGTCGATAATGCCGCTACCTGCCTGCGTATGGTACTGGGTGACAAACCCTTATTTAGCCCTTCCAGTAAATACTCCAATATGTCCGGAATGGTAACAGAGAGCGGCGGGAGCCACTGCCTATTGCACCACGAGCAGAAGTTTCTCCATGTAGCATCATAGATCCTATTAGTCGAGGGGCACCTTGAGGCTTGGATCATCGAAATCACCCCGGAAGAATAGGATTGCCTAGTCAGACTTTCCCGCTCAAGTGCCAGGCGGCTAATTGAAGCCACTGTGGATCCGGATGTTGGAGATTCCCCTGGCTGAGAGCCACTTGGTCCGGAGGAATCCTCCACATTGGCGAGAGCAACAGATCCATAAGGTCGGCAAACCATGGACGCCTTGGCCAGTATGGAGCAATTAAGATTATGTCCGCCTGCTCTTGTATCAGCTTGCGTATGGTCACTTGCAGCAACGGGAGGGGAGGGAAGGCATAAAGCATGCCCTCCGGCCACCTGCACCGGAGGGCATCCGTTCCCTCCGCCCCCTTTGCTGGGAACCTGGGGAGGAATCTGGGGAGCTGCGCGTTCCCCAGGGAGGCGAAAACATCTAGACATGGACGGCCGAACCTATACAATATTTCCCTGAACAGTTTCGGGCCCAGTCTCCACTCCGAGTGGTCCACTGTGGCCCTGCTCAGGGAGTCTGCCTGTTGATTTGCCTCCCCCGATATGTGTTCCGCTCTGATGGAACTCAGAGTAGACTCTGCCCAAAGCCCTATGGACAGGGCTTCCTGCATGAGTGCCCAGGAGCGGGTCCCTCCCTGCTTGTTCACGTGAGCCTTGGCTGCAATGTTGTCTGTCAGGATCAAGACGTGTTTCCCTGACACGAGGGAGGAGAACCGTTGGAGAGCTAGGTGGATGGCCCTGAGCTCAAGCCAATTTATGTTGTGAGCCAGGTCTGACCTGGACCACTGACCCTGGGCCAGGTGGTTCTGAAGATGGGCCCCCCAACCGAACAGACTGGCGTCTGTGGTCAAGGTGATCCTGGGAGGCTCCTTGAAAAGGGTGCCCTTGGTCATGGCGGACGAGGCCCACCATAGGAGTGATGACTGAGTGTGATGAGGAACCCTGACTTTCTTGTTGGAAGCACTGATATTCTGTTTCTGGAAGGGAAGAAGGAACCACTGAAGGTTCCTGGAGTGAAGCCTGGCCCACGGAACGATGCCCATGCAAGAGACCATCTTCCCCAAGAGTTGGGATAGTTGTACCAAGGGTACCACCTTCTCTCCCCGAACCTGTTGGACCAGTTTTCGGATGCTGATCTGATGCTCCTGAGAGAGATAGACCTTGCATAGACCCGAATCTATCAATGCTCCCAGATGGAGCAGACGTCTTGTAGGTGTTGTGTGACTCTTTTTGAAGTTCACGCAGAACCCGTGATCCTGAAGTGTCTGAATCGTGACTGCCAGATCTGACTGAGCTGACTGGAAGGATCTGGACTGTACTAGTATGTCGTCCAGATAACACTGTACGCGCACGGGCATCATCCTTAGATGGGCCACCAGTACAGCCAAAATTTTTGTGAAGACCCCCGGGGCTGAAGAGAGGCCAAAGGGGAGGGCCCTGTACTGGTAATGCCGATGCGCGTAACAGAACCGCAGGAACCTGCGGTGCTCTGGAAGAATCAGGATGTGGAGGTAAGCCTCTGTCAGGCCGATGGAGGAAAGGAAGTCCCCCTTCCTGATGCTGGCCAAGATGGACTTTAGGGTCTACATCTTGAACCTTCTGTAGGTTAAGAAATAATTTAGACCCTTTAAGTCCAGTATCGCCCTCCATCCTCCTGAGGCTTTGGGAACTACGAACAGAATGGAGTAGAACCCCTCTCCTATCTGATCCTGAGGTACCAGTTCTATGGCCCTGATGTCCAGTAAGTGGGTGATGGCTGTGGTGACTAGTTGTGCTTTTGTCGTGTTTCTTGAAACCGGGCACTGTATGAACGATCTGGGGGAGAAGATTGAAACTCTAGAGAGAGATCCTGTCTTGTTGTCTCTCTGACCCAAGCATCGGTGGTTGTGCCCTCCCAGATGTCGTAAAACAATGCCAGGTGACCCCCTATGGGGTAGTCCTCCGTGGTGTCATTTGGACCGCCTGTATGGACGACTGCCCGAACCCCTGAAGGGACGTTTGGCTTGGAACTGACCCCTGGCTCCACTATTCTGGCGGTCCTGTTGACGATCCTGCTTGGGGGGGATAGGATCGTGAGCCTCTGGACCAATCCCAGGACTGCCCTGCCCGAAAGGGCTGCCTCCACTCCCAGGGTCCACTGGGACAGAATGGCTGTCTGCGGTATTCCTGTTGAGGCCGCCTATCTGATTTTTTAGAGGGATGTGCCATGACCTTACGTTTGTCCTTGCCCTCAATGACGTGTGGTTCTAAGACTGCACCGAATAAGTGTGTTCCACTGTACTTGGAGGTTGACAGGCGCCACTTTGACTTTAAGTCAGTTCGCCACTGTTTCAACCACAGCATCCTACGAGATGCCACTGTGGCAGCAATAGATCTGGCCGAACACCTGGCCGAATGAAGAGATACGTCAGCAACATACTCTGAGGCTGCCACTAGCTTCCCCAGTGTCTGGTGTGCCCTAACCTGGTCCTACGGAATGAGCGCCTGAAGATCCTGGAGCCACATTATTGATGATCTTGCAAAGAAAGAGGATGAGGTCGCCGCCTTTATCGCCCATGCCGAAGACTGGTAAGCTCTGCGAAGGGAGAACTTGAACCTTTTGTCCTCCACTTTCAGGAACTCAGCCATGTCCCCTGGGATAGCAGTGGTGGAGAACAGAGAGGTTAAGGGAGCGTCCACGGCCGGCACTTCTAAGAGAGAGGCAAAGGAAGAAGAGACATTATAGAGTTTCTTTTCCATACTGCTTGGAGAAGGAGTGGTGGCCAGGGATGACCACTGCTTCTCTACCATAGTTCGAAAAACTAGCGGACATGGAATTTGTTTCTCCTCTACGACCTTTTCCGCAAATAAGGGGTTGGACTCCTGGCCAGTGGATGTGGATGGTTTGTCCTCCTGAGCCGAGGTCAGGTTGGCCATGGCGCTGGCCTTTAAGAGAAGAGACCTGAAAAGAGAAGGGTCAAAAAGACCCGAAGTAGTCACCTGCTCAGGTGCTGCCTCCTCATCCTCAGACAAGGGCGTGTCGGCTATTTCCAAGTCTATTGACCCCTCCTCACCTAATTGGGAGGAGGTCTCGGAGACACCAGAACCGGGTCTCCTGTCGTGTTCCACCTGGAAAGGAGGAATAGATGGGGGAGGAGGAAGATGTGACGGCCCTTGACTACTCCCAGAGGAGGACATGAATTGCTTGAAAGCGTGATGCATGAATGCCTGGAATTGGCTATGGGACCACATCTCTCCTTGTTCCCTAGAACTGACCCCAACCTCCGTTGGAGCACGCCTGCTCTTGGATGCCTGGTGCGAAGAGGAAGAAGAGGAGCGAGGAGGACCCACCTGCTCAGTTTCCCCGAGGAGACCATGCCCACGGGGCATCCTGTGAAGAGG
This sequence comes from Crotalus adamanteus, assembly GCA_039797435.1. Taxonomy (NCBI): domain Eukaryota; kingdom Metazoa; phylum Chordata; class Lepidosauria; order Squamata; family Viperidae; genus Crotalus; species Crotalus adamanteus. Next base: position 55,302,412 of record CM077935.1, on the reverse strand, counting down.
CAAAAGGTGGCTCAAACGAGGGAGCGTCCAATGAGACAGGGGAAACCACTTAAGCCCCACTGGACCTGAGCCTTTGTGCCTTGGAGAATTCTTTCTCCAGCGCTAGATGTCTCCTCGAGGCCTCTCGCTCGGCTGCTTTAGAAGTCTCTTTGACAGATAAATGTTTGGTTTTTGCTTTTTTCTTCCCCCCCCCCCCCCTCCAATTCATCTGATCTGCGCTTTGTTTGTGCGGGGGAGACACTGGCTTGAGTTGCCTGGGGTGAGGAACTGTCTGCCATTGCAGTCTAGACAATCCTGGTCAGGGGTATCTAGAAGTGGGGGGAACCCAAGCACGCAGATCAAGTAGTCAGAGATGGAAAACCAATCCTTGCTCTGAACAATGGCAATGGCAAGAACAGCCAGACACTCTAATACTGCCTGTCTAGGCCCTGTGGCTAAAGGCCAATGACTATTTGAAACAGGTGGTCAAAAAGGTGCCTCTTCACTCCCCTTACTTAGTTCCAAAGGACTTGAGCTTGTTCCTCAATAATTAATGAACGCAATGATACACTAAAGGCGAGGCAAAGCCCCATGAATTTGGGATAACACCCTAAAGTTTTACCACACTTGCTGTGGGTATATGAAAAATTAATTTACCCCCCGGTACAGGCCTGACTCGCAGACCAAGGCACTAAGGCAAGATCAGAGGTGCTATGCAGCACGATAAGTCCCAACAAAATGGCGTCCGCCTTGTGGGCCTCTCAAGATGGCGGCCGCGCTAAGACTATGCGGTCAAAATGGCGGCCGCGATCCCTTCTGAGCCTCCGAGGAAGCTGAGATCAAAGTTTTAGCCAAAATACAGAACACAAATCACAAAATCAGCAATTAAACGGTTAAACAGGGTGAATCCTGTTTCCCCCGTTTGCTAAATCACTTGCGGTTCGTTGCGCAGCCTCCGTTGTGATCCGGTTGTGGCTGCAGGAAAAAAGCCTCGTGGCTTCGACGCTTGCAGCGAAAGAAAAACACTGGCGGCCGCTCCGAGAAAACTCCGTTCTCCACTGACCAGCTGATCGGCTGAATCGCGGAGGGCTTCGATCAGTTGGGATGGGAGCCCCCACCCAATTGAGGCCTGCAGCCTCCAAGTCCCGAGCCCAAAAGAGCTCCAAACATTTAAAAGGACAGAGTCCTTACCAAAAAACTGTTCAATTTGAGCCAAATCCAATTTGTTGAAGGAATTTAGGAAATTAGAAGTTGAAAATTGAAATCAAATCTGATAAACCTAGTCTAGCTATGGAGCCTAAAATTTTGCGTCCTACTGAGCTGAGACTAAGACAAAAACTGGGAAGTCACACCCAGAGGGAGGCGTGGCTAAAGCTTTGTCTTAGTCTCACTGAGCAGGAAGGCTAAAATTACCCATCGGTGGATTCTACATCCATCCTGCTGGAGAAGCTGTACTACACAAATTCAAAATGGTGGCCGCTATAGAAATCCCTGACCGAGCCTGGTCAGAGAAGAAGCCACGAGGCTTCAAAATGGCGGCCACCAGCTAGAAACACGCGTGCTTGCCAGGGGAGTGTGAATATTCAAACCCCCCACACACACACCACAACGAAGGAAAAACTCCCCCCGCTTCTATCAGAAAGTTTTTGGAGAGTTCAGTAAAAGTTGAACTCAGGGAAAGGAACCCACCCCAACCCCCCAGTCCTGGAGAGGAGTGCTACTCTAGCCCTGCAGGGAAAGGGAAGGGATTCAGATTTTCAAGAGAGGTAATAATCTCCACTGAATTTTTCCAGTCTCAAAAAAGAGAATCCACCAATGGATCAATAAAATCTAGTCTGACCTGCTCCAAACGTGAGAGTCAAGAAATCACGTCCTCATGGGCGAAAGACCAGGATGAAAACTGGGAAGTCCCAAATAATGAGGCGGCGTGACAACTTGACAACTTGGGTCTCATTGGGCAGGAGGACTGAAATAACCCATTGATGGATTCTTCAGTCATCATGCTGGAGAACAACCTATTTTCCAAAGCATCAGAAGGCAATAATAGATGAAAACTAATCAAGAAGAAAATCAGCCTAGAACTAAGGACTTGTGAAAACAACTAACCAGTGAAAAGGCTTGGCTTCAGAAGTTGTGGATGCTCCATCACTGGGGGCTTTTAAGTAGAGATTGAATATTCCATTGTCTGGAATGGTATATGTCCCCTGCTTGAGCGGAGGCTTGGACTAAAGAACTCAAAGGTCTCTTCCAGCACTCTTTGAGAGAAGCGCTGCCAACCTCTCCCCCTCCCCTCATCCCTTCCTGGGCACAGAGAGAGGGAGGGAGGGAGGGAGGGAGGGAAGGAAGGAAGGAGGGAAACAGGAAGAAAGGGAAGGAAAGAAGGAAGGAGATGGGAATGGGAAGGAGGGAGGGAGGGAGGGAGGGAGGAAGGAGATTGGAATAAGAGGGAAGGAGGGTCTGAGGGAAGTCCTGCCTTAGCACTTGGCCACCAGCAGCCCTGTTGCCCTTTCGCCATCCTCTGGTAGTCTCCCATCCTATTGCTGTGGATGCTTTGGTTACAAAGCCACGTCTCCTCTCATGGAGAGGGAGCGGGCCTCCCTCTGACCCACGCACTTTCCCCTCCTGCACCCACCATGAGCAACCTGGCCAAGGAGAGCGAGCACAGAAGCAGTAGCCTTGAGGAGGAGGTAAACACAGCTGGGCACCCCCTCGGGGAAGTGCAGCTAGGGTAGGCAGGGCTGTGGGGTCCTGGTGCCGTGGGAGCTCAAGGGCCGGGCTGGGTGCTTGACCTCCGCTACCCAGGGCTCCAGGCAGTCCGTGCCACCGTCCAGGGGCCCCCTGCATGGCCTGAGGCTCGGTGAGGCTCCTCCAGTGGAACATGCCCCAGCGCTCGCCCCAGTCCCACCCCCCCGCCAGAGACCCTCAGATCTGCCCCAGTCCTGCCCAGGCCTGCACAAGTGCCCGACACGAGTGACGTCGAGCTGGCCACGCCCATGCCAGCCACACCCACCCAGTGGGCCACACCCATCAGGCACCCGATGATAAATAAGTGGGGTTTGGGTTGCAGTTTGGGCACTCGGTCTCTAAAAGGTTCGCCATCACTGTTCTAGTTTAACCCACTGCTGTCACAAGAGATATTTCTGATAAATGCCTGTCCAGTCTCTTCTTAAAAGCTTTCAGTAATTGGGCACGCACAACTTCTGAAGGCAATTTAAATTTAAAACCTACAAACTACAGTAATATATGCTAATCTCCAAAATAAAAGCAAGGAAACATATCCTTATAGAATGCTTTGTGAGGAGGCTGGCTAGCATTTCTACAAGTACTGTACTTAGAAACACAATAGTAAGTACTTAAAAAGAAGACCAGTTTCCAAAGTGCTTGCGAACAGTTTGCAAGCAATCTAGAGTAACAACAAGAAAAATTTAAAATACTTACAGAAGCAGTTCTAGTCCTGAAGCCCAAGCAGCAGCAGCGATTCTCCACCAGCACCAACAAAAAAAACTCTGGCTCTGCTCGTTTGGCCATGTGACCAGGGACAAAAAAAAATAGCCCTGCCTGCTTCGTAAGCTGAAAGGCCCAGGCAAGTCCCAGAGTTCAAAATGGCCACAGCTGCAGCAGGGACTGAATTCAAGTCACATGGCTACACAGGCCTCTTTTTGCTCCCAGTTTTGAATTTCTAACATAAGTACCCTTTCTGAATTAATTTTTGTGAAAATTCATTAAATAAACATTTTTACCTGGAGGATTACCTGTAGACCACAACCTACGTCTTGGTAAGCTAGAAAAATGTGGGCTAGACAACATCCCCACCAGATGGATTTGTAACTGGCTGACAAACCGTACTCAACAAGTAGTCCTTAAATGGAGGGAAGTAAGCAGTGGGGTACCACAAGGTTCCATCTTAGGACTAGTACTCTTCAATATCTTCACAAATGACTTAGGTGAGGGAATAGAAGGGGAACGAATCAAATTTGCAGATGACACTAAGCTGTCAGGAATAGCCAACACCCCAGAAGACAAGCTCAGGATCCAAAAAGATCCTGACAGACTTGAACAATGGGCCCTATCCAACAACATGAAATTTAATGTGGAGAAAAGCAAGGTTTTACATGTAGGCAGGAAAAACCAAAGGTAGAAGTACAGATTCAGTGAAACCTGACTCAAAAACAGTAACTGTGAGAAGGACCTTGGAGTCCTAGTGGACGATCACTTGAATATGAGCCAGCAGTGTGCCGCAGCAACCAAAAAAGCTAATACAATCCTTGATTGTATAAACAAAGGCATAGAATCAACATCACATGAAGTATTAGTACACCTTTATAAACTCTTAGTAAGGCCACACCTTAAATACTGCATCTAGTTTTGGTCACATTACAAAAAATTTGAGACTCTGAAAAAGTGCAAAGAAGTGCAACTAAGATGATTAAAGGCCTGGAGACTAAAACATGAATGGTTGCAGGATTTGGATTTGGCTAGTCTAGAGAAAAGGATGGGGGGGGGGACATGATAGCAGTAGTCCAGTATTTGAGAGGTTGCCACAGAGGGGGGGGGGTCAACTTATTTTCCAAAACACCAGAGGGCAGGACAAGGAACAATGGATGGAAACTAATCAAGGAGAGAAGCAACTTGGAATTATGGAGAAACTTTCTAACAGTGAGATCAATTAACCAGTGGAACAGCTTGCCTTCAGAAGTTGTGGGTGCTTCATCGCTGGAGGTTTTTAAGAAAAGACTGGACAGCCACCTGTCTGAAATGGTATAGGGTCTCCTACTTGAGCAGGGGGTTGGACTAGAAGACGTCGAAGGTCCCTTCCAGCTCTGATTCTGATTCACTAACAGCAACTATATATTTCCCTCCACATACTAGTACTTCAAGTTCACCCTGTTTGTTCCCTAAACTTTGAGCATTTGAGTCCTTTATGGGTATTTTTCTTGTATCTCCTACTTTATAACTGGTGTTTCCATCCTTTCCATCATTCTCTACTTGTTTTTCTTTTTTTATTTCTTCTCTTTACTCCCTACCTCATGTGATTTGTTATCTAGTGGTTTTTGCTTGGAATTAGGTTCTAAAGGTCATGAAGATTGCCCCCTCCCCCTCAATTTTAATTTAAAGCCCTTTTGATAAGATGAGCCAGTCGTTTTCTGAATATATTCTATCCAGTTCTTGTGAGGTACAGTCCATCCCTCCCCAGTAGCCCTTCATGTAGGTAATGCAGACCATGGTCTAAGGCACGGGTGTCAAACTCGTGACGTCACGACGTGTCATGACTTTCCCCATTGCCGGCAATGGGGTGGGCGCGGTTTTGGCGTGAAGCATCCAGCCCGCAGGCCGGCAGTTTAACAACCCTGGTCTAGGAAAACGAAGTTCTCCTGACGACACCAGTTTTTAAGACAGTGGTTTGTTTCTAAAATCCTTTGCTCCCTCATTGGATGTTAGCCTTTTGTTGGAAGGATAGATGAAAACACCACTTGTGCTCCTAATTCTTTAACTTTCTTCCCTAGCTGTTCATAATCTCGTTATTGTTTTTAGATTCATTGTTGTGTCATTGGTCCCCACGTGTAGAAGAAAGGGGTAGTAATCAGTGGGGTTATTTTAGTAAGGTACTCAGTTACATTTTTGCTCCAGGGAGACAATATACCTCCCTAGATTGACTGCCTGGTCTGCAGACTATAGTTTCTGTTCCCCTAAGAACTGAATCTCTCACCAATATTCACCTTTTTTCCCTAGGGAAGTCTAGGATACTTTTTTTTCCTGTCGCAGGACTACTGGGTTGTGCCTCTTTTTAAGAAACTATTGATGACTGCTCTTTCATAGGTATCTGCATATTTTCTTCCATGGGGAGGCTATGAAAGAATTGTTCAGCTCCAGAGGTGCCTCATTGGAGTGGGCTAGTGTAGATAGTAGGGGCTTTGCTCTTGGTTGTTTTCTTCTAAAAGTGATATGTTTCCATCTGTCTTGCTCTTTAGGTACTTTTTAAGAAGAAACTGGACAGCCACTTGTCAGAAATGGTATAGGGTTTCCTGCCTGAGCAGGGGGTTGGACTAGATGACCTCCAAGGTCCCTTCCAACTTTATTATTATTACTACATATGTAGGGTCATTTTTTACGGAAGCTGTTTGTTCCCTATTGTGTTCAATTTGGGTGTATCGGTTTTCTTCTTTATGTTCATATATAGGGTCATTTTTTTAGAAGCTGTTTGCTCCCTATTGTTTTTCATGTTGGTGTAGTCTTCTTGTTTAGGTTGGGATTTCTCACTTTGTTCATTGAGTTTCAGAGTGACTAGAGTTGCCTCTAGACCTTTTACTTTTTCTTCTAGTAATTCAAGTAGCTTACATTTGATACATACATAGTTTGGGTCTTCTGTGAGCATAAGCTGAAACATATGACACACTTTGCAAGTCACTATAGCGTCAGTCTCTATTTCCATGACTTTGTTAAAAAATTGAAAATTTCTAAAAAATAAATATTTTCCCTGTTGTGAAGTGTCAGTTTACAATAGTTTACAAGAGTTCTTGGCCTTTTGTTCTCGGTCTTGGAAAATTAATAACTATCTTCCGTTCTGAAGTGTCTGTCTCTTTTTCTGTGTTCTTTTCCTCTTAGCTCGTTAATTTAAAAAATTCTTAAGAATTAAAATAAGTAAACTGTTTTAATTGAAAAAAATTAAAAAGTTGAAGATTTTTTAAAAAATTGAAAAAATTAAATTTGAAAAAGATTTAAAATAGGAAAAGAATTTAAAAATATTTAAGAGTTGAAAAAAGATTAAAATTTGAAAAAGAACTTTTTTAAAAAAGGAATTCAGAGATTTTAAGTATTTAAGAATTTACAAGAGTTCTTGGCCCTTTATGAAGTAATATGCACTTCTTTTTTGTTGGAAGTATCAGGCTATTTTCTAGGAGATGCTTTGCTTTTAATCCTCTACTCCCTGACTTGAAAGTTTATTCCTTTCCTCCCTGTCCACAAGTGTTTTGTACTTATCCTTTTCTTCCCTGCTTTCTTGCCCTTTGGTTGCTTGGCCACTGCTGGGTTTTCAGGTACAATGTGCTGATGTGGGCACTCTGCTTAGCTGGTCCACTGCGCTGCTCTCAGCCACTGCTGTGGGCGCTGCTGTTCAGTTGGTCCTCTGAGATGCTCTCAGCCACTGCTAACCCACCGTGCTGGTCTTAGTCGCTTCTCAGTATGCTTTACTCCTCTGCCATGTAGCTCTGCACCGCTGCTGCTCAAGGTCTGCCGTACTGCTCTCACAGCCGCTGGTTTGCTGCCACTTAGCTGTTTCACCGCTGCTCAGTGGCCTCTGTTTGCACTACAATGGCTCCACTCAGGTGTCAGGCTGGGTCACTGGGCTGCCTCTCCTTCTCTCAGATGGGTCGTTGGGCCATCTCTCGGTTGGGACACTGGGCTGCCTCTCAGCTGGGCCACCTCACAGTTGGGCCATCTCTCACTTCTTTGTTCAAGGAGTTCAAGTTCTCTTTTTAGTCCCTCCTGTAGCTAAACTTGATGTTGCCCTCTCCCATGCCATATATATTCCTCCTCCTCTGCTCAGTTTAGCTCCCTATCCCAGGAATAGAGAAGAGATAAAGCCTTCAATTGTGTTGATCATGAGATGTGATGGAGAGCCTTACAAGATCTGAGGGGACCAGCCCATCTGGTCAAGTTGGTGCAATCACTACAGAAATCAGGAAGCCACTGAGCGAACACCATATGGAGACACCAATTGGTTTAAGATACAGAAAAGAGCGTGACAAGGTTGCATTCTCTCCCTTTTTTAATTCAACCAGTATGCCAAAATGATGAGAAAATCAGATCTTGAAAAACCAAAACTCGGGGTAAAGATTGGAGGAATAAACAGCAACAATCTTCGATATGCTGAGGGTATCTAATAAAGGCATAAGGACGGGTGGGAGGAAAGCAAATCCCTCAAAAGAACAAGGTCAAATGGAAGGAAATAGGAAATAAAAACGGAACACAATAACATGCCCACCACAAACACTTTATTCTACCTCTGACATCCTTTAGCCACAAGACCAACCTCCGCAATCCCAGGCTCTCAAAGTACTGCCACTAAACCACTGACATCTTTTCCTTCCCATCCCCAAGAAACACTTCCAAGTATCCCTTAATCTTCCCGCTTCCTCCCTCATCGTAGCGCCCTCAAACCTCGGAAACCCTCCCCAGGTGTCCCTCAATCCAACCCCTCACCCACACCCTCAGGACAAGCCTAACGCGCCTGTATAGCCCAGTGTGTCTTCTCACGAGTAAACACACACGCAGGCGGCGCAAATAGCAGCATCTCTTCTCCAGTAGCCCACGAGATCAATGAGATCAGCTGCTTCTTCCCACTCACCCTGGGGCGTCCCCCACCCGATTGGGGCCCGCGGCTTTCCCCGCGCGTCAGCCGCACCCACTTGGTCTTGGGAGTACCAGAAGGAAATCCGCACCTGCTCCTGCTCCTCCCAGGGCGGCTGCCATGGCGTCGGATCTTGCCGGGTCGCGGCGTGAAAGCCCGCAACCCTCGTACCTCTCCCAACGGCAGGAGCTACTCTCGTTCAGAAATGACTGCCAGCCACGAAGTGTAAACCTAGCACAACATGGCGGCCGGCTGGTGAAGAGAAAACAGAGGCGGGTGGGGAGCGCCGCTGGAAGCGTCGCGTTGTACTCTGGGATACTGGAAGACTGACTGTTCCGCTCCGGTGCGGAAGATGGTGGACTCAGCCGAATGGCCAATCTGCCGCACTGGAGACAACGCGAGGGAGAAGGGGGAGGGCGTTGCGATGACGCCACGGATTCTAACATAAGCCGAGGAAAGCGAGCCTCTCTTTCGCATGACTTTATGGTCATACTGACCCCTCCCCCAAAAAAGCTGGATTGCCAGGCGCATGCGCGTAAGGAGACTTTTTTTAAAAAAAATATTATTTTACTTGCTTATTTATTTCAGAATCAGAATAGAGCGGGAAGGGACCTTGGAGGTCTTCTAGTCCAGCCCCCTGTTCAAGCAGGAGTCCCTGTATCATTTCACACAAGTGACTGTCCAGTCTCTTCTTAAAAATCCCCAGTGATGAAGCACCCACAACTTCTGAAGGCAAGCTGTTCCGTTGGTTAATTGTCCTCACTGTTAGGAACTTTCTCCTTAATTCCAGGTTGCTTCTCTCCTTGATTAATTTCCATCCGTTGTTTCTTGTCTTGCCTTCTGGTGCTTTGGAAAATAAATTGACCCCCTCCTCCTTGTGGCAGCCTCTCAAATACTAGAATACTGCTATCGTGTCTCCCCCCCCCCCCAGTCCTTTTCTCTAGACTGGCTATTCCCAAATCCTGCACTGGTTCTTCATATGTTTTTGTCTCCAGGCCCTTAATCATCTTAGTTGCTCTTCCTTGTATTTTTTCCAAAGTCTCAATATCTCTTTTGTAATGTGACCAAAACTGGATGCAGTATTAGAGGTATGGTCTTACTAAGGTTTTGTAAAGCGGTACTAACACTTCACGTGCGCCAAGATTTTTTAAAGATATGATACTGTTGAAAGAAAAGTCTTCATCCTGGTTCATCCAAGCTGGGGATAAATAAACAACATGGCGACTGCTCTGGGAAGAAGGTTGCAGTTTATTGAAGAGGCAGAAATACGGTTCTTGCAGGAAAGACCAGAGAAAAAAGGGAAGGGCTGAGCACATGGGTGGTAGGTTTTTATAGTCTCTGAAAGCCTTTTGTTTGGAATAGTTTCCTGTTCCTGTGGCATGAACTTTGAGGCTATTTCCTGTGTCATGTATTCTGACCTGAGTTTAGGTATGCCTCTCTGGTATTCTTTATGGTGATGGGTTAGTCCTATTATCATATCCTGCTTCCCTGGTGATGGGGGCTAATGGCTCCTAGAGTTTGGGTGGGGTATGCAGATTTTAGGTCATTGTCTTCTTGATCTCCTAGCTGGGGCCTTTCTGATGGTTTACATCTGCATTTGTATAGAGCTGGCTCCTGCTTGGGACAGAGAGACTTGGGGGCAGGGTTGGTTTCTGCTTTTAAAAATCCTTTTGAGGAAATATATTTTTCTGCCCTTTTTAATATTTCCTTCTCTGGGGAGCTGACTTCCCACAATACAATGGTTCTGAGATAACATCTGCCAACTCCTTCAGAATGTTGGGATGTAATCCTTCAGGTACTGGTGATTTACATTCATCAAGGTCAGTCAGGTGTTCTCTTACCATTTTCTTGATTATTTTATTTTTTATTTCTAGTTCGTCTTTTACAGTTATGTTTTTGGTAGGTTGGCCTATAGCACGGGTGTCAAACCCGCCACGTCTCATGACGTGTTGCGATGTATCACGACTCTTTGCATTGCCAGCAATGGGGTGGGTGCGGCTTTGGTATGATGAAACTGGCCCATGGGCCGGCAGTTTGACACCCCTGGCCTATAGTTTCTTTTCTGCTTTCTCTCTACTGCCTGTTACTTCCTTGCCATCTTCTCTCTTTAGTGGACTGACTGTTTCCTTGACTTTTTTTTTTTGTTATTTATATGTTGAAAGAAACTGTTTTTATTATCTTTGACTTTTGTTGCAAGTCTCTGTTCATTCTGAGCCTTTGCTCTTTGCAGATTCGGGCTATCTGCTGATATTCTGCCTTAGTTATCTGTCCCTCTTTCCATTTTTTCCATTTTTTGTACTTGTTCTTTTTGTCTTTCAGTTTATCAGATCTTTGTGCAACCATGCTGGTTTGTTCTTGGATTTCTTGTTTTTCTTTTTCAGTGGTATTGTGTTGGACTGGGCTTTATTATTCGGCAGCAAATCAATTTATTATTGATTTGCCACCCATCTCGTAAGGAAACGACTCTGCATGGCTTCCAGCATTAAAATATTAAAATCCTAACAAATACCTTTAAAATAATAAAAATAGAAATCCCAATCAAGATAAAATATAGTTAAAAGATGGGGAGGGAGGGAACAGGATGTGTGGGGGAGGGAGGTGGGAGAGGGAGGTGGGATTGCCTCTTAATTCAACAACCACCTCCAATGTGATACTCCCCCATTGGGGCCCCAAGCCATCTGGCAGAGCCAGGACTTCAAGCTCCTGCAGAAGGACAGAAGGATGGGAGCCAATCTCACCTCAGGGGGTAAAATGTTCCAAAGGACAGGAGCCATAGCAGAGAAGCCCCTTTTCCTGGACCCCACTAGCCAGAATTTCTTGACCAATGGGGCCTGCAGGGAACCAGTCTGTCTGGGGTAGTGCAACCCCATCCAGAACTAAGTCGGTTAAAGCCTTGAAGCTCTGTGCACTCAAACCCTTTCTGTCTTGCCAGGGTTCACCCAAAGCCTGTTGTCCCCCATCCAGGCCCCCACAGACTCCAAGCACCACGAGTGGGTGACAACAGCATCACATGGATCACCAGGGATGGAGATATAAAGTGGAGTATCATCAGCATACTCAACCCTTGGTGGTGAATGATCTCACCCAGAGGCTTCATGTAGATGTTAAAAAAGAGCAGAGAGAGTACCGAGCCCTGCACTATGCCATAGAGGAGCGGCCATGGGCTGGACCTCTCACTCCCTATCAACACCAATTGGGACCGGCCTTAGAGAAAGGAGCCAAACCAACACAAAACTGCACCACCCAGTCCCAAACATGGCAGCCGGCCCAAAAGGATACTGGTAAGTGTGCACCAATATGATGAATCTTCAGAGACAGTCAAATCTACTGTGCAGTGGAAACTTACTGAGTAGACAAACAAGCTTGCCAAAGTAACTACAATGGGTGGGAGCAAGGAAATGGTTGCATAAAGGGAGGATGCTAAGATAGACATGTAGCAAAAATTAGCTGGGTCTTCAGAGTGGAAAATGGAAGAATAGAAGCTGCAAAAACAGCTGTAAGAGGAGATACCTAGTTTAACAGGAAAACTAGCTGAATGGGATAATGGGAAAGGCAAACTGAACTGAAAAACAGGAAAGAACCTATTCTAAGGAGCCATAAAATATCCCCAGAATTCAAAACAGGCAACTGAGCATGCTGTCAACTCTGCAACAAACCTGGCTGAAGCCATCTTACTCGTTTTTGGTTGCCACAGGGTTGGGGGGAGGAATGGGAAGTTTTATGCTAGCCTAAACAATTCTCTGTCCCATGGGAACCAAGGTGATTTCTGTTCCCTCAGCTGGCGGGGGGTTGAACCTAATGTTACAAAGCCTGCCAAACTATTTTTTGGGGAAACGTAGTTGATTGCATAGACGGTGGGGTGGGAAATATAACTTTGTAATACTGTTACTTTTGGAGGGAACTTTAGTCTTGGTTTCGCTTTTGACCGTGCTGATACTTTGTAACCAATAAACGTGTTCTTAGAGGAAAACTAAAGCCTCAGAGTTCTGCTTTAATTGGTCTCATATATCGGAACCATGACATATGCCTAATATCTTATTGAATATTATTTGACATACCTTGCATATATTATCTCTTAATTTAAATGTACATATGATGTATGATTTAGTATGTAGCAGGAAATATGTAGGAGGTGGTCGGGAAGTGTGTAACCTCATAGTACCTCAGACAATGGGGAACAAGGAGAGATGTGGCAGCTGGGACAATGTTGTATAAATAAATAAATAAGTATTTTGAGTTGGAACTTTGGAGAGAACTAAGCTGTGGTAGAGGACAGGAAGACCTGGAGGAACATTGTCCATGGGGTCGCGATGGGTCGGACACGACTTCGCAATTAACAACAACAACAACAACAACAAGCTGTGATAACTTCTCTCCCTGCTTATTGCAATAAACGAAACAAAGAGGTCTTAACTGTTTCTTGGCTGGTTATTGGTCAGGCGAGCTTGCCACTGGCTGCAAAGAAAAGTAGCCAGGAGCACATAACATAAGGAGGAACCAATATACAGCCTTTAGGAAGTTTGTCTTTGGTAGAAAATTGTCTGATGCAGTCTGCTACATAGGGCAATAGTAAATAGTTCCTCTGTGTAAGTGTGTGGGTGGGTTTGAGAGAATTTTGAACACTGAAAAGAGAAAATAGCCCATGAAACTTCTCCATGTGATTTCTTCACACTAACTCATAGGATACTCTTAACCCCTAAAAAGAGTTTGAAGCTGATCTGTAATTGCTTTCATTTTTTACCTACTGGTACCTGTAATGGGCTATGACCATGGTGGTGAACCTATGGCACGCGTGCCAGACTGGGCACGCAGAGCCCTTTCTGTCAGCACGCGCGCCAGAGGGACACTCCCCTCCCCCTCTCCACGTGCGCCTGACTAGTGGGAACTGCAGAGGGCAGGGAAACCGAATTCAGTAGCGCTCTCACAGGAACAGCTACAAGAGCTGGGCGGGGAGAGGGGAACCAGTATAAAAGGAGCAGGTTTTGGCAGGAGTGCAGCGAGAGAGAGAGTGAGAGACAAGATGGCCTTTGGAAGCGATGGTGGGCGTGAGTTTGGAGAAGACAAGTATGCAAAGTTTGCGCTTTGCAGAAGGCTAGTGGGGGAAGGAGGACATGTGAGTTTGGACTTTGGAGAAAGGGAGAGAGAGAGAGAGAGAGGAAGGAAGGAAGGGAGGGAGGGAGGGAGGGAGGGAGGGGGAAGGAAGGAAGGAAGGAAGGAAGGAAGGAAGGAAGGAAGGAAGGAAGGAAGGAAGGAAGGAAGGAAGGAAGGCCGGGCCCACCAGCACCGCTGGGCAGATGCGTGGCCAGGCCTGCCCAGGTGATGCCGAAGCCAGCCAGCCCTTCTGCGGGAGCGCAGGGGGAGGGGGGAGAGCGGCTACCCCCGAGCACCGTGTCTGCCTCCCTTCGGGCTCCCTCAACCTCTTCCCCCCCAGGCTGGGTTTGGTCAGATTCCCCTCTTGGGCAGCACTGCGCCTGCTGCCAGCCCATCCCCAGCCAGCCCTCTTCCTCCATCCTCCTCCTCCTGCAGGTGAACTGTGGCTTACCAAACCAGATGGCGCCTCTCCCCGCATGCGTTCTCAGGCAGAGAAGCTGGGCAGCCACGGCTCTCGCTCCCCTCCAACCTCCATCCACCCGAGGCCCAAGCTCAGCACGCCTGGCTGGCTGGCAATGGGCTGGAGAGCGCCGGATGGTGGCAGCTGCCCCGGGATGAGCGGTAGGCAGCACAGCAAGCAAGGCAGCAGCCCCGTGCGCAGCCCCGTGCGCATGTGTGCCCCTGCCCTGCCAGGCAAGTGGAGCCATGGCATCTGCGGCAGAAGAGTGCAGGCAGGCAGCATAGGGCACAAGGACCCCCAATCCCAGCACAGCCCCTCCCCACTCTACTCCTCCCCCCTCGGAAGAGCTGCAGGGCTCAGGAGCCTCCCCGGTCCCCAGGGCATGCTGGCCACCTTTCTTCCCAAAGGAAGGAGATGAACCACCTTGGCAACAGCTACTGGCCATTGGACGGGCATGGGCAGGGGGGGGGAATTAGAATAACAGAGTTGGAAGGGTCATCTAATCCAGGGGTCCCCAACCCCCATGGCATGCCAACAACCAGTCTGCACAAACAAGCAAAGCCCCATCCGTGGGATGCAGGCAGCACACAAAACCACACACCCTCCGGTCCACAGAAAAACCTCTCTTCGTGGAACAAGCCTCTGGTGCCCAAAAGGTTGGGGACCTCTGATTTTTCTAGTCCAGCTCACACACACACACACACACACACACACACACACACACACACCGCTCAAGCACCATTTCTGACAGATGGCAGTCCAGGGAGGGGGGAGAGCAGGATGCTGGCAACCTGAGGAGGGGCGGTCTTAGGGGACGCCACCCACCCTGCAGGCCAAGGCTGGGTTGGAAGACACACACACACGGTGACAAGGTGAGACAGACCATGCCAATCCGCCTTGGTGCTGCTGAGCTGGCACCCCTGACTTGATTTTTTTTTTTTTTGTTGCTTTTTGGAGTTTTCATCCTGCTTTTGTGAGATGGCAGCATTTGGGAGGGGGTGTAGCTGTCCCCTTGCCCCCCCCCAGCTGAGCAAGATGCCCTCCCCACTGCCCCACCCGCCAGAGACCCCCTGGATCTCCCCCAACGCTGCCCGGCCCCCACAGGCATCCCTCCCCAGGAGCAACATCGAGCTGGCCACGTCCACCCTGACCACACCCACCTAGTCTACCATGACCACTGTAGCCATGCCCACCCAGTGGGCCACGTCCACCCGGCACCCAGTGATACATAAGTGGGTTTTGGCTTGCACTTTGGGCACTCGGTCTCTAAAAGGTTCGCCATCACTGGGCTATGAGAATAATACTGAGGAAAAGGAAGAAGAGCTGCAACAAAGTCAGTAAACCAGATAAGAGAAACCTGAGTCTGAAGCAGAACTGTAACCTGAGTAAGCATCTCGAACCACTCCCTCCTCAATTCTCTTGAAGATTAGGCCATATAAATTTGAACAATTAATAAATAAGAGAAAAGCAAGGGGAGGCACATTCAGACTTGCAAGATTATGTTACTGTGACCCTATAATAAGAGTAATATTAGCACATATAACTCTGGTTTCCTAGTCATCAACGAAGTTGATGTCCTCAAAATGCTGAAAACACCATCAACTAATTAATGTCCTGTACAATTGATCAATAAACCAGTGCCAAAACTATCTTGGCACTGGCATTAGAGCAGACATGTCAAACAAGGCCCGCGGGCCACATCTGGCCCGCAAGGTGGTTACATCTGGCCCATGGGGCCGCCCTGGAAACAACGATGGTCCGACCCCTGCCACCTTGCCACTGGCCCACCCGGCCCAGTGAGCGCACAGTAGGAGGCAAGCACATGGGCTGGTGGAGCCCAACTGCAGCTTGTTGGCCCCTCGGCTGCTCATTGGCCGGCAGCAACAGCCAGGGACATCCAATAAGCTGTGCTCGGGCCTGCCCCACCTGAAGCGCACTTGCACACCTCAGGGCACTGCAGCCAAGGCCACCCATGCCCTGCCCTGCCACCTGCCTCATGGCAGCCTATGGTGGCTCTGGCAGCAGCAGCCTCCAGGAGATAAGTGCAGCTGGGCACCACCTCTGGGAAGTGGGCCTAGGCCTGACTGGGCTGCGGGGTACTGGTGCCCCGGGAGCTCGAGGGCTGGGCGCTTGCCCTCTGCTGCCCAGGGCTCCAGGCAGCCCACGCTGCCTTCCGGGAGTCATTCGCATGGCCTGAGAGGGATGGTGAGAGTTCCTCTGGTGGTCAAGGCTTTGGCACTCGCCGCTGGGCAAGGGAAGATGTCTCAGCTGCTCCAGAGACAGCAAGCCTCGCCAAATGGCCAGTCTGGTACCGCCCAGGAGCCGGCAACATCAGCCTGCTGGCACCTTAACCCCTTGCAAGCTGCCAGCTAGGAAGGGAGGGGAGGATGTGCAGGCAGGAGAGACAAAGGAGTTCCTGTTCTTTCAGGTGCTCCAAGGCCATCTCATCCTCTGGAAACATCCCCACAAACTGAAGACCCAGCAAACATACAACAATTGAGCCCTGTCTCTCTTAATCTTAGTAACTTTAAGACAGCTGGATTTCAACTCCCAGAATTCCCCACCAGCAAAGATCTGGACTGAAAGTACAAAGGGGAAGGCCTTGCTCCAGGGTACAGCGAGGGTGGCACAGGAGACACTGCCCAGAGGCCCAAAACCCTTCATTGGTATACCACACATGTTAAATCACTGGCACCCAACACTTGATGGGCATCCTCCCCCATGAGCCCCCATGCCCTTGCACCCTGGGTCCCCAAACCACATGATGCTCTGAGGCTTTGTGGAAAATATCTGGAAGTCAATGCAGAGGTGCTTTGGGTCTCTCCCCCCCCCCCCAAAGGACAGACCCACAAGGAGGCCCTGAGAGATCTAACCAGCATTGCCTGTGAAAGCTAAATTTTGGATGGATATTTCAGGGATTTTGAGTTCTATTTGGACGTAGCAGAGTTGTTGGGAAAAGATGGAGACCATGGTTCCTTGTTTTCTATTTGGGAAAGCTGGATGTGTCTTGATTTCCCCCCCTACAATCAGAGACCAAAATGCAGCCCTGAAAATATTACAACCTGATCAGAAATGGAGGTAGCTTAACTAGAGAAGTTGAGTAGCCCTTGTGGCTGCTAGACCAGCTTCAGAGTGATGGTGGATTGCTGATTTTTTCCACCATCCATCCAGGAAATCTCTTGTATAAAATATCTAATTTCAATTGTATCAAAGAGGGCTGATGTCAACACTGCTAACATCGGATGTTTTGCATTGACAACAGATGGAAATGTAGCCATCTTTTTCCCTTTCGCTTTTAGAATTAGATGATCCTGGGGGGGGGGGGGTGTGAATGAGAGTCTAGCTAGACATAACAACATTAAGCCTAGCATGAGAATCAAAGTTATTGATCCCAGAGCTGATAAAAAATTGGCGGGCTGGAGAACTGGAGAGGAAGCCCGCACATCAAGCTAATTGCAGAATGTGATTTATGACTGTTGATTGGAGGAGGGAATTGTGCTTTGATACTATGTGCCCAGGGGAGGGGAATTCAGTTTTTGGCTTTGATTATGCAGTGCTGATATTATGCTACTCGAATAAAAGATTCTTTAAGGTAAACAATGCCTTGAAGTTCTTTTGAAGAGTTTCATCTATCGGAACCATGACATTAAGCCAAAAACTCGAATATTTCCTTAACTATCTTGGGGTCCCGAGCCCCAGTCGCTGTCCCTAGAATCAAGGGATAAGCTGACAAAGATTTGGGGAAGATATCAACATGGAAAAAGAAAGAGCGCCTGAAACCAGCACCCCGGTGGCGGCTGCTACCCCAGAGGGGGGAGCAACAGCCAGCGCGCCAGTGGAGAAGGAACTTTTTCAGGCCTCCCAGCTGGGGGCAAAGCCCAAGCTGCAAGGACAGCTGATCTGGTCGTCGGAATGGACCCTACCCAGCAGATCTCCAGACACCTCGAGACGGCCTTACCACCATCAAGTGCTTCAAAGGCGGACGAGGTTGAGCTGCAAAGAGGGTTCCCGCACATCGCATTCCCTAGACCGGTGGAGAACCACGAAATCATCTGCCGCTGAGGACTCGGGTAAGTGGAAGTACCTGTCTGCAGCCCATAGTCAGTCAGTGGAGAAGTTGGTGGAAAGATTTGAGGAGCTAGAGTTGAAGAGTGGAGAACAACCTTCCCGCTCCCCATACGCGAGTGTTCATGATGATCGGTGAGGCAGCCACCAACTCCCACCAAGCGGAACCCCCAATCACCCCCCTGTGCAGATCAGGCAGCCTCCCCATCCTCGAAGCCACCGACCATGGCCTCCAGCCCCGTGGGGAGAGACAGCTCCAGTCATCACCCCTCCCAAAGCCCAGATCGCCACCAATGGGATAAGAGCCCAAGCTGTCACCGGGACAGCCAAACCCCAGATCGACATGCTTACCGGCCACCCAGCCCAGGACCCGTACAACAATGGGGAATGCCACAGCCTTCCCAGGTGGGAAGCCAGCAGTCGCGGTGCAGCAGGTGATGGGGTCCTTGCAACAACTGGGTATCATGCAGCCGCCAGGGGGTCAGCAACTGCTGGGAACACTACAGCAGCAGTGGGGCTGGCTGCCGCCTCTGAACTTGCAGCAACTGCTGAGGGGTCCGCAACCGATGTGGAGCCAGCAAAAACTGCCTCCGGGAATGCAGGAGGGCCTGCAGCAACTGGGGGCACCACAACCCCCCGCAGGCCAGCAGCAGTGGGGATGGCAGCAGCCCCCACCTATGCAGCAACTGCTGGGAGGCTCACAGCAGCTGGAGATGCCATTACAGCAGCCGCTGAGACTGGTGGGGGTCGCATAGCAATTGGGGGTACCACAGCCACCGGCAATGCAACAACAGCCGTGGGGGTGGCAACAGCCCCAGGGTGCGCAACAACCGCTGGAAGGCTTGCAGCAACTGGGGATGTGGCAGCCACCATGGGGGGCCCAGCAACAGTTGGGGATGCAACACCCACAGCGGGGAGGCCAGCAACCACTGATGGGGTCACCTCATAGAGCCACCTTCGATGGGGACCTGGAGAAGTTGACCTTGTTCTTCAATCAGGTGCGCTCTCACTTGAACCACTGTGCCTATTTCTATCCGAACCCAGCTGCTATGGTCGACGTGATTGCGTCCAGCTTGGAAGGAGAAGCATCCGAGTGGCTGAACAATCTGTATAACGAGCAAGCACCTGAGTTAGAGGACCCCCACCTCTTCCTCCTAGGACTGAGAGCAAGGTTCAAGGACCCATCCTTTGCCCTCAAAGTGGAGGAGCAAGTCCACAAAATAAAACAAGCTGGCAGGCCTGCCCTAGAATACGTACAAGATGACGTATTCACAATACGTTGGAAGATGAGATTAAATGTAAGGAAAAGGTTTTACTATCAAACCCAATGGATAATAACTTAAAGGTTTCTATAACTCTGCTTAAGGAGAAATTTAATATGTTAATAGCGGATCAGATGGCAACTAATTTGAGGTATATGAAACATAATACATTTTGCAATACAAATAAACCTGGTAGATGGTTGCCTTACCAATTACGAAAGAAACAGAAATCAAGGACTATAGAGAAAATAATTTATAAAGGTAAAGAAGTGTATCAACAAAATTTGATTAAAAAGACCTTTTTAGATTTCTATTCAAAGTTGCATGCTAGTGAAAGTATACAAACTTCAGATATAGAAAAATATTTACAGGAAGCACATTTTCCTAGACTTACAATTGATCAACGTGATGGGATTAATGGTTTAATTACTTCTGAAGAGATTATTTTTGCAATTAAACAATTGAAGGTTGGTAAGGCTCCAGGTACTGATGGATTAACAGCAATTTATTATAAAATGCTACCTGAAGAAATGATAGAACCATTAAAGGAACTTTTTAATAATATTTTGCTGGGAGCAGAGGTACCTCCATCTTGGAGAAGGGCTTTTATATCATTGATTCCAAAGGAAGACCAGGATCTGTCCCAACCTAAAAATTATAGGCCTATATCTCTTTTAAATACAGATTATAAGATCTTTGCAAAGATATTGGCAAATAGATTAATGAGGGTCTTGAAACAATTGATTCATACTGACCAATCTGGATTCATAATGGGAAGATATATGAAATATAACGTAAGGCAAATTGTTAACTTAATAGAGTATTTGGATAAGAACAACCAAATCCCTGCTGCTTTAATATTTATAGATGCTGAAAAAGCTTTTGATCAAGAGCCGAGGTGGCGCAGCAGTTAGAGTGCAGTACTGCAGGCCACTTTAGCTGACTGTGTTCAGCAGGTCAGCGGTTCAAATCTCACCGGCTCAAGGTTGACTCAGCCTTCCATCCTTCCAGGGTAGGTAAAATGAGGACCCAGATTGTTGGGGGCAATGTAAATATATAAATACATTGCTTACTAGTGTACACCGCTTAGAGAGTGCTTGCACTTAAAGCGGTATATAAGTCTCATAAATAAATAAATAAATAAATAAATAAATTAGATTGGAAATTTTTATTGAAAGTTGTAGAGGAAATGAATTTTGGAGATAAATTTTTGTGTGCTCTCAAGGTCATATATCAGCAACAATCTGCACAAATTATAATCAATGGGGGATTAACAGATGCATTTAAGATTGAAAAGGGTACAAGATAGGGTTGTCCCTTATCCCCCTTGTTATTTGTATTAACAATGGAGATTTTACTCATTAAAATTCGAGATTCATCTAAATTAAAAGGAATAAAAGTAAGTAAGAATGATTATAGGTTGAGAGCTTTTGCTGATGATTTGGTTGTGACGTTATCCCATCCAACAGATTCGGTCAGGGACTTGGTTGAAATTTTAACGCAGTATGGACAGGTCTCTGGTTTTAAGGTGAATAAGAATAAAACTAAAATAATAGCGAAAAATATGTCTATGAAGGCAAAAGATATTATAGCCAAAGTAACAGGTTTTGAAGTAGTTAATAAGGTTAAGTATTTAGGAGTATATATTACAACATCTAATGGAAAATTATATAAGAATAATTATGAATATTTATGGGTAAAAGTACAAAAGGATTTAAATGATTGGAAAAAAGTACAATTATCGTTGTTGGGGAGAATTTCAGTAGTAAAAATGAATGTTCTACCAAAGTTTCTTTTTTTGTTTCAAATGATACCTATTTTTAAAAAAGATGCAAATTTGGATGAGTGGCAGAAGGGTATCAATAAATTTATCTGGGGCGGGAAGAAACCAAGGGTAAAGTTTAAGATTTTACAAGACACTCGAGAAAGAGGTGGACTTAAAGCACCCAATTTGAAATTATATTATGATGCGGCCACTTTAACTTTGATAAGTGATTGGCTTAATTTAACAAATAAATATATTCTTGCTCTTGAAGGTTGGGATTTATTATATGGCTGGCATGCATATTTAATTTTTAATACGAAAGTAGATTTGGTTTTTAAGTCGCATATTTTAAGAAATGCCTTACTTCGAGTTTGGAAGAAGTATTATTATAAGTTAAATTATAAAATACCTATTTGGGGATTCCTGGACAAGCAATTCAGGGGGTTTCTAAGGGGGTGAATTTTGATAATATTTCGTATAAAGAATTACTTATTTGGTTGGGTACTGATTGGCAATTAAAGTCTTTAGATTTGTTAAGGCAAGAAAATATTTTACAATCATGGTTTCAGTATTTACAAATAGTGGATAGGTGGACCTTAGATAAGAAAGTTGGAATAACTTTAGGAGATGAAAATTTAGTAATTCAGATTAAAAATCAGAACCAGGCCCATATAAAAAGAATTTATAATGTGTTAATAGAGTTGGATTCGGAAAGCGACCTGGTAAAGGATTGTATGGTTAAGTGGGCCCAGAATATCCAGGAACCGATCTCATTGGATTTATGGGAGATGATTTGGACTAGAAATGTTAAATTTACACAGGCTCAAAATTTGAGGGAAAATTTTTATAAAATGTTTTATAGATGGCATTTGGATCCTAAAAAGTTGTCTTGTATGTATCCGAACTTGCAGCCCAAATGTTGGAGATGTGGTAGTTCTGAAGCAACTTATTTTCATGTTTGGTGGACTTGTAAAAATATTAAAGCTTTTTGGATTATGATTTGGTGGAACATTCAAAAGGTTTTTAAAAGGAAGATTAAGTTTACTCCCCAATTATTTCTTTTGGGTATTTTTGTGGATTTTGATGCTAAAGAAACTATTTTAATGTTGAATTTAATAACAGCAGCAAGATTATTGGTTGGTCAATACTGGAAGAAGGACTCTCTGCCGGTTTCTAATTTAGCAGAAATGGCCAAAATTTCTGCTTATTTAAAGGATCATTCACAAGAGAGATATGTTATATGTTATTGTATGGAGAAGATGGATACAATATGTTCAGAAGAAATATGGAACTACAAAGTTTCATTTATCTTATGAATAATGGGTTTGTTTATAAAATTATGTTGTTAAAGTTTGAAGGGAGTTAAGGGTTAGTATGATTTTGGTTATTGTATAATTAGTAAAGTTAAGTTGATTATGTTTAATATGTTTGTATAACCCTGTACTTGGCTCTGGGAAGTCGGGGGGGAGGGTGGGGGGGAGGGGGGGTGGGGGAGGGTGGGTTGGAGGTTAAATAGGTCAGATAAGTAGAAATAGTTTTATTGTATATAATATTGATGTTGTAATTTGGAGAGAGGAATTGCTCGGGCATTTTCCCTGGACTGCATCCGGAGTGGGATGAGAAGGTAGGAGGAAGGGGAGAAGCAAGTAGGAAGGTGGAGGAGAAAGAGGAGAGGAGGAGAGTGGTGAGGAAGAAGAGGGAGGAAGAGGGAAGTAAGGGAGGAAGTCAGAGGGAGGATGCGGTTTGGGGGGGAAATGAGTGAGCAATACCAAAAGTTGTGTGTATAAATTTATTTTACTCTTTATCTGAAGTATTTTGTATGAGTGTAATGAAAAATGGAAAATAAAAACTTAAAAAAAAAAAAGAGTTTCGCAAGATCCCAGACCACCTGCTGGGCCATCGATCAAGTGTTTCAGATGTGGACAAAAGGGACACCGAACAGCGATTTGCCCTGTCCCTTACCCCCAGCAGCAGAATAGACTGGGACCACCAGTGAGGAAGAAACCAGCCCAGCAACAAACCAAAGAGGAATCCAACTGGATCACACAGGAACCTGTTGCCCAAGTCACATCCCACACGCAGGAGAGTGCCGAGACCCAAGCCGGACCTGCCGGTACTCTACCCTCCTACAACAGCGACGACGAAGGAGAGAACGACCTGATGGTGAGTCGACACGTCCCACCTTTTTCACTACCTGCCAAAATCATAATCCCTAAGACGGGGGCACAGGTAGATTTAAAAGTACTAGTCGAATCCGGATGCTCGCGGTGTGTTATCAGCTTGTCACTTGCCCTGAAAATGGGTATACGAGCAAAGCTGCTCTCCAAACCCGTGAGGTTTGAACAAGCCGATGACTCCCTAATGGGAGGAACTTTAATCACACAATTGACCGAACCCCTATGCTTAGAAATAGGTGGGCACTGGGAGTTCATTCGTTTCATGGTGGCTCCAAAAATGACTGAGGCTGTGATCCTAGGGCTAGCTTGGCTGGACAAATGGAAGCCGTTTATCTGGTGGGAGAAGGGAATGAGAACTGTAAGATTACCCATAGGACCCAACCCCCCCCCCCTTAACTTGACGGACGTTACAGGAGATTTTAACCCACCCAATGAGCTAGCGGCTTATTGCAACCAGGCGAGCCACTCATCCCCAGCAAGTACCAGGACCTAGCAGAGGCATTTAGTGAGAAAGAATGCAATGCCCTGCCTCCCCACCGGCCCTATGATTGCTCCTTCAAACTGTTACCGGGAGCCAAACTCCCACGACCGAGGATGTATGCTATGTCCCCCCTTGAAATGAAGGAGATGCAGTGTTATGTGGACAAAAACCTAGTGAGGGGATTCATCGAATGGGCCAAGTCAGCTGTGGGAGCCCCAGTGTTGTTTAAAGAAAAAAAGACAGGTCGCTTCATCTCTGCGTGGATTATAAAGGTCTGAACATGGTGAGTGTGGAAAATAAATACCCCCTCCCCCTCCTGAAGGACTTACTAACCCACCTGGCAAAGGGGAGTGTCTTCACTAAGTTAGACATGAGAGAGGCATATTACCGGGTGAGGATAAAGGAGGGAGATGAGTGGAAGACTGCTTTTAACTGTCCCATGGGGAGCTATCAATTTAAAGTCATGCCGTTTGGACTACAGGGGCCCCTAGCTGTCTTGTATCTTGATGACATCCTGATATACAGCACGAATATGACTGACCACGTAAAACTAGCGAGAGAAGTGTTAAAGAAACTGTTGAATGCCAAACTTTACGTTAAACTATCAAACTGTGTGTTTCACCAGACCCGATTAGATTATCTTAGCTACAGAATTTCCATCGAGGGCATTGAAATGGACCCGACCAATGTGAAAGCTGTAATTGAATGGCAGCTTCTAAAGACTCGCAAACAGCTCCAGAGCTTCCTAGGATTTGCCATCTTCTACCGTCAATTCATCCCCTCCTTTGCCGAAATTGCCCTACCCCTTACGGAATTACTAAAAACAGGCAAAGGGGGAGGAAAGCCGCAACCGGGCCAACCACTAGCATGGACTATAAACTGTCAGACCACTTTTGAAAACTTAAAAAGACTATTTGCTGTTGAACCGGTTTTAAAGCATCCCTGCCCAGGGAAGCCCTTTGTAATTCAAGCTGATGCCAGCGACATGGCCGTCGGAGCTGTACTACTACAAAAGAACCAGAGTGGGACCCTACAACCCTACACCTACACCTCAAAAAAATTCACTGAGTGCAAGAGGAGGTGGGCTGTGTGGGAAAAGGAGGCTTTCACAATCCGCTGGGCTCTATTAAACTGGAGACACTATCTAGAAGGGAGCAAGGTGCCTTTCAAAGTATGGACTGATCACAAAAATCTAGAAGCACTGAAAACTCCCCGCGAATTGGCTCCAAAACGGGTGCGATGGGCGCAGTACTTTAACCATTTTAACTTCACTCTAAAGTACACACTGGGAGGAAAAAACTTCTTAGCTGATGCTTTATCCAGACTTCCCCAGTACAAAAGCCAGCATGAAGAGGTTAATGAGGCAATTATCTCCAATCCACAAACAGCTTCTCAACTCACACCGCACAGAGTCCCACCTTCAAGAGCCCTTAACCCTGATGACCCTGGGGCAAAGAAAATAAAACAAGAGCTCACCGACCAACAGTTCAAGGACAATCAAACCTCCCTAACATGCAGGGATGGTTTGGCTTACAAGGGGGGAAAGCTATACTTGCCAGAGACCCACCGCCTTAACGCTCTCCGACATGGCCATGATGTAAAACAGGATGGACACTTTGGATATTTAAAAAAACTACACCTCATCCGCTGGCAATTCTGGTGGCCGGGATTGAAACGGGATGTGGAAAGCTATGTCCAGAGTTGTGCTCTGTGTGCCACCATGAAAAGAATTTTGGGAAAAAACCCTGGGTTATTGCAAACGGTGGCAGACCCTTCCCAACCATGGGAAGAAATTGCTATGGATTTTATAGTAGATCTACCTGAAAGTAGAGGAAATACTGTCATCTGGACTGTGATAGATTTGTTCTCAAAGCAGGCTCACTTCATCGCCTGCAAAGGGCTCCCATCCGCCCAACGACTGACCAAGATGTTCTTCAAACACATCTACTGGCTGCATGGCGCGCCTAAATGAATAATTTCGGACAGGGGGCTGCAGTTCACAGCTAAGTTTTGGAGAAGTTTTCTCAAACTAATTGGCTCATCTCAAGGTCTATCATCTGCTTTTCACCCATCTACTAATGGGGTGGCTGAATCCGCGAAATCAATAGTGGAGCAATATCTCAGATGCTATGTTAGTTACCAACAGATGAACTGGACTGACCTCCTCCCTTTCGCAGAGGTGTCTTACAATAACTTTGTTCACAGCAGCACCGGCTTCACACCTTTTAAAGTGGCTACAGGAAAAGAGTTCAGCCCGATACCCAAATACCCCCAGGCGCCCTCCACTTCCCAGACACTTGATCAATGGGTGAGGGGGTGGGAAGAAGTTTGGAAAACCACGAAAACTGCTTTAAAAAAGGCTTCTGAGACATACAAAAAGCAGGCAGATAAAAAAAGGGCTCATCAAAGAACATTTCAAGTTGGGGAAAAGGTTTATCTGTCAACTAAATATTTACGGCTCAAATTACCTAGTAAGAAGTTAGGACCAAAGTTCTTGGGACCTTTCCCCATTGTAAAGATCATTAACCCGGTCACAGTGGAATTAAAACTCCCTAAGCTCTTAGGAAAAGTTCACCCTGTTTTCCATTGCAGCCTGTTGAAACCTTATCGGGGTTCCACTTTAAGACCTCCCCCTAAGAAGGCACCCAGACCCCTCGTGGTGGCAGGACAAACTCACTATGAAGTAAAACGTATTCTTGATTCTAGAATTTTTAAAGGGAAATTGCAGTACTTAGTACAATGGAAGGGATATTCGTTGTCTGAGGCCACTTGGGTGAAGTCTAGCGATGTGAAAGCTGACAGACTCATTAATAGATTCTATAAGAAACACCCTAATAAACCGAGAGGCAATCCCTAATCTGTGCTTCTGTTTATATTACAGGATTTGTCCTTTTTGTAAGTGGGGCCGGATGTCAACGCTGCTAACATCAGATGTTTTGCATTGACAACAGATGGAAATGTAGCCATCTTTTTCCCTTTCGCTTTTAGAGTTAGATGATGCTGGAAGGGGGGGGATGTGAATGAGAGTCTAGCTAGAGATAACAACACTAAGCTTAGCGTGAGAATCAAGGTTATTGAGCCCAGAGCTGATAGAGAATTGGCGGGCTGGAGAATTAGAGAGGAAGCCCGCACTTCAAGCTAATTGGGGAATGTGATTTATGACTTTTGATTGGAGGAGGGAATTGTGCTTTGATACTATGTGCCCAGGGGAGGGGAATTCAGTTTTTGGCTTCGGTGATGCAGTGCTGATATTATGCTACTCGAATAAAAGATTCTTTAAGGTAAACAATGCCTCGAAGTTCTTTTGAAGAGTTTCATCTGTCAGAACCATGACAGCTGCAGTCACTTGCTTTCTCTCCGTAGATGCTGTGATGTTGCTAAACCTGCTCAAAACATCCAGACTCACAGCATCCTACTGAGCCTCAAGAGTGGATACCTAGAGCGCTCACAACTGCTTGCCTCACGCAGCACTTGGGACTTTGAGCTTTTTTTGCAGTCTCATACTCCATATATAGAGCTGCTATGAAGAAGACCTGCGTGCTGAAATTTAAACCCCCAAATATGTCCAAACGGAAAGTGGACTTTGAAAACAGGTGCTTTCAAAAGAGGTGGTAGGCAGAGTACCTGTTTGTGGACATTGAAGATAAGGCCATGTTTCTTGTTTGCAGAGCTACTGTGCCTGTATTTAAAGACTATAACATGAGACTGCACTATGAGGTGAAACATCAGGACAAGTACAAAAACTTGGACATACAGCAGAAGCTACATAAGGTGGAAGACTTGAAAAAGAGTCTGATGTCACGGCAGCATATGTTCACAAAAGCAAAATCACAAAGTGAAGCTGCTGTGAAAGCTAGTTTTATGGTGGCAGAAGAGATAGCTAAATCAGCCTGGCCATTTACAGAGGGGGAGTTTTTGAAGCGCTGCATGATTGAAGTATGCAAAGTCTTGTGTCCAGACCAAAAGCAAGCATTTTTTAATGTAACCTACAGTATTTCTGTGAGCTTGCCACTGATTTACAAGTACAGTTGGTTGAAAAGGGAAAAGATTTCATTGCATATTCCCTTGCTGTGGTCGAGAGCACTGACATCTCTGACACGGCACAGCTGACAATTTTCATCCATGGAGACTTCTGGTGGCGACGGCCGCGTCGATGGTGGCTTTTTTTTAGCCGTCCGCCCTGGGATGTGTCAAAGCCTGCTGAGACAGCGAGCAACAGCTGTCTCGTGGCTCGGAACCTCTCTCCCCGGGAGAAGGGGAGGAGGTGAGCTTTCCTCAGATAGTGGTAGAGCTCCCTGAGACCCCAAAGTTTTTTTGGGTGGTCAGAGGGTAAGAGCTCCCATGGAGTCTGAGGTGTTCTCCACATTCCAGGATGCCTTTGCCTTGATTTTCCTTCAGGGCAAAGCTAGACGCTGCTTCCACATCTGCGCTTAAAATGAATTTGTGAGTAAAATTTAAAGCAGACAGAGCTGACCAGGAGAGATTAAAATGGTGATTATTTTGAGACTTTAACTCTGGAAAAGAATTTATCTTCTCTTTTTTTTCAATTAAGAGTGGTGAAAAATGGCGCTGAGATGTTGATTCTTTGAGTGAAAGGACCGGAACTTCTATTTGGAACAATGTAACAGATTTTGTATTTATATAAAATGCAAGAATCTTCTTTTTTTTCTTTTAAGGGGGCTTTTGTCTTTTTTCCTCCCCTTCTTTTTTTCTTTTTTTTGTATTTGTTGATTTTATAAGTTTTTAGTAGACTTTTTGATAAGTGGTTTTTAAAAATAAAATGGCTTCAAAGCATCTCGGAGCTTCTGTTGTTTCTAAAGCCTCGATCTTCCCAGTAATGCAGACAGCTCAGCAAGCTAAGTTTAAGGTACCACCACTTTCTCCATCGTCATCAGCATGTACACTTAAAGATCTACAGGATGCCTTGGGAAATATGGCACAACAGATTAAAGAAGAGATGGAGGAATTTTTTGAAAATAAAATCAGAGAAATGAGAGAGGACGTACTGTTTGCGTTTCAAAAGTTCGTTGGTCACATAGAGTGTCTGGAGGATCGTATTGATGATGCTGTGGAAAATTTTGAAAAACTGGAAGATTGAATTGACAAAGTAGAAAATAAGGTGGAAATAATACAAGATGAAATTACTATGTTACAATATAGAGACATGGAATTTGCTTTAAGAATAAGGGGAATGAAGGAAAACATGCAAGAGGATTTGAGACAAGTGGTGGTAAAAGATATAGCTTTCATTTTGGGGGCTGAGCCTGAAGAAATACTGAGAGAGACGGAAAAAGTTTTTAGGGTTAATTCAAGGGTTGCGAGGCAGAGGAATTTGCCACGAGACGTGGTTATTTATTTTTCTAGGAGATCACTTCGTAATGAAATTTTACAAGCTTTTTATAAGCAGAGATTTCAAATTGCAGCTCAAGATGTTATAATTTTAAAAGAAATACCTTCAAAAATTCTTAGAAAAAGAAAGGATTTTGCTTTTTTGGCTGACGAGCTCAAAAAACGACAGGTCCGGTTCAGATGGGAGATACCGGCTGGAATAGTGGTGAATTATGTGGGGATATATTATAGACTTAATACAATTTCAAAGGCGAAAGATTTTTACACTTCTGTTTTGAAGGCAGGTTCTCCATCATCTTCACGACCTGAGATAATAGAAGAAAAGTTGGAAGAGCAGCCGGTTGATGTAGGAGACATACAGGCTGAACCTCTGCAGCAGTCTCTTGTGACAGAAGATCTTTTAAAGAAACCGAGAATGACTCGTGCAGCCTATAGACGTAAAGAAAAAGAACAGCAGAAGGCGGATGTTGGAATAAAGAAAAGGAAATGATGAGTTTTTGTAGTAGTTTTTTGAGATAGAAGATGTTTTAAAGGAATAGTGAATGATTTGTGTAGTATGTAAAGAAAAAGAATAATAAAAGGTGTTGATTTAGTGGAAAAGTTTAAATATTTGGGAGTATATATTATAAATTTTTTAATTTAAAGTGTATAAAAATAATTATGAGATATGGGTAAATGTGTAAAAGAATTTAAATTCTAATGATCTCTGTTGGTGAGAATTTTAGTGATTAAGATGAATGGTTTGCTAAAACTGTCAATGCTGCAAATACTGTATATTCTTGCTTTGACAATATGCAAAACTGTCTGGTATTTACTGGGTTAATACATAGCTTAGAGTGGAGGGGGGGGGGTAAAAAGCCCAGGAAAGAAAGAGGAAGTACACTTTTGACCTTCACACTAATTGGATAATGTGACTTGTGACTGCAAGATAAGGGAGGGGTTTAGCAAGAAAAGTTTGATGCCAGCAAGAGGAAGTCAGATTCTGGCATCAAAACGTCCATGATGGTGACCGGCAATTTGTAGCTCTGTAATAAAGGCTTTAGGAAGCATGCCTGAAAGTTCTTTGAAGTGCTTCATTAGTTGGAACCTTGACGTCCATGTGATGTCGCAAGTTTGACATGTCTGACCTACAAGGTTTCAGAAGGCACATGCTCCTAAATAATGAACACACATGGATAAACTCTCAAAGAGAATCCAATATAGGTTTGGTAATATGCTAACAATGGGGGCATGCTATGCTATAGGTGGTTGGCTGACTGAGAGATAAAAGCCTTTGTGACCCAAGCAATTAACATCATATTAACATTTTGACAAAGGTCATCTATTCCCAGTTTGCCTTTAGTTTTCCATTTTATGAGAAGATAGAACAGCTGTCAACTCTACAGACTGCATGGCGCCCCTAAGCGAATAATTTCGGACAGGGGAGTGCAGTTCACAGAAAAATTTGGAGAAATTTCCTTACATTAATTGGATCATCTCAAGGGTTATCATCTGCTTTTCATCCGGCCACCAATGGGGCTGCAGAAGCCGCTAACAAGATGGTGGAGCAATATCTCAGATGCTACGTTTCTTACCAACAGACGAACTGGACTGACCTCCTCCCTTTTGCAGAGGTGGCGTACAATAATTATGTGCACAGCAGCACTGGCTACACGCCTTTCAGAGTGGCCACAGGGAAAGAATTTAGCCCAATACCTGAATGTCCTCAGTTGCCTTCCGCTTCCCAGACACTTGATCAGTGGATAAGGGGATGGGAAGAAGTTTGGAGAAACACAAAAACTGCTTTAAAAAAGACTTTTGAAACCTATAAAAAGCAGGCTGATAAAAAGAGGGCTCCCCAAAGAACATTCCAAGTTGGGGAGAAGGTCTATCTGTCAACTAAATATCTACGCCTCAAATTGCCTAGTAAGAAATTGGGGCCTAAATTCTTGGGACCTTTCCCCATAGTTAGGATCATCAATCCGGTCACAGTACAACTAAAACTGCCTAGACTTCTAGGGAAAATTCACTCAGTTTTCCATTGTAGTTTGTTGAAGCCTTATCGGGGCTCCACTTTAAGACCTCCTCCAAAGAAGGCACCTGGGCCACTCGTAGTGGCAGGGCAGACCCACTATGAAGTGAAACGTATTCTTGACTCCAGAATCTTTAGAGGGAAATTGCAGTACTTAGTACAATGGAAGGGATACCCGTTGTCTGAAGCCACCTGGGTGAAATCTAGTGAAGTGAAAGCTGACAGATTGATCAAAAGGTTTCATGTGAAACACCCCAGCAAACCGAAAGATAACCCTTAACATATGCTTTTGTTTACTTTACAGGATTTGTCCTTCTTGTAAGGGGGGCCGGATGTCAATGCTGCAAATACTGTATATTCTTGCTTTGACAATATGCAGAACTGTCTGGTATTTACTGGATTAATACATAGCTTAGAGTGGGGGGTGGGGGGGGGTAAAAAGCCCGGGAAAGAAAGAGGAAGTAAACTTTTGACCTTCACACTAATTGGATAATGTGACTTGTGACTGCAAGATAAGGGAGGGGTTTAGCAAGAAAAGTTTGATGCCAGCAAGAGGAAGTCAGATTCTGGCATCAAAACGTCCATGATGGTGACCGGCAATTTGTAGCTCTGTAATAAAGGCTTTAGGAAACATGCCTGAAAGTTCTTTGAAGTGCTTCATTAGTCGGAACCTTGACAAAAACTTTTTAAGTAGGAGGGTATTAATAAATTTACTTACGGGTGGGGAAAAAAAACAAAAAAAGCAAAGAGCCAAGTTTATTGAATGTAAGTTTGTTGGTAGGGTTATGTTGGAGGGAAAATCTTGTGTTTATTATGGATGAATGGTTGTTTAAAAGAAATGTAAACCTCGGCGTGGAGAAGATGGATAAATTACATGTAGAATAAATATGGGATTTAATGGATAAATTATGATTAGAGTTGATATGGGATTAAAAAGTATTATTTAGATTATGAATAATTTTTTAGTTTTTAATTTGGAATTGCTTATATTCGAGTTAAAGCATATTATTGATTTTGTTATTTGTACAGTTGGATAAGTTTATTTAGAATTTGCTTGTTTATTTGTAACCCTGTAACCAGCTCTGGGAAGTGAGGGGGGGAGGGAGGGAGGGGGTTATTCTAGGGGGGGATATTGTTAAAAACTTGTATAAAACTTTTCAATAAAAAAATAATTCATCCATGGAGTTGACTCAAGTTTATGCGTTACAGAGGAACTTTTGGATATGAAATCAATGCATGGCACTACCACAGGAAAATACATATTTGAAGCAGTATCTAAATGTGCAAATGCCATGAAACTGCCCTGGGACAAACTTATGGGACTGACAACAGATGGAGCACCTTCAATGTGCGGGGAAAAGAGTGGATTAGTGGGAAGGATGCGAGAGAAGATGAAGTGCAAGAATTGCACAGGTGAGCTGACAACATATCACTGCATCATACACCAGGAAACACTATGCAGCAAAGCCCTGAAGATGGAACATGTAATGAGCACTGTAACACAGACAGTTAACTTTATAAGAGCCAAAGGTTTAAATCACCATCAATTTAAGTCTTTTCTTGAGGAAATACATTCTGAACTTGGTGATCTGCCCTATCACACAGACGTGCAATGGCTAAGTCGATAAAAAGTGCTCAATAGATTTTTCGAGTTGCATATGGAAATCTGTCACTTCATTGAAAGTTAAGGAAAAGATTCCACAGTACTGCGGGATGAAAAGTGACTGTGAATTAGCTTTTCTGTGCGACATAACTAAGCATCTCACTGCACTAAACCTTCAGCTTCAGGGATGGGACTGTGTGATCACAGACATGTATGGTGTCAACTCTACAAATGAGTATGGCTGCAGCCATTTTTTCTTCTCATTCTAGGTTGCCACATAGAATGGAGGGAGGGGGGTTGCCCAGGTGCTTCGTTAGTCAAAATAATTTTCTGTCCCGAGGGAAAAGACAAACTGGGCATGACAGGACCCAGCTGTTGGACACCCCTCTCCTGCTGAGCCCGAGGCAAGAGCCCAGCCAGACCGATTACAGATTCCAGTGCCCTGTGACAGTGATGAGGAAGGTGAGGAGGATCCGATGGTAAGTCAACCCATCCCACCTTTTGCCATCCTCGCCAAGATAATAGTACCCAAAACGTGGCCCAAATGGACTTAAATGTTTTAATAGACTCAGGTTGCACCCGGTGCCTAATTAAACTACCCACAGTGCTCAAGCTGGGGATTCGGGCAAAGCTATTACACCTAGCCATGAGATTTGAACAAGCTGACAGGTCCCTAATCGGCGGTGCACCTGCCACACACCTGACAGAACCAGTGCAATTGGAAATGGACTGGTACTGCGAAATCATTCATTTTGTGGTGGTCCCAAAAGTGACTGAGGCTGTAATTTTGGGTCTGGCCTGGCTTGACAAGTGCCACCCGACCATCTGGTGGGAGAACGGAGTGAGGAATTTAAGATTGGGGGTAGGTCCCTTCCCCACTGTAACCACCAGTGATACAAAGGACTATACCATAAATGAGGCTCAGGAAGAACACCCTGAAACACTAAAGACTGTTGTAGAGAAGCTGCCAGGAATCCAGCTTGTCCCAACTGAATACCGCAATTTAGCCAAGATGTTTAGTGAGAAAGAATGCAATGTCCTCCCCCCTCACCAGGCCACGAACTGTACCATCGAAATCTTACCTGGGACCAAGCTCCCGAAGCCAAGAATGTACTCAATGATGCCCAGAGATATGAAAGAGTTAAGGGAGTACATTGATAAGAACCTGGCCCAGGGCTTCACCCAACCAGCAAAATCTTGTGTAGCAGCCCCTGTATTGTTCAAAGAAAAGAAAGATGGGTCTCTGAGATTATGTGTAGATTTTAAAAGATTGAACACTGTCAGCCTAGAGAACATGTACCCCCTCCCCTTAATGAAGAACATGTTAGCCCACCTGGCAAAGGGGAAAGTTTTTACAAAGTTGGATTTAAGGGAGGCTTATTACCGAGTCCGGATTAAGGAAGGGGATGAATGGAAAACAGCCTTCAATTGCCCCCTGGGAAGCTTCCAATTTAAAGTGATGCCTATTGGACTACAAGGAGCGCCTGCTGTATTTATGTAGTTAATCAACCAGGTGTTCCATGATCATCTGTATAAGGGGGTTTTGGTTTACCTTGATGACATTCTCATTTACACTGAGACTATGGAAGGCTAAACTGTATGCAAAGCTTTCTAAATGTGAGTTTCACCAGACACACCTTCACTATCTAGGGCAGGGCTTTTCAACCCGTGGTACGCATACCACCAGTGGTACGCGAGCACTTGGCTGGTGGTACGCGAGCCCTAACTAATTGGAGTGGGGGAGGGAACCAGTTAAAATGGAGCCGCACAGACCTGGAGGAGATCAGTTGGCGCTGCAGAGCTTGCCAGAATCCCCAGGATCTGCCACGTGGCGACATACTAATTGGAGCTTCCGGTGCACCCGGAAGAGAAAAGGAGGAGGGCGAAGAGAAGAAAAGGTATAAAAGGGGCAGACCGGCCTGTTTTCAGAGGAACAGCGAGTGAGGAAGGGTGAGTGAGCAAGTGGCGTGTTTTGGGGGGAAGGGCTAGCAAGCGAATGGCTCCTGCCCAGCTCGCTTGCGGAAAACATGCTGTTTGCTAAGTGAAGCCCCAAGATCAGCGCCGGGTAGCCCACTGATTCTGGGGCTTCACTTAGCAAGCAGCATATTTTCTGCAAGCAAGTAAGCTGGGCAGGAGCCCGGGATCGGTGTGTGTAGCTACAGCTGAGCTGCACTCAGAAGTCGCACACAGAAACGCCAATCCCGGGCTCCTGCCCAGCTTGCTTGAGGAAAACATGCTGCTTGCTAAGTGAAGCCCCAGGATCAGTGCCGGGCTACAGCTGAGCCACACTTCAGCTGTATCAGCTGTAGCCCTGCGCTGATCCTGGGGCTTCACTTGCCAAGAAGCATGTTTTCCGCAATCAGGTGAGCTGGGAAGGAGCCCAGGATCAGCGTGTGCAGCTACAGCTGAGCCATGCTTCTCCGCGCTGTTTTGCTATTTTTTGCAAAGTTGCCCCGGGTCGGTGGAAAAGCCGCCGGTCTCCCCACTGCAAGCATGGGAAGTGCCGGAGCTCCTGATGAACCGCGTTAGAGAGAGAGAGAGAGAGGGAGAGGGAGAGGAGCTTGGCCTACGTGGCTGGGCTGTTTCTGCTTTTCCTTTGCAACTTGGAAGAATAATAGTAATAATAACAGGAAAGTTCTTTCATGATTTCCAGACATTTCCTCTCTGTCCCCCCCACCCCATCCCAAGAAGCAGTATTTGTAGTTTGGACTAGCAGGTTGCTTGGCTGCTCTCCTCCTTTGCTCATGGGGCGTGCGCGCTGCCCTTTGCAAAAGACAGAGGCCCCGCGGTTTTGCATTGCAAGGAGATTACTTCGCCTGAAGGAAGGGTGACTTGGTGGCGATGCGGGTTTGTCTCCCTTCCTTTGGAGGAGGGAGAAAAGCATTGCTCTCTTCCTTCGGGCGAGTGCAAATTAACTTGAGAATGGTAGAAATGGGCATCTCTCAACAGCGCTGGGGAGAGCTATGGGAAAAACAATGTACACGGAGAGGATCGGGGAACCTGGCTCGAATGCTTGGCTCCAGTAAGGGAAAAATGACTGGGAGAAGAAGCTGGTTCGTAATGTATGTGCCTGAAAACAGGAGACATCAGGTCAGTGGTGGCGAACGTATGGCATGCGTGCCAGAGGTGGCACGCGGAGCCCTCTCTGTGGGCACGCGCCATCGCCCCAGCACATGTGGTCTCTAAAAGTTCACCATCACTGGCCTAAGGCCAGCCAGCCTGGAAGCACACCATCCCACCCGCCAGAGACTCCCTGGATCTCCCCCAACCCTGCCCGGCTCCCATGGGTGTCCCTCCCCATAAGCAACATCAAGGTGGCCACGCCCACCCCGGCCATGCCCACCCAATCTGCCATGACTACTGCAGCCACAGTCATCCAGTGGCCACGCCCACCCAGTCTGCCGAGCCCACTGTAGCTGCACCCACCAAGTGGGTCACACCCACCTGGCACCCGGTGATACATAAGTGGGTTTTGAGTTGCAGTTTGGGCACTCGGTCACTAAAAGGTTTGCCATCACTGCGTCAGGTTGTGTGAGGTGCACCGGTTGGGGAGAAACTTAGAATAGGAGGGCCTGGCTCCTAGTAGAGCACGTGCTTTGCCTGGTTTTGGCAGGCAGCGGCGCATTCTCCTCACCACACAGAGCAGCCGGGCGAGGTGAACCGGCAACATCCAGGCCCTACCTGTGCATGCGCAGAGGCTGAGGGGCATGCACTCTCTGTCTGCGCGCGCACAGGCAGGGCCGTGATGTCGCCGGTTCACCTCGCCTGGCTGCTCTGTGTGGTGAGGAGAATGCGCCGCTGCCTGCCAAAACCAGGCTGGGGTCTGGGCAGCATAGCGCAGGACAATAGAAGGGAGGGAGAGAAGGAAGGAAGGGACAAAGAGGGAAGGAAGGGAGGAAGGAAGGGAGGGAGGGAGGAGGGGAAGGACAATGAGAGGGAGGGAGGGACAATGGAAGGGAGGGAGGGAAGGAGGAAGGGACAAAGAGGGAAGGAAGGAAGGAAGGAAGGAAGGAAGGAAGGAAGGAAGGAAGGAAGGAAGGAAGGAAGGAAGGAAGGAAGGGAAGGACAATGAGAGGGAGGGAGGGACAATGGAAGGGAGGGAGGGAAGGAGGAAGGGACAAAGGGAAGGAAGGAATGAATGAGGGGAAGGACAATGAGAGGTAGGGAGGGAGGGACAATGGAAGGGAGGGAGGGAAGGAGGAAGGGACAAAGAGGGAGGGAAGGAAAGGAAGGAAGGAAGGAAAGAAGGGACAATGGGAGAGAGGGAGGGAAGGAAGGCACCCACCCCAATCCCACCCCCCTCCACCAGGGACCCACGGATTCCCCCCCCCCCACAGGCACCCTGCAACCTGAGTGATGAGCTGACCACGCCCCCGGGCATTGTTCACATAACCCTGGGACACTGTGATCGTCATAAGTATGAATCAGTTGCCAAGCATCTGAATGTAAATCACATAACCCTGGGGATGCTGCAACAGTCATAAGTGTGAAAAATGGTCATAAGTCACTTTTTTCAGTGCCGTTGTAACTTCGAACAGTCACTAAGTGAATTGTTGTAAGTCGAGGAGTACCTGTACTTTATCATTTTTTTACTTTTTGGGGGTCAAGTTTTTGACACCTTGCTGGGCGACTGGTGGTACTTGGATATTGCCTTATCCTAAAAGTGGTACAATGGGTGAAAAGCCTTGTTCTAGGATAGGCCTGCTGGCTTGTTTTATTTTGTGGACTTGCTCCTCAGCTTTGAGGGCAAAGGATGGGTCCTTGAACCTTGCTCTCAGTCCTAGGAGGAAGAGGTGGGGGTCCTCTAACTCGGGTGCTTGCTCGTTATACAGATTGTTCAGCCACTCGGATGCTTCTCCTTCCAAGCTGGACGCAATCATGTCAACCATAGCGGCTGAGTTCGGATAGAAATAGGCACAGTGGTTCAAGTGAGAGCGCACCTGATTGAGGAAAAAGATCAACTTCTCCAGGTCCCCATCAAAGGTGGCTCTAAGAGGTGGCGCCATCAGTGGTTGCTGGCCTTCCCACTGTGGATGTTGCTGTCCCCCCCCACCCATGGTGGCTGCCGCATCCCCAGTTGCTGCAAGCCTCCCAGCAGTTTTTGCGCGCCCGGGGGCTGTTGCTACCCCTACGGCTGTTGTTGCATTGCCGGCAGCTGTGGTACCCCCAATTGCTGTGCAACTCCCACCGGTCTCAGCAACTGCTGTAATGGCGCCCCCAGCTGCTGCAAGCCTCCCAGCGGTTGCTGCATAGGTGGGGGCTGCTGCCATCCCCACTGCTGCTGGCCTGGGGGGGTTGTGGTGGCCCCACTTGATGCAGGCCCTCCTGCGGCCCTGGAGGCAGTTGTTGCTGGATCCCCATTGGTTGCAGACTCCTCAGCGGTTGCTGCATGTTCAGAGAAGGCGGCCAGCCCCACTGCTGCTGTAGTGCTCCCAGCAGTTGCTGACCCCCTGGCGGCTGCATGATACCCAGTTGTTGCAAGGCCCCCATCACCTGCTGCACATTCGGGGGCTGTGGCCATCCCCAGTTTGTCTGCTGCACCACCAGCGACTGCTGGCCTCCCACCTGAGAAGGCTGCAGCATTCCCCATTGTTGTATGGGCCCAGGGCTGGGTGGCCAATAAGCATGTCAATCTGGGGTTTGGCTGTCCTGGTGATGGCTCGGGCTCTTATCCCGTCGACGGCGATCTGGGCTTTGGGAAGGGTGATGACTGGAGCTGTCTCTCCCGGCGGGGCTGGAGGCCATGGTCAGTGGCTTCGAGGACGGGGAGGCTGTCTGATCTGCACAGAGGGGGATTGGGGGTTCCGCTTGGTGGGAGTTGGTGGCTGCCTCACCGATCATCATGATCACTCGTGTACAGGGAGCGGGAAGGTTGTTCTCCACTCTTCATCTCTAGCTCCTCAAATCTTTCCACCAACTTCTCCACTGACTGACTATGGGCTGCAGACAGGTACTTCCACTCACCCGAGTCCTCAGCGGCAGATGATTTTGTGGTTCTCCACGATCTGGGGAATGTGACGTGCGGGAACCCCCTCTTTGCAGCTCAACCTCGTCCATCCTTTGAAGCACTTGATGGTGGCAAGGCTGTCTCGTGGTGTCTGGAGTCTCTGCTGGGTAGGGTCCATTCCGACGACCAGATCAGCTGTCCTCGTGGCTTGGGCTTTGCCCCCAGCTGGGAGGCCTGAAAAAGTTCCTTCTCCACTGGCACGCTGGCTGTCGCTCCCCCCTCTGGGGTAGCAGCCACTGCCGGGGTGCTGGTTTCAGGCGCTCTTTCTTTCTCCATGTTGATATCTTCCCCGAATCTTTGTCGGCTTATCCCTCGATTCTAGGGACAGCGACTGGGGCTTGGGACCCCAAGATAGTTAAGGGAAAATTGGAGTTTTTGGCTTAATGTCATGGTTCCGACAGATGAAACTCTTCAAAAGAACTTCAAGGCATTGTTTACCTTAATCTTTTATTCGAGTAGCATAATATCAGCACTGCATAATCAAAGCCAAAAACTGAATTCCCTTCCCCTGGGCACATAGTATCCAAACAGAATTCCCTCCTCCAATCAACAGTCATAAATCACATTCCCCAATTAGCTTGACGTGTGGGCTTCCTCTCTAGTTCTCCAGCCCACCAATTCTTTATCAGCTCTGGGCTCAATAACCTTGATTCTCACGCTAAGCTTAGTGT
Organism: Crotalus adamanteus; assembly: GCA_039797435.1. Lineage (NCBI taxonomy): Eukaryota > Metazoa > Chordata > Lepidosauria > Squamata > Viperidae > Crotalus > Crotalus adamanteus. The sequence continues at coordinate 55,263,144 of CM077935.1, read as the reverse complement.
TGTTATCTCTAGCTAGACTCTCATTCACGCACACTCCCTCCCAGCATCATCTAACTCTAAAAGCGAAAGGGAAAAAGATGGCTACATTTCCATCTGTTGTTAATGCAAAACATCCGATGTTAGCAGCGTTGACATCTGGCCCCACTTACAAAAAGGACAAATCCTGTAATATAAACAGAAGCACAGATTAGTGATTGCCTCTCAGTTTATTAGGGTGTTTTTTATAGAATGTATTTTTTTTGAAACACATTTTATTGGTTTTTTAAATCTTAAAAAAAAGTGCTCAGGACACACTGTGGTATTTGGGTAATCAAACATTCAACAATAGAACCATATATAAATAACTCAACTCAATACATTCAATGCCCCCTCTCTATTTCCCTCAACTAGCATAATACGTTTAAAATATTCCATTTCTAATTTAAATTTCTATAACTGCTAAACCTGTTTTAAAACTTTGTAAATTTACAATTACCATAATCAAATTTAACTTGAAGTCAACAAGTTATCAATTCAGGTATCCCTTCCAGCTATATTCTAATGCTTAATCTCTTATATCCCTCATTTTATCACAAGTCTCATTTATTTCTTCTTCCACTACACAATACATATCCTAATTAAGATAAAATATTAATCTACCCTATACATATATAATCCATCAATCGATCAGTATCTTTAAAATAACAAAATAGTGTAAGTCTTAACTCATTTCAATTCATTAAACAAAATTCAAATTTCATCCAATTGATTATCATGCCTTATCGCATCTATATTATCATACAGAAACATCATCTTTCTAATTTAAAACAATTAATTATTAAAACAATCCAACTCTAAAAAGCCAGCATTTTTTCCATTCCAATACATAATAATTTTCATGAAAATAAACCTATTATTCCAAAAAGTACATTCTTAATCTAATTAAAACATCTGTTCTAATAATCAACCTTTTTTCTTACTTCTAACTCTGAATCTTAATTCTTATAACTGTCCATAAATCAACATTGCCTTTAAATCCATCACACAATTTTAAATTCCTCTTTTCAGTCTTATTCTGGCTTTTTTTCTGTGCCAGACAGGTTTTCATAACCAAGCTTCCCTTTCGGCCAATAGATCTCTCTTTATTGCTTGTAGTGCCCTTTGAAACAATAGGAACCCCATCCTCTGCATTAGGCATCTATTTCTCTCAACCTTAAAGCTTCGTTGCTTTAAAGTTTCCAGTCTCAATCTTTGATTCTTCTGGTCCTCAAAGCTGTAGATAGAATATTTATAAGATAAAGTAACTTCCTCATTTATCTCAGTTGTTTAATCTTCTAGTGTGTTTTGATTTATAGAATAGTCAGATGTAGTCTGGAGATCAGTTTGAAGATTTGAAGTACAACTTCTGGATCTTAATTCTGTAGTAAACTCTTTCATTGTAGCACATATTTCTGCAGTGGCCTCATAAATCTTTTTCAATATCAGTTTGCAGTTTAATTGTAACTGAGCTTTCTCCATTTTGATAGTAATTAAAAATAGTCTCTTTTTTATTCTTGTGGAGGCTGTGTTTAATAAAAGTTAAACAGAGTCCACCCCCACATCTCTCACAGCTGGATCAGCTTATCTTTTCAAAGGTAATTTGAAGGTCCATCTATTCCATCTCCAAAAAATAGCCAAAAGTTGCAATAATAGATTTTCACTACTAGATGTCCTCAGTAAGTTGAAAAAAAAACTTTTCCAGACACCATTTTCTCCAGCATGCAGATGTAGCATCCACCGGTGGGTTATTTCAGCCTTCCTGCTCAGAGAGACTAAGTTTGAAGTTCAGCCATGCCTCCTTGGGGCAGTCCTTCCCCAGTTTTAACTTAGTCTTTGCTCAGAGCAGACGCAATTTTGGTGGCTCCTCTGCTAGACTAGAGTTTAAATTAATTGATTGTATAGATAGTTATTTAAACTTACATTTCAGTTGTTTTTTTGTTGTTTGATGTCATTTACTGTTAGCAGTTAGCAGTTTGAAGGTATTTAGAGGCAGGCAGAACTTTTAGCCAGCAGAGGCTCGTAGGCCTCTGGGGCCGATCGATCCGACTGTCGGAGCTATGAATAGTGTTGAACAGCTGTTTAGCACTAAAACGGAGCCTGAATTCAGTGCTCAGGAGCAGGTTGATTCGTCGTCGGTTCCAGCGGAGCGCGGCTCGGTTGGGAGGCTTCGTTCTTCCCTCGTGGCCACGAGGCTCCAGCAGGTGCAAGCATTGATCGGGATTGCAGCGGAGGCTACGCAACAACCGCAAGTGTTTTTCTGCCTTATAGATAAGAGGGGGAAGGAGCAAGTGTTGCAGGATTCCCCAGTATTGTTGTTATCTGGCCCAATTAGACGTTGGGGAAGTTCTCCCCGGGGCGTTGCCATTTTGCAAGACACGAGGCTTGCGGCTGCCATTTTGAATTCCGCCTTGGGCGTAGTCGCCATTTGTAGGCCTTATTACCAGTGGTATTTTTCAGGCCTGAGTAATTATGCTATAGCCTACTGTGTTAGGCTCCTAAGGGGGAAAATACACAGTATATCTTGTTGACTTACCTTATTATTCTGAACAAAGGAAGAGTGGAATCAAGAACATATACACATAATACAATCTGTTTATAATTAAGGGACTATTTGAATTACCTGTTCCTTGTAGCTCGCAAGCGCTGTTGTCAGCAGGTCCTATCCAGGCAGTTCTAGTGGACTGTCTGGCTGTTTGCCATTGCTGTTGCTCAGAGCGTGGGATCTTCCCTCTCTGACAACCAGATCTGCGTATTTTTCCCCCATTCCTGGATATCTCCTACTCGGAATATCCAGCGAGCGATGGCAGACAGTGAAACTCCTCAGACATTGCAGGGTTCTGGAGTTCCCCCCACACAACCTAAGCGCAGATCTTCTGAATTGAACGTGGGGGGGGGGAGAAGAAGAAGGCTAAAACCAAACATTTAACCACCAAAGAACCCTCCAAGGCTGCTGAGAGAGGGGCCTCGAGGAGACATCAGGCACTAGAAAAGGAATTTTCCAGAATTCAAAGGCTCAGGTCCAGTGAGGCTGAAGTGGTTCCCCCTGTTTCACTGGACTGGTCCCCATTTGAGCCTCCAAGTGTGCCTTCTTATGATGCCCCCAGGGCTTGGTCTCCTCAAGGGGAAACTGAACAGGTTAGTCCCTCTTCCTCCCCTCCTTCTCATCTTCCTCCTCCTCCTCCTCCTCCCCCTCCTCCTTCTGTTTCTTCCGCTTCCATCATATAACAAGTTCCAGTAGCCACACATTCCCCCACAGTGGCTGGTGTTTGTTCCACAGATCAGGGCATGTGGGCAGAACAGTTCCAGAGCTATATGCATCAGGCATTCAACCAATTTATGGCTTCTTCAATGAGTCAAGGGTTTCCCCAGGCACCACCGCCTCTGCCCACACCTGCATCACAGGCGGGGCGTGTTCAGATACCAGGTTCAGGTGTATCTGAAGCATCAACTCAATTAGGAGAAGGCGAATCAGTGGACCTGGAATCGGTGGATATTCCCATGTCAGAGGATGAGGAGGCGGCTCTGGACCCGACTCCTACAACGGGTCTTTTTGATCCATCCCTGTTCAGATCTTTACTTCTGAAGGCCTGTACCACAGCCAATTTGGCCACGGAGCAGGAACCCAAACCATCTACCTCTGCTACACAGGAATCTAATCCTTTGTTTGCGGAAAAGGTAGTGGAGGAGAAACAGATTCCTTGTCCTACCATATTCCGCACTACTATGGAGAAGCAGTGGACCTCATTGGCCACTTTGCCTTCTCCCAATAGCACGGATAAGAAACTCTTTAATGTCTCTTCCTCCTTCCTTCCTTCCTCCTCCTCCACCATGGAGGATTCCGCCGAGCCACATATCACTCAGTCAAGGGAATCTCCAACATCCAGATCCCCAGTGGCTTCAACTAGCCGCTTGGCACTTGAGCGGGAGAGTTTAGTCAGACAGTCCTATTCATCTGAGGTCATATACATGATACAAGCTTCAAGGAGACCCTCCACTAATAGAGTTTATGACACCACGTGGAGGAATTTTTGCAAATGGTGTATCACTCATAATCTTAGACCTTTAAAGGTCACTATTCCGGACATCTTAGAATACCTTTTAGAGGGGTTGAATAAGGGTCTTTCACATAGTACTATCCGCAGACAGATTGCGGCCCTGTCAACGGTCCTCACGTGTGACAACTTTCATTCTCTATTTCAACACCCAGCAGTTGCCGCTTTCCTAAAGGGGGCAATTAACACTAGGCCCCCCACGGTGCACCGATACCCTTCATGGGATTTGCTGAAGGTGTTGCAAGCTGTCTCGATGACACCGTTGGAGCCCATAGGGTCTTCCTCACTTTATTTCCTCTCTTTGAAGGTTGCCTTTCTGGTGGCCATCACGTCGGCTAGGCGTATTTCGGAACTGGCAGCCCTCTCAGTCAGAAGTGATCTGTGTATGTTTTTGGATGACAGAGTGGTCCTTAGATTGGACCCTTCTTTTGTCCCGAAGGTCAATACATGGTTCCATAGGTCCCAAGACTTGATTCTTCCTAATTTTTGCCCTAATCCAACTCATTGTCTGGAGAGACAGTGGCATAAATTAGACGTGCGCAGGGCCTTGCGACATTACGTCAAGTGGACTGCCGCTTTTCGCAAATTGGAAGCTCTGTTTGTGTGTTTTCAATCCTCTTCCATGGGAAGGAAGGTTTCATCTTCCACCATAGGGAGATGGATCAGGGCATGTATTTCTCACGCGTACAGATCTCAATCCCTGCCTGTACCGAAACATATCACAGCTCATTCAACACGTAGCGCGGCCACGTCAGCGGCCTGGTCTACGCAAGCCTCGGTTGAAGAGATTTGTAAGGCAGCCACTTGGTCTTCTCCCTCTTCATTTATAATGCATTAGAAACTTGATAGGTTTGCTGCTGCGGAAGCTTCATTTGGCAGAGGGGTCTTGCAGCAGGTTGTCTCCTCCGAGGGGACACACGCCTAGACTGTCCCTCTCGGCAGGGACATGGGTGGCTTTGGTATGTCCCACCGGTGGATGCTACATCTGCATGCTGGAGAAGGGGCATTGTCTTACCTGAACGCCTTTTCTCAGCATGTAGATGTAGCATCCACACCCACCCTTAACAGTCAGTCTAGGCAGGTGTAATTGCAGGAGGAGCCATTGCCTCAGACTTCGTCATCTTTGCTTCACCTCGTTAAAACTGGGGAAGGACCACCCAAAGGAGACGTGGCTGAACTTCGAACTTAGTCTCTCTGAGCAGGAAGGCTGAAATAACCCACCAGTGGATGCTACATCTACATGCTGAGAAAAGGCGTTCAGGTAAGACAACGCCCCTTTTCCCTTTTTCTTTCTTTTGAAATATAATGTGAAAAAACAAATAATCTTCCAGCATAAAATGATAGTACAGCTCTTAGAAAAAAAATTTTTTTTCTGTACCCCAAAACATATGAAAATAAAGTATAGTCTTTAAAATTTTATTGTATTCTTCTGTAACGCCTTTCTTCCCAAGCATGTAGAAGCTGCTTTTTCAAGCCAAGGAAATAATTCCAACAAGGCTCTTACAGGCAAAAAAAAAAAAAAAAAGAGCAAGATAAAATGAAGAGAGGAGCAGGAAAAAAGAAAAAAGCCTCACCTGGATTCACCACAGTGGTTCTTACAGCTTAGATGTTCTTTGACTTGCGATTTGAAGCGGCAGGGTGATCGTCCATTTTACTGGCCGATCTTCTTCTCTGTCGGCCCTCAGAGATAGCTCGGACAGCTGGAGGAGCCGCCGCTCCTCTGCAGCCGAGCAAAGCCTCCTCGACAGAAGTCGCACCCTCCAGGGTGACTTTCGACCCGCATAAGGGTCTACCTGCGGAGGGAAGGCTAGCCGACGAGGAGACAAGTCTCATCGTACGACTAGGGACGCCGCGAACTGGAACCGGAAGTCTTTTTTATAGAATCTATTAATGAGTCTGTCAGTAGGATGCTGTGAGTTTGGATGTTTTGAGCAGGTTTAGCAACATCACAGTATCTATGGAGAGAAAGCAAGTGACTGTAGCTGTCATCTGATGCTAGCAGCGTTGACAGCAATGGTGAATACATCTTTTTTGGAGAGGATGTTCCCGGCTCCTTTTAAAGAGGCCCTAGTGCACCCCCTTCACAAGAAACCATCACTGGACCCCACCGGTCTGGACACTTTTCATCCAGTTTCCCACCTTCCCTTTTCAGAGATGGTGGCCTTGCAACTCCAGAGGATCCTAGAGGAAACAGATTATCTGGACCCTTTTCAGTCAGGTTTTAGGCCCTGATGTGGGACAGAAACAGCACTGGTTGCACTCATGGATGATCTCTGGCAGAAGCGGAATGGAGGTGGTGTATCCATCCTTGCTCTTCTTTACCTCTTGGTGGCTTTCAATACCACCGGCCATGGTATCTTTTTGGGCTGACGTAGGCAGTTGGGGGAGGGTGGCACAGTTCTGTGCTAGTTTACCTCCTTCCTCCAAGGTCAGTCCCAATTGGTGTTGATGGGAAGTGAAAGATCCAGCTCTTGGCCCCTGCTCTGTGAAACCGCTGGGTGAGATCATTTGTCACCATGGGATGAGGTATCACCAGTATGCTGATGAAATCCAGCTATACATCTCCATGCGGGGTGAAGTGAGTGATGCTGTGAAAGTTTGTTCATGGTGCCTGGAGGCTGTAGGGGCCTGGATGGGGGACAAGACTTCAAATAAACCCTGGTAAGATGGAGTGGCTGTGGGTAGGTGGGGGGCTCTGCATCTGGGAGTTTATCATCTTTGGTCTTGGATGAGGTTGTACTACCCCAGATGGACCCAGTGCATAATTTGGGTTTCTGTCAACTGTCCAGTTGGCGGATCCAGAAAAAGAAAGTCCTGGGACATTATTTACCAAGACCACAGATGAAGCAAAACCAGCTCTGGGTTTTCCATGCAAAACCTAGCATAGTTAATCCCCCCCCCCTTTCTTTATGGGCCACCCACAGTCCATTACATCCATCAATCACTTCTGCACATTTTGTTATGGGAACCAGTGAGACAAGCTAGTCCACTTGCTCAATGTGTCCTTGGGTTGGAGCACTCTCTCACGGGAACAGATGATGCTCAGATGCAATTGCCCCCACCCTTGCATTCTATCCCACCTCTTCCCTTTTTTTTGTCAAGCTGCATGTCAGCATTGTGACAAACTGAACTGAAGCCATTTTTCATTTTGTCTTTGTTGCCACATTTTAGTTTAGAGAGTTTAGATAAAGGAGGGGGAGGGGGGATGTTAAGTTTCTCAGTTAGCCATAACAATACTTCTGTGTGAGAATCAAGGTCAGTCCTGATAAGAGTTTTGGCAGGCTGAAAAGCTGGGAGGAGAGACCGCGTTTTGAAATAATTGGTGAATGTGATTTATGACAGCAATTTGGGGTGGGAATTGCAACTTGTTACTTTGTAACCTGAGGGAGGGGATTTTAGTCTTGGTTTCACCTTTGTATGTGCCGATATCTTGTTTCCTAAGTAAAATGTTCTTTAAGGAAGAAATCTTTGCCTTGAAGTTCTTTTAAATGGTTTCATCTATTGGAATCATGACATTAACCCAAGACTCACTTTTATTTTAACTTCATGGGGTCCTGAGCTCCAGTTGCCTACCCAAAGCTTGAGGGGGGCAGACAAAGACTCAGGGAAGAACCCAAAATGGAGAAAAAGGAGGAACCTGTCACCAGCACCGCAACCACAGCTGCTACCTCGATGGTTGGAGCACAAGCCATTGCCCCAATAGAGAGTGTGGTTTCGGTAACTCCAGAGTCAGGTGTGAGACCAAAAGAATGGGAACAAATCTGGTCATCGGAGTGAACCCTGCCTAGTGGTGATTCGTGGCATTCAGAGGCACCCTAGCCGAAAAAGAATTCTGCAAAGGCAGCTGAAGCTGATTTTTCACTGACTGCCTCCCATGAGTTGTGCTCTCCTGATCGAAGAGGCGCTAAGCGTGTGGCACCTTCAGATGAGTCGGGTGAGTGGAAATACCTGACAGCAATTTGGAGCCATTCAGTTGAGCGTTTGAGAGACATTTGAAGGACTGGACGTGGGAAGTAAGGAGCAGATCACCCGCCAGTTACTTGTCAGTGAGCGGGTTGACAGATGCCCCCAAGATCGTTCCCAGTCCAGGAGGAGTCCAGTCCCATAGCTGGGGCCAGGGCCCCCTCCCTGAGACCGAAGCCACCAGCTTTAACTTCTAGTCTGGTGTGGAGGCAAAGTCCAGATTTTTATCTGCGGAGTGCTAGCCCTGACCATCGTCAGCAGCCAATGAGCCCTGACCGCCATCGACATCGTGACAGCCCTGACCGTCGAGAACAGTATGTTAGCCCTGAGCGGTGCCACCGCTATGGAAGCCCCAACCGGTACCCACGTCATGTTAGCCCAGACCGCCATCGGTGCAGGACAGGCCCTGATCATCATCGATATCCTGATAGCCATGACAGGTATCCACGTTGGGCTAGTCCAGATCGTTATCAATAGCAGGCCAGTCCTGACTGCCGTCACCATCGCCACACCAGTCCAGGCCCCCTGCCAAGGGTTGATCGGGCAGGGGGAATCCAACGAGATCTAGCGCAACAGTATGGGTGGCTGCGTGCTCTCTTAGACAGGCAGCAGCCCCTAGCAGCTCCTCCTTTCAAACCCACGTTTGATGGCAACCCCGAGAAGTTAACTTTCTTCCTGAACCAAGTGCGCTCCTACATGAACAGAAATGCCAATGCCTACCCGGACCCTGCCGCTATGGTTGACGTGATAGCGGCGAATCTAGAGGGGGAGAAATCGGAATGTCTGAACAGTCTGCACAATGAGCAAGCACCTGAGCTATGGGACTACAATCTATAATCCAAGGGTTAAGAACCAGGTTTGAGGATGAGTCCATAGCTTTGCAAGCTGAGAAGGACATTCATGAAGTAAAGCAGGGAGGCAGACCAGCGAAGGAATATGTGCATGAATTCCAGAGAGTGGCAGGCACAATTGTGTGGTGGCCAGAACGATCCCTGGTTCACCATTTCAAGAATGGCCTGGGCCCCAATCTATTTCAGGCTTGTGTCTACCGAGGAATTCCCGACCAACTTCAGGAGTGGTATTGCGTGGCAGTGAAACTGGACATCGAGCTAACCCGCTACAAAAAAATGCCGATTCCTGGACCTGGACTGAGACCAGACCAGACGGACACCTGCCTGACAAACCCCAGCAACTGGGATGGCTGAACCTCCAAAATCATCTTCAGGACCGCTGATCAAGTGTTTTAGATGTGGCCAGCTGGGCCACCGGGCAGCAGCTTGCCCCATTCCTTTTCCTCAGCAGAAAAGCATCTCAGCCCCACCAGAAAAGAGAAAAGGAAGCCAGCCTTCCACCAGAGAGAAATCAAACTGGATTACTCAAGAGCAAATTACCCAAGTCACCTCACCCCCTCAAGACAAGGCCGAGGCCCCAGCTGAAACTGCCATCACACCTGCTCCATATGACAGCTATGACGAAGGGGAGAACTACCCGATGGTGAGTCAGCCTATTCCGCCTTTTTCCCTCTCTGCCAAACTTATAGTCCCTAAGACAGGAGCTCAAATGGACTTAAGAGTGTTGGTGGACTTGGGGTGTTCATGATGCCTAATCAACCTCCCAACTGTCCTAAAGTTAGGCATCAGGGCAAGGCAACTCTCCAACCCCATGAAATTTGAACAGACAGACGGATCTTTAATGGGCGGAACTCTAATAACCCGCCTAATGGAGCCGGTGCGGCTAGAAGTGGGAGAGCATTGGGAATTCATTAGATTTGTGGTAGCTCCAAAAATGACTTAGTTCATTTTGAGCTATAGCTTTCCTCACTTCATCTTTGGAGGCTCAGGCTATTTGCTGATATTCTGCCTTAGTTATGTGCCCCTCTTTCCACTTTTTATACTTGTCCTTTTTGTCTTTCAATTTATCAGAGAGTTTTTTATGCAGCCATGCTGATTTCTTTTGACAGCTTTTATTTTTCTTCTTCGTTGGTATTGTGCTAGACTGGGCTTTTATAATCTCACTTCAAAATTTCCCATGCTTGTTGAGTTGTTTTCCCCTTGAGGATTCTCATCCATGGAATCCTTCCCAAGCTTTCTCTAAGTTGTTGAAATTAGCTCTCTTAAAGTCCAAGACTCTAGTTTGACTGTGTTCTATTGCTTGTGCTTCCATAATGTTGAATTCCAATATTGCATGATCACTCCCCCCCACGGTTCCTGTGGTTTCAACACCTTCTATCATTTCATCCCTGTTAGTGAGAATTAAGTCCAATATGGCTGATCCCCTAGTTCCCTTCTCTACTTTTTGGGAGACAATGTTGTCTGCTAGGTTTGTCAGGAATCTGTTTGATCTTCCACTTGGTGCAGAGTTTGTCTCCCAGTTGATGTCAGGGTAATTAAAGTCCCCCATTACTATCGTGATGTGCTTCTTACATACCTTTGTTAACTGACTAGCAAAAAGTTCATCTATTATCTCTGTTTGGTTGGGTGGCCTATAGTATACACTTATGGCAATGTCATTTTTCCCCCTTTTATATTGACCTAAATGCATTCAAGACATTTTTCATCATTGTTGTGTTCTATTTCTGTAGAAATGTAGTTATTTCTTATATAGAGAGCAACTCCACCTCCTCTTTTATTTGGTCTGTTTCTTTTAAATAATTTAAATCCCTCTAGCTGTGTGTTCCATTTGTGGGTTTCATCCCACCATGTTTCCATAATGGCAACAATATCATATCTGCCCTCATTTACCTGAATTTCTAATTCACCCTGTTTGTTGCTCATGCTCTGAGTGTCGGTGTATAGACATTTGAGTCCTTTATGACTGACCCTGTGTTTACTTTCTACATAACCTGTGTGGTGCCTGAGTTCCCTTATTTTCTTACCACCTGTTTGATTAGTGCACTTTGTGTGGCACTCGCTATTAAAAGCTTGATTTTGCTTCACAGCAAGGTTGATATTCTTGTCCACACACACATCTATGTTACATGCACTGATAACCCTATAATTTTTAGATTGCCGGGGGACAGGAATGTTCTGTGTCAATTAACTCACTGTCCCCGTTGTTCAGTTTAAATATTTCTCCAGAAAATCTGTGAATTTATTGCCAAGTAACTCAGTCCCTTTCTTTGATGGATGCAAACCATCTCTTTTGTACACTTTTTCTTTGGACCAACTGGAGACATCATGACTAATATAACCAAAGCCTTCCCCTTTATACCACTTCTTTAGCCACATATTGAATTCTGCTATAAGCTGGCCTTTTCCATTTTGCTGCTTATACACTGATAAAACCTCTGAAAAAGTAAGCCTACAGCCTATCCTGCTAAGTTCCTGCCCCAAGCTCTGAAAATCATTCTGTAGACAGAGTACATCTTTTTGGGACAGATCGTTAGTGCCAAGATGTACAATAGCATCCACATCACACTCCTTGCTGGCATTCTTGACTATCTTAAAAATACGCTTCTTGTCTCTGCTGGCAGTAGCACCTGGAAGATACCTGACCTCTTTCAAAACCTCTGTATCCTTTCCTAAATTTGCATCCCTTATAATTGAATCACCAACCAGAAGGTGGCTACTCTTTTTGGATGCCTTGCACTTCTTGCATGACTGGTGTGTAATACCTGATTCACACTTTCCCCTGTCCAAAACAAGTTCTTCATCTTGGACCACGATCCCCTGCTTATTTGAGTTATCATCATCCTAACTACCTTGACCCGTCTCCTTAGTGTCCCTAATAAGGTCAGCAAGGGCACTGTATCTGTTATACAGGGACACAGCGAAAGCTTTGAGTTTATGGTTCACAGCTCTCAGCCTGCCAAATCCCACGGTTGTCCATACTGCCCTTCTCCTGCAGGATCTTTCTGGTAGAGGGGGCTGATAGCGCGGCAGCTCAATAGAGCAGAAGGGCTGAACTGGACACCTAATTTCTGCCTGAAGAGCACAGATTACAGACCTTAGATAAGTAATCTGTCCTTGTAGACTAATGATTTGTTTACAGATAGGACAGTATCCAAGTTTGAAAAGAGTACTGCAAAAGACAGTAAATTAAATTCTTTACAGCTACAACAATTTATTTATTTGTATCCCGCCTTTATTATATTTACAAGTAACTATCAGGGTTCTGACTAATGAAACCAAATAAATCAGAACTCCGAGGCTTGAAGTTTCCTCAAAGCACATGTTTATTGGATACATAATATCAGCACAGTCAAAAGTGAAACCAACTCTAAAATTCCCCTTAGGGATTCAATGTAACTAAATGTAACAAATCCCTCCCCTCTGCTATGCTATAGAATAGATCATGCTACCCAATAAAAGCAATTGGCGGGTTTCATGAAACCTCTTCTCTCCACCTTCCAGCTCCTGTGGGAATGACCTTGGTTGCTACGGGACTGCTCCATGTTTAGTCTAGCAAAGCTGTCATTTTCTTTCCCCCTTCCCCCCAACCTGTGGCAACTCAGAACGACAAATATGGCTTCAGCCAGGTTCGCTTCAGAAGTTGACAGTCGGACTTCCCTAAAGAGAAAGCAGTTCCTGGAAAATAACAAGTATAGATACACATTACTGTTTTGCTAATCCTCTGTTCTCTCATCTGAAGGTTCCCTGGGCTTTGGGGGATGTTTATCATGAAACTTCTTTATCAACCTCTCTGCCTTGACATCTCTACTCTTCACCCATGTGGCTTCTGATAGAGGATACCCCTTCTAATGAACTAGATACTGTAACATTCCTTTATACAATCTAGAATCAAGAATCCATTTTTTCTCATAATGGATGTCAACCTCCACCATAATGGGACCTGGGGCAGTTCAAGGTATTGGTCTCAATGTTGATTCTACAACTGGCTTCAATAGACTGCAATGAAAAACTGGATGTATTTTCCCCAAGAGTTGTGGGAGCTTTAGCTCCACTGTGACAGGGTTTATGATTTTTACAATGGGGAAAGGACCAATAAATTTAGGTCCCAGTTTTTTACACGGTAGTTTTAATCCTAGGTATTTGGTTGAGAGATAGACTTTCTCCCCTGTATGAAAGGGTGTCATGCCCCCATCGGAGCCTGAATCTGCTGAGGAAGATGAGCTGGAACTGGAGCCAACAGAGATCGAGGGGGAGGCGTCATTGGCTTTGGAGGAATATGGGAAGGAGCAGGCCGAGGCAGGCCAGGGCCTTTCAGGATTGGGACGGCTTGAAGGCAGGGAGGAACAGGGACAGGATGAACATGAGAGACAGAGCTCAGGTGATGAGCAAGGGCCACCCCCTCCTGATCCTAGATCACGGAGAGTGGAGAGAAGGAGGGAACAATACAGGCAGGCCCGACTACTCAGGAGAGCACCCCGTCCCTCTCCACAAGGCACACCTGGGGACTGAGACTTAAGGAGATGCTGTGTGGAGGGGCATTTGTCGGGAACAAATGCTGAATTATTGGAGGTTTGTGTGCCGTTGCTGACGTTGGAAGCAACTCTCTGATCTCTTGTTCTGTGTTGTGATTTTTACTTGTAAACCCTGAAACTCTGACCATTGGACTGGCTGACAAACTTCATTTGGTGCTCCAAACCTCAGATTGAATTTTAGCTTCTCTTCTGAAACTACTCAGGCAAGCTTGTATTTCCACAGACTCGTTAGATTTTGATGCATGTTCCTTTCTTTGTTATCTACTTGGCCTTGCATAAATTGCTGTTCTAATCTAGCCACCGTGTGTGAGTTGAAAACCTGAAAGAGGACTGCCTGTTCCATACACACACTTTTCCTGCCTGAGAGAGTGAAAACCTTTTGAAACTACTTGCAGAGGCTGCTGAAGGTGTGTGTGTGTGTCGTTACTTGTTCTGGGAATTGCCAGAAATGTGGGAGCATTTGGGGAACATTTGGAGCAATAAAGGGGCAGTTTGAACTGCTAGCTGACTCTGTTGCCTCTGTGCCATGCCCTGGGTCATCACAAAGGGTTTCTGGGTGATCACCTTTTATCGGCTTTCTCCTTTTGAATCTTTGCATCTTTGGCTAAGGTACATTTGACATTTACCCAAGCGCTCTGCAGAGAGGCTACCCACTCGGTCAGTGTTTCTGAGGAGGGGGATTCTTGAGGGTATTCAGGCATGGGAACGAAGTCCCTGCCTGTAGCTACTTTAAAAGGAGTAAGTCTAGTACTGCTGTGTACAGTATTGTTATATGACACTTCAGCAAAAGGTAGGAGATCTGCCCAATTAGTTTGCTGATAGTTAACATAGCATCTCAGATATTGTTCCACCATTGCGTTCACTTGTTCAGCAGCTCCATTCGTACTTGGATGAAAAGCCGAGCTGAGGCCCTGGGTGTATCCAATCAGCTTCACGAACTGCTTCCATCATTTTGTTGTGAACTGGACCCCGCAGTCTGATATAATTCTCCTGGGTGTTGCATGAAGTCAGTAGATATGCTTTAAAAACAGTTTCGCCACTTTCTGGGCAGAATGAAGACCAGGACAGGCTATAAAGTGAGCCTGTTTTGAAAAAAGATCAATCACAGTCCAAATTACAGTATTTCCGCTGTTTTCAGGGAGCTCTATGATGATAATATAATAATAATAATAATAACAACAACAACAACAATGGTGCATTGGAAGATCTGCAAAAAATATCATTTGCCTGTAAGCAAAAACTGGTGGGATCATAAAATAGAGAAAGTCATAGAAAATGATAAAATTAAACTGCTCTGGGACTTCAGAATTCAAACAGACAAGCACCTGCAACATAACACCCCAGACTTAACAATTGTCGATAAGAAAGACAAAAAAGTCTGGATAGTGGACGTGGCAGTGCCTGGAGATAGCAGAATAGAAGAGAAAGAACTGGAGAAGATAACAAAATACAAAGACCTACAAATAGAAATAGAAAGACTGTGGCAAAAGCAAGCAAGGGTAGTACCAATAGTCATAGGCTCCTTGGGTGCAATCCCAAAACAACTGGAGCACCACTTGAACACAATTGGCATTGACAAATTCGCTATTAGTCAATTGCAAAAGGCGGCCTTATTAGGAACTGCTTCCATCCTGCGACGATATCTGTAATACCATCAAACATCCACATCTGCCTATCCCAGGTCCTGGGTAAGGACTCGATAGGTAGACAAAATGCCAAATCCAGTCTGAACATCTGGCTGACTGTGCGATGATCGATAATAATAATAATAATAATAATAATAATAATAATAATAATAATAATAATAATAATAATAATAATAATAATAATAATAATGATGATGATGATGATGATGATGATGTTGGAAGGGACCTTGGAGGTCGAGTCCAACCCCCTGCTCAGGCAGGAAACCCTACACCATTTCGGACAAATGGCTGTCCAGTCTCTTCTTAAAAACTTCCAGTGTTGGAGCATTCACCGCTTCTGGAGGCAGGTTGTTCCACTGGTTAATTGTTCTAACTGTCAGGAAGTTTCTCCTCAGTTCCAGGTTGCTTCTCTCCTTGATTAGTTTCCATCCATTGCTTCTTGTCCTGCCGTCAGGTGCCTTGGAGAATAGCTTGACTCCCTCTTCTTTGTGGCAACCCCTGAGATATTGGAACACTGCTATCATGTCACCCCCAGTCCTTCTTTTCATTAAACTAGACATACCCAATTCCAGCAACCGTTCCTTATATGTTTTAGCCTCCAGTCCCCTAATCATCTTTGTTGCTCTTCTCTGCACTCTTTCTAGAGTCTCAACATCTCCTTTACATCGTGGTGACCAAAACTGGATGCAGTATTCCAAGTGTGGCCTTACCAAGGCATTGTAAAGTGGTATTAATACTTCACGTGATCTTGATTCTATCCCTCTGTTAATGCAGCCCAGCACTATGCTGGCTTTTTTGGCAGCTACAGCACACTGCTGGCTTATATTTAAGTGATTGTCCACTAGGACTCCGAGATCCATCTCACAGTTACTACTATTGAGCAAGGTACCCCCTATACTATACCTGTACATTTGGTTTTTCTTGCCTAAATGTAGAACCTTACTTTTTTCACCATTGAATTTCATTTTGTTAGATAGCGCCCAGTGTTCAAGTCTGTCCAGGTCCTCCTGTATCTTAAGCCTGTCTTCTGGAGTGTTGGCTATTCCTACCAGCTTGGTGTCATCCACAAATTTGATGAGTTCCCCATCTATCCCCTCGTCCAAATCGTTGATGAAGATGGTGAAGAGCACTGGGCCCAGAACAGAGCCCTGGGGCACCCCATTGCACACTTCCCTCCATGTAGATGCAGTTCCATTAAGGACCACACGCTGAGTATGGCCGGTCAGCCAGCTACGAATCCATCTGGTGGTGATGCTGTCTAACCCACATTTTTCTATCTTATCTAGTAGTAGGTTGTGATCTACTTTATCAAATGCCTTACTGAAGTCCATTTTGATTTCCTCCCAAGGCTGGGATGGTTCTGCTACCTGCTGTAACAGTCCAGGGGGGTTTCCTAGCCTTTTTTTCCTGGCGGCACAGATTGCACAGCTCTTAACATAGCTTTCAATGTCCTTCTTCATTCCGGGCCACCAGAACTGTCATCTTACTAAGTGTAAAGTCTTTAAAAATCGAAAGTGACCAGCTTGCTTAGCATCATGGCTTTGTTGCAAGGCTTGGACCCTGAGGGTACTAGGAAGGTACAGTTTGGATCCTTTCCATGCTAATTCATCTCTATAGGTCAACAGTTGCCTGTTGTCTCTGAACCAGGGTTCAGATTTCAGTTTGGTTCTAGGTTTCTGGGTCAAACTGCTGTCGGGGCTGAGCGATTGTTTTTGAGCTTGATGTCTAGTGGTGACTTGAGAGGCTTTTTGTGGTGAGGGGATGATAGCATTGACTACTTCCTCATGATGGCTCTTGTACTGTGGCATTCTAGATAAGGTGCCAGCTAGGAAGTTCTTCCCTCCAGGAAAGTACTTTAGAGTGAAGTTAAAACGATTGAAATATTGTGTCCATCGAACCTGCTTAAGAGATAATTTCCATGGTGTTTTTAGCGCCTCAAGGTTCTTATGGTCAGTCCACACTTCAAAAGGTATCTTATTCCCCTCTAGAAAATGGCACCAGGTTAGTAATCCCCATCACACAGCAAATGCTTTTTTCTCCCATACAGCCCAATGCTGCTCTGTGTCTGCGAGTTTCCTGGAGGTGTATGTGCAGGGTTACAGTTCCCCTTTGTTGTTTTTCCTGAGAAGAACTGCACCCACTGCCACATCACTAGCATCTGCTTGGATGATGAACTGCTCCTCGGGGTTAGGATGTTTGAGGACTGGTTCTCCTGCAAACAACCTTTCGAGCTGTTAAAACGCTGCTTGGCATTCCATAGTCCACTTCAAAGGTTGACTTGGATGGAGTTTTTCTCCCCCTTTACCTGTCTCGAAGAGCTCGGTATTCGGTAAGGCTATTTTTGCAAAGGAGAGAATGAGTTAGTGAACCCCAAAAAGCTCTGTAGCTGCTTGTGAGTCTGAGGGGGTTGCCATTCCAGGATGGCTTTGACTTTCTCTGGGTCCATCTCCACCCCTTTGTTTGAGATTCGGTACCCTAGGTAGTCAAGGTGTGTTTGATGGAATTCACATTTAGATAGCTTGGCATAAAGGTTTGCTTTCAATAATTTTTTGAGCACTTCACGGATCAATTTAATGTGTTCTTCCATTGTTTCCGTAAAGATGAGGATGTCATCAAGATAAACTAGGACGCCCTTGTATAGGTGATCATGTAACACCTCATTTATCAGCTGCATAAATATGGCAGGAGCCCCTTGGAGGCTAAAGGGCATCACTTTGAACTGAAAACTCCCCAGCGGACAATTAAAGGTGGCCTTCCATTCATCTCCCTCCTTAATTCTTATTCAGTAATAGGCTTCCCATAGATCCAGTTTAGTGAAAATTTTCTCCTTTGCTAGGTGAGCTAATATGTCGTTCATCAGGGGGAGTGGGTACATATTTTCCATTTAAGCCTTTAAAATTCATGCATAATCTCAGCGTCCCATCTTTTTTCTCTTTGAATAGCACAGGGGTAGCCACATGTGATTTAGCCAGCTGGATGAAACCCCTAGCCAGGTTTTTATCAATGTACTCTCTTAATTCGCTCATGTCTCTGGGGCTAGAGCTTCCTCCTGCACTGCTGACCTGTCAGACTTGTCCACATGGACTTTTGGTTGACCCCAGTCGATGGAACTCCATTTCCAGTCTGGGCAGCCATTCATGTTCGATCTGCAGGTGTTGCACCGGGATTAGCAGTCACTTCCCCTTTCTTTTCCATCTTGGAATCTTCCCTGAGTCTTTACTGTCCTCCCAAAAGAATCAGGTAGGTAGCTGGGACTCAGGACCCTGAAAATCACTCCTTGATAGCCTTCTATCTTAGAGCAGTAGAAAAGTTTTTTGAGAGAGTTGGTTTAATGTCAAGGTTCTGACTAATGAAACAAAATAAATCAGAACTCCGAGGCTTGAAGTTTCCTCAAAGCACGTGTTTATTGGATACATAATATCGGCACAGCCAAAAGTGAAACCAACTCTAAAATTCCCCTTAGGGAGTCAATGTAACTAAATGTAACAAATCCCTCCCCTCTGCTATGCTATAGAATAGATCATGCTACCCAATAAAAGCAATTGGTGGGCTTCGTGAAACCTCTTCTCTCCACCTTCCAGCTCCTGTGGGAATGACCGTGGTTCCCATGGGACTGCTCTGTGTTTAGTCTAGCAAAGCTGTCATTTTCTTTCCCCCTTCCCCCCAACCTGTGGTAACTCAGAATGACAAAGATGGCTTCAGCCAGGTTAGCTTCAGAAGTTGACAGTAACTCGAGGTGGCAAACATGTCCGACACATGTTCTTCCTCCTTTATTGGTGCACCTTCCTCCTCCTGTTTTCCCCACAACAACAACCCTGTGCAGTGAGTTGGGCTAAGTGAGAGTGACTGGCCTAGGCTACCCAGCTGGCTTTCATGGCTAAGGTGGGACTTGAACTCATGGTCTCCTGCTTTCTTGCCTGGTTTCTTAACCACTAGACCAAATTGGTTGCCCAACTATTATATAGGATACAACTTGGCCCATACACAACCCTGAGGGCTTATGAAGCCATTCAATCAAATTTTTGCAGGACCTTGTTCGGCACTCCAAAATGCATCTCCAATGCAGTATTGAGGCTTGAAGCAAATGTGCCAAGTATTAAGGTTCGGGCCTGGACTAGGATTCTAACCTCAGCTCTCAGAATGATGTTTGACCCTACAGATTGATGCCTCTGTTGCTGTCAGACAATTACCAATTCCATTAGCACTGTACCTGCATAGAAGAACTTTGCAGCCTTGACCTCTCTTCTGAATATTTAGGCCAATAAACCCTGGAGAAGGCCAAATCAATAGTAAAAGAAAGAATCAGAGACATTGATTGCCAAAATGATATTACCAGTGCCCCTGAATTCTATCTCAAAATGTTACAGTCAGAAGCCCTCCACTGCAGAGTATCTATACCAGTGATGGCGAACCTTTTAGAGACCGAGTGCCCAAAAACTGGCCCTGCTCCCGCTCCACCCCCCTGCCCTGCTCCTGCTCTGCCCCCCCATCCCCTGCCCCGCCTGCCCACAGGACCACTCACCACTTCCAGGGCCCACTGCAGATTGCCTAGGCAGCTCAGCAGCACTATGGCGGCCACACCCTCTGCCCGCACCCTGCAGCATAAACTGCATGATGGGGTGTGAGGCCAGAGTCTTGTCTACGTTGCCTGGCTGCCATGTCCTTGGCTGCGCTGCTCTGTGTGGGCCACGCTCAAGGGCGACTCTCCTTCAGGGGGGCTGCTGGAGAGGAGGGGGTCGTGGGGGGAGGCAAGGCTGGGGCAACGGCACGTGTGCCCCCAGAGACGGCTCCGAGTGCCACCTCTGGCACCCGTACCATAGGTTCACCACCACTGATCTATACAATGTAACACTAAGCAAATATAGATGGGCCTTTTCCAGAGCCCAATTTGATGCCCTCCCATCAGCTCTATTGGGGAGAAGATTTCATGAGACAACTTATTTGCAGAGATGTTACCCTTGTGGATCCAGGGAGGTAGAAACTCTTGCCCATATCCTCATATGGTGCCCTTTCTATGATGCCCCAAGACATGCTCTGATGGGTCTAGGCCAAATTTGCTGTGGCCAAACTCAACATGGCCAACATGCCACGGGACAACTCATTGCAGGACATTCTCCAGCATGATGAATGTAGAATCCACTGGATGGGTAGTTTCAGCCCTCCTGCTCAGCAAGAGACTAGGTCAGAACTTTGGCCACGCCTCCCTCTGGGTGTGTCTTCCCAGTTTTGACTTAGTCTCTGGCTCAGCTAGGCACAAATTTCTTAGCTCCATAGCTAGATTAAGTTAGGTTTAAAGATTTTAGAGAATCTAAATTAGTCAGTCAGAATTGAGTATATTTAATTGGATATTTAATTTAAATTAGTACAAATGGGTAGATTTGGAAGTTCAGAATTGTTATTGGGCTCTTTGGCTTTGGGCCATAGGCCCTCTTGGAGGCTGAAAGCTACTAGCTTTCAGAGAAGAGATTTTCAGTGTTTTTCCAGTCCGTGGGGCGACGGACAGACAAGCAGCTGCTTTTTGGCGATTCAAGCCTCCTGCGATGCGGTCTGATCGACGGTTTGCTTCTCCTTGGCTTCGTTGACACGAGACGTCTGCTTCAGTCCTCTCTGGTGGAGGTTTTTTCATCTCAAACAGCAAGTGATTAGAGGGTTCCTCTCCCATTACTCCTATAGCCATATTCTGGCTGGGATCCTTTTCCTCTCGCTTTGCCTCCCATTTGATCCTCCCTTCCCTGGGTAAATCCTCTTGGGAGGTTTTTTGGAGGGCGCGGTCGCCATTTTGGCTGCATGTGTCACAGGTGGCCGCCATCTTGAAATCCTCTCTTCTTGGAGTAAATACTTCTGGGGAGGTTTTAGAAGGGCGCGGTTGCCATTTTGGCCACATGGTCTACAGGCGGCCACCATCTTGAGAGGGTTCGGAAGACAACGGACGCCATTTTGGGTGTGACCTTGAGGCGGTCGCCATTTTGGTGCGGATTCCAAATACGACAGCCATTGGGGGGGGTCTTATCGTGCCTAGCAGGTACGAGGACTGGAAAGCCCCTTTGTAGGTCTGACTTGTCAGACACTTTACCGGGGGGAGGAAGCTCAGTGTCATCAGAATCACAGACCTGAGTTTGATTACTGGAGGATTGTTATTGCTTTATCTTCCCTTTTGTGCCATTTCACATATCCGTAATTCTTGGTGAGTTGAGCGAAGGGGAATTGTTTAACCACCTGTTCAATTAGAGCAGTGGTTCTCAACCTTTTTAATGCTGCGACCCCCAACCGGTCGTAAGTCGAGGACTACTCAACTGGTGCAGCACCGTTTGCAGAATGGGACTTTTGGTAGGTTCAGCAGGGCAGAGACAGCCTGGACAATTCCTATTGGCTTTTGAAAGCCAATAGAATTAGACTCTATTCAAGAGAGTCTATTCTATTGGCTTTCAAAAGCCAATAGAATAAAAGGGAGTAGCACAGCTAAGGAAAAGGGGGAAAAAAATGGCGGACTGCGTTGTTTGGCGACCCCCGTGAAATGGTCGTTCGACCCCAAATGGGGTCCCGACCCACAGGTTGAGAACCACTGAATTAGAGTGTGGCATTTGCCACAGGGCTAGACAGGCAGTTCTAGGAAACTGTCTGACTGTCTTTTGCCATTGCTGTTGTGCAGAGTGAGGTTCGTTCTTTGTCCAATCTCTGTCAACTAAATCTGTGTATCTGGGTTCCCCCCCACCTCTGGATATTTCCTACTCGGTATATCTAGATAGCAATGGCAGACAGTGTCTCGCCTCAGGCATCACAGAGTTCTGGTATTCCCCCACCTCAACCAAAGCACAGTTCTACTGATTTGGCCATGGGGGGGGGGGGAGAAAAAGGCTAAGACAAAGCATATTTCTCCCAGGGAGCTCTCAAAATCTGCTGAGCGAGAGGCCTCGAGGAGACATTTGGCACTGGAAAGGGAATTTTCCAAAGCCCAAAGGCTCAGGTCCAGTGAGGCTGAAGTGGCTTCCCCCGTCCCATTGGACACTATTTCTGAGCCTCATTTTGCACCTCCTCAAGATGTTACAAGGGCTTGGTCTCCTCAGGGGGAAACTGTGCAGGTTGGTCCCCCTTGCTCCTCATCTCCCTCTCCTCACCAAGGCCATGAGGCCACATTTATCCCAGCTGAGGCTGGCACTAGTCATATGGATCAGGAGGAGAGGTGGTCTGCTGAATTTCAGTCCTTCATGCACAATGCATTTAGGCAGTTCATGTCTTCTAAGGGCCAATGATCCTTTCATCCACCACCACCTCCTTCTATACCTCCTTCTCAAGCGGGACCCTCTAATGTCCCTGGTTGAGGGGTTTCCGAGACTTCTTCACAGCTAGGGGAGGAAGAGTCTGTTGACCTGAAGATAGCTGACACGCCTATGTCAGAGGATGAAGAGGCAGCGCCTGAACAGGCATCAACCTCTGGACTATTTGACCCTTCTCTCTTCAGGTCTCTACTGTTGAAGGCCGTTACCACTGTCAACCTCACTTCGGTGCAGGAGGAGAAGCCTTCTACCTCCACCAGTCAGGAGTCTAACCCTCTGTTTGTGGAAAAGGTGGTGGAGGACATGCAGATTCCTTGTCCACAGGTTTTCCGTACTTCAGTGGAAAAACAGTGGACTGCTCTTGCCACCCTGCCTTCCCCTAACAGTTCAGAGAGGAAATTGTTTAACGTTTCCCCTTCATTTGCCTCTCTCTTGGAGGTACCTTCCGTAGATACTCCATTGACTTCTCTATTCTCCACATCTGCTATCCCAGGGGACATGGCGGAGGCCTTGAAGGCGGAGGACAAGAAGTTTGAACTCTCCCTCTGTCCAGTACACCTGGCTTCGGCCTGGGCGATCAAAGCCGCAACTTCATCTTCCTTCTTCGCCAGGGCTTCTATCATGTGGCTTTGGGAGCTGCAAGCGATCATTCCATCAGATCAGGTTCGAACACACCAGACCCTGGGAAAGCTAGTGGCCGCGTCAGAGTATGTGGCAGATGCTTCTTTGCATTCCACCAGATACTCTGCCAGGTCCATTGCGGCCACGGTTGCCTCTCGTAGGCTTCTTTGGTTGAAGCAGTGGAAAACTGATTTGAAATCAAAGTGGCGCTTGTCCACATCCAAATATAGTGGGACACAGTTATTTGGATCAATCCTGGAACCTCACATTATTGAGGGCAAGGACAAACGCAAGATACTTGCTCATCCTTCCAAATTGTCAGACAGGCGGCCCCAGGAGGAGTTCCGTAGGCAGGCATATGCCCCAGTAGATCCTGGGAGTGGAGACAGCCCTTTCGGGCGGGGCAGTCCTGGGATTGGTCAAGAGGCTCGCGATCTTTCCCCCCCAGGCAGGATTGTCCACAGGACCGCCAGAACATTGGAGCCAAAGGCCAGTTTCAATCTAAGCGTCCCTTCAGGGGATCAGGCGGTCGCCCATATAGGCGGTCCAAGTGACGCCAGGGAGGGATTTCCCATCGGGGGTCGTCTGGAGTGGTTCAGCGATGTCTGGGAAAGGACTACCTCCAACTCTTGGATACGAGAGACCATCAAGTACGGTCTCACCCTAGAGTTTTACTCTTACCCCCCAAACCGCTTTATAAGATGCCCGATATCAAGAAACGCAACCAAGGCAAACTTGGTAGCCATGGCCATCTCCCATCTGGAAGAAATTCGAACCATAGAACCTGTACCAAGGGCTCAGGAAGGAAAGGGGTTCTACTCCATCCTGTTTGTGGTTCCCATGGCCTCAGGAGGATGGAGGGCGATACTGGACTTAAAGGGTCTGAATCACTTCTTGACATACAGAAGGTTCAAGATGCAGACCCTAAAGTCCATACTCACCAGCATCAGAAAAGGGGATTTCCTCTCATCCATAGACTTCACAGAGGCGTACCTACATATCCCCATACATCCGGATCATCAAAAATTCCTAAGGTTCTGCTACGCACACCGGCATTACCAATACAGAGCACTTCCCTTTGGTCTATCCTCAGCTCCAAGGGTTTTCACAAAGGTTTTGGCAGTCTTGGCGGCTCACCTCAGGCTGATACCAGTGTGGGTGCAGTGCTATCTAGACGACATTCTGGTCCAGTCCAGTTCCTTTCAGTCAGCCCAGTCAGATCTACAGATCACGATACACACTCTTCAGACACATGGGTTCTCAGTGAACTTCAAAAAGAGCCACACCATTCCCACAAAACGACTTCTGCACCTTGGGGCAGTCATAGACTCAGATCTGTGCAAGGTTTATCTTTCCCAGGAGCGTCGGGTCAGCATCCGAAAGCTGGTACATCAGATTCAGAGGGACAAAACAGTACCTCTGGTACAGTTGTCCAAACTCCTGGGAAAGATGGTATCTTGCATGGGCATCGTTCCATGGGCCAGACTCCATTCAAGGCTCCTACAATGGTTCCTCCTTCCCTTCCAGAAACAGAATCTGAGTGCATCCAACAGGAGGGTCAGGGTTCCCCACCACACCTTGCTATCACTACTATGGTGGACCACATCCGCGATGACCAGGGGGAGCATTTTCAAGGAGCCTCTCAGGATCACCCTAACCACAGATGCCAGTCTATTCGGTTGGGGTGCCCATCTCCAAACTCATCTGGCCCAGGGGCAGTGGTCCCAATCGGACCTAGCTCACAATATAAATTGGCTCGAACTCAGGGCCATACACCTAGCACTACTACAGTTCTCCTCCCTGGTGAAGGGACAACATGTCCTCATCCTAACGGACAACATGGCAGCCAAAGCCCACGTCAACAAACAGGGAGGGACCTGGTCCTGGGCGCTCATGCAGGAGGCCTTGGATCTGGGACTCTGGGCAGAGTCCAACTTGAAGTCCATCAGGGCAGAACACATTTCGGGGGAGGCAAATCGACAAGCAGATTCCCTGAGCAGGGCCACGGTGGACCACTCAGAATGGCGACTGGATCCGGCCCTGTTCAGGGATATCTCAATGAGGTTTGGGCGCCCTCATCTGGATCTGTTTGCCTCCCCGTCGAACACTCAACTTCCCGGGTTCTTTTCAAGGTTCCCGGCATGGGGAGCGGAGGGAACGGATGCCCTCCAATGCCAGTGGCCGGCGAGTCTACTCTATGCCTTCCCTCCCCTTCCATTGTTACCAGCAACTATCCACAAGTTGATCCAGGAAAGAGCGGAGGTCATCTTGATTGCTCCACATTGGCCAAGGCGTCCGTGGTTTGCCGACCTTGTGGATCTTTCAATCTCACCACCATGGAGGATTCCCCCAGACCGAGTGCCTCTCAGTCAGGGGAACCTTCAACATCCCGACCCTCAGTG
This sequence comes from Crotalus adamanteus, assembly GCA_039797435.1. NCBI lineage: Eukaryota > Metazoa > Chordata > Lepidosauria > Squamata > Viperidae > Crotalus > Crotalus adamanteus. Next base: position 55,237,785 of record CM077935.1, on the reverse strand, counting down.
GCTCCAGCTGGCCGCCTGGCACTTGAGCGGGAAGCTCTAGCTAAGCAATCCTATTCGTGCAGGGTGATCTCGTTGATTCAAGCCTCGAGGTGCCCTTCGACTAATAGGATATATGACGCCACATGGAGAAGCTTCTGCACGTGGTGTGCCAAACATAACCTCAACCAGTTTTCAGTTACAATTCCCAATATCCTAGATTACCTGTTGGAGGGTTTGAACCGGGGCTTAGCACCCAGTACCATTCGCAGGCAGATCGCAGCCCTTTCAACGGTCCTTTCCTGTGACAATTTGAGCCCATTATCGCAACATCCAGTGGTTAATGCCTTTCTAAAGGGGGCGGTCAATACCAGGCCACCCGTGGTACACCGCTATCCATCTTGGGATCTACCCAAGGTGTTACAGGCTTTGACTTCCCCTCCTTTCGAACCTCTTAGTTCCTGTTATCTTCACTTTCTGTCCTTAAAGGTGGTGTTCCTGGTAGCTATAACATTGGCTAGGCGAATATCGGAGTTGGCTGCACTTTCAGTTAGGGATGATTTGTGTACCTTTTTCGAGGATAGGGTGGTCCTCAGATTGGATCCTTCCTTGGTTCCAAAAGTTAATACCTCATTTCACAGGTCACAGGAATTAGTTCTTCCCAACTTTTGTCCGCATCCCTCACATAGACTGGAACGGCAGTGGCATAAATTGGATGTGCGCAGGGCCCTGCGCCACTATGTCAAGTGAACCTCAGTCTTTCGCAAGTCGGGGGCCTTGTTCGTGTCCTTTCAACCCTCTGCCATGGGTTGGAAGGTTTCATCTTCCACCATAGGTAGGTGGATAAGGGCATGCATTGCTCAAGCCTATATTTCTCAGTCACTTCCAGTTCCCACACACATTACTGCTCACTCGACGCGCAGCGCAGCTGCGTCTGCTGCTTGGTCCAAGCAGGCATCGGTTGAGGAAATTTGTACAGTGGCGACATGGTTGTCTCCTTCTGTCTTTGTGAGGCATTATAAGATAGATAGTTTTGCAGCGGCGGACGCTGCGTTTGGCAGGCGAGTCCTGCAACAGGTCATTTCTTCTCAAGGGACACAAGCCTAGACTTTCCCACCTGTGGGGACATGAGCGGCTTTGGTATGTCCCATTCAGTGGATTCTACATTCATCATGCTGAAGAAGGGGCGTTGTCTTACCTGAACGCCTTTTCTCAGCATGATGATGTAGAATCCACACCCTCCCGTTATGATAGTCTAGGCAGGTGTCGCAAAAATTGGAGCCATTGCGCCAGACTTCGTCAGTGATGCTTCGCCTCATCAAAACTGGGAAGACACACCCAGAGGGAGGCGTGACCAAAGTTCTGACCTAGTCTCTTGCTGAGCAGGAGGGCTGAAACTACCCATCCAGTGGATTCTACATCATCATGCTGAGAAAAGGCGTTCAGGTAAGACAACGCCCCATTCAACACTGTATTAATTGTTTCATTTAGTTATTTTTATTATTGGTGACTAGGTTTTTGTCGAAATTATTGTAACTCTTGTATTTCTGGATTGACTTTATTTTATTATTATTGGCCATGGTTCCATTGAAATTAATTTAACTTTTGTATTTGTTGAATTGTCCTGCAGTGAGTTGACTGTGGTGAGTTGTCTGTGGAGAGTTGGCCATGTTAAGTCATCCCATTCTGTGCTCTGATTGCCCCGATCATTTCCAAACATGAGGGCCATACAGATAAATTTTATGTCTATTATTTTTAAGGGATGCTAATCCTACACTCACATATCAGGTAGCCAAATATCTTTACCAAGTTATAGAACTATGCAAAACTTTTAATTAGATAAGTTGTTTTATTGTCCTATTATTTTTTCCCTTTCTTAATAACAAAACACCTTCATGGATCACTGTCTTGTCGTGGCGAAGGGGCTTGTGCAGCTCAAAGAATCTATGAGCTAAGCAGTGCAGGGCCACCAAGACAGACAGGCCATAGTGGACAGTTCTGACAAAATGTGGTCCACTGGGGACTTCCGGTGGTTAAAGCGGTGGAGATGGCGGCTACTTTGTAGCCGTCCTCCTGAGAAGGTGTCAGATCCGCGGAGCACAGCGTTTATCAGCTGGCCCGCGGCTCGCAATCCCCTTCCCGGGTGAAGGGAAGGGGTAGAGATCGCATGAATAGAGGTAGAACCTCTTAACTCTCCCTGGATTTTTATTTTCAGGGGAGTAGAAAGAGGGTTCCCTCGGAGTTCATTGCCTTCTCCGCCTCTCAGCTGTCTTTGTTTCTTTGGAAACAAAGCGAGAAGCCGCTACCATCTCCGAATTTAAAGAAACCGTGAGTAATTTTAAACCGGACAGAACTGTTTAAAGGATTTTATTTATAGTTTAGCTGTATTTTATCTTTTACTAGTTTATTTAGTTTATTTAGTATATGTTGATTTTTTTCTTATTTTTTTGAGCTTTCTCTTTTTTTCCGGGTGGAAAAGTGAGAGTGAAAGTAAAATGGCGTTTTGAAAGTTTTTTTCTTTTAAAAGACGGATTGGCTGAATTGTTGTTTAATATTGTTTCTTCTTTACTTTTTTACCTTTTTATTCTTGGGGAGTTCCAGATTGATCTTATTTTATTTTATTTCATTTTATTTTTAAATCTTTTTGGATTATTTATTTTTATTGGTATTTTTAAGAAGAAAGGAAGACAAATTAAAATGGCTTCAAAACGACAACCAGCTACGGTAGCTTCTAAAGTAATTTCTTCTCCTGTTACTTCTACTGTGCAACAACAACTTAAAATAATACCCTCAGTGCAGCAATCTAAATCTACTCCACCCTCACCTCCTCCATCTGGGACATCAGTACAAGACATTAAAGAAATAATGGTAAGTGCTGTTTCACAGTTCAGGGAGGAAATGAAACAACTTTTGGATCAGAATAAATCTGAAACTAAGGAGGAAATGAAGAAAGAGATGAAGGAGCTCTTAGAACAGAATAATGCTATCTTGAGGGATGATATACTTCTAGCTCTATCTGGAATGGCCTCTGTGGTTGTGAAGCTGGACTCTAGAGTAGATGAAATTGAAGAAACAGTTGAACTTTTGGATTATAAATTTCAAGATATGGAGAAAAAAGTGGAGACCTCACAAGATGATATTCTTATGTTCCAGTATAGACAGATGGAATATGCTTTGAGAATAAGGGGTCTGAAAGAAGATAAAACTCAAGATTTGATGGAAATGGTGATTAATGACCTGGCTGTTATTTTGAATATTGATAAAGAAGACTTACGTGGGGATGTGGAAAGAATTTATAGAGTTAATTCTTGGATTGCAAAACAGAGGAATTTGCCTAGAGATGTGGTGATATATTTTGCTAAGAAGTCTTTGCGAAATCAGATTCTACAAACTTTTTATAATAAAAGATTTCAGATTGCTGCCCAAGACATCATCATCTTAAAGGAAATTCCACCTAAAATTTTAAGAAGCAGAAAGGATTTTGCTTTTTTAGTAAATGAACTTAAAGCGAGACAAATGCCATTCAGATGGGAGATTCCGATGGGCATTGTTTTGAGCCATGCGGGGACACGTTATAGACTTAATACAGTTGCTAAAGCTAAGGAATTTTACAAAGCGATCCTGGGAGCAGGCTCTCCTTTGCCCATGATGCATAAAATTTCGAGTGACAAAGAGATGGAACAGAAATCTGAAGGTACAGGGATGATGACTGCTGGACAGGTGGAATGGATGTCTCAACCAGAGGTTAAAGAACAGAGAATGACCCGTGCAGCATATAAACGTAAAGAAAAAGACCAAAAGAAAAAAGAAAAAGAAAAAGAAATTGAAGAATCTACTCAGCAAATTGCTTCAGTGCCGGTGGGAGGAGCAAGACCCAAAAGCTCTGCTACATATTCATCAGCAGCAGAATTTGAGCGGATCTTCTCCAGGCTGAAGGCCAAGGGAGATGGCAAAGCTCCTGTCCTGGAATGTTAATGGATTAAACATTCCTCAAAAGAGAAAAAAAATCTACCACTATTTGAAACAACATAATAATGATATTATTTGTTTGCAAGAAACTCATATTACAGTTAAAGATCAAAAATATTTAAATAATCCTCGCTTGGGATCTCATTTTGTATCTCCCGCTCCTGGGAAGAAAGGGGGTGTGGTAATCTATGTTAAACAGAATTTATCTGCTGTTTTGTTAGAATCAGATCCTCATGGAAGATATGTTATGCTTGAACTTGGTTTATATGGCAAGAAAATTCTTATTGTGGGGTTGTATGCACCAAACCAGCAACAGGAGCAATTTTATAGGTTGCTACATCAGAAAATAACTTTGTTGGATTACAGATCTGTGATTTTAATGGGAGATTGGAATGGTGTTTTAGACATACAAAAGGATAAAAAAGGCTCTTCTACTTTTTTTAAACAGGCTAAACTACCTAAAACTTTCTTTGACATGAAAGAAGATTGGGAACTGAGGGACTATTGGCGTGAACGTAATCAAGAAGAAAAGGATTTCACGTTTTTCTCAGATAGACACCAATCTTTCTCAAGAATTGACTTCTTTTTGATCACAACAGACTTATACAACAGGGTGAAGAATGTAAAAATTTTTCCTAGGACGTTGTCGGATCATAGCCCTGTTTGGATGGAACTGTTAGTAGAGAAGGAAGATAGGAGATCCTGGAGGGTGAATGAGAATTTATTTAAACAAGAAAAAAATGTTCATAAATTAAAGGAATGTTTAAAGGAATATTTTACTTTAAATATGAACAAGGGAACATCAATGTCAATGGTGTGGGATGCAAGTAAAGTTTTCATGCGTGGTATTTTGATAAAAATGAATAATTTGCATAGACAGAAACAGATTCAGAAACGGAAAGATTTGGAAGAGGAGATTAAATCAAAAGAGAAACTTTTAATTTCAAATCCCTTAGATGAAAAGGTTAAAGGAGCTTTAAAATTGTTAAAAACACAATTTAACATGTTAATGGCTGATCAAGTTGCAACTAATTTGCTATTTATGAAACAAAATACATTTTGTAATGCTAATAAACCAGGGAGATGGTTGGCTTATCAGTTAAGAAAAAAACAGAAACAGAGGAATATAGATAAAATAAATTATAATGGCAAATTGGTTTATCAGAAAGAATTGATTAAGAAATCCTTTTTAGAATATTATCAAAAATTATATAAGGGTACTAATATTCAAATCACAGATATAAATAATTATTTAGGCAAAGTTAATTTTCCTAAATTAACAGAAGATCAGGAAAAAAAGATTAATGGTTTAATTACCAAGGAAGAAATTGTTACAGCTATTAAACAATTGAAATTGGGCAAAGCGCCGGGTACGGATGGGTTGACATTTATTTATTATAAAACGTTAGTAGAAGAGATGATTCAACCGTTGTGTGAACTGTTTAATAATTTATTACAGGGGTTAGAGATCCCTCCATCCTGGCGTAATGCATTTATATCGTTGATTCCAAAAGATAGTCAAGATCTTACTTTGCCTAAAAATTATAGGCCTATATCTCTTTTAAATGTGGATTATAAAATTTTTGCAAAAATTTTAGCTAACAGGCTTATGGGGATCTTGCAGCAGTTTATACACAGGGATCAATCGGGTTTCATAACTGGAAGGTATATGAAGAATAATGTTAGACAAATTATTAATTTATTAGAGTATTTAGAAAAGAATAACCAAGTCTCTGCAGGCTTGATATTTTTGGATGCTGAAAAAGCCTTTGACCAAGTGAATTGGCAGTTTATGCTGTGTCTAATTAAGGAGATGAATTTTGGACAAAATATATTACAAGTATTATCCAATATATATCAAAAACAGACTGCTCAAATCATTGTAAATGAGGGCTTGTCAGAGGCTTTTGTAATAGAAAAAGGAACAAGACAGGGATGCCCGTTATCTCCGTTATTGTTTGTTTTAACATTGGAAATTTTGCTGATTAAAATTCGGGAGTCTCAAGAAATAAAAGGAATAGAAATTAATAAAAAAGAATATAAGTTAAGAGCCTTTGCAGATGACTTGGTTGTTACTTTGTCTCAACCTGTTTCTTCGGTGGGGAAATTATTACAATTGATTCAACAATATGGACGTGTTTCTGGTTTTAAAATTAATAATAATAAGACTAAAATATTAGCTAAGAATATGACCAATGGTGACAAACAGGCTTTAGTTAACTTAACAGATTTTGAAATTGTTGATAAGGTAAAATATCTGGGGGTTACATTATCTGCTTCTAATGTAAAATTGTATAAAAATAATTATGAAAAGCTGTGGATGGAGGTACAGAAGGATTTAAAAAATTGGAATAATTTACAGTTGTCCCTTATGGGCAGAATTGCAGTTATTAAAATGAATGTCCTGCCAAAGTTTATTTTTTTGTTTCAAATGTTACCTATTTTAAAGAATGAATGTAATTTAGATGAATGGCAAAAAGGTATTAATAAATTTGTTTGGGCAGGGAAAAAACCAAGGGTGAAACTTAAAATAATGCAAGACTTTCGTGAGAGAGGTGGACTCAAGGTGCCAAATATGAAATTGTATTATGATGCTGTAGTATTGACATTGATTAGCGACTGGGTGAATTTAACAAATACAGAAATACTCCATTTGGAAGGTTGGGACCTACTTTTTGGATGGCATGCCTATTTAATATTTAATAAAAAAGTGGATTGGGTTTTTAAGTCTCATATTATAAGAAACTCTTTGTTAAGAGTGTGGAGAAAGTATTATAAAAGTGACTTCAAAATACCATTATGGGCTATACCTCGGCATGCCATAGAAGGTATAAGGAAAGGGGTAAATATGGATAAGGTCTCTTACGTACAGTTATTAAGATGGGATGGTCAAGATTGGCAGTTAAAATCTTTGGAAGAATTAACACATGAAAATTTAACTTATTCATGGTTCCAATATAGACAAATAGTGGATAGATGGAAGACGGATTGTAAAATGGGTTGGCTTAGAGAAGATGGAATTTTTTTAAAACAAGTAAGAGATCAAAGGCCAACCCACATTAAGAGAGTTTATGGGGTTTTAGTGGAATTAGATTCAGAACCCGAATTAGTTAAAGATTGTATGATTAAATGGGCACAGAATATTGGTGAAACGATTTCAATGGATACTTGGGAATTTATTTGGATAAGAAATGTTAAATTCACACAAGCGCAAAATTTAAGAGAGAATTTTTATAAGATGTTTTATAGATGGCACCTTGACCCAAAGAAAATGTCCATTATGTACCCTAATCTACAGCCGAAATGCTGGAGATGTGGATATCTGGATGCTACCTATTATCATATTTGGTGGACGTGTAAGCATATAAAAGCTTTTTGGATTAAGATATGGTGGAATATTCAAAGAATTTTCAAAAGGAGGGTAAAATTTACTCCCCAATTATTTTTACTAGGTATCGTTGTCGACTGTGATGCTAAGGAGGTTATATTGATGTTAAATTTGATCACAGCCGCCAGGCTGTTAGTAGGACAATATTGGAAGAAGGAATCTTTGCCTACTTTACAAGAATGGTTTCATAAAGTTTCCTACTTGGCAGAAATGGCAAAGATTTCGGCTTTCTTAAAGGAGCAATCTCAAGAAAAATTTTTTGTGGTATGGGAAAAATGGATAAATTTTATACAACATAATTTGGATATGGAAAAATACCATCTAGCCTTCTTATAATTTGTAATGATTGTCTTTTTTTCTTTCTTTCTTCTTTTTCTTTTTTATATATATATATTTCTCATGTATTATTACTTATATATATTTTTTTTATATATGCTTTATTTTTCGTCTTTTTTTTCTTTCTTCTTTCTTTCTCTCTCTTTTCTTTTTTTTCCATTTTTTTTTCTTTTTTTAGTATATATTATTCATTTTAAAGTTTATATTATGCATATTATTATTATACATATTATTATTGTGATTTTTATCATTATTATTAATTATTTTATAAACTGTAAATGTTGTTTTTAAAATTTTGTTAAATAATCCTGTATTCAGTTCTGGGAAGTCGGGGGGGGTGGGGTGGCTGGGGAGGAGGGGGGGGGGGTTTTATTTGTAAAATTTTTGAAAAATTTCAATAAAAAAAAAAAAAAAATGTGGTCCACTGGAGAAGGAAATGGCAACCCACTCCACTATCCTTACCAAGTAGGGTCTAGGACAATTGATCGCAGTGACATTGCCATGCCCACTTCACCCTGCCCCCCCCCATCGCAGCTGACCTATCGCAGGTGTTCATTCTCAGCTAGCCCTCTGCCAGCACTCCTACTTGGCCACTGGTCCTCCGTCCTCTCCCCCTGTCATAGATTTGCCACCAGACCCCTCTCCAGATGCGAGTTCAGAGGAGGAGGGTGAGGTTGAGTCTGCAGAGGAAAGCACAAAGCTATGCATTGGTCAGGATCGGGGCTCAGAGAGTACTAGCCTGATGGAGCAGCCTCAGCTAGGTCAATTGGACAGGCTGAACCTGAGCCAGGTGAGCCACAGCTGCAGCAAGTTGGCCAGGAGGCTCCAGGCTAGGGCTGGGAGCAGCTGCCACCCATTAGCAATGAGGAGGAGGTAGAGTCCACACATCCTCCTGATCCAAAGACACATACAGCAGAGAGGAGATAGGCACTATGCCAGTCAGCTAGCTAGACTACTCATGAGGAGGCAACCTCACCTCTCGTGAAGGACTGCACTGGCATTGCCTACTTAATCCCATCCTGAGGACTTGAGTGTTGCTGGAGCAACGTGCCCAGTTCCATGCCTTATGTGCTTGTGCCATGTATCCTGACCTCTTTGAATCGTGGACTGCTTTCCTGGATTTTGTGTGTGTCCATTGAACTCGGTTACCCAGTGACTCTTGCTGTGCTGAGCTTGGAATCTGGACCTGTGCAATGGGGGTGCTTTCTGAGGACCTGTTTGTGGGGCTTGAATAAACACCTTTAGAACTCTTGCTGTACGTGTGGGGGGGGGGAGCAGGCAGTGCACACCCTTGCTGTTTGGCCATGTGTGATTCACCTAGGGACACTTTGTGGCACAGGACAACTATCCACCAGCCAATCCGCACACTGAGGGATGGGCCTCTGCCTTCCCTTTGAACGGTAGCAATCTTGGGCGCTGGGGAGGCAGGGGACAGAGCAGCGAGTCCATGCGCGTTCGGGCTCATGCAAAGTGCTCCAGCAGAGGTGGGGGGAGCAATTTGCATGGTGGGACAATGCTTGTGGACCGTGTGAATGTAACTGTCAACGCTGCAAATATTGTATATTCTTGCTTTTGACAATATGCAGAATTGTCTGGTAAATATGGGGTTAATAAAGAGCAGAAGGGGTGTTGGGGGTAAAGCCCGGGAAAGAAAGAGGAAGAAAACATTTGACCTTCACACTAATTGGATAGTGTGAGATATGACGGCTAATTTAGGGAGGGAACATGCTGATAATTTAACTGCTCAGAGGAAGAGAACTTAGATCCTAGCATCCCTCCATTATGCCTGTGCCGACATTTTGTAACAATAAAAGACTTTTAGGAAAATAAATGCCTGGAAGTTCTTTGGAATGTTTCATTAGCCGGAACCACAACATCATGCTAGGATACGATAATAAAATACGATAATATTTTCTTTTAAAAACTCTTGGGCGGTAAAGCCACAGAAGCCAGTGGAACTTCGGGCAAGGTGCAGGGACCCCCTGCTGCTGACGTTTTTGGGGCGCAAAGGCCTTTAGAGTCTTCTCATGTGTGTGTCTGTAAATCACCTGAAGGGCTGTTGAGAGATTTGGAGGTGGAGAGTCGAAGAAAAGCAGAAGGAGGGAAGGAAGGAAGGAAGGAAGGAAGGAAGGAAGGAAGGAAGGAAGGAAGGAAGGAAGGAAGGAAGGAAGGAAGGAAGGAAGGAAGGAAGGAAAGACCAGTGCAGGCGCTGAGAGGAGTTCCAAAGCCCAGGGGGTGCCCTTGACAAGCAGCATGCAAAAATGGTAGGAGCAGAGGGTCTTTACATTCAGGACCCTGCACTGGCTGCAGGTGACTCATCTTTACATTGTTGCCTGCCATTTGCTTTTGGGGCATCTCTTGTCCTTCCTCATTAACCTCTTGCTTAGATTTCTAATAAAGAGAGGGAAAAGTTAGGGTTAAGGTTATCTAAAAATTAGGCTTATCTAAATTTAACCAAAATAAATAAATAAACAAAAGTCAAGTCTATGTAAGCCAGATAATGCTGCAAAATGAAGCAGTTAGTTATTTATATAGCCCTGCATGTTCATAAGTACTAGACAAATTTGCCATTATTTTTGCTTTACCTAGTTATTAAAATTAAGATAGACTCTAATGGTAAACTAAATCTAATGACAGTACAGTATATATTTTAAGATTTACCCAAATGTTACATCCTGATGTAGGTACCAAAAAAAGAAATCGCCCATCACTTGTAGATTACTTTTTCATTGAAAGCATCCATGCCATTGGATTATTCATATGAAGGTTCAACTAGTTAACATGAAAGCACCTATTTGCTGTTGTCTTTCCCTAATATTAGTGGCCTGTGACCTCCTATCTGTTTGTTTCAAGTTAAGTATGTATCAAAAGATACTGTGAATGGAGTTAATAAGAGAACATAGTCATTAAACGTTAGCTAAGCCATAGCAATGTTCTTTAGTTAGCTCTAGTAGCAATACCCTTTGTTGTGTGCTTGTTCCAGTAATATATTGCTGTAAAGAAACCAGGGCCGTATAGTCAAAGCTATGGTTTTCCCAGTAGTAATGTATGGCTGTGAAAGTTGGACCATATGGAAGGCTGAATGCTGAAGAATTGAGGCTTTCGAATTGTGGTGTTGGAGAAGACTCTTGAGAGTCCCTTGGACTGCAAGGAGATCAAGTCAGTCAATCCTAAAGGAAATCAACAGTGACTTTTCTTTGGAAGGACAAATACTGAAGCTGAAGCTCAAATACTTCAGCCACCAACTGTGAAGACAGGACTCATTGGAAAAGACCCTGAAGTTGGCAAAGTTTGAAGGCAAAAGGAGAAGAAGACAGCAGAAGATGAGATGGTTAGATAGTGTCATTGACATAGTGGGCATGAGTTTGAGCAGACACAGGGAGACAGTGGAGGACAGGGGGCCCTGGTGTGCTATGGTCTATGGCAGGGCTTTTCAACCGGTGGTACATGTACCACCAGTGGTACTTTGGCACCTGGCAGGTGGTACGTGACTGTCCTAGACAAGTGTAGTGGGGAAGGAGAATGAGCTGAAGCGGCAGCAGCGCCGCACAATCCTGAGGGAGAGACAGCTGGAGCTGCAGGGCGGTCGGGGCTGGGCAGAAGGCGCACGCAGCTACAGCTGATTGGTGCTTCTGCAGGGCTATGGGGGCTGGGCAGAAGCCCCAGGATCGGGGCTTCTGCGGGGCTATGGGGGCTGGGCAGAAGCCCCAGGATCAGCGCTTTTGCAGGGCTATGGGGGCTGGGCAGAAGCCCCAGGATCAGTGCTTTTGCAGGGCTATGGGGGCTGGGCAGATGCCCCAGGATCTGTGTATAAATTCAGTCAAAAATTTCTTAATTCTTTCTGCCATTATCAAAGCAAAAAATTTGTAATCCACATTTAATAGCAATATTGGTCTATAGTTTTTTATTTGTGTGAGGTCAGTATCTTCTTTAGGTATTAAGGTAATATTAGCTTCAGTCCACGACTTTGGTATTTTAGCCTCCAAAAAGTTTTCATTACACAGTTCTTTCAAAGTCAGACTTAATACATCTTGTAATGCTATATAAAATTCTGCAGGCAGTCTGTCTGGGCCCGGAGTCTTATCCTTTTTTTTTGCCTTTTTATGGCTTCTATAATCTCCATCATTGAAATTTTTCCATTTAATATATTTTGAATATTCTAAGGTTCTACATTTAGGCAAGAAAAACCAAATGTACAGGTATAGTATAGGGGGTACCTTGCTCAATAGTAGTAACTGTGAGATGGATCTCGGAGTCCTAGTGGACAATCACTTAAATATAAGCCAGCAGTGTGCTGTAGCTGCCAAAAAAGCCAGCATAGTGCTGGGCTGCATTAACAGAGGGATAGAATCAAGATCACGTGAAGTATTAATACCACTTTACAATGCCTTGGTAAGGCCACACTTGGAATACTGCATCCAGTTTTGGTCACCACGATGTAAAGGAGATGTTGAGACTCTAGAAAGAGTGCAGAGAAGAGCAACAAAGATGATTAGGGGACTGGAGGCTAAAACATATAAGGAATGGTTGCTGGAATTGGGTATGTCTAGTTTAATGAAAAGAAGGACTGGGGGTGACATGATAGCAGTGTTCCAATATCTCAGGGGTTGCCACAAAGAAGAGGGAGTCAAGCTATTCTCCAAGGCACCTGACGGCAGGACAAGAAGCAATGGATGGAAACTAATCAAGGAGAGAAACAACCTAGAACTGAGGAGAAACTTCCTGATAGTTAGAGTCTAACACATCAAGAATCATTCTTAAATTATTTTTTATCTGTCTTTTAGGTAAAAAACCATTTTATAGTCTACAAAGAAGACTCTGATCTAACGCAAATAAAAAACTATAGACCAATATCGCTATTAAATGTAGACTATAAAATCTTCACCTCAATAATAGCAGAAAGACTAAAGAAATTTTTGACCGAATTTATACATACAGACCAAAATGGTTTTTTACCTAAAAGACAGATAAAAAATAATTTAAGAATGATTCTTGAGGTGTTAGACTCTAACCAACTTGTATTTTCCCAGTCAGCCTCATTTTTCAGGGCTGCCAGCAGCAAGTTACATTATCTGGTTGTAAATCTTGTTGTAGTGCTGTTACTTGTATCTGATTACCATCTTCTAAAATCATTGTTACTTTATCAAGCTTTTTATCCAAATTTTCAAGGTGAACTTGTAAGTTGGAAAATATTCTTTCTACCCAGCTTTCCCAATAAACTTTGTCTTAATACATTACTTGCATTTTGACTATATTTTGATATAGCCTAAAACAGGAGTGTCAAACTCATAACGTCATGTGACGTGTCGCGACGTATCACAACTTTTTTTCCATTGCCGACAATGGGGTGGGTGCGGTTTCGGCATGACGCATCCAGCCCGTAGGCCGGCAATTTGATATCTCTGGTCTAAAATACTTCAGTAGTAAAACTTTTACAGCTGGAACCTTTACAGCCCCTCTCAAAGACAGGAAAAGCACCGTAACAAATTAAGCTCCAAAAACAATGAGAAGAGCTTTCAGCAAAAAAAGAGATATTTATCAGATATTTGAAAAAAATTAAGACCAGAGTTTTCTTAATAAATTTATAAAATACAAAATCCCTGTAGTGAAAGTATGATACTCAAGTAAATCAAAACAGATCTCTTTTACTACACAGAGTTGCCGTGGCTTCCATACAGAAAAGACAGAATTGGTTTACAGCAGCTAATACTGTAAAACAATAAAAAGAACATAAATAAGAAGTCTCTTTAAGATCCAGCAGGGGGTTAAATTAAATTAGTATTCAACCAGTAGATTAATGTTTGAAAGTAAAAATCAGAAGAAAGAAAAAATAATCAAAAAGTGCAGTTATAACCCAGGCATTCTTAAAAAGCAGACAGTGGAAAGGAAAAGATGAAGACTCGACTCTCCAACCACTCTCACCTAGAATTGTTATCTTCTAGGTCCTCTTCTCAGGTTGGTCCATGGTCGTCCAAGAGTCATCTTGAGTCATTCCTAGTAGCTTCCATTGATAACCGAGGAGCATGCTACCAAAGAACCAGCTTTGACAGTGAAACCAGCTGTCTGTCAGCTGGGAAAAAAAATCCTGATGAGTCAGAACGCCATCTTGGGGACAGTCCACTTTTACCAATACATGTGTTTCAGGATAATAAAATATGCTCACTTTTTCACCATTCTAAGCAAGTTGAAAATCTTCCTCTAGGGCGGCTCTATGAATGACCAGCTGTCCACTGCAGATAACCTTGACTGTCCGAATCTTCACATTCTACCCAGACAACTCGGCCAGAACATTTTGTCTCTGAGAGACCTATACAAAGTGTAACCTGGAATGTTGCTGACTGGAGAAAGTCTGTTGACAGTGATTTGGTGAGATTCCTTTCTGAATTTGAAATAATAGCTTTACAAGAAACCTGGTTAGCTGGAGAGGATGAACCAGTACAACTCCCAGATTTTCAATGCTTGTATAACCCTGCCCAGAAACTAAAACATAAAGGGCAACCCTCTGGGGGCTTCTGTATTCTTACTAAGGAACAATTGCATTGGCAGGGTGAAAAGTTATATAGTGGGAATAAACTCCCAGATATACTGGCTGTAAAATTTAGATACAAAATTTGAGTTGATAATGGTAAATGTTTACACTCCCTCAAACACATCCTCTTATTATAACTCTGATTATTGTATACTGTAGGTCTAAAAATAATATTGGAGGAAATAACTACCTGGCATACTCAATCCATAATCATATTACTTGATTTTAATGCTAAACTAGGCCAATCTCTGTATGATATAACTCAACATAATGGACTTCTATTCTGTCCCAGACAGAATAGGCTGCTGGATTCCGCTGAGACATACAGGTGAAACAAGTCAAACAAAGATTACTTTTATTTCTAGGAATCCTCAAACATCAACTCACGGTTTATGCAGAAGTTCATCCAGAATGTAGTTAGCAATATAACTCATTTCACAGGTAAATTGACAATGGATTTCTCCTCTTCTGCGTAACCTTACATGTTGTAGATCTTAGCCCAGCCACCACATGGCTAGCATTCATGAAGGGAAAAGGATGCAATGGCACAAAGCCAGGAAGTACAGTCATAAACTCTGAACTCCTCCTACTTAACTAGAGAAGCTACATTACCCATAGGCCATTTCTTAAGGAAACAGCATCTAACCCTTTAAATGCCAAATATTCTAACATACAATTCTCATCTAACTGGCTGGTCCATCACACTCCCCGCTTGGAAATATAAATTTCCACTACTAACTAACTAAAATAAGCAAAAAACACAGCATCAAGGCATGCAATTTTCATTACTAACTGACTATTAACTAAAATATGCAAAACATGGTATCAAAACATGCATAATTATAAGGTAAATACAAAACATGCACAACTATAACAGAGATAAACAAGGTGTTACATCAAACAATGCAATCATGAGGTAAACACAATATACATAGTTTGAGTTCGGTCTTTGTCAGCAATGGGACCAAGTCGGTGATCAGTCTGGTGCAAGAGTCTTTGAGTCATGCTCTGACTCATGTGGCTTCCCAATCTGGACCTCAACTTGGCGAACTAGTCCATCAGAACTGGGTGGGGCCCGATGCACAAGTCCCATGGGCCAAGGGTTCTGGTATGCGCCCTTGTCTCTCAGCAAGACAAGGTCTCCTTCCTGTAGGAGAAACTGAACCCATAGGAATTTCTGGATCAGAAAAACGAGCCCAAAAATTCTCAGGAACAAAGGAACTGTCATGCCTCCGTCCGAGCCTGACTTTGAGGACAACATGGAGTTCCCTGTTGAGGCCCAGGAGGGGGTGTCTGTGGCTTCAAAGGACTGTGGGGAGGAACAGGCTGAAGCAGGCCAGGGTCCTTCAAGTTTGGAACAGGGAAGGCAGAGCTCAGGTGAGGAGCAAGGCCCCTCCCCACCAGATCCCAGAGCAAGGAGAGCAGAGAGGCAGAGGGAACAACGGAGGCAGGCTCACTTGCTCGGGAGGAGAGTGTCACGCCCCACTTCACAAGGCACATCTGGGGAGTAGGTATTTAAGGAGACGCTGTGGGGTGGGGCATTTGCCGGGAACAAACGTGAACTCTTGTGATGTGAGCTCTTGTACCTGGACTCTTTGAATTTTGGATCAAGTTTGTTTCCTGCTGAGTTTTCCTTGCTGTCTTCAGGTTTGCAGTTTGCAGGTTACAGGCAAGCTAGGCGTTGAAAAGATCATACTTTGTTTGTTATCTGTTTTACTTTAAAGAACTGTTTAACTCCGTTGACTGTTTTATTGAACTTGTGCCAGCATATGTGAGGGCTGTTGGGTGAACGTTGGCAGTGCTTACAAAGACAATTATTCTGACCATCTAATTGCTTTGCCTCCGTTCGGGGCCCTGGGTTATCACAGGAACCTGGATTCACAGGATAATCAGGAACAGAAGAAGCTGGAACCACAGGATACTCAGGAACCGAAGGAGCTGGAACCACAGGATACTCAGGAACCGAAGGAGCTGGAACCACAGGATACTCAGGAACCGAAGGAGCTGGAACCACAGGATACTCAGGAACCAAAGGAGCTGGAACCACAGGATACTCAGGAACCGAAGGATCTGGAACCACCGGATACTCAGGAACCGAAGGATCTGGAACCACCGGTGGAGCGTTGATGATGGTTGCTACTGTTGTCATGAGGGTAGTGAGGACTTCATGTGTGGGCGTGGGTGTCTTTGTAGACATAGAGGCCATGATTTTGCGGGGTACGCCAATCATGTGCTTCCACGCTTCTCCCATGTGAGATGCATGGGGAGGGTAATTTTTGGCCTTCAGGCATTTGTCAATCACTGGGTCATGACAAATACCTTCAACAGTCTGTAAGTCCTTGCAGGGTCCTACAAAGTTAGTTCTTTGGATGCTAAGACAAGTGATCAGGACGATCAATACTATGCCCAATCTCAGGGGTCTCCATTTAGAGGGGAGTTCAAAGCAGGCTGGTTCTAGGAATTGGCTAGAAGGCGGTTTCTCTGTTTCTTTGCCCATTGAGGACAAGCAGATGGTCTGGATGGTCATTTTCTCGTTCTGTCTGAGAAATCTACTGGGTGCCTGAGGTTGAATGTTGGCATGTTGGTCTGGAACTAGAAACATATAGCACTTTGGTCTCTGTGGCATCAGGCTGTCTGGACAAGCCAAGAACTCAGGGCCTTTTAGCCAGATCAATTCTGTCAACTGTGTTGCAAGGGTGGACCACTTAGCTTGGTCCACAAGGTTCTTATCTGTTGGCACATGTTGCCATTGTTCAGGGCTTAAAGATGTTTCAATCTTTTCTACTCTATTGCCTACATAGAAGTAGAAGTGTTTGCCTTGGTTGCAGATGTAGCTTGACATCACCTTGCTGTCTGTGTAGAAGGTAGTAGACTGTAGCTCAAGGCCTATTGTTTTCGTTGTCAGGTTGGTGAGTTTTGCGGCCAATATGGTACCACAGAGTTCTAACCTTGGTACAGTGTGGCCTTGTTGTATTGTTAGCTTTGCTTTTCCAGTGACAAAAATGACGTAAATGTGGCTCTCCTCGCTGTAGACTGTGATGTATCTTATGGCTGCATTCTCCTTCATTGACACATCTGAGAAAGCATACAATTCTTTCTTTTGTATGGTGGCAGGTGAGCTGGAGACATACATGCGTCACATGTGTATGCTTTGGAGACAACTTAGGAGTATGCTCCACAACTCCCAGTCTTCTTTCTGTTCTGGCAGACACGGCCTGTCCCAATGTGTAGCGCTCTGGGAGAACGCACGTAGCTGCAGAGATTGTTTATCCACTATGGACAAGGCTGAGTCATTGTGATTTTCACCGGTTTGGAACACTGTCACTTCCAAAACGGGTTTGATTGTCACACGCAAGAAGTGTTCTTGGCGTGGTTTTAGGTGAGGTGCTCTTCCATTACTGAGAATGGTAGTCGCCGAGACGTTCACTTGAGTTGGGGCTTGCAACTTATCGATACAGACCAGTCCTTCGATGGCCCATCCGAGTTCCATCTTAATGGCTACTGGGGTACCTGGTGGACCTTTGATTCTTTCATCGGAACCAATGGACTCAGGGGCGTCTCGTCCCACCATAAGTAGAATTTTGGCTTCAGGATCTAGGGGAGGGATTTGATCGGCTATGTGCGCTAGGTGAGGTATGTTTCTTTCCGCCTCTGGTGTTGAAAGTTCGCTACAAACATTTGGTAAGGTCTCCCATTCCAACACTGATGGCAACAGGAACTGTGAACTTCCGTCTATCGATTCTATGCGTAGTCCAGAGATTTTCCTCCCCGCCGTGCTCATTGGTACTGTGCACGTGTTTATTGTGAAATGCGTTAGTTCACTCGGGAGATCGAAGAGGTAGAAAAACGCAGGCTTAGCTATTGTGGCCTTGCTGTGTGCATCTAGTATGACATACATATTTACAGCCTCTTCTGGTCGCCCGTCGGGGTAGACTTTAGCTAGACAGATGCGGGAGCATGAAGGAGGGTGCAGTGAGTCGCCACATATTTCCGTGCAATATACCCCGAACGTTTCTGGGTGCTCTTTGGAGCCACGTTGAGGCTCCGTCATCGTGGGAGGGGTCGAGGATGTTTGTTGTGGCTCCTCAGAGGGCTTCTTAGAGTCTAGATGCAAGGCCCCCGGGTGGCTGTCACTGTTCCATAGGTGGCATTTCACCCTAACTGCGCAATCTTTGGCTATGTGATCTGTAGACTCACAGCACTTGTAGCATATCCTGTGCTCCTTGAGCAGGGCCTTTCGTTCGTCCATTGACTTCTTTCCAAATTCTCTGCATTTGTTTAGAGTGTGTGAAGATTTATGAAGTGGACAAGTCAGGCCGTTATCTGATTGTCAAGGTTCAGAATGAATTATCCTCAGCAGTTGCTTGTCTGAAATCTCCTTTGGCCAGTGTGTGACCTCTGTCTTGTGCACAGAAATAAGAGTTTTGTCCTTTGCGGCTTGGGATGAACCTTTGGTTGTGCCAAAATTCTGGCTGGTCCGTTTTGGTGCTGGAAATGAATCTTCTGTGTCTTCGAAGTTGCTGGCATTACGGCGTAGTTCTGCTTGGTTGGCTACGAATTCTTCAAGAACAGCAAAGGCGGGTGGTGCGTCAGGATTCTGACTCTTGTGAGTTTCAGATATTTTGGCCCATTTGTCCCTTGACTGCCTTGGTAGTTTTCTAACTATAATCCTTTGCTTCTCAAACTGATAGAGGCAGGTGAGTTTCGGCATGTTGGGCTGTTTGCAAACTGATTGTAACAACGAGAGCAAGTCTGCGAATTCCAACATCTGTACATGGTCATTGATATTGATGTTAGGGAATGTGTAAATGCAATTCAAGAGCAAATTCTCTGTCAGTTTGTGCGCACCATACCGCTTGTTGAGCCTTTCCCAAGCCTTCAGAAGGGCGATAGCTGGGTTGATTAGGTGGGCTAGTTGAGTGTTCTTTACTAATTGTGCAGATGCTGGTCCCAGCCATGCCTTCATGAGCCCAAGCACTTCGCTTGGTGTTAGCCCTTCATCTTCGATGGCAGCCTGGAACGTGAACTTCCACAATACGTACTCCTTCCCCGGTTCAACAGAGAATTTCTGTACGCCTTTGGATGCCAGATCTAGTCTTCCTCTGTAGAGTCTTGAAGGATACATTGATGTGTCTCGGGGGGCATAGCTGGGTGGAGGTGGTGCATTGCTCCCGAGGGTGGGGGCTTGTGCCAGATCTGGCTGGTTGCTTTCTTCAGCGTGTTGTCTGCTGAGGGTATCTTGCCATGGCACATATGAGGGGCCTCGTGGGTTTGGCCTGAATTCCTCTGCCTTAACATTAAGCTGAGGGGGCCTTTCTCCTTGTGTGCTCACTTGGGGGGAGTTATCGTCGTTCAGATGGTATGTTGGCGACTCCTTGGCCAGTTGGCACATCTGGTGGCGGAGATTCTCTTCCTTGGTCGGGTCGGGGGCGGCTCCTCGGGATGCTGTTTCCTGTTGCCTCAGCATAGACTCTTTTCTGGCCTGACCTCTGGCAAGCTCGTCCCATAGCAGCTGCACTTCCTGCTGTGGAACCATCGCCGCCGCAGATAGACCTATCTGGTTACCATCTGTGGTTTGGTTTGTTGGAGACAGTGATGTAACTGCGGGGGGAAGGTCTCGTGATCCAGAAGGTGCCGCGTTGGCTCTCTGGCTGGCTGGTACATCTGGTCATCGAGATCCTTCTTCCTGTCTACTTGGTCTTGGGGAACTTGTAGTCAACCATGGTGCTCCTGCATGCCGGTGTCGGATCGCGCTCTGGTCATCGACATAGACCTGCACGTGGTTACGAGGGCTTTCTCTTCCTAGCCCTTCCAAAGTGTGCGTAGATGTAGCTTCTTCCAGCTCTCTCTGCAAAACTGCTGCTCTTACGGCTGCCTCTTTAGCTTTCTGTTCACACGGGGAAATCTCAAAGCTGGCCTGAGCTTTGACCATGTCTTCCCTTTGCTGATGCTGTGCCTCTGCCACGCGTAGGGCTGCTGCAGTTTGCACTTTGGCCATTTCCTCCCTTTGCTGTTTTTCTACTACTGCTGTTTGTACAGCGACGTCAGCCGTTGCGGTATCGATTCGAGCTTGTGCAAGTTGGGCAGCAAGGATCTCTGCCCTTGAGGCTCGGGATGCTTGGGAGTAACGGGAGGCGCCTGAGACGGAAGGTAGTTGTGATACACTGGTTAGGTGAGAAGATACCTTCGAGTGACAGGAGGCGCCTGTGACCTGAGAAAGCTGTGATACTCTGCTGGATGTTTCAGACTCGGCCTTCTCATACAGTGTCTCTTTCATGTGTAGCTTGATTTCAGGGAGGCAGTTATTTTCTTGTAGGAACCGCTCGCGTCCCTGGTTCATTAGCTTGAGGCATTGCATATCCCTTTTGAGTGTTGGAGCCCCTAGCTGCGACTGGACCCTTTCGAGACGGCTCTTGTAGTCTTTCCATTTGAAGAAAGATATTTTCGATGAAAGAGTGTGTTCGGGAAAGAGCTCCTCCATAGGTGCTTTGCAGAGTTTCTGTAACTTCTCCCAGTATCTTTGATAATGTTTATAGAATTCATTCCATTTTTCCCTCAGGCTCGACTGCATGACTTCTGTAGGCTTTCTTTGTCGCCTCAGGTCATAGGGCATCTGAGATGTCTTTGGCCTCACTGAGGCTTGGCAATCAGCCTCTGTGTCCAGGTCAAGGTTAGCTGGTTATAGCATTTCTCCTTGGCTGGTTGGTTGGGGTGGCTCATCTAGGCTGGTTTGTTGAACCCACTCTTCTAAATTAAGGCGACACTCTGCCATGGCTAGGACAGGCTCAGAAAACTTCCTAGCTATTTTGAAGTGAATTCAGTGAAGTTCACTCTTTGACTACTAGGGGTCTCTATCTGGGTGGGCACTTCAGGGAAATTCCCTCTTTGGCCACCAGGGTACACTTTTGCATAGGTAAATGCGAGCCTGTTATTTGCAGATCAGTCACCGGGGTGCTGTCTGTGGGTGGAGGCACCACTGGGGGTGCTCTCTTGCATGCATGGGTACTTCAGCGAAGTTCAACCTTTGACTACTAGAGGGCTCTCTCTGTACGTGATTAAAGGCTGCCGTGAAGTTCCTTCTTTAACTACTAGGGGGCGCTTGGAGAAAAGCCAGCTAAATTCTGTCTTCTTAGAACCACGTAAATACCCAGAGATGATACCGATTCCACACAAATAAAAAACTATAGACCAATATCGTTATTAAACATAGACTACAAAATTTTTGCTTCGATACTGCCAGAAAGAATGAAGAAATTCTTGACAGAGTTCATCCATACAGACCAAAGTGGTTTCCTACCCAAAAGACAGATAAAAAACAATTTAAGGATTATCTTAAATGCCCTGGAATATTATGAAAACCATCCAGAGAAGCAGATGGCATTGATATTTCTCGATGTGCAAAAAGCCTTTGACAACCTAAATTGGCAATTCATGTTCCAGCAGCTGATAGAAATGGACTTTGGCAACAATTTTATAAAAGCAATTCAAGCTATTTATAATAAACAAACAGCCAGGATACTTTTAAATGGTGATTATACAGAAAGCTTTGATATTAAAAAAGGCACAAGACAGGGTTGTCCATTATCCCCCTTGCTATTTATTTTAACATTGGAAGTACTGGCTAGAAACGTCAGGCAGGACACGGAAATAAAAGGATTGGAGATAAAAGATCAAAAATATAAACTACAAGCTTTTGCAGATGATTTGGTTTTCATTTTGGAGGAGCCACTAGAAACATCTACTAAATTGTTGCAGAAAATAGAAAAATTCGGAGAAGTGGTTGGTTTGAAAATAAACAGAGAAAAGACTAAGGTATTAACAAAGAACTTAACAGATAAACAGAAAACCTACTTTACAAAAAAGACTAATTTGCAAATAGTCAAAAAAGTGAAATATCTAGGCATCTATTTAACACCAAGATGTACAACATTAAAAGAAGATAATTATGAAAGACTGTTGAAACAAATAAAATTAGATTTGGAAAAATGGAAAAACCTCCAACTTTCATTACTAGGAAGAATAGCAACAGTGAAGATGAGTACTCTACCGAAAGTACTCCTTCTGTTCCAAACAATCCCTGTAAAATTGGGGAAGATTTTCTTTGATGACTTAAATGCAACAATATTAAGATTCATATGGCAAGGGAAGAAAGCACAAATTAAAGCTAAAATGTTACAAGAAGCTAAAGATAGTGGAGGATTTGGACTTCCAGATTGGAGACTTTACTATCAAGAAGCGATCTTACTGTGGATTAAAGAATGGATAACGCTGAGAAATAAAATACTTCTCTACCTAGAGGGGCATGACCTGCAACTGGGTTGGCATGCCTTTCTGTGGTATGGGAAACATAAAATACACAGATATTTTCAATGCCATGCTATAAGGAATGTACTCCTTTTAGAATGGGAGAGAATAAAACAAAAAATCTATATTAAAATACCAGAGTGGCTCTCAACAATGGAAGCTTTTGCATAGCCAAATTTAATTAATTATGATAAACTTGTCACCTATAAAGACATTTTGGATAATGACGGAAAACTTAAAGACAGGCAAGTTCTACAACAACAAGGTATTGACTTATCATGGTGGCCTTACTTACAAATCAAAACAAGATACGAGAAAGATCTAAAGACAGTGGGATTTTATAAAGAACAGATAGAATTTGATCAATTACTGTTGAAAACAGATGAAAATTTGATTAAGAAACTTTACAGATTTCTGCTAAAATGGAAGATGGAAGAAGAAGAAGTAAAAGAGATAATGATAGTTTGGGCAAAAAACTTCGGACACTCCATAGACTTAGAAGCTTGGCAAAAGTTATGGGACAGAAATATTAAACTGACTAAAGCAACTTCATATAAAGAAAACCTGTATAAAAAGTCTTATAGATGGCACATGACACCAGTAAGGTTAGCGAAAATGTTTAAAAATGTTTTGAATAACTGTTGGAAATGTAAACAAAAGCCAGGTACCTATTATCATATCTGGTGGGTATGTCCTAGTGCAAAGAAATTTTGGTTTCATACATGGCTGGAAAAGATGACTAAAACACAGATAGAATTTAGGCCAGAATTGTTTTTGTTAGGAATACTAGGATCTAATTACGGGAAAGAGAATGAGTATTTAATATTACATATATTGACAGCTGCGAGAATAGTATTTGCCTAATACTGGAAAAATGAAGATTTACCATCTGATGAGATTATAATTAGGAAAATCCTAGAATGTGCAGAAATGGACAGATTAACACTAGAGATTAAAGAGAAAGAAGACTCAGTCTATTTTAAAACATGGGAAATTTTTTATCAATGGTTAGCAAAATGAGTTAACGAAAACTGCTTGTGAAACTTAAGATGTTTGACTTTCTTTTTTGATTGATATGTTTTATAATTTTTGTTATTTTTCTTGACTACAGTTACTTATTATTATATTAATTAACCCTGTTGAATACTTGTATCGGGACAATAGTTTGCTTGCTAAAGCTTGGAATGTTATTGGGGGCAACCCCATTGTTGTACCCATTCCCACCCTAATCCCTTCCCTGAACCCTATCCCGAATCCCACTACCTATAATCATCCTTGTTTTCCCTTACCCTGATAAAACTCAATAAAATATTGGGGGGGGGAGGCGTTATTCTCAATCCTGGCTAGAACTAGAGAGACAAATCAGGTAAGTTGTTGATTTCTTTTATCTTTTTTGTCTCTCAAGTTGTAGATTTTTTGGTATCTCTGTAATCCATTTTATCAGGCTTTTCTTCTTATCTTCGGCTTTGTTTTGTGATTCTGGGGTGTGGACTATCTCTTCCAGTTCCAATGCTTCAGTCACGTCTGGTGTGTTTTCCTCCATCTGCATTAAATCACAATCCCTTTCATTGGTAGATTCTTTCATTTTCTGAAAATTCTTATGTTGTGAGGTTAACGTCAATATATGTCCATTTATATCATCAAAGTTGTTTCTAATTTCATTGTGGTTTAGAGCCATTGTTGTTTGGATTAGTTGCAACATAGCGAGCATTTCCTCCTGGAAAGTATTTGGTTTTTCTTGACAAGTTCTTTTTGCAAGCTCTTGAGATTCCATGATAGCTAGAATTCAAAAAAATTTCTTTCTCTGAAAACAGCTTTAAAGTCACAGTCAATAGGTATTTATCATCCAGGAAGGTCAGTTATGTTTTTTCAATTATAATCTTTGCTTATTGTGGCTGGCCCAGAATGTTTTGTTTAGCTCTTTTTAAAGATCAAAGAAGTAAGTTATCTCATTCTGGGTGTCCTGCCAATACTTATAAGAAAACAGCTAAAGTGATATATTCTCGTCTACCACTAGATGTCGGCAACAGTATGTTTTTTGTCCCCCTTAATAGTTTAATTCGCCGTTTCCTTCCGTGGGATGGTGGGGCAAAGCTTCCCCTCCTTTTCACTTTCGGAGGCTTTTTTGCTTCTTGCGGTATCTTTTCCAAAAGTTCAGGATATAGAGTAGGAGAGAGAAGATCAAATTTCTCACCCAGTTTCAGCACGCTGTTCACTGATGTTCTGGTGAGTACTTGTGGAATTCGGCTGCAAGTAGCTTGGGCTGGTTACCGAGATGGGGCCAGCCTTTCTCCTGTCAGGTTAGAGGGAATTTCCCAATTGAACGGGATGACTGCTGTAGTTCCCAAATCTCTGAGGCGCCCCTCTTTCTTCGCCACCTGTTCAGGGTGGCTTTAGACCCATTTAGGGTCCCCTGGCAGGGTGAAAAAAGTCACGGGAAGTGGAGCTTTTGCAATCCCATGACTGTGTGCCACCGGGCAAAACTGGAAGTCCCCAAATGTACTACAAAGCATTCCTGAAGACACATTCTTCTAGGTCACTTCCAGATAATCTTCCTTCTAATAGAGAATACACAGAGTTAAGAAGAACATTAACAACAACAACAACAACAATAATAATAATAAGTTGGAAGGGACCTTGGAGGTCATCTAGTCTAACCCCCTGCTCAGGCAGGAAACCCTATACCATTTCAGACAAATGGCTGTCCAGTCTCTTCTTAAAAACTTCCAGTGTTGGAGCATTCACAGCTTCTGGAGGCAGGTTGTTCCACTGATTAATTGTTCTAACTGTCAGAAAATTTTTTCTTAGTTCTAGGCTGCTTCTCTCTTTGATTAGTTTCCATCCATTGCTTCTTGTCCTGCCTCCAGGTGCTTTGGAGAATAGCTTGACTCCCTCTTCTTTGTGGCAACCCCTGAGATATTGGAAAACTGCTATCATGTCACCCCTCGTCCTTCTCTTCATTAAACTAGACATACCCAATTCCAGCAACCGTTCTTTATATGTTTTAGCCTCCAGTCCCCTAATCATCTTTGTTGCTCTTCTCTGTACTCTTTCTAGAGTCTCAACATCTTTTTTACATCATGGTGACCAAAACTGGATGCAGTATTCCAAGTGTGGCCTTACCAAGGCATTATAAAGTGGTATTAACACTTCACGTGATCTTGATTCTATCCCTCTGTTAATGCAGCCTAGCACTGTGTTGTCTTTTTGGGCAGCTGCACCACACTGCTCGCTCATATTTAAGTGATTGTCCACTAGGACTCCAAGATCCCTCTCATAGTTACTACTGTTGAGCAAGGTATCACCTATACTGTATCTGTGCATTTGGTTTTTCTTGCCTAAATGTAGAACCTTACTTTTTTCACCATTGAATTTCATTTTGTTAGATAGTGCCCAATGTTCAAGTCTGACAAGATCCTTCTGTATCTTAAGCCTGTCTTCTGGAGTGTTGGCTATTCCTGCCAGCTTGGCGTTGTCTGCAAATTTGATGAGTTCCCCATCTATTCCCTCATCCAAATCATTGATGAAGATGTTGAAGAGCACTGGGCCCAGAACAGAGCCCTGGGGCACCCCACTACACACTTACCTCCATGTAGATGCAGTTCCATTGAGGACCACACGCTGAGTACAGACGGTCAGCCAGCTACAAATCCATCTGGTGGCGATGCTGTCTAACCCACATTTTTCTATCTTATCAAGTAGTAGGTTGTGGTCTATTTTATCAAATGCCTTACAGAAGCCCAAGTAAAGTATATCCACAGCATTCCTCTGGACCACTAATTTTGCCACCTGGTCAAATAATTCAATAAGATTTGTCTGGCATGATCTGTTTTTGACAAACCCATGTTGGCTTTTGGTAATGACTTTGTTTGCCTCTAGGTGTTTGCTCATTTGTTGCTTGATTATCTTTTCCAGAATCTTCCCAGGTATTGAGGTCAGGCTGATAGGTCTGTAGTTTCCTGGATCTGTTTTTTTTTCCTTTTTTGAAAATGGGAACTACATCCCCTCTTTTCCAGTCCTTGGGTAGCTCCCCAGTGCTCCAGGATCTTTGAAAGATATAGTTCAGTGGTTCTGAGATCACATCTGCCACTTCCTTCAGAACCTTAGGGTGTAATCCATCTGGTCCTGGTGATTTGACAAACCTGGTGATTTGTTCCACCATTGTGTTTGCTCATTCAGCAGCTCCATTCATACTCGGATGGAAAGCTGAGCTGAGCCCTTGGGTGCATCAAATCAGTCTTACAAACTCCCTCCAGAACTTGGCCGTGAATTGGACCCCCCCCCCCCCATCTGATATGATCCTTCTCGATACCTCATGGAGTCGGTAGATGTGTTTCAAGAATAGTTTCTCCAACTTGTGGGCGGAAGGAAGACCGGGGTAGGCTATAAAATGAGTGTCATGGTTCCGATAGATGAAACCCATCAAAAGAACATCCAGGCAAAATTCTTCCTTAAAGAACATTTTATTCGGAAACAAAGTATCGGCACTACATAGTTGAACCCAAAAACTAAAATCTCTTCCCCCGGATACAAAGTAACAAAGTACAGTTCCCACCCCCAATAAACTGTCATAAATCACATTCCCCAATTAGTTAAAAGCGTGGGCTTTCTCCCCAGCTCCTCAGCCCGCCAAAACGTTATCAGCTGGTCCTTGGGTTCCCACAGTAGTGTTATTGTTATGGCTAGCTGAGCTTTCATTCCAACCCCCCCCCCCCCCGCTGCCCTGATTTCTAAAAGCAAGAAAAAGCATAGTGAAGGAGAAGAGAAAATGGCTGCATTTTCATCAGTTGTCAAAGCGGGAACATCCAATGTTAGCAGCGTTGACATCCGGCCCCCCTTACAAAAAGGACAAATCCTGCAATTCAAACAAAATTATAGGTTACGGGTTGCCCCTCAGTTTATTAGGGTATTTCTGATAGAATTTACTAATGAGCCTGTTGGCTTTTACATCACTAGATTTCACCCATGTGGCTTCAGACAATGGATATCCCTTCCATTGCACTAAGTACTGTAACTTTCCCTTAAAAACCCTAGAATCAAGAATACGCTTCACTTCAAAATGAGTCTGTCCAGCTACCACAAGAGGACAAGGTGCCTTCTTAGGGGGAGGTCGTAACGTAGAACCCCGAAAAGGTTTCAGTAGGCTACAACGGAACACAGGGTGGATTCTTCCTAAGAGTCTGAGAAGCTTTAACTCCACCGTGACTGGGTTAATGATTCTTATGATGGGGAAGGGACCTAGGTACTTCGGTCCCAACTTCTTACTAGGCAATTTAAGTCGTAAATACTTTGTGGACAGGTAAACCTTTTCCCCAACCTGGAATGATCTTTGGAGGGCCCTCTTTTTATCTGCTTGCTTTTTGTACATCTCTGAAGCCTTTCTCAGCGTGATTTTTGTTGTTTTCCAAACATCCTCCCACCCCCTCACCCATTGGTCAAGCGTTTGGGAAGCTGAAGGTCCCTGAGGATATTTGGGTATTGGGTTGAACTTTTTTCCCGTGGCAACTTTAAAAGACGTAAAACCAGTGCCGCTGTGAACAGAATTATTGTAAGCTACTTCTGCGAAAGGGAGGAGGTCAGTCCAGTTCATTTGCTGATAATCCACACAGCATCTGAGATACTGCTCCACCACTGAGTTCGCTTTTTCAGCCGCCCCATTCGTAGAGAGGTGAAAAGCCGACGACAGTCCTTGCAACCAGCCAATTAACTTGAGGAAATCCCCCCAAAACTTGGCTGTAAACTGTACCCCTCGGTCTGAGACTATCCGCTTTGGTGTGCCGTGCAGCCTGTAAATATGCTTCAGAAACATCCTGGTTAGTCTTTGGGCTGATGGGAGTCCTTTGCAGGTGATGAAAGCAGCCTGCTTTGAAAATAAATCTATCACAGTCCAAATCACCGTATTCCCCCTACTTTCAGGCAACTCCACTATAAAACCCATAGCAATTTCTTCCCATGGCTGGGAAGGGTCCGCAACTGGTTCTAATAGTCCAGGGGTTTTTCCCAGAATTCTCTTCATGGTGACACATACAGCACAGCTCTTGACGTAGTTCTCTACGTCCCACTTCAAACCCGGCCACCAAAATTGTCGATGAACCAGATGCAGTATTTTTAAATATCCAAAGTGTCCAGCTTGTTTCACATTGTGATTGTGCTGGAGAGCATTAAGGTGGTGACATGGTTCCGAAAGAAAGCAGATTTTCAAAGAATTTTGAGGCTTTTTCCTCTAAAAGAATCTTTTATTATTCTGCATAGCTTCGGCACTAACAAAGTTAAGCCAGAAACTGAATCCTCCCTCCCCCAAGCATCTGTAACAAAGCATAACTCACTCCTTCATTTTACAGTCATCAATCACATTCTCCAATTAATGTGAACCGTGAGGTGCCCCTCCCGGTGCAGCTGAGCTGACCTTGGCCACACTGTGCCCAGACATTGTTATGGTTGACTTGCATACTTTCCCACCCCTTAACCTACTGCTATCTGTCTTAACTCTAGAAATGCTGCTCGGCTAAATAAAACAGGTTTGCTTCTTCATATATGGCAAGCAAGAACATACGATGTTAGCAGTCTTGACATCCGGCCCTCCTTACAAAAAGAACAGACCCTGGAATATGAACATAAGTATAGGTTAAGGGTTATTTTTCGGTTTGTTGGGGTGTTTAACATGAAACTTTTTGACCAATCTGTCAGCTTTCACTTCCCTGGACATCACCCAGGTGGCTTCAGACAATGGGTATCCCTTCCATTGTACTAAGTACTGTAATTTCCCTCTAAAGATTCTGGAATCGAGTATACGTTTCACCTCATAGTGGGTCTGCCCTGCCACTACGAGGGGTCCAGGTGCCTTCTTTGGAGGAGGTCTTAAAGTAGAGCCCTGATAAGGCTTCAACAAACTACAATGGAAAACTGGGTGAATTTTCCCTAACAGCTTAGGGAGTTTTAGTTGTACTGTGACTGGGTTGATGACCTTTACTATGGGGAAAGGCCCCAAGAATTTAGGTCCCAATTTCTTGCTGGGCAATTTGAGGCGTAGATATTTAGTTGACAGATAGACCTTTTCCCCAACTTGGAATGTTCTTTGGGGAGCCCTCTTTTGATCAGCCTGCTTCTTATAGGTTTCAAAAGTCTTTTTTAAAGCAGTTTTTGTGTTTTTCCAAACTCCTTCCCACCCTCTCACCCATTGATCAAGTGTCGGTGAGGCGGAGGGCAACTGAGGATATTCAGGTATTGGGTTAAACTCCTTTCCTGTGGCTACTTTGAAAGGCGTGTAGCCGGTGCTGCTGTGCACGGAATTATTGTACGCCACCTCCGCAAAAGGGAGGAGATCAGTCCAGTTCGTCTGTTGGTAGGAAACGTAGCACCTAAGATATTGCTCCACCATTTTGTTAGCGGCTTCAGCGGCCCCATTGGTGGCTGGATGAAAAGCGGATGATAACCCTTGAGATGATCCAATCAAGGTAAGGAAATTTCTCCAAAACTTCGCTGTGAATTGCACCCCCCTGTCTGAGATTATTCGCTTAGGGGCACCATGCAGCCGGTAGATATGTTTCAGGAACAATTTGGCCAGGCGTTGGGCAGATGGGAGTCCTTTGCAAGCGATGAAATGAGCCTGTTTCGAGAACAGGTCTATCACAGTCCAGATGACAGTATTTCCACTACTTTCAGGTAGGTCCACTATAAAGTCCATAGCTATTTCTTCCCAGGGTTGAGAAGGGTCTGCCACAGGTTGCAGTAACCCAGGAGTTTTCCCCGGGATTCTTTTCATTGTAGCACATACAGTACAACTTTTTACATAGTTTTCCACATCCTTTTTCAGCCCCGGCCACTAGAATTGCCGGCGGGTGAGGTGTAGGGTTTTCAAATATCCAAAGTGTCCAGCCTGCTTTACATCGTGGCTGTGGTTGAGAGCATTAAGACGGAGCGCTTTTGGCAAATATAACTTTCCCCCTTTATAAGCCAAGCCATCTCTGCATGTTAGGGACGCTTGATTATCTTTGAACCATTGGTCAGTGAGGAGCTCTCGTTTTATCTTCTTCACTCCAGGGTCATCCGGATTGGGGACCCTGCGAGGTGTAAGTTGAGTGACAGTTTGTGGATTGGGAATAATTGCCTCGTTAACCTGCTCTCGCTCACTTTTGTACTGGGGTAACCGGGATAGCGCATCAGCTAGAAAGTTCTTTCCTCCTGGTATGTACTTTAGAGTGAAGTTGAAGCGGTTAAAGTACTGTGCCCACCGTACTTGCTTTGGTGACAATTTGCGAGGAGTTTTCAGTGCCTCTAGGTTCTTGTGATCAGTCCATACCTCAAATGGCACCTTGCTCCCTTCCAGATAGTGTCGCCAGTTCAATAGCGCCCACCTAATTGCGAAGGCCTCTTTCTCCCAGATTGCCCATCTTCGCTCGCTCTCCGTGAATTTCTTAGAGGTGTAGGCACAGGGTTGCAGGATCCCATTTTTGTTCTTTTGAAGTAACACTGCTCCAACCGCCACATCGCTGGCGTCGGCTTGAATCACAAAGGGTTCCCCTGGGCAGGGGTGCTTTAGAACCGGTTCAGCGGCAAATAGTCTCTTTAAATTCTCAAAAGCTGTTTGACAGCTCATTGTCCATGCTAGTGGTTGGCCCGGTCGTGGCTTCCCTCCTCCTTTGCCTGTCTTGAGTAGTTCTGTAAGAGGAAGGGCAATCTCGGCAAAAGAAGGGATGAATTGACGATAAAAGTTGGCAAAACCCAGAAAGCTTTGGAGCTGTTTGCGAGTCCTTGGGGGTTGCCATTCGATTATAGTTTTTACCTTGGCCGGATCCATTTCAATACCCTCATTGGAAATTCGGTAGCCAAGATAGTCTAATTGGGTTCGGTGAAATTCACATTTTGACAATTTGACATAAAGCTTGGCATTCAATAGTTTCTTTAACACTTCTCTCACCAGCTTTATGTGATCATTCATGTTTGTGCTGTATATCAGGATATCATCAAGATACACCAAAACCCCTTTGTACAAGTGATCATGTAGAACCTCATTAATCAACTGCATAAATACAGCTGGGGCCCCCTGTAGTCCAAATGGCATGACTTTGAACTGATAGCTCCCCATAGGGCAGTTGAAGGCAGTTTTCCACTCGTCTCCCTCTTTTATTCTCACCCGGTAGTATGCCTCTCTTAGGTCTAACTTAGTGAAGACACTCCCCTTAGCCAGGTGGGTCAATAAATCCTTTAGGAGGGGGAGGGGGTATTTATTTTCCACACTTACAGCATTGAGTCCCTTGTAGTCTACGCAGAGACGAAGAGACCCATCTTTTTTCTCTTTGAACAACACAGGGGCTCCCACGGAAGATTTGGCCCGTTCAATAAACCCCCTCGCTAGGTTCTTGTTCACATATCGCTGCATCTCCTCCATTTCGAGGGGGGACATAGCATACATCCTCGGACGTGGGAGTTTGGCTCCAGGCACCAGTTCGATGGAGCAGTCATTGGGTCTGTGAGGGGGTAGGGCATCACATTCTTTTTCACTGAACACCTCCGCCAGGTCCAAGTATTCTTTGGGGATGACTGGTTCACCTGGGGTCAGTGAGACGGCCATGTGCGCTCGCTCATTGGGTGGTCTAAGATGCCCGGTAACATCTGTTGAATCAATGGGGGGATCAGGCCCTACAGGTAGTCTCACAATTCTCATTCCTTTCTCCCACCAGATAAATGGCTTCCATTTGTCCAACCAGGCTAGTCCCAGGATCACTGCCTCGGTCATCTTTGGAGCCACCAGGAAACGAATAAACTCCCAGTGTGCACCTATTTCTAGGCGTAAGGGCTCCGTTAATTGTGTAATAAGAGTCCCTCCCATCAGGGAGCCATCGGCTTGCTCAAATCTCATCGGTTTGGAAAGCTGTTTTGCCCTTATGCCCATTTTCATGGCAAACGCCAGACTAATAATGCAGCGGGTACATCCCGAATCAATTAGTACGTTTAAGTCTATTTGTGCCCCAGACGTAGGGATTACAAGTTTGGCGGGCAGTGAAAAAGGCAGGATTTGTTGACTCACCATTGGGTCGTTTTCTCCTTCATCGTTGCTATCAAAGAAGGGAAGAGCAGGGGCAGGTCCACCTGGAGTCTTGGCATTCTCCTGTGTGTGGGGTGTAACCTGGGTGACTGGTTCTTGCGTGAGTCGATTAGATTTTTCTCTTGGTAGCCGCTGAGCAGGTTTCTTTTGCATCGCCGGTCCTGGCTTGCTCTGCAGTCGAGGGTAGGGGACTGGACAGGTGGCCGCTCGATGTCCTCCTTGTCCACACCGGAAACACTTGAAGGAAAGGCGTGCAGGTGGCCTGGGTCTCTCAGCCCTTGCAGTGGTTGAAGGCTTTCGTGGGGGTGATTGCTGTTCAGGTAGCTCTGGTTGCTGTTCAGGTTCCTGTGGGGGAGGCTTTTTATAGCGAGAGAGCTTAACATCCAGCTTCACGGCCGTCTGGTACCACTCCTGCAGCCGATCAGGTACTTCTCGATAGATGCAAGCCTGGGAGAGGTGATCATCTAATCCCTCGATGAAGTGATGGATGAGGGACTGCTCAGGCCACCCCTCTATTCGACCTGCCATCTTGCGGAACTCTCGCACGTACTCTAGGGCAGGCCTCCCTGCTTGTTTTATCTTGTGAATTTGTCCTGCTGCTTTGAGGCCGATGGATGGGTCTTCAAATCGTTCTCTCAGTCCTAAGAGAAAGAGATGGGGATCTTCCAACTCAGGGGCTTGCTCGCTGTATAGATTGTTCAGCCATTCAGATGCTTCTCCCTCCAGGTTGGCCGCAATGACGTCAACCATGGCCCCTGGTTCCGGATAGAGATAGGCCCAGCGATTTAAATGAGAACGCACTTGGTTGAGGAAAAAAATCAGCTTCTCTGGGTCCCCATCGAACGTTGCTTTGAAAGGTGGTGCAAGTGCAGGCTGCTGCGGACCCCACCCGGGTTGCTGTTGGCCCCATCCGGCCTGTCGATCCCATTGCTGTTGGGCTCTCTGCTGTTGACGTGGTGCCCCCAGTTGCTGTAGGCCCCATCCGGCTTGTCGACCCCGTTGCTGCGGGGTTCTCTGCTGCTGGGCAGCGGGGGCTGGTGGTGCCCCCAGTTGCTGTTGGCCCCACCCAGCCTGCTGATCCAACAGCTGCGGGGCTCTCAGTAGTCGGCGTGGCGCCCCCTGCTGCAGTTGGTTCCACCCTGCCTGCTGATCCAATGGTTGCTGGGCCCTCTGCTGCTGGGCAGTGGGGGCTGGGGGTGCCCCCTGCTGCTGCAGGCCTCCCAATGGTGGTTGTGCAAGCGGGGGTGGTGACGCCCTCTGCTGCTGTAGGCCCCTCAATGGCTGCTGGACATGTTGGGCCTCCCTCGTCTGCAAGCTCACTGGCTGTAGCTCCCCTGGCTTTGGCACTAGCCCGAGCTGTTGCAAGGCCTCTATTATTTGGTGTAGGCTTGGAGAAGGCTGATCACTTATCTGTGGAATTTGCTCAATTTCACCTTGCAGCAGGGGCCCCAGGCTGGAATCTCCTCTCTGTGTGGGACTAGAGGCTCTGGCAGGGGTCCCCGGGGGTTGAAAAGCCAATTGATCTGCAAGGAAGGGGCTGGGGGCCTCTCTCAATGGGAGTTGCTTTTCGCTTTGCACTTCTAATTTTTCAAATCTTTCTGCTAGGTATTCTAATGACCCACTGCAAGCTGCAGGTGGGTATTTCCACTCACCCGAGTCTTCAGCAATAGATGGCCGGGCAGCTCTCCATTGTTGGGAGGAAGGTGATATGTAAGCATCCCTTCGCCGTGACTCACGCTCATCTGCTGGCAAGGCTGTGTGGAAACTTCCGGAGCCTTTGCTTGGCTTGTTCCAGTCTGACGACCAAATCAGCTCTCCTGATAGTTTTGGCCTTGCTCCCAGCTGTGGAGTTTGCCAGAGTTTCTTCTCCACTGTCTGGGTAGCTGGCCCCTCCCTTCCTGGAGAAGCTGCTGCTGCTGTTCCTCCTGGAGAAGCTGCGGCTGGGGGAGTGCCGGCCTCAGGCACTTTTTTCCCTTCCATGGCAAAATCTTCCCCTTCTCTTTGTCAGCTGTCCCCGTTAGCTTAGGGATAGTGACTGGGGTAAGGGACCCCTAAATGAATTTAAAAGTTTGTGGTTTCTGGCTTGATGACATGGTTCCGAAAGAAAGCAGATTTTCAAAGAATTTTGAGGCTTTTTCCTCTAAAAGAATCTTTTATTATTCTGCATAGCTTCGGCACTAACAAAGTTAAGCCAGAAACTGAATCCTCCCTCCCCCAAGCATCTGTAACAAAGCATAACTCACTCCTTCATTTTACAGTCATCAATCACATTCTCCAATTAATGTGAACCGTGAGGTGCCCCTCCCGGTGCAGCTGAGCTGACCTTGGCCACACTGTGCCCAGACATTGTTATGGTTGACTTGCATACTTTCCCACCCCTTAACCTACTGCTATCTGTCTTAACTCTAGAAATGCTGCTCGGCTAAATAAAACAGGTTTGCTTCTTCATATATGGCAAGCAAGAACATACGATGTTAGCAGTCTTGACAGGTGGAGGGTTTCAGGCAAATACAACTTCCCCCCTTTGTAAGCCAAACAATCCCTGCACATCAAGGAGGTTTCATTTTCCTTGCAGCATTGATCGTTGAGGAGTTCCTGTTTTAGTTTCCTCGCCCCAGGGTCATCGGGGTTTGGGACTTTTGAAGAGGGGGCTTTTCATGGCGTTAGTTAAGAAGCAGCTTGCAGTGTAGATATGATTGCTTCATTAACCTCTTCACGCTGGCTCTTGTATTGAGGTAATCTGGATAAAGCGTCAGCTAAAAAGTTTTTCCCTCCCGGTATGTACTTCAGGGTGAAGTTAAATCGGTTAAAGTATTGTGCCCAGTGTACTTGCTTCGGGGACAGCTTGAGGGTAGTTTTCAGTGCCTCTAGGTTTTGGTGATGAGTCCATACCTCGAAAGGCACCTTGCTCCCTTCTAGGTAGTTTCACCAGTTTAATAGAGCCCAACGAATTGCGAAGGCTTCCTTCTCTCACACTGCCCACCTTCTCTCGCAGTTGGTGAACTTTGTCGAGGTGTAGGCACAGGGCTGTAGGACTCTCTCATGGTTCTTTTGCAATAGTACAGCTCTGACAGCCACGTCACTGGCATCGGCTTGAATCACAAAGGGTTTCCCCGGACAAGGATGCTTTAGAACTGGCTCGACCGCAAATAGTCTTTTCAAATTCTCAAAAGCAGTTTGACAGTTGACATGTAAGCAGCTGGCCTGGTCACGGCTTTCCCCCATCTTTGCCTGTTTTCAACAAGTCCATGAGGGTTAAAGCAATTTCGGCAAACGAGGGGATGAATTGTCGGTAAAAGTTGGCGAACCCCAGAAAGCTCTGAAGCTGTTCACGAGTCTTTGGGGGTTGCCATTCGATTATGGCTTTCACTTTAGCAGGGTCCATTTCAATGCCCTCACTGGAAATTCTGTAGCCTAGGTAATCCAGTCAGGTCCGAGGGAACTCACACTTTGATAGTTTAACATACAATTTGGCATTCAACAATTTCTTTGACACTTCTTGCACTAGCTTTACATGGTCAGCCATATTCGTGCTGTATATCAGGATATCATCAAGATACACCAAAACCCCTTTGTATAAATGATCATATAGTACCTGGTTGATCAGCTGCATGAAGACAGCTGGAGCGCCCTGTATTCCAAATGGCATGACTTTAAATTGATAGCTCCCCATGGGACAGTTAAAAGCAGTTTTCCATTCATCTCCTTCTCTTATTATTCTTACTCAGTAATATGCCTCTCTTAGGTCCAATTTAGTGAAGACGCTCCCCTTCGCCAGGTGGGTTAGTAGGTCCTTCAGGAGGGGGAGAGGGTACTTGTTTTCTACGCTCACAGTGTTTAACCCTTTATAGTCTACGCAGAGACGAAATGACCCGTCTTTTTTCTCTTAAAATGACATCGTAGCTCCCACCTGAGATTTGACTGGCTCCATAAATCCTCTTGCTAGGTTCTTGTTCACATACTGCTGCAGTTCATCCATTTCGAGGGGGGTCATGGCATACACCCTCGCCCGTGGGAGTTTAGCTCCCAGTAAAAGTTCAATGGTGCAATCATTGGGCCAATGGGGAGGCAGGATGTCGCATTCTTTCTCACTAAACACCTCCGCTAGATCCTGGTATTCACTGGGGATGAGTGGCTCACCTGGATGTGGCAGGGTAGCTATCTTTGCTAACTCGGAAGGCGGCTTAGACTCTCCAGTAATGTCAGCCGAATTAAGGGGGGGCTTGGGCCCTATAGGTAATCTCACAGTCCTCATCCCCTTTTCCCACCAAATAAACGGTTTCCATTTGTCCAACCAGGCTAGCCCTAGAATCACAGCCTCAGTCATCTTTAGAGCCACCATGAAGCGAATGAACTCCCAATGTTCACCTATTTCTTTTTTCTTTTAAACAAGTTTTATTGATTTTTTCTTTTTACAACCAGGTGCTTGAGAAACAACATGGTGACAGGGTAATCAATTATCCAAAAGCAAAATCATACATATGTAATTCAAATTAAATCATTAAAAACTCCCTCTCTATTCCCTCAAATAATATAATATATTCAGATTAAGGTATTTTTCAATAAAGTTCAATCAATCAAAAGAATCATCAATAACATTTCATCTATATAAATCCAGATCCTGTATTAAGCTTTACTATTTACAATTACCATATTCCAATTTAGTTTAGATAAACATATTGTTAACATTTCAGGTGTCTCTCCTTTCCCTTTTTCCTTAACATAATCAATGACTCATTTATTAATATCTTTACTTCTTTTATCAAAGATCCCTCTTATTCTCCTTCCATTACAAAATAACTATCCTTCCTAAAAACAAGAATATTACTCCAAAAAATACATTTCTACTCTATTTTAAATCTATAATCTACCAATCAATCAATATCTATGTAAAACTCTTTTAACCCACTCAGTAAAATTTAAATCCGATCCAAATAATTGTTATATCCTCAACAAACATATTAATACAAAAAAAAGAAAAACATCTTCTCACTAAATTCACATATTTAATTAATCTTTATTCAATCAGGATCTCTAATGTCTTATTTAGCAATCTTAAACCTTGAATCAATCCGTGTCTAAAAAGCCTTTTAAACCAATTGTATACAGTTTTAGGTCACACTCTTAAATCTTATTCTAGCTTTCTTTTTGTGCCAAGCAGGTTTCCATAACAAAGCCTCTATATCAGTGATTCTCAACCTTTCTAATGCCGTGACCCCATAATACAGTTCCCCATGTTGTGGTGACCCCCAAGTGGGTGTGGCCACCAATAAGAGGGAGTAGGACAGCTAGGGAAAAGGGAAAAAAATGGCGGACAGCATGGTTTGGTGACCCCCGTGAAATGGTCATTCGACCCCAAATGGGGTCCCGACCCACAGGTTGAGAACCACTGCTCTATATCAACAAATAAGTCTCTCTTTGTTCCCTGTGGTATCATTTGAGTCAAGGAAGAACGTCCCCTCCTCTGTTTTAGAGACCTGACTCCTTTGTAGATAATCCCTTGTTGTTTTAAAAGTTCAAGTCTCGACATTTGAATCTGCTGAGTAAGACACTCAATTATGTCCAGTTTTGTGGTTAGTAGTTGGTTATCAAAATTGCCGTAGTCCTCAATCAGTTGTATTTGCACACCCATTTCTGTTAATTTTAAAGTTGTGGATGGTTTAGTTACA
The DNA here is from genome assembly GCA_039797435.1 of Crotalus adamanteus. Classification (NCBI taxonomy): domain Eukaryota; kingdom Metazoa; phylum Chordata; class Lepidosauria; order Squamata; family Viperidae; genus Crotalus; species Crotalus adamanteus. The sequence continues at coordinate 55,199,569 of CM077935.1, read as the reverse complement.
GTCATTTTTTGGTCATCAGGAATCTCAATAGGTTGTACATAGAATGAGATAGAATCTTCTTTAATGTTGATTTATTCCTCTTCTGTTATTTTTTGGTCTGTAGAATAGTCAGGTGAGATCTGAAGGTCGGTTTGTAAATTCGAAGTAGAGTTTCTGTTTTTTATTTCTGTGGTACTCTCTTTTATTTGCAGGCATATTTGCTCAGTGGCTTAATAAATTTTTTCCAATATAAGTTTACAGTTGAGTTGTAAATAGTGTTTCTCCATTTCAATAGTAACTAGAAACAGTCCTGTTATCTTTTAGTGGAGGCTGTATTTAATAACATTTAGCCAGTGTCCACCCTCACAAATTTAACAGCTGTTAAATTTCTTTGTCTTTTCTCTTTTATGATGATCTGAAGGTCAAAGCCAATCTCAGCATCAGAGAGGAAAAAAATACAGTTGCAGTTTTAAATTTCTCCACAAAGTGTCCTCAGTAGACTGTAAAATCTCTTCCCAGACACCAAAAATGACGTTGACAAAATCAGAAAAAAAAATAATATTCTTCACATATAAACTAAATCCAGTAATAAAATTCAATAATAAAAATTTTTTCAAGACCCCAAAGTAAATAGAAATAAAAAATAGTCAATTGAAGTTAATTTTCATTCCATTTCAAAGCTTCTGTTCCCGCACTAACAAACACCGCTCTCTTAAAGCAGGGAAATAGTTCCAAAAATGCTTTTTACAGAAAGCAAAAAAGAGAAAAGGGCTAAGAGAGGAGAAAAAAAAAGTCTCACCCAGATCAACCACGGTGGTTCTTTGTGCTTAGATGTTCTTCTGACTTCTGGTTACAGCAGCAAAGTGATTGGCCATTTTACTGGCTGATCTTTTCTCTGTCGGCCCTAAGGAGCAATCTCGGACCACGGAAGGAGCTGCCGCCCTTCCACATTTGACGAGGACCTTCTCAACGGTAGTCGCCCGTCCAGGGCGACTTTTTGACCCGATTAAGGGTCTACCAGCAGAGGGAAATCAGCCGGCGAAGAGAGAATTCTCTCCGAACGACTGCACACACCAGGATCCAGAACCATAAGTTCCAATGTTCATCTATTTCTAAGCATATTGGCTCTGTCAATTGTGTGACCAAAGTTCCTCCCATTAACAAGCCATTGGCTTACTCAAATCTCACGGGTTTGGAGAGCAACCTTGCTCATATACCCTTTTTAAGGGCAAGTGGCAAGCTAATAAGAGCCGAGGTGGCGCAGTAGTTAGAGTGCAGTACTGCAGGCCACTTTAGCTGACTGTGTTCAGCAGGTCAGCGGTTCAAATCTCACCGGCTTAAGGTTGACTCAGCCTTCCATCCTTCCGGGGTAGGTAAAATGAGGACCCAGATTGTTGGGGGCAATGTAAATATATATATATATACATTGCTTACTGGTGTACACCGCTTAGAGAGTGCTTGCACTTAAAGCGGTATATAAGTCTCATAAATAAATAAATAAATAATAACACACCGGGAGCACCCCGAGTCCACTAGCACTTTCAAATCTACTCGTGCACCCGTCTTAGGGACTATGAGTTTGGCAGCGAGAGAAAAAGGCAGAACGGGTTGACTCACCATCGGGTCGTTCTCCCATTTGTCCTTGCTGTCGTAGGAGGGCAGAGCGGTGGCAGGTCCAGCTTGGGCCTCGGCGCTTTCCTGCGTGGGCAATGTGACTTGGGCGACGGGTTCTTGCGTGATCCAGTTTGACTTCTCTTTTTCCAGCTGCTGGGCTGGTTTCTTCCTTGCCGGTGGTTCCGGTCTGCTTTGCTGTTGGAGGTATGGGACCGGGCAGCTCACCGCTCAGTGTCCTTGTTGCCCACATCTGAAGCACTCGATTGGTGGACCGGCAGGTGGTTTGGGGGGCTCCACGGCCGTGATGGCTGGAGGCTTTTGGGGGGGGGCGTCATCTGGTCTGTTCTGGTCTCTGCCCAGCTTCCTGAGGTGGTGGCTTCTTATAACGAGCCAGCTCGACGTCCAATCTTACTGCTGCCTGGTACCACTCCTGCAATAGGTTAGGGACAGCTCGATAGACACAGGCCTGGGAAAGGTGATTGTCTAGCTAGCCCCTCCTTGAAGTGGTACACTAGGGACTGTTCAGGCCACCTTTCTATTCGACCTGCTACCTTACGAAATTCTCATACATATTCCAAAGCAGGCCTGCCATCTTGTTTTATCTTATGAATTTGTTTCTCTGCTTTGAGGGCTATGGATGGGTCCTCAAACCTGGCTCTTAATCCAAGGAGGAAGAGATGGAAGTTCCCCAAATCAGGCGTTTGCTCATTGTACAAATTGTTTAGTCATTCAGATGCTTCCCCTTCCAAATTGGCCACGACCACATCGACTGTAGCAGCTCGATTCGGGTAGAAATTGGCATTGTGATTCATGTGGGAACCCACTTGATTGAGGAAGAAGATCAGCTTCTCCAGGTCACTGTCAAAAGTCACTCTAAGGGGTGGCGCCATCATGGGTTGCTGCCCCCCCATTGTGGCTGCATTCCCAGCGGTTGTTGGCCTCTCTGCTGTGGCTGTTGCACCCCCAGTGGCTGCTGACCTCCCAATGGTGGCTGTGGCATCCCCAGTTGCTGCAGGCCCCCCAGCGGTTGCTGCACATTCAGTGGCTGTTGCCACCCCCACTGCTGCTGCTATCCCAACGGCTGCTGACCTCCTGGCAGCGGCGGCTGTGGCATCCCCAGTTGCTGCAAGCCTTCCAGCGGTCCCGCCGGCGGTTGCTGCAGCATCCCCAGTTGCGGCAGGCCCCCCAGCAGTTGCTGCAGATTCAGGGGCTGTTGCCAGCCCCACTGTTGCTGCGCTCCCACCTGTAGCTGACCTCCTGGTGGTGGCTGCGGCATCCCCAGTTGATGCAGGCCTCCCAGTGGTTGTTGCACATTCAGGGGCTGATACCAGCCCCACTGCTGCAGCACTCCCACCTGTGGCTGACCTCCCAGTGGCGGTGGCTGCGGCATCCCCAATTGTTGCAGGGGCCCCAACAGTTGCGGTGCTCTCACCTGTTGCTGCCCAGCCAACAGATTGCGCAGCTGTTGCATTATATCATGTTGAACGCTCACATCTGAGTCTTCCCCCTGCATAGGCTTCAGGCTTGGGTGGTGCTGACGGTGATGCACAGGGCTGTGTGACCGATAGTAGCAACAGTCAGGGCTTTCACGGTACCTGTGGCAATCTGGACTTCTAAAGGAGCAACGATGTCTTGGGCTGCCATGTTCAGAGTGGCGGCTGGGACTGCCCCTCCTTACAGGGCTGGAGGTTAATGTTGGTGGCTTTGAGGATGGGGAAGCCACTTGTGCTCCATAGGCAGGGCTGGGGCTTCTTTTAGGCATGGATTGGTGTCTGTTCCGCCGATCATCATGATCACTTGCATGGGAAGAGTGAGAGGGTTGCTCCCCACTCTTCATCTCTAGCCCCTCGAACCTCTCCACCAACCTCTCCACCGATTGGCTACGGGCTGCGGACAGGTACTTCCACTCTCCGGAGTCCTCAGTAGTTGTCAATTTCCTGATTCTCCAGCGGCCCGGGGAATGCGATTCTCGAGAGGTTCCTTCTTGCAAATCAACTTCGGTCGCTTTCGAAGAACTTGCTTTTGGCAGGGTTGCCTCGAGGGGCTTGGAGTCTCCACTGGGCAGGGTCCACTCTGATGACCAGATCAGCTCCCGCATTTTGGGTCTCGCCCCCAGCTGTAAGGCCTGAGAAGATTCCTTCTCCACCGGTGCACTGGCTTGCGCTACCTCCGCTGAGGCGGCAGCCATGGCCGGGGTGCTGGTTCCAGGCACTTCTTCCTTCTCCATGTTGAGATCTTCCCCGAGTGTTTGTCAGCCTATCCCTTGACTTAGGGACAGTGAATGGAGTTCAGGACCCCAAGGTGGTTAGGGTAGAAAATGTGGAGTTTTGGGGTTAATGTCATGGTTCCGACAGATGAAACCCATCAAAAGAACTTCCAGACAAAATTCTTCCTTAAAGTACATCTTATTTGGGAAACAAAGTATTGGCACTACATAGTTGAACCCAAAAACTAAAATCCCTTCCCCTGGATACAAAGTAACAAAGTACAATTCCCACCCCCAATAAACTGTCATAAATCACATTCCCCAATTAGTTAAAAGCGTGGGCTTTCTCCCCAGCTCCTCAGCCCGCCAAAACGTTATCAGCTGGTCTTTGGGTTCCCACAGTAGTGTTATTGTTATGGCTAGCTGAGCTTTCGTTCCACCCCCCCCCCCCCCCGCTGCACCTGATTTCTAAAAGCAAGAAAAAGCATAGTAAAGGAGAAGAGAAAATGGCTGCATTTTCATCAGTTGTCAAAGCGGGAACATCCAATGTTAGCAGCGTTGACAATGAGCTTGTTTAGAAAAAAGGTCAATAACAGTCCAAATTATGGTGTTGTCGCCATTTTCAGGGAGCTCTACTATAAAGTCCATTGCAATTTCCTTCCAGGGTTGGGATGGCTCTGCTACCTGTTGTAACAGTCCAGGGGGTTTTCCTGGACTTTTTTTCAGTGTGGTACAGGTTGCACAGCTCTTTACTTAGGTTTCAATGACTTTTTTCATTCCTGGCCACCAGAACTGCCTTCTCACCAGGTGTAAAGTTTTTAGGAACCCAAAGTGGCTGGCTTGTTTAGCATTGTGGCTTCATTGAAGGGTTTGGAGCTGGAGGGTGCTGGGAAGGTACAATTTGGAAGTTTTCCATGCTAATTCATCTCTATATGTCAGTAATTGCCTGTTGTCCTTAAACCAGGGGTTGGATTGCAGTTCGGTCCTAGGTATTTGGGTCAAATTGCTGCTGGAATTTGTTGGTTGCTTTCATGATTGTTGCCCAGTAGTCACTTGCAAGGCTTTTTGAGGTGAGGGGATGATAGCATTGACTATTTCCTCACAATTGCTCTTGTATTGCGGCATCCTGGACAAAGCGTCAGCTAGGAAGTTTTTCCCTCCAGGGATGTATTTTAGAGTGAAGTTAAAGCAGTTAAAATATTGAGACCATCGAACTTGCTTAGGGAATAGTTTTCGAGGGGTCCTAAGTGCCTCAAGGTTCTTGTGGTCAGTCCACACTTCGAAGGGTATTCTGCTCCCCTCTAGAAAATGACGCCCCAATTATTTCTTTTGGGTATTTTTGTGGATTTTGATGCTAAAGAAACTATTTTAATGTTGAATTTAATAACAGCAGCAAGATTATTGGTTGGTCAAGAAGGACTCTCTGCCTACTTTAGAAGAATGGGTATTTAAGGTTTCTAATTTAGCAGAAATGCCCAAAATTTCTGCTTATTTAAAGGATCATTCACAAGAGAGATATGTTATATGTTATTGTATGGAGAAGATGGATACAATATGTTCAGAAGAAATATGGAACTACAAAGTTTCATTTATTTTATGAATAATGGATTTGTTTATAAAATTATGATGTTAAAGTTTGAAGGGAGTTAAGGGTTAGTATGATTTTGGTTATTGTATAATTAGTAAAGTTAAGTTGATTATGTTTAATATGTTTGTATAACCCTGTACTTGGCTCTGGGAAGTCGGGGGGAGGGGGGTGGGGGGACGGGGTGGGGGAGGGTGGGTTGGAGGTTAAATAGGTCAGATAAGTAGAAATAGTTTTATTGTATATAATATTGATGTTGTAATTTGGAGAGAGGAATTGCTCGGGCATTTTCCCTGGACTGCATCCGGAGTGGGATGAGAAGGTAGGAGGAAGGGGAGAAGCAAGTAGGAAGGTGGAGGAGAAAGAGGAGAGGAGGAGAGTGGTGAGGAAGAAGAGGGAGGAAGAGGGAAGTAAGGGAGGAAGTCAGAGGGAGGATGCAGTTTGGGGGGAAATGAGTGAGCAATACTGAAAGTTGTGTGTATAAATTTATTTTACTCTTTATCTGAAGTATTTTGTATGAGTGTAATGAAAAATGGAAAATAAAAACTTTTTAAAACAAGTAGAAAATGACGCCAGGTTAGTAATGCCCCACGAATGACAAATGCCTCTTTCTCCCACACTGCCTAACATCTCTCTGTATCAGTGAGTTTTCTGGAGGTGTATGTACCCTTGCTGTTTTTTTGGAGGAGAACTGTGCCCACTGAGACATCATTGGCATCTGCTTGGATGGTAAACTGCTTGTCGGGGTTAGGGTGTTTGAGGACTGGTTCTCCCGCGAACAACCTTTTGAGGTTTTCAAAGGCTGCCTGGCATTCCATAGTCCATGTTAAAGTTTGACTTGGATGGGGCTTAGTCCCTCCTTTACCCGTTTTTAGCAGTTCGGTGATTGGCAGGACTATTTTGGCAAAGGAGGGGATGAAGTGGAAGGATTCTTATGTGCTTTTGTGACTTTGAAGTTCTGGGATTTGTGCAATGTGGGCTTTGTGTTCTTAAGGAGTGTTTGGCAATTTCTATTTGGCTGATGGCTGATGTCTCCTGTTAGCTTCTGTTGTTCTGCTATTGTTAGCTGTAAGTTTTGCTGCAAGGGATTTTGAAGTATTTTTCTCCTGAATTGATTTTGCCTGTAGCATTCCTTTACTTATGAATGGAGCCATTTGGGGAGGCTGCCTTAGCCAGCAGCCAATAACTACATTTTTTTTCTTCCTTAAGTGCCGGCTGCACTCATTAACTTTCCTTTCTAGCCAGTAGCTAATTCTTAAAGGGGAATGTGCCTTTTTAAGCTAGTTCCCTCAGCAGCTTCACTTTTCTGTCTCTGGAGGCTTTTCCTTGTTTGATGAATATATGGAAGAGGGAAAATATGGGGGTGGGGGGTTCAAATTCTTCCTTCAGAAGGAGGCGGGCATGAGAAAGAGGGAGGCAGGGAAGGAGAGAGGGAGGGAAGGAGGGAGGGAGGGAAGGAAGGAAGTCTCGCCTTAGTACTTGGCCACTAGCAGCCCTGCCATTGACTTTGCTTGTCAAAAGGTTGCAAAAAGGATCATATGACCCTGGAACATGGTAATCATCATAAATGTGAATCAGTTGCCAAGCATCCAAATATAAATCACATGACCCTGGGCATGCTGCTATGGTCATAAGTGTGAAAAATGGTCATAACTCATTTCAGTGCAGTTGCAACTTTGAACAGGTTTTTTTTTTCGTCATCAAGTTTTTGACACCTTGCTAGGTGGTACTGGAATATTGCCATAGCCTAAAAGTGGTACAGTCGGTGAAAAGGTTGAAAAGCCCTGATTTAGCTGTCTGGATGAAGCCTCTAGCTAGGTTTTTGTCAATGTATTCCCTTAGCTCGTTCATCTCTCTGGGGGTCATGGAGTACATTTTTGGCTTAGGGAGTTTTGCTCCTGGTAGAATCTCTATTGCACAGTCTGTGGGGCAGTGGGAGGGGGCAGCACATCACATTCCTTCTCACTGAACACCTCAGCTAGATCCCAGTATTCTTTAGGAATGAGTTGGATCCCTGGCAACCTCTCTGTTACGGTTTTCAGGGACTCGCTTTGCTTGTTCTCAATCTCATTCAAGGTGGCTTTCTATTCCTGACTGTTATGAGGGGGGAAGGAAGGGCCCTTTCCTAGTCTCATGGTTCTCACCCTGTTTTTCCATCATATGATAGGGCGCCATTTGTCTAGCCATGCCAGTTCCAGGATCACTGTTTCAGTCATTTTTGGGATTACCACAAACTGGATAGTTTCCTGATGTTGGCCCATCTCAAGTTGCACTGGTTCAGTTAGGTGTGTTGCAGGGGATCCTCCAATCAATGACCCATCTACTTGTTCGAACCTCGTGGCCAGGGGTAGTCATTTTGCTCAGATCCCTAGCTTTAGCATCGTCGGGAGATTGATTAGGCATCAGGTGCAGCTTGAGTCTATTAAGATGTCTTTCTGCCTGGGCCCTGGTTTTTGGTGCTACTAATTTTGCAGGGATGGTGAAGGGAGGGATGGCTTGATTTACCATCGGGTCACTCTCACCTTCGTTGTCACTGTCATAGGGAGTGGGTAGCTGATCTTCTTCAGCTGCAGTTCCTTTCTCTCCCCCTGTGGGGGGGGGAGGAGACCTCAATGGCTTGGCTCTGGTATGCCCAGCTTGATTTCTCTCAGCCCTTCCGCTGAGGTTTTCTCGGCTTGGCTGTGTTGGTCGGGTTACTCTTTAGTTGGGGGGCTGGCGCTAGTCATTCAGCAGCCCGATGGCATTGCTGACTGCATCTGAAGCATTTGATGGGGGGACCAGCAGGAGCTATAGGAGAACTAGGTGCCAGGGTTGCTGCTGGATGTTGGCCGAAGTGGTGCCTTTCCTGGCTTCGCCTTGGCTTCGACTTGGGGTCACTGGGCTTTCTGTAGCACTTGAGTTCAATGTCCAGTGCCACTGCCATCTGATACCACTCATGGATTTGGTCTGGAATTCCTCTATAGGTGCATGCTTGGAACAGGTCACGGTCCAAGCCCTCCTTAAAGTAGTGAACCAGCAGTCGCGCCAGTCACTGTCTTATCCTCCCTGCAACACTCCAGAATTCTTGAACAAACTCCTTCACCAGTCAGCCTTTCTGCTTTAGGTCATGTATCTCCACCTCAGCCTGCTGGGACTGGGATTCGTCTTCAAAGCTGGCTCTTAGTTCTTCCAGGAAAACATCTAGGTTCCACAGTTCTGGCGCATCCTAGTCATGGAGGTAGGTCACCCACTCCATGGCTTCCCCTTCTAAGTTTGAGACCACCGCGTTCACTATCACCCTCTCATCTGGGTAAGCAGGAGCATAGCGGTCAAGATGAGCCCACACCTGGTTCAGGAAGAATGACAGATTATCCGGGTCCCCATCAAAAGTAGCTCTCAATGGTGGTGGGTCCGCGGGGAGAGGGGGTGGTGGTGCCCAGTACACTGGACGCCATCGGTGGCCTGAGTGATGGGGCTGTGGCTGTTGTCGAGCCCATCACTGGAAACCCCTTGGCTGCCCCACTGAACTCACAATTTGCTGTTGGCACGGGGGGCTTTGCCTGGGTCCTGGGCTTGACGCTGCCGCTGGTCTGGGAGGCAGGGAAGCCGTGCGGGTCAGAACAACAGAACTCGGGCTCCAATGAGCTAGGGGTGGTAGGGTCATCCTGCTTGCTAATTGTAACATTTCCGTTCTCCAGCATGATGACTGAAGAATCCACCAATGTGTTATTTCAGTCCTCCTGCCCAATCAGACTAAGATGTGAAGTTGTCACGCCTCCTCATTAACTAGGTCCTCCCAGTTTTCATCTTGAACAAACTCCTTCAGCAGTCAGCCTTTCGCCCATGAGGACGTAATAATTTGACTCTCTTCATGAAAAGCAGGTCAGACTAGATATTTAACACATTGGTGGATTCTTCCTGGAGAATAGGAGTATTAGTTTGGTTTCCTTCTCTGGGAGGTTTAGTAAATTTGTTTGCTTTCCTTTCTTTCCCTTCCGTCCTATTTCCTTGGGAGCAGAGTTTATAACTCTCCTGCTGGGGGGGGGGGGTGTCTGCCTTTTCTTTCTTAACTATTCAGTTTATTGAGTTAATTCCCAGGGTAAAATAGAATTTAAGGTGGGGGGGGGGTTGTTCCCTTCCTCTCAGTATTTAAAGGAATTGTTTTTGGTCATTCTCTTGGAACTGCAGACGCGTTCCTTGTAGCGACCGCCATTTTGAGGCCACGTGGAGCCTTCTTTGACCGGGATCAGTCAGAGTCCTTTCTGGCGGTGGCCATTTTGGATTCTCAAAGTTCAACTTAATTGTGGTAATTCGGACTGTTAGCAAGCTCCCTCCTTGCTCATTGTGCAAATTCAGCTAGAAAGAAGAATCAGTTACTACCAGACCCATTTATTCGTTGCCGCTAAAGGAAGCAAAGCCTCATTGCTGCGGCAAACGGATCATGCCTAACAGCTGTTAGGCGCAAAGACTCATCGGTAATTTACAAAATAATACCTTATTTCCGCTCCTTCTTGATTCACTGACATAAATCATTTGACATTGAACTGGGATTGTCTCTTTCTCACACTCCCTATAGCGAAGGTAGTTTCTTTTCTCTGAATTGAAATGTCCGCCATTTTGTCACCTACTGTTCATGGGGAAATGCCCAAAACAGGCAGGGACGCCATTTTGGATTTGATTGTTTATGATTACCTCACAATTACATTAATATTGCCTTTTCTCATATATATTTTCATCCTAATTTGCAATTAAGGTTCTATTTCAGAATTTAGCAGCACATTTGGGCAATTATCATTGCACTGGTAGTCCAGCAAGCCCTGCTCGCCATTCCTTGCCTGAGTTCTGCCACCCTGAACCTAGTGGTTGCCTACAGAGATCCTGACCATTGCCACTAGCGAGAAACGTGTGATTTCGTCACCATCCTGATCTGGTTGGAAGTACGTCCAGCACATTGGTGATGAGCGCTTCACAGCGCCCAGCGTGAGTCCAGGTTGCCAGTGTCCGGCTCACGCTTTTTCTCCACGTGCAGTCAGTCCCACTGAGGCCTCCTGACATCTACTGCAGGGTCACTCAATTTCAGAGTCCTGCTTGGGGGCATTACATCGACATGGTAGAACCCACTGAGCCACAGCCTTTGGACACAGCCAACACCATGGTCCAAGCCGAGCCGGTTTCTGAAGTGCCTACAGGTAAGGCCAAAGCAAAATCTAAATATGGCAGGAAGGCTGGTAAGACAAGTGATAAGATGGCCGACAGAACACATAGAGTCCTGGAGAAGCAATTCTCCCGGGCCCAACGCTTGTCAACTGAACAGGATTACATACCTTCTGGTGCATCCCCACCTGAGACACATGTACCATCCACATCGGGAGCATGGTCGCCTTTGAGAGCAATCCAGCAGGTCTCTGATCAGACCTTTGGTCAGGTGGGTCCACCTATGTTTGAGGAGGACCTTGATTTGCCTGGTCCATCATCTGCGCCCACTGCTACATTAACTCCAATGGCTGTGGGGTCACGACCTCCGCTAGAGCCATCTTTTTCAGCACAGCTCCAATCGTGGATATCGCAGGCGGTGATCCAGGCCGTGGCATCATCGGGTATCCACCAGGCGTCACCAGTTCCTGGTCCTTCCTCTGCACCAGCTTCCTCATCTCGACCTCCAGCGGATTGTTCAGGTAGGGTTTCCCCATCCCGATCTCCGGAATCTGAGTCTTCCAATGTCTCGGATTATGACAAAGGGGGGGGACCGCTGGTCTGAATGCGAGGAGCCTACCCATGAGTCTCAGCCCATGGCAGAGCTATTCAATGCCTCGCTCTCTCCATCATTGCTGTACAGGGCTTGTGCAGCGAGCAAACTTTCCTCCATCTCTTCTCCGGCCCCTCAGCCTTCTACAGATCAGGGCTCAAATCCTCTATTTGCCGAACCGGTAGACAAGCACCTCCATATTCCATGTCCCCCCATATTCCTGAAGAACATTCAGGGACAATGGGAATCTCCAGCTGCTCAGCCTTCCCAAGGAGTGTCTGACCGCAAGATTGTGGACATGGCAAAGAATCTGACTGACCTGTTAGAGGTGCCTAAGATGGATGAATCCTTAGCCCCACTGTTTTGTACAGCCAGCCTTCCGGCGGATGTCTCAGATGCCCTTAAGGCGGAAGATAAAAAGTCTGAACTGGCCTTATGCAAGGTTCACTTAGCATCCGCTTGGGCTACAAAGGCGGCAACTTCCATTTCCTTTTTTGCAAGGATTTCCATTACCTGGCTCAGGCAATTGCAAGACAGGATCCCTCTGGAGGAGGTTAGGATCCACCAGGACCTTACTAAGCTTATAGCCACATCTGAGTATATGGCAGATGTTTCAATGTATTCGGCCAAACATTCAGCCAGGGCAATGGCTTCTGGTGTAGTTGCCAGGAGGCTACTTTGGCTCAAGAACTGGAGAGCCGAAAGCAAGCACAAGTGGCGTGCGGCCATTGCCCCCTTCATGGGCAGCCGACTGTTTGGGGAAGCATTGACCCCATACCTTATTGAGAATAAACAGAAGCAAAAAGACATCTCTCACATAGCTAGGAAATCCAACAGGCATTACCTCCCTTATAGCCGCTGCCAGTCCTTTCGGACTGCATCCACATCAGAACAGGGACAACCTTACAGACCCCCAGCTCCAAAGGCTGACCGCCCCTTTGACAGAGCGGGGTATAGGGACAGATCCCGATACCAATCCCAGACCAAACCTTCCTTCCGTGGCAGAGGGGGCCGCCCCTTCCGCCGCTCCAAGTGACTCAGAGAGAACCACCCCCATTGGTGGCAGGCTAACCCTCTTCGTCCGCCAATGGGAAAGCACCACCACGGACTCCTGGGTTCTGAGCACTATAAGGGAAGGCCTGTCTCTGGAGTTCAAATCCCATCCAATAGATCACTTTGTCTCTTGCCCAGCCATGAGAAATCACATAAAAAGAGGTCTCATGGAAGATGCCATCTGACATCTCCTCAGCATCAAAGCCATAGAGGAGGTTCCCTTGACCCAACGGGGATCGGGGTATTACTCCATCCTATTTGTAGTTCCAAAATCCTCAGGAGGATGGAGAGCAATCCTAGACCTCAAGGGGCTGAACCTCCACCTACAATACAGGAGGTTCAAGATGCAGACGTTGCACTCCATCTTAGGCAGCATCCGCATGGGAGATCTTCTAACATCAATAGACCTCAAGGAGGCATATTTGCTTATCCCTATCCATCCGGCACATCGCAAATACCTATGGTTTTGTTACCTCAACCGTCATTTTCAATACAGGGCCCTACCATTTGGTCTTTCCTCCGCCCCCAGGGTCTTCACCAAAATACTGGCAGTTCTGGCGGCCCATTTGAGGTTGGTTCCAGTGCGTGTCCAGTGTTATCTGGACGACATTCTGATCCAATCGCTGTCAGCAACATCCGCCCAGTCAGACCTGGATCTCACAATCAGGACTCTTCAGAACCATGGGTTCTTAATAAATTTCAAAAAGAGCCAGACTATACCATCGACCCGTCTGTTACACCTGGGGGTGGTAATCGACACGGGCAATTGTCATGTGTACCTAACGGAGGAAAGGTGCAAGAGCATCAGAGACCTGGCACTCAAGGTATGCAGGAACAGGACAGTAACATTAGCTCTCCTTTCCCAGTTACTGGGGATGTTGATATCCTGCATAGTGATAGTGCCATGGGCCCGACTACATGCTCGAGCCCTACAGTGGTTTCTGCTCCTGCATCAAAGACAACATACAAACACCTCCAACCAGCTGGTGCGTGTTCCTCGTCAGGTTCGTCTGTCTCTCAACTGGTGGGCTTCCTTGGCCATAAGCAAGGGGACCCTATTCAAAGAGCCCACTCGCATCAGTATGACCACGGACGCAAGTCTTTTCAGTTGGGGTGCTCATCTCCAGACTCGAATGGCTCAGGGTCAGTGGTCACAGACAGACCGGAGACACAGCATAAATTGGTTGGAGCTCAGAGTGATCCACCTAGCTCTCAAACATTTCCACTCAGTAGTCAAGGGGCAACATGTGCTGGTCCTGACAGACAACGTGGCAGCAAAGGCCCACATCAATCGGCAGGGGAGTACCTGGTCAAAGTCACTCATGACAGAAGCTCGGGTATTGAGCTCCTGGGCGGAGACACATCTACTCTCCATCAGGGCAGAGCACATTTCGGGGGAGGCGAATCGGCAGGCAGATTTTCTCAGCAGGTCAATAGTGGACCATTCGGAGTGGAAGTTACATCCGGATGTCTTTGGGGAGATCATGGACAGATTTGGTCGTCCGATAGTGGACTTGTTCGCCTCGCCAGAGAACACTCAACTACCCAGGTTTTTCTCCCGGTTCCCCTCTCGGGGGGCGGAGGGGGCGGATGCACTACGCAGCCAATGGCCGCGAGGCCTCTTGTACGCCTTTCCCCCACTGCCTCTGTTACCAGCAGCTATCAGGAAGATCCTGGTGGAGCAGGCAGAGGTAATATTTATTGCTCCTCACTGGCCCAGAAGGCCATGGTTTGCAGACCTGGTGAGCCTCTCTGTCTCTGCTCCGTGGAGGATTCCAGACCATCGCATTCGGTTGACACAGGAAGATCTTCAACATCCAGATCCCCAATGGGTTCAGTTGACCGTATGGCACTTGAACGCCGCACCTTGACTCGAGAGTCCTACTCGTCAGGGGTGATCGATATAATTCAGGCTGCCAGGAGACCGTCGACTAACCGTATTTACAACCATACGTGGAAGAACTGTCATTGGTGTGACAGGAATCACGTGAGTCTGTCACAAGTAACCATCCCCAAGGTGTTAGAATATTTGCTGTAGGGCGTCAACAAGGGGTTGTCGCCCAACACTATCCGTAGACAGTTAGCAGCCCTTTCCACGGTGCTTTCTTGGGACACTTCAGAGTCCTTGTCTAGACACCCTACTATTAGATTTTTCCTAAAGGGAGTTGCCAATAGCAAATCCCCTGTGATTCACAGGTATCCCTCTTGGGATCTACCCAAAGTCTTACAAGCTCTAACCTCTTCCCCTTTGAACCACTTAGAACATGTTCCTTGCGGTACCTGTTGCTGAAGGTCTCATTTCTGATAGCCATAACTTCTGCCAGACGTATATCGGAATTAGCTGCCTTGTCGGTCAGGAAGGACTTGTGCTTGTTTCACGAGGACAGGGTGGTTCTTCGATTAGATCCCCCGTTTATTCCTAAAATAAACACTGTGTTCCATAGGGCACAAGAGGTTATTCTCCCGGACATCTGTCCCCACCCGTCACATGACTTGGAACGACAATGGCACTATTTAGATGTGCGGAGAGCCTTGCGCTGTTATATCAAACGCACAGCATCTTTCCGTAAATCAGAAGCCCTGTTTATATCCTTCCAGCCTTCTTCAATGGGCCAAAAGGTTTCGGCTTCCACTATAGGTAGGTGGATTAGGGCTTGTATTGCAGCAGCTTACGCGTCTCTTGCCTTACCCGTTCCTAGTCATGTGACGGCTCACTCCACACGCAGCACTGCCACAACCGCTGCATGGGCTACTCAAGCATCTATTGAAGACATTTGTAGGGTGGCAACATGGTCCACACCTTCCCCATTTATTAGGCATTATCGCTTGGACAAGTTTGCTTCGACTGAGTCCGCCTTCGGTAGACGTATTTTGCAGCAGGTGGTGACATCATCAGGTTTACAGGCCCCAACTATTTCCCACCCATAGGGACTTCAGGAGCTTTGGTACGTCCCATTGGTGGATTCTTCAGTCATCATGCTGGAGAAAGAGCGTTGGCTTACCTGAATGCATGTTCTCAGCATGATGATGAAGAATCCACGCCCTCCTTTCGAGTTGTTAGTTAGTTAGCGGTTGGGGGCCTGTTTCTTTCTTGTTTTTTTATGAATGCCTGCTTGAGAGTCATCACGTCCAACTGTTGTCATTGGCTACGCCCTCGATGAAACTGGGAGGACCTAGTTAATGAGGAGGCGTGACAACTTCACATCTTAGTCTGATTGGGCAGGAGGACTGAAATAACCCATTGGTGGATTCTTCATCATCATGCTGAGAACATGCGTTCAGGTATCTGTGATACCTGATATCCTCCAATATCACAGATCACACTATGCAATGAGGGCAATTGGCGGGCTTTTTGTCACCCCTCCTCTTTGTCTTCCAACACCTGTGGAGAGGACCTCGGTCCCCACAGGATCACTCTGTGTTATGTCTGGCAATACCTTCATTTTTCTCTCTGGCCCCCAGCCTGTGTGGCAGCTGAGAACGACCAAAAATGGCTTCAGCCAAGTTTGTTTCCAAAGCTGACACACCTAACTGAAATGGTATAGGGTTTCCTGCTTGAGTAGGGGGTTGGACTAGAAGCAGAGGTGGGATTCAGTCAGTTTGCACCGGTTCGGCAGAACCGGTACCTACTTTCTCTTGAGTTTGGCGAACCAGTTGTTAAAATGGCACTTGAAAAAAGCAGAATTCATTTGTGCACCTGCCTCGCACTCACCCCGCATCTGTCATCCTCTCCACAGTGTGCTGCAGCTGATTCAAGGTGTGGAGAGCACAGGTGACAGGTGAGTGTGTAGCAGGTGCGCACACACACTCCGCTGTTTTCAGCGGCGCTTTGATGCCTGGCCAGTAAGTCAGGTCAGCTGCAGCGTACCGTGGAGAGCATGGTGGACGTGGACTCTGCTTTTTTTGGTGCCTTCCAGAGGCAGCATTGCGATTGGTTGGCGGACATGCCATGAATGGGGATACACCATCCCCCAAACCCTGCCGCTGCCAAAGTGGATCCCAGGCTGCAATGGAGAGACCGGAAGTGGAGCAGCCGGCATGAGGGAAGGAGGAGTGGGGAGAAGAGAGAGGAAAAGAGGCTGAGTGAGGAGTGGGGCTGTCCCGGCCGGTCAGGCACCGAAGCGCTGCCAAAAATGGAGTCTGTGTGTGTGCCTGCTACACGCTCACTCCGCATCAGCTGTGCTCTCCACACATTGGGTCAGCTGCAGTGTACTATGTAGAGCATGGCGGATGTGGGGCGAGCGCGCACATGGACTCCACTTGTTTCAGTTCCCTCCCAAGAGGTGGCATGGCTATTGATCAGCGGACACGCCACGAATGGGGATTCACCATCCCCCAAACCCTGACGCTGCAACCCCCCACACGTTAGCCATGGAGAGCATGGCTAACGCGGGATGAGCATGTGGCAGGCCAGCACATGGAGTCCAGTGTTTTTGGCGCCTCTTCTCACTCGGCTGCTTTTCCTCTTCTCCCTGCTCCTCTTTCCCTCACGCCGGATGCTCCACTTCCAGTCTCTCCATTGCAGCACATATTGCAGCCCAGGATCCACTTTGGCAAACTTCTTTTGTTTGTGAGACAAGGTTAGCATAGAAATGCTTTGGGAAGGGAGGGCATCTGGGCGGTGGTGGATGGGGCAAGCTCTCTAGCTCTGATGCAGTCCTTTGCCACCGTGGGCAGTCCCACAAACAAAAGAAGTTTGTGGGACAAAAAAAAGTTAATCAATTCCAACTTTGCGAGATCTATTTTTTTTCACGAGAAGTTGGAATTCATTGACTGAACTTTTTTTTTTAGTCCCACAAACTTCTTTTGTTTGTGGGACTGCCCACGGTAGCAGAGGACCACGTCAGAGATGGAAAGAAGGTTAGAAAAGAAATGGTTTGGGAAGCAAGGGCATCTGGGCAGTGGTGGGTGGGGCAAGCTCTCCAGCTCCACGGCAGCAGAGAAATGTGACGGAGCTGGAAAGCAGGTGCTTTCCAGCTCCAGCACTCCACTTGCCGCTTCGGTAACTATGTGGGTAGAGCTGCGAAGAGGGCTTGGAAGGGGAGTGAAAGGGAAGAGGGTGGGTGGGCAGGTGAGGGGGGATCTGTCCCACACCACACCACTTGTTTTGTGGCCGCTTTTGGCCGAGCCGCATCATGCCCACCAATGCCGCTGCCATGAGGCTTGGCAGATCCCCCCCGAGTGGCCATGATCCCCCCTCCCCAGCCAGCTAGCCACCATCACCCGACTTATTCCTCACCTGGCCAGCCAGCTGGCACAAACCCTCACCGCTCTTCTCCTCCTCATCCTCCCCACTCAAGCGGCTGCCAGCAGCTTGGGTGCCTTGGATCCGTTCAAGTTGAACAAAGCAGAGGTGTAGCAGCGGGATTGCTCTCCAACAATAAGACCTGGGTGCACTGCTCGCTCGTGTGTGCCTGCCTTATTTGGGGGGGGGGGATTGGGTGGAAGCAGCGGTGGCAGTGGAGTGCTCTGTCCTGGAGGGGGAAGCAGCGGCGGCGGCAGAGCACTCCGTCCTGGAGGGGGAAGCAGGGGCAGCAGTGGAGTGCTCCATCTGGGAGGGGTTGGGAGGAAGCAGCAGTGGTGGTGGAGCGCTCCGTCGGGGGGTGGGGGGAATCAGCGGTGGTGGTGGAGCTTTCCGTCCTGGGGGGGAAGCAGCAGCAGAGCACTCCATGCAGGGGGGGAATTCTGCAGAATACCTTTACAATGTCCCTCAGTCACTTGATTGCCATTAACAGTCACTGAATGTTATCCTGTGTCTGACCTGTGGGGTTCTTTTAATTATTTCTCCCCTCTCTCACTCTGTGAGGGGAAGACAATAAAAGCAAGTAAGTCTCTCCTTTACCTACCAACCCTCTCCTCCCCCCCCCCCCCAAATTGGAGAGGAAGAGGTTTCAAGAGAGTAAGCTGCTTCCTCTTCTACACATTGAGAGCAATACGATCACTCCAGCAGCAGGAAAGAATCAAGCAAAGGAGACATTGCCTACATAAATTGTTTGCAGAGAGATTGGAGAGGAAGAAATTTCAAGAGTCATGGTCATGTGATTTCCCATTTAGTGACTGCTTCACTTAGATATGAAGTTGCCAGTCTCAGTTAGGGTCATTAAGTGAGATCTACCTGTACGCTATATTTACTTTGGTCTATCTCAAAGTACTAAAGTTGTAACTCATCGTGTAATTTTTTTAATGCATCACAAAAATGCACACCCTTGATGTAAGGCAGAAGTTCCTTACAAATTGGTGAATTCTCCTTGGTAACATGGAAACTTCATATGATCTCTCCAGGAAATACATCTGTCAAACCAAGAATCTGTTTCATAATGGGCAAGATATTTAGTTATACCATGGTCAAATAAAGCAGATATGATATTTGTATTGTCCAAATACTACAAATTTGAAGAACAGTATAATACTGTGCTTTGAGCACACATTTTAAGAAAAGGGTAGTATAACTAACTCCCTCTTTTCTTACATTAATATATTACTTCAGATTCAGGCAACAGCTCTCTATAGTAGAGCCCAATTGTACAAATATGTTCTCAGGAAATAGTCACCTACTTTCTAATCTAGCCCCATGCAAGTTTTTCCTCCTTACTTAAAATATACTTTCAGCTGGGGGTGAGCAAATACATATACAGTCATGCAGTGGTCGGATTCAAATACCTTAACATCCGGTTCTCTGCGTGGATGCAGACCTGGGCCTCCGAGGCCTAGAATGGACTTCCGGAAGTGACATCAACACACTTCCGGCGGGCAGTTCTAGGCCTGGGAGGCCTCCACCAGGCCTAGAACAGACTTCCGGAAGTGACATCAATGCACTTCTGGCAGGCCGTTCTAGGCCTGGGAGACCTCCTCCAGGCCTCTGAGGCCTAGAACAGACTTCCAGAAGCACTATGGGTTTAGTCGGTTCTCCGAACTCAACAAAATTTAGCTACCAGTTATTCCAAACATGAATCCCACCACTGCAGTCATGTGAAAAAGAAAGTACACCCTCTTTGAGTTCTATGGTTTTACATATCAGGACATAGTAAAAATCATCTGGTTCTTAGCAGTTCTTAAAGGTAGGTAAATACAACCTCAGATGAACAACAACACATATTACACCATGTCACCATTTAATTTACTATAGATTGTAATTCATTTCAGTGAAGTTCTTCTACAAATGGAATAACATATTTCCTTCCTTCCTTCCCTCCCCCCCATCCATCAGTCCATGCATCCATCCATCCAATTCAGCAAGTAAATATCACTGAATTCAATCCAATTATTAGGCTACAAAGAAACAAAATAAAGGTAGAACTACTGACTTTTTCTTTCTCAAACAGCAAATCACCTTTTGTAAATCTTTTTATTTTCAAGTGAGATTTCCTATGTATGTGCTGTTATTTCTCAATAAAGAACAAGTGGGGAAATCGCTACAATTCTATTTGTTTTATGAAGGCAAATCACCTGATTGAACTGTGACTAAATTAAACATTTGCACATCCCTGTAACAAAAATAATTTGATACCAATAAAAATTGACGATTTGGGTATAAATACATCATCAGTTTATGATTTCATTATTAAGTTCTCCTTCTATTTAATACTTACAGATAAAGGAACCTTACCATTGTCTTGCCTTAAAAGTAAATTCTTTATCTGTCACTGCCAAATGGCGTCTTTTAATGGTTACAGATTCATTGCTGATGACACACACTTTTGCTTTACAAATAATTCAAAAAGACAAAAACCATCATCATGACTACCACCACTATTCCATGAAATGAACTCAAAATTCAACAGAAGAAAATATCTGTTTCTGGATCCTTCCAGGCATGCAACACCAACAGTGAATTGGCTTCTTACACTGCTACTATTAGATAGACTGAAATCCTTTCACAATTACACAAATTTCAAGATCTAATTTCACTGCAGGTAATGAAGCTGTGTTCTTAACAAGACTAAGAATTAAAAAATAGCAATAGCAGTAGCACGTAGACTTATATACCGTTCCATAGTGCTTTACAGCACTTTCTGAGCTGTTAACAATGTCAGCATATTGCCCCCAACAATCTGGGTCCTCATTTTACTGATCTTGGAAGGATGGAATGCTGAGTCAACCTCGTGCCAGTCAAGATCGAACTCCTGGCTGTGGGCACAATTAGTTTGCAATACTGCATGCATCATGTAGCCACATGGCACAATTCCAGAAGTGACCATTTTGTCAGTGTCTGCATTGAATTGTGGGCTCTAGGAACATGATGACTACTTCCAGAATTGCATTGCATGACTTCTGGTGAAGACATGGCCTGGCAGCTGACACGCCCAGAGAAGGGCCTTTCTCTGGACCGTCGTTTTTCCAACTCAACAGCAGAAGGAACAGGCTTCATCTTGTTTTTTGATCCTCCTGGATTAGGGATTATCTCTGAATCAGCCTTTACAATCCTCTGATAAAGCATCAGACTGCAAGCCATTTTAGAAGCTGAGCTCCAAAACAGCAGGTGAGCTGAAGTTTGGGGGCTGGGTAGAAATCACATTGGGGTTGGATAAAACAGCCATTTTGGAATTTATTTTTCAAGTGGACAATAAGCCGTGCCCTTCATTTCTTAATCAATTTATGAGACTATTATCTTTATGACCTAATAGAGGCTCTCTTCAAATACAACTAAATATTCCTTTTTTGAAGCTATATGCCATTTTTGAGATTCCTTTATTGTTAAATGACAAGGAAGAGGGTTGCTGAAGGCATCCAAAAGAAGAAAGCATGGAGTATTTTTTTCCCTGAAATATGAGGGTAAAAGTTGTGCTTTTAATTTACTATTTTTAAACAATTAGTGGCTCTGTATTGTTTTGATTTGGGTGTTTGAAATTTGCCGATTTTTATGGATTCTGATTGGCCAGGAAAGGAAAACAAATAAATAAACAATAGTCTTTGACCACTAGAGGGAGCTATGACGATGATTAATCCTGAGTTGCTTGTTATTATCAAAGAGACCCTCGACCAGTCATTACAAAAGTTCTTTAATTTCATCAATCAAAATATATTAATTATACAGAGGATATTGAAATTTATCAACCTACTGTGTCAACTTTACAAATACTGGACAATACAAATAACCTAACTGTAACTTCAGAATACAAATCTGACATCTGTTTTTCCTACCATGATGATGTGAGTACAACCCTCCCAGTGCAAATGAAAGAAAAGAATCAAGTAAATTCACAATTCTCAAGAGGTCAAGTTTGGGACTTTTGCTTTATGGATATTAACAAGGTTGAGAATGCTTTGAGAAAAAAAGATATGATAGCCATCTTAGTGAAGGAAACCTTATTCTGGGAAGATTTGCCTCAGACTAATTTACAATGTCAAACATGGCCGCACTACGAACTGCTTCATTCTGCTTTGCTAATGCAGTCTACATCGTGCTGTGGAAAGCGCTAGCACCTCAGAGCTTTCCTCAGTGCTGTGCAGACTGTGTTAGTTGTGAGGTACACAATAAATGTACATGTTGTAATTTTCCATTTCTGCTTAAATAGGCATATAGAGGCACTTAGCTAAGGTACTTTTAGGAAAGGAGATGTAGTAAGTTGGAGGAATAGAGAGGTACTATATACACTGACTCAAAGCATACTTTTAGAATTAAAGTGGTACCTGGAAAAATATTAATGGTCTGACAACGAATGTGGGTAAAAAGCAGATGGCCCACCAAAGAATGTGTATGAAAGGGAGGTTTGTTTTGCTTACAAGACAGCTCTTAAATTTAGGATGGCCAGACATCCTGTTCCCAGCTCTGCACATGATATATTACTAACTGCCTGTCACATGGTGTAACTAAACTGCTTAACACTTGATATATTGCTGATTGCTAAAAACATTCCAATGTAAACGAGGAGCTATCGATTATAGATCTGTCTAGTAGTTTTCCTATGTTAGAAGAGGACCTATAGAATGTAACCATGTGTGGAATGTGACCTGAAAATAACCCCCGCCAGAAGGGTTATAAAAATGGTCATCAATGTACAACCTGGGTTCAGATTCTTTAGCCATGATGGCTCTCTGAACCTGCGCAATAAACTTCCCTTTCCTGGAAAGAGCTGACTCAAGTCTTTCAATTCTACAACATTTTCTGGTGCATTGGCCGGGAAAAGCTTGAGTGAGGCGATATTTCGCTGAGGATGGCTGGACCCTTCGGACCTGCTGGTAAGCCATCTCTGAACAATTCTCCAGGCGCCATGGGGGTGTGTTTCCTCCAGGAGACAGCTGTGGCTTCTCAGCAGAGCCGACAGTACTGAAGGCCAGTCCAAGAACCCTTTGGGAAAGGAAAGGAAGTCTGAACCAACTCCTGGCCAGGACGGGTGTAACTACAAGGCAGGCGAGTATGTGTTTAAAGTAATGGTACCTATCTCATTTGAAGATAGAAGAGGGGGCCTGATCACTCCCCTGGACTCGGGACGGCGATCCTAATGAAGTCCGTGTTAGGTTGTGTGGGTGGTTAAGCCAGTGCATTCCCTACTAGTGACCGCCGGCGCTGTAGGTCATTGGCAGTGTGTTAGGATGGGGGGGCATAGTATGGATGTGGGGTGGCCCCCAGAGGGGACTTTTAAGAAAACTATCCTAACCAATTTCAGTATATAGATCAGTGGGGGGATGCTGTTGCAGGACAGGCAGAGGATTTGTTGCAATGTCAGGCTGAAATGGTTCGTTTGTGTGTGGCTAGATCTAAGAGAAAAAAGCTTCAGGTTGAGACTAAAAGAGTTAGGGATGTGAAGATTTCAGAAACTAAGGTGTCAGATGCTAAGAAGGAGATAAGGATGGAGGTAGAGGAGTTGATTCTCAGACCTCCTCCCTACGTTCCACCTTTCTCCCCCTCCCCCCCAGTGCCGGCTGTGGCAGCAGCCGCTCTGCCGGAGGAAGGGCTGATTGCCCCTGCTGTGTCCGAAGAAAGGCAGCCAGCTGTGAGACGAAAACAGAAAGGGGGAGGCTGTCAGCCCCCAAGGAGGAAGGGGATTTGGAAGATCTCTCTGTAAATGTGAGGGGAGAAGTAAGTAAAGAGGACGTGGCAGGATGTACAGCAATTGTTGAATACTTTGTTGACTCCCGAGGAAAGGGAGAAGTGGAAGGCTGCTGTTAGGCAGTGCTTGAAAGATAGGTTGCCAGCTGGACGGGATATACAGCCAGAGTTGGAAACAAGGGCACCAGAGAAGGATCCAGAATGGAATGCACAGGATCCAGCACAGATGAGATTGCTGAAGGAATATCAGAATTTAGTGGTGGAGGCTCTTTGCAAGGCTGGAAAGCCTTCAGTGAATGTGTTAAAGCCGTCTTTTGTGATGCAGGAAGCAGATGAAAGTCCGGAAAGTTTTTTGCAAAGGCTGATTGAGGCTTATGAGCTTTATACACAGGTTGATCCAAGGAGTGCAGACAATGTGCGAATGTTGAATGAGAGGTTCATAGTACAGAGTTATGAAGATATAAGAAAGAAGTTGCAGAGGTTGGAGGGAACATTAGGAAAGAACACTACAGAATTGTTGGAGGTGGCCAGGAAGGTGTTTGTTAATAGGGATAAGGTGGAAAAACAGGAAAGAAATGCTAGAATGCATAAGAAAACTGAGTTGTTGGCTGTGGCATTGCAAGGAGGGATCATGCTGGGACCTAATCAGTGTGCTAATTGCAAGGAGGAAGGTCATTGGCAAAGAGAATGTCCAAGAAGGCAGATGCGAGGTAGAGGTTGGAGAGGAAGAGAAGGCAGAGGACGTGGATGTGTTGGCAGTGGGCCCCCCATACACTCCCCCTTCATAGGTAGAGGGCAGAGAGGGGCTCCAAGGAATGTGAGAGATGGTCCAAGGAAGGTGAGAGATTGGAATAGAGACAGGGAGATTGAAGGAATTGGATTGGCAGGGACTAACTGGTCAGATTGACGAGGACCTGGCTTGAAGGAAGCCCCCCCTGAGCCATTGGTTACTTTAAATATAGGGGGCAAACAGACAACGTTTTTGGTGGATACTGGAGCAGGAAGATCAGTTGTGGATTTGAAAGCAGAGTCTTTGTGTGTGAAGTAAATATGACTGTTACTAACCTCAAGAGAAAAGAAGATACCAAAAGAAATAACCTCACTCTGTTTGTCTGGCCAACAAACAAAGTGAAGAAAGATGTGTTTGTTTATTTATTCCCTCCCTCTTAAGAACAGCCCAAAGTTACCTGCTCAGGCAGGAAATCCTATACCATTTTCTTGCCCATTCTGCTCTCTCCCTTTTGCAAATGTTAGTGTGTTAATGCCTTTTCAAACTCTATCTGCAGACACAACCCCCTTTCCCCCCTGCTTTTTTCTGGCTGTGTTGCTTTAAGAGGGAGAGAGATAGAGAGAGAAAGGAGAAAGGGGGGGGGGTTGATCTTTTTAACTTTTTCTCTGCTTAGAATTCAGGTTTGAGAAAGGTTGGGTGGCTGTGAAAATTTAATGCCCACTTTTGCAATTTTTTCTATTCAAAAGAGGAGTCAGTAATTGTTGGACAACTTTTTTTGGAAATTTTTGAGTTTAAATTGTTTAATATCAACCAAAAGAAATGATTCTAAATTGTTTGCTTAGATTTGTAAATGTTCTCCCTATTTAATGGAAATTTAATGGAAATCTGTTTCCATCTGAATGGAATTTGATTAAATTGGAATTTGACTCTTTATATTAAAAGCAATACTAGAGTTTGGAAAAAAAAACTTTCAGTAACTCAGAATATCTTATTAAACTTGTTTATTTTTTTGTGTGAAGTTAAAACGAAGTTGAGAAAAATTTTGGGATTATAAATAGCTATGCTGTTTTGAGTAAAGATTTGTATGCAAAACTGTTAGAAAAAGAGCTTGTGTTAATAAATGCAAACAGGGTTTGGTGAGCTCTCCTTTGTTGGTTCTTTGCTAGGTAATTTATTTATAAACAAGGACAAAGGTTGGAGGAGGTTTTGACCCAGAAGTGTGTGCGTGGGGGGGAAAGGCAGCCAGTGGCATTTTTATCTAAAATTGACATTTGGGGACATCTTGGTGGTTAGCATTTCTTATCAAGTGTGGACAATTTTAATCAGGAAGCCTAAAGGAGGTATACACTTGTTCATAGCAAAGTGGTTTTCAGTTGTGGATCTGAAAGATGCTTTTTTCACGATTCCTATTCACAAGGCTAGCCAGCCGTTGTTTGCTTTTGAGTGGGAAAATCCAAATACAGGGCAAAAAAGGCACAGTATACCTGGACCAGGCTGCCACAGGGCTTTAAAAATTCACCTACCCTGTTTGGCACAGCCCTAGCAGAAGATTTACAGCATTTTGTGCCCCGACAGAGGGGTGACACGCTTCTGCAATATGTAGACGATGTGCTGGTGACAGGCAGAACTGAAGAGACATGCTGGGAGAACACAGAATCTCTTTTACAGTTACTGTTGAAGTGCGGCTATAGGGTTTCCAAAAAGAAGGCACAATTAGTCAGACGGAAGGTGAAGTATTTGGGATATGAGATTGAGGAAGGGCATAGGGCTTTAGGCTGGGAGAGGAAACAAGCTGTGCTAGCTATTGCTGAACCCCTTAATAGGCGGCAACTGAGGGGCTTTTTAGGTCTGGCAGGGTTTTGCAGGATATGGATACCAAATTTTGCTCTATTAGCAGCACCTCTTTATTCAGCTACAAAAGGAGGTGATAGAGAACCTTTTGAATGGGAGGGAGAACAAAAGAATGCCTTTAGGGAAGTGAAACGAGCCCTCACATCAGCTCCAGCTTTAGCCTTGCCTAACGTAGAAAAGCCTTTCAATTTGTATGTTGATACCAGGAAGAATGTTGCCTTGGGGGTGTTAACTCAACAATTAGGACAGTGGCAACGCCCGGTGGCTTACTTATCTAAGCAATTAGATGGGGTTGCCCAAGGCTGGCCACATTGTCTGAAGGTTCTTAAATTGACCTTCTCATGTCCCATAAGTGTCCACACCCCTCATGCAGTTCATTCTATCTTGGATAATAAAGGGCATTTGTGGATCAGCAGTCAAAGGCTTTTTAAGTATCAGGCGATGATGATTGAAAACCCTCAAGTGAAATTAGTGGTGTCTAACCGGCTAAACCCCAACTATTGCCCACAGAAGTGGATTCAGAACACAACTGCTTGCAAGTTTTGGAAGCTGTATATTCAAGCCGTCCGGATTTATCTGATATTCCTCTTCAGGATGCTGCCCTGAATTGGTATACAGACGGCTCGAGTTACATGCAGGATGGGAGGAGGGTTTCTGGATATGCGATTGTGAATTATGAGGAAGTGGTGGAAAGTAGTCCGCTAGGAGCAAGCTGCAGTGCTCAAGTAGCAGAATTGTGGGCATTAATTAGGGCATTGGAAAGAGCTGAAGGGGAAACTTTAAATGTCTGGACAGATAGTAAATATGCTTTTCTAACTCTGCATGCTCATGGTGCTGTGTATAAGGAGAGGGGATTCAGGGATTCGGCTGGCAAACATGGGTTACATGGACACTTGATAAAGCATCTTCTCGATGCAGTACAAAAGCCAGCAAAGGTTTCAGTTATGCATTGTAAAGGGCCATCAGGGGGGAGTATGGGGGGAACTGAATAAGCAAGTGGAAAAACTTAGGGACTATGTTGTTGAACAAACACCTTCTAAACTAATAACAAGATGTCATCCCTTTAAACCAGGGGATAAGGTGTGGGTAAAACATTGGAAACATGAACAACTGGAGGGGAGATGAAAAGGACCTTATGAAGTAATAATGGCCT
Source organism: Crotalus adamanteus (assembly GCA_039797435.1). Classification (NCBI taxonomy): domain Eukaryota; kingdom Metazoa; phylum Chordata; class Lepidosauria; order Squamata; family Viperidae; genus Crotalus; species Crotalus adamanteus. The sequence goes on along the minus strand of CM077935.1, from coordinate 55,172,683 downwards.
CTCCTTTAGCAATAAAGATTGCAGAATCTAAATCTTGGATTCACTGGACCAGAGTTAAAGCAGCTGCAGAACCTCTGTGGACAGTGAACAGGGACCCCAAGGTTCCCACCAAACTCACTCTTAAACGTGTTTAGTATGTTTAATGAATATTTTATTGTTTGTAAACCAGATATTGTATTAGCACAAGTGTATCCTGCACATATATCTACGGCTGTCTGGCTGAAATTCAAACCCCTGCTAAGCCACACCCGGAAGCTGGCTTTCTACGCACGGGAGAAGAAAGGATGAAAGGCTTCCTTCTGCTTTTATGTAGTACTATTGTTGCATGTAATAATGTTTGTCTTTCTAATTTAGGCCAATGGAGCAAGCCAGAAGAAGCTCCACGCCTTATCCAATCTTATGCTATAGGCACGGGCACTTGTAAAGGTCACCCCCTATTGGATTTTCCCCAGAATGTTGGAATGGTATCTTGCCCCATCCATGTCAATTTCCTCAAGCATTTGACAGAATAGTTAAAGAAGCTTGTGTCAAGACTGCTAACATCGTATGTTCTTGCTTGCCATATATGAAGAAGCAAACCTGTTTTATTTAGCCGAGCAGCATTTCTAGAGTTAAGACAGATAGCAGTAGGTTAAGGGGTGGGAAAGTATGCAAGTCAACCATAACAATGTCTGGGCACAGTGTGACCAAGGTCAGCTCAGCTGCACCGGGAGGGGCACCTCACGGTTCACATTAATTGGAGAATGTGATTGATGACTGTAAAATGAAGGAGTGAGTTATGCTTTGCTACAGATGCTTGGGGGAGGGAGGATTCAGTTTCTGGCTTAACTTTGTTAGTGCCGAAGCTATGCAGAATAATAAAAGATTCTTTTAGAGGAAAAAGCCTCAAAATTCTTTGAAAATCTGCTTTCTTTCGGAACCATGTCAGCTTGTATGTATGACAAGACAACCTGTCAATCCCGAAGCCTGTCAGTATGTTGGAGATATTCTTAGGAAAGGCATATGTGTAAAGGCCCCATATAAGAAGCCTCCTCCTCCTGTTACTCTGGAGTGTGGGCCTCCCTTATTCTGGGGATGGGAGCGGGTCACCCTAGTCTCGCAGTTGAAGACGGGATGGAAGGGGACTTGCATCGTACATGTTATCCCGGTGGAATTTGGAGTAACTATCCAAAGACCCCCGAGGAAGCGCCCAGAGAGAAAGCGAAGTAAAAGGTCCCAGCAGAATAAGGATATGCCCCATCCATTGGAGTCAAGGATGCAATATAATTTGTGGGTCCAATTGGCTAAACTAGCCAACACAACTGATTTTTGCCTTTCTGAAGCATATGACATGGAGAATCTGCTGTCCACATGTTTAATACCAGTATGTGTTCCTGTCACAGCAGCCAAGGAGTTCAGTCACCACGAGTTTAAAGAACATATAGGCTATGAAACAATGTACAGCTGGGGTCACATTTCCAAGTTTCTACCCACTGATGCTTTAGCTTTACATACTCCTAACGTAGCCATTCCAGAAGACTTACAATGTGCACATATCACAGGGTGTGAGCAGAATACACCTTCACCTCATTGCCTGAAAGTGAGCCAAGAAAGGCTAAATTGCACATCTTTCCAAACAATGTCTTTTGGGTATGCAAACATATGGTTACCTAAAGGGTGGTTCTTCACTTGTGGGAAAGACACTTTCAATTATATTCCTGCCAACATACATACCTCAGACCCCAGTGTTACAGAATGAAACTTATCTGCATGGATGAGATAAGTCTCATCAGGGGGGAATAAAGTGGTACCTGGAAAAATATTAATGGTCTGACAACGAATGTGGGTAAAAAGCAGATGGCCCACCAAAGAATGTGTATGAAAGGGAGGTTTGTTTTGCTTACAAGACAGCTCTTAAATTTAGGATGGCCAGACATCCTGTTCCCAGCTCTGCACATGATATATTACTAACTGCCTGTCACATGGTGTAACTAAACTGCTTAACACTTGATATATTGCTGATTGCTAAAAACATTCCAATGTAAACGAGGAGCTATCGATTATAGATCTGTCTAGTAGTTTTCCTATGTTAGAAAAGGACCTATAGAATGTGGTATGGAATGTGACCTGCTCAGGAAATAACCCCCGCCTGAAGGATTATAAAAATGGTCATCAATGTACAACCTGGGTTCAGATTCTTTAGCCATGATGGCTCTCTGAACCTGCGCAATAAACTTCCCTTTCCTGGAAAGAGCTGACTCAAGTCTTTCAATTCTACAACAGAATAGTGCATACGATTGTAGACTAGCATATAGTTTATGAATAACATATTATTCAATTTATATAAAGGTTTATTCTTTATAAAAACTGCCTAGAGTTAGTATTTTAAAGTATAATTATGAACTAAAGTGTAGCCATGTTTAACCGAAGCATGAACTCTCTTACACACATAGCTTCTAGATGAAAATCAGGCACTCTTATAGATAATCAAGGGAAGACATAAATCCTTTATAATTGCAATTATCCAGTTTGGGTAGCAGTTCACCTTGTAGATAAGCTACTACACCCTTAGTTAGCAGGATGTTACAAATCATGCCACAAAAAAGGAACAAAAGGGGCTTTTGATGATATAATAATTGGAGATTTTGGTAATTGTAATTGTTGCTAGTCTAGTTTAGTCATGTGACTAAACTAGACTATCAACCGGTCTAGCTAGGAAGGATGTGGCGTGATGCACGGGATAAGGTATAAAAGTCAATGCTAAAATTGATTCAGGGTGGTCCTTTACTTGCAGGTAGAAGGATACACCAGCTTTTGCAAAAGCTTTAATAAAACTTGTTTTGTTTTCCAACACCCTTGGAGTTGAATTTTTATTCCTCACATAGTGAAGCAGAATGAGTTGCTTTGTTGCTCGGCCATGTGGCACAATTCCAGAAGCAGCCACCATGTTCCCAGCACCCACAATTCAATATGGCCTCTGGAAACATGGTGGCCCCTTCCAGAATCATACTGTGTGGCTGCACAATGAGCTGCTCCATTCTGCTTGCCTAATGGGGGCTGCATAGAGCTACACAAAGCCCCAAAGCCCCAAAGCTGTCTGCAGTGCTGCATGGACTGCATTAGTAAAGCAGAATGGGTCGCTTTGTCACTCAGTTGTATGGCATGATTCTGAAAACGGATGCCATGTTCTCAGTGACTACATTGAATTGTGGGCACTGGGAAAATAGTGGCTGCTTCTGGAATCAGCCCATGTGGCTGAGCAACAAAGCAACCCGTTCCAGTGCTGTGGAAAGCTCCAGAGCTCTTCCAAAGGTAAGAAGGATGTGGGATCTGGTGTGGTGGGAAGCAGTCCCAAAGCCTGCAGGGACCTGGGGGGGAAGAGGCCTGCGGTGACCCAAGGGGTGGGAAACGGAGCACAGGGTGTCTCAGGCGGTGGGGAGGCCTTGGGAGGCCCGTGGCAAGTGGGCCTGTGCCTGGGCTATGCCTTCCAGGGTCTCCCCCATCTGAGACACCTCATGCCCCACCTAATGACCTGTGTGTTTGTTTAACAGCACATCAGGGAGAGCAGGGGTGGGGGTCGTTAAGCAAGGTCCTCTCACTTAACGGCCATCATCATATGTGACTATAATGGGCAGGCTCCATTATGGTCATATATAGAGGACTACCTGTAATAAAAAATAGCCCTCTTCACCTTTGGCTTTAGCTCTTTTGGCCCAGAAATTTATCTATACATTTCAAGTTCACTACATAACTCCATTCCTTTATAGCAGAGATTTAAAATTTATGGCTTATATGAAGCTCCAGTTCCAATTTTGTGCTTTTAAATGAAATATAATATGGGCATTTAGCTTAATACACCTATTTATTTAAACCCCAAAAATCTAAAAAAAGAGATTGAAATTTCTGGCCCAGCATCTTTTTGCCCCATTTCTGGCATGTCGTTTGCAGCTTTCAGGTTAAAAACAAAAAAGTTTGGGACTTCCGGTGGCGTTTGCCGCGCCGATGGTGGCTTTTTTCTAGTCGCCCACCCTGGGATCTCGTAAAAGCCTGCGTAGACAGCGAAAATCAGCTGTTCCGCGGCTTAAAACCTCTTTCCTTGGGAGAAGAGGAAGAGGAGAGCTTCTTGGGTAAAGGTAGAGCTCCCCTGGACCCCCCATAACTTCAGGGGGGTCGGAGGGTAAGAGCTCCCTTGGAGCCCGAGTTTAACTCCGCATTCCAGGTCATCTTTGTTCCGAAATTTAGGAACAAAGCTAGATGCCGCTTCCACATCTGCTTCTTAAAGTGAGCTTGTGAGTATTTGAAAGCAGACGGAGCTGACCAGGAGAAATTAGACTTGTGATCATCTGGGACTTTAACTTCTGAAAAGTATCTTCTTCAAAAAAAATTTTCTTTTTTTTTCTTTTTGAAGAGAAAGAAAGGGAAAGTGACAGAAGTTAACGATGGCGCTCGGCTTTCTTGTTTGAAGTTTTGCAACAAAGTTAACAGACTGTTCTTTATACAAGGCAAGAACTTTCTTCTTTGTTGTTGGGAAATTGTTTTTTCTTTTTCTTTGATTTTATAAAATAAGACTGTGAATTTATAAAAATGGCTTCAAAACGATTTGTTTCTTCGGTTCCTAAAGCTTCTATTTCCTCTCTGATAACACAGACTGTTTCTCAGCCTAAACCAAAGACACCCCCTCCTTCTCCTCCTCCACCTGCATTTCCACTTAAAGACTTGCAAGAAGCTTTAAAAAAAACTGCTTTAGACATTAAAGAGGAGGTAGCTGATCTTTTGGATAAGAAATTGACTTCGGAGAGGGCTGTAATGGCAGAATTATTGGAGGAAAAAAATAGAGAAATGAGAGAGGATATAATGTTTGCATTTCAAGGTCTTGCGGTGCATATTGAGAGGCTGGACGATAGATTGGATGAAGCGATGGAAAACACAGCGAAATTGGAAAGCAGAGTTGATGAGGTTGAGAATAAGATAGACATGACACAAGATGATTTAATTATTTCACAGTATAGGGACATGGAATTTGCACTGCGTATCAGAGGTTTGAAAGAAAATCCACAAGAAGATTTAAAAGAGTTAGTGGTTAAAGATATTGCTCTTAATTTGGGATGGAAACCGGAGGAAATTTGGGATGGGGTCGAAAAAATTTTTAGGGTTAACTCATGGATTGCCAGACAAAGAAATCTACCTAGAGATGTGGTCATTTATTTCTCCAGAAGATTAATCCGTAATGAAATTGTACAAGCTTTCTACAAACAGAGGTTTCAAATTGCAGATCAAGACGTCATAATTTTAAAAGAAATACCTCCAAAAATTTTAAGAAAAAGAAAAGAATTTACTTTTTTATCTGAGGAGCTTAAACGTCGTCAAATTCAGTTCAGATGGGAGATTCCAGCTGGGATTGTGGTGAATTACCTAGGAACGCGTTACAGATTAAATACAGTTTCAAAGGCAATAGATCTTTATTCTTCCGTTCTGAAGGCAGGTTCGCCCTTATCTCTGCAAGCTGGAAAAACTGTAGAAGAGCAAACAATTGGAGGTGCGACTTCATTGATTGCTAGAGAATCACAAGTGGAACCTGCTGCACAGATTCTGGAGATAAAAGAACAAAGGATGACTCGTGCTGCGCACAAACGTAGAGAGAAAGATCAGAAGCAGAAGGCTAGTGAAATAACAGAAGGAATTATTGCTACGGAGCCTGTGGGAGGAGCAAGACCAAAAAGATCTTCAACAGCTGATCTTCAAGTTATGCTTCAAAGGCTTCAACCTGCCAGAAATGGCAAAGCTTCTGACATGGAATGTTAATGGCCTGAATTCACCACAGAAAAGAAAAAAAGTATTTCACTATCTGAAACAACACAATAATGATGTAGTATGTCTGCAAGAGACTCATATAACTTTGAAGGACTCCAAATATTTGATAAATTCTCATTTGGGATCGCATTTTATAGCTTCAGCTCCAGGAAAAAAAGGGGGAGTTGTAATCTATGTGAAAAAAAACTTTCTAAACTAATTGACTCTGATTGAAACTAATTGACTAATTGACTCAACTAAACTAATTGACTCTGACTCTCAAGGAAGATATGTCATTATTGAGTTAGTACTACAAGGCAAGAAATTCCTTATTGTTGGATTATATGCTCCTAATCAGCAACAGAAACAATTTTATAAGTTTTTGCATGGAAAAATAAATCAGTTGGATTATAAATCGGTTATTTTAATGGGAGATTGGAATGGAGTTCTGGATTCAAGGAAGGACAAAAAGGGTTCTTTTAAAACTTTTAATCAAACTAGATTACCTAAAGCCTTTTTTGATATGAAAGTTGATCTGGAACTTATTGACATTTGGCGAGAAAGGAATTTAAATGAAAGAGATTTTACTTTCTATTCGGATAGGCACCAATCATTTTCTAGGATTGATTTCTTTTTAATTACTACTGATCTTTTTTCCAGGGTTAAAAAAGTCAAGATCTTTCCTAGGACATTGTCTGATCATAGTCCTGTGTGGTTGGAGTTATTTGTGGAAGACGGAAATAGATGATCTTGGAGACTGAATGAAAACTTATTTACATGGGAGGAGCTTGTACAGAAATGCAGAGAACATTTGAAGGAATTTTTTGTCTTAAATATGAATAAGGGTACTTCAATGTCTATGGTGTGGGACGCTAGCAAAGCTTATATGAGGGGAGTTTTGATTCACATGTATAATGCTCTTAGGTTTAAATTGACACAAAAACGTAAAGAAATAGAAGAAGAGATTAAATTAAAAGAAAAGGATTTTGTCTTGAATCCAACGGATAATAAGTTAAAGGCTTCTATAAATATGCTTAAGGCGCAATTTAATATGTTAATGGCAGACCAGGTTGCGACCAATTTGCGCTATATGAAACATAATACCTTTTGCAATGCAAATAAGCCTGGGAGGTGGTTGGCTTACCAATTACGTAAGAAACAGAAGACAAGAATTATAGAGAAAGTAAAATATAAAGGTAGTGAGGTTTATCAACAGAATTTGATTAAAAAGAGTTTTTTAGATTTTTATACAAAATTATATGCTAGTGATAATATACATTCCTTAGATGTAGAGAAGTATCTATAATCAGTACATTTTCCTAAACTTTCTAATGAACAACAAAATGTGATGAATTGTTTAATTACTTCAGAGGAAATTGGTTTTGGTATTAAGCAGTTAAAGGTTGGAAAGGCCCCAGGTACAGATGGATTAACGGCAAAGTATTATAAAATGTTATTTGAAGAGATGATAGAGCCATTAAAAGAACTTTTCAATAGTATTTTGCTGGGAGCTTTGGTCCCCCCTTCCTGGAGAAGGGCTTTTATATCACTGATCCCGAAGGAGGATCAAGATCCTACTGAACCTAAAAATTATAGACCTATATCTCTTTTAAATGTAGATTATAAGATATTTTCTAAAGCTTTGGCAAATAGATTAATGCAGGTTATGAAGGATTTAATTCACAGTGATCAGTCTGGATTTATAACAGGAAGATATATGAAATATAATATAAGACAAATTATAAATTTAATTGAGTATTTGGATAAGAATAACCAGATTCCTGTGGCTTTTATATTTTTGGATGCTGAAAAAGCTTTTGATCAATTAGATTGGCAATTTTTATTTTTACTAATAGAGAAAATGAATTTTGGAGATAGGTTTTTATATGCTCTCAAGGCTATATATCAACAACAGTCTGCTCAAATTATTATTAATGGGGGATTGACAGAGACCTTTAATATTGAAAAGGGTACAAGACAAGGTTGTCCATTATCCCCTTTGTTATTTGTTTTAACAATGGAGATTTTGTTAATTCAAATTCGAGAGTCAACTGTACTTAAGGGAATAAAAATAAATAAGAATGAGTATAGATTGAGAGCTTTTGCAGATGATTTGGTTTTAACTCTACAACAACTGACTCAATCGGTTAGTCATTTGTTGGAACTTATAACTCAATATGGGAAAGTTTCTGGTTTTAAAATAATAATAAGACTAAGATATTATCTAAGAATATGATTGAGAGGGAAATTGAAACTTTAGTTAAACTTACAGGTTTTCAGATAGTGAAGAAGGTTAACTATTTGGGAGTATATATAACTGCTTCTAATGGAAAATTATATAAGAATAATTATGAAGTATTATGGACAAAAGTACAAAAGGATTTAAATGATTGGAAAAAATTGCAACTGTCGTTGTTGGGGAGAATTTCAGCTGTTAAAATGAATGTTCTACCAAAGTTTCTTTTTTTGTTTCAAATGATACCCATTTTAAAAAAAGATGCTAATCTGGATGAGTGGCAGAAGGGTATCAATAAATTTATATGGGCTGGGAAGAAACCAAGGGTGAAGTTTAAGATTTTGCAAGATGCTCGAGAAAGAGGAGGGCTTAAGGCACCTAATTTGAAATTATATTATGATGCAGCCACATTAACTTTGATAAGCGATTGGCTTAATCTAACAAATAAAAATATTCTTTTTCTTGAAGGGTGGGATTTATTATATGGTTGGCATGCATATTTAATTTTCAATAAGAAATTAGATCGAGCTTTTAAATCGCATATTTTAAGAGATGCCTTACTTCGGGTTTGGAAGAAGTATTATTACAGGTTAAATTACAAAATACCTATTTGGGGCATTCCTGAACATGCAATTGAGGGGATTTCTAAGGGGATGAATTTTGAAAAAATTCCGTATAAAGAATTACTTATTTGGTCAGGTACTGACTGGCAGTTAAAATCTTTAGACGTATTAAGGCAACAAAATATTTTACAGTCATGGTTTCAGTATTTACAAATAGTGGATAGGTGGACCTTAGATAAAAAAGCAGGAATAACATTAGGAGATGAAAATTTGGTAATTCAGTTTAAAGATCAGAGTCAGGCTCACATAAAAAGAATTTACAATGCGTTAATAGAATTGGATTCGGAAACGGAATTGGTTAAAGATTGTATGGTTAAATGGGCTCAGAATATCCAGGAACCGATTCCATTGGATTTATGGGAGATAATTTGGATTAGAAATGTTAAATTTACACAGGCTCAAAATTTAAGGGAAATTTTTTACAAAATGTTTTATAGGTGGCATTTGGATCCTAAAAAATTGTCTTGTATGTATCCTAATTTACAGTCTAAATGTTGGAGATGTGGTAGTTCTGACGCGATGTTGTGGTTCCGGCTAATGAAACATTCCAAAGAACTTCCAGGCATTGGTTTTCCTAAAAGTCTTTTATTGTTACAAAATGTCGGCACAGGCACAACAGAGGGATGCTAGGATCTAAGTTCTCTTCCTCTGAGCAGTTAAATTATCAGCATGTTCCCTCCCTAAATTTGCCGTCATATCTCACACTATCCAATTAGTGTTAAGGTCAAATGTTTTCTTCCTCTTTCTTTCCCGGGCTTTACCCCCAACGTCCCTTCTGCTCTTTATTAACCCCATATTTACCAGACAATTCTGCATATTGTCAAAAGCAAGAATATACAATATTTGCAGCATTGACACGCAACTTATTTTCATGTTTGGTGGACTTGTAAAAATATTAAGGCTTTTTGGGTTATGATTTGGTGGAACATTCAAAAGATTTTTAAAAGGAAGATAAAGTTTACTCCTCAACTATTCTTACTAGGGATTTTTGAGGATTTTGATGTTAAAGAAACTATTTTAATGTTTAATCTAGTAACAGCAGCAAGGCTATTGATAGGTCAATATTGGAAGAAAGATTCGTTGCCTACTATAGAAGAATGGACACTTAAGGTTTCTAATTTAGCAGAAATGGCTAAAATTTCTGCTTATTTAAAGGATCATACACAAGAAAGATATATTATGGTATGGAGAAGATGGATAGATTATATTCAGATTAAATATGGAACTAAAATGTTCCATTTATTCTATGATTAAATTTTAAATAATAATTATTAGTAAGCATTTTATAATGGAAATTATTTAGTTTATTTACTGTTGTTATGGTTCTTTATAATAATTGTTTTAAAATGGATTTGTTTATAATATTATGATATTAAGGTTTAAAGGGAGTTAAGGGTTAAGTATGAATTTAGTTATTGTATAATTGGTTAAATTTAGATTTTGTTTAATATGTTTGTAATAACCCTGTACTCAGCTGTGGGAAGTGGGGGGGGGTTGGGGGGGGTGGGCTTGTGGGTTTAATTTTTTTTTTTTTGTTAATTGTCAATAAAACTTTTTCAATAAAAAACAAAACAAAAAAGTTTAAAGTGCATCTCTTGTGGCAAAAAGCTGTTTTTTTTTCCTCTACTGGCAGGGAGAAAAACAGTGAAATCTTGAAATCAAAAAAAGAAAATCCCATTGTTATGTTTTATTAGACATTTATCATACTGTTTTCTTTAGGACACCCCCCCTTCCCATCTCCTCCACCATCCCATTTTTTCTGACAGCAATGTTACAAGGCAGATTGCATGTCTGAAGACCAGTTACAAGCTTCAGGGCTAGGTGGGATTTGAACACAAATCTTTTGGAACCTGACCAACAAAAGCTTTCATATAAATTAAAATGAATGTCCTGCCAAAGTTTCTCTTTTTATTTCAAATGATACCTATCTTAAAGAATGAGGTTAACTTAAATGAATGGCAGAAAGGTATCAATAAATTTATTTGGGCAGGGAAAAAACCAAGAGTAAAGCTTAAAATTATGCAAGATATTCGTGAGAGAGGTGGACCCAAGGTACCGAATTTGAAATTGTATTATGATGCTGTGGCTTTAACATTACTTAGTGACTGGGTTAATTTAACAAATGTAGAAATACTCCACTTGGAGGGTTGGGATTTACTTTTTGGATGGCATGCCTATTTAATTTTTAATAAAAAAGTTGACCGGGTTTTTAAATCTCATATTATAAGGATTTCTTTACTTCGGGTTTGGAGGAAATATTATAAAAGTGATTTTAAAATACCATTATGGGCTATACCTTGGCATGCGATAGAGGGGATAAGGAGAGGAGTTAAGATGGATAGTGTTTCTTATGCACAATTACTCAGATGGGATGGTAAAAATTGGCAGTTAAAATCTTTGGAAGATTTAGCACATGAAAATATTACATATTCATGGTTTCAGTATAGACAAATAGTGGATAGATGGAAGATAGATCGTAATATGGGTTTGCTTAGAGAAGATGAAAATCTTTTTAAACAAGTAAAAGACCAAAGGCGAACTCATATTAAGAGAATCTATGGGGTGCTAGTAGAACTGGATTCAGAATCAGAACTAATTAAAGAATGTATGATTAAATGGGCACAAAATTTTGGTGAACCAGTTCTACTAGATACCTGGGAAACCATCTGGGTGAGGAATGTTAAATTTACACAAGCCCAGAACTTAAGGGAGAATTTTTACAAAATGTTTTATAGATGGCACCTTGATCCACAAAAAATGTCTCGTATGTATCCTGACTTACAGCCTAAATGTTGGAGATGTGGTTGTTTGGATGCTACTTATTATCATATTTGGTGGTCGTGTAAAAATATAAAAGCTTTTTGGATTAAGATATGGTGGAATATTCAAAGAATTTTTAGGAGGGTAAAATTTACCCCACAATTGTTTTTGTTGGGTATCGTTACTGATTGTGATGTTAAGGAGGTTATACTGATGTTAAATTTAATTACAGCCGCAAGGTTGTTAGTAGGGCAATACTGGAAGAAGGAATCTTTGCCTACCTTGCAAGAATGGTTTTTTAAAGTTTCTTATTTGGCGGAAATGGCAAAGATTTCGGCTTTTTTAAAGGATCAATCGCAAGAGAAGTTTTTTGCGGTATGGGAAAAATTGATAGATTTTATACAACATAAGTTGGATATAAAAAAATATTACTTAGTTTTTCAATAACTTATATATAAATCTTAATATTTTATAGATTGTATTTTTTTTCTTCTCTTTCCTTATATTTCTTATTTTTATTTTATCTTATTTTACTTCTTTTTTTTATATATACATCTTTTCTTCTTTCTTTTCTCTTTTATTCTTTTTCTTTTTAAGCATTTTTCTTTTTTAATATTTATGCTTTTCTTTTTTACATATATATTATTGTTAATTATCTTATAAGCTTATGTAATGTATTTAGATATATTTATGGTTTATACTTTTTTAATTTCTTTTTAAGATTTTTAGAAATTTTAATTAAGCCTATATTCAGCTCTGGGAAGGTTGGGGGGATGGAGTGGGAGGGTTGGGGTGGTTGGGTAGGGTTGTTTTTTGTTTTTTATCTTTTCTCTATTTGTAAAAATTTTAAAAATTTTCAATTAAAAAAAAAAAGCTTTCATATAAGTTCTAATCAGTTCACTGATAAAATTTGGTTTTCTTGCTTTCTGCTGTGTTTCCTCTGACTTTCATAATGTGGCAATCAACTCACAGAACTACCACTTGGAATTGTTTGTTACACTACAGAACATATTAAACTGGAAAAAAAAACCTAAAGTCCTTAAGATGAGTCACCCAAGTCCAAAAGTACAGAAAATGTTAAAATGATAAAATACACCAAACTACAATTAGGACTATTTCATTGAACTGACAAAAATCCATCTAATCGGGTATTGTTTTCAACAGCAATCAAGAAGTGTTACTTGGAGGGGGGCGGGGCCAGCTGTCAAGAAGAACGGGTGTGTTGGACGATTCTCCGGAGCGTCTAACCCTGTTCCCGACTGTTTGACAGATCCTTTGGGGTCCCTAGTTCCCTGGAGGGGGACTGGGAATAACAAGGCACCCTGGGGAGCGGTTCCAGGCGGCGGCCAGGACCGACGAACCCAGGAGAAGCTTCGACAAGTCAAGCGGAGGAGAAGAAACGGCCGACAATGGCAGCAGCAAAGGAATGACAACAGTCAGCTGGCCGAAGTTTAGCGGTGGAATAGCTGGACGGTGACGTGACAGTTCCAGTCAAATTCAGCTGAGCAGTGATTCTGGCTAGAAGGGATTCGGTGTAAGACCGTGTTGGAGGATTTCGATTGAAATTGACTGATTTTAGCAGCCTACAAGAGGGGAGGAGGGATTTCCCTCGTTCCTGGAAAAGCGGCGAAAAGGAAGGTTTGGGCTAAAAAGGTTTGCCTGCTTACTTGTTATGTTGGCTGGATTTGTGGAGAAGAGAAAGGGGCCTCTTCTTTCTTCCCTTATTCCAGAGACGGAAATTTAAACTTGGAAGGCTAGCTGCTCCAAGGTACAAGGGAGAATGCTTGGAAGAAAAAGAAGGAGGTAGACATCTTGGAACGAACAGATAGATTTAATACTAGAGACAATATTAGAGTGACACCTGCTGGTTAAAACGAGAATTGCTGCAAGAGTGGGAAGGAAAAAACAACTAGGGAAAGAGACTGTGCCTTTTAATGTCAAGACTTTCTTGATTCTTAGCAACAATTTTGATACTCTGGAAAATATTCTAACAATTGTAAATAAGTGGGGAGGTTGGCTTGGAAAACTGGAAAAAATGTCTAGCACTCCAAATCTTACAAGGGCTGGAATAGGGAGAAAGCAGACATCCCAAACCACATTGATGGAACCAGGCCCTGCTAGGCAAAGATCATTAGAAGAAATGGCACAAAAAGACAGGGCAAACCCACTTAAAGATTTGCAACAGATGCTGCAATCAATGCAAGAGTTAATGTGCAAAAACCATGAAGATCTGAAAAAAGAAATAGGTGAAATAAGGAATGATACAGGTGAACTTAAGGATAAAATTAAATCTATGGATGGGAAATTTGAATCCTTCTACCAGCAACTTATGAAAAATGAACAAAAACTAGTAGAAATGGAGGAAAGGATGGACAAAGAAGAGCAGAGAGTGGATGAAATGAATGAAAGGCTAGTCCAAGCTAACAAAGAATTAGAAACCACAGTTATTTCTTTGGAACTTGAGAAGGCCGCTCATTATCTACGGTTTCAAAATGTAGGAGAGATGAAAGGTGAAGACCTCCCAGTAATAATGTCAGATATCCTAGCGGGAGCGTTGGGGTCTAGCAGAGAGGAGATGGCCAGTGAGATAGATGAGACCTATAGAATATACACAAATTATGTAAGACGACACAATCTTCCCAGAGAAGTGCACGTTAGATTTATTAAGAAATCAATTAGGGACGAAATTCTTTTCCGGTTCAGAGATGATACAGTGGAATATCGAGGTAAACAGCTGATTGTACTTAAGCAAGTACCCAAAAGAGTGAGAGACCTGAGAAGGCCTTACCAATATAAAACTTCCAAATTGATAAGGAAAAATATTAACTTCAGATGGTTGACTCTGGAAGGGATTCTGGTGACATGGCAGGAGAAAAAGTTTCGCCTAGACTCAGTAGAAAAAGCAGAGGAATTTTACAGGGAAAACTTTGGCAGCAAGGAAGATTTAGTTGAAAGAGGGGCGAGAGAGGAAGGAGAGACACTAGTGCAAGCCATTGAAGCCAAAGGTAAACAAGTTGAGTTTCGAGAGGATATTGATGAAGGGAAAAATGAAGGGAAACAGGAGGAGAGTAGGTTTAAGGAAATTAAAGAGGCTAGACCAATAAGATCGACAGTGGAAAGAGGGAAGGATTTACAAACCCAAGAGTCTAGACCAGCAATAGTAACCAGATCTAAACATAGATAAGGAGGGGAAAAAATATGTTGAATCTATATCTATTAATGTTAATGGCTTTAATTCTCCAACTAAAAGGAAGAAGTTTCTAAATAGGCTTAATAAGATGAATTTAGATATAATTATGTTACAAGAAGTTCACATTAAAAAACAACATCAATACTTATTAAATTGTCCTAAATTGGGGAATATGTTCACTTTCGCAATATAAGAAAGGAGGAGTGGTAGTATATATTAAACAAGAAATTGTGGCTAAGCAAATTTATAAGGATGAAGATGGCAGAATCTTAATAATGGAAGTGACTTTGAATAAAACCAAAATTCTCCTGGTTGGAATTTATGCCCCGAATGAGGGGCAAAAACGTTTCTATAAGAAACTCCATAACATTATTAGTCAGTTGGAATATGACAGCATTTGCATAATGGGTGATTATAATGCAGTTGTGGATAAGAACCTAGATTATAAATGTGGAAAGAGTAGAAAAAGAATTAGAGGAACAATACCTGATACATTTTTAAAAATGGCAGATGAGTTTAATATGCAAGATGCTTGGAGAGAAAGGAATCTAGGGAAAAAACAGTTTACCTTCTACTCTGGACGTCATCAATCATGGTCCAGAAGTGATATGGTGTGGATGTCAGCTGACTTAAATTTAGAGTAGAGGAAATTGTAATTAATACGAACACCTGGGCTGACCATAATCCGATTAGAATTAGATGGAAGGGGCAAAAAAACATGAAGAGATGGACTCTGAAAAGGGCAATCTTAAATCATAAAGAATTCAAATTAAAATTAGAAGAACAATTGGACCTGTTTTTTAAGTTAAACAAGAAGGAAGATACAAATTGCCAAAATTTATGGGATACAGCCAAAGCCTACATGAGGGGCGTTGCAATTTCTTATATGGCTAGGCAACATAAAATCAAAACACAACGTCAAAGACAATTAAAAGAAGAACTACGTAAAGTTGAGGAAAACCTGCAAAAGGAACCACAAAGATGTGATCTGAAGCAACAGATAGATTTAATTAAACATAAGATGGATATTATTGTGAAGGAAGATTTAGGTCAGTAGATAAAACTCACTAAACAAAATTTCTTCAAAAATGCCAATAAACCAGGGAGATAGTTGGCTTATAAAATCAAAAAACATAACAATAAGCAGAGGGTTACTAAACTATATAATGCCAAGGGTGATATGGTATGCCAGAATGAAGGAAAGAAAATAGTGGCATATGAGTTTTATAAGAATTTATACAAAGACGATGAAAAGAGAAATAACTATGACATAGTACAGTATTTACAATTAGCTGATTTACCTAAGGTGCCAGAAGAATTTAAAACTCTGCTAAATAAAGAGATAACACATCTAGAACTCTCAGTCGCAATTAAGAAACAAAAGAATAATAAAGCACCTGGGCCAGATGGTATACCTGTAGAAATGTATAAAATTGTACAAGAATCCTTAAGCCCAATGCTGTTGGATTTATTTAATGAGGTTTTAACCCAAGCTAAAATACCAGCTTCATGGGAAGAAGCCTTTCTCACTTTGATTCCTAAAGAAAACACAGACCTGATGCAAATTAAGAACTATAAACCCATTTCTCTTTTGAATTCGGATTATAAGATTTTCATGGCAATAATGGCGCAAAGGCTTGAAAGGTTCTTAGTGGATTTTATACATTCTGATCAAAACGGCTTCCTATCCAAAAGATACATAAGAAACAATGTCAGGACTATTTTAGACATATTGGAGTATTATGAAGTGCATAATGAAAAACAAATGTGTTTAATTTTTCTTGATGCACAAAAAGCATTCAGCAATGTAAAATGGGATTTTATGTTCAACCAATTATTGTATATGGATTTCGGGGAAAATTTCTTAAATATGTTTAAATCAGTCTATTCTAAGCAGGTGGCCAAAGTAATAATTAATGGAGAACCGACGGAGAGCTTCCAAATCCAAAAAGGCACGAGGCAAGGTTGCCCACTATCACCACTGTCATTTATATTATCTCTTGAGGTGCTAACTAGAGTAATCCGATAAGATGAACAGATCAAAGGTTTAGATATTAAGAAAGAGACATTTAAAATACAAGCCTTTGCAGATGATTTAGTTTTTATAATCGAAGAACCATTACAATCAGGGATAAGATTGATGGAAACACTGAGTAGATATGGGGAAATAGCAGGCTTAACGATAAATAAAGAAAAAACTAAAATGCTCATCAAAAATATGACCAAAATACAGGAAAATGAATTGGTTGACAGAATAGGTTTTCAAATTACAAACAAAATTAGATATTTAGGGATACAATTGACTGCCAGATGCGCTAATTATGATAAGTTAATAGAACAGATCCAAAAAGACCTTGATATTTGGTCTAACCTACAGCTCTCTTTTATGGGCAGAATTGCGGTGATTAAAATGAACGTATTGCCGAAAATCTTATTCTTGTTCCAATGCATACCTATAAAACTAGAAAAGAATTTTTTTCAAAATTTGAATAAAATGATGCTCAAATTTATCTGGCAAGGAAAAAGAGCAAGGATTAAACTAAAATTATTGCAGGATTCAAAGGAAAGGGGGGGATTTGGCCTTCCAGACTTGGAGAAATACTACCAGGCTATAGCACTAGTATGAGTAAGAGATTGGATATTATTAAAGAACAGGAGACTATTATGTCTGGAGGGCCATGACCTACAAATAGGATGGCATGCTATATTATGGGATCATAAATATAAAATACGTAAATATTTTCGAAGACACTATATTAGACAAGCTCTTATTGATGTATGGACAAAAATTTGGCAACCAATTTATACCCAAGTACCTAGTTGGATCTCACCGTTAGAAATATATGTACACCCAAAATTTACCCAATTAGATAAGATCATAACGTATAAAAATATTTTAGATGAAAGAGGGGAATTGAAATCCAGGAAAACCCTCCAGGATGAAGGGATAGAATATCTGCAGGTGAGATATTGGAAAGATAAAAAAGAGTTAGGCATTAAATTAGAACCAATGGAATTGGATAAAATAATATTGGGATCGGAGGATAAAATGATTAAAAAATTATACCACTATTTGTTAGATCTGGCAATGTATGAGGAACAAGTAAAAGTGACTGTTAAAATGGAGCAAGGATTTTGGTCTTAATTTTGATCTGCATATCTGGCAAGAACTATGGGCAAGAAACAAAAAGTTTACTTTGGCCACCTCTTACAAAGAAAACCTCTATAAAATGTTCTATAGATGGCATCTCCCACCCATAAGATTAGCTAAAATGTGTCCTAATGTCTCCTCTAAATGTTGGAAATGTAATCTGACAATTGGAACATACTATCATATGTGGTGGGAGTGCACGCGAGCTCGTGATTTTTGGAATAGGATCAAAGAATGGTTGGAAGAAATATTAGAGCGAGCGGTAGAGCCAAAACCAGAAATTTTCCTATTAGGTATAACCACGCAAAAGTACGATAAAGGCATTCTTTATTTAATGTTACACATTCTAACGGCTTCCAGACTGGTCTTTGCTCAAAATTGGAGGAATAAGAGAGTTCCAACAGAAGAAGAGATCCTGTATAAAATCCTTTCATGTGCTGAGATGGACAGGCTTACAATGATTATGAAGGACAAGACAGAACTCGAATACTTTGAAATCTGGGATAAATTTTACCGTTGGTATGAATTAAGAAGAACTGCTCGGATCTCAAGTTAATGATAGGATTGAGATGTATATATAACTGTACATATAATTGTATATTTAATTGTATTACATAGAAGGATGAGGCTTATATAGAGGTTAAGAATGGTGTATTATCTTTTTGTACCACAAGAAACAAACTATTTGAAATACTTACTCTGGAATGTCATGCATGTCCATTTTTGTTGTAATTGTATTACAAATAAAAAACTTTTAAAAAAAGTGTTACTTGGAGACTAAAAACTAAGGCATACAAGTGCCTTGTTTTTAGATAGTGCCTAGTAGCTAATACTTAGAAGTACATTGCTTTTGAACAAGGATGCTTTGTTTCATTATTAAGGCTTAAAGACAATCCATTACATTTTCTGACTCTTTTAAAATAAAACAAATCCTCTTGATCCAGTTTATATACATATTTTTATTTATTAAATTTAAATGCTGCCCATCTCCCTGTTAACTCTCATCATGAAGCAGAATGAGGTGTTAGAAGTGAAACTGTTCTTTTTTATTTTGAGATTTTTATTAGAGTTTATTGTAATATAAAATACAAATGGAAATTAAAATCAGAAGGGAAAGGGGAAAAGGGAAAAAGTGCAAGGTAACAATAAAAAAACCCCAGTGACTTCCAACTCTTTTTGGTGCAGTAAAATACAAAATACAGTTGTAGCCTCAACTTTTTGCTTTACATTTCTAGTAGATACAAGCCATTTCTATAACAATAAAGTTAATCTAGTCATCAAAACCTAACATCAAAATTTCATTTTTTTTCTTTTTCAAACATAAAGTCCAGAAGCGGTTTCCAAGTGGAAACAAAACTGGGTAAGTTCTTCTCTTTAGTTAAGAGTTTTGCCATCTCTGCCAACTCCATCACTTTTTCTATCCATTGTTCCATTTTTGCGCATATAAGATTCTTGCTGCTGTCAGCATACAGTATATAATAACAGTAAAAACTTCTGATTTCAGTTTTATATTTGTTTCAAATATCTTCTGAATTAAAGACAAAAAAACTGGCCCCAAAATTTATTTGCTTTATCACAAGTCCACCAGAGATGATAAAAAGTACCTTCTTTACAATTACATTTCCCAAAAACATTTGAGACACCTTTATACATCTTTGACAATTTCTTGGGCATTAAGTACCAGCAATACATTGTTTTATAAAAGTTTTCTTTCAAATTCCAATTCAATGTGAATTTCAGTCTATTTGTCCACATATTTTCCCATTGGTCAAGCGTTTCATTATGACCAAAGTTTTTGTCTGTTGAATGTTTAACATATTTAACATATTCATTTCAATTTCAACAACATTTTATAAACCTTAGCCATAACATGTTCAACCTTAGCACACAATGCAACTTTAAACTCACTTTTTGTAACTCAGAACTATAACTTCTCTTATCCAAATTAAATCTTTGAATTGTAAATATGTGAGCCAGTGACAAACACATCCTTCTGACTGCAATCCTTCTTTCATCTTCAAAATAGGTCCACCTTGAGTACAAGATATTATTTCACCATATGTCCACCAGATTGGTCTTACTATCATTTCTTTTCTTAAAAAAAGTTTTTTGTGGTGACAACCAAAGAGGTATCTTAGGAGAGAGCCTTGTTTTATATTTATTCCAAATTCTTAGGATGGCATGCCGGACAAAATTATTCTTAAAATCTGCATTTATTTTACCTTTATCCTACCACAGGGACACATGCCACCCAAATCTCAATTCATGTCCCTCCAAATCTGATATCCTTTTGTTTTTTAGGGTCATCCAATCCTTCATCCACACCAAACAACAAGCGTCAAATTATAATTTTAAATCTGGTAAACTCAGTCTTCCTTTTTCTTTTGCTTCTTGTAACAATTTATATTTGATTCTTGGTTTTTTCCCTTGCAATATGAACTTAGAAATATCTTTTTGCCATTGTTTAAATTGAGCATCAGTCTTCAGTATTGGTAATGTCTGTAATAAAAACAACATCTTAGGTAAAATATTCATCTTAATTACTGAAATTCTACCCAATATAGTTGCAGTTCATTCCACCTTAAAATTCCTTTTTCCTATCATTCCAAATAGTCACATATTTATTTTGAAACAACTTAGAATTTGTATTTGTCAGTATCACTCCAAGATATCTGACCTTTTTTTCCATGGTCTTGTGAAGTCATATTCTTAATGTAAGGACCTACCTCATCTAAGCCACCCAAGAAAGCAGAACTCTTGAAACAGGCATTGTCTCTAAAGGAACTTTTATTAAGGACTAGTGGCAGCAGGGAATCAAGGCGAGGTCTGGGGAAAAACCCGTGAAAGCAATATAATAAAAGCAACATTCAATACTCCCTCCCCCCAGTGTCCCAGTGTTCATTTGAAATCCAGCCAATCCACAGGTGGCATAGTGTTTTGGTAACTGAGTTCTATGGCACGTTCATTCAAGGTCTCTCGCTTTCGTTTCCTTCTGGCTCCAAGCGCAAACTGTCTCTGAGATAAGGATGAGACATTCCATCCCCTGGGGGGAAGGTCATCATAGCAGGACAGTGCAAAGCAATCCAAAAAGCTCCCCACTCCCAACAGAATGGCAGGTCACAAAGGAGGTTTACAAATTCGACAATATATGCAAAGGGAAACAATACATTTCTTTAGGGACCTGACATACGGACCCCCTAGAAAAATGGGTAATCCACCTGCAAAAGACATAAAAAGGAAGGGGAAGAAAACAAATAAAATACAACATTAATCAGGCTTATCAGGGTACTTAGAATGAAACCACTTAAGTAACTTAAAACAGGGCTTTTCAACCGGTGGTACGCATACCACTTGTGGTACATTAACGAGTGGCAGGTGGTACACAGCCCTGCTAGCCAAGTGTAGTGGGGGAGGTAAAGAGCCAGCACAGGCAAGGACTTACTGTGAGAGAGTCCTCTGGAGCTGCAGAGTGGCTGAGGCTGAGCCTCACCCCAGGCTCACTTCTGGCTCACCCTCCCCCATGAGAAAGGAGGAGGAGGGGGGCGGAAACAGGAGAAGCTATAAAAGGAGGCAGTTTGGGTGGGAGAGGGGAAAAAAGAAGCAGCCTCGGGAGGATGTGGAGTCAGCTCTAGCTGCACCGAAGGGGAAGGAAGAGGGTGGGGGGGGGGAGAGGAGTCCAAGCATGACCCTGGGCATGCTGCAATGGTCATAAGTGTGAAAAATGGTCATAAGTCATTTCAGTGCAATTGCAACTTTGAACAGGTTTTTTTTTTTTTGGTCATCAAGTTTTTGACACGTTGCTAGGTGGTACTCGAATATTGCCATAGCCTAAAAGTGGTACAGTCGGTGAAAAGGTTGAAAAGCCCTGACTTAAAAGCTCTAACATGCTTTTTGTATACCCATTCATTCTGAGAAGAGGGAAGGTTTTTCCAAGCTACTAAATATTGAGTGGAGCCAGGGTGTTTGTGGGAATCGAGGATGTCTTGCACTTCAAAGTGTTGCTCCCCCTCTACCCATACCGGTGTAGGCCCTGGAGGGGCCGGGGGGTCTAAGATTAGAAATAATCTCAGGTTTGAGCAGACTACAATGAAAGACAGGATGGATCTGTCTTAGGCTTTTAGGGAGCTCTAATTCCACAGTTACTGGATTGATAATGCATTTAATGGGGAAAGGTCCAACAAACTTAGGACCTAGTTTCTTGGAAGGCTGCAAAGATTGCAAATATTTGGTAGAAAGATAAACTTTGTCTCCAATCTTAAAAGTTTTCTGCTCCACCCTCTTTTTATCAGCCTGGGTCTTATAGGTTTATCTGGCTTCATCTAGTGCTTTCTGTACTACTGGCCAGGTATTTTGCAGCGGTTTGATCCATTCTTGCAAGGAGGGAATATCAGGTTCTTTAGTGGGCAGTTCCGGAATGGGGACAAATGTCTGGTCATTGGCAACCTGGAATGGGGTATAACCAGTACTTGAGTGCACAGCATTATTATATGCAACTTCAGCAAATGGCAACAGATCAGTCCAGTTAGCTTGTTGATAGTTGATAAAGCATCTAAGGCAGACATGTCAAACTCGCGATGTCACATGATGTTGCGTAACGTATCGGAGCTTTTTCGCCATTGCCGGCAATGGGGTGGGCACGGCTCCGGTATGATGAAACCGGCCCGCGGGCTGGCAGTTTGACACCCCTGATCTAAGGTACTATTCCAGAACTGAGTTCAGTCTCTCTGTCCCCCCATTTGTTTGAGGATGATGACTAGATGATAACCCCTGACTAGAACCCAAAAGGTCCAGAAAAGCTCTCCAGAACTTAGAGGTGAATTGAACCCCCCTATCAAAAATTATGCGTTGTGGAGCCCTATGGAATCAATAGATGTGGGGATCTTTGGGCATGGGATGAAATGGGCTTGTCTAGAAAACAAGTCTGTAACCACCCAAATAACTGTATTCCCAGCACTTTCAGGAAGCTCCACAATAAAGTCCACAAAGATCTCTCTCCAGGATGTTGAAGGGCTCACCACCGGCTGTAAAAGTCCTGGTGTTTTCCCTTGCCTCCACTTAGCTGCAGCACAATGGGACAGCTTGCGACATAGTTTTCTATGTCCTTTTTTAAAGAAGGCCACCAAAACTGCCTTTTAAGCAGATGTAGGGTTTTGACGAACCCAAAATGTCCAGCAATTTTCGAATTGTGTCCGGCTTACATGACTCTCAGTCTTAGAGCTGCTGGGGCATATATTTTGTCCCCAACCTAAGCCAGATCATCTTTAATTAAACACAAGTTCTTATGTCCTTGAAACCACACATCAGTTTCCAGCACTTTTTTGAACTCCTGGCACACTGTTTTGTCTATTGGCATCATAGTCCTGGTTTGTGCTTGGGTAGTAACAGGTGCTGCTAACTACTTGGGAGTCGGGAACGGTTCAACTACTTCAGATTTTGCACTATTATATTGCAGCATCCTAGATAGGAAATTCCTCCCCCCCAGGGAGTTAATGGATAGTAAAGTTAAATTGGTGGAAATGTTGAGACCACCGTGCTTGTTTAGGTGACAACTTCCTAAGGGTTTTCATAGCTTCAAGGTTTTTATGATCAGTCCACACTTGGAATGGTATTTTACTCCCCTCTAGGAAATGCCTCCAGGTTAGGAGCGCCCATCATACAGCATAGGGTTCTTTCTCCCAGGCTGCCCACTGTTGTTCAGTTTCAGACACTTTTTTAGAAGTATAAGCACAAGGTTGCAGTTGGCCCTCCTCATTCCTCTGAAGCAGGACTGCCCCCACGGCCACGTCACTAGCGTCAGCCTGAATAACAAAAGCTTTCTTCAGATCCGGGTGCTTTAAAATTGGCTCCGCAGAGAAAAGCCTCTTTAGTTTTTTGAATGTGGCTTGACACTCCCCCATCCATTTCAGTGGCTGGCTGGGTTTCAGCTTGTCCCTGCCTTTGGTCTTTAACAGATTTGTAATAGGGAGTGAGGGAATGCACTACCGGTAAAAATTCGCAAAGCCTAAAAAGCTTTGTAATTGTTTCCTAGTACAAGGGGGGCCCCACTCCAACACAGCTCGTACTTTCTCCAGGTCCATCTCCACAACCTCGCTGGAGATGCAATAACCCAAATAATTGATGCGATCTTTGTGGAATTCACATTTTGAGAGTTTGGCATACAACTTAGCAGAGCACAGTTTATTTAGTACTGCTCTAACTAATTTAACGTGCTCTGCCTTGGTTTCAGTGTAGATTAAGATGTCATCAAGGTAAACTAAAACCCCCTTGTACAAGTGCTCATGAAGAACCTCATTGATTAATTGCATAAACACAGCAGGAGCTCCCTGCAGTCCAAAAGGTAACACCTTGAATTGAAAACAGCCCATGGGACAGTTGAAAGCAGTCTTCCATTCATCCCCCTCCTGTATCCTTATTCGATAGTATGCATCCTGCAAATCCAGCTTAGAGAAAAAATGTCCTTTTGACAGGTGTGCTAACATGTCTCTCATAAGGGGGAGGGGGTACATATTTTCCACACATACTGCGTTCAGACTCCTATAATCCATCCAGAGACGAAGCAACCCATTCTTCTTTTCTCTGAATGGCACGGGGGTCGCCATCCTGGGTCTGGGAGGCTGAATGAAACCCTGCACCAATTTTTTGTCAATGAACTTGTGAAGTTCGCCCAGTTCTCTAGGGGTCATGGAGTACATCTTTGGTGTTGGGAGCTTTGCCCCTGGGATAATTTCAATGGCACAATCCGTGGGTCAGTGGGGCGGAAGCTCATCTGATCTTTGCTTACTGAACACTTTGGCTAGGTCCCGGTATTCCGGTGGGAGGCTCTGTAATTCTTGCTCACTGAGGGTGGAGACTAATTCACGACGTAGTCCATGCCTCCCGCCCTTTTCTTTGGAGGGAGGAGGGGCCCTCTTCTTTAGGAATTTCAAGCGCCCCTCCCTCCAATCAACTATGGGGTTCCATGTCTTTAACCGCGTCAGGCCCAGTACTAACGGCCACTCCATGCCAGGAGCCACAACAAATGCTAAAGTCTCTGAGTGGTCTCCCATGGCAATCTGCAGGGGCCTGGTGGCAAAACTGGTGGGGACCCCCCCCCCTGCAATGGACCCATCGAGTTGGCAAAAGGTGATTGGAATCTTAGGTCTCCTGAGGGGTACTCCCATTTTCCCCACCAACTTCGGGCTGATTAAGCAGCAGGTGCAACCCGAGTCCAGCAAAGTTGCTAATTTTACTCTCTTCCCGATACCCGGTATGGACAGTTCTAGGGGCACGGTTATGGGGTCGATCGGCCCACTTACCAAGTGGTCGTTCTCTATAGAGGAGCTCAAATGCCATCGCTGGCTCTCTTAGGTGCGGTGTTGCTTTTATAGGCCTGCCGGTAGATTGATGGTCTCCCCTCTTAGCTAGCACCTTGCTGCAGCAGTCGACTGCTCAATGCCCCTCTTTTCCGCACTTGAAGCACACAGTTGAGCGGGGTGTGGTCGGCGATGGCTGGGCAGTTTCACTTCTCTCAGGTGTTGGCTTGAAGGTGGGTTTCACCGGGTGGTGCTGGTGCTTGCGCTGATCTATTTCCACCTCTTCTGCCAAGAGGCACCAATTGTACAATCGCCCTGGAGCTCCGCGGGCCACACAGGCATTGTACAGGTCTTCATTCAGGCCATCCTGGAAACAACTCACCAGGATGTCCTCTGGCCAGTTTAAGCGGCTGGCTAACTCTCGGAATTCCTCTGTGTATTCAGCTACTGGTTGTTGCCTTTATTTTACCATTTTTATGCGTTCATGGGCTTTCTTATCTGCAAGGTGGTCTTCAAAGCGACGCCGGAGGGCTGCCATGAACCAGTTAAAATTTCTTAGCTCCAGAGCATTGCAGTTGTAGAGGGTCAGCAGCCATTTCTTCCAGCGCTATAGTGACCACTCTGACTTTCTCCTCATCTGTAGGCAGCGTTCTCCCATATATTTGCATGTAGGTGAATACCTGGGCTAGGAAGAACCCCAATCTCTTGGGATTCCCATCTAATTTCACCCCCAATGGAATTCGCTTCACCTCTTCCAATTGGGGTATAGCCCCCCCTGGGTCTTTGGGGCAGTTGTGCCCATTGTGCCGCTGCTGCAGGGGGGCAGCTGCCGCCGCCACCTCAGGCACCGTTAGCTCTTCTTCACCAGCTTCCTCCTCTGTTTCTTTGTCCGATTCTGATTGCTCTTTCAGCTGGGCTTTTAGTTCCTCAAAGGACTCTCGCACATATTCCATTGTCTGCTTCAAGATTGCTTTCATCATTTCCGAAGTTGGATCCACTAGTTCCTTTTCAGGAGGGGTAGGCTCTGGATTTTTCTTCTTTGCTTTCTTTTTTCCTCCACCTCACGTGAGAGTTACTTTCTGAGCCTTTTCTTCTCAGTTCTTTTTTTTTCCGACCCCAAGTGACCACCTGGCTCAATCACCTGCTTTCAGAGGTTCCTCCACTCCCAGGTCCCTGAAAGTGCTTTCCCCGGGGTCTGCCAGACCGATATCTCTGCTCCAGCTCTCCAGTTCACCCTCTTCCATTTTGCCGTTAGGAAGGGGCACGTTGGTTGCGACCCACCTCGGTAGGGCAACTGCCTCTCCGGGCTGGACACTATGCAGACCTCGCCTTATGTAAGGACCTACCTCATCTAAGCCACCCAAGAAAGCAGAACTCTTGAAACAGGCATTGTCTCAAAAGGAACTTTTATTAGGGGCTAGTGACAGCAGGAAATCAAGGCGAGGTTTGGGGAAAAACCTGCGAAACCAATATAATAAAAGCAACATTCAATACTCCTCCCCCCAGCGTCCCAGTGTTCATTTGAAATCCAGCCAATCCACAGGTGGTATAGTGTTTTAGTAACTGAGTACTTTGATGTGTTCATTCAAGGTCTCTCTCACTTTCCTTTCCTTCTGGCTCCAAGTGCAAACTGTCTCTGAGATAAGGATGAGACATTCCATCCCCTGGGGGGAAGGTCATCATAGCAGGGCAGTGCAAAGCAATCCCAAAAGCTCCCCCCTCCCAACAGAATGGTAGGTCACAAAGGAGGTTTACAAATTCAACAGTATGCAAAGGGAAAGAATACAATTATTTAGGGACCTGACACTTAACCAACATTTTGGGTTTTTTTTTTTTTTTAAAGCTCCAAGCTCACCTTATTAGCTTCAGTATTCCATACCATTTTTGGGCCTTGTAAAAACAAAACTAAATCATCAGCAAAGGGTCTTAGTTTATACATTTCATTTTTTATTTTCACACGTACTATTTTCTTGCCTTGTCTAATGTCTCTATTCAAAACCTCCAAAACTAAAACAAAGAGCAAAGGAGACAAAGAGAGAAGCAACCTAGAACTAAGGAGAAACTTCCTGACAGTTAGAACAATTAGCCAGTGGAACAACCTGCCTCCAGAAGCGGTGAATGCTCCAACACTGGACGTTTTTAAGAAGAAACTGGACAGCCATTTGTCCGAAATGGTATAGGGTTACCTGCTTGAGCAGGGGGTTGGACTTGATGACCTCCAAGGTCCCTTCCAACTTTATTATTATTATTATTATGGATCATCGCACAGTCAGCCAGATGTTCAGACTGGATTTGGCATTTTGTCTACCGAGTCCTTACCCAGGACCTGGGATAGGCAGATGTGGATGTTTGATGGTATTACAGATATCGTCGCAGGATGGAAGCAGTTCCTAGTAAGGCTGCCTTTTGCAATTGACTAATAGTGAATTTGTCAATGCCAATGGTGTTCAAGTGGTGCTCCAGTTGTTTTGGGATTGCACCCAAGGCGCCTATGACCCTTGCTTGCTTTTGCCACAGTCTTTCTATTTCTATTTGTAGGTCTTTGTATTTTGTTATCTTCTCCAGTTCTTTCTCTTCTATTCTGCTGTCTCCAGGCACTGCCACGTCCACTATCCAGACTTTTTTGTCTTTCTTATCAACAATTGTTAAGTCTGGGGTGTTATGTTGCAGGTGCTTGTCTGTCTGAATTCTGAAGTCCCAGAGCAGTTTAATTTTATCATTTTCTATGACTTTCTCTATTTTATGATCCCTCCAGTTTTTGCTTACAGGCAAATGATATTTTTTGCAGATCTTCCAATGCACCATTGTTGCTACTTTATCATGCCGCTGCTTGTAGTCAGTCTGTGCAATCTTCTTGCAACAGCTTACCAGGTGGTCCACTGTTTCTTCAGCTTCTTTGCATAGGCGGCACTTACTGTCTGTTGCTGTCTTCTCAATTTTGACTTTATATGCATTTGTCCTTAAGGCTTGGTCTTGTGCAGCCAGAATTAGTCCCTCGGTCTCTTTCTTCAATTTTCCTGCTCTTAGCCATTGCCAGGTCTTGTTATTATCTGCTTTCCCAGCTATTTTTTTCATGTATTGGCCATGTAGTGCTTTGTCTTCCCATGCCTCTATTCTGTTCTTCATTTGGTCTTTCTTGTAGGCCAGTTTGGTCTCTCCAGTAGTCAGTAAGCCTTCCTGATATACTAATTTCAATGCATCTTCATCATTGTTCTTCAGATATTCTTCCAAAGCCATTTTTTCTTCTTCAACCATCTGATGTACTTGTAGCATTCCACGCCCACCTATTTGCCTTGGTAGATAAAGTCTGTCAATGTCACTGCATGGATGAAGGGCATGATTCATTGTCATTATTTTTCTGGTCTTCCTATCCATTGCTTTTAGTTCTGCTTGAGTCCAGTCCACTATTCCAGCTGTGTACCTAATGACTGGAATTGCCCAGGTGTTGATTGCCTTTATGGTATTTCCTCCATTGAGTTTGGACTTTAAGATCTTCTTCACTCTCTTGATGTATTCACCTCTAATCTTTTTCTTGACTTCAGTGTGCTTGATGTTGTCAGCTTGAAGGATACCCAAGTATTTGTAGTAATCTTCCTCATCCAGACTCCTAGTGTTATTTTCGTGGGGCATCTTGATTCCTTCAGTTTTCACTACTTTTCCTTGTTTGATAGTAAGTGTGGCACATTTGTCCAAGCCAAACTCCATAACAATATCTTGGCTATATATATGGACAGTGTTGAGCAGCGATTCTATTTCAGATGATGTTTTTCCATACAGCTTCAGATCATCCATGTAAAGGAGGTGGGATAGTCTGGCAGATGTTTTTGATGTTTGATAGCCATGTCCTGAGTTATTCAGTATTGTTGACAGATGAAACAGTGCAATAACAAATAGTAATGGTGACAATGAATCTCCTTGAAATATTCCTCTCTTGATATTAACCTCTCCCAGTCTCTCACCATTGATCTGCAACTGTGTCTTCCATTGTGCCATCGATCTTTGCACAAATTTTCTGATGTTTCTACTGACTCCTGTTATTTCTAGGCACTTGATTATCCAGTCATGTTGCAGAGAGTCAAATGCCTTTTTGTAGTCAATCCATGCCACATTCAGGTTGGTCTTCCTTTTCTTGCAGTTTTCCAAGATCATTTTGTCTATTAGGAGTTGATCTTTTGTTCCTCTGCTATTGGGGCGGTTTCCTTTCTGCTCAGGTGGAAAGAGATCATTTTCAACTAGATGCTGTTGTACTGCATCAGCTACCACACCAGTTAGTAATTTGAAAGTTGTTGGTAAGCAGGTAATTGGCCTGTAGTTACCTGGTGTTGCCCCTTTTGCTGGATTTTTCATTATTAGGTAGGTTTTCCCAGTTGTTAGCCACTTTTCAATTTCTCCTCCTTGTAGTATATTGTTGAATTGCTTGGCAATGAGTGGGTGTATAACAGTTAGATGTTTCAACCAAAACCCATGCAGTTCATCTTCACCTGGTGCTGACCAATTTTTGATTTTCCTTGCTCTTTTTTCTACCATTTTTGTTGTTATTACTAGTTCTTTCATTTCAACTTCTGTTTTATTTGCATCCACCTCTTTTAACCAAGCCGCATCCTTGTTGTATTTCTTTGGGTTATCCCATATCTGTTTCCAGAACTGCACTGTTTCTTCCTTGTCAGGTACTGACTGATTCATTGCAGTTTCTCCATTGATGGATTAGTAGAAACGTTTCTGATTGGATTGAAATTGGAGGTTCTGCCTATAGTTTGCAATTCGAGCTTCATATCTACTGATTTTCCTGGCTATAGCTGTTATTTGTTGCTTTATTATTTCCAGTGCTTCCTTGATCTTCCTTGTTTCTAAGTGGTATTTCTTGATTAGCTATTCTTTGGTCTTCTTGTTCTTCAGCTTCTTTTCTTTCATCTGTTCTAGCTTGCTTGCATGTGATCTTAACTTGCTGATCTTATTTTCTAGTCTAACCTTCCATTTTTGTGGTGCACTCTTGGTTTGTTTTTCTTCTTTGTTGATTTTGCATCCCAGGTATTCAGTTATAACTGCAGCTGTGCTGTACATTAGTTGGTTTGTTTCTTGCAGTGAATTGGTGCTTATACTTGATATTGCAGTATTTGCATCTTTTAATGCTTGTGCTAGCTGTTTCTTTGGAAAAAGCTTCAATGCAGGTAGCCTTATTCTGTTGTTTTTGTGCTGTTCTAGATGCTCAGTTATTCTTTGTTTCAATTCTTTTATTTCTTTAGTTAGAGGGTTTTGTTCTTCCTGAGGAAGAGGTGCCTGGTTTCCAAATGAGAACAGTTGTATATCTCTGCTGGATTCCTTCACTGCCAACTCCTCCTGGTTTGCCTCTACATTCTGAATTACTTCTGGTAAGGCTTTGATTTCTTTGCCCTGGGTAATCCTTTGCAGTTCATCCAATTCTGTTTCTGTGAATACTTTATTTCGTATTATAAATCTGCGTTGATCTGCTAGTCTCTGTTCTGTTATTTCTGATTCTGGATGTTGTTCTTTCCAGAACTGGTGCATTCGTTTTAGATATCCTCTTCTGGTTGGACTTGATCTGTAGTAACAAATCATTATTTCTTTGTTTTCAATCACTGTGTATCTGCGACGGGTAAACACCTTTTCTTCCAGTAGTTCTGCAGCTGCTGGCCTGGTTGCTCAGCCAACAGTCCAGAGTCCTGTAACCCATTTTTCACCAGATATCCAGGAACTCCAATATCTAGCACGGACCTTGTTAACCCGGGCGACATCCGAGCCGGTATGGCATTCTGAAATTTACGTCTCACCATATTTTTTATGGGAGAGACACTCTTTGTCTGACTCCTCTCATGAGACCTGTCCAGTATGGTTGAACCTCTGGCATAGCTCTCATCTTCCTCAGAGTACACAAGCCCCACAACCACATCAAGGTAGTGTCTCACTGGGGGATTATTATTATTATTATTCAAATTTTATTTATAATACAATTAAAAACAAACAAACATTGGATTTGACGTGACATTCCAGTATATACATTCTTATCAGATTATTACACTTTTTACAATCAATTATTCATCTTTACATATACATCTAAGTTTTATATACAATACTTGTTCTAAAATAACATATATTTCTATCTTAACATTTGTCTTTAATCCCTACTGTCCTCTTCAAATTCCTCCAGTGGTAAAATTTATCCCAGGTTTCATAATAAACTGATCCACATTTATCTTTTAATATCATTGTGAGCCTGTCCATTTCCGCACATGCTAATATTTTATGTATTAACTCTTCCTCTGTGGGAATTTCCTTGCTCTTCCATTTTTGCACTAAAGCAAGCCTAGCTGCAGTCAGGATGTGTAGCAGCAGGTAGATTGTTCCCTTGTCATATTTTTCTGTCGTTATTCCCAACAAGAAGAGTTCAGGTTTTAACTCTAAGTCCAGTGTTAATATATCCCTCAACCAGTTTCGTGTCCTGTTCCAATACTCACGGATCTTTGGGCATTCCCACCACATATGGTAGTATGAACCTAATGCTGTTTTACATTTCCAGCATAGGGGTGAAATGTTTGAACCCATTTTGGCTAACCTTACAGGTGGGAAATGCCATCTATAGAACATCTTGTAAAGATTTTCCTTATATGAGGTAGCTAAAGTGAGTTTCCTATTCCTTTCCCACAGTTCTTGCCAAATATGTACGTTGATACTAAAACCAAAATCCCTACTCCAAATTAACATGGTCTCCTTAACCTGTTCTTCATACATTGTCTGATCTAAAAGAAAATGATATATTTTTTTAATCATTTTATCCTCAGGACCTAATAAAATTTTATCTAGTTCTGTTGGTTCTATCTTTATACCCCACTCTTTTTTATCTTGCCTATGTCTTGCTTGTAGTTGGAGGTATGCCCACCATTCTAATTCTATCCCTGCATCTTGGAGATTCTTCCTAGATTTTAATTCTCCTCTCTCGTCTAGTATGTTTTTATAGGTTATTACTTTCCCCAACTGAATAAACCTTGGGTGTATGTACATTTCTAATGTTGAGATCCAATTAGGGACCTGCCTGTAGTTCTGTCGTCGAATTTTGATCTATACATCTATTAATGCCTGTCTGATGTAGTGCCTCCGGAAGTACTGGTGAACTTTATGCTTCTCATGCCATAACATGGCATGCCATCCCGTCTGCATGCCATGACCTTCCAGTTTTAATAATCTCCGATTTTCCAGTCGAATCCAATCCCACACCCACAGTAGAATTGTAGATTGATAGTATTTTTCCAGATCGGGGAGGCCGAGAGCCCCCCCTTTCCTTAACATCCTGCAATAATTTTAATTTAATCCTTGGTTTTTTCCCTTGCCAAATGAATTTAAGTACGGTTTGGTTGAAATTTTGAAAGAATTCCTTTTCTAATCTAATTGGTATACATTGAAATAGAAATAATATTTTAGGTAATATGTTCATTTTAATTATGGCAATTCTACCCATGAAAGAAAGCTGGAGATTTGTCCAGGTGTCCGAGTCTGTTTTAATCTGATCCATTAATTTATCATAATTGTCTCTTTTAATTGTTACACACCTAGCTGTTAGATGTATCCCTAAGTATCTTATTTTCTTTGTGATCTGAATACCTAATTTATCACCTAGTTCGTTTTTCTGTGATCTAATCATATTCTTCACTTTATTATTATTATTATTATTGTTGTTGTTGTTGTTGTTGTCAAGACTGATCCGCCCTTTCACCTAGATTTTCTCTTTTGCTCATATCTTGACAATGGAATGCAAAGGTGGGATGGATGATATCTACCCAACTGAGAGCCAAGGCCACTAATGCAGGTGCTCAAAAGAGAAGTGGACTGCTTCCGTAACAAGAAATATTACAATTGGACGATGTGAACACCTGATGGGTAGGGGTGAGGGAGTCTATTGTTTAACTAAGAAAGCCTTTGAGCAGAAAAAACAGAACTGGTTTTGCTTCTTCTGTGCCAATGTAAATTTTCAGTAAAGTATTATACTCTTGGTAAAATCATGTCCCAGGAATTTCTTTTTCTGGAAATGCCAACTGGACAGTTGACATTATACCAGCTCTCTACTGTAGCAGCCTCCCTGACCCCACCAGGAGGTTGGCAGCTTTGAAATGTCAGCAGTTGACAAAGGAGTGGATGAAGGGGTGAGACCAGAGGGAGCCTCATCTCCAGAAAACTAGGAAGACAGGATGCAGGCGTCAGCACACACAACCCTAGTGGCAGCTGCCATCCCCATTCAGGCACCTCAGGCAGCAGTGGGGCTGCCACCTAGGTACATCTTAGTGTGAGAGGACTGAGCACTGCCTCCCTTCGCAGTTCAGTTCAATGGACAGCCCAACTGTGTGGCTTACTTCCTGGCCCAGGTCTGAAACTATATGGAATGCCATGGAGCAAGGTAGCCGGATGGGCGTGCCCAGGTCAACGCCATCACATCTAACCTGGAGGGGGATGCAATGGAATGGCTGGTGTCTCTCCATAACGAAAGGGTTCTGGAGTTACAAGACTTGGACACTTTTGTGCAGGCATTGCGACACAGGCTCAAGGACCCTGCAGCAGCCCGGCATGTGGAGATCTGCATCCACTCCCTATGGCAGGGCAAGCGGCCAGTGGTAGAGCACATCCGAGACTTCTGTGCCCTGGTGGCTTGCCTGAGAGATTGGCCCAAGCATATGCTGGTCTACCAATTCCGGGAAGGGCTAAGCAAGGAGCTGTATGGCAACTGCCTGCCCCAGGGACTACCAGGCGACCTTCAAGTGTGGTACCGGTTGGCCACAAACATGGAGCTTGACCTGATGGAGTACCAGGAGCATGCAGCGCATGAGAGATGGCCCTACAGGATGCCCAAGAGATGCCCAGCACCCTGTGGAGGGAGAGAAGAAGCAACCCCTTCCACGGGGAAAAAGCCCCACTGGAGCTTGGGAGAATGTCTCCGATATGGGAGGAAAGGCCACTGAGCAGCCAATTGCCCTGCGCCACATCCGGTATCGGCACCACAAGCCCCAGCCCAACGAAAGCTGGAAAAGCCCCCTTTGTCATCTTGTCTTGTACCATTTTGAATCTCATATGGCTTGGTTAAATCTCCATTGACAGTAATATGAGCTTGCTGAGATGTATAAATAGACTTAATCCCTTGAATAAATTTCTGTCCAAAGTCCATGTCTTCCAAAACTTTATAATACATATGGTTTTATTGCTTTGAATGTTGTAAGCTGTCCAGAGTCACCTTGCAGCGAGATGGGTGGCAGATTTCATAAATAAAATAAAGGGACAGTGCATGAGTGGCCAATAGTGGGGCTGGGGAAAAGTGCACAGGTGGGGGAGATTTTCCTAAGTAACTTGCAACCTGTCCTCTCAGCTTTGCAACAGATTTACTTGTTGAAAAGCCAACAGGGAAAGTCGCAAATGGCAATCACATGACCACGGGATGCTGCAGCCTCATAAGTGTAAGCCTGTTGTCAAGTGCCCAGATTGCAATCACATCACTGAGGGGGTGCTAGGGTACCATCATAACTTTGAATGTTCACTGCATGAGTGGTCATTAATTGAGGACTACCTGTATGCAGATGATCCAATCAGATTGCATGAATAGACTAAAGACACAGGCAGAATTAATTGGCGAAGGGCAGAAGATATCATAGTTGATGCATTTACAAATTGCTGGAAGGATAAAACCTGACCTCAGAAATGAAGGACAGCTTCTAAGAAAAATGACAAACATATTTGACAAATTCAAATATGACAAGGAAACATAATAACTTAAAAAATATCAATGATAGAACAGATGGTAAAATTTAAAGAAATAGTCACATTTCAATAGGAAAAATTATAGAACAAATCTATAAAATTTAGTTCAAGTTACAACTTAAGAGAAAACTAGTGTAAAAATATTTTATAGATAGTATATGACTTCTTCAATAATTGCCACAATTGGCAAATCTTATAATAGTTATAAATGCGGCTTCCAGTTCTGCACAGTTAGCGCAACAGCCGAGGGATTAAGACAATCCGATCCCTACGGCTGATTTCTCTCTGTTTGGGGACCCTAAATGGGCCCAAAGCCACCCTGGAGAGGTGGCAAGGGAGGAGGGAAGCCCCGCCGATCCTGGGGAGACGGTGGTCGATCCGGACATCTGGGGAAAGCTCTCCAAAAACCGACAGAATAAAGGCTAGCATCATTCGTGAGTCTAGCCCAAGCTACATGCAGCCAAAGCCAAAAAGCACTAAACTAAGCGTGATTGTAAACAGCATGACTGAACTGGGTAAGAATATTGATTTTCTCTCTTCTACCTGAGTGATTTCCTGAGAAAAAAAGAAAAAAAACCCAGAAGTAAAAATCCTCCAAAAGTGAGGGTGTGTGTGTCTTTGTTCCACCCTCCTCTAAATGGAAGCAGCGAATTAAGTTTATGGGGAAAAAAAAATACAGAAAATTGAAAGATCGACTGGTGCTGACATCTAGTGGTGGATGAAAATACTGCCCTAAATATACAGCCCAGAAAGAAAAGCCTGTTGTTGTGACCTTCAGGGCTTTGATTAAACAAAGCAGAGCTGTAACATAAGAAAAGAAAACATGGACTATCTACAAAGTGAGAACTATAAAACTTAGAAAAAAATGACTTTCCTGGATTATAAATATTTTTTAAATTGCGACTTTAAAGTGATTGGCAGAGAAAGGATTTTTGGTCATTATGGAACATCAGAGTTCTGCAGAAAGAACATACCAAGAAAAAAGTAAATACTTACCAGGAGGAAATGTATGTTCTGTTACAACAAATGCAAATGATATTAACTTCAAACCATGAGGAAATTAAAAATGAATTTGAAAATTTAAATGAATGCATTCGCAATTTAATGTCACAACAATCAAATGATCAGAAAACAAAAAAAAGAGAAAGATCATGTAAAGCAAACAACTGAATATAAGCTAGTGCAGGGCTTTTCAACCGGTGGTACTCCTACCACTTGTGGTACATTAACGAGTGGCAGGTGGTACACAGCCCTGCTAGCCAAGTGTAGTGGGGGAGATAAAGAGCCAGCGCAGGAAAGGACTTACTGTGAGAGAGTCCTCTGGAGCTGCAGAGTGGCTGAGGCTGAGCCTCACCCCAAGCTCACTTCTGGCTCACCCTCCCCCATGAGAAAGGAGGAGGAGGGGGGCGGAAACAGGAGAAGCTATAAAAGGAGGCAGTTTGGGTGGGAGAGGGGAAAAAAGAAGCAGCCTCGGGAGGATGTGGAGTCAGCTCTAGCTGCACCGAAGGGGAAGGAGGGGGGTGGGGGGGAGAGGAGTCCAAGCAGGCCGGCCATGAGCCGATCTACAACTTCTGTGGCAGCCACCTGTGCTGGCAGCAACAAACAGGCAAGAAATGCAGCAGGGGAGGGGTTGCCCTCCAGGAGGAATGAAGAAAGGTAGCATCAGCTGGAGGTAAGACAGGGAGGGAGGGAG
The DNA here is from genome assembly GCA_039797435.1 of Crotalus adamanteus. Taxonomy (NCBI): domain Eukaryota; kingdom Metazoa; phylum Chordata; class Lepidosauria; order Squamata; family Viperidae; genus Crotalus; species Crotalus adamanteus. The sequence goes on along the minus strand of CM077935.1, from coordinate 55,136,216 downwards.
ATGGAGAGTGGAAGGATTCTTATGTGCTTTTGTGACTTTGAAGTTCTGGGATTTGTGCAATGTGGGCTTTGTGTTCTTAAGGAGTGTTTGGCAATTTCTATTTGGCTGATGGCTGATGTCTCCTGTTAGCTTCTGTTGTTCTGCTATTGTTAGCTGTAAGTTTTGCTGCAAGGGATTTTGAAGTATTTTTCTCCTGAATGGATTTTGCCTGTAGCATTTATTTACTTATGAATGGAGCCATTTGGGGAGGCTGCCTTAGCCGGCAGCCAATACTTACTACATTTTTTTTCTTCCTTAAGTGCTGGCTGCACTCATTAACTTTCCTTTCTAGCTAGTAGCTAATTGTTAAAGGGGAATGTGCCTTTTTAAGCTAGTTCCCTCAGCAGCTTCACTTTTCTGTCTCTGGAGGCTTTTCCTTGTTTGATGAATATATGGAAGAGGGAAAATATGGGGGTGGGTGAGGGGGTTCAAATTCTTCCTTCAGAAGGAGGTGGGCATAAGAAAGAGGGAGGCAGGGAAGGAGGGAGGGAGGGAAGGAAGTAAGTCCCGCCTTAGCACTTGGCCACTAGCAGCCCTGCCATTGACTTTGCTTGTCAAAAGGTTGCAAAAAGGGATCATATGACCCTGGAACATGGTAATCATCATAAATGTGAATCAGTTGCCAAGCATCCAAATATAAATCACATGACCCTGGGCATGCTGCTATGGTCATAAGTGTGAAAAATGGTCATAAGTCATTTCAGTGCAATTGAACTTTGAACAGGTTTTTTGTTTTTGTTTTTTGGGTCATCAAGTTTTTGATACCTTGCTAGGTGGTACTCGAATATTGCCATAGCCTAAAAGCGGTACAGTCAGTGAAAAGGTTGAAAAGCCCTGAGCTAGTGGAGACTCAAGTGGAGAAGGACTTACAAGAAACATTGAACATGGAAAAGTTAACTTGTACTCTAAGACCACAAAGCAAATTTGAGGATAAGGAAAAAGATTTGACAAAATGGATTGCTGAGCTGTTGGGAGTACCACAAGAAACAGGGAGACAAAGGATGATGAGAGAAATCTTCAATGAATATGAAGGGGCAAAATCTTTTTACAAAGACATGATGTTTGATTTGCCTACTATATTTACAACAATATTTACAAGATTATGGAGACTCTTTGATTCAACGGAATATATTGATTGGGAAAGATGCTTGGCAAAAGAAGAGGGCTAAAGTGAGAATTGAGGAATTAGATGATGGGTTGTATCAGAGGGAATATTTAAAGATTAAACACTTGTTTGAATATGGCTGAAGAAATAGAAAGATTTTAGTTTAAGAGGGATGAACCCTCCAAGTAAGACAGTATTTTTTCTTTTCTTTTTTTCTTTTGTTTTTCGATATGAGAACTATAAAAATGTGTGGGATGATCAACATAAAGGAAATGTTTTAGATATTTAAATGTAATTGATTTTAAGAAAATTCCAGTGGATAACTAAAAATGGGAAAAATGTTTTGAATAGAGTTAAAAGATTAGATGATTGGATTTAATTATGGGTAAAGAGAACAGAAAAAAATTGGAAATAAGTGTATACTAGTTCAAGAGGGATATGTATTTTAAGTAGTATATTATTTTCTTATTTTTTTCTCCTTTTTTCTTTTTTTCTTTTTCTCTTTCATGTCTTTTCTTTTTCTGTGTCTTTCTTTTGTGTCTTTTTCTTACTTATTTTTTAAGACGTGAAAATAGATTTAAATACTTTAAAGTAATTAATTCTGGGAAAATTTTAACCAGTAGAAATGTTTTGAACATGGTAGTGAAAATAAATTTAAACAAGAATTGTAAACAGGATTTATGACGAGGCAACCAAGATGACCAGATAGAAAAGAAGCATGATATTGATGTGATTATTAGTGGTAGAAATGTTAGAAAAATCTTTATATTTAATTGTTACCTATCAAATTAATAAGAATTGTATTAATTTAAGGTTGCAAAGAGAATATTATTGGAAGAAGAGAAAATCCAGCAAAGCTATTATGTGGATTTTGGAATATAGAACTAACAGTTAGTGATTACTTTGTAAATATAAACCCAGACAACACACTGTTTACCAAATATCAAGGTGTTTATGTTAAAAAATCAATAAAATATGTATTTTTTAAAAATAGTTATAAATGCCAGGAAAGACAGTGTTTTCACCACTTGTAGTGGATGTAAAAGAATCAAATATACTGACTTCCTGTGGCTGCACTGTGCCAATGGCTGCTGTTTAACAGCTGCCCGTCCCGGGAAATCGTAAAAGCTGGCAAAAACAGCGAGGATCAGCTGTTTTGCGGCTTGAAACCTTCCTCCCGGGCGAAGGGAGGAAGGTGAGCTTCTGCCTGGATAGAGGTAGAGCCTCACAAGTCTCCCAGTTTTTTTTCTGGGAGACGAATAGTGAGAGCTCCCTCGGAGTCTGGGTGTTGCTCCGTTTCCTCGGATGCCTTTGTTCTCTGAAGAGAACGAAGCTAGACGCTGCCTCCACTGCTGCTATCTGATGGGAACAGTAAGTCAACTTAAAGCAGACAGAGCGGTCAGGAAGATAAGAATTGGATGATTTTATTTTAAACCTAACTCAGTTTGAATTAACATCTACTCCTGTTACTACTTTAATTGGAGTGAAGAAATATGGTGGAGGAATCCTCCTTTTTTGTTACTTTCTTTGTCTGAGAACTTTCTCTTTCTATTTTCTACTTACTATTTTTTAACTGGCAACAAAGTTTCAACAATGTAATAGACTTGGTTTATTTAAAAGAAAATTTTATTCCTTTTTTTAAAGGGAATCGTTTTTTCTTCTCCTTTGTTCTTATTTTACTATTTTTTTTGAAAAAAGGAAGGGGGGGAAACCCCTCCCTTTTTAAAAAATGGCTTCAAAACGTCCTGGACTTTCTTCTCTTTCTAAAACTTAAACTGCCTCTCCAGTAACTCAGACTGTACAACAACCTAAACCTAAACCTTCTCCACCTTTGCCTCCACCTCAGGCACTTACACTTCAGGATTTACAAGATGCTTTAGATAAGACTTTGGAAAAATCACTAGAAAAAACAGCAGAGCTCCTGGCTCAAGAAAGTAATGAGCTCAGGAAAGATATTGTTTTGGCACTCCAAGGGCTTGCTGGCCTTGTGGAAAAGATTGACGACCGGGTGGATGAAGTGGTCGGTAATGTTGAAATATTACAAGATAGAGTTGAAAAAATAGAAGAAAATGTGGATGTTACACAGAATGAAATTATAATGTCTCAATATAGAGAAATGGAGTATGCTTTGAGAATAAGAGGCCTGAAGGAAAATATTCAGGAGAATTTGAGAGAAGAAATTGCTGCAGAACTGGCTTCTATTTTGGAAATCGATCCTGAAGAAATGCTGAAAGATATAGAAAAGATTTTTAGAGTTAATTCGTGGGTTGCAAAACAGAGGAAATTACCAAGAGATGTGGTGGTTTATTTTGCGAGAAAATCACTTCATAATGAAATTATACAGGCCTTCTATAAACAAAGATTTCAAATTGCAGCTCAGGACCTTCTAAAATTCTCAGAAAAAGAAAAGACTTTGCTTTTTTGGCTGAAGAACTTAAGAAGCGACAAATTCAATTTAGATGGGATATACCTGTGGGGATACTGGTGACTTACGTTGGTACACGATATTGTCTTAATACAGTTTCAAAAGCAAGAGATTTTTATGTTACTATTTTAAAAGCAAGTCCACCATCATCTCCAAGATCAAAGAAAGATGAGAGCAAGGCAGAAGTACAGTTGGCTGTAGGTTCAATGCCATCTTTGGGAGAAGAATTGTTGGTTGAAGCTATGCAACAGAATTTGCAAATAACAGAAGACCCAAGGGAACAGAGAATTACACGTGCTGCTTATAAACGTAGAGAAAGACAACAACAACAACAACAGCAACAACAAGAAAAGGCAGATGATGGAGGTTTACCACAGTCTATTTTGGAGCCAGTGGGAGGAGCAAGGCCAAAGAGGTCATCGACTGCAAATCTAGAGGTTTTGTTCCAAAGGCTTCATCCTGCCAAGAATGGCAAAGCTTCTAACCTGGAATGTTAATGGGCTCAACTCACCACAGAAGAGAAAGAAAATATTTCATTATTTGAAACAACACAGAAATGATATTATTTGTTTACAAGAGACTCATTTCTAAAGATCAAAAATATTTGTTTAATCCCCGGCTGGGGATACATTTTATAGCTCCGGCTTTGCAGAAAAAAGGAGGAGTAGTTATCTATGTGAGAAAGGAGCTTTCACCGAAGTTAATTGATTTTGATTCACAAGGAAGATATGTTATTATTGATTTACTGATAAATGATAAGAGAACTCTTCTTGTCGGTTTATATGCTCCCAATCAACAACAAAAACATTTTTATAAGTTGATTCACCAGAAATTAATTTCTTTGGATTATAAGTCAGTTATCATGATGGGAGATTGGAATGGTGTTTTAGATTCAAGTAAAGATAAGAAGGGTTCTTTTAAAGTTTCTAATCATGCAAGACTTCCTAAAGTTTTTTTTTATTTAAAGGATGATTTGGAACTTAGAGATATTTGGAGAGAACGGAATATTGAGGAAAAAGTCTTTACTTTTTTTTCAGATAGGCACCAATCTTATTCTAGAACTGATTTTTTTTTTTGGGCTACTAATGATTTCCTTTCTAGGGTGAAGAATATCAAGATATTTCCTAGAATAATTTCAGACCACAGTCCTGTATGGTTGGAAATTTCATCGGAAGAAAGGACTAGAAGGTCTTGGAGGTTGAATGAGAATTTATTTAGATATGAAGAGAATATACAGCGATGTAAAGGTTATTTAAAGGAATTTTTTGTTTGGAATATGAACAAGGGTACTTCGATGCCAATGGTATGGGATTCTTGTAAAGCATATATGAGAGGGATTTTGATTTCTATGAACAATGCTCATAGACGTAAACAGATTCAGAAACGTAAAGATCTTGAAGATGAGATTAAATGTAAGGAAAAGATTTTAATATCAAATCCAATGGATAATAAGTTAAAAGTTTCTATTACTTTGCTGAAGGAGCAATTTAATATGTTATTAGCAGATCAAATGGCAACTAATTTGAGGTATGTGAAACATAATACATTTTGTAATGCAAATAAACCTGGTAGATGGTTGGCTTATCAATTACGTAAGAAACAGAAATTGAGGATTATAGATAAAATAATTTATAAAGGTAAAGAAGTCTAACAACAAAATTTGATTAAAAAGTCTTTTTTAGATTTTTATTCAAAGTTATATGCTAGTGAAGGTATACAAACTTCAGATATAGAAAAATATCTACAGGAAGCACATTTTCCTAGACTTAATGAGTGACCAACGTGATGGGATTAATGGTTTAATTACTTCTGAAGAGATTATTTTTGCAATTAAACAATTGAAGGTTGGTAAGACTCCAGGTACTGATGGGTTAACAGCGATTTACTACAAGATGCTATCTGAAGAAATGATAGAACCATTAAAGGAACTCTTTAATGATATTTTATCTGGAGCAGAGTTACCTCCATCTTGGAGAATGGCCTTCATATCATTAATTCCAAAGGATGACCAGGATCTGTCCCAACCTAGAAATTATAGGCCTATATCTCTTTTAAATACTGATTATAAGATTTTTGCAAAGATATTGGCAAATAGATTAATGCAGGTTTTGAAACAATTGATTCATACTGACCAATCTGGATTTATAATGGGGAGATATATGAAAAACAATGTAAGACAAATTGTTAATTTAATAGAGTATTTGGATAAGAACAACCAAATCCCTGCTGCTTTAATATTTATAGATGCTGAGAAAGCTTTTGATCAATTAGATTGGAATTTTCTATTGAAAGTTGTAGAGGAAATGAATTTTGGAGATAAATTTTTGTCTGCTCTCAAGGCCATTTATCAACAACAATCGGCACAAATTATAATTAATGGGGGATTAACTGACGTATTTAAAATAGGAAAAGGTACAAGACAGGGCTGTCCTTTATCCCCCTTGTTATTTGTATTAACAATGGAGATTTTACTTATTAAAATTCGAGATTCATCTAGATTAAAAGGAATAAAAATAAGTAAGATTGATTATAGGCTGAGAGCTTTTGCTGATGATTTGGTTGTGACGTTATCCCATTCAACAGATTCGGTCAAAGACTTGGTTGAAATTTTAGTACAGTATGGACAGGTTTCTGGTTTTAAGGTAAATAAGAATAAAACTAAAATATTATTGAAAAATATGTCTAGGAAGGGAAAAGATTTTATAGCTGAAATAACAGGTTATGAAATAGTTAATAAGGTTAAGTATTTAGGAGTCTATATTACAACATCTAATGGAAAATTGTATAAGAATAATTATGAACGCTTATGGGTTAAAGTTCAAAAAGATTTAAATGATTGGCAAAAGCTACAACTATCGTTATTGGGGAGAATTTCAGTAGTGAAGATGAATGTTCTACCAAAGTTTCTTTTTTTGTTTCAGATGATACCCATTTTAAAGAAGCATGCTAACTTGGATGAGTGGCAGAAGGGTATTAATAAATTTATTTGGGGTGGGAAGAAATCAAGGGTAAAGTTTAAGATTTTACAAGATGATCGAGAAAGAGGTGGACTTAAAGCACCAAATTTGAAATTATATTATGATGCGGCCACTTTAACTTTAGTAAGTGACTGGCTTAATTTAACAAATAGAGACATTCTTGTTCTTGAAGGGTGGGATTTATTATATGGTTGGCACGCGTATTTAATTTTTGATAAGAAAGTAGATTGGGTCTTTAAGTCACATATTTTAAGATATGCTTTACTTCGAGTTTGGAAAAAATATTATTATAAGTTAAATTATAAAATACCTATTTGGGGGATTCCTGGACAAGCAATTCAGGGGGTTTCCAAGGGGGTGAATTTTGATAACATTTCGTATAAAGAGTTACTTATTTGGTCGGGTACTGATTGGCAATTAAAGTCTTCAGATGTGTTGAGGCAAGAAAACATCTTACAATCGTGGTTTCAATATTTGCAAATAGTGCAGAGATGGACTTTGGATAAGAAAGTGGGAATTACTTTAGTAGATGAAAATTTGGTAATCCAGATCAAGGATCAGAAATATGCCCATATTAAAAGAATTTACAATGAGTTAATAAAATTGGATTCAGAAACAGAGTTAGTAAAAGATTGTATGATTAAATGGGCCCAGAATATTCAGGAACCAATTTCATTGGATTTATGGGAGGTAATTTGGACCAGAAATGTTAAATTTACGCAGGCCCAAAATTTGAGGGAAAATTTTTATAAAATGTTTTATAGATGGCATCTGGATCCTAAAATGTTGTCTTGTATGTACCCGAACCTGCAACCTAAATGTTGGAGATGTGGTTGCTTGGATGCAACCTATTTTCATGTTTGGTGGACTTGTAAAGATATTAAAGCCTTCTGGATTATGATTTGGTGGAACATTCAAAAGGTTTTTAAAAGGAAGATTAAGTTTACTCCCCAACTGTTTCTTTTGGGCATTTTTGTGGATTTTAATGTTAAAGAAAATATTTTATTGTTGAATTTAATAACAGCAGCAAGATTATTGGTGGGTCAATATTGGAAGAAGGATACTCTGCCTTCTTTAGAAGAATGGGTATTTAAGGTTTCTAATTTAGCAGAAATGGCTAAAATTTCTGCTTATTTAAAGGACCATTCACAAGAGAGATATTTTAATTTATGGAGAAGATGGATAGAATATGTTCAGAAGAAGTATGGAACTACAAAGTTTAATTTATTTTATGAGTAATGAACTTGTTTATAAATTTATGATGTTAAAGTTTGAAGAGAGTTAAGGGTTAATATGATTTTGTTCATTGTATAATTAGTAAACTTAAATAGATTATGTTTAATATGTTTGTATAATCCTGTACTTTGCTCTGGGAAGTTGGGGGGGAGGGGGGTGGGGGGTGGATGGGTCGAAGTTTAAGTAGTTCAGATAAAGTAGAAATAGTTTTACTGTATATAATATTAATGTTTCAATTTAGAGAGAGGAATTGCTCGGGCATTTCCCCTGGACCGCATCTGGAGCAAGAAGGTAGAAGAAGGTGAGAAGTAAGTAGGAAGGTTGAGGAGAGGTGGAGAGTGAGGAAGAGGAAGAAGAGGGAAAGAGGCAAGTTGGTTGGGGGTGGATGCAGTTTGGGGGGAAATGGGTGGGCAATACCGAAAGTGGTGTGTATCAATTTGTTTTATTTTTTATCTGAAGTATTTTTAAGATTGTAATGTATTGTAAAATAGAAAATAAAAACTTTATAAAAATAAAAAGAATCAAATATATTGAAAAGAAATTTACAACACTATTCAGAAAATTTTAAAAATCAAATCTGAAATGAAACCATTATTCTTTTTTTTTATTCCAAGTTTGTAAATTAATTTTACAATATTACATTTACATATTTGAAAAGTAGCGTGGCGGCTGAGCACAATAATTCCATTACATTTGAATATCATCAGTACAAATCTCAAAGTATTACAACAAACTAATTCCCTCTCTTTCCCCCATGATATCTACTGTCATGTTCAAACCAATACAGTTCTTATTCTATCAAACAAAAAGTACCTTTCAAATATTCATCAATAATCTTCAGTCTATACATATCTTAATTAATTTGACGTTCCACCTTTTAGACAATGACCTAGTAAGTTTTTCTTAACTTTAATTTCCCATTGATATTTAAGTTCAACGTTTAATCTTTATCATTTCCAGATTTTAAATGATCCCAATTTCTAAGTCTCGTATCACATTTGGGGCTAATAATTTTTTTTCTTTTCTTCCTTCTACTTCCTTTCTTTCTTCCTTTCCAGAAAGAGAAAATAAATAAATAAATAAATAAAAATAAACCACCAACATTTGTACCACAAACCCATATACAAATTTAATTATTAATATTTATACTTCTAAGTTTTACTTAACCTTTGTCTCAACTCATAACAATATCTTAAATTCAAATCTGTTATTTGTAAACATTCAAACTTTTAGCCAATCAGTAACCTGACAGTTATTTTTCCCTTAATATTTTAATTTAACATTTAATATTTATTTTTTCCATATTTTTAATTAAACACAATGCCTTTATCACAATTCCTCATACATTCTAATATTTAAAATACACACCTTGTATATAAATTCTACCATCTATCTTACCAATCTAATAAGACAGTATAATATTCTTAGTTCAATATATTTCTAGATTTTATGTGACCAACATTTTCTTTATCTCAAATCGTTACAATATCTTGTGTTCAGAATACATATTGTATCCATTTAGATATACTGTATTCTATTTTAGATCTCATGTATAGATCAAAACCCCAATCTTTTTCAATCTTATTCTAGCTTTTTTTCTCTGCCAGGTCATTTTTCATATCTTTGCCTTTAAATCATCAAAAAAATCTCCTTGTGTTGTTGTGGCTATTGTTTGATGTTGATAAGAGCGTCCAGTTGATGTTTTCTTAAGAGGAGTAGTTGATTTAGCTGGTAGTCTCTTTGTTTTTCCAGTTCGATGCAGTTGTCCCGAAGTATTTATCTTCTCTTTCATCTGTTTTTCTTTTTTATCTTCAAATTCCTTCTGGTTTATAAGAAAAGTCCTTTCCTTGTTCTCTATTATCAGTTTCTTTTTTGTGTTTTCAACTGTCTGTATTTGTTGAGTATCTAAGTCTTCTGTCATAGCATTTAGTTGTTTCACTTTCTCTATAGAATTTTGTATAGATAATTCTTTGGTTGAAGTCATAGTTTGAGTTTGCATATCCAGACTTATACGTAAAGTTTGGATCATTGCTTTTAACATACAAAGAATTTGTTCCTGTACTTCCTCTGTAGAAGAAATCCATTCCTGTTCTTCTTCCATTGTAGTATATTAAACTCAAAAAAAGAAACTTACAGACAGAAAGTCCACCAAATGGGGAGCTGAGCTGAGTTTTTTGCAGATGGTGTTTCAAGGTTGCTTTATATCTTATCTATTTTCAAAGCTGTCAACAAGTCTCTTGAAGAATAGCAGGTTATGTCTCAGAGTTAGTTGGATCTTTTTAGTTTTTTTCCCCTTCTATTTTAAGAGGAAAAAAACCCAAATCTTCAATAGTAATTACAGTAAAAATCAGAGAAAAAAATATAGAGAGTAGAAAGTTACAAATCTTATAATCCAGCAATTTTAGGAAATAGAATTCCAATTAGGATCCCAGTATTTTTCCAACGTTTTAAACTCCCAAGTGGTTAATTGCCACTGTTTCTGGAGGGAGGGCTAGAATCCCCCATCCCTCACCACAGGGGGGAAAGTACTTTAGCAGCTTATGCAGGTAATTAAGTAATTAGGATGTAAGAGAGGCAAACCTCACCCAGTCCTGTCCACGCTGCTTTGAAGTTGCCAGATGGTAATGTGACTTCGGCTGTTAGCAGCCTAGGGATGAGCCATATTTCTATGGCCTGTCCTTTCGTCTGCTGGTTTGGAGGGATCGCCTGCTCTGATGGGAGAGTTGCTGCTCTCCCGCGATCCAGCGAAAGCCCCTCCTTGCTGGTCGCCTCTTCGGGGTGACTTTCAGCCCTTTTCAGGGCCCCCCAGTGATGCAAAACTGAACAGGGGAGAGAGAGCAAGTCTCCCAGCCATCCATGGCGGCCGCATGATGACTGAAACCATTATTCTTACCAGGCATAATTCTAAAACATATTTTTTTAAAAAAATCACAATTTACTAAAATACATACTCATAGCCATGAGGATAATAAATTTAGCACAAAATCGGAAGAGATACTGTAAGTTATTGATGACATCAGATTGATTACTTAAATCTGGAAAATTAACAGCATATATTCACAGCAGGGATCTAGACTCTAGGACAGGGGCTCAGGAATTCTGGGAGTTGAAGTCCACGAGTCATAAAAGAGCCAAGGTTGCATACCCCTGCTCTAGGACATTCAGGCACCCTTGGCTATGCCTTCTTCTCCTCCCACATCCCGCCTCACCCATTTGCCTCCAGCGTTCGTCCTCAGTTGGCCCTTCCCCGCCCATTCTCCCTGGCCAATGGGGCCCTTGCCCTCCACCCCGCACCCTTCGGCCTGGCCCTTTCACTGAGGCACCCTTTGTCCCGGGCCTTTGGCTACACAAGACAAATAGCTGCCAGCCAATCAGGTGGCAGGCAGGAAGCCATGGTGCTGCAAGGGCAGCCTGCGATGGGTGATTTTTTAAAAAAAGTCCTGCGGCTGGTCTGCAAGTTTTGGGGCCTGGCAGCTCTGCCACCAGGACTGGAGGGAGGGCAAGTGGTGGTGAGAGTAGCAGCTGCTGGGGCCACTGGGGGGGCAGACAGGTGAGTGTGTGTTATGGGGGAACCAGTAAGGGAGGGAGGGGCACCTCAAGGGGGCTTCACAAAGACAGCTTGGCTAGCAACTCAAACGAAGGAGGGTAGGAGGAGCAAGGCCAGCACAGATTCTGGCATTGCCGGGGGGTGGGAGAGAGGGAAATCAGGCGAACAGCTCTGCAGGGTTTTGTTTTGTTTTAAGCGGTCAGAGGCTCCAGGCAGAGTGGGCAACAGGCAGGCAGTGGTGGGCGGGGGCTTCCCATTTTGACCCCTCCCCCTGTCATTGCCCTGTGCCTGGACTCTGTCCTGACAGGCCTGTGTGGCTCTCAGCTCAGGCTTGCTATTCATCTGCTCCTCCCTGCAGGAGCCGCGCAGGCCCTGCCATTCGCCTGATTCCCCCCCCCCCTCCCGCAAGAGCCATGCAGGTTCTGCCATTCATCTGCTCACCCCCACTGCAGGAGCCATGCAGGCTCTGCTGTTTGTCCCCCCCCCCCGCCTGCAATGCCACAATCCATGCTGGCCTTGCTCCTCCTCCCCTCCTTTGTTTGAATTACCAGCCAAGCTTCTGTGCAGCCAAAGGCCTGGGACAAAGGGTGCCTCAGCGAAAGGGCTGGGCCGAAGGGCGTGGGGTGGAGGGCAAGGGCCCCATTGGCCAGAGAAAATGGGCGGGGGAGGGCCAGCCGAGGAGGACCACTCGAGGGAAATGGGCTGAGACAGGAGGTGGGAGGAGAAGGAGGCGTGGCCAAGGGTCCATGCCTGATGGTCCCATTCCACACAGCAGAAGCCTAACCAAATTTAAGAAAGAATGGCTTCCATATATGTTATGCAGCAAGGCAAATATAGAGTATGGTTTTTAAGGGAGAAAAGAACCAATTAAAGAACTGAAATCAGAAATACACAAAAAATTAAAACTGTATGCTGCCTGATGTTGTTATAAATACTTGAGGTCTCAACAATGGGGGAGAGTGGAATAGTATCAGGAAAAAGCTATAACCACAGCAGACCAGAAACAGCAATGTGCAAGTATGGAGTTGTTTTATGCAAACTCAGCCATATTGCATTGCTGGTAGGTTATACAAAAACAGAAATGTAGAATCTGCCCTTTGTTTCATCACTGTATTGTAAATATATATTAAAGATAATGGGGGATTTCAACTATTCTGACATGAAACGAAAATCAACCTCTGTAGGGGGTGGGAGGGGCAGTAGGCTTTTAGCATATCTTGCAGAAAACGTTATTGTCCAAAAGTGGAACAATGTGTTAACGGCAGCGGTCCCCAACCTTTCTGGCTTGGCAGACTGGGGGGGAGGGGGGATGGTTCCATGTGAGCAGCAGGCACACATGCAGCTCACGCAAGTGGAGCTGCATATGCATGCTCACCTGCTGCTTGCATGGTCCTGTTCAGAATAGGCCATGGCCCAGGGGTTGGGGACCACTGTATTAAGGGATCAATTATACTGAATTTAATGGACTAAGGGGAAGAAATAGTTGATGGAGTAGAACTTGCAGCGACCTTGGGAGAAAATGATAATTGGATCCACACAGCACTGGCCAGAAGAAGTTAAGACAATCAGATTTGTGTTCCAGATTTCAAGGGAGCTGACTTTAATAAGCTAGGAGAAAACTAAAAAATATTCCATGGATTAAAATCCTGTAGCAGAAAAAAATTGAAGTGCATTGGGAAATTCTAAAAAATGATATAATTAAGGCCCAAATACAAACAGTACCAAAGAGGAAGAAGAATGGGAGATATCTCATGAAATCAGTGTGATTGCATTAAAAAATTATTTTCAATAGACTGAAAAACAAAAGGGACAATTTTTAAAAATTGAAAGAACAGCATACAGCAGGAGAAGAACATTTGAGAATAGGCCAAATCTGTAAGGATAAGGTGAGGAAAGCTTTGGCTCAGAATGATTATTTTGGTACATGTAGAACAGGAGAAGAATCAAGAAAACTGTTGGCCCATTTGTTAAAGAAAGATGGTAAGATGGTTATGGGCAACAGGGAGAAGGCTGAACTGCTTAATTCCTATTTTGCATCTGAAGTAAGCAAGGAAGTAGGTGAGAGGAGCTTTGAATGAATTCAAGTCATCAGGGCCAGATTATATCTGTTCTGCCCATGCAGATTGAATGTTTCACTTTCCACGTGAGAGAAGCAGAAGTTACTCAAATGAACAGATCAAAAAAGGATTACTTTAATTCACAGGTATTCTCAATCAATAACTCACGATTACAGCTGAGATACGTCTGGAATACAATGGTAATTAGGATCCATTTCATTAGGTAAAAAGTTAATGGCTTTTCCCCATCCTGCATACAAATCACATGTTTATGGCATGGAGCTTCCAAGCCATGCAGCTGGAAGCCATGTAGAGAGATGATACCAAAAGGCACAAAGCCAGGAAGTACAGTCATAAACTTTTAAACTCCTCCCACTTAACTAGCTAAGCTATAACTACATTACCCATAAGCCATCTCTTAAGGAAACAGCATTTAACCCTTTAAATGCCAAACATTCTAACATACAGTTCTTAAGCTACTGGCTGGTCCAGCACACTCCCTGCTTGGAAATATAAATTTCCACTACTAACTAAAATAAGCAAAAAACATAGCATCAAGGCATGCAATTTTCATTAATGACTATTGACTAAAATAGGCAAAACATGGTATCAAACATGCAGAACTATAAGGTAAATGTCACCTCCGTCCGTCGTCGTCCAATGAAACAAAGTCCAGGCACGCGGGTACAAGGTGGTTAGCAAGGTTTATTCCCAGCAAACGAAAAGTCAGCACTGGGAGTGGTTTGCTCCCAGTGCTTTACATAGCCGTGCCCCGCCCTATAGCCCCACCCCCGGCAGCAAGCCAGCATCTGCCCAGAGCGCATAAAACCCCCAGGTCCTTTTCCGGCCTTCCCTCGGCCCGACCACGCCTTGCTGGTCCTCCGTCCAGCAGCTACAGCCAAGGCCTTCCGCCGGCTCGCCAGGCTATCCGCACTGCCCACGCCCTCGGCTGTCCCCTCCGGCCTCCTGTAGGACCGCCAGGACGTCAGCAGCCTCCTCCCACCCCCTGGAGCCCTCCATGTCCTCTGGAGGCTTTCTGCAGCGGCCGGAGGCTTTCCCGATGCCCAGCTGCTGTGGCTGATGTCGGCCTCCCTCCCGGCCGCCGGCGGACCTTCGCGGCCGGCTAGAGGCAAGTGACGCGCTGCAGGGATTGCCGGGGGAGGGCCGTCCCTGCCTCCCATCTGACCCGTTTGGTGGCTGGCTCAGCTCCGGACCATGGGCAGCATCTGGCTGTTTGGCTGGCTGCTCCGGTCCTGGCTGGCCGCTCCGGTTCACCCCCCCCCCACCGGTGAATGGCAAGCTCCGGTCCTGGCTGGCTGCTCCGGTTCACCCCCCACCGGTGAATGGCAAGCCCTGTGGGGCTTGACAGGTGGCCCCCTCTACCAGGGCTCCTCCTGAAAGACAAAAGGTCATGGGGGAGCATACACTGCCTCAGGCTCCATTGCCTGGCTTTCCTGGGCAACGGCGGTGAAACGCCCACACCAACTGGGGGTCATGGACGTCCTCCTTCCCCACACATGATGCATCAGAGAGGGGGTACCCCTTCCACCTGACCAAGTATTGCACTTGTCCGTGGCAGGTTCGGGAATCCAGTATCTCTTGTACTTCATAGTGCGCACCTGAGACTGGTCCTGGTGCTTCAGCTAGAGATTTAGGAGGGGAACCTTGGACTAATTTCAGCAGGCTCCCATGGAACACAGGATGTATCTTCCCTAGGAATTGGGGTAACCGTAATTGTACGGTTACTGGGTTAATCACCTGGACTATTTGGAAGGGACCTATATACGTGGGACCTAGCTTTTTGCAGGGTACTCCTAACCGTAGGTACAAAACATGCACAACTATAACAGAGATAAACAAGTGTCACATCAAACAATGCAATTATGAGATGAACACAAATACATAGTTTGAGGATCAATCTTCCAGTTTGGTCTTCTTCAGCAACAGGACCAGGTCAGTGATTGGCCTGGTGTAAAGCCTTTTCATGAGAGTCTTTGAGTCATGATCTGGACTTCAACTTGACGAACTAGTCCATCAGAACTGGGTAGGGCCCGATGCACAAGTCTCATGAGCCAATAGTTCTGGTATCTGCTCTTGTCTCTCAGCAAGAACAGCTCTCCTTCCTGTAGGAGAAACTGGAACCAAAGGAATTTCTGGATCAGAAAAACTAGAACCCAAAAATTCTCAGGAATAGAGGAAGCTGGAACCACAGGATACTCAGGAACAGAAGAAGCTGGAACCACAAGATACTCAGGAACAGAAGAGACTGGAACCACAGGATACTCAGGAACAGGAGAAGCTGGAACCACCAGACGAGCAGTGGTGATGGCTGCTACTTTTGTCATGAGGGTAGTGAGGACCTCATGTGTGGGTGTGGGTGTCTTTGTCGACATAGAGTCCATGATTTTGTGGGGTACGCCAATCATGCATTCCCACGCTTCTCCCATGTGGGTGCATGGGGAGGATAATTTTTGGCCTTCAGGCATTTGTCAATTACTGGGTCATGACAAATGCCTTCAATAGTCTGCCAGCCCCTCCACCAGCCCGGCTGCTGCCCCCAGGCACCCCTCTTCCTCCCAGCTCCTGCCCGAGCCGCTTTGGGGGCAGTAGGAGGAAGGAGAGAAGGACGAGAAAACTGCTGCCGCCACTGCTGGCTGAGCTGAGCTGCGGCGCCAAGCCGGTCTCCATGCCTCCTGGTTGCCCGGCCGCGCTCTGCCCCCGGCCACCCTCCGCACCGTGTGGGAGTCTCCCCCGCACCACCCAGCCCACCTCCCTCACTGTTGAAGGCTGCCTCGGCCCTCTGGTGCCTGGCGCGGCCATGGGGCTGCCGGGCAGAAGCGGCTCCTTCCTGGCTTGCCAGGCTCTGGGCCTCAGAAGCAGCCAGGGGGTGGGGAAGAGGGCGAGGTGGCGGCGATGCCCGCATGTGCGTCGGAAGCCAGCCGTCTGGGCTGGGAGGGGAGAAGCAGCGCCTTCCGAGCGGGAGCTGGTGCTCTGGCTGCACCCCTCTCGCGTGCGATGGGCTGCATGGCGTGGAAAAGGGCTCCCGCGACCCCACCGCTGCAATGGCTGGAGCGGCGGTTGGCGGGTGTGAGAGGGTGGCCGGTGGCTCCGAGGCGTGTGGATCCTCCACGCGACTTCTGAGGCCCCGGAGGTGCTGCCGCTTGGCTCTCCACCAGGCTCTCCGCCAGAGCCTTCCCCCCTCCCCGGGCAATTGTGCGGAGCTGCTTGTGCGTCCTTGGCAGCGCCTCCCCCCTTCAATCTCCTTCCTTCTCCATCTCCTTCCTTTCCCCTTCAATCTTCCTTCCTTCCTTCCTTCCTTCCTTCCTTCCTTCCTTCCTTCCTTCCTTCCTTCCTTCCCCCTTCAATCTCCTTCCTTCTCCATCTCCTTCCTTTCCCCTTCAATCTTCCTTCCTTCCTTCCCCTTCCCTTCCTCCCAACATTTTTGAGCAAGGAAGAGTAAGCTTCTCCATCGAGCATTGCTATATTGTTTTTGTGATTAATCACTATGCTTTAATTATGTTCAATTTGTAACAATGAAAATACACCCTGCATATCAGATATTTACATTACGATTCATAACAGTAGCAAAATTACAGTTATGAAGTAGCAACGAAAATAATTTTATGGTTGGGGGTCACCACAACATGAGGAACTGTATTAAAGGGTCGCAGCATTAGGAAGGTTGAGAACCACTGGTCTGGACGGTCATTTTCTCATCCTGTCCGAGGAATTTGCTGAGTGCCTGAGGTTGAACATTGGCATGTTGATCTGGAGCTAGAAGCATATAGCGTTTTGGTCTCTGTGGCATCAGGCTGTCTGGCTAAGCCAAGAGCTCAGGACCTTTTAGCCAGATCAATTCTGCTAACTGTGATGCAAGGGTGGACCGCTTAGCTTGGTCCACAAGGTTTTTATCTGTTGGCACATGTTGCCATTGTTCAGGGCTTGAAGATGTTTCAATCTTTTCTACTCTATTGCCTACATAGACGTAGAAGTGTCTGCTTTGGTTGAAGATGTAGCTCGACACCACCTTGCTGTCTGTGTGTAAGATGATGGACTGTAGCTCAAGGCCTATCGTTTTCGTTGTCAGGTTGGTGAGTTTTATGGCCACTATGGTACCACAGAGTTCTAACCTTGGTACGGTGTGGCCTTGTTGTGTTGATAGTTTTTCCTTTCCAGTGACGAAAATGACGTGAATGTGGCTCTCCCTGCTGTACACTGTGATGTATCCTATTGTTGTGATTACGTGCCAGCCTGTGCTCACAACAGCTGAGTCTGAGGAATCTGAGGAGGAGGTGGAGGAGGTATTTGAAGGGCCATCAGGGGCAGAGGGAGGCTCGGATGAATTACAGGACTCACAGTTTGATGCAGAGCCTGGGCCCTCCAGTCATGTTCCTGATGAAGCTCAGCTGTGTGAGGAGAATGAGTCAGACTCGGAAGAGCCACACCTGATGGACTTGCTAATTGATGCTCGCACACGTCGTCATTTAGCAAGAGAAAATCAGCAGCAATCAATACGACGCCTCCAGAATAAAAGGAGAAGGCGATGAGAGGCAACGCCTTGGGACTGCTGAATAAAGGGAGGAGGTATGGGTGGTGCTGGTTGCTGAAGGCAACCGTTTGCAAAGTGCTTCTTGGAATCCTGGCCTGTTCGTCTTGCTTGTGACTTCTCTTCTGTTTGCATCGTGTTTCCTGTGGACTATTTCATTCCTTTGGACTTGAGTTTTGCTGTTTGTGTTTTGTACTATTTGACAGGTTTGTCACCCATATTAAAAGGGGTTTGTTTTGTTGTAAAGTCTCCAGCCTATTGCATCAGCAGGGGTTTGGTCCTTGTGCCTTTAACAAGGATGGCAATAGGCTGGGATAGAACACCTATGGCTGCAATCACCTTCGTTGACACATCTGAGAAAGCGTACAATTCTTTCTTTTGTACGGTGGCGGGTGAGCTGGAGACATACATGTGTTGCACGTGTATGCTTTGGAAACAACTTAGGAGTGTACTCCACGACTCCCAGTCTTGTTTCTGTTCTGGCGGACGCGGCCTGTCCCAGTGTGTGGTGCTCTGGGAGAACGCGCGTAGCTGCAGAAATTGTTTGTCCTCTATGGACAAGGCTGAGTCATTGTGATTTATACTGATCTGGAACACTGTTGCTTCCAAAACGGGTTTGGTTGTCACAAGCGTGAAGTGTTCTTGACGTGGTTTTAGGTGAGGTGCTCTTCCATTACGAGAATGGAGGTCGTTGAGATATTCACCTGGGTTGGAGTTTGCAGTTGGTCAACACAGACCATTCCTGGGATGACCAATCCAGGATTTAGGAACTGTGAGCTCCCGTCTAACAGCTGGATGTGGAGTCTAGTGACTTTCCTCCCTGCCGTGCTCTGTGGCACAGAGCACGTTGTGAAAGACGTTTCTTTGCTTGGGGTTTCAGTGGGGAATGGTGGGTCGTTACACACTAATGTGCAGTTGACCTTGGCAGGTGCCTCTGGGTGCCTTTTGGAGCCGTGCTGGGGCTCCTCGGTTGAAGGAGGAGTAGAAGCTGCTTGTTGTAGCTGTTCAGAATCTGGATGCAGGGCTCCCGGGTGCTTGTCACTCTTGTTTGGATGACACTTCCCTGTAGCTTTGTAAGCTTTGGCCGCATGTTCCGGAGACTCACAGCATTCGCAGCAGACCTTGTACTCTCCTAAGTCCAACTTTTTTCCCCAGGGTGTTGGAGGATCCAATGGTGCTGTGCAGGATTTGCCGTCAGGCTGGGTTGGTACAGTGTTGAGGTCATCAGGAGCACGATCAGTGGCCTCTTGTTGATCCTCATAAACATTGTTTCCAAGAGCAGGGAAACGTGGCACAGACGGCTGGCATTTTTCTTCAGAATACTTCTTGTTGGGGGTAACTTCCAGTGGTGCAGATGAGGGGCCTTGTGAGTTGGGTCTGAATTCCTCTGCCTTAACATTGAGCTGAGGAGGCCTGACTTCTTGTGTGCTTGCTTGTCGGGGTGGGGGTTCTCATTATTCAGATGGTGCGTTGCCAGCTTCCTGGCTGGTTGGCACATCTGGTGGTTGAGATTCTCCTCCTTGGTCACTTGGCCTCGGGAGATTTGTGGTCAACTGTGCCACTTCTACCTGCTCACATTGTGGTGTGTTCTGGTCATCTACGTGGGCCTTGACGTGGCTATCAAGCTTTTTCTGTAAAGTTGCTACTTTCGCGGCTGCTTCCACTGCTTTCTGTTTGTGCTGTAAAATCTCAAGGTCGGCCTGAGCTTTGACCATGTCTTCCGTTTGCTGTTGCCGTGCCTCTGCCACACGTAGAGCTGCTGCAGCCTGAGCTTTGGCTACTTCTTCCCTTTGCTGTTGCTCTGCTTCTGCTATATGTAGAGCCACTGCAGTCTCCACTTGGGCCATTTCTTCCCTCTGCTGTTTTTCTACTACTGCTGCTCGTACAGCGACTTCAGCTGTTGCGGTATCGATTCATGCTTGTGGGAGTTGAATGGCAAGGATCTCTGCCCTTGAGGCTCGGGATGCTCGGCTGTGACGAGAAGATGCTTTAGAATAACGGGAGGCGCCTGTAACGTGAGATTGTTGTGACACGCTGGAATGCACCTGGGATCGTGGCGAGCTATGGTGAAAGGGTGATGCTTTGTTAGAGGCATGAGAGGGGGCCACATGTGATCGCCGGGACGGTGCATGCTTGTGACAGGAAACCTCGGATTCGGCCCTCTTGGTAGGTACGACTTTCACGGGAGGCTCGGCCTCCAGGAGGTGTTCTATACTCTCTAGAAACCTTTTACGTTCCTTGTTTTTTAGCTTGAGGCTTTGCATCAAGCTATCGAGCGTTGGTTCTCCTAGTTGCGACTGGATCCTTTTAAGACGGCGTTCGGAGTCTGTCCATTGGAAGAAAGCTTCTTCCCTATCCTCTTCCAATGAGAGCATGCATTCTAGGGAGAGCTCCTCTGTAGGCACTTGGCAGAGTTTCTGTAATTTCTCCCAGTGCCTTTCATGGCGGTCATGGATGGTAACCCATTTCTGCGACAGGTTCGACCGCATGGCTTCAGTAAGCTTTCTTTGTTGCCTCAGATCATAGGGTTTCTGAGATGTCTCTGGCCTAACTGAAGCTTGGACATCAGCTTCTGTGTACCAGTCAAGGTTGGCTGGTTGCAGCATTTCTCCTTGGCTGGCTGTTTGGAGTGGCTCACCAAGGCTGGTTGGTTGAACCAACTCTTCTGAATCAATGGGACATTCCTCCATGGCTAGGACAGGCTCAGAAAACTTCCTAGTTACTTTGAAGCGAATTCAGTGAACTTCGCTCTTTGACAACCAGGGGTCACTATCTGGGTAGGCACTTCAGGGAAATTCCTTCCTTGGCTGCCAGGGTACACTGTTTGCATGGTTAGAGACTTCAGCAAAGTTCACTCTTTGACCACGAGGGGGCACTGTTTGCGTGCGTGCTTCAGCAAAGTTCACTCTTTGACCACTAGGGGTCTCTGTGCGTGATTAAAGGCTTCCATGAAGTTCCTTCTTTAACCACTAGGGGGCACTCTATCTGGGTGGACACTTCAGGGAAATTCCCTCCTTGGCCACCAAAGTACCTTTGCATAGGTAAATGCAAGCCTGGTATTTGCAGATCAGCCACCGGGATGCTCTGTCTGTCTGCAGAGGCACCATTAGGGGTCATTGCTTGCATGGGTGGAGACTTCAAAGAAGTTCCTTCTTTCACCCCCAGGGTACACTATATCTGGGTAGGCGCTTCAGGGAGATCCCTTCCTTGGCCACCAGGGTATACTTGCTGTGAGGGTGGATGCAGGCCTGCTGTTTCAGGTCACTACTATTCAGTGTTGCTTCTTGGTATCACTTGGAGAAAAATCAGCCAAATTCTGTCTTCTTAGAGCCACGTTACAAGCTGTTAGCCTCCTGGAGATTACTGAGCTCTGACTGGCTCCTAGTAAATATCCACCTGGGCTGTAGCCTTGTGACAATAACAAAGATTAATTTGCTGCTTTATATCTCCTTAATTTGCACTCAATTGAGGCACCACTAGGGGGTCACTGCTTGCATGAGTGATTACTTCAGGTGAAGTTCACTCTTTGCCCACTAGGGGGTGCTGTTTGCTTGGGTTGGTGCAAGCCTATTTGCAGATCAGCTACTGAGGTGGGAGGTGCTGCTACTCCAGCAGGGCTATAAGGCTGAAGGCCTGTAGTGTAATTTTTAAGGAATTACTTTGCCTAAGTCAAAATTCCAACTTGGGTCTTAAAAACTTGTAGTCATAATGATTAGCATTGCAGAACCAAGATACTTTTACATAAACTGTCTGGCTTAGGCTATTTGCAGACAGTTGAAGTCAGGCTTTGTTAGCAGGTAACATAAATGTGGGTTTGCTTTGGAACAATCTTCAACCACCACCACCACCACCACCCCCCCCGCCGCCCAAATTCTTTTAATTCCAAGAGAAAGGGGGAGAGAGTCAGTTTTGTTCCACCAGTTGCTGGGTTACTATAACAACAAATTGGTTTATTACTTTCCTTAGTAACAAATTAGCCTGTTTGCTGAGTTGTGAGGCCAGTGAATACGTGTGACTTTTTAAACAAAGGGAAATCAGCATTCTCTGGCAAGCTGTTTCAGCCAGATGAACAAACAGATAGATTGTTGCTTTGCAAATTATCAGGCAGGGAGACTTAAACATATATGCTGGCCTTTCATTGAAGAGAAATTAATCTTTGTAGCCACTTAATGAAGATATATCTAGACACATAAAGACATATCTCTTTCCACTTTGAAATGCTGTGTTGTTACGCAAAGAAGCTGGCTGTTTTTTCTCAGTAACACATTCCTTAGACATGTAAGAAATTCTGGCAATGAGATGCAATGAGCAGAAACGTTTGGGGGGGAGGCTGCACCCAATTTTAACTCTTTTACTTCTGATTTCATGCAACAGAAAATCAAGTCCTTTTACTTCAGTTAAGCAAAGTGTAGAGAATTTTCATAATCTTTTAGCAAAGAGAGAAACATGCAATACTATTGTTAGAAGTAAGTCTTCATCCTGGTTCATCCAAGCCAGTAATAAATAAGCAACATGGCGACTGCTTTGGGAAGATGGATACAGTTTATTGAAGAAGCAGAAAGATGGTTCTTGCAGGAAAGAGCAGAGGAGAGAAGGGCTGAGTACATGGGCAGTAGGTTTTTATACCCTCTCTAACCTTTTGTTTGGAAGTTTCCTGTTCCTGTGGCATGAACTTTGAGGCTATTTCCTGTGTCACGTATTCTGACCTGAGCCTATGTGTGCCTCTCTGGTATACTTGATGGTAATGGGTTAGTCCTATTATGTGCCAAAAGTCATATCCTGCTTCCCTGGGGCTGGGCTAATGACTTAGAGTTTGGGTGAGGTATGCAGATTTTAAGTCCCTTTGTCTTCTTGAGTTCCCTGGCTCCAGCCTTCCTGATGGTTTTACATTTGCATTTGTATAGGGCTGGCTCCTGCTTGGGGACAGAGAGATTTGAGGGCAGGTTTCTGCTTTTCAAAAAATGCTTTTAAAAATCCTTTTGGAGAAAAATATATTTTCCTGCCCTTTTAATATTTCCTTCTCTGGGGCTAACTTCCCTCACTTCTTTACTGTAAAATGTTGGCTGGCAAAAAGAGCACTTTCTTAGAGCAGACATAGAGAATAATGTTTTTACTAGCAAGGGTGCATCTGTTTTCACTTCATCCAAGCAGGACATAGAGGATTCTCATTAACTTTTTACTGTCCTGCCCACGCATATTGAATGCTTCACTTTCCATGTGAGACAAGCAGAAGTTACTCAAATGAACAGATCAAAAAAGGATTACTTTAATTCACAGGTATTCTCAATCAATAACTCACGATTACAGCTGAGATACGTCCGGAATACAATGGTAATCGGGATCCATTTCATTAGGTAAAAAGTTAATGGCTTTTCTCCATCCTGCATACAAATCACATGTTTATGGCACGGAGCTTCCAAGCCATGCGGCTGGAAGCCATGCGGAGAGATGATACCAAAAGGCACAAAGCCAGGAAGTACAGTCATAAACTTTTAAACTCCTCCCACTTAACTAGCTAAGCTATAACTACATTACCCATAAGCCATCTCTTAAGAAAACAGCGTTTAACCCTTTAAATGCCAAACATTCTAACATACAGTTCTTAAGCTACTGGCTGGTCCAGCACAATATCCCTGTGTGGTAAAGGTACTGAGAATTAATCTCAGAATTACTGACTGTAACCTTTGAAAACTCCTTGAATGCCAGAGAAGTGCCAGAAAACTGGAGAAAAGCTAACATTTTAACTATCTTTTAAAAAGAAAAAAATGGACCTAGGAAACTAAAGAACAATCAGCTTTTCATTAATACCTGGAAAAATCCTAGAAAAGATCATCAGGCATTTGGGTTTTCATTCATTCATTCATTCATTCAATGTATTGGCCAGAACACAGTAATTACTAAAAGCCAGTAAGAATTTGTTAAAATATTGTGAGAGGTAAAAATATATATACAAATATATAGCTTAGAAATTGCTTAATGACATTTAATCTTCATAATCTTAACTAAAATTTAAGGAGTGAGTTTATCAATTATAAAATGGAGTAACTTAGGCTTTTAATTTTAGGGGCTTTGGCACATGCAAGATAAGCTGTTGTGGTTTATATAAGTAGGTTAACAGAAGCTAGGCATAACCGCAAGCAGAGGAAACACAAAAATAAAGATTAGAGCTTATGCTAAGCTAAAGGTCATGGTTAAACAGTTAAACAATGCAGGTACAACAGGTGTAAGGGGCCTTTTTCCTGGGAGGGTATGAACAAAATTTGTTATGTTTAAGCATTCGGATTAGCTGATCGGGGGGGGGGGGAAGCAGGTGGGCTTGAGTGCGATAGGGGTGGGGGGAAACCAGTGTCGTGAAAAGGGTATAAATATGTGATTTTAACAATTATTGGTGTGGCTGGATCTCCTGCGAGAGACTAAGACCACCAACTTTTGCAAAAGTTTAAAATCTCAATAGAACTCTGTTCCTGGAATCCCAAGTTAGTATTTGAATTCATTTTTAAAATTCTGAGCAAAATGCTCCAAACAACTTGGGGGCTCGTCCTGGGATACCTAAACGGTCCCCGGACCCCAGGGGTCGCCGCTCCCATAAGGAACAGGTGCAACATCGATTTCGAAGGTTTGCAGAGGGCGACGACAACCAGCCCGGCACCTGTGAGGAACAAGATGCCAAATAGCAGATTCCTGGAAGCAGAGTTGATAAGGACATTCCAGAAAATGAGGAGGAGGGGGGAAGCAGAGTGAGATAGGAAGCTTCTGAAACTGATAAGGAGGTGGGTCCTATATCCAATGCTGGGAAACTCTGTGCACAGACCCAGGTAAGAAAATAAAGGATTTTTCACATTTACCTGGGCGGCTGGGTGGGTAGGTCAGTCTGAGTCTGAGATCTGTGAGAGTGTGAATGAGACAACACGAGGGCCATTAGGGCTGGCAAGGCGAAATGAGTGTGGACTCCTGAGTACACGTTTCCATACCTCCGTGAGGAGATTGGCCAGAAAAGGAGGAAGTGATTTGATGAAGCAAAACGTGGTCTCACTAGATTGGTCAGGACTTGAGGAGTGAACGGTAGTCACCCATGGATAATAGACCTTCCAAGAGGAGCTGTGATGATCGAAAGGAGGTGAAGGAGGAGATGGCTAAAATTTCCATACACCCTAACAGTCCCCTTGGCAAGATTCTGGTCGGATGGAAGAATCCTCCTTATCACAGGATGGTAAAAGATTTAGATAAGAATTTAATGATTCAATACTGTTATTTTATATAGATGAAGGGACTCAATGACCAAGGTTAGGAAGTTTTAATTACTTTATGTGTCAGTCTTTATATAATTATGTGTTAAATAAGAATGATAAAACTCCTGAGGAAATTAACTATGCAATAATCTGGACACCAGATAAATGGCCTCCAGAGATTGATTATTTATTCCTCAGTCAAGGTAAACAACCAGCTGGAGACTTTGTGTTAGAAAATAAAGAAGGTAATGCAAATGAAGAAGGGGATTATGTACAATTGAAATGGAATCCACCCCCACCATATAATCCTAATATTAGTAAACTTCCTTTTAAAGAGGAAGATGGACAAAATAAACAAGTGTTAGAAGACTTATCAGAATTGAAAACTAAATTGAATCAATTGCAAGGGAAAGAAGAAATCATAACAAAAATTGTTTAAATATGCAACCCATAAATCAGTTCCCATTAAAGGAAGTGGCTAGTGGAATGAGACAAGGGGTCCCTGTTACAGTATAGGATATATCCAGGAACCTTTGAGAAGTAGTGAAGTGACAAAGTTTAAAAAGGACATGAAAAATTTGATAGAAGACCCATTAGGGGTGGCTGAACAGTTTGATAATTTATTAGGGCCAAATATATATACTTGGGATGAACTAAATTCTATCCTAAATATTGTTTTTAATCCAGAGGAGCAGCAACTAATCAGGAATGCTGCCATTAAAAGTTATAATGATAGGAACGCTCAAAACCCTATAGGAGATCAAAAATTCCTACTGGCCCGCCCCAACTGGAATAACAATACTCCTGCTGATCATCAGAATATGGAGGAATTAAGGACTATGATTATAGAGGGGATTAAGTTATCAGTCCCATGATCCCAAAATGCTTCCAAAGTCTTGGAAGTGACTCAGAAAAAGGATGAATCCCCCTCAGACTTTTTAACTCGTCTTAAAGACACTATGAGAAAGTATTCTGGAATGGACCCAAATGCTGACACAACACAAGCCCTTTTAAAACTAAATTTTGTAACAAACAGTTGGCCAGACATAAGTAAGAAATTACAGAAAATAGATGCCTGGAACACAAAACCAATGAATGATCTGTTAAAAGAAGCACAGAAAATATATCTTAGAAGGGATTTGGATACTCAAAAAAGACAGGGAAAGATTATGGTAGCAAGCATGAGGGAGGTGGTTAGACAAGAGAAAGAATTGGACAAAGGAAAATGGCAGAAAGAGAAGAAACAAGTAAAGTTTGGGCATCAATCAATTAGAAGATGGCAATCACCGGCAATACCTTTAGGCACCCTGACTAAATTCAAACATACACCCACACAAGAGGCACCGCCACGAAACGTACCAAGGAAGTGTTTTGGGTGTGGTCAGGTCAGCCATTTTAAGAAAGACTGTCCTAAACAAAGACATGAAGAGAAACTCTATCAATTAATGGAGGAGGAAGAGGAGGATTAGGGAAGTCAGAGGCTCTTTTTTGAGGGATCCCACCAAGAGCCTTTGATAAACTTAGAGGTGGGATCCAAGAAACAAATAATGACCTTTCTTTTCTTTTTTTTTTTTTTACAAATTTTATTTATAATACAGTTAAAAACAAATAAACATTGGATTTGACGTGACATTCCAGTATATACATTCTTATCAGATTATTCCACTTTTTACAATCAATTCTTCATCTCTACATATACATCTAAGTTTTATATACAATACTTGTTCTAAAATAACATATATTTCTATCTTAACATTCATCTTTAATCCCGACTGTCCTCTTCAAATTCCTCCAGCGGTAAAATTTATCCCAGATTTCATAATAAACTGATCCACATTTATCTTTTAATATCATTGTGAGCCTGTCCATTTCCACACATGCTAATATTTTATGTATTAACTCTTCCTCTGTGGGAATTTCCTTGCTCTTCCATTTTTGCGCTAAAGCAAGCCTAGCTGCAGTCAGGATGTGTAGCAGCAGGTAGATTGTTCCCTTGAAATAATGACCTTTCTTATCGATACTGGGGCATCTAGAAGTTCACTGTGGCAACTACCCCTTGGAGATGAATTATCTTCTACAACTCTTCCTGTCACTGGAATAGAAGGTCAAACTAAATGTGTACAAAATACCCAATTAACTACCCTCTTAAAGCCCCAGTCTAAATTAGTATTATTTACTGAATTTCTGTATATACCTGAAGCAGAAATGAATCTATTAGGAAGGGATTTACTGTGCAAAATGGGATTAAAAATTAAGTTTCCAAATCATTTGGGATTGTATAAACTTCACAAGGGAAGATGAACAACAAATAGATCCTATTGTGTGGGTCCAAGAAGGAAACAGAGGAGGATTACAAATAACACCTCTCAAAATAGAATTAAAAGAAGGGAGTGAGCCTGTTAGACAAAAACAATACAACATCTCCTTGGAAGGAAGGAAAGGCTTACAACCAGTAATAGACACTTTATTGAAGGATGGCTTATTAGAGCCAACAATGTCACCCTTCAATACCCCAATTCTCCCTGTAAGGAAACCAGATGGCAGCTGGAGGATGGTGTGTGATTTAAGACTCCTAAATAATGTTGTGGTAACCAGGCACCCAGTTGTGCCAAATCCATATACATTATTGGGACGAATTCCTCCTAGACATCCATGGATCTCTCTCTCTGCCTCTCTCACATACACATGTGCTGCGTCGGGGAGGTGGTGTGCAGGCAGCTGAGAGAGCAAACTCACAGATCGGCTTCGTGGTCTATTCTTGCCACTTCCCCTCCCTAAAATCCAGCCAATAATAGAACTCATTGGATTGAATAGGAAGATAAGAGGAATTGGCATGAGTTGAAATTAAAAGGCCGAGTCAACTCCCCCCCCCCCAATTATTTTGTTGGAGACGTGGAAAGTGTTTCATGTTTCTACTTCCTCTCATCTGCTCTTTTATAATTTAATCCAGCCTTACCCAAACTAATGTCTTTTGGGTGTCATGGATCACAGTTCCCATAATCCTGTGGCTATGCTGGCTAAAAATGCAATGCCTTATTTTCTCTGCAGTATGCACCTAGGACAGGGCTTTTCAGCCTTTTTACCGATTGTACCACTTTTAGAATATGGCAATATTCAAGTACCACCAGTCGCCTAGCAAGGTGTCAAAAACTTGACCCCCCAAAAAAACAATGAAAAAAAGTGATAAAGTACAGGTAGTCCTCTCTCATCCCTTTTAATATAATCTCTTCCCACACCCCCTTTAATATCTCTTCCCCCACGCCCTTCTATATCATCTCTTCCCTCATCCCCTTCAATATCATTTCTTCCCCCACCCCCTTCGAAATTAAATGTTTCTGAGAAATCCAGGATGGTTTACAAAAAAAACTCTCAAAGACAGCTATTGTAAAGCATCACAAGCACTGCTTAAAACAATATTAAAAGTGTGAATTTTAAGAAAGAAAACTATTAGTAGTAATTTACTTAGTGCTGTTTGACCATAAAATGTGGTGTTCTACATATGCTTGGCTGAACAGTGTTTGGAGTTGCCTCTAAACGGGTGTCGGGCCGTGGTGAAGCCGTCCGATTAACTTACCTGCGGCAGCGAGGCATCCAGTCCCCGGAACGGCGTCTGGCCGGCCCGACATTCAGCTGGTTGACGCGCATGCGCAAGAGCCGCTCCGACGTCCAGCTGGTACTGCTGGAGCTGCACATGCGCAAATGGTGCTCCGAATAGCACAGCGCATGCGCAGATGGCAAAAACAACGAAATCTGCGCAATCCTCGTACGTGGACACTAGGCTGAGGCTGTCCTCACTAATGGAACCCACGAGGCTGCCGAAGCGTCAGGAAGCCGTCGAAGCGTCGGGAAGCATCGGGAGGCGGCAGCTGAAGGTCTGGATAATCGGATGGATGGCCATATAGGGGGTGTTGGGCGGTCCGGAAGAGGGTGGTGGGCATGGGTGGTAGCGTGGGTGTGGGCTAGGTGGGGTTTTAGTAACTTGTATAAAGAGGCTATGGATCCAAGGATTGTCAGTGCTGACTTTATTCCGTTTGTTATTCTGCAATAAACTGGATGTTCTCCGTTCCTGACGAGGTGGTTTTTTTTCGACTCTGTTGAGTGTGTGTCAAAGACGGGGTAACAACGGGTGAGGGATGCACCGTTCATATTTTCCTTGGAAGAAAGTTGTATAATTGGGGTGCTGTCTCTGAGAAGTCTCTGCTCATGGCCACTGTTCTATAAACCAAACCAGGGGGACCATCTGGTCTAAATGGATGGTAAACATAGATGATTAGGGGGCTGGAGGCTAAAACATATGACAAATGTTTGTGGGAATTGGGTGTGTCTAGCTTAGTGAAAAGGACTAGGGGTGGTGACATGATAGCAATGTTCTAATATTTGATGACTGCCACAGAGAAGAATGGATCAACCTATTTACCAAAGCATCAGAAGGCAATAATAGATGGAAACTAATCAAGAAGAAAATCAGCCTAGAACTAAGGACTTGTGAAAACAACTAACCAGTAAAAAGGCTTGCCTTCAGAAGTTGTGAATGCTCCATCGCTGGAGGCTTTTAAGTAGAGATTGGATATTCCATTGTCTGGAATGGTATACATCCCCTGCTTGAGCGGGGGCTTGGACTAAAGACCTCAAAGGTCTCTTCCAACACTCTTTGAGAGAAGGAAAGAAGGAAAGAGATGGGAATGAAAAGGAGGGAGGCAGGGAAGGAGGGGATGGATGGATGGAGGGAGGGAGGGAGGAAGGAAGGAGATTGGTATAAGAGGGAGGGAGGGTCTGAGGGAAGTCCTGCCTTAGCACTTGGCCACCAGCAGCCCTGTTGCCCTTTCGCCATCCCCTGGTGGTTTCCCATCCTATTGCTGAGGATGCTTTGGTTACAAAGCCAGGTCTCCTCACATGGAGAGGGAGTGGGCCTCCCACGCACTTTGCCCTCCTGCACCCACCATGAGCAACCTGGCCAAGGAGAGCGAGCACATAAGCAGTAGCCTTGAGGAGGAGGCAAACGCAGCTGGGCAACCCCTCAGGGAAGTGCGGCTAGGGTAGGCAGGGCTGTGGGGTCCTGGTGCCGTGGGAGCTCAAGGGCCAGGCTGGGCGCTTGACCTCCACTGCCCAGGGCTACAGGCAGTCTGTGCCACCGTCCAGGGGCCCCCTGCATGGCCTGAGGCTCAGTAAGGCTCCTCCAGTGGACCATGCCCCGGCGCTCACCCCGGTCCCACCCTCCCTCCGCCGGAGACCCTCAGATCCGCATCAGTCCTGCCCAGGCCCGCACAAGTGACTGACGTGATGCCGAGCTGGCCATAGCCATGCTGGCCACGCCCACCCAGTAGGTCATGCCCACCCATTGGGCCACGCCCATGCCAGCCACACCCACCCAGTGGGCCATGCCCATTCGACACCTGACAATAAATAAGTGGGGTTTGGGTTGCAGTTTGGGCACTCGGTCTCTAAAAGGTTCACCATCACTGATTTAGCAGATCAAGAAGCTAAAGTAGCTGGATGCCAGGATCAAGAAGTCTTGATGTTGGTAACTCCAGTATTGAAAGAGGAAGTTTTACCATTTTTAGTGAAAAAGAACACGTTTTGCTGGAAATGGGGGCACATAAAAATGAGAAAGGGAAATGGGTGTTGCCTGATGGAAGGCAGATGTTAAATAAACCCCTAACACAGGAGGTGATCAAAACACTCCATGAGGGATCTCATTGGGGAGCTCAAGCTTTGGTAGATGTGTTCTTGAAGAAGTATGGATACAAGGAAGTTTATACAGTTGCAAAACAAGTAACTGAAGGATGTTTACTTCGTAAGAAAGTAAACAAGCAGGCATTAAGGAGATCAGAGATGGAAGGGAGACCTCCTGCATTGAGACCATTTGAACATATACAAATAGCTTATACTGAACTGCCACCTAGTGGTCGAATGGAGTATTTACTGGTCATGGTTGACCATTTAACAGAATGGGTGGAAGCTTTTCCCACAGCTGTAGCCACAGCCAATACTGTAATCAGAATCATATTAGAGCATATTATACCAAGGTATGGTGTAGTGAATGTAATTGATAGTGATCAAGGGACTCATTTTACATCTAAAATATTACAAGAGGTGATGGAGGCATTAGGAATCAAGTGGTAACATCATGTTTCGTGGATGCCAATGTCGAGTGGCCACATGGAAAGAGCTAATGGCATATTGAAGGAACAACTGACCAAATTAATGATGGAATTAAAAATGCCCTGGACCGAGTGTTTATCCTTAGCACTTCTTAGACTTAGGACCAAACCACGAAAAGACATTGGTCTATCACCTTATGAAATGTTGTTTGGACTACCTTACTTGGGAACTTTAGAAAAAGGAGAAGGGATTGAACTAAAAGATAGGAATATTAGAAAATATGTCTTTGATCTGTCCAGATATTTATCTGTTCTCAGGAAAAAAGGAACTACTGGCACAGACGCCCCCACTTGACTTTGTGGTGCATCATTTCCAGCCAGGACAGTGGGTATTAATCAAAACTTGGAAAGAGGAGAAACTTCAACCCAAATGGGAAGGACCATTTCAAGTACTCTTAACCACTGAAACAGCAGTCCATACAAAAGAACCCAGTGAGAATCCTCTGAAATTCAAAATTTGCCAGTGTTTTAAATGACATTAAATGCAATTGAAATAGGAGGATATATGCACACTGGAGGATTGGTTGTTGTATGGTTGTTGGTTATGTTCTTCTTTTGCAGGGAAGATTGGATGTCCATGCTGCTATTTGGCACACCACAACCAGAGGAAATTGAACTACCAATCCAGAAGGCTGAACAACTATCTGATCTGCTGGTTTTGTGATTGCAGGTATTGGTGTAAGTGCTGTTGTTGTATCCATTGTTGTAATTGTGTCCTCATTCATGATAACTGTGTAGAAGAGTGTGATATAGTTATAGTTGAAGATCTTTTAGGACCCTGTAGTGCTAATGATGTGGACTTGGATGACCTGGTGGTACTTGAGTGGATTACTGATGGATATGAATGGGCAAGTGAGGAAGAACGACTGTGAATCATGTATGACAAAAACCAAAAATGGAAAACAAATAACCAAAACTCTTGTATATCACACTTTCCTTGAATGTAAAAATGTTACTGGAACATGTGAACACAATCAAACCAGGTATCAAATATGCAATACTAAAGGAAAAAGTGTGTTTTGACCCCCAAGGAGTTAAATACCACAGGATTATTAAAATATGGGCATATAGTAACAATAAACAACAGGGCTACTTATTGGGAACTAATCGGACAACTACAAGATTTAGAAAGGTCCAAATATGTTTTGATGCTTGCAAAGCCATAGAAAAAGGAATAGATACAAAATGTAGATCTCTAAGTTGGAGGCAAGGTTATAGATTAGAAAAGAAGTATGTACACTCAGTACTAAAATGAAGCAGTTTCTCAGGAAGATACGGAGGCAGGTATGAAGATTATTGGTATTCCTCTCAGCCTGGTCCAAGAGAACTACAAAGTAAAAGTAAGAACTGGTTCAATTTAACCTTAGGAGTGAGCAAACCTAATTGTGGTATTGAAGAATGCACTCCTGTTTGTTTTAAATTTTATGATCCTAAGATTGGATCTAAAGAATATGGATTTGGAACTGATGCAACAGGTATTGATCCCCATACGTCAATATACATACAGGTAACTCAAGAAAACATAACTCCTTTTAAATTTTTTTTTTTTATTTTTCCTTTTTCACTTTACAAAAACAAAATACATTTTTTTCCTTAACAGTACTGTGTCCTATATCTCTTACATTTATTTACAATTATTTACATCACTTCTCATACTTTTTTATTCCTCAATTCTAACCAGTTGTAACACTTGTCCCATATCTCATAAAATTCTGTAGCTTCTTTGTCTTTGATTTCCAGAGTAAGTTTGTACATCTCAGCGCATTCTAGTATCTTGTAAATAATCATATCATTTGTTGGTATTTTTTCCCCTTTCCAGCATTGTGCATATGCAATGCGTGCCGCTGTTATTATATGTACAATGATGTGTTGAAGTTGTTTTTTCATCTTTGGGTTAATTATACCTAATAAGAATAATTCGGGTTTAAGTTCGATTCGTTCTTTTGTTATTTCCTGTATCCATCTCCTTATCTGCTCCCAATAAATCTTTGCTTTGGGGCATTGCCACCACATGTGATAGAATGTTCCCTCTTTGTTTTCGCATTTCCAACAGTCCGGATTCATATATTTATATATCTTGGCCAATCTTGCTGGTGTTAAATGCCATCTATAGAACATTTTATATTGGTTTTCTTTATATGCAGTTGACAGTGTTAGTTTGCAATTTATGTTCCATACTCTTTCCCATTCTTCTAATTCTATATTTCTACCTATATTCCTTGCCCATGCTATCATTGGACCTTTTACTATTTCTTCTTCTAATTCTACTTCTAATAAATGTTTGTAGGTTTTTGTTAAAAATGTTCCTTCTTTACCTGTCAATATTTTGTCCAATTGCTGTGGTACCCGACTTATTCCATATTCTTCCATATCTTTGCTATATTTTGATTGTATCTGTAAGTATGGCCACCAATCAATAATTATTCCCTGTTCTTTTAATTCCTCCCTTGATCTGAGCTTTCCTTGATTATCTAATAGTTCTTTGTTGTCTTGTCATCTTTTTTTTTGTCCAGTGTATTTGGGTGGATCATTGCCTCCATCGGTGAGGCCCAATTTGGTATTTTCATATAGTATTTCTTTTTAACCTTTTCCCACGTCCAAATCAGTGCATCTCTTATCTGGTGCCAGTAAAAATATGTGTGACTTCTTATATTTTCCCCATAGAAAGGCATGCCAACCAGCCTGTAAATCATGTCCTTCAATTGTTAAAACCCTTTTATTTTCTAAATTTATCCAATCCCTAATCCAAAGTAATCCTGCTGCTTGGTAGTAAGTTTCCCATTTTGGGAGCCCAAGGCCACCTCTACTTCTACTATCCTGTAACACTTTAACGTTTATTCGTGCTTTTTTACCCAACCATATAAATTTATTAATCATTTTATTTAATTCCTCAAATAAAAAATTCTCTAATTTTATTGGAACTGTCTGAAATAGATATAATAATTTTGGTAGAATATTCATTTTGATCACAGAAATCCTTCCTAACAGTGATAATTGTAATTTTCCCCAAGTCTCTAAATCTTTTTTCATTTGTAATATCAATTTTTTATAATTGTCTTCTTTTATTGAAGAACATCTTATAGTAAGCCAAATTCCTAAATATTTAATCTTTTTTACAATTTGCAATCCCAAATTTTCTTCTAATTTCCTTTTTTGTCTTTCAGTTAAATTTTTTACTAACATTTTAGTCTTTTCCTTATTAATTTTTAGTCCTGCCACTATCCCATATGTTTCTATTTCATTTATTAGGATATTTCCTCTCTCTAGTGGTTCCTCTATAAAAAACACCAAATCGTCTGCAAATGCCTGTGTCTTATATTCTTCTGTTTTAACCTTTAATCCTTTTATCTCTTTATTGGTTCTAATTTGGGTTAGTAGCACTTCTAACGTTAAAATAAAAAGTAGAGGTGACATTGGGCATCCCTGTCTTACTCCTTTATTTATTTCAATTTTCTCTGTGTTCTCCCCATTGATTATCACTCTAGCCTTTTGTATCTTATATATTGCCTTTATCATTTTCTCGAACTTCCCTCCAAATTTCATATCCTCTATCTGTTGGAACATAAACTGCCAATTAAGGTTGTCAAATGCTTTCTGGGCATCTAAAAATATTAATGCTACCTGTTTATCAGGGTGTGCTTCATAATATTCCAGGACATTTAACACCGTTCTTGTGTTGTTCCTAATTTGTCTTGAGGGTAAAAAACCATTTTGGTCCGAATGTATTATTTGATTTAATATTGTTTTCAGTTGTTCCGCAATTATTGTAGTAAAAATTTTATAATCTGAATTCAACAATGAGATTGGCCTATAATTTTTTATCTGTTTGGGGTCAGTACCTTCTTTTGGAATATAAGAGTTATATTTGCTTCTGTCCAGGAATCTGGTAATTTGGCTTTCTCCAACACATCATTGTATACATCTAATAATGTTGTTTCCAAATCTTCATAGAGAGTCTTATACACCTCCCCTGGTAGACCGTCTGGCCCCGGGACTTTATTATTTTTTTGCTTTTGCACTGCGGCTCTTAATTCCATAGCTGTTATTTCCTTATTCAATAATTCTCTCTGTCCTTCTTTTAATTCCGACAAACCATTGACCTTTAAATATTGTTTTATATTCTCCTCCTCTATTTCCTCTTTTTTATATAGTAGCTCAAACTAGTTCTGAATTATTTTCTTTTTATCCATTTTATATTGCAACTCTCCGTTTTCATCTTGCAGTTCCTGAATAAATCTTTTTTCTTTCTCTTTTTTTAATTTATAAGTGAGCCACCTCCCAGGCTTATTTGCATGTTCAAAAAAGTTTTGTTTAGCTACTTTCAATTCTCTTGCCATCTCCTCTTGTTCTACCATATTTAATTTATGTTTAGCCAAAACCATTTCCTCTTTAATCATTTCATCCTGGGGCTCCCTTTGTAATTTAGATTCTAATTTTTTAATCTCTTCCTGAACTATGTTTTGTGTTTGCCTTTTCACCTTATTTTTTCTAGCTGTATAAGCTATCACTATGCCTCTCAAATATGCTTTAGCAGTATCCCATATAATTTGTAGTGATGTTTGTTGTTTTGTGTTTTCTTTAAAAAATAATTCCATTTCTTTCCTAATCCTTATGATAAATTCTTTTTCCTTTAAAATTTGGGCGTTTAGTGTCCACCTTCTCCTTACTTTTTTCTGACCTGTCCAGACTATTTTCAGGGGGTTATGGTCGGCCCATGTATTTGGCATTATTTCTATTGTTTCCAAATCTTGTCCTACCTCCCCATTCATCCATGCCATGTCCAACCGAGACCACGATTTATGTGGATTTGAGAAAAAGGTATATTCCTTTTTTATGGGGTTCCGTTTCCTCCATTGGTCAGATAAATTGAATTCATGTGCCATCTCAAAAAACGTCCTAGGTAGTGTTTTCCGTTTCTTTTTATTTTTCGCATTACTAATATAATCCTTTTTTACATTCACTACTGCATTATAATCTCCAATTATACAGATATTTCCTTGTCCAATTTCTATAAGTTTTTCATGTAAGTTTTTAAAGAATTCTTTTTGATTCTCATTTGGAGCATAGATTGTCACCAACAGCCATGATTTTTGTTCCATTTGTAGTTCTATTATTAGCACCCTTCCCTCTGTATCTTGGTATTTTAATTTGGCTTTAATTCCTTTCCTAATATAGACTGCTATTCCTCTCTGTTTTTGTTCCATTAGTGACGTATATAGTACTCCTAGTTTCAGAAATTCCAAATATTTTCTGTGTTGATCTTTTATGTGTACTTGTAGACAAGCTCTATCTACGTCTTGTTTTACTAATTTTGTTAATATTTGTTTTCTTTTAGCTGGTGCATTTAATCCATTGACATTAATTGATATTAATCTAATCTCCTTTTCCATTATTTTACTTGTGTGTTTGTCTTGTTCTCAAACCTATTCCTCTTTCTTTCCTTTGTCTTTTTACCTCCTTACTTTCTATCTCTCTTTCTCTTTCTTTTAACTCCTGTTGCTGGTCTTCCTGACTTCTAGATTCTAATTCTGATTCTTCTTTACTACTATTCTCTCCTTCTTCCCCTTCTAGCTGTTCATAGAAATCTCTTGCCTTGTCTAAGCTATCTATTTTAATCCTTCTCTCTTGCCATGTTATTAACATCCCCTCGGGGATTAACCATCTGAATGGTATGCTTCTTTTGATTAGATGTACACTGAGAAATCTATAGTCCCTTCTCTGTTCTCTCGCTTTCTTTGGGACTTGTTTTAATGTTTGAATTTCTATGCCTTTGTAAATCATTGGATCTTCTCTTGTAATCTTGTATATTATGTCTCTAACTTTTTTTCTTGCGAATCTTATGTGTGCTTCTCGTGGGAGTCTATTCCTTTGGGTGTAATTAGTATGGATTCAGTACACTTCGTTTATTTCTAACAATACCTCTTGCTTATCCCTTTGTAGAGCTTCAGCTATCAGCTCTACCATAATTGTACCCAAATCCTCTTCCTTATCTTCCACCACATTTTGAAATCTTAGATAGAACGCCGCCCTATCCATTTCCAAATGTATAATTGATTCTTCCATTTTTTTGTTGATTCCCATCAATTTTTTATCTACTGTATCAACTTTTTTCTCTATTTTATCCAATCCTACTTCTACTGTCTGTATTCTTTCTTCATTTTTCTCAATTGTTTGTTGTATCATTTCAATCTTATTATCTAATTTGTTCAGATCCCCTCTCATTTCTATGTGATTCTTGGACATTGTCTCTTGCATTTTTAACATTGTTTCTTGAATAGTTAGTAGAGTTGTCTGCAAGGTTTGCATATTTGACATTATGCTTTGTTTTTCGGTCCCCAACATCCCTTCTATTGTTCTTTGTCCTGGTGGGGATGAAGGTGTCAATACTAGACTTGATATTGTTTTTTTCCCTGTTCTCAATGTTGTCATTTTAATATCCTATTTGTCAACTGCTTTCTATTCTTAATATCTCTTTATTTAGCCAACAACCTAGCTAACTTTACCCTTTTATTCTAGACTTACAATTCTTCTTTCTTCCCTTTTCTAGATCTACATCTGCTTTCACTATACCTCCAGACCTCTCTCCTCCTTCTCCACCCCTCTTCACTTTTTTTCTTTCTTACCTGACACACCGTCTCTCTAGGACTCCAGATTTCTTCTCCTATTTTATGTCGTCAAGCGTCTGTCCGTATGTCCATTCCTGTCTCTCACCACCGTATCCCGTCCTCTCACTGTCTCCTTCACTTTCCAAACTTTCCAAACTTTCAGGTCAATCTCCTTCATTCTCCTCCGCCCTCTCTTTCTCCAAACTTAAACAGTCTCTCTAGGACTCCAAATTTCTATCCGTTCCTGGATGTCAGGAACATTTGCAATAGAAGGGCTGTAGGTTTCACTTTGTAGGAACTGATTTCTGGTTTTCATTTCTAAGTTTTGAAATCTTTCCAACGACTCACCCATAACTCTGTTATCTGT
This sequence comes from Crotalus adamanteus, assembly GCA_039797435.1. Classification (NCBI taxonomy): domain Eukaryota; kingdom Metazoa; phylum Chordata; class Lepidosauria; order Squamata; family Viperidae; genus Crotalus; species Crotalus adamanteus. The sequence continues at coordinate 55,097,921 of CM077935.1, read as the reverse complement.
CCATTCTGCTTTTGAAGTCTTCGCTCTCAGCTGGGAAATCTGCCAAATTCCTCTCCCCCCCCCCCCCCGGCTTGCTGGCTGTCGCTCCCCCCCCACCGCGGAAACTGTTGCAGCCACGGGGCTGGTCTCAGGCAATCTTTCTTTCTCCATAATGAGATCTTCCTCGAAACTTTGCCAGCTCCTTTCAAACATAGAGGCAGCTGATGGAGTTCGGGACCGCAGGTCGTTTGAAAAGAATGTTGGATTCTGGCATGATGTCAGATGTTCCGACTAATGAAGCACTTCAAAGAACTTTCAGGCATGTTTCCTAAAGTCTTTATTACAGAGCTACAAATTGCCGGTCGCCATCATGGACGTTTTGATGCCAGAATCTGACTTCCTCTTGCTGGCATCAAACTTTTCTTGCTAAACCCCTCCCTTATCTTGCAGTCACAAGTCACATTATCCAATTATTGTGAAGGTCAAAAGTTTACTTCCTCTTTCTTTCCCGGGCTTTTTACCCTCCCACTCTAAGCTATGTATTAACCCAGTAAATACCAGACAGTTTTGCATATTGTCAAAGCAAGAATATACAGTATTTGCAGCATTGACATCCGGCCCCCCTTACAAGAAGGACAGATCCTGTAAAGTAAACAAAAGCATATGTTAAGGGTTATCTTTCGGTTTGCTGGGGTGTTTCACATGAAACCTTTTGATCAATCTGTCAGCTTTCACTTCACTAGATTTCACCCAGGTGGCTTCAGACAACAGGTATCCCTTCCATTGTACTAAGTACTGTAGTTTCCCTCTAAAGATTCTGGAGTCAAGAATACGTTTCACTTCATAGTGGGTCTGCCCTGCCACTATGAGGGGCCCAGGCCCTGACAGTGTCACTTTCACCACCGTATTATGTCCTCTCACCGTCTCCTTCACTTCCCAAACTTTCCGCACGTCCAAAACTATCTCCTCCTTTCTCCTCCGACCTCACTTTCTCCAATCTTCCACAGCACACTACTTCTCCGAATTTGAAATAAAGTCTATGTCTCCAAATTTCTTTGTCAACTGTCTGCCCGTCTATCTGTTCCTGTCCCTTTCACCCCCGTATCACGTCCTCTCGTCGTCTCCCTTGCTTTCCCGAATTTCCTGCCCGTCCAAATCTATCTCCTCCTTCCTTCTCCGACCTCACTTTTTCCAGTCTTTCTTAAACTCACTACTTCTCTGTCCTTCTCAGATCGCCATTTTCTCTGCAGTTCCAGCTGTCTGCCTGCCAGTCGTCTCCTTTCGTTTCTCTCCTCCCAATCACTCCGCTGTCTCCTCCGTCACTGTCTCCCGTCTCTCGACCTCTCCTTCCTCAATCTTCTGTCTTCTTCCTCGTTCTGTGCTAAAACGTTCACCACAATACTTTTTTTCTTTTTTTTGTCTCCCTCCTGTTAATCCTCTGGTTGTTTTTAATTTGCTGACTCACAGCTCGTCCCGCTGGGTTGCCGCTTGTGCTGAGGATTCCCTCTCCAGCTGAGCTTCCTTCCAACACCAAAACTAGCAGACAAGTAAATCTTTTAGACTTTTCCATTACTTTGGAATATTTTCATAATTTTTAAACTCACTCAACGACACAGTCAATTAAGTATATCTTTGCTTCCGCATCCTCTGTGGTTTGTCATGGCCTCGAATCTGCCATCTGATGATAGTAGATGTTTTCACGTTGAATTTAAGGGGTTTCCTTTCATCGTAGTGGGTGATTGCTTCTCACCTCACTACTCCCAAGGCTTTGCCCTTTTCGCGCGTAGCCCTCCAGGCTTTCTGCACCTCTGAAGGGTCTCCAAACATGAAAAAATCAGAGTTAGAGGATGGAGACTGTCCTCTTTCCCCTGCACCACCTTGACATCACCACCGGAAGTCCAAGAAAACATAACTCCTAAAGAACATAGGCTTTTCCACTCTTTCTATGAAGAAATGGCAACAACAATTGAGATCCCAATCATAACTAAAAATCTGTTTATTGATTTGGCTGAACGGATAGTAGACTCTCTAAATGTCACTAACTGCTATCTGTGTGGGGGCACTAATATGGGAGAAAAATGGTCCTGGGAGACAAGAGAGATAGAACTCTCTGGCATAGCCAAGATGAATTTCACTTGGACATCATGGGATAGACCTTCTCAGTGGACTACCCAAATGTCTATAATAGGCGAAGTGTCATGGTCCCATCAAAAGAACTTCAAGGCAAAAATTCTTCCTTAAAGAACATTTTATTCAGGAAACAAAGTATCAGCACTACATAGTTGAACCCAAAAACTAAATTCCCTTCCCCCGGATACACAGTAACAAAGTGCAATTCCCACCCCCAATAAGCTGACATAAATCACATTCTCCAATTAGCCTAAAGCGCGGGCTTTCTCCCTAGCTCCTCAGCCTGCCAAAACGTTATCAGCTTGTCCTTGGGTTCCCACAAAGCAGCGTTATTGTTATGGCTAACTGAGCTCAAGCTGTCATCCCAACCCCCCCCTTCTGCACTTGATTTCTAAATACCAGTAAAAGCATGTTAAAAGCAAAGAGAAAATGGCTGCAATTTTCATCAGTTGTCAGAGTGGGAACATCCAATGTTTACAGCGTTGACATCCACCCCCCCCCCCTTACAAAAAGATTAAATCCTGCAATTCAAACAAAATCATAGGTTAGGGGTTGCCCCTTGGTTTATTAGGGTGCTTTTCATAGAATTTACTAATGAGCCTGTCAGCTTTTACATCACTAGATTGTACCCATGTGGCTTCAGACAATGGACATCCTTTCCACTGCACTAAGTACTGTAACTTTCTCTTAAAAAGTCTAGAATCAAGAATATGCTTCACTTCATAATGGGTCTGTCCAGCTACCAGTAGAGGGCCAGGTGCCTTCTTAGGGGGAGGTCGTAAGGTAGAACCCTGAAAAGGTTTCAGTAGGCTACAATGGAACACAGGGTGGACTTTCCCTAATAGTCTGGGAAGCTTTAACTCCACCGTGACTGGGTTAATGATTCTTACAATGGGGAAGGGACCTAGGTACTTCGGTTCCAACTTCTTACTAGGCAACTTAAGTCGTAAATATTTTGTGGATAAGTAAACTTTCCCCCCAACCTGGAATGACCCTTGGGGAGCCCTCTTTTTATCTGCTTGTTTTTTATATGTCTCAGGGAGGTCAGTCCAGTTTGTTTGCTGATAATCCACATAGCATATGAGATACTGCTCCACCATTGAGTTCGCTTTTTCAGCCACCCCATTTGTAAACAGGTGAAAAGCCGACAACAGTCCTTGCGATGAGCCAATTAACTTGAAGAAACGCCTCCAGAATTTGGCCGTAAATTGTATCCCTCAGTCTGAGATTATCCACTTTTGCGCACCATGCAGCCTGGAAATGTGCTTAAGAAACATCTTGGTTAGCTTCTGGGCTGATGGGAGTCCTTTGCAGGCGATGAAATGAGCCTGCTTTGAAAAAAGATCTATCACAGTCCAAATCACTGTATTCCCCTACTTTCAGGTAAATCCACTATAAAATCCATAGCAATTTCTTCCCATGGCTGGGAAGGGTCTGCAACTGGTTGCAATAGTCCAGGGGTTTTTCCTGGAATTCTTTTCATGGTGGCACACACAGCACAGCTCTTGACATAGTTCTCTACGTCCTGTTTCAAACCCGGCTACCAGAATTGTCGACGAACCAGATGCAGTGTTTTTAAATAGCCAAAGTGTCCAGCTTGTTTCACATCGTGACTGTGCTGGAGAGCGTTGAGGTGGAGGGTTTCAGGCAAATACAACTTCCCCCCTTTGTAAGCCAATCCATCCTTGCACGTCAAGGAGGTTTGATTGTCCTTGAATCATCGATCGTTGAGGAGTTCCTGTTTTAGTTTCCTCGCCCCAGGGTCATCGGGGTTTGGAACTCTCGATATGATTGCTTCATTATTCTCTTCATGCTAGCTCTTGTATTGAGGCAATCTGGATAAAGCGTCAGCTAAAAAGTTTTTTTTCCCCAGTATGTACTTCAGGGTGAAGTTAAATTGGTTAAAATACTGTGCCCACCGTACTTGCTTCAGGGACAGCTTGTGGGGAGTTTTCAGTGCCTCTAGGTTTTTGTGATCAGTCCATACTTTGAAAGGCACCTTGCTCCCTTCTAGGTAGTGCCGCCAGTTTAATAGAGCCCAACGAATTGCGAAGGCTTCCTTCTCCCACACTGCCCACCTTCTCTCGCAGTCGGTGAACTTTTTCGAGGTGTAGGCACAGGGCTGCAGGACCCCCCTCATGGTTGTTTTGCAATAGTACAGCTCCGACAGCCATGTTGCTGGCAATCGGCTTGAACCACAAAGGGCTTCCCCGGGCAGAGATGCTTTAGGACCGGCTCGACCGTAAATAGTCTTTTCAGGTTTTTGAAAGCAGTTTGACAGTTCATAGTCCATGTTAGCAGCTGGCCTGGTCGCAGCTTTCCCCCATCTTTGCCGGTTTTTAACAAGTCCGTGAGGGGTAAAGCAATTTCAGCAAACAAGGGGATGAATTGTCGGTAAAAGTTGGCAAACCCCAGAAAGCTCTGAAGCTATTTGCAAGTCTTTGGGGGTTGCCATTTGATTACGGCTCTCACTTTACCAGGATCCATTTCAATGCCCTCGCTGGAAATTCTTTAGCTTAGATAATCCAGTCGGGTCTGATGGAATTCACACATTGATAGTTTAACATATAGTTTAGCATTCAACAATTTCTTTAGCACTTCTCACACTAGCTTCACGTGGTCAGCTATATTCGTGCTGTGTATCAGGATATCATCAAGATACACCAAAACCCCCTTGTACAAATGATCATGTATCACCTGGTTGATCAGCTGCATGAAGACAGCTGGAGCGCCCTGTAGTCCAAATGGCATAACCTTGAACTGATAGCTACCCATGGGACACTCAAAAGCGGTCTTCCATTCATCTCCTTTTCTTATTCTCACTCGGTAATATGCCTCTCTTAGATCCAATTTAGTGAAGATGCTCCCCTTTGCTAGATGGGTTAGTAGGTCCTTCAAGAGGGGGAGGGGGTACTTATTTTCTATGTTTACAGCATTTAACCCCTTATAGTCCATGCAGAGATGAAGCAACCTGTCTTTTTTCTCTTTAAATAACACCAGAGCCCCCAGCTGAGATTTGGCCGGCTCAATGAATCCTCTTGCTAGGTTCTTGTTCACATATTGCTGCAGTTCATCCATTTCGAGGGGGGTCATGGCGTACATCCTTGACTGTGGGATTTTAGCTCCTGGTAACGGTTCAATGGCGCAGTCATTGGGCTGATGGGGTGGCAGGATGTCACATTCTTTCTCAGTAAACGCCTCTGCTAGATCCCGGTATTCACTGGGGATGAGTGGCTCACCTGGATGTGGCAGGGTAGCTATCTTTGCTAACTCAGTAGATGGCCTAGACTCTCCAGTAACGTCGGGCAAATTAAGAGGGGGTTTGGGCCCTATAGGTAATCTCACAGTCCTCATCCTTTTTCCCACCAAATAAAAGGCTTCCATTTGTCTAACCAGGCTAGCCCTAGAATCACAGCCTCAGTCATCTTCGGAGCCACCATGAAGCGAATGAACTCCCAATGCTCACCTATTTCTAAGCATCTTGGTTCTGTCAATTGTGTGACTAAAGTTCCTCCCATTAAAGAGCCATCAGCTTGTTCAAATCATATGGGCTTGGAGAGCAACCTTGCCCGTATACCCATTCTAAGGGCAACTGGCAAGCTAATAACGCACCGGGAGCACCCCGAGTCCACTAGCACTTTCAAATCCACTTGTACACCCGTCTTAGGGACTATGAGTTTGGCAGCAAGATAAAAAGGTGGAACGGGTCGACTCACCATCGGGTCGTTCTTTCCTTCATCGTCGCTGTCATAGGATGGCAGAGCGGTGGCACATGTCCAGCTTGGGCCTCGGTGCTCTTTTGCATGGGTGACGTGACCTGGGCAATGGGTTCTTACATGATCCAGTTTGATTTTTCTTTTGCCAGCTGCTGGGTTGGTTTCTTCCTCACCGGTGTCCCTGATCTGCTTCCCTGTTGGGGGTACGTGATTGGGCAACTTGCTGCTCGGTGCCCATTGTCCACACCTGAAGCATTTGATTGGTGGACCGGCAGGTGGCTTGGGGGATTCCGCGGCCACGATGGCTGGGGATATTCAGGGAGGCGGCCCCCTGGCTTGCTCTGCTTTTGGACCGGCTTCTGGAGGTGGTGGCTTCTTGTAGTGAGCAAGCTTGACGTCTAACCTTACTGCCACCTGATACCACTCCTGCAATTGATTAGGGAAAGCCCGATAGACACAGGTCTGGGAAAGGTGATCATCTAGTCCCTTCTTGAAGTGATGCACCAGGGACTGCTCAGGCCACCTTTCTACCCAACCTGCTACCTTGCGAAACTCTCGTACGTATTCCAATGCAGATCTACCATCTTGCTTTATCTTGTGAATTTGTTTCTCTGCTTTGAGGGCTATGGATGGGTCCTTGAACCTGGCTCTTAATCCAAGGAGGAACAGATGGAGATCCCCCAGTTCAGGCACTTGCTCGTTGTACAGATAGTTTAGCCACTCAGACGCTTCCCCTTGCAGATTGGCCATGACCACGTCAACTGTAGCAGCTGGATTTGGGTAGAAATTGGCATTGCAATTCATGTGGGAACGTACTTGATTAAGGAAGAAGATCAGCTTCTCCGGATCACCATCAAAAGTCGCTCTAAGGGGTGGCGCCATCATGGGCTCCTGCCCCCCCATTGCGGCTGCATTTCCAGTGGTTGTTGGCCTCCCAATGGCTGCTGACCTCCCAATGGTGGCTGCGGCATCCCCAATTGCTGCAGACCCCCCTGCGGTTGTTGCACATTCAGGGGCTGTTGCCAACCCCACTGCTGCTGCGTTCCCACCGGCTGCTGACTTCCTGGCGATGGTGGCTGCAGCATCCCCAATTGCTGCAGGGCCCCCAATGGTTGCAGCACCCCAACCTGTTGCTGTCCGGCCAACAGGTTGCACAGCTGTTGAACTAAACCTTGTTGAACGCTCACATATGGGTCTCCTCCCTGCTTAGGACTCGGGCTTGGGTGGTGCTGGCAGTGATGCACAGTTCTAGTGAAAATTATTCAATATTCAATTGAACGTATGCAAGTGATTTTGGTACAGAAACACCTGAAAAATGGAGAAAAATTACTAATGATGAGAGTAAGAGGTAAACCAAAGAATGATGATGAAGAAGTGAGTTTGTTGCAATTGTCTGAATTGTAACAATTTCTAAAAGGATCAAAAGAGAAGTGGTGGATTGTGAGAGGTAAAAATATATATACAAATATATAGATTAGAAATTGCTTAATGACATTTAATCTTCATAATCTTAACTACAATTTAAGGAGTGAGTTTATCAATTATAAAATGGAGTAACTTAGGGTTTTAACTTTAGGGGCTTTGGCACATGCAAGATAAGCTGTTGTGGTTTATATAAGTAGGCTAACAGAAACTAGGCATAACCGCAAGCAGAGGAAAAAACAAAAATAAAGATAGAGCTTATGCTAAGCTTAAGGTCATGGTTAAACGGTTAAACAATGCAGGTACAACAGGTGCAAGGGGCCTTTTTCCTGGGAGGGTATGGACAAAATTTATTATGTTTAAGCGCTTCAGATTAGTTGATTGGGGGGGAAGCAGGTGGGCTTGAGTGCGATAGGGGTGGGGGGAAACCAGCATCGTGAAAAGGGTATACATTTGTGATTTTAACAATTTTTTTTTAAATTTTATTTATAATACAGTTAAAAACAAACAAACATCGGATTTGACGTGACATTCCAGTATATACATTCTTATCAGATTATTACACTTTTTACCCCCTTTATGGATTACTGCCTTGTCGTGGCGAAGGGGCTTGCGTAACTCAATGAAGCTATAAGCTATGCCGTGCAGGGCCACCCAAGACGGACAGGTTATAGCAGAGAGTTCTGACAAAATGTGATCCACTGGAGAAGGAAATGGCAAACCACTCCAGTATCTTTGCCATGAAAACCCCATGGACAGTACTAAAAGGAAAAAAGATATGACGCTGGAAGATGAGCCCCTCAGGTCGGAAGGTGTCCAATATGCTACTGGGGAAGAGCAGAGGGCTAGTACTAGTAGCGCCAGAAAGAATGAAGCGACTGGGCCAAAGCCGAAAGGACGCTCAGCTGTGGATATATCTGGTGGTGAAAGGAAAGTCCGATGCTGTAAAGATTTTTTCTCCATAGGAACCTGGAATGTAAGATCCATGAATCAAGGCAAGCTAGACGTAGTCAAAAAAGAGATGACAAGAATGAACATCGACATCTTAGGAATCAGCGAACTAAAATGGACAGGAATGGGTGAATTTAACTCAGACGACCATCAGGTATACTACTGTGGGCAAGAATCCCTCAGAAGAAATGGAGTAGCCTTCATAGTCAATAAAAGAATAGGAAAAGCAATACTGGGATACAATCCCCAAAATGACAGAATGATCTCAATTCGAATCCAAGGCAAACCATTCAATATCACAGTAGTCCAAATCTATGCCCCAACCACTGGTGCTGAAGAGGATGAAATTGACCGGTTCTATGAAGCCCTACAGCACCTTATAGAATTAACACCAAAAAATGATGTCCTTATCATCATGGGGGATTGGAATGCTAAGGTAGGAAGCCAAAAGATAACCGGAATAACAGGCAAGTTTGGCCTTGGAGAACAAAATGAAGCAGGGCACAGGCTAATAGAATTTTGTCAAGAGAATACGATGGTCATAACAAACACTCTTTTCCAACAACCCAAGAGACGGCTCTACACATGGACATCACCAGACGGTCAACATAGAAATCAGATTGACTATGTACTCTGCAGCCAAAGATGGAGAAGCTCTATACAGTCAGTAAAAACAAGACCAGGAGCTGACTGTGGCTCAGATCATGAGCTTCTCGTTGCAAAATTTAGGCTTAAATTGAAAAAAGTAGGGAAAAGCACTAGGCCACTCAGGTATGAACTAAATCATATTCCTGATGAATATACAGTAGAGGTGACAAATAGATTTAAGGAACTGGATCTGATAGACAGAATGCCTGAAGAACTATGGATGGAAGTTCGCAACATTGTACAAGAGGTAGCAACTAAAACCATCCCAAAGAAAAAGAAATGCAAGAAAGCAAAATGGCTGTCTCAGGAAGCTTTGCAAATAGCTGAGGAAAGAAGGGAAGCGAAAGGCAAAGGAGAAAGAGAAAGATACACCCAATTGAATGCAGAATTCCAGAGAGTAGCTAGAAGAGATAAGAATGCCTTCTTAAATGAACAGTGCAAAGAAATAGAAGAAAACAACAGAACAGGGAGGACCAGAGATCTCTTCAAGAAAATTGGAGATATGAAGGGAACGTTTCATGCAAAGATGGGCATGATAAAGGACCAAAATGGCAGAGACCTAACAGAGGCAGAAGAGATTAAGAAGAGATGGCAAAACTACACAGAAGAACTATACAAGAATGAGCTTAACATCCCAGATAACCACAATGAGATGGTCATTAACCTCGAACCAGACATCCTAGAATGTGAAGTGAAATGGGCCTTAGAAAATCTGAGCAACAACAAAGCTAGTGGAGGTGACAGTATTCCAGCTGAGCTATTCAAAATCTTAAAAGAAGATGCAGTAAAAGTGCTACACTCAATTTGCCAGCAAATTTGGAAAACTCAACAGTGGCCACAGGATTGGAAAAGGTCAGTTTACATTCCAATTCCAAAGAAAGGCAATGCCAAAGAATGTTCAAACTATCGCACCATTGCACTCATTTCACATGCTAGTAAAGTTATGCTTAAAATCCTACAAGCTAGACTCCAGCAGTATGTGGATCGAGAACTACCAGAAGTACAGGGAGGATTTCGAAGAGGCAGAGGAACTAGAGATCAAATTGCCAACATACGCTGGATCATGGAGAAAGCTAGGGAGTTCCAGAAAAACATCTACTTCTGCTTCATTGACTATGCAAAAGCCTTTGATTGTGTGGATCACAACAAATTGTGGCAAGTTCTTAAAGAGATGGGAGTACCAGACCATCTCATTTGTCTCTTGAGAAACCTATATGCGGGTCAAGAAGCAACAGTGAGAACCGAACACGGAACCACTGATTGGTTCAAAATTGGAAAAGGAGTCCGGCAAGGCTGTATACTGTCGCCCTGCCTATTTAACTTATATGCAGAGCACATCATGAGAAAGGCAGGGCTAGATGAATCAAAAGTTGGAATTAAGATTGCCGGGAGAAATATCAACAACCTAAGATATGCAGATGATACCACTCTAATGGCAGAAAGTGAAGAGGAACTAAAGAGCCTCTTGATGCGGGTGAAGAAGGAGAGTGCAAAAGTTGGCTTGAAACTCAACATTAAGAAAACCAAAATCATGGCATCCGGCCCTCTCAATTCTTGGCAAATAGATGGGGAAGAAATGGAGGTAGTGACAGATTTTATTTTCCTGGGCTCCAAGATCACCTCAGATGGGGACTGCAGCCAAGAAATTAAAAGACGCTTGCTCCTGGGGAGGAAAGCTATGGCAAATCTAGACAGCATTCTAAAAAGCAGAAACATCACCCTGCCAACAAAAGTACGCATAGTCCAGGCCATGGTTTTCCCAGTTGCAATGTATGGCTGTGAAAGTTGGACCATAAGAAAGGCTGAGCGCAAAAGAATTGAGGCCTTTGAACTGTGGTGCTGGAGAAGACTCCTGCGAGTCCCTTGGACTGCAAGGCGTTCAAACCGGTCGGTCCTAGAAGAGATCAACCCCGACTGCTCTTTAGAAGGCCAGATCCTGAAGTTGAAACTCAAGTACTTTGGCCACCTAATGAGAAGGAAGGATTCACTGGAGAAGAGCCTAATGCTGGGAAAGATTGAGGGCAATAGAAGAAGGGGACGACAGAGAATGAGATGGCTGGATGGAGTCACTGAAGCAGTAGGTGTGAATTTAAATGGACTCCAGAAGATGGTAGAGGACAGGAAGACCTGGAGGAATGTTGTCCATGGGGTCGCGATGGGTCGGACACGACTTCGCAACTAACAACAACAACACTTTTTACAATCAATTATTCATCTCTACATATACATCTAAGTTTTCTATACAATACTTGTTCTAAAATAACATATATTTCTATCTTAACATTCATCTTTAATCCCGACTGTCCTCTTCAAATTCCTCCAGCGGTAAAATTTATCCCAGGTTTCATAATAAACTGATCCACATTTATCTTTTAATATCTTTGTGAGCCTGTCCATTTCTGCACATGCTAATATTTTATGTATTAACTCTTCCTCTGTGGGAATTTCCTTGCTCTTCCATTTTTGCACTAAAGCAAGCCTAGCTGCAGTCAGGATGTGTAGCAGCAGGTAGATTGTTCCCTTGTCGTATTTTTCTGTCGTTATTCCCAACAAGAAGAGTTCAGGTTTTAACTCTAAGTCCAGTGTTAATATATCCCTCAACCAGTTTCGTGTCCTGTTCCAATACTCACGGATCTTTGGGCATTCCCACCACATATGGTAGTATGAACCTAATGCTGTTTTACATTTCCAGCATAGGGGTGGAATGTTTGAACCCATTTTGGTTAACCTTACAGGTGGGAAATGCCATCTATAAAACATCTTGTAAAGATTTTCCTTATATGAGGTAGCTAAAGTGAGTTTCCTATTCCTTTCCCACAGTTCTTGCCAGATATGTAGGTCGATACTAAAACCAAAATCCCTACTCCAAATTAACATGGTCTCCTTAACCTGTTCTTCATACATTGTCTGATCTAAAAGAAAATGATATATTTTTTTAATCATTTTATCCTCAGGACCTAATAAAATTTTATCTAGTTCTGTCGGTTCTATCTTTATACCCCACTCTTTTTTTATCTTGCCTATGTCTTGCTTGTAGTTGGAGGTATGCCCACCATTCTAATTCTATCCCTGCATCTTGGAGATTCTTCCTCGATTTTAATTCTCCTCTCTCTAGTATGTTTTTATAGGTTATTACTTTCCCCAACTGAATGAACCTTGGGTGTATGTATGTTTCTAGTGTTGAGATCCAATTGGGGACATGCCTGTAGTTCTGTCGTTGAATTTTGATCCATACATCTATTAATGCCCGTCTGAGGTAATGCCTCCGGAAGTACTGGTGAACTTTATGCTTCTCATGCCATAACATGGCATGCCATCCCGTCTGCATGTCATGACCTTCCAGTTTTAATAATCTCCTATTTTCCAGTCGAATCCAATCCCGCACCCACAGTAGAATTGTAGATTGATAGTATTTTTCCAGATCAGGGAGGCCGAGACCCCCCCTTTCCTTAGCATCCTGTAATAATTTTAATTTAATCCTTGGTTTTTTCCCTTGCCAAATGAATTTAAGTATAGTTTGGTTGAAATTTTGAAAGAATTCCTTTTCTAATCTAATTGGTATACATTGAAATAGAAATAATATTTTAGGTAATATGTTCATTTTAATTATGGCAATTCTACCCATGAAAGAAAGCTGGAGATTTGTCCAGGTGTCCAAGTCTGTTTTAATCTGATCCATTAATTTGTCATAATTGTCTCTTTTAATTGTTACACACCTAGCTGTTAGATGTATCCCTAAGTATCTTATTTTCTTTGTGATCTGAATACCTAATTTACCAGCTAGTTCATTTTTCTGTGATCTAATCGTATTCTTCACAAGTATTTTGGTTTTTTCCTTATTTATCTTTAGGCCTGCCATTTCACCATATTCACCCAGTACTTCCATTAGCCTTGTCCCTGATTGTAAAGGTTCTTCGAGTATGAAAACAAGATCATCAGCAAAAGCTTGCAATTTAAAAATTTCTCTCTTAATCTCTAAACCTTTAATATACTCATCCTTCCGAATTATTCTATTTAGTACCTCCAGGGATAGTATAAACAGTAGGGGAGATAGCGGGAAACCTTGCCTTGTGCCTTTTTGGATTTGGAAGTTTTTAGTAGTTTCTCCATTAATTATCACTTTAGCTACCTGTTTGGAGTAAATCGCTTTGAACATGTTTATGAAATTCTCCCCAAAGTCCATGTATTCCAATTGATTAAACATAAAGTCCCATTTCACATTATCGAATGCCTTTTGTGCGTCAAGAAAGATTAGTCCCATTTGTTTTTCATTGTGGACTTCGTAATATTCCAATACGTCCAATATAATCCTAACATTGTTTCTTATATATCTTTTAGATAGAAAACCGTTTTGATCCGTAAGTATGAATTTTACTAAGAATCTTTCAAGACGTTTAGCCATTATGGCCATGAAAATTTTATAGTCCGAATTTAATAATGAAATGGGCCTGTAATTTTTAATGAACGCCAAATCTGAGTTGTCCTTGGGGATCAAAGTGATAGTTGCTTCTTCCCATGAGATTGGAATCTTTGCATTCTGCAGAACCTCGTTAAATAGGTCTATTAACACTGGACTTAGAGATTCTTGCAATATTTTGCATATTTCTGTTGGTAAACCGTCCGGACCTGGGGCTTTATTATTTTTTTGTTTCTTAATTGCCTCAAATAGTTCCAAAGGTGTTATCTCTTTGTTTAACATATTTTCAGTCTCCTCTGAAACTTTTGGTAGATCAGCTAATTGTAAATATTTTAATATGTCATCCTTGTTTTTCCGTTCTACATCTTCATATAATTTCTTATAAAACTCATAGGCCACCGTTTTCTTCCTTTCATTCTGGTAAACCATCTCTCCTTTTTCATTGTATAGTTTGTTAATCCTCTTTTTATCGTTATGTTTCTTTATCCTGTAAGCCAACCATCTACCTGGTTTATTGGCATTTTCAAAGAAATTTTGTTTGGTACGTTTTATTTGTTGCCCCAGTTCTTCCTTTTCAATAATATTTATCTTATGTTTAATTAAATCTATTTGTTGCTTCAGGTCGCGCCTTTGTGGTTCATTTTGTAGATTTTCCTCTACTCTACTAAGTTCTTCTTCAAGATTTCTTTGTCGCTGTATTTTAGTTTTATTTTCCCTAGCCATATAAGCAATTGCGACACCTCTCATGTAGGCTTTGGCTGTGTCCCATAAGTTTTCAGAATTTGTGTCTTCCTTTTTATTCATCTGGAAGAATAGGCCCATTTGCTCTTCTAATTTCAATTTCAAGTCTTTGTGGTTTAAAATTGCTCTTTTTAGAGTCCACCCCCTCGTTTTCTTTTGCCCTCTCCATTTAATTCTAACTGGATTGTGGTCAGCCCACAAATTTGTATCAATTATAACATCTTCCACTTCCGAATTCAGGTCTGTTGACAACCATGCCATATCTATCCTGGACCATGAGAGGTGTCGCCCCGAAAAATACGTATACTGCTTTTTCCCTGTATTCCTCTCCCTCCAAATATCCTGAATGTTGAACTCCTCCGCTGTTGTAGAAGTGAGAGACTTGAGTCAGCTCTTTCAAGGAAAGGGAAGTTTGCAATATATCATGTGCAAAGTTAAAACAGGATATTAGGCTGATCTAGCACTTCTAAATTTAAGTGTTGTCTGGTAGACAGGAAAACCTCCCTTTCACCCACAATTTCTGTCAGACAATCAGTATTTTTCCAGCTTCCCACTTTACTCCCCCCTGATGAGACTTATCTCAACCTTGCAGATAAGTTTCAACCTGTAACACTTGGGTCTGATGTATGTATGTTGTTATGCTCCTGTTTCTGGAATTCCCACATAGCCATAACTTGAGCAGTTGCTTTCCTTTCTGCAAGTAGTGACACTTGTTTTGGCAGTGTTATGTTATGCATCAGTGAAAAGGTACATTGCATAAGACAACAGCTACTAATCAGAATAGCAATAAAGATGACTATTGCTCTTATGATATTACCAATAAGGCCCATTGGGAGCCAAGACCATAAGTTACTCCACCAATTTCCCAGGGAATCTATTTGCCACATCCAATGCCATTTTATGGAGCACTTTAATCTGCTTATTTATAACTGGGGATTGATCTGTTAGATTAAAACAACACATCCCCTCAAAGGCCTCACATCCCATGTGTTGGCGGAGTAGAAGATAGTCTATGGCTGCCCTATTTTGCCAAATTGCCTTACGTAGTTCTATCATTTCCTGATTGATAGCAGACAAGGCTATTGAAGTGGCATTTATAGTTTTAGCCAAGTTGCAGGCCACAGACTTTATATTGACATGAGCCCTCAGAGCTAGTGCAGGAACTCCCACTAACAAAATAGCCAAAGCATTGTATTCAGCAGCGTTCAGAAGAGTACGAGAGGAATCACAATCCTCATTCAAAACTTCTGCCCTTTTGTAACGTGTGGTGTTAGAGGAGGTAAAAAATGATCTATCTGGTAGGAAGGTAGTCAGTCTACTTAGACAGCAATATGTAGTGCTTAGATTGGCAGGAATGTAATTAAAAGTGTATTTTCCACAAGTGAAGAACCACCCCCTGGGCAACCATATGTTGGCATAACCAAAGGACACTGATTGAAAGATGTGCAATTCAGCTTTTCTTGGCTCACCTTCAGGCAATGAGGTAGGGGTGTATTTTGCTCACAACCTGTAATATGTGCACATTGTAAGTCTTCTGGAATGGCTACGTTCATATCCTATATGCCCTTTAAATACATAGTGACCAAACTCCTTGGCCACTGTGACTGGAACACACACTGGTATTAAACATGTGGACAGTAAATTCTCCATGTCATATGCTTCAGAAAGGCAAAAAATCTGTTGTGTTGGCTACTTTAGCCAACTGGACCCACAAATTATATTGCATCCTTGACTCCAATGGATGGGGCACATCCTTTTTCTGGTTGGACCTTTTACTCCGTTTTCTCTCTGGGCGTTTCCTCTGGGGTTTCCGGATAGTGACTCCAAACTCCACTGGAATTACACGTACAATACAAGTCCCCTTCCATCCCGTTTTTAACTGCAAGACTAGGGTGACTTGTTCCCAACCCCAAAATAAAGGAGGCCCACATTCCAACGTTACAGGAGGAGGAGGCTTCTTATAAGGAGCCCTAACACATATGCCTTTCCTAAGAATATATCCAGCATATTGACAGGCTTCTGGGTTGACAGGTTGTCTAGTGATGCAAGTTTCTTTAACTATTCTGTCAAACACTAGTGGAAATTGACAAGGATGAGGCAAGATACCATTCCAGCATTCTGGTGAAAAACCAATGGGGGGTGACCATCACAAGTGCCAGTGCCTATAGCATAAGACTGAACAATATGTGGAGCCTCTTCTGGCTTGCTCCATTGGCCTAGATTAAAAAGACAAACATTACTACATGCAACAATAGTACTATATAAAAGCAGAAATAATCCTTTCATCCTTTCTTCTCCCGTGCGTAGAAAGCCAGCTTCCGGGGTGGCTTAGCAAGGGGTTGAATTCCAGCCGAACAGCCGTAGATATATGTGCAGGATACACTTGTGCTACTATAATATCTGTTATACAAACAATAAAACATTCATTAAACACATTAAACACGTTTAAGAGTGAGTTTGGTAGAAACCTTTGGATCCCTGGTCACTGTCCACAGGGGTTCTGCTGCCGCCTTGACTCTGGTCCAGTGGATCCAGGACTTAGATTCTGCAATCTTTATTGCTAAAGGAGAGGCCATTATCACCTCATAAGGCCCTCTCCATCTCCCTTCCAGTTGTTTATGTTTCCAATGTTTCACCCACACCTTATCCCCAGGTTTAAAAGGATGACATCTTGTTACTAATCTAGGCAGTGTTTGCTCAATAACATAGTTCCTAAGTTTTTCCACCTGCCTATTCAGTTCCTGCACCATTTCCAGAGTCCACACTCCCCCCTGATGGCCCTTTACAATGCATAACTGAAACCTTTGCTGGCTTTTGTACTGCATCGAGAAAACGCTTTATCAAGTGTCCATGTAACACATGTTTGCCAGCAGAATCCCTAAATCCTCTCTCCTTATACACAGCACCATGAGCATGTAAAGTCAAAAAAGCATATTTACTATCTGTCCAAACATTCAAAGTTTCCCTTTCTGCCCTTTCCATTGCCCTAATTAATGCCCATAATTCTGCTACTTGGGCACTATAGCCCGCCCCAAGCGGAGTACTTTCCACCACCTCCTCATCATTTACAATAGCATATCCAGAAACCCTTTTGCCATCCTGCATGTAACTTGAGCCGTCTGTATACCAATTCAGGGCAGCATCCTGAAGAGGGATATCAGATAAATCTGGCCGGCTTGAGTACACAGTCTCTAAAACTTGTAAGCAGTCATGTGCTGACTCAACTTCTGTGGGCAATAGGGTGGCAGGGTTCAGTCAGTTGGACACCACTAATTTCACTTGAGGGTTTTCAATCATCATTGCCTGATACTTAAAAAGCCTTTGACTGCTGATCCACAAATGCCCTTTATTATCCAAGATAGAATGGACTGCATGAGGGGTGTGGACACTTATGGGACTTGAGAAGGTCAATTTATTGCAATCCTGTAAAAGGACTGCTATAGCAGCAAGAACCTTCAAACAATGTGGCCACCCCATCCAATTGCTTAGATAAGTATGCCACTGGGCGCTGCCACTGCCCCAATTGTTGTGTCAACACCCCCAATGCAATATTCTTTTTAGTGTCTACATATAGGTTGAAAGGCTTTTCTAGGTTAGGCAAAGCCAAGGCTGGTGCCGATGTGCGGGCTTGCTTCACTTCCTTAAAAGCTCTCCTTTGTTCTCCCTCCCATTCAAAGGGCTCTGTATCACCCCCTTTTGTAGCCAAATAAAGAGGTGCTGCTAATAAGGCAAAATTTGGTATCCATATTCAACAAAATCCTGCCAAACCTAAAAATCCCTTAACTGTTGCCTATTTAGGGGTTCAGCAATAGCTAACACTGCTTGCTTCCTTTCCCAGCCTAAAGGTCTGTGTCCTTGCTCAATCCATCCATCCGGTCCCTGCCAATCCAATTCCTTCAACTTCCCTCTCTCTATCCCAATCTCCTTTATACCCTCGGGTTCCTCTCTGTCCCCTTCCCCTAAAGGGAAGCCTAGTGGTGGGTCCACCTTCAACACCCCCACGTCTTCTACCTATTCTTCCTCTCCAATCTCTTCCTCTCATCTGCCTTCTAGGATGTTCCACATCCACTTTCAGTCTGGGCCACCAAAACTGCCGCCGCAGCAAATGTAAGGTTTTCAGAAACCCAAAATGGCCTGCCTGCTTAGCACCATGGCATCTCTGGAGGACAGTTTTACGTAGACTCTCAGGCACATACATTTTATCGCCTTTCCAGGCCATGCCATCTCGATTGGTTAGCCATCCTGGATGCTCTTGTGCCCACTTGTCTGTCAGCATGGCAGTTCTAATGGCGTCTAACTCATCAGCTTTAGGGTTTTGTACTACACTATTGGTCATCTCCTGCCGGGTAAGGGGCATTAGTGCTTGTACGACCTCTTTTGCTTTGATATTGTGGCATCCGCGATAACGCGTCAGCCAGGAAGTTTTTCCCCCCGGGCACATATCTCAGAGTAAACTTATACCGGGCGAAGTATTGGGCCCTTCGGACGTGTTTGGGGGCTAAGCGTCTTGGTGTTTGTAGTGCCTCTAAGTTCTTGTGGTCTGTCCACACCTCAAAAGGCGACTCGGCCCCTTCTAAAAGATGTCACCACGACGTCAAAGCCCACCGGATTGCGAAGGCCTCCTTTTCCCAGATAGCCCAGCTTCGTTCAGTCGTAGTGAATTTCCGGGAGGTATAAGCGCAGGGCTGTAATGTCCTGATTTCTTTCTTCTGAAGGAGCACTGCCCCCACGGCCACATCGCTGGCGTCGACTTGCACCACAAAAGGGACACTCGGATTCGGGTGGCGCAGCACGGGCTCTTTAGCAAATAAGGCTTTTAGAGTCTCAAATGCTTTTTGGCAATCCATGGTCCATTCTAACAGCTGACTCGGGCAGGGTTTTCCCGTAAGATGTTTTGTTCGTAAGAGGTCTGTGAGGGGCTGGACTACGGTGGCAAATGAAGGGATGAATTGGCGATAAAAATTCGTGAATCCTAGGAAACTTTGAAGCTGGCGTCTTGTTTTGGGCGCTTGCCAGTCCAGCACCGCCTGCACCTTACTTGGATCCATTTCCACCCCGTTCCCCAAAATACGATACCCCAGGTAGTCCAGTTGCTCTCGGTGGAATTCGCACTTTGATAATTTTACATAAAGTTGGGCATCGAGAAGCTTGCGTAATACCTGTCTAACAAGACTAATATGTTCATCCATCGTTGTGGTATATATTAAGATATCGTCAAGGTACACAAGGACCCCTCGGTATAGGTGGTCATGCAACACCTGATTAATCAGTTGCATGAAAACCGCAGGGGCCCCTTGCAAACTGAATGGCATGACACGAAACTGAAAACTGCCCAACGGGCAATTAAACGCTGTCTTCCATTCGTCGCCGGCTTTAATCCGTACTCTATAATAAGCTTCTCGGAGGTCTAACTTGGTAAATCTGCGGCCCTTCCCCAAATGTGCCAACAAATCCTTCATAAGGGGGAGGGGGTATAAATGTTCGACACATACCACGTTTAGACCTCGAAAATCGACACACAGGTGCAGCGAGCCATCCTTCTTCTCCTTGAAGAGAACTGGAGCAGCTATCTGGGAACAGGCTGGTTGGATGAACCCTCGTTCTAGATTCTGGTCGATATACCTACGTAGCTCTTGTACTTCCTTCGGCGTCATGGCGTACATCCGTGGTTTTGGAAGTTTAACCCCCAGCAGCAGTTCAATAGCGCAGTCCGTTGGTCGGTGAGGAGGCAGCTGATTGCACTCCTTTTCGCTGAAGACATCCACTATATCACTGTATTCCTCGGGGTATGGATGTTCCCCCCCCTTCTCCTGGAGTTGCGCTACCCCTGGGACCACAGGGACCTGATTTCCAGCACCACTATTCAAGGCCAAAGGGCCTATCCCAAGGCGTACTCTATGATAGCCCCCCTCCCACCATATAGTGGGGGTCCATTTATCTAACCAAGCCAGTCCCAGTATGACAGTCTCCGTCATAATGGGCACGACAATGAAGCGTAGGATCTCCCAGTGGTCTCCCAAGTCCATACAAACCCGTTCGGTAACGTGGGTAGCGGGGACCCCCCCCCAAAGCGACCCATCCACTTGCTCAAACCGAATGGGCTGTGTTAATTTGTGTATCCGAATGCCACTTTCCACTGCTACTTTCCTACTAATCAGACATCGTGTGCATCCGGTGTCTAACAAGGCCTGACATGACCTCCGTACCCCCGTTACAGGACTCGTTAAGATTATGGGTAGAGCAAACGGGCTAATTGGATCACTCACCATTGGATCAGCGGACCCGTCGTCTGGACTGTCCTCATCGTCCCCCAGTTGGTAACGCACCATCGCTGTAGGTTCTGTGGCAGCCGGGGACCCCTTTCTCACCACTGGGCTTGCTTGCTGGGTTGCAACTCTCGATCTCTCCACAGGCTTCTTCATTGGGGTAGCACTGCTGATCGTTGCGGGCTTATGCGGGCTAGGCGCTGGGCACTCGGCTGCTCAATGACCCGGCTGATTGCAGTGGAAACATCGGAACACAGCCTCCCCAGCCGCACTAGAAGACTTTGGTGTTGATCGCGGTGGCCCCTGGTCGCCCTCTCGCGGCTTGTCTCCCGAACGCCGTGGGCGGAGGATATCTCCCACTCCTCTATGCACCTCTTTGAGGCCTACCTCTAGCTCAACCACTACCTTGAACCAGTCCCGAAGTCTATTCGGAACCCCCCTGTATACGCAAGCCTGGCGTAGGTCATGGTCTAACCCAGCTCGGAAATGATGTACAAGCAAACGCTCCGGCCATGAGGAATACAACCGGCCGGCCAACCTACGAAAGTCCCGCACATATTCTATGGCTGGGCGCTTTCCCTGTTGTAATGCAAGGAGGTCCGCTTCCGCTCTCTGCGCCCGGGTAGGATCCTCGAACCTCATATGTAGAGCGTCCAGAAATAGCCCCACACTCCCCAATTCACGGGCGTGGTCACTATACAGGTTGGCCGCCCACGCAGCCGCCTCTCCACGCAAAGCCGCGGTGACTGCGCCCACCATGGCCCATTGGGAGGCATACAATTGGGCATACTGGTCTAAATGGCTTATGGCCTGGCCCAAGAACATTGCCAGTTGATCAGGGTTGCTGTTAAATGTGATAGGGATAGGAGGGGGCCCCCATACATTCCCTGGACCCCATGGTCCCATGGGCTGGGCTGGCATGATGTTACCATATCCGGGTGCAGGACCCTGGGATTCCACACCACATAATATATATGAAAAAAAGTCAGCACTGGGAGTGGTTTTCTCCCAGTGCTCTATAACTGTTTGCCACACCCTGTTTCCCCCCCCAGCCCCAAACCGACATCCGCCTAAACCCTATAAACGCCCCACCCTTCCCCTGTGCTTTCCCTTTCACCGACGGAACCCCGCCTTCGCATCCCTCTGTCCGCGCGACTGGTCCTCGTACGCCCTCCCCGCCACCCAGCATTCCCCTCTCGCTGCCCCACCCATCTGGTAAGTATTCCCCTCCCCTCGCCCACTCCGGATATGCCTGCAGGGGCACAGAGTCCTGGGAAGGCCCCGTGCCGCCGTTCTCTAGCGTGTAAAAAGACGTCCCGTTCCGGTCCCGCGCCGGCGCACCGCCGGACTTCCGGATTGCCGGTAGCAGCTGGACCTCAGAAGAGTCTGAACTCGCGTGCGGACCTGCGGCCGTCCTCGTCTGCATGGCCATTGCGGAAAGCAGGTCCCGGGGACGCGTTACTGCGAAGCTCCGCTTGGTCTGGGCTTGGGCTGTGGCGGCGTACGGCTCAGCGAATCTGGGGGGTAGTGGGTTGTCGTCTGCTTCCCCCCTTCCCCGTTTCCATGTCAAGCCTTCGGGAGCTTGACAAAAGTGAAGTTCATTGCGCAGGTTCAGAGGGCTATCATAGCAAAAAAGAGTCTGAACGCCCAACAGGGGCATGAATGATCATATTTATAACCCCTAATACATCAGTATTTCCTGATCAAGACATATTCCATACATGGTTACATTCTATAGTTCCTTATTCTAACAGAGAAAAGCTACTTAGGCAGTTTGCAATATATCATGTGCAAAGTTAAAACAGGATATTAGGCTGATCTAGCACTTCTAAATTTAAGTGTTGTCTGGTAGACAGGAAAACCTCCCTTTCACCCACAATTTCTGTCAGACAATCAGTATTTTTCCAGCTTCCCACTTGCGACACCTCTCATGTAGGCTTTGGCTGTGTCCCATAAGTTTTGAGAATTTGTGTCTTCCTTTTTATTCATCTGGAAGAATAGGCCCATTTGCTCTTCTAATTTCAATTTCAATTCTTTGCGGTTTAAAATTGCTCTTTTTAGAGTCCACCTCCTCGTTTTCTTTTGCCCTCTCCATTTAATTCTAATTGGATTGTGGTCAGCCCACAAATTTGTATCAATTATAACATCTTCCACTTCCGAATTCAGGTCTGTTGACAACCATGCCATATCTATCCTGGACCATGAGAGGTGTCGCCCCGAAAAATACGTATACTGCTTTTTCCCTGTATTCCTCTCCCTCCAAATATCCTGAATGTTGAACTCCTCCGCCATTCCTAAGAAAGTACTAGGTAGTGTTGGTCTAATTCCTTTTCTGGTCTTATCACTTTTATAATCCAATTGTCTATCCTTAATCGCATTGAAATCTCCCACTATACAAAAGTTGTCATAATCAAATTCACTAATAATGCTATGTAATTTTTTATAAAATTGTTTCTGGCCTTCATTAGGAGCATAGATTCCCACTAGAGCTATTTTTATTTTGTTCAAAATTACTTCTATTATTAAGATTCTGCCATCTTCATCATTATATATATGTTTTGTTGGAATTTCCTCATTAATATATGCTACTACTCCTGCTTTTTTTTGTTGTGAGAGCGCTGCAAACATTTTTCCCAGTTTGGAGCAATTTAGTAGATGTTGGTGCTGTTTTTTAATATGCACTTCTTGCAGGACTATTGTGTCTAAATTCATCCTACCCAATTTATTTAGAATTTTTTTCCTCTTCAGTGGGGAGTTAAAACCATTAATGTTCAGGGATATAATCTCAATTCCTCCTTTTGCCTCTTTATATTTAGATCTTGTTACTATTGTTGGTCTAGACTCTTTAGCTTGTACTTCTCTTTCCACTGGCATCCTTGTTGATCTAACCTCTTTGGTTGCTTTAGGTCTATCCTCATCATATTTCCTATTGTCTTTTTCAATCTCTATATCATCGCCACTCCCAATTCCCTTCTCTTTCATTTGTACTTCCTTTCCTTCTGTGGGCTGTGGTGGGGTCTCACCTTCTTCTCTTGCCTGTTTATCAACTAGTTCCTCCTCACTTCCAAAATTTTGTCTATAGAATTCCTCTACTTTGTCAATTGTGTCTAGCCGAAAACTCTTTTCCTGCCACGTGACTGTAATCCAGTGGTTCTCAACCTTTCTAATGCTGCGACCCCATAATACAGTTCCCCATGTTGTGGTGACCCCCAACCACTTATACATCACCGGGTGCCAGGGGCATGGCCAAAGAAAAGGGGGAAAAAATGGCGGACAGCCTTGTTTGGCGACCCCCGTGAAATGGTCGTTCGACCCCAAATGGGGTCCCGACCCACAGGTTGAGAACCACTGCCATAATCCCTTCCAGTACCAACCATCTAAAATTAATATTTTTCCTTATCAATTTAGAAGTTATTTGTTGGTAAGGTTTTCTCATATCTCTCACCCTTTTTGGTATTTGCTTAAGCACAATTAGCTGTCTGCCTTGATATTCCAGTGGGTCGTCCCTGGTCCTAAATAATATTTCATCTTGGACAGGTTTTTTAACAAGTCTAATATGGACCTCTCTGGGGAGGTTGTGCCGTCTTGCGTAGTTCGTGTGAATTCTATAAGTCTCATCGATCTCACTCGCCATATCCTCTTTAGTAGTCCCCAGGGCCCTTGCCAAAATATCTGTCACCATTACCGGTAAAACTTCACCCTTCGTTTCTCTAATATTTTGGATCCGTAGGTAGTAGGCAGCCTTCTCTACTTCCAGAGAAATAACTGTCAATTCTAATTCCCTGTTAGCCTGAATTAATCTCTCATTCATTTCGTCTACTCTCAATTCTTCTTTTCCCATTCTTTCTTCTATTTCCTGTAATTTTTGTTCGTGTTTCATGATCTGTTGCTGAAAACACTCAAATTTCTCATCCATAGACCTCATCTTTTCCTTGAGTTCCCCTGTATCGTTTCTCACTTCCCCTATCTCTTTTTTAAGTCTTCATGATTTTTACAGATCACCTCTTGCATTGATTGCAACATTAGTTGTAAATCTTTAAATGAATTTGCTCTGTCTCTTTGTGTCACCTCTTCCAAGGATCTTTGCCTAGCTGGACTTGGTTCCATTGGTGAGGTAAGTGTTGTCTGCTTCTTCCCTACTCCAACTCTCGTAAGATTAGGGATGCTTGACATCTTTCTCAACTCTGCAAACCAGCCACCCCACTTATTTACAGTCACTCCGTTTCTCTCGAGAGTATCTAAGTTGTCTATATTAAAGCTAAATATGTTGTGCTTTATGTATAATAGTAACTTATTAATTAAATATATTGAATACAATTATATACTTAACCCTAAATATCAATATATGTAACAAAAATCAGTATTCACAAGCTTGTCAGTAACTATAGTCCCAAGTCAATTTTTGTTTAAAGGCTAGAATCCATCATTTCAAAAAGTTCAATGGTTATATATTTTCCTTATAGTCCCTTATAGTATCTTTTAAGTTTTGAGATCAAGAAGAGAGATTTTATACTGCTTTCTGGTTTATACTTACAACCAAAACTAAGTATGTTTTAAGTCACAAGTTTGTTGCTTCCTCTTATCTTCTTTCCCCTCCTTCCTCCTCACTTTCCCTTCTGCGTTGTTCTCAATTCAACTAGCAGGTGTCTCTCTTGCTGTTGTTTCTAATGCTCAGTCTACAGTCTTGGGGCAAAATGTCTGCTTCCTTAGCTTCTTCCCTGCTTTCACTCCGTGCTTAAACAAAGACTTTGCCTCTCGAAGTTAAACTTCCCTTATAGAAGGGGGGGGGGAGGAGAGAAATAAAGAAGGAAAGGGGGAAAAAAAGAAAGAAGGAAGGCAAAGAAAACTCGTCAGTTTAAAGTTCTCCAACAAGTGAAATTGCACCAATGCAGGCAACCCTTCTATGCCTGAACTTTGTTTTCACCGCTAGTAAAAGAGCGAGGAGGGAAGCTCCTCTCCTCCTATTCTTCTGGGCTCCTTAGATCGTCCTTTCCAGGAAACCTCTAGCAGGTTCTTTCACCGGATCACTCCTACTAAGACGTCAGGATTATTTTGACTGGCTCTGTCACGTCTCTATCCCACTAAATCACCGGTATTGTCGGTCAGCTATTGGCTGTCATTTCTTCGCGGCCATTAAGGGCCGTCACCTTCCTCCACTCAGCTTTCCAAGGCTTTTCCTGAGTCCACTGATCTTGGCCGCCGCCAGAGATCGCTTCTCAGGGCGCCTCTTGATTTCGGATCACCCTCCAAGCAATCTGGGACCTCGAAGAGTCCGTCAAACGGTTGAAAGCGAGTGTAGATGTTCCGGAGAATTGTCCAACACACCCGTGGGCTTGAGTGCGATAGGGGTGGGGGAAAACCAGCATCGTGAAAAGGGTATAAATATGTGATTTTAACAATTATTGGTGTGGCTTGATCTCCTGTGAGAGACTAAGACCACCAACTTTTGCAAAAGTTTTAAATCTCAATAAAACTCTGTTCCTGGAATCCTGAGTATTTGAATTTATTTATTTTTAAAATTCTGAGCAAAATGCTGCAAACAATATTTGTGGCAAATTGTTTTGTTTTGCATTTTTACAAAATGACTAGGTTACTAGTCATTTTGCGGAGGACTCCCTGTTCTAAATATGCTTTTATTAGTCTTCTGAGCAGTTCAATTGCCTCCGCTTGAATTTTGTATTGAGGGAGGCATGGGGGTGGTCCTGCCTTGACTTGGATTTTTACTGGCGTGGCTCCTTTTAATAAACCCACCTTGGTGGAGTCCCTGTCAAGAGTGAAAACTTGGCAGCTACATGCCTTATTGTTTTCATCTTGTCATTAGAGTAAGGGGGGGAGAGATTAGGCTTCAAGTGGGTTAGATAGAACCAAAACCTCTCCAGTTCTGCAGACATTTGTTGAAACACCGATGTGTGGAAACTTTTCAACGACATTCTAACTGTGAGGATGAAGATAATAGAAGGTTCTCAAAACATCGAGAAGGCAGCTGCAAAGCTTCCTGGGTTTTGCCAATTTCTATAGACAGTTCATACCCACATTTGCGCAGATTGCTTTGCCTATAACCCACTTATTAAAAACCGGAAAAGGGAAAACCCTAAAACCCAGTCAGCCATTAAACTGGACTCTTGAATATCAAGCAGCATTTGAAAGCCTAAAAAGACTTTTTGCTGAGGAACCCGTGTTAAGACGCACAAATCCAGAAAGGCCTTTTGTAATACAAGCAGATACTAGTGACGTAGCAGTGGGGGCAGTGTTTCTACAAACAAATGAGAAAGGAGAATTACAACCATGTGCATACACCTCTTGGAAGTTGTCAGATACTGAAAAAGATGGGCTGTGTGGGAAAAAGAAGCTTTTGCAGTTCATTGGGCTCTCTTAGCGTGGAGACAATTCCTAGAGGGCAGCAAAATTCCTTTTGAAGTGTGGACAGATCATAAAAACATAGAGGCTTTGAAGACTCCAAGGAAACTGTCTCCTAAACAAATTAGATGGTCTCAATATTTTAATCAATTTCATTTTAGTCTTTGTTACATGCCTGGAGGAAAAAACTTTTTAGCTGATGCGCTTTCACGAATGCCTCAATAAAAAAGTACCAAGGAAGAAGTGATAAATTCTATAATCACTTCTAGCCAGCTGGCTGCACCAGGGTAAGGGGTTCAGTATAGGGGAAAACCACCCTGGTTAACTTTAGATCCACTGAGACAGAAGTTTAAGGAGACTATGGAACAAGATAGATCATTTCAAACCCATAAAAGTGAATTTATGATGAAAAAAGGTCTGGTGTGGAAAGGTTCCAAAGTCTATGTTCCAAACACTCAAAGGATTTTGGTGTTAGGCCTGGCCGATGATGAAAAATCTGCTGGTCATTTTGGTTTTGTAAAAACCCTTCGTCTTGTGAAAAGAGAATTTTGGTGGCCAAAAATGAAAAAGGATATCAAAGACTATGTACCCAGTTGCATGGTTTGTGCATCAATGAAGTGGTTACCTGGGAAAACCCCAGGCTTATTGCAACCAATAGCCGACCCTCAAAGACCCTGGGAAGAAATAGCAATCGATTTCATAGTGGAATTACCGGAGAGTGTTGGAAATACTGTTATATGGACAATTGTTGATTTATTCTCCAAAGAAGCACACTTCGTAGCTTGTCCCAAACTTTCCTCAGCTAGAAAATTAGCCAAGTTGTTTGTGCACCATATATATAGGCTGCATGGAGTGCCTAATTGAATTATATCAGACCGAGGAGCACAATTCACTGCAAGATTTTGGAGAGTTCATCTGATCAATAGGATCACCTCAAGGTCTTCGTTCCGGGTTCCATCCAAGTACCAACAGTGCAGCTGAAAGAGCTAATGCAATGATAGAACAATATTTAAGGTGTTATGTAAATTATCAACAGAATGATTGGGCAGACTTATTACCTTTTGCTGAAGTGGCATACAATAATGCAGTACACAGCAGTACTGGGTTTTCGCCTTTTAAAGTGACTTCTGGGATTGAATATGTAGCTATGCTTGAGATCCCTCAAGATACCCCCTCATCTACTACTTTAAACACATGGATGGATAATATAAAAAGCACTTGGCCAGGGGTATGCAAAGCTCTGGAACAGGCGCAACCCCCCCCCCCCCCCCCAAAAAAAACAGGCAGATAAGAAATGAGCCACCCAAAAAGTGTTTAAAGTAGGAAATAAAGTATACTTATCCACAAAATATCTGAATTTAAGAATACCGAGTAGAAAACTAGGACCAAAATATATAGGTCTTTTTACCACCATAGGGATTATAAACTCCGTTACAGTAAAGTTACAGTTACCAAGTGTATTTAAATGGATACATCCAGTGTTTCATTGTAGCTTATTGAAGTCTTTTCAAGGTTCCACACTGAGACCAATTGGAAAATCCCCTCCGCTTCCAATTTTAGTGAAGGGAGAAAGGCATTATGAAATTGAATAAATCCTAGACTCTAGATATAGCAGGGGGAACTTCAGTATCAAGTAAAATGGAAAGGATAGCCCTTAGCTGAAGCACAGTGGATGGCAGCTACAAATGTTAGAGCGGATAGATTAATAAGAAAATCCCATTCCAAATACCCTAACCGACCTCAGTGAAGGAAGGGACTTTGTCTATGAAATAGTAGTAAATTCATGTGTGTTTATTTTATTACTTTTTCCAGGTCCTTTCTTCTCTTGAGGGGGCAGCATGTCAAGAGTGAAAACTTGGCAGCTACATGCCTTATTGTTTTCATCTTATCATTAGAGTAAGGGGGGGGGGAGAGATGAGGCTTTGAATGGGTTAGGTAGAGAGAACCGAAACCTCTCCAGTTCTGCAGACATTTGTTGAAACACTGATGTGTGGAAACTTTTCAAGGACATTCTAACCGTGGGGATGAAGATAATAGGTTCTCAAAACGAGAAGGTGTTTACATGAACTATATAGACATCTGCGAGGTTTGGCTGGGAATGTCATTGTTATATGCTTTGGTTGGATATCTTGGTATTTTAGAGTTAGTTTTCCTTCGCCTATACCATGTCATGTATTCAATTAACCAGTAAGATTTTCAGAAATGAAAGAAATCCTGGACTTTATTTGGATACTTGAGCTGGAGGATGACAGTCCCATCCCCACGATGAGGGTGACAAGTCCCTTAGGTCTGGGTGCAACTGATTATTTTATGTAGCCAAGTGGGTGGCTACAAAGTGTGCATGTTTTGCTGGGATCTCTAGTGTCAGCCCTTCAGGGGTACACTTGATGGTGGCTCCAAGTTTGCACAGCATATCTCTACCCACTAGGGATAGTGAAGACTGGGGGCAAACGGTAAAACAATGATCAAGGGAAAAGGGACCGACCACTACCCTCATTTCGTTGGTGAATTCAACAGGGATTATTCCCCCCTCCCCCGATGATCTTGTCCCTTGCTTCTGTGACTACTGATCCTTTGAAAGGTTTTGTAATAAGGGATGATGTGGCCCTGGTGTCCTCTAGGCACTCATACGTCCTCTCTCCTATCATGTGAGGAGGGGAATGGCGAGGCCGGTAAAGGTGGCTGCAAATTCTGCTGGCTCCACTGCTAGTCAGGGTGTCTGGAGGCCATCCTCAAACTGCACCCTTTGGGGTCATTCTAAGTCTCTCCTAGCCCTCTGAGTTGGGAAAGGCTCTCTTGGAAATGGAGCCTGCATTTTGTTCCAAACTATCCCTCTTCCTCACATCGCCAGCATCTCATCCACCCGTCAAAAGGCCAGCTACTGGGTTGCCGTCCATCATTATGCAGGGCTGTGAATGCCTGCAAATCTTCTTTTCTCTCTGCCCTTCTCCTCCTCTGCCTCTTTCTTTTTCTATGTCTTTCCTCTCCTTTTCCTCTTCTCTTAACTTTTCCCTTTGGTTGAAGACTAAGTTCACAATCCTGCACAACTCTGAAATCTCCAAAGTGGACCAGTTTGAGACAATCTTATGGAAATGCCCTTTAATGTCATTTGCAGATTGATCGACAAAAGCAGAGGCTAAAATCCTCTGATCCTTTTGACAATTTAGGTCTAGGTGGGCATAAGCCACTCCTGCTTCTAGGAGTCGAACCCAGAAAGCATCAGGCATTTTATTCTCCCTCTGGGTTGTTTGTTGGAACTCAGGCCTATTGAGGGGTTTTCACTCTATCTCTTGCAGAGCCTCCAATAAGTTGTCCTTGGCCCTGTTATATTCATCCCAGTAGTTACTGTTATTGTAGTCCCAGTCTGGACGATTCAGTGGCCAGGTGACTCTTACAAGGGCTACCTGCCCTGGTGTTATTATTATTGGTCGCCTGGCAATTTCCTCAGTCATTTTTCAAATAATCTTAACAGCTTGTCCTTTGTGAGGAAGATATGTAGTAATTGGGTCATATATCCCCATGATGGATTGTGGCTGTTTATGATAGATTTTAGGGTTATGATTTTTTTTCCTACACAGGGATGACATCAAATAATAATGAGACCCACTGTTCAACCTTTCTGCCAGGCCTTTCAGCTATGACATCACTGAGGAAGCATGCGATGTAGCTGCTATAGTGTGTGTGTGTGTGTGGGGGGGATTAAACCTATTTTGTTGCACTGCCAAAGTACATTTCTTATCTAATCATTTGTTCAGCACAGACTTTTTTCACCCATTATGGGACATGGGAAACCTCCAATTTGGAGATATAAAAGTCCTTGATTTTCCTGTTATCTCTTACTGCCTCCTACCATGGGAACTTCTGAAGTTATCATGTCCCAGGAGTTTCTTTTTCTGGAAATGCCAACTGGACAGTTGACACATTAATTCTCAACTTCCCTCCTTTACATTTGTTAATAAAAAACAGGAACGTGATAAAGGCCTGTTATCAGTTCTTGTGATTATTGTTTCTCTTTCAGCACTCCTCAATTAGGGGGCTTTGCAAAGAAACCAACAGGCACCCACTTGAGCCAAGCTCTTCAACATTTCCCCCTCCATTTGGAATGGACAGAATCCTCTGATCTGCCAAAACTGCGGGCTTTGTCAAAAGCCAAGTGCCGGGGGTATGTGTGGGGGGTTGGAAATCCTCACACCTGTATGAGGAGAGCTCATGTAAAGCATACACACCACACTTAGGTGGATGCATAGTACATTTTCCATTCCTGCATAATGGTAAAAATTGGCTAGGTGCTGAATGCCAATGCCAGAAGACCGAGAGCGCAGAAGGTGAGGCAAATTTTGGAAATGAAATAGCACCCTTCCAGAATGTGCCTAGCGGATCCTTGCTCCTATTCCCTACCTCAGGGGTTATTTTATTTGCCTCCACTCCCCCACTGTCCCGCCCTTCTGCAACTGAGGCTCACCCATTTTCCCTTTTTCCGAATCAACGCCACTCCTCCACTTCACTTTCCTCAGAGCAGAGACTCGGACGAGCAGCCGAGTGCCATTCATGCCAACGCCTAAAGTTTGCTTCTTGCCACCCTCTCGGGGAAATGAGCAGCAGATTTGGCGTGTCACCAGTTTCTGGAGGAAGTAACACTTAGCAGGTTTGGGAGGTTGTCTCTCCAAACTAGGCTGCTTACTAGCCACCGGGCTAAAGGCAGGGAGGAGCCAAGAGAGGCTGCTTGTTGAGGAGAAACATCGCCGCCTCTCTCTTCCCCCCAAGAGAGGCTGCTTCCAAAGCCTGGGGTGCTCCCTTAAGTGTGTTTAACGAATTCCCTCCCTAAACGCCAATTTCTCAGAGTTACAGTTGGGTTATAGTAACCAGCTATTTGAGTGAGTCTCCACAGGGTAACTGTAAAGAACATGGGGGCTTGTTTCAGATTAACCTCCTAATGAATAATTTTAAACTTTGCTGGTTGGATGGAAGTCATAGTCCAATTTACAAGGATTGTATCAAGTTAGGACAGGTTTTACTAGCCTTTTACATTGTGTTCAGGATCTGATTTCATATTAAATTTAAACCTAACTTGACCGATTCAATCTAATAGCGATCACAGTCAGAATGGGACAACTTGCCATGGCCAACTCACTGCAGGACAACTTAACAATTCAATATTTAATTATTTAAAATAAATAAAAATATTTTTTTATCATTCACATTTCATTTTGTCCCTCCTTTTGCATCCTTTTTTTAATGACTCTATTCCATCATTTCTTTGATATTAGTGTAACTCTTGTCCTGCAGCGAGTTGTCCCACGGTGAGTTGGCCATGGCAAGTTGGCCTGTGGTGAGTTGGCCACGGCGAGTTAGCTATGGCAAATTAATAATAATAATGATAAAGTTGGAAGGTACCTTGGAAGTCATCTAGTTCAACCCCCTGCTCAGGCAGGAAACCCTATACCATTTCGGACAAATGGCTGTCCAGTTTCTTCTTAAAAACTTCCAGTGTTGTAGCATTCACCGCTTCTGGAGGCAGGTTGTTCCCCTGGTTAATTGTTCTTTCAGGAAGTTTCTCCTTAGTTATAGGTTGCTTCTCTCTTTGGTTAGTTTCCACCCGTTGCTTCTTGTCCTGCCTTCAGGTGCTTTGGAAAATAGCTTGACTCCCTCTTCTTTGTGGCAGCCCCTGAGATATTATAACACTGCTATCATGTCCCCCCTCGTCCTTCTCTTCATTAAACTAGACATACTCAATTCCAGCAACCGTTCCTTATATGTTTTAGCCTCTAGTACAGTGGTTCTCAACCTGTGGGTCGGGACCCCATTTGGGGTCGAACGACCATTTCACGGGGGTCGCCAAACAAGGCTGTCCACCATTTTTTTCCCCTTTTCTTTGGCCACGCCCCTGGCACCCATTGATGTATAAGTGGTTGGGGGTCACCACAACATGGGGAACTATATTATGGGGTCGCGGCATTAGAAAGGTTGAGAACCACTGCTCTAGTATTTCAAGTGTGGCCTTACCAAGGCATTGTAAAGTGGTATTAATACTTCACGTGATCTTGATTCTATCCCTCTGTTAATGCAGCCTAGCACTGTGTTGTCTTTTTTGGCAGCTGCACCACACTGCTGGCTCATATTCAAATGATTGTCCACTAGGACTCTGAGATCCCTCTCATAGTTACTACTATTGAGCAAGGTACCCCCTATACTATACCTGTACATTTGGTTTTTCTTGACTAAATGTAGAACCTTACTTTTTTCACCATTGAATTTCATTTTGTTAGCTAGCGCCCAGTGTTCAAGTCTGTCCAGATCCTCCTGTATCCTAAGCCTGTCTTCTGGAGTGTTGGCTATTCCTGCCAGCTTGGTGTCGTCTGCAAATTTGATGAGTTCCCCATCTATCCCCTCGTCCAGATCATTGATGAGGATGTTGAAGAGCACTGGGCCCAGAACAGAGCCCTGGGGCACCCCACTACACACTTCCCTCCATGTAGAAGCGGTTCCATTGAGGACCACACGTTGAGTACGGCCGGTCAGCCAGCTACGGATCCATCTGGTGGTGATGCTGTCTAACCCGCATTTTTTCTATCTTATCAAGTAGTAGGTTGTGATCTACTTTGTCAAATGCCTTACTGAAGTCCAAGTAAATTATATCCACAGCATTCCTCTGGTCCACTAATTTTGTCACTTGGTCAAAGAATGCAATAAGATTTGCCTGGCATGATCTGTTTTTGACAAACCCGTGTTGGCTTTTAGTAATGACTTTGTTTGCCTGTAGGTGTTCGCTGATTCGTTGTTTGATTATCTTTTCCAGAATCTTCCCAGGTATTGAGGTCAGGCTGATAGGTCTGTAATTTCCTGGGTCTGTTTTTCCCCTTTTTTGAAGATGGGAACTACATCAGCTCTTTTCCAGTCCTCTGGTAGTTCCCCAGTGCTCCAGGATCTTTGAAAAATATAGTTCAGTGGTTCTGAGATCACATCTGCCAGTTCCTTGAGAACCTTGGGGTGTAATCCATCTGGTCCTGGTGATTTGAACTCGTCTAGGCTGGACAGGTGTTCACTTACCCATCACAATCTCACTAAGAAAGGAAATATGAGCACAGGTCTGATATGAAAAAAGTTGTGTTAAAGCCTAAACAGCTTAGCTGCTTAGGATTTTATTGAACATGGCTCACCATTGACTCCAAGGCACCATTAAGGCAATCAGGTCCAGGCTCTGTTCAGTGCAGAAATCAGTATTAAAGCATCCTCCAAGATGGCAGTCCAGATACTCCTTCAGCACATACAGCAAAGTGGAGCCCACAAGTTTCCCTAACATTGCCTACCTTCCCATAACTAGGAAGACTATTATGTATCCTGTGGGACTGTAGGAGAATAGATTTTCTGTATAACAAGACTACAGATATCCATGTTCCTACTGCCCCACCCCCAATTTAAAGATTCCAGTTCACTAAATCTTTCTCCATAAGGCTTAGTTTCTAGTCCCTTTCTTGAGCTCTGGCTTTTAGATTTTGGCAAAGTATCAGAAGTAGGTTCTAATAAATGCAGAGTAAAGTGCCTGTGTTTTTTGAAAAAATGTTCACAATGATGCAGCCTAAAATTTTAATTACCTTTTTAACAGCATGGCACACAGACTCATATTCAGCCTGTGATTGTCTACAATTCTGAGATCATTTCCACATGTAATATTGGCATTCTATAGATTCATTTCAATGTCATGTCTATGCCTTTGTAAATATGCAGTGCAATCCTACATGTCTGTTTAGCAATAAATCCCTCTGCATTCAAGTAAGGATAGTATGTCCTTAGCTAGAAAACATTCCTATACATTTTCCGATCATTTTACTTTTTGACTTTTGATTAGGGTTTTGTCTTTTCTTTCTCCCCTTGAATTTCCCTTTTTACATTTGCAGTTTTATTGTTTTAAGAATTCCAGTCAGGAGCAATTCCAGATTCAATCCAATAGCAATAGCACTTAGACTTATATACCTCTTCACAGTGCTTTACAGCCCTCTCTAAGCGGTTTACAGAGTCAGCATATTGCCCCCAACAATCTGGGTCCTCATTTTACCAACCTCGGAGGGATGGAAGGCTGAGTCAATAGGCACTATACTAGCAGTTTCTGATGACACAGGACTAAGTAAGGATTTAGACCTTTTAATTCTTCCAGACCTTGGGATTTTAAAAAGCCTAAAGAATATTTCTAGTACAGTACTCAAAATCAGTTAAATGTCTTATAAGCCATGCATCATCTGAAATGTACTGAAGTACAAAAGGATGGATAGGGAATCAATGATATGCATTGTTCTTTACTATCAACAATATAGGATGCAGTTATTTATATTGCAGAACAGCATTTAGCTAAGAAAGCAAGCCTAAATCTATCTTTACATAAAACAATGCTTGGAAAGCATTTCACTCCAAAGTGACCTCAATCTGCAAACTCACATTTTATTGCTCCCTTGTTCCAGTATGTCTTTATTTGTTGTCATTTTTTGAGTGTCTTTTAGTTGTAGTTTTAGGTTAGAGATATGTTCATTTATATATATATATATATATATATATATATATATATTTATATTAAATTTTTAAAATTTTACAAAAACAAAACAACCCATCCCCAAACCTCCCCAACCCTCCCATTCCCTCCCCCGACCTTCCCAGAGCTGAACATAGGCTTAATTACAATTTCTTCAAAAAGTCTTAAAAAAAATATAAACCATGAATAAATTTAGATACTAAATACATTAATTAAACAAATTATAAGATAATTAACAGAATATATATATATAAAACATAAATACCAAAAAAATAATACTTAAAAGAAAAAAAAGAATAAAGAAAAAGAAAAAAAGAAAAAGATAAAAGAAAGTATAATAAGAATAAAAAATAAAATTAAAAAAAAAGAAAATAAGATCTATAAGATATTTTAAATTTTAAATATAAGTTATTGAAAAACTAAATAATATTTTTTAATATCCAACTTATATTGTATAAAATCTATCCATTTTTTCCATACCGCAAAATACTTCTCCTGCGATTGATCCTTCAAAAAAGCCGAAATCTTTGCCATTTCCGCCAAATAAGAAACTTTAAAAAACCACTCTTGCAAAGTAGGCAAAGATTCCTTCTTCCAACATTGCCCTAGTAGCAGCCTTGCGGCTGTAATTAAATTTAACATCAATGTGGTCTCTTTAGTATCACAATCAGTAACAATACCTAACAAAAACAATTGTGGAGTAAATTTTACCCTCCTTCTAAAAATTCTTTGGATATTCCACCATATCTTAATCCAAAAGGCTTTTATATTTTTACACGACCACCAAATATGATAGTAAGTAGCATCCAAACAACCACATCTCCAACATTTGGGCTGTAAGTCAGAATACATACGAGACATTTTTTGTGGATCAAGGTGCCATCTGTAAAACATTTTACAAAAATTCTCCCTTAAGTTCTGGGCTTGTGTAAATTTGACATTCCTCACCGCATCATAGTACAATTTCAAATTCGGTACCTTGAGTCCACCTCTCTCACGAGTGTCTTGTATTATTTTAAGCTTTACTCTTGGTTTTTTCCCCGCCCAAATAAATTTATTGATACCTTTCTGCCATTCATTTAAATTAATCTCATTCTTTAAAATAGGTATCATTTGAAATAAAAAAAGGAACTTCGGCAGAACATTCATTTTGATCACCGCAATTCTTCCCAAAAGAGATAATTGCAACTTCTCCCAATATTTCAAGTCTCTTTGTATCCTGACCCACAACCTTTCATAATTATTTTTATACAATTTTGCATTAGAAACAGATAAAATAACCCCCAAATATTTTACCTTATCAACAACCTCAAAATCTGTCAATTTAACCAAAGTCTGCTTATCCAAATTAGTCATATTTTTGGGTAATATTTTAGTCTTATTGTTATTAATTTTAAAACCCGAAACCCGTCCATATTGGTATATCAATTGTAATAACTCTACTACCGAATAAGTAGGTTGGGACAGGGTAACCACCAAGTCATCTGCAAAAGCTCTTAATTTATATTCTTTTTTATTAACTTCTATTCCTTTTATTTCCTGTGATTCTCTAATTTTAATCAGCAATATTTCCAAAGTTAAAACAAACAGCAGTGGTGACAATGGACATCCCTGTCTAGTCCCCTTTTCTATTGTAAAAACCTCTGATAAACCCCCATTAACAATAAGTTGTGCCGTTTGTTTTTGATAAATGACACCAAGAGCTTGTAAAATTTTTTCTCCAAAATTCATTTTCTCAATTAATCTTAACATAAATTGCCAATTCACTTGATCAAAAGCTTTTTCAGCATCTAGAAATATCAATCCTGCAGAAACTTGATTATTTTTATCTAAGTATTCTAATAAATTAATAATTTGTCTGGCATTATTCTTCATGTACCTTCCAGTTATGAAACCCATTTGATCCTTATGTATAACCTGATGCAAAACCCTCATGAACCTATTAGCTAAAATTTTTGCAAAAATCTTATAATCTACATTTAAAAGAGATATAGGTCTATAATTCTTTGGTAAAGTAAGATCTTGATCTTCTTTTGGGATTAAAGATATAAAAGCTCTACCCCATGACGGGGGAATCTCTAAACCCTGTAGTATATTGTTAAAAAGCTCTCTTAAAGGTTGAATCATCTCTTGTACCAAAGTTTTATAATAAATAGATGTCAGACCATCCGTACCCGGTGCTTTACCTAATTTTAATTCTTTAATCACTATCTCAATTTCCTCACTAGTAATTAAACCATTAATTTCTTGTTTCTGATCTTCTGTTAATTTAGGGAAGTTGGCTTCATTTAAATAATTATCTATATCTAAAACCTGTATTTTAGTACTCTTATATAATTTTTGATAATAATCTAAAAAAGATTTCTTAATCAAATCCTTATGGTATACCAATTTACCATTATAATTTATTTTATCTATAATTCTCTGTCTCTGTTTCTTTCTTAATTGATAAGCCAACCATCTCCCTGGTTTATTAGCATTACAAAATGTATTTTGTTTCATATACAGTAAGTTAGTTGCAGTTTGATCAGCCATCAACATATTAAATTGTGTTTTAAGCAATTTTATAGATTCTTTAGCCTTTTCATCTGTAGGATTTGAGATCAAAATTTTTTCTTTTAATTTAATCTCATCTTCCAATTCCTTACGTTTCTGAATCTGCTTTTGTCTATGAGCATAATTCATTTGTATCAAAATCCCACGCATGAAGGCTTTACCTGCATCCCATACCATTGACAGTGAGGTACCCTTATGCATATTTAAAACAAAATAATCCTTTAAGTGCTCCTTTAATTTTTGAACATACTTTTCTTGTCTAAATAAATTTTCATTCATCCTCCACGATCTCCTCTCCTCTCTTTCATCAACCAACTCCATCCAAACTGGACTATGATCCGTCAATGTCCTAGGAAAAATTTTAACATTCTTCACCCTAAAATATAAATCAGTTGTAATCAAGAAAAAGTCAATTCTTGAGAAGGATTGATGTCTATCTGAGAAGAAAGTAAAGTCTCTCTCCTCCTGATTGCGTTCACGCCAGTAGTCTCGTAGCTCCCAGTCCTCTTTCAAATCAAAAAAAGCTTTAGGTAATTTAGCCTATTTAAAAGAAATAGAAGATCCTTTTTTGTCTCTTTGTGTATCTAACACACCATTCCAGTCACCCATTAATATCACGGATCTATAATCCAACAAAGTTAATTTCTGATGTAATAATCTATAAAATTGTTCCTGTTGTTGGTTTGGTGCGTACAGTCCCACTATGAGTATTTTCTTACCATATAAGCCAACTTCAATCATAAGATATCTCCCTTGAGAATCAGATTCTACCAAACAGGCTGATAAGTTTTGCTTAACATAAATAACT
Source organism: Crotalus adamanteus (assembly GCA_039797435.1). Lineage (NCBI taxonomy): Eukaryota > Metazoa > Chordata > Lepidosauria > Squamata > Viperidae > Crotalus > Crotalus adamanteus. The sequence continues at coordinate 55,059,409 of CM077935.1, read as the reverse complement.
ACGTCCCCTTTTTTCCCAGGAGCAGAAGATACAAAATGAGATCCCAAATGAGCATTGACTAAATATTTTTGATCTTTAGCTATAATATGTGTTTCCTGCAAACAAATAATATCATTATTATGTTGCTTTAAATAGTGAAAGATTTTCTTTCTCTTCTGAGGGGAATTTATTTATTTATTTATTTATTTATTTATGAGACTTATATACCGCTTTAAGTGCAAGCACTCTCTAAGCGGTGTACACCAGTAAGCAATGTATATATATAATTAAGGCCGTTAGCATTCCAAGTCAGGAGCTTTACCATCTCCCTTAACCAGAAGCCTGGAGAAGACTGCTTGAAGATCTGCCATTGAAGAATGTGCTGCAGAACTCTTGGGTCTTGCTCCTCCCACCGGCAACGAAGCACTTTCTTGAAGAGGTTCTTTAACTTCTTTCCTCTGTTCCTTTTCCTTGCGTCTATGCGCTGCACGGGTCATTCTTTGCTCTTTAATCTCTGCTTGTCGTGACCACTCCGACTGTAACTCTCCAACCACCATCACACCTAGTCCTTCAGACTGCTGTTCCACCTCTTTACCATCCAGAACTTTCTGCATCATAGATGATGGTGAGCCTGCTCCCAGGACCGAACTATAAAACTCCTTTGCTTTAGTGACTGTATTAAGTCTATAACGCGTCCCCGCATGGCTCAGAACAATACCCATCGGAATCTCCCATCTGAATGGCATCATTCTTTTTTTAAGTTCATTAGCTAAGAAAGCAAAATCTTTTCTCTTTCTTAAAATTTTTGATGGGATCTCCTTTAAAATAATGACATCTTGAGCAGCAATCTGAAACCTCTTGTTATAGAAAGCTTGTATAATTTCATTACGCAGAGATCTCTTTGCAAAATAAATCACCACATCTCTTGGTAAGTTTTTCTGTTTTGCGACCCAAGAGTTAACTCTGTATACTTTTTCCACTTCTCTAAGTATTCCCTCTTTCTCCCTCTTCAAAATGAGAGCAAGGTCATTCACCACAATCTCTGTCAGATCTTGATGCATATCCTCTTTCAGACCTCTGATTCTTAAAGCATATTCCATTTCCCTATACTGAGACATAACAATGTCATCTTGTAAAATTTCCATCTTTTTTTTCCATGCCTTCAAACTTATCTTCCAAGATGTCAACCTTGTCTGCAACCTCTTCAACTCTAGAGTCAAGCTTCTCAACCACAGAAGCAAGTCCTGATAGAGCCATAACTATATCTTGCCTCAAAATAGTGTTATTCTGCTCTAACAGGTTCTTCACTTCCCCTCTAATTTCAGTTTTATTCTGATCTAAAAGCTCCTTCATTTCCCCTCTGATTTGAGTTACTGCATTTCCCATTATATCTTTCATATCTTGTACAGATATTACTGGCAGAGGAGGAGAAGATGGTGGTGTAGCTTTAGGTTGTTGTACCGGTAGAATCGCAGGAGAAGAAGCCACCTTAGGAACTGTAGAAGCTGCTTGCCTTTTTGAAGCCATTTAAAAAAAAAAAAATTCTTATTTCCTCTTTCTTCCTTCTTAAAAAAAACAATAAAAAAAGTCCTCGAAGAATGAAAAAACAAAGGAGAGTTTAAAAGATATTTCAAAAACACAAAACCACCTTCATAAAAAGAAGAAAAGTTTAAAAAGTTTAAAAAGAAAAAGCTATATAGTCCATAACGTTCCGTTTGACTCACTTTTTTTTTTCCCCAGAAAAACTTTCAAATCGCCATTTTACTTTCACTCTCCACACAAACAAAAAAACAAAAAAAAGATCAGCCTAAACTAAAAAGCAAATAAAACTCAATAAGTCCAATCCTTTATCCAGCTCTGTCCGCTTTTTTAAGAAAAAAAATCACTCAGCCGAACCCTTTAAGCGCGGAGATGGTAGCGGCGTTTCACTTTGTTCCCAAAGGAAACAAAGACAGCTGGGAGGTGGAGGCAACCCGAACTCCGAGGGAGCTCTCTTTCCACCCCCCCAAAAAAAATCCCTGGGGGGTTTGAGATGCTCTACCTCTATTCGGGTGGTTCTCTCCCCCCTCCCTTCGCCCGGGAGGGAGATTTCGAGCCGCGGGACAGCTGGTGACTGCTGTGCTCTGCGGTTCTCACGCTGTCCCAGGAGGACGGCTACAATGTAGCTGCCATCATCGACGCTAACCACCGGAAGTTCCAGTATGTCTTTATTTGTTGTCATTTTTTGAGTGTCTTTTAGTTGTAGTTTTAGGTTAGAGATATGTTCATTTATATTCTTAAACTTATTTCTAATCTCATCATGGTTTGAAACAATAATCATTTGAATCTGTCACAAGCATTGTGTATATTTTCTCCTGGAATGTATTTGTTGTCAACGCTGCTAACATCAGATGTTTTTGCATTGACAACAGATGGAAATGTAGCCATCTTTTACCTTTTGGTTTTAGAGTTAGATGATGCTGGGAGGGGGGATGTGAACGAGAGTCCAGCTAGACATAATAACACTAGACCTAGCGTGAGAAACAAGGTTATTGTAACCAGAGCTGATAAGGACTTGGCGGGCTGGAGAACCGGAGAGGAGGCCTGCGCTTCAAGCTAATTGAGGAATGTGATTTATGACTGTTAATTGGAGGAGGGAATTGTGCTTTGATACTATGTGCTCAGGGGAGGGGAATTCAGTTTTTGGCTTCAATTATGCAGTGCCAAAGTTATGCTACTCAAAATAAAGATTCTTTAAGGTAAACAATGCCTTGAAGTTCTTTTGAAGAGTTTCATCTGTCGGAACCATGACATTAAGCCAAAAACTCCAACTTTTTCCTAACTATCTTGGGGTCCCGAGCCCCAGTCACTGTCCCTAGAAAGGAGGGATAAGCTGGCAAAGATTCGGGGAAGATTTCAGCATGGAGAAAGAGAGAACGTCTGAAACCAGCACCCCAGCAGTGGCTGCTACCCCAGAGGGGGGAGCGACAGCCAGCGTGCTGGTGGAGAAGGAACTCTTTCAGGCCTCCCAGCTGGGGGCAAAGCCCAAGCTGCGAGGAAAGCTGATCTGGTCGTCGGAATGGACCCTACCCAGCAAAGACTCTAGACGCCTTGAGACGGCCTTGCCACCCTCAAGTGCTTCAAAGGCAGATGGGGCTGAGCTGCTATGAAGGAATTCCCGCACCTCACATTCCCCAGACCAGTGGAGAACCACAAAATCATCTACCACTGAGGACTCTAGTGAGTGGAAGTACCTGTCCGAATCAATAGTTCAATAACATACATAAATCTTTAGTACAAATCTCAAGTTACAACATCAAACATTTCTTCTCTTTTTCCCTTAATATCTACTATCTCATATTAGGCTAATACAGTTCTTATTATATCAACTAAGTAAAAACATCATTATTACATTTATCAATACATTTTTAGCTTATACATATCTTAACTGTGTTTACATTCAATCCTTATAGTGTCAACACTGCTAACATTGGATGTTTTGCATTGACAACAGATGGAAATGTAGCCATCTTTTACCTTTTGCTTTTAGAGTTAGATGATGCTGGGAGGGGGGATGTGAACGAGAGTCCAGCTAGACATAATAACACTAGACCTAGCGTGAGAAACAAGGTTATTGTAACCCAGTGCTTCTCAAATAGTGGGGCGCGCCCCCCAGGGGGGGCGCAAGGCTCTGTAAAGGGGGGCTCGTTTGACCTCGGCAAATACTGTCATATTGGATTTCTAGATCGGATCATCCGACTCACTCGCAAGCGGCAGCCCGACGCGGAGGACAACATGACCGCCAACGCACGTGACACATGCAAAGGACCCGATTGGATAGACATGATGCTCTATCCTGATTGGCCAAACCCGCCCGTGTGACTTTTAGACCCGGAAATCGGTTCTCTGTACAGAAAAAAAAATTTTACAGTCGCGCGGGGGGCGCGAAATGTTTTCTTCTTCCTAGGGGGGCATGGCAGAAAATAATTGAGAAGCACTGTTGTAACCAGAGCTGATAAGGACTTGGTGGGCTGGAGAACTGGAGAGGAGGCCTGCGCTTCAAGCTAATTGGGGAATGTGATTTATGACTGTTAATTGAAGGAGGGAATTGTGCTTTGATACTATGTGCTCAGGGGAGGCGAATTCAGTTTTTGGCTTCAGTTATGCAGTGCTAAAGTTATGCTACTCAAAATAAAAATTCTTTAAGGTAAACAATGCCTTGAAGTTCTTTTGAAGAGTTTAATCTGTCGGAACCACAACATTTGTATTGTCTTGAGTCATTGTTCCTGCAGATCTTTGAAGCCCCAAACTGGGGTCTTCAGGAAAAGGTGTTAGGTGTGGTTTTCTATTACTTTTAGATAGGTATATACTATCCATTTTATCTCTCCCGCTCTAAATAGTTTTCCATCGGTGTCATAATCTTTTTAATTAGTTTTATCAAGCCAGTCCATCTTAAAATCCAAGCAGCCAATCTTACATAGTTATCTTTATATAATGGTTTTATAATCCAGTACGTTTCCAATTGTCAAGGCACCACTGAAAACAATATTTTGTGGCAGTTTTCTTTTCCAGGGGTCTTAGAATTATCAGCCAGTCAGGATTCAGTTCAAAGTATTTGACCATCTAAAAGTTTTCCAGTAATTTCTCCTTTAGAAGATTAGCCAAAGGCCAAAATTTTTCTTTCTTTGCAAACAGTTCTTAGGTTAAGATTTAAGAATGCAGTTCAGTGTGTTTATAATCCCAGAAGGTCAGTAGTTTCTAAACATATATAGTTTCACTCAGTAGTAGATAACTCAATGCTTTGTTCCCAGCTGTTTTTTGCTGTTTCTAGGCGTCTTGCCAAATTCTGGGTCAGTGCTGCTATAGTTTTTGCTAATCCTCCACTACAGTAGATGTCACTGTTCATTTTTCAACTTTTTAAAACAAAGAGTTATTTTTGTTCTTTTTATATATATATAATTTCATCAATGCTTTTTCAGGTATAGAGTTTTAACAATTTTCTTAGCTTTCAAATTTATCCAAACTGTGATATTTTATGTTTTTATTCCCCATAAGGGTTTAATTCTTCGCTTCAGTCTATAGAAGGGTGAGGTAATCCCCCCCTTCTCACTTTGGGAGGCTTTTTGCTTCTTGGGGAAGCTTTCCAGGAAATCAAATATAAAAAGGAGAGAGTAGATCAAATTCCTCACCCAGTTTCAAGCACACTGTTCACTGTTGTGCTGGTTAGTGCCTTTGGACTTTGGCTGCAAGTAGCTTGGGCTGATTAACAGGATGTGACCAGCCTTTCTCCTGTTGGGTTAGAAAGCTTCCCCCAAACCGAATGAAACGACCGCCGTCGTTCCAGAGCCATTGGGGCACCCTTCTTTCTTCGCCACCTCTCTGGGGCGACTTAGACCCATTTATGCAGGGCGAAACTAGCCGCGGGGTGCAATCCTGTGACCGGGCGCTATGGCGTAAAACCGGAAATCACCCAGTATGTCTTTCAATAAAGGTAAATATTCACTTGCCTACTAGCCTACATTGTGTAAGAAAATATTCACAATCTTTTTTTAATGTAGGTGCTGTTTGGGTTTTTTTTAAAAAAAGTTTTTTTATTTATAATACAGTTAAAACAAAAATGGACATAACGTGACATTCCAGAATAAATATTCCTAACAATTTGTTCCTCTTAATACCTATAATTAATACATCATTCTTAATCTCTAAATAAACTTATTCTTCTATACAATACAATTATATATACAGTTATATGTATTTCTGTCTTAACACTAGCTTGAAGCCCGAGCAGTTCTCCTTAATTCATACCAGTAATAAAATTTGTCCCAGATTTCAAAGTAGTCTGATTCTGTCTTATCCTTCATTTCTATTGTGAGCCTATCCATTTCAGCGCACAATAAAATTTTATATAAAATCTCTTCTTCCGTTGGAATTCCTTTATTCCTCCAGTTTTGAGCGTATACCAATCTAGCAGCCGTGAGAATGTGTAACATCAAATAGAGTACCCCTTTGTGATATTTCTGCGTAATTATGCCTAGTAAAAAGAGTTCTGGTTTTAACTCTACCACTAGCATTAAAATTTCTTCCAGCCATTTCTTAACCTTATTCCAAAAATCACGGGCTCGTGGGCACTCCCACCACATATGATAGTATGTCCCTATTGCCAATTTACATTTCCAGTATTTGGAAGAAACATTTGGACCCATTCTAGCTAATCTTATGGGTGGGAGATGCCATCTATAGAACATTTTGTAGAGATTTTCTTTGTAGGAGGTGGCCAAAGTGAGCTTTCTGTTTCTTGCCCATAGTTCTTGCCAGATGTGCAGATCAAAGTTGAGATCAAAATCCCTACTCCACTTTAACATGGTCTCTTTTACCTGTTCCTCATACATTGCCTGGTCTAACAAATAATGATATAGTTTTTTAATCATTTTATCCTCCGTGCCTAATAATATTTTATCCAGCCCTATCGGTTCTAATTTTATGCCTAACTCTTTTTTATCTTTCCAATATCTTGCCTGTAATTGAAGGTATGCCCACCATTCTAATTCTATCCCTTCGTCTTGAAGAATTTTCCTGGGTTTCAATTCCCCTCTCTTGTCTAGAACATTTTTATATGTTATAATCTTTCCTAGTTGGATAAACTTTGGATGTACATGCATTTCTAATGATGAGATCCAACTAGGGACTTGAGTATAATTTGGTTGCCAGATTTTAACCCATACATCAATTAGAGCTTGTCTGATATAATGCCTTCGGAAATATTTGTGTGTCTTATATTTATTATTCCATAACATAGCGTGCCATCCTATTTGTAAGTCATGACCTTCCAGACATAATAATCTCCTGTTCTTTAGTAATATCCAATCCCTTACCCATTATAATACTATGGCCTGATAATATTTTTCCAGGTCAGGGAGGCCAAATCCCCCCCTTTCCTTTGAATCCTGCAGTAATTTTAATTTAATCCTTGCTCTTTTTCCTTGCCAGATGAATTTGAGTATAATTTTGTTAAGGTTTTGAAATAATTTCTTATCCAATTTTATGGGTATACATTGGAACAAAAATAAATTTTTCGGTAACACATTCATTTTAATTACTGCAATTCTACCCATAAAGGAGAGCTGCAGGTTGGTCCAAATATCTAAATCCTTCTTAATCTGTTCAATTAACTTATCATAGTTATCTCTTTTGAGTGTAATGCATCTAGCAGTTAGTTGTATCCCTAGATATCTTATTTTGTTCATGATTTGAATACCTATTCTGTCAACCAATTCATTTTTCTGTATTTTAGTCATATTTTTGACGAGCATTTTAGTTTTTTCTTTGTTTATCTTCAGGCCAGCTATTTCCCCATATTTACTCAGTATTTCCATCAATCTTATCCCTGATTGTAATGGTTCTTTGATTATAAAAACTAAATCGTCTACAAAGGCTTGTGTTTTAAACGTTTCTTTCTTGATCTCTAGACCTTTAATCTGTTCATCTTGCCGAATTACTCTGATTAATACCTCAAGAGATAATATAAACAACAGTGGTGATAACGGACAACCTTGCCTCGTGCCTTTTTGAATTTGAAAGCTGTCGACCTTGCCTCATGCCTTTTTGAATTTGAAAGCTGTCGGTCATTTCTCCATTAATTATTACTTTTGCTGCCTGTTTAGAATAAACAGATTTAAACATATTTAAAAAGTTTTCCCCAAAATCCATATACAATAATTGGTTGAACATAAAATCCCATTTCACATTGTCGAATGCTTTTTGTGCGTCAAGAAAAATTAAACCCATTTGCTTTTCGTTATGCACTTCATAATACTCCAATATGTCCAAAACAATCCTGACATTATTTCTTATGTATCTTTTAGATAAAAAGCCATTTTGATCAGAATGTATAAAATCCGCTAAAAATCTTTCAAATCTTTGTGTCATTATAGCCATGAAAATCTTATGATCTGAATTTAATAAAGAAATGGGTCTATAGTTCTTGATATGCACCAGGTCTGAATTTTCTTTAGGAATCAAAGTGAGGAGAGCTTCTTCCCATGAGGCTGGTATTTTAGCTTTTGTTAGAACCTCATTGAATAGATCCAACAGCATTGGGCTTAAAGATTCTTGTGCGATTTTATACATTTCTACAGGTATACCATCTGGCCCAGGTGCTTTATTATTTTTTTGTTTCTTGATTGCCTCCAAGAGTTCTAAAGGTGTTATCTCTTTGTTCAGCAGAATTTTAAATTCTTCTGGCACCTTCGGTAGATCAGCTGATTGTAAATACTGTACAATATCATAATTATTTCTCCATTCGTCATCTTTGTATAGATTCTTGTAGAACTCATATTCCACTAATTTCTTTCCTTCATTCTGGTACACCATATCACCTTCTGCATTATAAAATTTAGTAATCTTCTGCTTGTTGTTGTGTTTTTTAATTTTATCAGCCAGCCATCTCCCTGGTTTATTGGCATTTTCGAAGAAATTTTGTTTAGTACGTTTTATCTGCTGTCCTAATTCTTCCTTCCCAATAATATTCATCTTATGCTTAATTAAGTCTATCTGTTGTTTCAAATCGCATCTTTGTGATTACTTTTGCAAGTTTTCCTCAACTCTACTTAGTTCTTCTTCTAAGTGTTTTTGTCGTTGTGTTTTGATTTTGTGTTCTCTGGCCATGTAAGAAATTGCAACGCCTCTCATGTAGGCTTTGGCTGTATCCCATAAGTTTTGGCAATTCGTATCTTCCTTCTTATTTGTCTTAAAAAACAGGTCCAATTGTTCTTCCAATTTCAATTTGAATTCTTTTTGTTTTAGGATTGCTCTCCATCTCCTCATATTTTTTTGCCCTTTCCATCTAATTCTAATCGGATTATAGTCAGCCCAGGAGTTCGTATTGATTACAATCTCCTCTACTTCTAAATTTAAGACAGTTGACATCCATACCATATCAATTCTAGACCATGATTGATGACGTCCAGAGTAGAAGGTAAACTGTTTTTTCCCTAAATTCCTTTCTCTCCAAGTATCCTGAATATTGAGCTCATCTGCCATTTTTAGGAATGTATCAGGTATTGTTCCTCTGGTTCTTTTTCTACTCTTTCCACATTTATAATCTAGGTTTCTATCCACAATTGTGTTGTAATCTCCCATTATACAGATGTTATCATATTCCAATTGATTAACAATGTTGTGAAGTTTCTTATAAAATTGTTTTTGCCCCTCATTTGGGGCATAAATTCCCACCAGGAGAATTTTAATTTTATTCAAAATTACTTCCACTATTAAGATTCTACCATCTTCGTCCTTATAAATTTGCTTAGTCAAAATTTCTTGTTTAATATATGCTACCACTCCTCCTTTCTTGTATTGCGAAAGTGTCGCAAACATGTTCCCCAATTTAGGGCAGTTTAATAAATACTGATGTTGTTTTTTTATATGAACTTCTTGTAGCATAATTATATCTAAGTTCATTTTATTAAGCCTATTTAAAAACTTTTTCCTTTTTTTGGAGCGTTGAGGCCATTAACATTGATAGATATGGATTCAACACCATTTCCCCCCTCCTTATCTATGTTTGGATCTGGTTACTATTGCTGGTCTAGACTCTTGGGTTTGTAAATCCTTCCCTCTTTCCACTAACAATCTTGTCAGTCTAGCCTCTTTAATTTCTTTATGTCTATTCTCATGTTTCCCTTCATTTTTCCCATTGTTGATATCCTCTCGAAACTCAACTCGTTTGCCTTTAGATTCAGTGGCCTGCGCTAGTATCTCTCCTTCCTCTCTTGCCTCTCTTTCAACTACATCTTCCTCGCTGCCAAAGTTTTCCCTATAGAATTCCTCTGCTTTATTTATTGAGTCTAAGCAGAACTTTTTCTCCTGCCATGTAACCAGAATCCCTTCCGGGGTCAACCATCTAAAGTTGATATTTTTCGTCAGTTTAAAAGTTATGTGTTGGTAGGGCCTTCTCAAGTCTCTCACTCTTTTAGGTACTTGTTTAAGTACAATCAGCTGTTTACCTCAGTATTCCAATGAGTCATCTCTGAACCTAAAGAGAATTTCGTCCCTAATTGATTTCTTGGTAAATCTAACGTGTACCTCTCTGGGAAGATTGTGTCGTCTTGCATAATTTGTGTGTATTCTGTAAGTCTCATCTATCTCACTGGCCATCTCCTCTCTGCTGGACCCCAGAGCTCCCGCTAGTATATCTGACATTATTACTGGGAGATCTTCACCTTTCATCTCTCCTACATTTTGGAACCATAAATAGTGAGCTGCCTTCTCAAGTTCCAGGGAAATAACTGTAGCTTCTAATTCTTTGTTAGCTTGAACTAACCTTTCATTCATTTCATCTACTCTCAGCTCTTCTTTATCCATCCTTTCCTCCATTTCTGATAGTTTTTGTTCGTTTTTCATAATTTGCTGGTGAAAGGATTCAATTTTCCCATCCATGGACTTGATTTTATCCTTAAGTTCCCCTGTATCGTTCCTTACTTCCCCTATTTCTTTTTTTTAGATCTTCGTGATTCTTACACATTAACTCTTGCATTGATTGCAACATTTTCTGCAAGTCTCTAAATGAGTTTGCCCTATCTTTTTGTGCCATTTCTTCTAGCGATCTTTGCCTGGCAGGGCTTGGTTCCAACAATGTAGTCTGAGATGTCTGTTTCCTCCCTATTCCAACCCTTGTAAGATTGGGGATACTAGACATTTTTTTCAATTCTCCAAACCAACCTCCCCACTTATTTACAATTGTTATAATATTTTCCAGAATATCAGAATTATCACTGGGAATCAAAGATTCCTGTTAATATATCTACTTAACATTTGCAGACAAGATTAGATACACTTAACAGTCACTTTCCCTTGTTATTAGTTTTTTTACCCTCTTGTGGCAATTCTCAGTTTAGCCAGTAGGTGTCACTGTGGCTTTGTCTCTAAAATACGATCTGCCTGTTCATTTCAAAATGACTACCTCCTTCTTCTTCTTCCATGCATTCGCTCTGTGCCTTAAAGTACGCTTGCCTTCCAAAGTTAAACTTCCTTCCTTGGAATAAAGAAAGAAAGAAGAGACTCCTCTTCTCTTCTCTGTAAATCCAACCAACTTAGTAAATGTGTAGGCAAACCTTTTAAGCTCAAACCTTCCTTTTCGCCGCTTTTCCAGGAACGAGGGAAATCCCTCCTCCCCTCTTGTAGGCAATTAAAGTCTTCAAATTTCTATCGAAATCCTCCAGAGCGCTCTTACACCGAATCCCTTCTGTCCAAGATCACTGTTCAAGTAAATTTTAACTGGAGCTGTCATGTCTCTGTCCAGCTACTCCACCGCTAAACTTCGGCCAGCTGACAGCTGTCATTCCTTCGCGGCCGCCATTGTCGGCCATTTTTTTCCTCTGCTTAACTTACCAAAGCTTGTCCTGAGTTTGCTAGTCCCGACCGCCGTCTGGAACTGCTCCCCAGGGTGCCTTGTTGTTCCCAGCCCCCCTCCAGGGAATTAGGGACCCCAAAGGGTCTGTCAAGCAGTTGGAAATGGGGGTAGATGCTCCGGAGAATCATCCAACACACCCATTCTTCTTGGCAGCTGGCCCCGCCCTCTTTTTGCATTTTGTAATGTGTTTCCTGGTTGTACTATATGTGAACAGAATTTCCTCTAAACATGCCATGTACCACTAAGTTTATTCTATAATATTGGATAAACCTGATGTTCCATGTTTGGTAGAAGCACTAGCTGTTCAGACTTTTCTCATTATTAATGCATTTGAGCCACGTTTAGATAATGCAGTGCTCCTTAACTATTCTGACAGCCTACCCACAGCAAAACAATAATTGTTTAGGATCATTTCCTTGTAATGGAAGTATTGCTACCCACAGTAGAAGACATACTTAGCATGCAAAATATACAATCCAATGTAGACAATACTGAACTAAATGTACTATTGATCTAGTATTAGGCATTTCCAATGATCTTGCATTTAGCACAAAGTACAAACATCAGATATACAAGTTTTAAGGCTGATTGAGCAGATGCAGATCTCATATAGGCATATACACAAACCACACATTTTGTATTTCTTTGTATTTCTCAAATGTATTTTCACTGAAAGTACCAAGAGAAATGGAAGATTAAAATATAAAATGCTAATACATGGACCACTTAGCTATTCGTATTTAACTAGAGAAAGTCTTTACCTTTTATCTTCTTACAAATGAATGACATTGGGTTTGTTTACTCCCAAAACTGCTACCATGATGGAGCAATCCGCTACAAAATACCCATTTACCTGAAAGCAAACTTGTTTCCTCCCACTTGCTGCAATCCCTCATGTTCTCTGCCTTTTGTTTTTTTTGAGATGAGCAAATTTCCAATCATAACTTTGGGGTGCAGCCACTTACCTTTTTTAAAAAATACCTACTAAGCCTATATGGGTCCCCAATTTTTTTTGAAGGGTGATATTAGAAGTTCTTTGCCTTGCATTATGCATTACCTTTTTAACACTTAAAAGTCATGTGGCACAAGGAGTTCAGTGGGCAGCAAGAATAGTATCTGTGGACTCACTGGTATGTGTAATATAAGGTATCTACCATAAGAATTCTATTGCAACACACATATCTGTCAGGATTAAAAAAACCAGGTAGTTTTCAACTTACAACCATAATGGAGCCTCCCCATTACGGTTGTAAATTGTAACGGTCATAACATGGATCACCCATGTGACCAAACTGATTTTAAAACAGTTTTTGCCATAGTTATTAAGCAAATGAAGCAGTCTTAAAACAACCACCATGGTCATAAAAAGAATGTCACAGTTGTAAAGCAAAACCAATGTTTGCTGTGGGTCAGTTTTGCTGAAAACCAGAAATAAATACCATTTTTTGGCAAAACCATTGTAAAATGCAGACATTTGACTGCCAGACATTGCAAACAACCATAAATGTGGACTGGCTGGAACCTTGTTTTTCATCTCTTTAAACTGGCTTATTCAAGTAGGGATCAAGTGAATAGAATAGAGCTGGAAGGGACCTTGGAGGCCTTCTAGTCCAGCCCCCTGCTCAAGCAGGAGAACCTATACCATCTCAGACAAGTGACTGTCTAGCCTCTTTTTAAAAATCTCCAGTGATGGAGCGCCCACAATTTCTGGGGGCAAGCTAATCCACTGGTTAATTGTCCTCACTGTCAGGAAGTTTGCAGGTTGCTTCTCTCTTTGATCAGTTTCCAACCATCGTTTCTTGTCCTGCCCTCTGGTGCTTTGGTGAATAACATGACCCCCTCTTCTTTCTGGCAGCTCCTCAAATACTGGAATACTGCTATCATGTATCCCCTATTTCTTCTTTTCTTTAGACTAGCCAAACCCAAGTCCTGCAGCCGTTCTTCATATGTTTTAGTCTCCAGGCCTTTGATCATCTTAGTTGCTCTTCTCTGAATTTTTTCCAAACTCTCAACATCTTTTTTGTGATATGGTGACCAAAATTGGCTGCAGTATTCCAGGTGTGGTCTTACTAGGGTTTTATAAAGCAGTACTAATACCTTGTGTCATCTTGATTCTATGCCTCTGTTTATACAACCCAGGATTGTATTTGCTTTTTTGGCTGCTGCTGCACACTGCTGGCTCATGGTTAACTGATCGTCCACTAGGACTCCAAGGTCCCTCTCACAATTACTGTTTTTAAGCCAGGTCTTGCCCAATCTGTACTTGTACCTTTGATTTTTCCTAAATCTAAAACTTTGCTTTTCTCCACATTGAAACTCATTTTGTTGGATAGGGCCCATTGTTCATGTTTGTCAAGATCCTTTTGGATCCTGAGTTTGTCTTCTGGGGTGTTGGATACTCCTGCCAGTTTGGTGTCATCTGCAAATTTGATGAGTTCCCCTTCAATTCCCTCATCTAAGTCATTTATGAAGATATTGAAGAGTACTGGGCCTAAGACAGAACCTTTGTGGTACCCCACTGCTTACTTCTCTCCATGTGGATGTAGTGCCGTTGAGGACTACTTGTTGAGTATGGTTTGCCAGCCAGCTACAAATCCATCTGGTGGTGATGTGGTCTATTCCACCTTTTTATAGCTTACCAAGGAGTACATTGTGGTCTACTTTATCAAATGCCTTACTGAAGTCTAAGTATACTACGTCCACAGTATTTCGCTGGTCTATTAGTTTAGTCACTTTGTCAAAGAATGAAATAAGATTGGTTTGGCATGATCTGTTTTTAACAAACCCGTGCTGGCTACCAGTTAAAATTTTGTTTGCTTCTAGTTGTTTGCAGATCTGTTTTTTGATTATCTTTTCTAGGATCTTCCCAGGTGTTGATGTTAAACTGATTGGTCTGTAGTTTCCTGGGTCCGTTTTTTTCCCCTTTCTTGAAGATGGGAACCACATCAGCCCTTTTCCAATCCTCAGGTACTTCCCGGTGCTCCAGGATTTTTGAAAGATGTGGTGCAATGGTTCTGAGATAACATCTGCCAGCTCCTTCAGAACTGTGAGATACTGAAATATACTGTCGTATGTTTAATGGTATTAGAAATGAATGTACACACTCCTTCCATACAAAGGTGTACTGGTTCCTCAAAGCTATGTTTAATTTTTTGTCTTATCTTACATATTTTAGACCAGAAAGTTATATGCTATACCTATACCAGAATCTTTGTACAGCTGATAAGGTGTGACATAAAGCTCATGTCAAGACAAACCACTTGGTCTCTACATTTCTGTACTAATTTGCTGCTAAAGTACTATTCTAAAATTTTAGTAATGTTTAGCCTAACACCCCATCTTCTGGCCAGTTATTATGTTGCAGTAGGGATAGGAGAGATGACATTAGAAAAGCAGGTATCTATTCTGACATTTCTATTAATGCAAATTATGAATATATTTATATTAATTACTTTATGACACCATGTTCAATTATATATAGCATAATCTACAGATCTACTGCCAATTCAATAATTTTAAAGTATTTTAACACCTTTGATCAATGCCACCAATTAAGAATTTTTTTTAAAGCAACACAATTCCAAGGCAGCCAATTAATATGAGATGCAATGATTTGGAACACATAAAACTCAGTGAAACTATCAGAAATGCACAGTCTAATTTTTTAAATTTTATTTTCCTCTGCCAAACCCCATTTTTCTTGGTTTGTGATTTGATAAAAACCTATGGGCTCAACCATCAATCCTCATCTGCTCAGCATTTGATTCACAACATACTACCAGTTCTGGAATCTTTTCTCATGCACTGGTACTGTATAATTATCTCTGGACATCTCCCTTCTTGTTTTTATTACCTTGTTACTCATGTACCCATGCCATCATCCCTATGTTTTGTGTAAACTCTAAAACCCTGCTTGGGACATCAGAAGGCTTTCAACTTGGGCACACAAACTGTCAGTGCGTGTTGGTCTCCTGAAATCTCAAGTAGTTATTCCTTCTAGTGAAACAGAGAGCAGGGTATCCCCATGATACATTGATGAAGACATTTCTATGTCCTTTAAAACTTTCTTATCCTTTGTGCTTCTTTCTTTCAGAATATAACCTAGATTCAACAAATGTAATTTCTAGGGCTCTTCATTTCTGAGCTGTATTCCACTCCTTTTTGCAGGACTGAAGAGTCTCTGATAGTGTTCAAATCCATCCCATCTTCCTGTCATTTCCTGTATGAGCCTAACCTAAGCAGGACTGAAGAGCATAACACACTCTGACTTTAGACAGATGTTTCCTTCCATGTCCTAAAGCTAGTGAAATCCAAAATAGCATGTCCATGGTGAACTCAAGAGACTGCAACCAACTAGAAAGTGCAGCATTCCTCTTCCTATTTTGTACACATGCAAACATTAAATGTCCAAACCTAACCATGCAAAAACTAGTATGACTTTAGAGGAAAATACTTGTAGTTCAGGGTTGAAATGAGGGGTCTTTGGTGCTCTCTGAGCTTGCTTTCTTGCAGATGTTTGATTACCCAAACTACAGTAAGTAACATCCTCAGTGCACTGATGTTTAACCTACCTAGTTTGGGTAATCAAACATCTACACAAAAACAACCAATCTCAGAGAGCACCAAGGACCCCCACCATAGTATGAGTTTGCCAAAGGTACATAAATGCAATCTTAATACTTTTCTTTGTAGACAGAAACTCAGTTTAGTCTATTTAAACATTTGTAACAAAAACTACTTTCTCAATATGTAAGTCTCATTCTAATTACAGTACATGTGATCAAAACAAGTAGTATCAATATGTAGGTCAACTTTTTTAAAAACACATTGCAAGTCTCCCTGGCTGAACCACAGTGACAAAAGGAATCCACCTCAAAGGAGTTTATTTGTGGAATTTTACTGATACAAAACTATAAAGTCTACATAATTAAACAGTTTTACAAATTCTTTGATTTAAAGCTGGTGACCAGTTTTAAAAAGCACACGATTACATAATACTCATTCTTTCCACAATTTTAAGGTATTTTAGCCAGGATGGCCAAGTATAAAACAATGTAACTCACAAAGTATAGTTAATACTATTAATTAAATCCTTGAAAACACTTTTATTCATATCAGTTTCAGAACTTATAACTAAACAGCACACACAGCTAGTGAATTAAGTCCCCACTGATCGGATATGTAAGGCAATACTGTACGGAATATGTACTTATGGCAGTAACTGAGATGCAACTGAATGTCTGTTTATTCACCTGATTCAAGTACAGTTTTAAAAATACCTCTTCCAAAAAAATCCTATTTTAAGTGTGAGCTGAAAGCAAATTAAAATGTTAGAAACAAGTGCCAACATGCAGTAAAACCACATTTTAAAGCTTAGAAACACAACCCAATGTTTAGAATAGTTAAGAACTCCAACTGTTAAACTTGACATTTTCTGATTAGAAGTTAGAACACATAAAAATCTAGACTAGATAAAACATGTAAACATGCCTAGAAATAAATAACAAATTCAAACATCTAGAATCTTATCTCATGCAAACTTCAAATGAACTCCAACTTCAAATAACTTTTGCCAGTAGGGCTACATAATTGTCAAGTATGTTTTGTCAGCAATATTAACCTGCAAGGTTTTCTATCTTTACAAATGACAAACATGAATATTTCAGCTTTTCGAACTCTAGTGTTGAATCAAACAGTTTTAAGAACAGCTCTGCTTCTTCTAAAATGATGTGCTCTCTTCTCCTACAAAGTGAAGGTTGAGGAAGATAAATTAAAGTACAACCAGATTCAAATTCAAAAGTTTATTATTTACTTCTAAGAATAAAGCTCCTGAATCAAAGAACAAACCAATTTAAGAAAACCCTGGAAAAAGCTATCTGTGTATTTTCTTTCCATACTTTTGGGCAATTTATCAAGAAAACAAGTAGTTATCAATTACAAGCTACTTTATTGTTCACATTATGGTATTGTAAAAGCAGTTTTTATAAAGTTCATCTGGAACAACATTTTTGTCCATATTGTAAATATTTCAGTAAATGATATTAAACATTAAAAATTACTTTTATAAGGCACTAAGAAAAAAGTCAGATGATTGATGTATAAACTTTCTCTAAGATATGATTTATGCTAATTATTAGGTGCCCATTCTTTGTTTTTTAAATTTAGAAAAGGGATTATCTTTGCCACTAATTATACACATTTGGTTAAATTGCAGTTTTAAGACCTTTCCACTATATTCATAAGGTATTAGATTGGCAAGTACAATTAGGTATTCACAACTGTCATAAAACACAATACAAATAAAATATATTTTAAGATTAAATTACAC
Organism: Crotalus adamanteus; assembly: GCA_039797435.1. Taxonomy (NCBI): domain Eukaryota; kingdom Metazoa; phylum Chordata; class Lepidosauria; order Squamata; family Viperidae; genus Crotalus; species Crotalus adamanteus. Next base: position 55,041,713 of record CM077935.1, on the reverse strand, counting down.
TAAATTGTGTTCTGGCCTGTGATTACAATAATCCATTCATCATTTATTCTGCAGTGTACAAAATAAATGTGGACTTCACTTGTGCATTCTCCATTATAATTTGTGATGTGTGAAGCTGCTGTCAAATATCTGCCATCAAAACAGTGAAAACAGCATTTGAATAACAAATTAGAATGCAACAATAAATCTATAAAGGAGGCAAGTGCTTAACTGTAGCCATCTCTGTCAAATCTACAGTCAGAATATTTCCCCATTTTTAGATGCCAAAAATACTATCCCTAGAAATTTGACCCTCTCTAACCATTCTTAACAACAGCAGAACTCTTAAGAGGTCTTAGCTTGCAGTTTTATTCATACCTTAAGATTGTCCTCTTGAGTTACAATATTGTTCCTCAATCTGTGGTCTGGATTACATAGACATGATACTACTGTCTGTATGCTGCGATCCACAGAGTTCTAAAATAATTAATCTTTATTAATATATTGTGAATATTGTGTGTTAGAGGTTTTCTAACGCCTAAAGATAATGTTGCATTGCTACATGAGATAATGTCAGTCTTGTCAAACAGGTGTTGTAACACCCTTTCTTTCCTGAATATATACAAAAGTGGTCCATCCATTTCCTAATGATTGAATTTGGTTAGGATCCAGTTATGGATAACAATGAAAACAACTACCGTATATGCCGGCGTATAAGGCGACCCGGCGTATAAGACGCCCCCCGTCTTTGACGCCGAGTCGCATGCCTAGAACGTCGCCTTATACGCAGGAAACTACCAGTATTTCCGGCGTATAAGACGACCCCCGACTTCGGCGCTGATTTTAACGCTTGCGGAAGTCGCCTTATACGCCGGCATATATGGTATTTTACAAGACTTAAAACAATGTAATCTGAGATGCCAGATATTCTAAAAATTAATATGCTGCAAGTGTGGAAGTAAACAGAAAAATACCTTTTTAAGAAATCCTATGTGGTTTGCCTCAAAAAAACAAACAACAAATGTTGCTTTCAAACTAGCATATAAATCTCATACTGATGAGTTTAATTACATAACTAACATTACTGCCACACAATTACATCTCCTAAACATGCATTACATCAGATAAAGGTGGACAACTTTCTGAGAGTCAGGGGCCATTATCTTCCTCTCCCAACCAGTGCGACATTATTGGGAGACAGGTGTATTTTGTTTTGTAGGGGTTTAAGAGTGGGTATATGAATTCAATGCAAACTGCTTCCATTTTCATCCTTTGAAAGCCCTATACTTATGGCTCAAACCTGATGGCAAAACAGCCAAATTTCAGAAGCTTAATCTTAGGTCATGGTGTGTGTATAAAGGATGCACACTTCAAAAATTCTCTCCAAGAGGCGTCTTGCTCCCATTTATACCCTTTGGAGATGAAAAACAAAACAAAATTGCACCACAGAAATTTGGGCATCTTGCCATTCAATTTAAGCATGCAATCTTGAGTCCTGGGTAGACATGAACACTATGCAGGGGGTCTATATATGGACTGCAATTTGTCAACCCATGCATTAGCATACTGGCCAATTGTAGGCTTTTTAGCAAACATAGTAGATGTTGAAAGAAGTAACTGATCCATAGTCTTTTTGGAACATTGGTTTATAATCTCTACAAACAAGGCAATTAGAAGAGAAGCAAAGCACACAATACTACAGTAGTCCTTACTGACTGCCTTATTCAGCAACTGTTGCTGTTCTTCAGTCACATGATCACCATTAGTCAGTAAGCAGGCATACAATGGGGAATACACATAGAAAGCAATGTGCTGATGCCAGCAGCTGCTAGTGCGCTAGACATATAGACCAGTATAGTTTCCATTGTGTGCCTGCTTACTCTCTTGTAATCCCTTCCTCTCCAATCTCTCTGCTGTGGGTGGGGGAAGAAAAATAAAACCAAGCAATTTCTGTAGGCAATCTCTCTGGGTGTCTGACCTGTTCCTTCCCCTCCCCCCTCCACATTCCCTTAATTATCCCAGCAACGGGTGAGCATTCCAAAGGGTGGGGGAGTAGTTAGGAGGCAAACAAAAGCCAAAGGTGTGAAACTGATTAGTTTTGTCAGTTTTGAGCCAGAAAGCACAGCTGCAATCACCTGGTTTCCTACTTAGTGACCACTTTACTTAGTGATAGAATTGGCAGTCCCAACTGTGGTTGCTAAACAAGAACTACCTGTCCTTTTTCTATTCTGCTCCTGCTTTTCATTGATTACACATCTAATGTCTGATCACTATGTAAAGGTGGATCACAAAAGAAATCATGTATACCTTTTGTGGACTGTTTACAAATGACTGTGCAGTGTCAGGCATAGAACGCTCTGCTTGGTCATTTCCTACATCCATTTCACTACCATAATTCACTGTAGTATATGCCTGTGTAAAGTTTAAGAGAGTTAACAGAAATGGATACCGTACATTCTATGAACTGACCAAAGAAGACTAAGATAGAAATTAACAGAAGTATATTCAGTATTACAAGTTAGAAAAATACATGAAGCATAACTATAGCATTACTTAGTTATGATTTGTTTGTATTTGGCAAACTTGTAGCATTTTGATCTTCGTTAGAAAGATTACCATACACATTATGCATCTTTTAAACAGAATCAATTTAAGTTGTGTTGCTTAGAATAATTATGCAAGGATGAGGCAACTATTAATACTGATTATGCAAACAGCAATCATATTGAGACTGCCAAAAAACCACTCTAGTCAGCAGCAACTTCACAAGTGAAGCAAATGCAAGAGACATTTTCCATGCAAGAGGGTGAAGGAGACCAATGCACATGACTGACAGTCTACTTGGTTACAAAAGATAACTATCAAGAATTGTTATTCTTACAAATGGAATGTTTCAATTAATGTTAAGTAATTTTACTAACCCTACGGAATGGATATTAGCAACTGCAACATATTTCAGTGGACAATATCTAGGTGAGTGATATTGAACAATAGTAGACATCTTGGAAATTGTGGCTTGATTCATTTATGATCAAATTAGTTAAAATAAACATGTATGCCAATGAGGGTGAAGGTTCATTCTCCGAGCTTGTGGGTTGGTTTCTGAACATTTCGTTACCAGGCTAGTTAACACCTTCAATGGAGTTTAGGGGATGTCAATGTCAGTGTTCTTCTGTTTATAAGGGCTTCAGGTGTGGGTGTGTCAAGTGAGGATCTTGTGATGGGTCAGGTGTGAGTCAGTGAGAATCTTTGGATTCTGAGGGGTTCGTAGGCTGGTTTTAGGTCGATGTGTCTGTTGATGGAATTACTTGTGGAATGCCAGGCTTCAATGAACTCACAAGCATGGCGGGTGGTGGCATGGCCAATTATTTTTGTGTTGCTCCAATTGAACTGGCGTTGTTTGGTGTCGGTGTGGGTAGAGATTAAGGATTTGGGATTGTGGCATTTGACTGCCAGCTGGTGTTCGTGGATCCTGGTTTTTAATTGATGTGATGTTTGTCCCACGTAGAATTGGTTGCAATGGCTACAGTTGATTTTGTAGATTACATTGTTTCTTTCATCCTCCTGTATCTTGTCTTTGGTTCTAGATAATTCCTGGCGGAGTGTGGCTGTGGGTTTGGGCTATTGCTATTCCTAGGGGTTGGAGAATTCTGGCTGTCATTTCTGACACCTGTTTTGTGAATCCAAATCAACCGCAAAGCCAACCAGAGACAGAACCAACCCACACAAGCCCCCCCCAGTTCACCTCCCAATGACCCTCACCTGATGTAACCTCCCCATCACAAGATTCTCACTGATGACTCACACCTAACCCATCACAAGACCCTCACTTGACACACCTACACCTGAAGCCCTTATAAATAGAAGAATACTGACACCGACATCCCCTAAAGTCCGCTGAAGATGTTACCTAACCTGGTAATGAAATGTTCGGAAACCAACTCACAAGCTCGGAGAACGAACCTTCACCCTCATCCTACACCTGAGTTAGATATTTGCCACTATTGTAAATGTGTGCCAATGTTTTAGTAGGTACAATGACTCTCCAGTTTGTACCTAACAACAACTTAAAGTTTACCACCATTTTTTAAAAATGCTACAAAGTCTGGTCCAGAAAATCTAAAGAAATTCTTCCTCCCAAGTGTACTTGCCCAGAGATTTAGATAATTTTTGGAGGCCCTTCTTTGAGTGCTTCTGCTAAATTTCAAAAACACCTTGAAGGCACTGTTTATAGAAGGCTCAGAATAATTATGTTCATTTAAAACTAACAGATGTGCCAATATAAAAATCAAATTTACAGCTAGTACAAAAATAAGGATGGCAGTTCTCCTTTGATCATTGTAAATATTAGCCACTGCACTTCAATAAATACAAGAAGTGTAACTTACCGGCAAAATGTAATTTCTTGGTTCTCCAGGAGGCCACTGTGGTGGAACCTTAAAAAGCCAACAAGTAAAGACACTATCAGCATATAGCAGGTTTTAGCAGAATATAGCATTTAACTTGCTTGTTAAAATAATAGGAATACAACAATGCATCTATGAGTATTTTATGATTAAATTTTAAATAATAATTATTATTTATAGTATTTTATAATGGAAATTATTTAGTTTATTTACTGTTATTATGGTTCTTTATAATAATTGTTTTAAAATGGATTTGTTTATAATACTATGATATTAAGGTTTAAAGGGAGTTAAGGGTTAAGTATGAATTTAGTTATTGTATAATTTGTTAAATTTAATTAGATTTTGTTTAATATGTTTGTAATAACCCTGTACTCAGCTCTGGGAAGTGGGGGGGTAGGGGGGTGGGTGGGTTTGTGGGTTTAAATTTTTTTTTTGTTAATTGTCAATAAAACTTTTTGAATTAAAAAAAAAACAATGCATCTATGAGTAGCAATTTTTAGAAATAAGAATGTTTGTCTTGCAAATTTAGAGAAACCTGGTAACCTAAGCCAGAGATCTCCAAACCTGGCAATTTTAAGACTTGTGGACTTCAACTCCCAGAATTCTCCAGCCAGCATGTCTGGCTGAGGAATTCTGGGAGTTGAAGTCCACAAGTCTTAAAGTTGCCAGGTTTGGGGATTCCTGACCTAAACAACCAAGCTTACACAACTCAAAACACACAAATGTAAGATGGTCTATCACAGTGGTGGCGAACCTATGGCATAGGTGCCAGATGTGGCACTCAGAGCCCTCTCTGTGGGCATGCGTGCCGTCGCCCCAGTCCTAGGCCTTCAGCTGGGTTTTATAAACCCTTTTCGCTTTAGGCCTCCGCCGCCGTGTACAAAAAAAAAAGGTTCAATCAATCAGTCAATTTCAACTTCTCGCGGGGAAAAAAAAGATTTTGCCAAGTTGGAATTGATTGATTGAACTTTTTAGTCCCACCCAGTCTGCTGTTACCACCGCAGCCACGCCCACCCAATAGGCCACACCCACCCAATGGGCCACACCCACCCGGCACCCGACGATGCATAAGTGGGTTTTGGGTTGCAGTTTGGGCACTCAGTCTCTAAAAGGTTTGCCATCACTGGTCTATCAACTTTGTCTTACAGGGATGGTAAAATTTGTTTGCCTGCTGGGCTTGTTTCCTGCTCTGAACTATACTAACTCTAAGCAGTTTACATATTTTTCTTTCTAAATAAGGTTAAATATGTAAGAAAAAACCTACAAAATCATCCATTATTTATTGGATAAGAAACAGTATAATTCCTTAACAACAAATCCAACTCCCTTGCAAGAGGGTTCAGCTTGATAACATATCTCCTTCCTCCCCCAGTCCAAGTGTTTATAGCCTTCCTAAAACCCAGCAACACTGGGGCTGGACAGATATCAGAGGGAATGCTCAGAGCTCAGGGAGAATGCTCTAGAGAAAGGGGGCACAGCAACTGAAATGTTTGCATTTCTGGACTTGCATCCTCTGAGAGAAGGAACCTGAAGGGAGCCCTCCTGATCTTATTGGATGAACAGATGCAATCAGGAGTAGATGATCATAAAATACCAAGGTCCTGAGACATGAAGGGCTTTAAAGGTGACAACCAACAATTTGTATTTCATCCAAAAATTAACCAGTAGCCAGAAAGCTAACCCTAGTAATCTCAGTAATAAAAACATATATTAAAATAAAATAAACCACACAAACTAGATTTAAAAGCTACATTGTATGCTACTGTTACCCAACTTTTATGTTTTTAAATTGTGCATAACTTTGCTCAATACTGTATAAGTATTTTAGGTGGTTAACTTACATTTTGAAAGTCTTCACAATTGCTGACAGGTGCAATGTACAAGCCCCTGTGTATTTCTAATTATTTTTTCTCCCTGAAATCTGGATAGGATAGCCAATAGGAACCACAGTTCACCAACAAAACAGCTCACAGTTCAGAGTAAACACAATTGATATTTATCAAAACATACTACCACCCAGTATGTGTACTACCTTCTTGCTTATTCGTACATTTCAGTGTATCAACCAGCATGACCTGCAAGCCATATTAAAGCATCTTTAATTAGATGAGACTTAATTTTAAGCGTCGCTTCCATTTTTGGATACTAAAATTGAAATATATTCAAACAAACCTGGTAAGTATAAGTTGGCTGGAACACTACAGGAACCTGTTGCTGAATTAATAAAGCTGGGGAACCATAAGAATACGCCTGTAAGTTTAAAAACAAAGTTACTTTTTGAAGAGTTTTCTACCTGAACAAGTCTGAAAAACTGTTTTGAAAATGTTTGTGTAGTTACAAGACAGAAGTCATGGACAAGCTACATTCTACTAGTAAACATCTTATTGGTAGAACCTGGTTCATAACCCAAAGTAAACTATATTTGGTGCATCAACAATTTGGTGTAAGCCTTAACTTTATGAATCCCTTTTATGTTGATCATTTTGTTTTTAGTTTTTGTTTTTAGCAATTACTTAGTTGGTTGCTACTTTCAAGTGTAATAATTAGTTTAAATCACAAGAAGCCAGGGTAATACTGTATCTAACTGCCAATTTTCTTTGACTGTTAGCAGTTCAGATTCTTGTAGTGTGTGTTAGGAAACAATAAACCTGTATTGATTTGAACTGCTTTGCTTCCTGATTTATTGTGCCTGACACAACAGTTAACAAGTGGACCACTGCACTTTGCATTACCTGTAGTCTCCAAGTGGTCTTCAAAGGTAGCCCCACACAGAGTAGATTGCAGAAGTCTAACCGCATGGTAGTAAAAGCATGAGTCATTGTAGCCAGAACCTTCCATTCCAGGAAGGGCCACAATTGGGACACCAATCAAAACTTGACAAAAGCCCTCCTGGCCACAGCTTCCATCTCTTCATCCAGCAATAGCCATGAATCCAGGACACTCCCCCCCCCCCCCCAATATCCCAGGCATGCTTGCTCAAGAAAAAGTACCACCCCTTCAAGAAGACAATGCTGGAGATGACAAGAGAACTATGATGAATAAACATTAACTCCATCTTGTCCAGAATGAACTTTAACTTATTTATCCTATCCTGACCCTGACAGCCTCCAAGAACAAGAAAAGGACATCGACTGATCTCCAAAATAGTCCAGGGTAGGAGTAGAGAATGGGAATAGTTTATACTATATTCTTATGAAATGTTTTTAGCTATTAATAGGCTTGTACTCCATGCATCTGAAATATCAGAATGCCAGTTTAACAGTATAATACACTGGAATCTCTTAAGCCAGTGGTGCAATTTTATATTCTCTGAAATGTAATTAAATGCAATTTATATTTCATTCTATGAAACCTTACCTGAACATATTGTGTGACAGGACTCATCACAGCTGGAGACTGCATATATGTTTCTTGGTTACTCCAAACACTATGGAACTGAGGTGTAGGGGAATTAATAAGCATTGGCCTGGGTGGCACATGATAGGCACCTTGCAAGGTAAGAAAAATAAGGTTATATCCTCAAAATTTCTTTTACCTTAAAAATGTCCCAATACTCGAATAAATTTTGTACTTCCACATGAATTAGTAGTAATCAATATGCACCTGAATTACACCACTGACAAAACTTACTACACTATGACAGTGGTTTTCACCTATGCATCCTACAAAACAAAACAGGTAACTGATGGTAGAATAGTAGTGGTAAATATGTTTTGTGCGTGTGCATGCAAGTATTTTTCCTATCCTTATATTTATCTAGAAACAAAATTGTTTGCTATATCAAGGAATTTTTCTTTATACAGTCTGTCAAATTCAATAATACTCACATACGTTTGGGTGTTTCCTTATTGCAGGTCCCAATTTGAGTTTCTTCCCATGAAAGTTTATTTGTGACTAGAAAATAGTGAATTGTAAGGTTTTGATTCATGTACTTTTCTCAACAGACTAAATATTATCAATAGTTTCAATCAAATATGGAACACTGCAAACAAAAGCATCCATATATACAAGTATGTCCTATTGCTTCTGAACTTCCCCAAAAGTTCACTTCAGTTAATACACCTAGTTATAGTCTATAACAATCTATAACAATGTGACTGGAATTCCATAGTAGCAAATGCAAAGACTGTCAAAGGACTCTCTTCTGGGTTAAGTAGTAGGAAATCTTGCTAAATGTTAAGGTGACCAACCGTCCTCCTTTAGGGAGGACAGTCCTCCTTTTGTGAGTTCTGTCCTCCCTCGAAAAGTGTCCTCCTACATGTCCTCCTTTTTGATATTTGAAGACTAATCTGCAGGGCTTTTTTTTTCTCATAGAACGCTCAGAACGGCGTTCCGGTACCTTTTTTTGATGGTTTTTTTCAACTTTTGCATGAGCTGTGCTACTCCCCCTATTGGCTTTTGAAAGCCAATAGAAATTGCTGCTGAGCACACCAAAACAACTGGCCAGCAAACTTTGCACATGTAAGTTGTCTGCAGCGAAGGCGAATTGGCAGGAACTTTGCACCCCTCCCTGCTACCCAACTACACCATCTCCTAGTTAGTCCTGAAGATACATGGAGGAGACTGGAGCGGTGACGCCACAGTAACTTTCTCTTGATCTTCAGCCCTGCTAGAGCAATAATGGCTGCAGGCGCAAGAGGCAGGGGCGGCGGGGCTGCTATGGGCAGGAGTGTGAGGGGCGGCAGTGGCCAGCTGCCCCCCATGCTGTGGGAGCCGCGGGGCCTGCTCTACACGGGGCTGCGCAGGGTGGGTGGTGGTGCTGGCGGGGCGGCTGCAGGTGGGGTGTGTTGACGGCGGGCTGGCCCCCGGGGCCGGAGCCGGCACAGCTGGTGCTTTGGGAGCTGCGGGGCCTGGCGGAGCAGCAGTGCTGGCGGGGTGGCTGTGGGTGGGGGCGCAGCATATAAGCATAATTACAATATAAAATGTTATTGTTACAAATGTTTTTTATTATGCATGTATCATATTATAGAGTATTCTGTATTATTGTTTCAATAAATAAAATATTTCTTTTATTTACAATATTTTTTTCTTTAATTTATTTGTGTCCTCCTTTTCATTGTAAAAAAGTTGGTCACCTTATAAATGTATTAGACTTCTGGGACAGCAAAGGTCAAGAATGAGAAGGTGAGAAGAGCTGCAGTGCTTCACCTGTTACAGGCAGGGCAAAAAAAGGCAATGGTACTGAACAAATCAGTATAGTGCAGAAGAAAGAAATATTTTGGCTGTTTTCTATCTAGCCTATTATTCCATCTGAAAAATGAGTCAAAAATGTTTTAATGGCACATAATCAAGCATATGGAAAATCCCTCAAGTAAAAAAGTAATTATTTCATAACACATCAGTGACCATAAGAGATAGCAATCCAAGATTAAAAAAAATACCTTCTCTGCTGTTGCCCACACCCTTTGGAACATTCTACTCCCAGAGGTGAGGTGGGCCCCCACTCTCCTGGCCTTTCAGAAATGCTTGAAGACCTGGCTCTGCTGACTTCCTCGGGGCCCTCTTTTAAGAAGTCCTTTCTTGGACTTACTCCCAAGATAGATGTGGCTGCTTTAAGATTGTATCAATAGATGCAGCAAAGTTCATCCATACAGCCTCAAAATGCAAACAACTGCACCTCCATACTAATGAGGCAACAGCAATCTTATTTGGTTGCAGTTGTATTGGTTGTACACAAGTTGTGATTTAATTCAGACAAGATGACATCTCTCTTGATAAGAAGTGAATACAGCAGGCCAGCATTCCCCAACCTTTCCAGGTTGGTGGCCTGGAGTGGGGGGGGGAGGAGGAAAGAGGGGATGGTTTTATGCAAGGGGCAGGTGCACGCGTGCATGCATACAGCTTCATTTGTGTGAGCAGTGGGCATGCACAAGTGGGGCTGTGAGCGCCAGTGTCGACCGCTCATGCGAGTGGGGCTGCAAGTGCACATGCACCAGCCCGCCACTCACACAGCCTGGTTGCAAACAGGCCACGGCCCAGTAGTGAGCCCACAGGTTGGGGATCCCTGCTGTAGGCCATACCCGATGGATTCACATAAGGTTGTAATAAATATTCCCCATTGAAACCTACATAGAGCAATACTTGATTCTTGTTTGAATAAGCTTCTCTTATTCTTTTATAATCTAGTCATTTTTAGATAAAGTTAAGGGAGCTAATTTGCCTAGAGGTTTAGCAAACCAAGTAACACAAAAATATAAATATTTGATCTGATGACCATTTGTTTGGACATTAAAGAATTAAACACTTTTGGACAGTAAAAGCTCTATAAAAAGGCCATCTACATTCCAAATTGCAAACAGATTCTAAATATCAACAGTCTATTTAAATCCCTTATCTAAACAGCTTTTTTTTTTCCCTTATGCTTCCCATTCCAAAAAAGAAACCAATACAAGGTTTCTAAATTAGGCTTTCCACATAGACCCACAAATTAACTTACTTCTACTATTTTCTGTACATCTACGTTGTCCAAAAATGATACAAATCCATATCTACAAAGATAAAAAATGTATCAACATTCCACCTGAATTAATATCTCACCATGTAATTCAGCTCTATGCATCAAAATGGTTTCATCCAGAAATGTAGAAAATCAAGTACCACAGAGATAAAGTGATCAAGTCATTGTGAATATTTTTATCTCTAAAGACTGAAGGAAGATCTTATGCATTTCTCAGACTAGAAGCCCAATAGCTATTTTTAATATTACAAAGGAAATAGAAGGCAAGACCTTAGGCTGGCCTGTGGCTCTGTTTCTGGTGATACCATCTATTTTTATTTTATTTAAAAGATTTATATCCCACTTTTTGATTCCAGGTTAAAGATTAAAATAATTCACAATAAAGTTACAATATCAAAATAAAACATAAAAGCAACAAAAACGGCTAATTAAAACTGAGAACACTATTGAAGAAAGTTTATGGCTGAAACTTAAATTTCAGTTTACAGACTTTTAGTTCTATTCCACATTAATACCCTTCACAACCAGTTAAGCCTTGAATACTAGTAGTATTTGATCTAAGTCAGCGGTTCTCAACCTGTGGGTCGTGACCCCATTTGGGGTCGAACGACCATTTCACGGGGGTCGCCAAACAACGCAGTCCGCCATTTTTTTCCCCTTTTCCTTAGCTGTGCTACTCCCTTTTATTCTATTGGCTTTTGAAAGCCAATAGAATAGACTCTCTTGAATAGAGTCTAATTCTATTGGCTTTCAAAAGCCAATAGGAATTGTCCAGGCTGTCTCTGCCCTGCTGAGCCCGCCAAAAGTCCCATTCTGCAAACGGTGCTGCAAGTTGTCTGCAGCGAAGGCGAGCTGTCTGGAAGTTTCCACCCCTCCCTGCTGAGCAACTACTAAAAATGTAAGTAAAAGAGGGCCAGGGGTGGGAGGTGGGAGGCCAGCGGGCGCAGGGAGGGTTGCTGGCGCGCGTGGGGCCCGGCAGGTGCCTTACCTCCCTTGGGCTGGGCCAGCTGGTGGCCCAGCCGGTGGTCGCCCTGCGCTGTCGCTGCCCCTTGCCAGCTACGCCTCGGCCGGCACAGGGGGCAGCACCACGCATGCGCGGCGCTCCCGGGCAGGGAAAGTCCTTGACTTACGACCGGTTGGGTAGTCCTTGACTTACGACCGGTTGGGTAGTCCTCAACTTACGACCGGTTGGGGGGGTCGCGGCATTAAAAAGGTTGAGAACCACTGATCTAAGTACTGTAACTATTTAATACCTTCACAATTTTTATCAATGCCACACAAACCAACCAACTTACCCTTTAGATACACCAGTTCTGTCTGTGATTATTTTCACTTCTTTAACTGTACCATAGCGTGTAAAAAAGTTCCAAATTTCTGTCTCATCCATCTAGGGGTAAATTATATAAAGGCACACTAAACATAGTATCACTATTCCCACAAGTGCTACTTCAACATTGTTTAGAAAACTTTCAAATCAAAAGAATTCAACTGAATCTCTTAATCCCTTTCATCACAAATGCTAAACTTATTAATCAAGAAATAGAATCTGAATTCAACATCCTTATATTAGTACACATAAATAGGATTGAGCCTGAGAATATTTTTGAAATGAGAATCTAATAAAATATAATTGGGATGAAATTTAGAGGGAAAGAATTAAGCTTGGTGCAATGAAAGTGAAGGAAATAAATAAAAGTTATTTACGCCTTATCACTATCAGGAAGAGAGGAACATCTTGAGAAGAATCAAGGTGAAAATTACAAATAAACACAGATAATAGCGGATGGACGGAAATTGCCAGGATGACCTTAAGTGTGAAACAACTTCAAAGAATGACTAAAGAGAATGTAGAAGGGGAGTTGGGAGGGTTTCTTAGGTGTGATGTGCATTGTAAAAGGTATAAATGTATAGCTTGAAAACTGCTTTTTGTGCTCTTTGAACTCAATCCAACTTGGGAAGGGTCTAAGAGGCTGTGCTTGCAACCGCATTTCTTTTTATTATTTTCAAAGTTCCAATAAAACTTTGTTTTGTTAACCAGACTTGTCTTCGTATTATGAGTATCAAATTTTGGTGTTTTTTTTAAATCTCACAATCTTGGTGGAGGATGCGGGCACTAAGGGCCTCTAGGGGACACTGTTCTCAGTAAAATCCAGGGGCGTGCCTGTTGATTTCAACTGCCTGGAGTTATCTGAGATCTAATTTCCCCCCTGCAGTCTCCGAGCCAAACTAAATGGACAACTCTGGTCTACAAAAATCAAAGAACAAGAAAAAGGAAGAGAGTCAACAACTGAGGCCCAGGACTAGGTAACCCAGTGCACTGGCCCAGGTAAGAAACGTTTGCCCCGAAAAAGGGAAACATGCAAATATTATACCTGGGTGGTCAGGAGAGCGATTGTGGGAGGTTTCTGCGATAACGGCTGTGAGAGTGTGATGGGCTGTGTTCTGGGAATACTGGTAAGTCCAGAGCGAGTGCGGACCTGAAAGGTTGAGGTCCCTTACTCCTGCGAGGGGGAAGGCCAGCCTGAAGGGAAGCAAACTGGTGTTGAGAATTTTGAGTGGCCGTCAAATCGAGAACCTCAGGGAACCATAATCAGGGAAACTCTCAAGAAGATGGGCTGTTGTTGTAGTCATTGTTGTAAACCTAAAGAAAAAAGAATAACTGTAAAACTAACTAATAGGGAGGTAGAAATACCTTCTGACAGTCCGTTAGGACAATTACTAAGTCAGTGGAATGATGAGAATTTAGAAACATGGACTTGTAAGATAACAAGAAGCAGAATAACTTTGTGTTTAAAGAAATGGCCTCATTATGTAATTAGTCCACCTGATTATCGTTGGGACTGGTTGGGAGAGCCAAATAAATACTGGATAGGAAAATTAGAGCAATATATTCTTAAAAGACCTACCCTAAGCAGTGAAATACCGTACGTAAAGCCATGGTATTTTGTGAATTGGGAAGGACCAGTTCCACCAGAGGAAGATAGGATTTTTAAATTGAAGGAGGAAAAACCGGGATGGGATCCTTTAGAATGCCTCCCTCCCCCACTTCCTCCTACTACTCCCCATCCACAAGTAATACCAAATGCTCCAGTCTTAGAAGATGATCAAGGAGCAGTAGGGGGAGTAGAAGAACAACCTATAGCCGAAAGAACCCAAAGAAGAGAAAGGGAAAGAGAGAGAGAGAGAGAGAAGAGGAAAAAGAGGAAAAAGTATACCCATTGCGGCAAGTCCCCCAAGGCATAAATGCAAATGAACAGCCGGTGATGGGTTATGTAGCAGTAAATATCACAGCTACTGAACTGAGGGAATTTAAATAAAGAATGAAAAAGGTTCAAGAGGAACCCCAAGCAGTAGCTGAGGAGTTTGCTGCCTTTTTGGGGCCCAATACATACACTTGGGATGAACTCCAGTACTCTCTGGGTTTTCTCTTTACCCCGGAAGAAAGGGATCTAATTCGAAAAGCTGCTATGGCATATTGGAAAGATCATCATTCAGGGGCAAATGATCCAGCTCCTGAGGTAAAGTATCCATTGCAAAGACCAAATTGGGATAATAACGATCCTGCCCATAGACAGCAAATGGATGATTTAAAACAAATAATTATAGAGGGCATTTGGAACTGCGTGCCCCAAAGCAAAAATATCAGTAAGGCTTTTAATGTAAAACAGAAAAAGGAAGAATCACCAGGGGAATATTTAGAGAGACTTAGGGACCAGATGAGGAAATATGGAAGGATGAAGGAAGAAAGTGAAGGTTTTAGACAATTGTTGAAGAGTCAGTTTGTGATAGGATCATATGGAGATATACAAAGAAAGATACAAAAGGGAGAAGGATGGGGAGAAAAGAGTATAATGGATTTGTTAGCAGAGGCTCAGAAAGTATTTGTGAATTGTGATATACAAGAGCGGAGAGAGGATAAGAAAGTATTATTGTCAGCAGTAGGAGAAATGATGGATAAGAAGCTAGGAGATCAGAAAGGACAGAGAAGAGAATTTGGAAACCAAGGGCAATGGAAAGGAAGAGGAAGAGGCAGAGGCAGGGGAACGATGGGACAAGGTAGCAGGTATCAGTGTTTTAATTGTGGGAAGGAAGGGCATTTCGCAAGGAATTGTCCACAGCTAGCGAGAGAAAGGGAGAGAGAGCAGAAAGTGTATAGGCCAGTGGTGGCGAACCTATGGCACATGTGCCACAGGCGGCATGCAGAGCTGTCCCTGTGGGCACACACGCCATCGCCCTGGAGGGAGGCGGGGCCAGACTACTCCCTTCCGCCTCTCCACGTGCGCCTGCGCTCTTGGCTCTTTTTCTCTCTGCACTGAGAGCCCGGGAGCAACTGCAAGAGCTGGGCGGATCTGGGCTGGATGGTGGAAAAGGCCTCTGTCGCCTGGATCGGCTGTGGGGGGTGTGTGAAATCCCCCACCCGCTGCACGGTTCGCTCTGCTGCCGCCGCCTTTCCCAACAGCCGCGCGGATTGCCCTGCCGCCGCTGTTTTCCCCCACCCACCATGCAGATTGCGCTGCCGCCGTTCTCCCCCCGCCGCATTTTCCAGGCCTCTGGCGCCCACATCGAGCTGCTGAAGCGCATTAAAATCGCTCCATGGCCATAGATGCGAGTTCCAGAGGCTTCAAAAACGCTTCTACTGCCCAGATCGGCTGTGGGGAGGGGAGCAAAATCGCTCTGCACACCCTAGATTTGGGCGGCAGAAGCAGCAGAGAGAAAGAAAGATTGAGCCAGCAGGGAAGCAAAAGTGTCGGGAAAGGA
Organism: Crotalus adamanteus; assembly: GCA_039797435.1. Taxonomy (NCBI): domain Eukaryota; kingdom Metazoa; phylum Chordata; class Lepidosauria; order Squamata; family Viperidae; genus Crotalus; species Crotalus adamanteus. The sequence goes on along the minus strand of CM077935.1, from coordinate 55,026,110 downwards.
AAGCATTGCAGAGTAAGCAAACTTACAAAAAGGGGATCTCTCTGTCTCTCTCTCTCTCTCTCACACACACACACACACCACCCCCTTTAATATCATATCTTCCCCCACCCCCTTTAATATCCCTTCCCGTACCCCCTTTAATATCATGTTTGGAGTTTTAGAAGGCGAGCGTAGGATGCGCGTCCTACGCTTGCCTTCCCAAACTCCAAACTCGTGCATCCTACTTTCCTCGCTTGCCTTCTCAAACTCCAAACTCGCGCGTCCTACTTTCCTCGTCCTACTCCAGTTTGGAGTTTGGAGTTTGGGAAGGCGAGCAGAGCCTTAACATAAAAGGCTGGTTCTGCTTTCAAAAAAAGAGAAAGGAGGGAAGATTATTGGGCTCCTTGCATCATTCCCACTTGAAGCCATCCTTTGCAACAAGGAAAAATCCAGTCTATCCAACGCTACCCAACATTTCAAATCTGTGTGCACCGAGAGGACAGCTATTTTTAAAACACCAGTCCTGCACATCTATATCTAGGAATAAATCTCATTAAACTCATGAGGCTGTGAAACACAGAATGCAAACACACACACACACACACTGACATGAATTCACTGAATGACTAAGCGGGGAAAACGTAACGTTGCTATTAAATCCCAACATGACTCCCATGGAGGATGCACAATGGAGGGGGAGGGGCGACAGGGGTCTGCTGCTGTGCAGAGTAGGATTAGAGAGGGAGGGAGCCAGCCTCCCTCTTCCTCCTCCCAAACTCATTCGCGATAAGCACACCCACCAGCTGCCAAATGAACCTTGGTCTTCCTCTGCAGAGACATCTTCAGCGCCTTGTCAAAGCCGTGGGAGTTTGTCATGCTGCAAGTCTGCTCTCTGCTCAGCACCTGCTAAGGGCTGGCTGATGGCAGAGGGAGTGGTAGCCTTGCCAGGTGCTCCTTGCCGGCCCGCTCCCATGCAAACTCTCTCGCTGACAGCACCAAAGTGGCAGTCGCCATCGGCACTGCAGCTGGCATCTTTGGTTCCCCACTTGTTGCGGCAGTTCGGGGGCCCCATGCTGAGTGGACTTCGACTCTCAGCTGTGAAACTCTGAGGATTTTATCCACAGAACTCAGCGCAAACCGGAGTCGGTAGGCCCTGCTGAGAAGGAAGATTGTCTGGGTACCTGGTGCATCTTGTCCTGTAGGCTGGGCTAAGCACTCGCTTTGGCAATCCTAGACCGACCCTGTTTCCGCTGGTTCCCACAATCCACGAACTGGCCAGGCCTTGTTTAAAGGCAGCCCTTTAAACATGGCCAGCAATTCCCAACCTGGTCTGGGAGTTGTGGGAGCTGTAGTCTAAGACAAACCAGGAAGGTTTCCACAATTGTTTTTTGCATTTTGGGAATATAATCACTATTCCCACAGAGTAACCCTCAAGAGGAAGACAGATCTATGGCTGCTGTGGAGAAGTGGTGGGATATAAGTCACAAAAAGCAAGTGTGCAATAAATTGTACAATAGTTTGATTGGCATTATGCAGTAGTGCCTTCAAGATGTCTAAGATGGCTAACCTCCTTGGAAGACTGTTTAAATCCAGGGTCTATAATTAACTAAAGACATGACTTGTTTTAGTACCAGTAGTCTTCAAAAAGAATCTGTTTGTTGGCCCGTGGCCTGTTGCTCGTGCAATTTCTTATTGCCTTCTATTTTCAAGAAGTGATAAAGGAGCAGGAACTAATTGTGTTCTATTCAAGCAGATCCAACCTGTTCATACAAAATCAAGACTAGCACTTCCTGAGCTCAGTTTTTGGCTGCATCCTTAGAAATATATTAATCTTTTCTGCTGGAAGATCAGTACTACCACATAGTGATGGGACATGGGCAGCCCAAGAACCAAATAGGAACAGTAAATTCAAGGGCAGGTGCTTGCCAAGATTCCCAAGACCAGTAAAGGGATCAGTGTCCCATTACCTTGCACACACTGTTTAAAAAACCAGATGCCACTTAAGCTAGCCTTATATGTACAAGTTTATGCATATTGTTATTTACTTTATTGCAGAACAGGAAAGAATGATTGGGCCTGTACTGAAGGACCAATGGAGATGGATTTTTCTTTAATTTAAAATTAATATCCATCTCCATTGGTCCTACGGTACAGGCCAAATTAAATTCAATACAAATGAATTATCAATAAATAAAGCAAAGTAGCTTCTTATAATGAATCTACATTCTAATTTCCTATTCATTCAATTAATCCAACTTTCATATTTGCATCACTACACTTGGAGATGGAAAAGATGAATTTCCATACAGATGAGCATTTGGAATCTTCTCTCTCTCTCTTTCTCTCTCATCTTTTGCACTCTCTTTCTCTCTCTCTCTCTATCTCTATCTTTTGCAAAGTGGAGCCTTCTTCTAGGCAACCTGCTGCTTACTTTGGATTGGTTTCCCTACGTGTCTACAAAATCAGTACAGGTCCTGAAATCCAGTATTTATTTAATGAATTAATTAATTTTATTTTTATTTATATCTCGCCTATACTATTTTTACAAATAGCTCAAAGCAACGAACATATCCAACATACCTTTCTCCTCCTATTTTCCTCACAACACACCTGGGAGGTAGATTGGGCTGAGAGAGAATGACTGGCCCAAAATCACCCAGCTGTTTAATCCTCTATCACAGAGCCTTTTCTGTGGGCATGCGCGGCGTGAACAGGGCAAGCGAGGAAAGTAGTACACACATGTTTGGACTTTGGAGAAAGGGGGAGAAAGGAGAGAGAGAGAGAGGAAGGAGGGGAAGGAGGGAGGGAGAGAGGAAGGAAGATGGGAATGAAAAGGAGGGAGGCAGGGTAGGAGGGGGAAAGGGAGGGAGGAAGGAAGGGAGGGAAGAAGGGAGATTGGAATCAAGGGCCTGAGGGAAGTCCTGCCTTAGCACTTGGCCACCAGCAGCCCTGTGGCCCTTTTGTCATCCCCTGGTGGTCTCCCATCCTATTGCTGAGGATTCTTTGGTTACAAAGCCAGGTCTCCTCACATGGAGAGGGAGTGGGCCTCCCTCTGACCCATGCAATTTGCCCTCCTGCACTCACCATGAGCAACCTGGCCAAGGAGAGCGAGCACAGAAGCAGTATCCTTGAGGAGGAGGTAAACGCAGCTGGGCACCCCCTCAGGGAAGTGTGGCTAGGGCAGGCAGGGCTGTGGGGTCCTGGTGCCGTGGGAGCTCAAGGGCCAGGCTGGGCGCTTGACCTCCACTGCCCAGGGCTCCAGGTAGTCCGTGCCACCGTCCATGGGCCTCCTGCATTGCCTGAGGCTCAGTGAGGCTCCTCCAATGGACCATGCCCCGGCACTTGCCCCAGTCCCACCCACCCCTCCACCGGAGACCCTCAGATCTGCCCCAGTCCTGCCCAGGCCCGCACAAGTGCCCCTGACGCGAGTGAGGTTGAGCTGGCCACGCCCACCCAGTAGGCCATGCCCATGCCAGCCATGCCCACCCAGTAGGCCACGCCCACCCAGTAGGCCACACCCGCCCAGTGGGCCACGCCCATCCGGCACCTGACGATAAATAAGTGGGGTTTGGGTTGCAGTTTGGGCACTCAGTCTCTAAAAGGTTCGCCATCACTGGTATAGGCTAATAGATGAAGATGAAAAATAGGGGGGTCACGGGCCCTTGATATTAAGGTTCCACCAAGAGCCCTTGATAAACATTCAAGTGGGACCTGAAAAACAGGAATTAGTGTTTCTAATAGACACCGGAGCTTCTAGGACGTCTCTAACAAATATACCCCAAGGCTGCCATTTAATTAATAGTACAATAAGAATCTTGGGGATACCCAAACAATCTTTTGAAGTCCCTCAAATAGAAGAAATAACTCTTAAATGGAAAAACTATGAAGCTAAAATCCAACCATTATACGTCCCAGCAGCTGGAGTAAATTTGCTAGGGAGGGACATACTCCAACACGGGGTGGGGAATACAAATACTTGGGGAACAGATGTTAATATTAACTGAACAGAATGAGAAAGAAATAACTCCGATAGTTTGGGCCACGAAAGAAAACTGGGGAGGATTGCAAGTAACTCCTAGAAAGATTACTCTCAAAGACATGGAGCCCATAAGGCAGAAGCAATATGAGATTAGTTTAGAAGGTAGAAGAGGGTTAAAACCAGTGATAGAAGAATTAATACAGGATGGATTGTTGGAACCAGTCATGTCCCCATACAATTCTCCTATCTTAGCGGTTCGAAAACCTGATGGGAATTATCGCTTGGTAGCGGATTTGAGAAAAATCAATAGGATAATTGTATCTCGACATCCCTACACATTGAGTAGAATTCCACCAGAGCATCAATTGTTTAGTGTAATTGATTTAAAGGATGCTTTTTGGGCTTGTCCACTCGATCCTGAATCCCGGGATGTGTTTGCATTTGAGTGGGAAGACCCAGACACAGGAAGAAAAAGTCAATTCAGATGGACAGTATTGCCCCAAGGGTATACTGAAAGTCCTAATGTATTCGGTCAAATCTTAGAACAAGTTCTGGAGAAATTTGAAAAAGATCCAAAATTATCTTTGATACAATATGTGGATGATTTGTTACTCTCGAGGGAAAAGAAACAAGATGTAGAGAAAGGAACTAAGGACTTGCTGAATTATTTAGCATCTCAAGGACTGAGAGTATCTAAAAACAAACTCCAGTATGTGGAAAGAGAGGTGAAATATCTAGGGCATTTGATAAGTAAAGGCAGCAGAAAAATTACTCCCTCTAGAAGGGGCGTTGTCTTACCTGAATGCCTTTTCTCAGCATGATGATGTAGAATCCACTGGATGGGTTATTTCAGCCTTCCTGCCCAGATAGACTAGGTCAGAACTTTGGCCACGCCTCCTTCAGGGTGTGTCTTCCCAGTTTTGATGAGGCGAAGCATCACTGACGAAGTCCGGCGCACTGGCTCCAATTATCAAGACACCTGCCTAGACTGTCTCAAGGGAGGGTGTGGATTCTACATCATCATGCTGAGAAAAGGCGTTCAGGTAAGACAACGCCCCTTCTCCAGCATGATGAGTGTAGAATCCACTGGATGGGACATACCAAAGCCGCTCATGTCCCTACAGGGGGGGAAGTCTAGGCTTGTGTCCCCTGCAAAGAAACGACTTGTTGTAGGACCCGTCTGCCAAACGCGGCATCCACCGCTGCAAACCTATCAATCCTGTAATGCCTGACAAAAACAGAAGGGGAAGACCATGTCACTGCCCTGCAAATTTCCTCAACCGAAGCCTGCGTGTGCCAAGCAGCAGAAGCCGCAGCGCTGTGAGTAGAATGAGCTGTAATGTGCGCAGGAACTGGAAGAGACTGAGACAGATAGGCCCTAGCTATGCATGCTCTTATCCATCTACCAATGGTCGAAGAAGACACCTTCGGACCCATGGCGGAGGGTTGAAATGACACAAACAATGCCTCCGACTTACGGAAAGCCAAGGTCTGCTTGATATAGTGACGCAGAGCCCTGCGTACGTCCAATTTATGCCACTGTCGTTCCCGACTATGAGAAGGATTTGGACAAAAATCAGGAAGAACTAGCTCTTGGGACCTGTGGAACAAGGAATTAACCTTCGGAATGAAGGAAGGATCCAATCTGAGGACCACTCTGTCCTCGAAGAAGGTACAAAGATCACTTCTGACTGAAAGTGCGGCTAACTCCGATATTCTTCTAGCTGATGTTATGGCTATAAGGAATGCCACCTTCAAAGACAGGAAATGAAGAGAACAAGAACCTAGAGGTTCAAACGGAGGAGAAGTCAGAGCCTGCAATACTTTGGGTAGATCCCACGACAGGTAGCGATGGACCATGGGCAGTCTAGAGCTAACCACCCCCTTAAGAAAAGGGGCGTTGTCTTACCTGAACGCCTTTTCTCAGTATGAAGATGTAGCATCCACCGATGGGTAATCAAAGCCTTCTTGCTCAGATTTAGACTAAGATGAAACTTTAGCCATGCCTCCTTTGGGTGTTCCTTTCCCAGTTTTGTCAAGGCGAAGCGTTCATTAGGTCCGACACAGTAGCTCCTCCTGAAAGAAATCTGCCTAGACTAACTGTAAAGGGTGGGTGTGGATGCTACATCTTCATGCTGAGAAAAGGCGTTCAGGTAAGACAACGCCCCTTCTCCAGCATGATAGATGTAGCATCCACCGATGGGACATACCAAAGCCACCTATGTCCCTGTTGGGAGGGAAGTCTAGGCTTATGACTCTTGTGTAGAAACTACCTGCTGCAGAACCCTTCTGCCAAAGGATGCATCTGAGGCAGCGAATTTATCAAGCTTGTAATGCCTTATAAATGAGGAGGGGGAAGCCCAGGTAGCTGCCCTGCAAATTTCCTCAATCGAGGCCTGGGTAGACCAGGCCGCAGATGTAGCTGCGCTACGCATCGAATGAGCTGTGATGTTGGCTGGAACAGGAAGAGACTGAGCCTTGTATGCATAAGAGATGCATGCCCTGATCCATCTACCAATGGTCGAGGATGATACCTTGAGACCCATGGAAGAAGGTTGGAATGACACGAACAGTGCCTCCGATCTACGAAACGCTGTGGTTCGCTTCACATAGTGATGCAAAGCCCTGCGCACGTCTAATGTATGCCACAACCTTTCAAGACGGTGAGACGGTCGTGGACAAAAATCTGGAAGAACCAGATCCTGAGACCTATGGAACCAGGTATTGACTTTCGGAATGTAAGAAGGATCCAATTTGAGGATCACTCTGTCATCCAGAAAATTACACAGGTCCCCTCTAACCGAGAGTGCGGCTAGTTCCGAGATGCGCCTTGCCGAAGTGATGGCTATCAAAAAGGCTACCTTCCAGGAAAGGAGATGTAGCGAACACGACTTGATGGGCTCAAATGGTGACCCTGTGAGAACCTTTAGAACTTTTGGTAAGTCCCAAGTGGGATATCTGTGAACCACAGGGGGACCGGTATTAACGGCTCCTTTAAGAAAAGCCGTAACTCCTGGATGATGAGATATCTGGACCTGATTCTCGCAGATGAGAACAGTGCATAATGCTGCGATCTGCCTGCGAATAGTATTATGAGACAGACCCTTGTTCAGTCCTTCTAAAAGGTAGTCTAACAATATCGGAATGGTGATAGCTAGTGGGTTGACCTTCTTAGTGCTACACCATGTACAGAAATTTTTCCACATGGCATCATAGATCCTGTTGGTCGAAGGACGTCTGGAGGCTTGAATTACAGCAATCACTCCAGATGAATAGGACTGTCTGGCTAAACTCTCCCGCTCAAGTGCCAAGCGGCTAGTTGAAGCCACTGTGGGTCCGGGTGTTGGAGCTGACCCTGACTGAGGGAAATGCGATCTGATGGAATCTTCCAAGGCGGGGAGACCGATAGGTCCACAAGATCTGCAAACCAAGGACGCCTTGGCCAATGTGGGACCAGCAAGAATAATTCTGCCTGTTCTAATAGAAGCTTCCTGATGACGGCTGGAATCAGAGGAAGTGGAGGGAATGCATACAGAAGTTCCTTGGGCCATCTGCTGCGTAGAGCATCCGTTCCCTCCGCCCCCCGTGACGGAAACCGCGTGAAATATCTGGGAAGCTGAGCGTTTGCTGGTGAAGCAAACAGGTCTATTTGAGGCTGTCCGAATCTCTCCGATATCTCCCTGAAGAGGGCCGGCTCCAATTGCCACTTTGAGTGGTCTATCGTCGCCCTGCTTAGAGAATCTGCTTGACGATTCTCCTGCCCGGAAATGTGTTCTGCACTGATGGATTTTAGATTGGATTCTGCCCACAGACCCAATGCTAGGGCTTCCTGCATGAGGGACCAAGACCTGGTTCCTCCCTGCCTGTTGATATGAGCTTTGGCTGCGACGTTGTCCGTCATTACCAGGACATGATTCCCTGTCACTATGTTGGAGAATTGGCGAAGAGCCAGGTGTATTGCCCTGAGTTCTAGCCAATTTATGTTGTGTGCGAGATCGCGTTTGGACCATTGACCCTGTGTCATGTGTGTCTGTATGTGAGCTCCCCAACCGAACAGACTGGCGTCCGTGGTCAGGATGAGTCTGTGAGGCTCCTTGAAAAGAGACCCCTTGTGTATGGCTGGCGACCCCCACCATTTGAGTGACAGCAGAGTGTGATGTGGAACTCTCACCTTCCGTGTGGAAGCACTGATGTTCCGCTTCTGGAAGGGGAGTAGGAACCATTGGAGATGTCTGGAGTGAAGTCTGGCCCACGGCACTATTCCTAGGCAAGAAATCATTTTCCCCAACAGTTGTGATAGCTGGACAAGTGGGACTACCTTCTCCCTCTGCATCCTGTGAACTAGAGATTTGATGCTGTCCTTGCGTTCCTGGGAGAGATAAACCTTGCATAGGTTTGAATCTATCACCGCGCCAAGATGTAAGATCCGAGTGGTAGGTGTGGTGTGGCTCTTTTTGAAATTCACGGAAAAGCCGTGTCTCTGAAGTGTCTCTATTGTAGTTTGTAGATCTAGCTGTGCAGTGCTGAATGAACTAGACTGGATAATTATATCGTCCAGGTAGCATTGTACTCTTACCGGGATCAGCCTGAGGTGGGCCGCTAATACTGCCAGTATCTTCGTGAATACCTGAGGTGCCGAGGATAGACTGAAGGGGAGGGCCCTGTACTGATAATGTCTGCCTGCATGACAGAAACGGAGGAATCTGCGGTGATGTGGTCTGATAGGAACATGAAGGTAGGCCTCTGTCAGGTCTATGGAGGAGAGGTAATCTCCCCTTCTGACGCTGGCCAGAATGGACTTGAAGGACTGCATTTTGAACCTCCTGTAAATTAGGAATCGGTTGAGTCCCTTCAGATCCAATATCGCTCTCCAACCCCCCGAGGCCTTGGGGACCACGAAGAGTATGGAATAGAACCCCTTTCCCCTTTGATCCAGAGGAACTGGTTCTATGGCCCTTATATCTAATAAGTGTGTTATGGCTGTGGTTACTAGCTCGGCCCTGTGTGCATGTCTTGATGCAGGACACTGAAGGAAGCGGTCTGGGGGAATGGATTTGAGTTCTAGGGCTAGACTGAATCTTATGGTCTCTCTGACCCAGGTATCATTTGTGGTGACCTCCCAAGTGTCGCTGAACAGAGCCAAGCGCCCGCCTATGGGAGGATCCAATTTGGCATCACTTGGACTTTCTGTATGGACGGCCTAAAGCCCCCCTGAAGGGGTGTTTTGCCTGGAATTGACCCCTGGCTCCTGAATTTTGGCGGTCCTGTTGGCGATCCTGTCTGGGGGAGAAGGATCGGGAACCTCTGGGCCAATCCCAGGACTGCCCTGATCGAAAGGGCTGCCTCCATTCCCAAGAACCTCCGGCACGAAAGGACTGCCTGCGAAATTCTTGTTGGGGCCTCTTATCCGTCTTCTTGGATGGATGAGCTAAGGTCTTTCTCTTATCCTTCCCTTCAACCAGGTACGGCTTTAGGATTTGGCCAAATAAATTCTTGCCACTGTAGGTGTCTGTAGCTAGACGCCACCTTGACTTTAGGTCAGCCCTCCACTGTTTGAGCCACAAGAATCTGCAAGATGCTACTGTGGCCACAATAGATCTAGTGGAAAATTTGGTTGAATGGAGGGATGCATCTGACATGTATTCCGCTGCAGCTACTAGCTTACCTAGAGTCTATTGTGCACGTACTTGATCCGGAGGAATTAAAGCCTGTAGTTCATGGAGCCACATGATAGAAGTTCTCGCGAAAAAGGACGAGGACGATGCCACCCTGATAGCCCAGGCTGAGGCCTGGTGGGCTCTGCGGAGAGAAAACTCAAGTCTTTTATCCTCCGCTTTGAGGTGCTCAGCCATGTCTCCAGGAACAGTGGATGTGGAGAACAAAGATGTTAAGGGAGCGTCCACTGTAGGCACCTCTAGAAGGGAAGAGAATGCAGAAGATACGTTATACAATCTCTTTTCCGTGCTGCTAGGAGGAGGTAGAGTGGCCAGTGAAGTCCACTGTTTCTCCACTGTCTCTCGGAAAACAGCTGGACAAGGAACCTGTTTTTCCTCCACAACCTTTACTGCAAACAAAGGATTTGACTCCTGTGCAGTAGAAGTAGATGGCTTGGGTTCCTGCTCTGAGACCAAATTGGCCGTGTTGCAGGCCTTTAGCAATAGTGATTTGAATAGGTTTGGATCAAAAAGCTCCGATGTTGGGGTCGGATCCGGAGCCACCTCCTCATCTTCAGACATGGGAGTGTCAGTTGTCTCCAGGTCCACAGACTCAGCTTCCCCAATTTGACATGAAGTCTCAGAAATACCTGAACCCGCTGACTGGACATGTCCAGTGCGGTCTGCGGGCAAGGGTGGAGAAGGTGGTATCTGCGTGCGCCCCTTTGCCAAGGAAGAAGACATAAATTGATCAAAGGCATGATGCATAAAGCTCTGGAACTGCTGAGCCCATAAGGATCACTCAGCTGAAGTAACACCAGCAGCAGTGGCTTCAGAAGCCTGCATAGTGATGATAGCAGGTGAAATAGAAGGACCAGGGCGAGGAGGTGAAGGAATAGGCTGGATAGGGGCAGGTAGACCAACCTGTTCAGTTCCCCCTTGAGGAGACCAAGCTTTGGGGGCTTGATAAGACGGTACCAGTGGGGGCTCATATGGTGAACTGCCCAGAGAAGCAGGGGGAACCACTTCAGCTTCACTGGACCTGAGCCTTTGTGCTTTGGAGAATTCTTTCTCCAGTGCCTGATGTCTCCTCGAGGCCTCTCGCTCAGCAGTCTTGGAGGGTTCTTTGGATGTCAAATGCTTGGTTTTGGCCTTTTTCTTTCCCCCCGTGCTCAAATCAGAAGATCTGCGTTTAGATTGTGTTGGGGGAACATCAGAACCCTGCAATGTCTGAGGAGTCTCACCATCTGCCATTGTGCCCTGGACCTTCCAGATAGGAGAAGCCCTGGGAAGGGGCTAAATACACAGATCAAGTTGTCCGGGAGGGAAGCTTCCCGCGCCCTAAGACAACCACAATGGCAAACAGCCAGACAGCTACCTAAAACTGTCTGTCTAGGCCCTGCTGACACAGCGCCACGAGCTAAAGAGAACAGGTCAGGAAATTTGCCCACAGAATTAAGGCTACAGGAATCAAACACAAAATATACCTCCTGTAATGGAAGCTCTATGAAGAAAGCTGGAGAAAAACGACTGATAAACCCCCTCAAGAGCCCAACACAGTGGGCTACTGAAATAATAGGCCTGTATCAGAATCAAAAAGTGACTTTCAATATGGCGGCCACACCCAGCACAGGATTCAAAATGGCAGCCGCAAGTCTCCTTGGCGCCTAAAAACGGCTTCTCCCCTTAGCTCGAGCTCCAAGGCAGCTTCTCCGAGCTTGCTTTTGAAATTCCCCATTCAGGGAGACCAGGGGAGGGTAAGTTCCACCACTCCCCCCCCCACAGTTATAAGGCACTACAACACTTGCGATTCTGTAGCGTAGGGGAGTCTCAGTGCGATCCTCGATGGTGCCTCATGGCCACGAGGCAAGAGAGGCAATCCGGCTATCCGGCTGAATCCTCCAGAGCGCTGGCAATAAAATCGCTCCTGGGCGCTAGGGAAGCCTCCCTCATTGCGCTCAACAGAGCTAACGCCGCAGCTCCGCAGCAGAGCTCCTAGGATCCACGTGGCCAGATAGGCTCTCTGGAAACAACGCTCCCAAGGGTTCTTAACTCCTTGACTTTTGCTAAAACTATTTAAAGATTATTAATCAGCTAAAACTACTAGAATTCCTACTATCTAACCTACTTTTAACTACTTAAATTAGAAAAAAATTGAGGAGCTAGCAAATCTGTGTCCTATCTTGAGCATAGACTAAGACAAAACTGGGAAAGGAACGCCCAAAGGAGGCGTGGCTAAAGTTTGGTCTTAGTCTAAATCTGAGCAGGAAGGCTTTGATTACCCATCGGTGGATGCTACATCTATCATGCTGGAGAAGCACTAACTGCTGGATGTTGCGACAGGGAGACCGAATTGTCACAGGTAAGGACCGTTGACAGGGCCGCAACCTGTCTGCGGATGGTACTGGGTAATAAACCCTTGTTCATACCTTCCAGCAGATAATCCAGAATATTGGGTATTGTGACCGTGAGAGGATTGAGATTTTGTTTATTGCACCACGTGCAGAAGTTCCTCCACGTGGCATCATAAATCCTATTGGTCGAGGGGCACCTAGAGGCTTGAATCATCGAGATCACCCTGAACGAATAGGATTGTCTGGTTAAACTTTCCCGCTCAAGTGCCAGGCGGCTAACTGGAGCCACTGTGGATCTGGATGTTGAAGGTTCCCATGGCTGAGGGCCACCTGGTCCGGGGGAATCTTCCACGGTGGCGAGAGTGAAAGATCCACAAGGTTGGCAAACCACGGGCGCCTTGGCCAATGTGGAGCAATCAAGATTATCTCCGCCCTTTCTTGAATCAATTTGCAGATGGTTGCCTGTAACAACAGAAGGGGAGGAAAAGCATACAGCAGGCCTCCCGGCCACTGGCACCGGACGGCGTCCGTTCCCTCCGCTCCCCGTGTTGGGAACCTGGAGAAGAACCTGGGAAGCTGGGCGTTCGATGGTGAGGCAAAGAGATCCAGATGTGGACGACCAAACCTTATTGAGATCTCCGTGAACAGTGCCGGATCCAGTCGCCACTCCGAGTGGTCCACTGTGACCCTGCTTAGGGAATCTGCCTGTCGATTCGCCTCCCCTGAGATATGTTCCGCTCTGATTGACCCCAGATTGGTCTCTGCCCACAGACCTAGGTCCAGGGCCTCCTGCATAAGTGACCAGGACCTGGTCCCTCCCTGCTTGTTGACGTGGGCTTTGGCTGCCACATTGTCCGTCAGGACTAGGACGTGCTGTCCCTTCACTAGGGAGGAAAACTGTTGGAGAGCTAAATGTATGGCTCTGAGCTCGAGCCAATTTATATTGTGAGCTCTGTCCGACCGGGACCACTGGTCCTGGGCCAGGTGAGTCTGGATGTGGGCGCCCCAACCAAACAGACTGGCGTCTGTGTCAGTGTGAGCCTGAGGGGCTCCTTGAAGATGGTCCCCTTGTTCATTGCGGACAAAGCCCACCATAGGAGGGATGACAAGATGTGATGAGGAACTCTGACCCTTTTGTTGGAGGAACTGGGGTTCTGTTTCTGAAAGGGAAGGAGGAACCACTGAAGGCGTCTTGAGTGAAGCCTGGCCCACGGAACAATCCCCATGCAAGAGACCATCTTTCCCAAGAGTTGGGACAGCTGTACCAGAGGCACTGTCTTGTTTCTCTGAACCTGATGTACCAGTTTTTGGATGCTGACCCGACATTCCTGTGAAAGATAGACCTTGCAAATGTCTGAATCTATGATCGCCCCAAGGTGTAGGAGGCGCTTTGTGGGGATCGTGTGGCTCTTTTTGAAGTTCACGGAGAACCTGTGATCCTGAAGTGTATGAATCGTGATCTCCAGATCTGATTGGGCTGATTGGAAGGAACTGGACTGCATTAGGATGTTGTCTAGATAACATTGCACCCGCACCGGCCTCAGCCTGAGGTGGGCTGCCAAGACTGCAAGAATTTTTGTGAAGGGAAGAGCTCTGTACTGGTAGTGCCGGTGTGCGTAGTAAAACCGAAGGAACCTGCGATGTTCTGGGAGAATGGGTATGTGAAGGTACGCCTCTGTTAGATCTATGGATGAGAGGAAATCCCCTTTCCTGATACTGGTGAGAATGGACCTTAGGGTCTGCATCTTGAACCTCCTGTAGGTTAAGAAGTAATTTAGACCCTTTAGGTCCAGTATCGCCCTCCATCCTCCTGAGGCTTTGGGGACCACGAACAGGATGGAGTAGAACCCCTTTCCTTCCTGGTCCTGGGGTACTGGTTCTATTGCCTTGATGTCCAATAGATGAGAGATGGCCGTGGATACCAGTTGTGCTTTGTTTGTGTTTCTTGACACCGGACACTGAATGAAGCGGTCAGGGGGAGGGGAGTAGAACTCCAGGGCGAGACCGTACTTGACCGTTTCCCTTACCCAGGAGTCTGTGGTGGTCATCTCCCAAGTGTCGCTGAACAGTGCCAGACGACCTCCAATGGGAGAGTCCTCCTTGGCGTCACTTGGACCGCCTATATGGGCGACCACCCGATCCCCGGAAGGGGCGTTTAGATTGGAATTGGCCCTTGGCTCCCATGTTTTGGCAGTCCTGCGGACGATCCTGTCTGGGGGGAAAGGATCGTGAGCCTCTTGACCAATCCCAGGACTGCCCTGCCCGAAAGGGCTGCCTCCATTCCCATGAACCGCTGGGACGAAAGGCTTGCCTACGGAACTACTGTTGGGGCCTTCTGTCTGACTTTTTGGATGGATGTGCCAGGATCTTACGTTTATCCTTGCCCTCAATAATGTGCGGTTCAAGGATCGGTCCGAACAACTGAGAACCGCTATATTTGGACGTGGATAGACGCCACTTAGACTTCAAATCGGTTCTCCACTGTCTCAGCCATAGAAGCCTACGAGAGGCCACAGTGGCTGCAATGAATCTTGCAGAATACCTGGTTGAGTGAAGGGAAGCGTCTGCCACGTACTCTGAGGAGGCCACCAGCTTCCCTAGTGTATGATGTACACGGACCTGGTCAGGTGGAACAAGCGATTAAAGCTCATGAAGCCACATGATCGATGCCCTGGCAAAGAAGGAAGATGCAGCCGCGGTCTTTATTGCCCATGCCGAAGTTTGGTGCGCTCTGTGGAGAGAGAGTTCAAACTTCTTTTCTTCCGCCTTCAAAGCCTCAACCATATCTCCTGGAATAGCAGATGTGGAAAACAGAGAAGCAAGAGGAGTATCTACTGAAGGAACCTCCAATAGGGAAGCGAACGAAGAGGACACATTAAATAGCTTATTTTCCGTACTACTAGGGGAAGGCAGAGTGGCCAAGGATGACCACTGTTTCTCCACCGTAGTGCAGAAGACCTGTGGACAGGGAATGTGTTTGTCCTCCACCACCTGTTCTGCAAACAGAGGATTGGATTCCTGACTAGCTGAGGTGGAAGGTTTCTCCTCCTGCACCGAAGTGAGGTTAACAGTAGAGACCTGAAAAGAGAGGGATCAAAGAGTCCGGAGGTTGACGCCTGTTCAGGCGCAGTCTCCTCATCCTCTGACATGGGTGTGTCAGCTATCTCCAGGTCCACAGACCCTTCATCCCCTAGCTGGGAAGAAGTCTCAGAAACCCCTGAACTGGGAGCAGTGGTGCCTGCCGCCTGAGGAGGAGGCATGGAAGGAGGTGGTGGTGGTTGGAAGGACCACTGTCCCCTAGAAGACATGAATTGCATAAATGCATTGTGCATAAAAGACTGAAATTCAGTTGACCATCTATCCCCTTGTTCCTCATAGCTGGCCCCAGCCTCAGCTGGAACAAACATGGCCTCAGGCCCATGATGGGAAGATGATGAAGAGGAGCGAGGGGGACCAGCCTGCAGAGTTTCCCCTTGAGGAGACCAAGCCCTTGGGACATCATGAGAAGTTGTGAATGGGAGCTCAGACGTAGGAGTGTCCAGTGGAGCAGGGGAAACCACTTCAGCCTCACTGGACCTGAGCCTTTGGGCTTTGGAGAATTCTCTTTCCAGTGCCAAATGTCTCCTCGAAGCCTCTCGCTCGGTCGTTTTAGAGGGCTCTTTAGTAGAAAGATGTTTTGTTTTGGCCTTTTTCTTTCCCCCCGTGTCCAAATCAGTAGATCTGCGCTTTGTCTGTGCGGGGGGAATACCAGAGCCCTGTGGTGCCTGAGGCGATGGACTGTCTGCCATTGCGGTCTGGATAATCCGGGTAGAAGATATCCAGAAGTGGGGGGAACCCAACACGCAGACCTGAATTGACAGAGATGGAAAACCGAAAAACAACAGCAATGGCAGGGACAGCCAGACAGCTTCCTAGAACTGTCTGTCTAGGCCAGTGACAAATGCCACTCTCTATGTAGAACAGGTGGTCTAAACAATTCCCCTTCGCTCAACTCACACCAAAAGGAATACGTGACAGAGTCACAATAAGTGATTAGAACAATAATCCTATATAAGTCAGGATCAAATCAATGAATTGTGTGGAACAGCTGTAAAACTCCCCCCCCCCCCAGTTTGAGGCCTGGAGACACAGGCCAGAAGATAATAAGGCTGTTGTGATTCCGTGCCAGCCTGTGCTCGCAACAGCTGAGTCTGAGGAATCTGGGGAGGAGGTGGAGGAGACATTTGAAGGGCCATCAGGGGCAAAGGGAGGCTCGGATGAATTACAGGACTCACAGGTTGATGCAGAGCCTGGGCCCTCCAGTCGTGTTCCTGATGAAGCTCAGCTGTGTGAGGAGCATGAGTCAGACCCAGAAGACCCACACCTCATGGACTTGCTAATTGATGCCCACACACGTCGTCAATTAGTGAGAGTAAATCAACAGAGGTCATTGAGGCACCTCCAGAGTAAAAAGAAAAGGCAATGAGAGGCAACGCCTTGGGACTGCTGAATAAAGGGAGGAGGTATGGGCAGTGCTGGTTGCAGAAGACAACCGTTTGCAAAATGCTTCTTGGAATCCTGGTCTGTTTGTCTTGCTTGTGACTTCTCGTCTGTTTGCATCGTGCCTCCTTTGGACTTGAGTTTTGCTGTTTGTGTTTTGGACTATTTGACAGGTTTGCCAACCATATTAAAAGAGTTTTGTTTTTGTTGTAAAGTCTCCAGCCTATTGCATCAGCAGGGGTTTGGTCCTTGTGCCTTTAACAAGGACGGCAATAGGCTGGGATAGAACAAAGGCAGGCCTCGAAGTCTGTAAGAGGAACTTCCATGCCTAGGACACACTCAAAATGGTGGCTGTGGCTAAGGCCACATCCAAAATGGCAGCCACCCACAATGACTCTCCCAAAATGGCGACCACGTCCTGCACATGTGGTCAAAATGGCGGCCACACTCGTTCCGAGCCTCCAAGAAGGTGAAAACATGCCAGAGGGAGGAATGGGGGGAATCAGCCCCCCCGTTATAGTAATAAGCTCAAGGAACAGCAATTTCCAAAACCAGCACTCTCCCCCCGGTCACAGAAAGAACTTGCTGTTAGTTGCGCAGCCTCCGCTACGAATTCGAGTCGTGCAGCCAAGAGGAGCCTCGTTGTGACAAAGCCAGCTAAGGAAGCCTCTGAACGGCCTGGGTCCCGGACGACTCCGATTTCCAAGAGCCAGCTGGCAGGCTGGTCCGCGCTCCGCTGTGCCGTCTGATCGGCGGTGGAGAAAAACCCCCGCTCGGAGAAATGGAGGTCTGCAGTCCTCCTCACAGGAGCCTGAAGGCTCGAAGCCAGAAGGCCTTGTTGAATTTGGAAATTTAATCTCTGCCAATTCGATCCAATTACACAGAAAAAAAACAAGGAAACACTACACTCTAATTAACTAAAGGAAGAATTAACCTAATAAAATAGAAATAGTGTAAAATAAATACAAAAAACTTAGCCTAGTTAAGGAGCCTAAAAATCTGCGCCTTGCTGAGCATGAGACTAAGTCAAAACTGGGAAGACATACCCTGAAGGAGGCGTGGCCAAAGTTCTGACCTACTCTATCTGGGCAGGAAGGCTGAAATAACCCATCCAGTGGATTCTACACTCATCATGCTGGAGAATAGAAGGTATAATAACACAACCACTGCCAAAAGATAAAAAAGCCCTTAGAAAATTTTTGGGACTGGTAGGGTATTGTAGGGTAAATTATGCAGAAACAACTAAACCATTGTACTCAAAACTGATAGACTCCGAACCATGGGTAATTAAGTGGTCGGAGGAAGAGAAAGGGAAATTCCAGGAAGTAAAGGAGAAATTAGAAAAGGCACCCGTCCTATCATTACCAAACTTAGAAAAAACATTTTATCCTTTTGTCGCTGTAGAGAATGGAGTGGCCAAAGGCGTTCTAGCCCAGAAATGGGGGTGGGGGGGGGAGCTGAAGAAACCTGTAGCATTTTTATCAAAACTAATGGATCCAGTAATAAGGGGGTGGCCGGTTTGTATACAAGCCATTGCGGCCACCGCCTTGCTAGTTCAAGAAAGCCGGAAGATAAGTTTGGGGGGGGGGCAATTGTAGTGAGTAGTCCACACCAAGTAAGGAATATTTTGAATAAACAAGCTCAAAAATGGATGACAAACACTTGACCACAGGTCGGCAACCTGCAGCTCTGGAGCCGCATGTGGCTCTTTGAGCCTTCCCCTGTGGCTCCCAGCCTCCTCTGCCATTTGCAGAGACAGAGACAGAGAGAGGCACTTGCGCTTCCCTTCTCTCTCTCTCTCTCTCTCTCTCTCTCTCTCTCTGTGTGTGTGTGTAAAAAAAAAGAGTGGACTGACGGTGTTCTCCAAGAGCTGAAAAACTTACTGGGTGGAGCTCCTCCCTTTGCTGCATCTCTGCAGGAAGCAGGAAGGGCAGGAGAGAGCTAGCTAGCCCAGCTATGCTGGCTCAGGAATTCTGGGAGTTGAGGTCCATGAGTCATAAAAGAGCCAGGGTTGCCTACCCCTGAGCTTGTTGGAGAACAGCTTGAAGCCAGCTTGCCAGGTGAGCAGAAGATTGGAGAGAGGGAGAGGGGGGGAGAGAAAGAGAGAGGGGGGGAAAGAAAGAGAGAAGGGGGAGAGACAGAGAGAGAGACCCTTTTGACATCTAAAATGAAGATAACACTGCATATACATTTTTTTACTTTTATTATATATATATATGTGTGTGTGTGTGTGTGTGTGTGTGTGTGTGTGTGTGTTTTCTGAGGTTTTCGCGGGTGTTTGTATGTAGGTCTTTGGTTGTTCGGGTTTTCTCCCGCGTAAAATTGGAAGTGTCTTGGCGATGTTTCGACGAAGTCGCATTCGTCATCTTCAGGCTGGTGTTTTCAGCTTCATGCTTCGAGCAGCAATGTGTGGTCTTAGCTGTTTCTTCCTTTTAACTGCCAGTGGGGGTATGAACTGATTGGGTGGGAGCTTGGCTGTGTTCTGATTGGGTGGAGGTGTGTTCTGATTGGTTATGGGCTTGGCTGTGCTCTGATTGGCTGGGGGGGTTGGCTGTGCTCTGATTGGCTGGGGGGTTAGCTGTGCTCTGATTGGCTGGGGGAGTGTTCTGTTTGGTTGTGCTCAGGTTAGTCTGAGTTGCAGGGGGGTTTAAGATTTTGGGCTGCCTTGCTATTTTTTGGCTTCGCGTTCGTGGTCGTGCCTCATCTTCATGGAGGGTGTCAGTTTGCTTCATGTATGGATTGGAGGGGTTTAAAGTGGCTAATGATGCAGCTGTGGTCTGGCTTCTGGTTTGTGGTCGTGCCTCATCATCGATGTGGCTTTGGGTTTGCTTTTTGCATGGATGTGTGGTGGTGACATCCTGTGTGGTTTTTGTGAGTGTGGGTCTGGTATCATTTTTTGTGTTAGGGAGTCGTTTGTCAATAAGGGCGGGTTTCCAAATGGCTGGTAGGCGGGAGGTATCATCTCGCTTGTTCATGCTGTGTGGGCGTTTTTCTATCTCGATGGCTTCTCTGATTATTCTGTTATTAAAATGTTCACTTTTGGCAATGGTTCTGGTATTTTTAAAGTCAATTTCATGTCCTGTGACTTTAAGGGGTTGGACCAGGGAAGATGTTGGTTCCTCTTTTTTGACTGAGTTCTTATGTTCTTCAATGCGTGCACTTATTCTTCTGTTGGTTTGTCCGATGTATGTGGTGGGACAAGTGGTGCATGGGATTTCGTATACTCCTTGATTTTCTAATTCAATTTTATCTTTGGGGTTTCTAAGGATGGTGGATATTTTTCTCTTTGTGCAGAATGCTGCTTTGATGTTGTGTTTATGGAGGATCTTACTGATTTACTGGCCACATGGGAAAGAAAAACTGGACAACTTCCTCACACACCTCAACAGCCTACACCCCAAAATACAGTTCACCATGGAAACAGAAGCTAACAACCAACTTCCCTTCCTGGATGTCTTAGTCTACAAGAAATCCAATGGCTCCCTAGGACACACCATCTACCAGAAGAAAACACACACAAACTGCTATCTGCACGCTCTCTCACACCACCACCCAGCACAGATCAACTCTGTAGCCAAGACACTCATCTCCAGAACAAAACGCTTAGCTGACGAACAACACCTAAAAACTGAACTACACACTCTCACCAATGTACTAACATCCAATGGATTCCAAAGAAATAAGATTACAAACCTAATCCAAAAAGAAACCCCCACTAAAATCCAAGACAAAGAACAAGAAAACGGCCAAGCCCTCCTCCCATACATAAAAGGCACCACAGACAGAATCAGTAAGATCCTCCATAAACACAACATCAAAACAGCATTCTGCACAAACAGAAAAATATCCACCATCCTTAGAAACCCCAAAGATAAAATTGAATTAGAAAATCAAGGAGTATACGAAATCCCATGCACCACTTGTCCCACCACATACATCGGACAAACCAACAGAAGAATAAGTGCACGCATTGAAGAACATAAGAACTCAGTCAAAAAAGAGGAACCAACATCTTCCCTGGTCCAACACCTTAAAGCCACAGGACATGAAATTGACTTTAAAAATACCAGAACCATTGCCAAAAGTGAACATTTTAATAACAGAATAATCAGAGAAGCCATCGAGATAGAAAAACGCCCACACAGCATGAACAAGCGAGATGATACCTCCTGCCTACCAGCCATTTGGAAACCCGCCCTTATTGACAAACGACTCCCTAACACAAAAAATGATACCAGACCCACACTCACAAAAACCACACAGGATGTCACCACCACACATCCATGCAAAAAGCAAACCCAAAGCCACACCGATGATGAGGCACGACCACAAACCAGAAGCTAGACCACAGCTGCATCATTAGCCACTTTAAACCCCTCCAATCCATACATGAAGCAAACTGACACCCTCCATGAAGATGAGGCACGACCACGAACGCGAAGCTAAAAAATAGCAAGGCAGCCCAAAATCTTAAACCCCCCTGCAACTCAGACTAACCTGAGCACAACCAAACAGAACACTCCCCCAGCCAATCAGAGCACAGCTAACCCCCCAGCCAATCAGAGCACAGCCAACCCCCCAGCCAATCAGAGCACAGCCAAGCCCGTAACCAATCAGAACACACCTCCACCCAATCAGAACACAGCCAAGCTCCCACCCAATCAGTTCATACCCCCACTGGCAGTTAAAAGGAAGAAACAGCTAAGACCACACATTGCTGCTCGAAGCATGAAGCTGAAAACACCAGCCTGAAGATGACGAATGGGACTTCGTCAAAACGTCGCCAAGACACTTCCAATTTTACGCGGGAGAAAACCCGAACAACCAAAGACATATATATATATATATATATATATATATATATATATATATATATATATATATATATATATATATATATATATATATATATATATATATATATATATATATATATATATAGTGAAAATAAAAATATGATTCCTGGGTGAATCCATAATCAATTACCAATAAAGCGTGAACACCAGGAATATAATAAACTATAAAAGTTTAATACCATCACCGATCACCAAGCTTTCGTCAGATACTTCTGACATCATCAGGGTTAATGCTGGTCTGTGGGAGAGTGCCTTTATAGGTGAGCCGTCATTTGCACACGGCTCCTAGATCTTGTCGTAGGTCCTAATTGATTTAACTGCTTTTTAATTATGGCTTCCATACTGATGACTCCTCTTTTCTTGCTTTTACTGCTTGTGGGTGTGTCATTATTCCCCTCTACCTCCCACTGCCTTGAATTAGGGAGGTTCTTTCCTCCCCTTTTTTGGTCATTCATATCTCTAAGTTGTTCCCTCTTCACACCTCCGTGTCTCCTACCTTCCTCCTTCTTCTGATCTTTACTTGCTCCCCAATTGTCATCCCTCATTCTATGGGGGAGCACTCTCAGCCTTTCTCCCCATCCCTTGCTTTCCATTTCCCTCTCTTTGGCTGCATAAACTCCGTTTCTGTCATTGCCATTCCGTCTGACATCTACTTGCTCTTTCACCCCATTGTCAATGTTCTCGGACTCCATGTCAGACTGAATCCCTTGAATATCTCCTTCTTCCTCACACAAGCCCTCGTGTGCCCTCCTTTTTTGAGTATGTATGCCTGGTTCCTTTATATCCCTCCCTCCATCAACACAGTGATCTTTTTTACAGTTTCTATCACATTCTACCCTTATTTGCATTTCCCCCCCATTCACACTGCTCTCGATCTCTATATCCTCTCGGGCATTCCGATTGGCGCTCTGTTGTTTCCGTTGATGGACTGTCATCACAGGGCAAGCCGGTCCCATCCTCCTTCTTTCCTGATGCTGCTGGATCATCGCTGTTTTGGGTTTTGGGGGGTCGGGAATGATTGTTTGTTGGCTAATTGCCTCTTTCTCATCATGCAACCGTTCTCTCACTGTCCGGGAGCGTGTGCATGGTCCTGGAGCAGGGGGGGAAGAGTCCCTCAATCGTTGATTACTCTCCTGAATGTCCATGGGCCGTTGCTGTTGTTGTGGGGGGTGAAAATTCATCCCCTCCATAACTTCTTCCCTAGGGTTACGTGATACTGTCGCAGGGTATCTCCTTAAGGGTGGGTGGTCTCGCCTGCTCCATGCTCTTAAAGTTAGATGTGCCGGGCACAAATCGATGTGCCGGTTGACAGAGTCCCCATCAGAGAGCCATGCCTCTTTTAGTAACCGGCCCTCTTTCGTGCTGTCACCGGACAGGATGCATACATTATCAAAGTCAAAGCAATGTCCAGAATCTGCCATGTGCACCCATACTTGGGAGTGCTGTTCCCCCCTTTTCACCGCTAATTTATGCTCATGGACCCTAGTCTTCATTCTTTTTGAAGTCTCTCCAACATAATTAACGGGGCAATCTTTGCAGTTGATTTTATATATGATTGCCGATTTTTCAGTGTTGGGGAGCGGGTCTTTTGGGCACATCACTTTGGATCTTAAAGTTTGAACAGGTCTGTGAGCCACCCTCACTTTATGGGGGGCTAACAACCTGGCTGTTGCTTCTGAAACATTGCTGATGTACGGAAGGGTGACACGGGTTATCTGTGACGGGAGTTCCTTCATATCCGAGCTCATCCGGGGTTTGGGTGGTATACTACAGCGTCTGATGAACCTGGTAGGGTAACCATTGCGTCTGCATATTTGGAAGAGATGGTTTCTTTCTTCCCTTTTAGCTTTGGCTGTGCTGCAATGGGAGTCTATTCGTCTAAATAGCGTTCTTATGCAGCTAACTTTGTGGGTCATAGGATGGTTACTAGCATAATGCAGAATTCTGTCTGTATGCGTAGGTTTTCGGTATACCCTCGTGCTCAGGGTCCCATCTGGCTGGCGGTGGACCATTACGTCCAAGAACGCCAGTCTCCCCTGGCTCTCCTCCTCCTCCGTGAACTGAATGTCAGGGTATACCGAGTTGAGTATGCCCACAAAGTTAGCTTTATGCTCCCTTTTGATGACCACGAATGTGTCGTCAACGTAGCGGGCCCAGAATTTAGGTTGGTACTGGGCCATCGCTACGTGCTCTAGTTGTTGCAGCACAGCCTCTGCTATGATGCTAGAGATTGGGGACCCCATGGGTGTTCCTTTGACCTGTTCATACGTGGTACCTTGAAATGTAAAAAAGGTTTTTAAGCACACCCTTTAAGTGGACCTTTTAGAGGTGTGCTTAAAAACCTTTTTTACATTTCAAGGTACCACGTATGAAAGAGCAAGTAGATGTCAGATGGAATGGCAATGACAGAAACGGAGTTTATGCAGCCAAAGAGAGGGAAATGGAAAGCAAGGGATGGGGAGAAAGGCTGAGAGTGCTCCCCCATAGAATGAGGGATGACAATTGGGGAGCAAGTAAAGATCAGAAGAAGGAGGAAGGTAGGAGACACGGAGGTGTGAAGAGGGAACAACTTAGAGATATGAATGACCAAAAAAGGGGAGGAAAGAACCTCCCTAATTCAAGGCAGTGGGAGGTAGAGGGGAATAATGACACACCCACAAGCAGTAAAAGCAAGAAAAGAGGAGCCATCAGTATGGAAGCCGTAATTAAAAAGCAGTTAAATCAATTAGGACCTACGACAAGATCTAGGAGCCGTGTGCAAATGACGGCTCACCTATAAAGGCACTCTCCCACAGACCAGCATTAACCCTGACGATGTCAGAAGTATCTGACGAAAGCTTGGTGATCGGTGATGGTATTAAACTTTTATAGT
Source organism: Crotalus adamanteus (assembly GCA_039797435.1). NCBI lineage: Eukaryota > Metazoa > Chordata > Lepidosauria > Squamata > Viperidae > Crotalus > Crotalus adamanteus. The sequence goes on along the minus strand of CM077935.1, from coordinate 55,001,937 downwards.
TTATTATATTCCTGGTGTTCACGCTTTGGTAATTGATTATATATATATATATATATATATATGTGTGTGTGTGTGTGTGTGTGTGTGTGTGTGTGTGTGTGTGTGTGTGTGTGTGTGTGTGTGTGTGTATATATATATATATATATATATATATATATATATATATATATATATATATATCTTTATCACTATATATATATAGTGATAAAAAAGACGTTCACCAGGAGGTAAAAACAAAACAGTTTTAATAGATAAAACCAATCTTTCGATGGCTAGGAATCTGCCATCATCGTCAGGGTACAAACCAACCGGTAAGGAAACTTGCTTATGAGTACAGCCGCACCTGCATTCTGCGCATGGACCTCGTGACGGGTCCCAGCTGATTGGTTCTAACTTCACTTTCAGTATTTGATGACTCTTTCTTACGATGTGACAGGATTATTGATGGCCCACAGACATCACCAAACTCTGTCCAGGAATGAACGGGAAGCCCTCATCCAACTTAAGGAGGACGATGCCACCCTCGTGTTGCCAGCTGACAAAGGGAGGGCTACGGTTGTCATGGATAGAGCCCATTACATCAGTAAGGCGCTGGGGCTACTCAATGATACAACGGCCTACAGAACCGTAAGTGGGGATCCCATGGTGACCCTTAAAAACCGGATCAACAAAATGCTCAATGCCCTGAAACGCAGCAAAAGGCTGGATGATGAAACTCTGGCAAAGATACACCCTAGTGATACGGCAGTTGCCAGATTCTACGGTTTACCCAAGGTCCACAAGGAAGGGGTTCCCCTTCGCCCCATTGTATAATTCAGGGGCACCCCTACATCGGAATTGGCCAAATGGCTTAGCCGTCGTATTGGCCATTTGGTCACAGATAGTCAGACCACTGTAAAATCTGCGGAGGATTTCCTGAATAGGATAAGAACCCTGAGGATAGAGGATGGTGAGGTGATGGTGTCTTTTGACGTCATCTCCTTCTTCACCTCTATCCCACAGGACCTGGCCATTGCGACGATCAAAGACCTTTTGCATCGCAAGGGCCCAGGGCATTATCAGGATTCACTCTGCCCAGAAGACCTTGTGGACCTCCTAGCCTTTTTCTTGAAAACGTATTTCACGTTTCAGGGCAAAATGTATGAGCAAATAAAGGGTACCCCCATGGGATCACCCATTTCGAGCGTTGTTGCTGAGGCTGTATTGCAGCAATTGGAACACGTAGCGATGGCACAGTATTGTCCGAAATTCTGGGCCCGCTACGTGGACGACACTTTCGTCATTATTAAGAGGAGTCAGAAAGCTGACTTTGTGGGTACACTTAATTCGGTGTGCGTGGACCTGCAATTTACAGAAGAAGAGGAACATCAGGGCAAGCTGGCATTTTTGGATGGTTTAGTCCAACGCCAGCCGGATGGGACCCTAACCACTCGGGTCTACCGCAAACCCACGCACACTGATAGGATTTTGCACTATAACAGCAACCATCCAGTGGCCCACAAAGTCAGCTGTATTAGAACCTTCTTTAAGAGGGTTGACTCCCACTGCAGTACAGCCAAAGCAAAAACGGAGGAAAGAAAACACCTTTTCCGTCTCTGTAGGCACAATGGGTACCCCATAAAATTTATTAGAAGCCATAGTACTCTACCGAAGTTACCCCAGGATCCATCTATTGGGGTACCACCATCCCAGACAACTCGTATCACCCTCCCTTACATCTGCAACGTCTCGGAGGCTACTGCCAGGCTATTGGCACCCTATGATATAAAGGTTGCACATAGACCTGACCGGACGTTGCGTTCCTGCATTATGAGACCTAAAGACCCGCTCCCCGTTGCTGAGAAGTCTGGAGTCATCTACAAGATTGATTGTAGTGACTGCCTAAGCAACTACGTGGGGGAGACTTCAAAAAGGGTCAGAACAAGAATGCAGGAACATAAGCTGGCAGTAAGAAGAGGTGAGCAGTACTCCCAGATATTCACTCATATGGCAGAGTTTGGTCATAAATTTAATTTTGATGGTGTGAGGGTAGTTGCCAGTGATACTTCTAAGAGTGGTAGGTTGCTCAAAGAGGCCTGGTTTTCAGACAATAAGTCAATCAATCGGCATGTGGACTTACGCCCAGCATACCAGGCCATGAAGGCGTGGGAAACACGCACACGATTTGGGAGAAAATATTTGAACAACAAAAATTTTGAGCACCTATCAGATGAGACTGGCAACAAGGAAAAGAAAAATCTGCAATTAGAAGTCCCCTCGATTGTCAACCTACAGGTATGTCCACCACAAATTAAGAAACCTATTGATGCCAATGGCCCATCCCCGGGTGCCCTGGATATCCCCGCATACCGTATTCAGCATTTGGAAACGCGAACAAAAAACTTCCCAATTGATATAGAACAAGCCTGTTGCCTTAATAATCATACTGACCCCCCTGTCTCCAATGATACCTCTAGCATAATACATCTGGTCACTAACACATCAAAAGTATGTATGAACTCAAAAACGGAAATGATTACCAAGAACGACGGCAGAATTACATCCTCACCCCTCTGCCATGCTGATCGGAATCACCAAGACGGAGACACGCTCCCGAAAGACGCACGGAGGATTGGCGTTTGTAATCGCCCTGTCACGGGAGTAGTTACGCGCTCCTGGAGAGCGGCTTTACAGAAGCTTGAAAGAGAGGCAACCGGATTGGGAACTGCACTGGATCACATGAAGGAGGAGTACGGAGGATATCAAGCACACACTAAATTAACTCAAACACCCCGGAGAACACTTACAATAACGAAACAAGGCGGACCTTGGACTCAATTAGATGACACGCTGGGAGTAGTGGGGGGAAATAAAATCACGGAGGGGGTTAATCATGAGGACTGTGAGGGTGCGGGAGGGGCGATAAGAGTAGATGCACTGAAAAACGAGGACCAAAGTGAAACCCTCGGTATGAAGAATGGTGATAATAAATGTACAAATAAGTGTGATGTGTGCCGGAAGAGTGGAAGAGAGAAATGCCCCGGAAAACACAGGAGGATGGGCCAGCTCGATAACGAGGAGGACACTTTAACTCTGGGAAATACACGTTGCCTTCCCGGCTCAAGAACTAAAAGGGGTGGGAAGAGGGGCGATCATGCAGATGTAAGTAGGGATCGTAAGAAAGAGTCATCAAATACTGAAAGTGAAGTTAGAACCAATCAGCTGGGACCCGTCACGAGGTCCATGCGCAGAATGCGGGCGCGGCTGTATTCATAAGCAAGTTTCCTTACCGGTTGGTTTGTACCCTGACGATGATGGCAGATTCCTAGCCATCGAAAGCTTGGTTTTATCTATTAAAACTGTATTGTTTTTACCTCCTGGTGAACGTCTTTTTTATCACTATGTATATACCCAGGAATCGTTACTTTTTGATTTTTAACGTTTTTTTTTATTAAAAAGTTTTTATTTTCCATTTATTCATACAAAATACAATTCAATTAAAATAAATTCCTAACCATTGGTACCGCCTGCCCATTCCCCCCAGGCTGCGTCCACCCTCTCTAATCTAACGTTATTTTTAATATATATTAAAAATATATATGTTTTGTTTTCAGTGGGAAATGGGTCCAAGTGGCTCTTTGAGTGTTTTGGGTTGCCTACCCCTGCACTAGACTAATGAAATATAAAAGCATTTTACTAGAAGATCCAAGCCTAGTGATCGTGACTGAAGCTAATGTAAACCCAGCTCAGTTTCTAAGTGGACAAAGAGATTCACAAGAAGTAGAACATGATTGTTTAGAAGCAATTGACTATCAGACCAAGGTGAGGGATGATCTGAAAGAAACTCGAATAGAAGGACTGACTTTGTTTATAGATGGGAGCTCCGGGTGATAGAGGGGGAGCGAAGAAGTGCCTATGCCATAGTAGAAGGGGAATCATGGAAAACTGTTCTAGCAGAGAGATTACCAAGTCAGTGGTCTGTTCAGACTTGTGAACTATACGCATTAAAAATGGCTCTGAAGGAATTGGGAAAGGAAGGTGGTAATATATACACAGATTCTATGTATGCTTTTGGAATAGCGCACACTTTTGGAAAGATATGGAAAGAAAGAGGGTTGGTGATTAGCAAAAGAAGAATTGGTCATAGACATTTTAAATTTAATAACTATACCTCAGGCATTAGCCATAATACACATAGAAGCACACCAAAAGGGAGAGGGATTTGAAATATATGGCAACAATTTAGCAGATGAAAGAGCTAAAGAAGCAGGACTCATGGAAAAGGAAAAAGAAAAAGTTTTTATAATGGTACCTGAAATAGAAAAACAAGGGATACCAAAGTTCTCCAAGGAAGAGGAAGGAGCAATGAAGGAAGGGGGGGGGGATAGTTCAAAATACAGACGGGGAATGGGTGTTGCCAGATGGAAGAAAGATGTTAAATAAACTGATCATGAGAAATCTGATCGAGAGGCTACATGAAGGGACACACTGGGGGGCACAGGCTTTAATAGATTTGATACAAAGAAAATATGTATGTAAAGGAATATACAGTTTGGCCTTACAAATGGTTAGAAAATGTATGGTCTGTCTGAAAACAAACAAAGCAGCACTAAGAAAACAACCAATGGGGGGAAGAGAGTTGGCAATACAACCTTTTCAAAGAATTCAAATTGACTATACTGAATTGCCAAAAGCAGGAAGGATGAGAAATTTGTTGGTCATCGTGGATCATTTAACTCGATGGGTGGAAGCATTTCCATGTGTGAATGCAAACGCTAACACCACGGTCAGAATATTGTTAGAAAATATAATGCCTAGGTATAGTCTTCCTGAAGTAATAGATAGTGACCAGGGGACGCATTTTAAGGCAAGGGTAGTACAATTAATTAATGAGGCCGTGGGAATTAAGTGGGATTATCACACAGCTTGGCACCCCAGTAGTTCTGGAATTGTTGAAAGGGGGAATCAAAAATTAAAACAAACTTTGATTAAATTAATGGAAGAAACAAATTTACCCTGGAATAAATGCCTCCCCTTGGCCCTATTAAGGATATGAACGCAACCACGTAAAGACATTGGATTGTCATCATTTGAACTCATGTTTGGAATACCTTATATGGATTAGGAGGGGTTACCAAGAATTGAATTAAAAGATAAAATAATTAGAAAATATGTGCTTGAACTGTCCAGATGTTTTTCTCTCTTGCGACAGAAAGGCATTCTTGCCCAAACTCCACCCTTGGACTTTGCAGTACACCAATACAAAGCAGGACAGTGGGTATTGATAAAAGCCTGGAGAGACAAAAAACTAACTCCAACTTGGGAAGGACCTTACATCGTCCTATTAACCACTGAGACAGCTATCCGGACAGCTGAAAAAGGTTGGACCCATTACTGCCGAGTAAAAGGGCCCGTGCCAGCCCCAGAGGAGTGGAAGGTGGAATCTCACCAAGGAGATCCACTGAAGTTAAAGTTCTGAAGGACTTAACGGACTAATAGTCAATCTTCCTGACAGAAGGAGGGGTAACAGAGGCAAAAGGACTAAACTTTGTATTTCTTTTTCTATCTAGAACCAAAATAAAACCAAGACCTCCCGGATGTGCTTGTTTTTTGGGTGTCTTTGTGGATGTTGTTGCTGCTCTTACTGTATTGATTGTGTTCGGTGCACAGGGTGTGAGATAGAGTGTGATATTAAGATCATAGAAGATGTATTGGAACATTATGAGGTGGTATGTGTGTGGGGTTTTTCTTATTATACTCTTAAAACCTGCCCTACCATTAGAGCCGTGTACGCAATGTGTAAAAATGACAGAGAGGGAAAGATTGAGAACACAATGATATACCACTCTATAATTCCTGAATGTTTACAGACTGACTTGACAGACTGCATTCAGAATGAAACATAATACAAACGCTGCAACACTAGCACAGGGGTAGAATGTTATGACCCAAAAGCAATAGGACCAGTAACTGCAAAAATGTGGATATATGCTTATAAAGGAGGGGGAAACACATCTCAGATGTTCTCATTAAGTCAGATCAGACAAGGTTATATAGCTCACAATGAAACAAGGGGTGAAACCAGTGTGGGTGTGTGTTTTGATGCATGCCAAGCTATTAATAACGGACAAGGATCTGACAACTCGTTAGGGGTAAAATGTGAAAATTTGGAGTGGGAAAGAAGTTATATGAAGGAAAAGAAGTACTTATTTCAGAAAGCGTCTACAATAAGTACAGGACAGGTTGCTTTTGCTCCAAGTTATGATTACTATGATTACTGGTACACTACTACAGTCCCAAATGAAAGGAGTAGAGGACCAAAGGGAATGAATATCAGTATGGGAAATACCAGGACTGATTGCATTCAAGGAAAATGTAACCCCATTTGTATATACACAAATCAGTCACTGGAAAAAGGAATCCAATATAAAGAATTTGGAATAGGAATAGACAGAATCCGAAAGGACCCATGGGGGTGGCTAGTATTAAAATTAGAAACAACTAAAATAAAACCAATACGCAAAAGTATATTTTGGTCATATTACCAGGAATTCGAGAAATTAGAATTAGCTGAATTTCCTAAGAAGGCAGTAAATATGTTCGTGCAATTGGCTGAAGAAATTGCTAAGACTCTAACAGTGAGAAATTGTTTTGTGTGTGGAGGAACAAATATGGGAGAACAGTGGCCATGGGAAGCTCAAGAATTGAAACATGACATTGTGGTGGAAATGTGGAAAAATAAAACTCTCAAATTCACAAAGGGAAAAGAGGGAACTTGGGCGTTAACCACAAATTTAGTAGGGAAAGTATGTTACGAAAGAAAAAGGAAGAATAGGAGAGTAGCAGTAGGAGACATGATTTGCTTGACTGTATGGAACAATGACAGTTGGTGGGGAAGAAGTGGAATACCAAAGAAGGAGACATTAAGTGAAATAACTGAGATGGCTTATTTAAAAGATCCTGAAAACGACACCCTGGACTGGATAGCCCCAGAAGGTATGTATTGGATATGTGGAAAATATGCCTATGGGTACCTACCCAAGGGGTGGTATGGATCTTGTATCTTAGGAATAATAAAGCCAAGTTTTTTTCCTCCTCCCCATCGAACAGAAACAATTGCTGGGACTAACTGTATATGATGATTTATCAGATAAAGTCCGACCAAAAAGAGCCATACAACCAAATGATATAGAAATTGGAACTTGGAAGGATGATGATTGGACTCCGGAGAAGATCATCAAATATTATGGACCTGCTACTTGGGCAGAAGATGGTACTTTAGGTGCCAGGGAACCCATCTATATCTTAAACAGGGTAATTCAGCTGCAAGCAGTGCTTGAAATAATTACCAATGACACTGTAAGTACTCTGACATATTTAGCTAAGGAAAGCGTAAAATCTCAAACTTACATCGTGCAAAATCGGTTAGCCTTAGACTACTTATTAGCCCAGGAAGGAGGTGTGTGGGGGTAATTTAATTTGAGTAATTGCTGCATTGAAGTAGATGAGAGTGGTAAAGTACTAAAAGAAATTACAGACAAAATGATAAAATTAGCTCATGTCCCAGTCCAAACCTGGAAGGGATTGACCTTAGATGGAGTAAATAATTGGTTTGGAGGATGGTTTGCAGACTGGAAGGAACTAGCAAAATTTGCAATATTAGGATTCTTGGCTATTATGTTTTTACCATGTTTGATTCCTCTTATACAAATGCTAATAAAACGAACAATGAAGAGCATGACTTTAATAACAACTTCAATAGAGAGTGGGAAGAAAAAAACAATGCTAATAATGAAGGTAGGAAAACAGGTTGGAGGAAGAAGATTCAGAATAGAAAAACTTGCTTCCACAGGAACCTAAAGAAAATATAGGGAATTATGAACTACTAAAGGTAGAAAAGAATAATTCAGGTAGAAAAGAAAAAGGGTGGAATTGAAGGAAATAAATAAAAGTTATTCTTTTATAAAATGTAGAAACGTAATTGTAGAAATGTAATGCCATTGTATGAGACTGTTTGTTCACTGTTTCCTGCCTATGCAAAGTGACCACAAAAGGTAATCAACAAAGACAATGAATTATAACCTACTAAAAGTTTCTCAGGAGACAGGAACTTACACCTTATCACTATCAGGAAGAGAGGAACATCCCAAGAAGAATCAAGGTGAAAATTACAAATAAACACAGATAATAGCGGATGGACGGAGATTGCCAGGATGACCTTAAGTGTGAAACAACTTCAAAGAATGACTAAAGAGAATGAAGAAGGGGAGTTGGGAGGGTTTCTTAGGTGTGACGTGCATTGTAAAAGGTATAAATGTATAGCTTGAAAACTGCTTTTTGCGCTCTTTGAACTCAATCCAACTTGGGAAGGGTCTAAGAGGCAGTGCTTGCAACCGCATTTCTTTTTATTATTTTCATGTTTTTCTCCAATAAAACTTTGTTTTGTTAACCAGACTTGTCTTCGTATTGTGAGTATCAAATTTTGGTTGTTTTTTTTTAATCTCACAAAAGTATTAAGTGATAGGTGGGGAATTTGAAGATAATACAAATTTATTAAACAGTGGTATTCCTGATACATCCTGAGCATAAGAACATTTTCAAAGGGAAGAAAACATATGAAACCTCCACTGAATAATTTAGACAATACTTTTATAATTTTTACTTAGAAGACATCACTAATAGCTTTACTTTCACTTCAGATTGCAATCTTCATTGTGCAGAATTTAACTGCTCAAAGTCTTTGTGAAAATACAAGAAACAGCCCAACACTGAAATCTTATTATGAAATAAATACATACCCTTATATCTATTCCACCCACAAAAATAGTATTTGGCACGATTTTCCCTTCAGGCAGAACATATTCTTGGCTGGTGGCAGGCAACAGAGAACTTTCTTCTTGCAGAATGCTTGTGTTTTGAGAGTTCCAATTTGAAGTAGACTACAAAATAAATTTTATGTTTTACAAAAATTCTTCCTTCCTCTTTCTTAAACATTATACTTACATCTAGAAAATATTCCTCTTATGTATATAAAATGTAGCACAAATAATGATAGAATACAAAAAACAACCAAGCATATATTCTACTGGTCCATAAGCAGAGGACCCTTGTTTTTACATTCTTCTGAAGGTACAGGCTGTCTATAGGAGTATTTTCAGTTTCAAGATAAACTGCTCAATGAGAACAATTCAGCATCTTCAAAAGGCAGGATACCTTGAACTGAGAGCAGGAATTTAGTCCTCTTAACCAAGGTCATTGGGATGAAGTTTACTATTTGCCTGAAGATGGCGCCACTGACTGCAGCCTTGGTGAAATGCTCTCTGATAGTTTTGTTATTTTTTATTATTCTCTGTGATTCACTTCAGATTTCATACTCAAGAGAACATCTGTTAAGCATCAAGGAATGTTTTTTTTTAATGGGCAGCTTTCTGTGACTTCACACCCCCCCCTTTTTTTTGACAAATGCTGAAGAGATTCTAATACAGGAAGAAGCAACTTCCTCTGAACAATGGAGTAATGTAAACCAGGGGTGTCAAACTCACAACGTCACGTGATGTGTCGCGACATATCGCGACTTTTTTGCCATTGCCGGCAATGGTGTGGGCGCGGTTTCGCTATGATGCATCCGGCCCACAGGCTGGCAGTTTGACACCCTTGGTGTAAACAAAAGGAGAAAATGACTCTTAGATGAAGAAGAGGTAAGAGAGCTAAGAGAGCTAAGAAAGCAGGGATTTTGAATAGACTAAGGAAAAGTGTAGAATTTTGTCAAGAGAATACGATGGTCATAACAAACACTCTTTTCCAACAACCCAAGAGACGGCTCTACACATGGACATCACCAGACGGTCAACATAGAAATCAGATTGACTATGTGCTCTGCAGCCAAAGATGGAGAAGCGCTATACAGTCAGTAAAAACAAGACCAGGAGCTGACTGTGGCTCAGATCATGAGCTTCTTGTTGCAAAATTTAGGCTTAAATTGAAAAAAGTAGGGAAAAGCACTAGGCCACTCAGGTATGAACTAAATCATATTCCTGATGAATATACAGTAGAGGTGACAAATAGATTTAAGGAATTAGATCTGATAGACAGAGTGCCTGAAGAACTATGGATGGAAGTTCGCAACATTGTACAAGAGGTAGCAACTAAAACCATTCCAAAGAAAAAGAAATGCAAGAAAGCAAAATGGCTGTCTGAGGAAGCTTTGCAAGTAGCTGAGGAAAGAAGGGAAGCGAAAGGCAAGGGAGAAAGAGAAAGATACACCCAATTGAATGCAGAATTCCAGAGAGTAGCTAGAAGAGATAAGAATGCCTTCTTAAATGAACAGTGCAAAGAAATAGAAGAAAACAACAGAATAGGGAGGACCAGAGATCTCTTCAAGAAAATTGGAGATATGAAGGGAACGTTTCATGCAAAGATGGGCATGATAAAGGACCAAAATGGCAGGGACCTAACAGAGGCAGAAGAGATTAAGAAGAGATGGCAAAACTACACAGAAGAACTATACAAGAATGAGCTTAACGTCCCAGATAACCACAATGAGATGGTCACTGACCTCAAACCAGACATCCTAGAATGTGAAGTGAAATGGGCCTTAGAAAATCTGAGCAACAACAAAGCTGGTGGAGGTGACAGTATTCCAGCTGAGCTATTCAAAATCTTAAAAGACGATGCAGTAAAAGTGCTACACTCAATTTGCCAGCAAATTTGGAAAACTCAACAGTGGCCACAGGATTGGAAAAGGTCAGTTTACATTCCAATTCCAAAGAAAGGCAATGCCAAAGAATGTTCAAACTATCGCACCATTGCTCTCATTTCACATGCTAGTAAAGTTATGCTTAAAATCCTACAAGCTAGACTCCAGCAGTATGTGGATCGAGAACTACCAGAAGTACAGGCAAGATTTCGAAGAGGCAGAGGAACTAGAGATCAAATTGCCAACATACGCTGGATCATGGAGAAAGCTAGGGAGTTCCAGAAAAACATCTACTTCTGCTTCATTGACTATGCAAAAGCCTTTGATTGTGTGGCTCACAACAAATTGTGGCAAGTTCTTAAAGAGATGGGAGTACCAGACCATCTCATTTGTCTCTTGAGAAACCTATATGCGGGTCAAGAAGCAACAGTGAGAACTGGACACGGAACCACTGATTGGTTCAAAATTGGAAAAGGAGTCCGGCAAGGCTGTATACTGTCGCCCTGCCTATTTAATTTATACACAGAGCACATCATGAGAAAGGCAGGGCTAGATGAATCAAAAGTTGGAATTAAGATTGCCGGGAGAAATATCAACAACCTAAGATATGCAGATGATACCACTCTAATGGCAGAAAGTGAAGAGGAACTAAAGAGCCTCTTGATGCAGATGAAGAAGGAGAGTGCAAAAGTTGGCTTGAAACTCAACATTAAGAAAACCAAAATCATGGCATCCGGCCCTCTCAATTCCTGGCAAATAGATGGGGAAGAAATGGAGGTAGTGACAGATTTTATTTTTCTGGGCTCAAAGATCACCTCAGATGGGGACTGCAGCCAAGGAATTAAAAGACGCTTGCTCCTGGGGAGGAAAGCTATGGCAAATCTAGACAGCATACTAAAAAGCAGAGACATCACCCTGCCAACAAAAGTGTGCATAGTCCAGGCCATGGTTTTCCCAGTTGCAATGTATGGCTGTGAAAGTTGGACCATAAGAAAGGCTGAGCGCCAAAGAATTGAGGCCTTTGAACTATGGTGCTGGAGAAGACTCCTGCGAGTCCCTTGGACTGCAAGGCGTTCAAACTGGTCAGTCCTAGAGGAAATCAACCCCGACTGCTCTTTAGAAGGCCAGATCCTGAAGTTGAAACTCAAATACTCTGGCCACCTAATGAGAAGGAAGGACTCACTGGAGAAGGGCCTAATGCTGGGAAAGATTGAGGGCAATAGAAGGATGGGACGACAGAGAATGAGATGGCTGGATGGAGTCACTGAAGCAGTAGGTGTGAACTTAAATGGACTCCAGAAGATGGTAGATGACAGGAAGACCTGGAGGAATGTTGTCCATGGGGTCGCGATGGGTCGGACACGACTTCACAATTAACAACAACAACAACAAGGAAAAGTGGAACAAAACCCCCTCTTCCTTCACTCCTTCTAACTAATCTACGTTCACTCGCTAATAAGATGAAATACGTCTTTTAAACAGATGCAACTCCGATATTTACAACTCAGCACCCCTCTGCTTCACTGAAACCTGGCTTAATGAGTCAATTGATGATAGAGACTTGCATATCCCAGGGTTTCAGATACAGAGGGCAGATAGAATTGCAGAAACATCTGGTAAAAAGAAGGGAGGGGGTCTCTACTTTTATATCAACAACCGATGGTGCAAAAATGTAACTAAAGAAATTCTGTGATGTGGACTTAGAGACATTAATTATCAATTGCAAGCCATTTTATTCTCCACAGGTTTTCCTCATTTCTACTAATTGCTGTGTACATTTCACCACAAGCTTGTGTAAACAATGCATTACAAACTCTAGCTGACCAGATTATGTGGGCTGAAGAAAAACATCCTGATTCACTCATTGTGTTAGGTGATTTCAACAGTGCTAACTTAAGCCAAGAGCTACCAAAATACTTTCAGCACGTCAACTGTCTCACTAGAGGCAAGAATACATTAGACCACTCCTACACAACATTAAAAGATGCTTATGGTCTTTACCACAAGCAGCTGTGGGACACTCTGATCACTGTATGATTCACCTTGGACCTGCTTATAGACAAAGGCTTAAAACCATAAAACCAACAATTAAATCAGTGAAGTCTTGGACTGAGGAGGCAAAGCTAAAGCTACAAGCTTGCTTTGACTGCACTGATTGGAAAGTTTTTGAAGATACCTCTGCAGACTTGGATGAACTCACAGATACTGTTAAAATCATGTTAGTTTTTGTGAAGACCTATGTGTGCCAACCAGGAACTTGAGAATATACGGTAACAATGGCTCTGCACTACATCCTACAACACAGGTCAGCAACCCACGGCTCCGGAGCTGCATGTGGCTCTTTGAGCCTTCTCCTGTGACTCCCAGCCTCCTCTGCCATTTGCAGAGAGAGAGACAGAGACAGAGAGAGGCACTTGCGCTTCTCTTCTCTTCTCTTCTCTTCTCTCTCTCTCTCTGTATGTGTGTAAAAAAAAGAGTGGCCTCACCCTATTTTCCAATGAGCTGACAAGCTTATTGGGTGGGGCTCCTGTCTTGGCTGCATCTCTGCAGGAAGCAGGAAGGGCAGGAGAGAGCCAGCCTGTTGGAGAACAGCTTGAAGCCAGCTTGTAAGGTTAGCAGAAGATCAGAGAGAGGTGGGGAGAGAGAAAGAGAGAACGAGAGGGAGAGAAAGAGAGAGGGAGACAGAGAGAGAGTGGAAAGAGGGAGAGGAGAGAGAGAGAGGGAGAGAAAGAGAGAGAGGGGAAGAGAAAGAGGGGGAGAGAGAAAAAGAGAGGGACAGAGAAAAAGAGAGGGACAGAGAGAAAAAGAGAGAGGGGGAGAGAGAGAAACAGAGGGAGAGAGAGAAGGAGAGAAAGAGAGGGAGAGAGACAGAAAAAGAGAGGGAGAGAGAGAAAGAGAGAGAGAAAAAGAGAGAGAGAGGGAGAGGAGAGAAAGAGGGAGAGAGAGGAAAGAGAGAAAGAGAGGAACGAGAAAGAGAGAGAGAGAGAACTCATGCACAGCAGCCTCTATTTCTTTTTAATTAAACTCTTCGATCAAGCTCCCCCCCTCGCATGCGCGCGCATGTTTTGTGGCTCCCGGTGTTTTCTTTTCTCTGGGAAACGGGTCCAAGTGGCTCTTTGAGTGTTTAAGGTTGCAGACCCTTGTCCTACAACATCTTGGATCTCCAAAAACCTGTGCAAGGGTCCTTTTTGTAGATTTCAGCTCGGCATTCAATACCATCATTCCAGATATTCTTCTCACTAAACTAAACCAGCTAGCTGTGCCTGACCACACCTGTAAGTGGATCATAAGCTTTCTAACAGACAGGAAGCAGCAGATGAAGCTAGGCCAGGGGTAGGCAACCCAAAACACTCAAAGGGCCACTTGGACACGTTTCCCATCGAAAACAAAACACTGGGAGCTGCAAACCCCTTTTGATATCTAAAATGAAGATAACACTGCATATATCCTTTTTACGTATGTATGTATGTATGTATGTATGTATATGTGTTTGTGTGTATATATATAAAATAAAGGTAAAAAAGGGTATATGCAGTGTTATCTTCATTTTAGATGTCAAAAGGGTCTCTCTCTCTCTCTGTGTCTCTTTCCTCTCTTTCTTTCTCTCTCTCTTTCCTCTCTCTTTCTCTGTCTCTTTCCTCTTTCTCTTTCTTCTCTTTCTATTTCCTCTTTCTCTCTTTCCTCTAACTTTCTCTCTCTGTCTTTCCTCTCTGTCTCTTTCTCTTTCCTCTCTTTCTCTTTCCTTTCTCTTCTCTTTCCTCTTTCTCTCTTTCCTCTTTCTGTCTTTCTCTTTCTTCTTTCTCTCTTTCTCTTTCCTCTTTCTCTCTTTCCTCTCTTTCTCTTTCCTCTCTTTCTCTTCTTTCTCTTTCCTCTTTCTCTCTTTCCTCTTTCTCTCTTTCCTCTTTCTCTTCTCTTTCTTTCCTCTTTCCTCTCTTTCTCTCTCTCTCCCTCTCTCTCCAGGTGAGGAGAGAGAGAACGAAAGGCAGATGGTGCCAAACAGGCGGGGAGGGGGAGCAGGACAGGAGTCAGCAGCTCCGGTGATGGCAGCAGGGTGGCGGCCACTGCAGCATCGTCGGGGGTCCCCGCCGCCCCCAGCCTCACTCAGCCGGAGAGACACATGGCCGGCTCGGCTTCCCAGGGGGCAATGCCCCTGCTGGCCGCTGGCCCAGCCATGATTGCTGCCCCGCCTGGCCAGGGGAGACATGTGGCCGGCTCAGCTTCCCAGGGTGCGATGCCCCCGCTGGCCGCCACCCCAACCGAGATTGCCGCCTGGCCCGACCTGGGGAGACATGTGGCCGGCTCAGCTTCCCAGGGAGCGATGCCCCCGCCGGCTGCCACCCCAGCCATGACTGCGACCCGGCCTGGGGAGACATGTGGCCAGCTCGGCTTCCCGGGGTGTGATGCCCCCGCTGGCTGCTGCCCCAGCCATGACTGCCGCCCAGCCCGGGGAGACATGTGGCTGGCTCGGCTGCCCAGGGAGCGGCCCGGAGACGGCCCAGGAAGCGATGCCCCAGCCGAGACTGCCGCCTGAAACAAGTAAGCTGGGGGGGCACGCCACCTGCCCCGCGGCCGCTTCGAGGCAGTGCTCCATGGACTCAGAGCCCCCTCCCTCCCCCCATCACTGACCCTCTGTCTCCGGCTCTGCTGCTGCTTGGCCAATGGTCACACCGGCTGGGCATTGGAGGGGCTGCTCTCCCTCGGGGCCGCAGTTTGCGGGAGGGCTGCCCGCTCAGCAGAGGCTCGGGCGGGCCGCTCCCAGCGGGGATCTTGGGGCTTCCCTGCATGGCTCCCCAGCCACGGGCGCCTCAGATGGGGCCAGCCTGGGAAAGGGACTTCCTGACCGCCCTTCTCCCAGGGGGTGGGGCACCCAGGCGCAGGGCCAATCAGGAGCCTTGCAAGGGGGCAAGTCCGCAGGAGAGAGAGGGGGGGAGTGCAAGTGCCTCTCTCTCTCTCGTCTCTCCCTGCAAATGGCAGAGGAGGCTCTGGAGCCGCAGGTTGCCGACCTGTGGCTTAGCTAGTATTCTATGCACAAAGAACTCTTTGATAAACTGAAAGACAAAAAGGACAAGTATAAAAAATGGAAAGAGGGGCACATAACTAAGGCAGAATATCAGCATACAGCCCAAACCTGCAATGATGAAGTCAGGAAAGCTAAGGGTCAAAATGAAATAAGGCTTGCGGCAAAAGTAAAAAATAATTTAAAAAGCTTCTATCAATATGTAAAAAACAAGAAAAAAGTCAAGGAAATGATTGGTCCATTAATAGGAGAAAATAGCAAGAAGGTGATGAGCAACAGGGGAAAGCAGAACTGCTTAACTCATTTTTTGCATCTGTCTTTACACAAAAGGAAAAAAATAGTCCAAGCTATCAAAAACAGTACCATAAAAGACAGATTAGGAATACAGGTTACAGTGAGGGAAAAAAGTATTTGATCCCCTGCTGATTTTGTACGTTTGCCCACTGACAAAGAAATGATCAGTCTATAATTTTAATGGTAGGTTTAACAATGAGAGACAGAATAATAAAAAAAAAATCCAGAAAAAAGCATTTCAAAAAAGTTATAAATTTAATGAGTGAAATAAGTATTTGACCCCTTCGCAAAACATGATTTAGTACTTGGTGGCAAAACCCTTGTTGGCAATTGCAAAGGTCAGATGTTTCTTGTAGTTGGCCACCAGGTTTGCACACATCTCAGGAGGGATTTTGTCCCACTCCTCTTTGCAGATCCTCTCCAAGTCATTAAGGTTTCAAGGCTGACATTTGGCAGCTCGAACCTTCAGCTCCCTCCACAGATTTTCTATGGGATTAAGGTCTGGAGACTGCCACTAGGCCACTCCAAGACCTTAATATGCTTCTTCTTGAGCCACTCCTCTGTTGCCTTGGTCGTGTGTTTTGGGTCATTGCCATGCTGGAATACCCATCTACAACCCATTTTCAATGCCCTGGCTGAGGGAAGGAGGTTCTCACCCAAGATTTGATGGTACATGGCCCCGTCCATCGTCCCTTTGATGTGGTGAAGTTGTCCTGTCCCTTAGCAGAAAAACACCCCCAAAACATGTTTCCACCTCCATGTTTGACGGTGGGTATGGTGTTCTTGGGGTCACAGGCAGCATTGTTCCTCCTAACATGGTGAGTTAAGTTGATGCCGAAGAGCTCAATTTTGGTCTCATCTGACCACAACACTTTCACTCAGTTCTCCTCTGAATCATTCAGATGTTCATTGGCAAACTTCAGACAGGCCTGTACACCTGCTTTCTTGAGCAGGGGGACCTTGCGGGAGCTGCAGGATTTCAGTCCTTCACAGCGTAGTGTGTTACCAATTGTTTTCTTGGTTACTATGGTCCCAGCTGCCTTGAGATCATTGACAAGATGCTCCTGTGTAGTTCTGGGCTGATTCCTCACTGTTCTCATGATCACTGAAACTCCTCGAGGTGAGATCTTGCATGGAGCCCCAGATGGAGGGAGATGGACAGTTATTTTGTGTTTCTTCCATTTGCAAATAATTGCACCAACTGTTGTCACCTTCTCACCAAGCTGCTTGGCGATAAGTCTTGTAGCCCATTCCAGCCTTGTGTAGGTCTACAACACAGGTCAGCAACCCGCGGCTCCGGAGCTGCATGTGGCTCTTTGAGCCTTCTCCTGCGACTCCCAGCCTCCTCTGCCATTTGTAGAGAGAGAGACAGAGACAGAGAGAGGCACTTGCGCTTCTCTTCTCTTCTCTCTCTCTCTGTATGTGTGTAAAAAAAAGAGAGTGGCCTCACCCTATTTTCCAACGAGCTGACAAGCTTATTAGGCAGGGCTCCTGCCTTGGCTGCATCTCTGCAGGAAGCAGGAAGGGCAGGAGAGAGCCAGCCTGTTGGAGAAAAGCTTGAAGCCAGCTTGTAAGGTGAGCAGAAGATCGGAGAGAGGTGGGGAGAGAGAAAGAGAGAGGGAGAGAAAGAGAGAGGGAGACAGAGAGAGTGGAAAGAGGGAGAGGAGAGAGAGAGAGGGAGAGAAAGAGAGAGAGGGGAAGAGAAAGAGAGAGAAAGAGGGGGAGAGAGAAAAAGAGGGAGAGGGAGAAAAAGAGAAAGAGAGAGAAAGAGAAAGAGAGAGAGAGAGAAAGAGAGGGGAGAGAGAAAAAGAGAGGGAGAGAGAGAGAGGAGAGAAAGAGAGGGAGAGAGACAGAAAAAGAGAGGGAGAGAGGGAGAGGAGAGAAAGAGGGAGAGAGAGAGAACTCATGCACAGCAGCCTCTATTTCTTTTTAATTAAACTCTTCAATCAAGCTCCCCCCCTTGCATGCGTGCACATGTTTTGTGGCTCCCAGTGTTTTCTTTTCTCTGGGAAACAGGTCCAAGTGGCTCTTTGAGTGTTTAAGGTTGCAGACCCTTTGTCTACAATCTTAAGGTGACCAACTTTTTTACAATGAAAAGGAGGACACAAATAAATTAAAGAAAAAAATATTGTAAATAAAAGAAATATTTTATTCATTGCAACAATAATACAGAATACACTATAATATGATAAATGCATAATAAAAAACATTTGTAACAATAACATTTTATATTGTAATTATGCTTACATGCTGCGCCCCCGCCCACAGCCGCCCCGCCAGCACTGCTGCTCCGCCAGGCCCCGCGGCTCCCAAAGCACCAGCTGTGCCGGCTCCGGCCCCAGGGGGCAGCCCGTCAACACACCCCACCTGCAGCCGCCCCGCCAGCACCACCACCCACCCTGCGCAGCCCCGTGTAGAGCAGGCCCCGCGGCTCCCACAGCATGGGGGGCAGCTGGCCACTGCCGCCCCTCACACTCCTGCCCACAGCAGCCCCGCCGCCCCTGCCTCTTGCGCCTGCAGCCATTATTGCTCTAGCAGGGCTGAAGATCAAGAGAAAGTTACTGTGGCGTCACCGCTCCAGTCTCCTCCATGTATCTTCAGGACTAACTAGGAGATGGTGTAGTTGGGTAGCAGGGAGGGGTGCAAAGTTCCTGCCAATTCGCCTTCGCTGCAGACAACTTACATGTGCAAAGTTTGCTGGCCAGGTGTTTTGGTGTGCTCAGCAATTCCTATTGGCTTTCAAAAGCCAATAGGGGGAGTAGCACAGCTCATGCAAAAGTTGAAAAAAACCATCAAAAAAAGGTACCGGAACGCTGTTCTGAGCGTTCTATGAGAAAAAAAAAGCCCTGCAGATTAGTCTTCAAATATCAAAAAGGAGGACATGTAGGAGGACACTTTTCAAGGGAGGACAGAACTCACAAAAGGAGGACTGTCCTTCCTAAAGGATGACGGTTGGTCACCTTAACAATCTTGTCCCTGACATCCTTGGACAGCTCTTTGGTCTTTGCCATGGTGGAGAGTTCGGAATCTGATTGATTCATTGCTTCTGTGGACAGGTGTCTTTTATACAGGTAACAGGCTGAAATTAGAAGCACTCCCTTTAAGAGAGTGTTCCTAATCTCAGCTTGTTACCTGTATAAAAGACACCTGGGAGCCAGAAATCTTGGTGATGATAGGGGATCGAATACTTATTTCACTCATTAAAATGCAAATCAATTTATAACTTCTTTGAAATGTATTTTTCTGGATTTTTTTGTTGTTATTCTGTCTCTCATTGTTAAAATAAACCTACCATTAAAATTATAGACTGATCATTTCTTTGTCAGTGGGCAAATGTACAAAATCAGCAGGGGATCAAATAATTTTTCCCGTGTTGCATCTTATGATTTATGATGACTGTATTTTCATGTTTATGATCATGATTATCACTATTACTTGTATGTACACTAAGAGCTTATGCACCGGAGACAAATTCCTTGTGTGTCCAACCACACTTGGCCAATAAAGAATTCTATTCCATTCCATTCCTATTCTACAGCAATCCACCATTATACTAGCCCTTTCCAACTACTAATTGCAAATAGGAACACAGCAAAATTTTATGGAGAAATCTACCAATCAGCTGATCAGAAAGATATTCCAAGTGTACTACTGCACAGAGAAGCTTCTCTAGATTGATAATATTGCCAAACAGCCTTAATCATGAGTCCAGAGAACAATTAAAGAGTGGCAACTCCTATAGTTCAGTCTTACAAGTAATCTTGGATAGTCACCCTCATCTGATTTGTGCTTCATCTCCATTTTGAAATGTGGATCTAGAGCAGTGGTTCTCAACCTTTCTAATGCCGCGACCCCATAATACAGTTCCCCATGTTGTGGTGAACCCCAACCACTTATACATCACCAGGTGCCAGGGGCATGGCCAAAGAAAAGGGGGAAAAATGGCAGACAGCCTTGTTTGGCGACCCCCGTGAAATGGTCGTTCGACCCCAAATGGGGTCCCGACCCACAGGTTGAGAACCACTGATCTAGAGTCTAGACCTATAGTCACTATGTTTATGAACCATGCATATTGGATCCATAGGCACAACTCTTTTTAAAAGTGCCTACTCACTTTGTTGAATACTTTGACCATGCTGAATGAGGCTTACATGTATTGTAGTCAAAAAGAACAGGTCAATCAAATATATTTTGGATTGGCTTCTGATACAACCTCAGATCGTGTTGAGCAATATGTTAAAACGTTAAGTGATTAAAAAAACAACCCTTTTTAAAAAACCTGTGCTTGTCTTGATGTAGGCTGGTATACCAAGTTCAAGAAAAAAATGACTATACTCAGTCGAGGAGCTAAGAATTATATAACTAACATGGCTGTTAATTCTTTTTGGGATACAGCCTTTGCCAGTTTGCTGTTAACAGTAGAAACGAAACCCGGCCGTTATTTCTCCACTCAAAACTTGCAGGACTATTGGCGGATTCAACTGTCCCACATCAACCTATTCCTCCAAATTCTGAGGACTTACTTTGAGATAAGTACAGGCAAAACAGATACCTTAATACTGGCTACCATCCGATCTACGCTTATCTCGGAGAAAATTCTATTGAAACCAAAGGGTTCTAGTCGTGTCTCTAAAACTACACTTATAGATAGGGTATTTTAACCCACTAAGAATTTCACACTCGTAAATTCTACTAAGAATTTAGATTGCTCTCTCCACCCATAAAATCCCCTGGGTGGGGTGCGAGGTTCTTTTACAATCGTGGTCTTGCACGATCGGCCGCACAAAGCGACTCGAGGCGAACTGTAACTCTTATCGTTGACTTCCCCACGGTAGCAAAATGGTGGCCACGCCTCCGCCTCTCAAGCACCTCCACCAAGGCTTCGTTTGGCCCGTCCAAATGGCCGGAGGATGTGTGAGGTTGCTCGACGTAGCCTGCCATCTCCACACACCCTTTTCACGCACGCCTCCACCTCGAAGGACGGAGTGGGTAACCACTTCCCGCCATTTTATCGCTCCCTTCTTCGCAACGCCCGGACTTGACCCAGACCCTCAGTCCCGTCCATTTGAGCAACCTAAGTCAAAATATCCGTCGGCAAGTGGCCTCCTTAAGCTTAAGTTTACAAATCCATCCCTGTTGGTTTAGCCAGCCTGCATGCCAGGCTTCTCTTCTTTCCTCTTACTGGTTGCTTTTTTTTGGGGGGGGGGGGAACCTTTAAACCATTTTTAAAACCCAACAAGCAGTGGATCACGGAAAAGCCAAGTCTTGAACTTACCATCTTAATGCACGTCAGGGGAAAGCCTTTCCTGTTAACAGTAAGACAGGTGTTCCCTGTTTTTAACTAACAACCCCCACAAAATCCCCACCCTTCCCTCGAAAACACGTTCTGCGTGCTTCAAGCTGCGTGCCTTTAGCAGAAAGCTGCAGGACCCCCGCCTCGAGGTGAGTGGCCCAGGCTTGGCCACACCCAAAGCTTTGGGAGTGGACAGGAGCTGCCTTTTAAAGGGGGCATGTAGGAGGAATTGAGACCAGTGCTTTTCAACCTGTTGAAAGAAAAATCTTCATCAGGGTCCAGTCCAAGGTGGGAATAAACAAAATGTAGACTGCTTTAGAAAGAAGGTTGCAGTTTATTGAAGAGCAAAACCAGACCGACAAATGATTCTGGGAAAGCTGACCACATGTAACTGGGAGTGGTAGGTTTTTATACCTTCTGGGGCTTTTGAGGTTATTTCCTGTTCCTGTTTGAGGCTTTGTATTTCCTGTGTCATGTACCTTGACCTGAGTCTCAGTGTGTCCCTTTGGTATTCTGATGGTGGGTTACTCCTGAGGGAAGTTAGCCCAGAGAAAGAAATATTAAAAAGGGCAGAAAAATATATTTTTCCTCAAAAGGACTTTTTAAAACCAAACCTGGCCCCAAATCTATCTCTCTGCCCCAAGCAAGACTTTAGCCCCATACAAATGCAGATGTAAAACCATCAGAAAGTTGGAGCCAGAGCAATCAAGAAGACAAAAGAGAAGATCTGCATACCCCACCCAAACTCTAGGAATCAGCCCCATCACCTGGGAAGCAGGATATGATAATAGAATTAAACCACAGATATCAAGGCCTAGACAAACACTCAGAAACAGCCTCAAGGTTCATGCCACAGGAACAGGAAACTATTCCAAACAAAAGGCTAGAGGGGGTATAAAAGCCTACTACCCCATGTGCTGACCCCTTCTCTCTCCTCTGCAATTTCCTGAAGAACCATCTTTCTGCAATAAACTGTAACCTTCTTCCCAAAGCAGTCGCCATGTTTGCTTATTTATTCCCGGCTTGGATGAACCAGGATGAAGACTTTACTTCTAACAATTTGGCACCCTGAGATGGGACTCCAAGCTAACCTCTCCAATGGACTGAGACTGGTAAGCCCCATCTTGCTGGCAGCAGACCCCCTTGTGTCTGTGGACAGGTCTCCCAGTCCTTGCCCATGTGGAGCTAGGGTAGTAAAGGGAGTTTTGAGAGTTTGAGCTCAAGGGCTGCTTTGGAAAGAAGGTGAAGGTGAGTACCTCTAAATTTTAAGTTTAAAGCCCAGGGGAACAAAGAAAATGTGTGTATTTCTGTTTGTGTGAGTGAGAAGACTTTTTTTCCCAATCACAGTTGGATTTTGCTGCTTCTGGTCTTTCCTAGCCGCAGAAAGGATCTGTTTAATTGGCAGAACCTGGAAAGCATGGGGGTTGGCCAGAGCACAGAACCTTTTGTTAGGGAAAAGGGAGAGACTGTGTGAAAATGAAATGGAATGAGTGAATGAAAGAATTGGATTTGGGCAACTAGCTGGTAAGGCCCTGTAAGCAAAGCAAAGTTAGGAAATTAAGCCTCAAGAAGGGAGCGGCCACTTACCTCTGAGAGCAAGTGGAGGTGCCCACGGACATTAGAGGCGTCTGTAAACAGTGGTGTGAAGCCGGCCGGTCGAAGAGTAGCCCGTACCTTCTAACGAGGAAACCGGAAGTGTCTCTGCAGACCCCTTTTTGGTCTGAAAACGTGGCAGGATCCCTCAGAGGAGCTGTCCCACGAACTCTGTGAGGGATCCAGAGTGCTCCGTGAGTCCCATTTTTACCGGACTCACAAAGAATCCTGGTGGAAGAAAGAAGTCTCAAAAGGAGGCTTTGACTGTGTAGTGCCCTTTAGCGTCAAGGGAAAATCCCGTCATATAAGAATGGGAGGTTCCAATTCAAGGGCTGAGGTAGGTTTCCCAGTTGAAAGCTTGCTCGTAGCCTGGGACAGGAATCAGCTTCCTGTCCAGGCGGGAATGGAAAAGAGGTAGGTAAAGAAACTATATGAAAAAAAAAATAGACTTTGCTTAGGGCTTTGCTAGAAAACGAATTTGGCTAAATAAAGGTACTTAAAAGGGAAAATAAGAAATAGTGATTCTCTCTTTCTATCTCTCTCTCCTCTATGCAACCACGTGGTATGTTTAAAATGTGTGCCTTCCCTAACTTGAGTTATCTGAAATTTATGGTGGGAATGACTAGGATGTGTAAAACTAAGACTTCTGTTCTCTTGTCTTTGTGTATATATGTTTGTCAATGTCTGTATGTGAGAGGTAAATGTGACTGTTAACTGTTTCAAATCCAAAGAAAAAAGAATTTTAAATTCTGCTAGAAATTCTGCTTAAAATAAGCCACAAAAAGGAAATACCTCACTCTGTTTGTCTGGCCAACAAACAGAGTGAAGAAAAAAAGTTTTTTATTTGTTTGTCTTCCTCTTTCTCTCTGTGCCCTCTTAAGAACAGCCTTAAGTTAGCAGGAGGGAATGTTTTAAGTTCATCTGCTAGAGGGACCCTGGAGGTCATCTAGCCCAACCCCCTGCTCAGGCAGGAAACCCTATACAAACTTTATCAAATGCCTTACTGAAGTCCAAGAAAATTATATTCACAGCATTCCTCTACTTCACTAATTTTGTAACTGGGTCAAAGAATGCAGTAAGATTTGTCTACCATGATCTGTTTAACAAACCCGTGTTGGCTTTTAGTAAAGACTTTGTTTGCCTCTAGGTGCTTGCTGATTATCTTTTCCAGAATCTTCGCAGGTATTGAGGTCAGGCTGATAGGTCTGTTGTTTCCTAGATCTATTTTTATTTTTATTTTTGAAGAAGGGAACTACATCAGCTCTTTTCCAGTCCTCTGGTAGTTCCCTAGTGCTCCAGGGTCTTTGATAAATATAGTTCAGTGGTTCTGAGATCACATCTGCCAGTTCCTTGAGAACTTTGGGGTGTAATCCATCTGGTCTTGGTGAATTGAACTCTTCTAGGCTGGATAAGTGCTCACTTACCATTTTCTTGCCTAACTTAACTTGTGCTTCTAATCTTCTTTTTTATGGTACTGTTTTTGATAAGTTGGACTGTTTGCTTTTTTATTATTTTTGACTGTGGTCACAAGCCTTAGTTCATTTTGAGCCTTAGCTTTCCTCACCTCATCTTTGCAGGCTCAGACTATTTGCTAATATTCTGCTGTAGTTATGTGCCCCTCCTTCCACTTTTATATTGATCCAAATGCATTCAAGACAGTTTCCATCATTATTGTGTCCTATTTCTGTAGATATGTAGTTATTTCTTATATAGAGAGAAACTCTGCCTCCTCTTTTATTTGGCCTGTTTCTTTTAAACAATTGAAATCCCTCTAGCTGAGTGTTCCATTTGTGGATTTTATCCCACCATGTTTCTATAATGACAACTATATCATATTTGCCCTCATTCTTTATGACTGACACCTATGTGTTGGTCCACTTTGTGTGACACTCACTATTAGAATCTTGATGTTGCTTGATAGCAAGGTTGATATTCTTGTCCACACACATCTATGTTACTTGCACTGCTAACCCTGTAATTTTTTGATCTCAATTAACTCACTGTCCCTTGTTTAGTTTAAATATTCCTCCAGAAAATCTGTGAGTTTATTGCCAAGTAACTCAGTCCCTTTCTTTGATGGATGTAAACCATTTCTTTTGTACATTGTTTCATTGGAATACCATTTCATGGTATCCAAAATTGTCATTTCTGATTTTTTTGGTCAGTGTCTGTTGTTGGGTTATTTTCCTTCTCAATTTTGTCTAAAAGGTGTTAATTTTTGTTCCAGGGGTAATCCAGTGTTAAATTATTTTATTGGAGTGAGGAGGGGGTGTCCTCCTGCTGGGTTCCTGCCCCAAGCTCTGGAAAATCATTCTGCAATGTGTTATAAATGAGTTTGTGTCCTAAATGGGTTTTATCTGTCTATCCTTTTCCTGAAAAATGTGTGTCTATCTACAACAGTGGTTCTCAACCTGTGGGTCGGGACCCCATTTGGGGTCGAATGACCATTTCACGGGGGTCGCCAAACAACGCAGTCCACCATTTTTTTCCCCTTTTCCCTAGCTGTCCTACTCCCTCTTATTGGTGGCCACACCCACTTGGGGGTCACCACAACATGGGGAACTGTATTATGGGGTCACGGCATTAGAAGGGTTGAGAACCACTGATCTACAAGAGCCTTTTGAAGCTCAAGTCTGCTTGTGTGGGGAAATAATTTTCCTAAGTTACTTTTCATATCCTATCACTTATTGTTGAAGCTACTATGAAACTTTTCTTATCCCAAATATATAAGCATTTCTCAATCTCTAAAATGATGTGGTCTATTTTAGAATAAATGTTCTCCTACCCTTGGCAAGTTGCACATATTAAAATATTAGGCTTTTAAAATTATTTGGAGTTTTCAGCATTCTCAAGCTGCCTAGCATTTTTTTTTCTCCTCTTCCTTTCAAGTTGCAAGTTCTTGTCCTTAATATGTTGCAAATGGTCAAGTTCAAAGGTGAAACATTTCATTTTGTTGTTCCCCATTTGTCTATGTTTAATAACTGCAGTATTAATGCCCTTTTCAAACTGCCTGCAAGCTAGCCCCCTTCCAATTCTTTTCCTGCCCTTTGTTCTCCATACCTTTTGTCTGCCTCTCCTGGTAGAGTCCACCCAGAAAGGGGGGAGGGGAGACCTTGTTCTTGTATCTTTCAGCCCTGCAATCCTGTCCCAAACCTTTGGAAGCAGAACACACAGACCCAGATGCTGCCTCCATCCATTTGAGCCATGGAATTGGGTTTTGGATCCAGCCATCCACTAAAAAGCCACCATGCAATCTGAGTGGAAAATCTTCCCAAGTCCTACCATTCCCCAGATGCCTGTGAGAGCTGCAGAAGGAAGGGTTCCTGGTGCCATGTGAAGCCTCAGAAGAGAGAATTAGAATATGGGGGGAGGGTGGAAACTCATTGTAATTTTTTCTTTCTTGCCCCATTTGTATAGTAACAAGCCAGTTGAATGTATTAATGGAGAGATGGCATTTGGGAATAGGTGGCAGAACAAGTACTGAACACCTTGGACTTCTATCTGGTGGGAGGGAAAAATTATCCAGAATGTTTGTATTGACTATTTTGTAAAAGTAGTTGCACATACATGCACACACACACCATTCAGAATCACACTTGAGTCTATCCCCTCCACCTACCTTTAGTAAAGTTCCCCAGGCTGATTTTTGCTCTATTGCACCAAAGCTTTGTAGGAACAACTTCCAACAAATTCCAAGGGGGAGGGAACCAGCCCCTCTCAGGTGATTTGCAATTCATATACCCTGACTAAGGAAGCAACAGGAAAAATCCCAAACTTCAGCCCTGAATATCTTGCACTGTTGGGCTCAGATTGGGATTCCTAGAGCTCATTATGTGCAATTTAAAGAAAAATTTAATAGCCTGGCATATTGGCTAACCTCAATTGGACATTACAAACCTGGATGCACTGAATTAAGAGCTAAGGCAGGAAACAACCCTTGAAATTGGGCAGCCAGTGGTCATGTACTAAGGAAAACCATGGCTGTGAAGAATTTTGGGGGGTATGCAAACCTGACTGGAAGCTAAAGGTGACATCCAACATTTGAAAATGATTGGCACAGAATATTGGACACTATATAAATTTCTTTTCCACCTAACAAAATTTTGCCTTGACTTTTAGAACTTTATGGGTGCAAGCTCCCCTTTTGAGAGCCACTAAAGGGATCTTTTTCTGCTGCCTCCATTAATGTCTTCCTCTTCTTCTTCTTCTTCTTCTTCTTCTTCTTCTTCTTCTTCTTCTTATTATTATTATTATTATTATTATTATTATTATTATTATTGCTTAACAGTTTAAAAGCTTGCCTACCAAGTCTCCCTGACCAGATCAATTTTAATGTTGTGCCAATAAGTGTGTCATACATTTACACACTTAAGGCACAAAGTGGGGATTGAGGGAAGTTAGCCCAGAGAAAGAAATATTAAAAAGGGCAGAAAAATATATTTTTCCTCAAAAGGACTTTTTAAAACCAAACCTGGCCCCAAATCTATCTCTCTGCCCCAAGCAAGACTTTAGCCCCATACAAATGCAGGTGTAAAACCATCAGAAAGTTGGAGCCAGAGCAATCAAGAAGACAAAAGAGAAGATCTGCATACCCCACCCAAACTCTAGGAGTCAGCCCCATCACCTGGGAAGCAGGATGTGATAATAGAATTAAACCACAGATATCAAGGCTTAGACAAACACTCAGAAACAGCCTCAAGGTTCATGCCACAAGAACAGGAAACTATTCCAAACAAAAGGCTAGAGGGGGTATAAAAGCCTACTACCCCATGTGCTGACCCCTTCTCTCTCCTCTGCACTTTCCTGAAGAACCATCTTTCTGCAATAAACTGTAACCTTCCCAAAGCAGTTGCCATGTTTGCTTATTTATTCCCGGCTTGGATGAACCAGGATGAAGACTTTACTTCTAACACTCCTATTTTTTTTTTTTGTAAAAAAAATTTTATTTTCAATTTTACATTACATTCGTAAAAAATACTTCAGATAAAGAGTAAAATAAATTTATACACACAACTTTCGGTATTGCTCACCCATTTCCCCCCAAACCGCATCCACCCTCTAACCTTTTCTCTCACTTCCCTCTTTCCCTCTTCTTCCTCACTCTCCCCCTCTCCTTCTCCTCAACCTTCCTACTTACTTCTCCCCTTCCTCCTATCTTCTCACTCCAGATGCAGTCCAGGGGAAATGCCCAAGCAATTCCTCTCTCCAAATTAAAACATCAATATTACATACAATAAAACTATTTCTACTTATCTGAGCTATTTAACCTTCAACCCATCCTCCCCCCCCTCCCCTACCCCCAACCCCCGACTTCCCAGAGCCAAGTACAGGGTTATACAAACATATTAAACATAATCTATTTAAGTTTACTAATTATACAATAACCAAAATCATACTAACCCTTAACTCTCTTCAAACTTTAACATCATAATTTTATAAACAAATCCATTACTCATAAAATAAATGAAACTTTGTAGTTCCATATTTCTTCTTAATATATTCTATCCATCTTCTCCATACAATAACATATCTCTCTTGTGAATGGTCCTTTAAATAAGCAGAAATTTTAGCCATTTCTGCTAAATTAGAAACCTTAAATACCCATTCTTCTAAAGAAGGCAGAGAGTCCTTCTTCCAATAGTGACCCACCAATAATCTTGCTGCTGTTATTAAATTCAACATTAAAATAGTTTCTTTAGCATCAAAATCCACAAAAATACCCAAAAGAAATAACTGGGGAGTAAACTTAATCTTCCTTTTAAAAACCTTTTGAATGTTCCACCAAATCATAATCCAAAAGGCTTTAATATTTTTACAAGTCCACCAAACATGAAAATAGGTTGCATCCAAGCAACCACATCTCCAACATTTAGGTTGCACGTTCGGGTACATACAAGACAACTTTTTAGGATCCAGATGCCATCTATAAAACATTTTATAAAAATTTTCCCTCAAATTTTGAGCCTGCGTAAATTTAACATTTCTAATCCAAATTACCTCCCATAAATCCAATGAAAATGGTTCCTGAATATTCTGGGCCCATTTAATCATACAATCTTTTACTAACTCTGTTTCCGAATCCAATTTTATTAACTCATTGTAAATTCTTTTAATATGAGCATATTTCTGATCTTTAATCTGAATTACCAAATTTTCATCTGCTAAAGTAATTCCCACTTTCTTTTTTTCTTTTTTTATTGAAAATTTTTTAAATTTTACAAAACAAATCCCCTCCCTGAAACCCCCCCACCCTCCCATACCCTCCCCCCCTCCCCAAACCTCCCAAACCCTCCCCCAACCTTCCCAGAGTTTAGTACAGGCTTAGTTAAAATTTTTCAAAAAAAAAAAAAAAGAAAAACTTAAAACACATATAAATCCTAAACAAATCTAAATACCTTAAATTAAATAGGTTATCTTCTCTAAAAAAATAATAATTACAGTCCTTAAACACATTATAATATACTCTAAACATTTTCTAACATCATACTTATAATATTATTCATCATTCTGTATAAACTCCCTCCAAGACACAAATTTAAACATTACTTTCTTTGAACATCTATACGTACAATATAAATCTAATCTCTCCCTCTTTCTATCATAAAACAAAAAAATAAACATATAAACCTTCATTATACCATTGAAACAAAACACTCTTTGAATACTTAAGCTAAATACTTAAAGTTAAACTTTAAACAAATTATCTTCTCTTAAAAATAATAATAACAATAATAATTAAAAAAATCCAATCATTAAACACGTTATAATATACTCTAAACCTTTTCATGTCATACTTATATTCCATCATTCTTTATATACTCCCTCCAAGACACAAATTTGAACATTACTTAAAACTTAAAACTTAAAACATTAAGATCCCCTTATACGTATTTAAATCTTTACCAATAACAAATACTATCTTAAACACATTGTAAACACAATCCTTATCAGTCTCTCTTGCCCATAAGCATCGAAAGAAATGCGTTAAAATCTGCCCTTGAAGATCGCTCCAAAAAATTTGTAAGTCCTGGTTCTCCCACAAACTCAGGAACCAATACCTGTGAATCTTCCTCAACCTCCTTCTTCTGTTGGTCTTTCTCTTTACGTTTATATGTTACTTTTTCTTTACATTTATACGTTACACAAGTCTCAGGAACCAATACCTGTGAAGCTTCCTCAACCTCCTTTTCTTTACGTTTATATGTTGGACAAGTTGTCTTCTGGTCTTTCATCTCTTGTGGAACTTCCTTGAGCTTCTTCTGTTGATCCTTTTCTTTACAGTTATATATTGCATAGGTTATCTTCTGCTCGTCCATCTCTACTTGTTGAGGCCTCCCATTTTTAATTAATATAGACTCTTCAGACTGCAGTTCTGGCATTAAAGGTTGCTCCAAAGAATTTATAAATCCTACTTCTCCCTCAGATTCAGAAACCAATACTTGTGGAAATTCCTTAAACTTCTTCTGTTGATCCTTTTCTTTACAATTATATGTTGCACAGGTTGTCTTCTGCTCCTCCATCTCTACTTGTTGGGGCCCCTCAAACTGCAATTCTGCCTTTTTTTCTTCCAAAGCTTTAAGCATGGTAGGTGACGATGAGCATACCCCCAGGACCGAAGTATAAAAATCTTTTGCTTTAGAAACAGTATTAAGACTATAACGTATCCCCAGGTAGCTCACCACCATTCCAGTCGGAACATCCCATCTAAACAAAATTTGTCTCTTTTTAAGTTCGTCTGCTAAAAAAGCAAACTCCTTTCTTCTTCTTAACATTTTTGGTGGGATCTCCTTTAAAATTATAACATCTTGTGAAGCAATTTGAAACCTCTTCTTATAAAAGGCTTGTATAATTTCATTGCGCAGGGATCTTTTGAAACTATTAATTTAGATTGTTGCCCTGATGATAACACCGAAGAAGAAGTCACCTTGGAAGCTGTAGAGATTACTGGACGCTTTGGAGCCATCTTAAAAAAAAGCTTTACTCCTTCTTAAAAATTGCAAGAATTAAGCAAGAAAATAAGAAATTAGCTCCATAAATTCAAAAAAAAAAAAATCCTTCAAGAGGGGATCATTATGATAAAATAAAATAAAAAAATAAAAAAGGAGTTCAAAAAAGAAAAAGAAAAAGGAGAAGAAAAAAATAATAATAATTAAATAGAAAAAATCCATTCCATTTTTTAAAAGTACCAAAAAGTACAAAATATAAAACACAAAAATTAAACAAAAATAATAATACTAACACTAATACTATCATAAAAAAAACAAAAAAGAAAAAAGGAAAGGGAAAAAAAGAAACACCAAAAATGCTTAAAAAAATAGAAAAAACGCCGGAAAGTCTGCCGATCACCATTTTACTTTCCCTTTCAACAAAAAGTAAAAAATAAAAAGAGGGAATATAAACGTAAAAATAAATCTTTAAACAAAATCCATATAAAGTCAAAAAAAGCAAAAGTTAAATCCTATAGTCAACTCTGTCCGCTTCTAAAAAAACTCACCAGATCTCTTTAAACGCGGAGGTGGTTGCAACGGCTTGTTTTGTCCCTAGGGACAAAAGCAGCTGGGAAGCGGAGACAGTCTGAACTCCGTGGGAGCACTCCTTTCACACCCCCCAAAAAAATATTGGGGGTGCGTAAGTGGCTCTACCACTATTCAGACAACCCTCTTCCCCCCCCCTTTGCCCGGGAGGGGGATTTTGAACCGCTGAACAGCTGATGTCCGCTGTTCATAGCGATTCATTACACTTACCCAGGAGGACGGCTACAAAGTAGCCGCCATCGCCCGCGCAGATCCACCGGAAGTCAGTAATTCCCACTTTCTTATCTAAGGTCCACCTCTCCACTATTTGCAAATATTGAAACCATGATTGTAAAATATTTTCTTGCCTTAGCACATCTGAAGACTTTAGTTGCCAATCAGTACCCAACCAAATAAGTAACTCTTTATACGAAATATTATCAAAATTCACCCCCTTAGAAACCCCCTGAATTGCTTGTCCAGGAATCCCCCAAATAGGTATTTTATGATTTAACTTACAATAATACTTCTTCCAAACTCGAAGTAAAGCATTTCTTAAAATGTGTGACTTAAAAACCCGATCTACTTTCTTATCAAAAATTAAATATGCATGCCAACCATATAATAAATCCCAACCTTCAAGAGCAAGAATATTTTTATTTGTTAAATTAAGCCAGTCACTTACTAAAGTTAAAGTGGCCGCATCATAATATAATTTCAAATTAGGTGCTTTAAGTCCACCTCTTTCTCGAGCATCTTGTAAGATCTTAAACTTTACCCTTGATTTCTTCCCACCCCAGATAAATTTATTGATACCCTTCTGCCACTCATCCAAATTAGCATCCTTTTTTAAAATAGGTATCATCTGAAACAAAAAGAGAAACTTTGGTAGAACATTCATCTTTACTACTGAGATTCTCCCCAGTAACAATAGTTGTAATTTTTGCCAATCATTTAAATCTTTTTGTACTTTTACCCATAAGCGTTCATAATTATTCTTATACAATTTTCCATTAGATGTTGTAATATATATTCCCAAATACTTAACCTTATTAACTACTTCATAACCTGTTGCTTCAACTATAATATCTTTACTCCTAT
Source organism: Crotalus adamanteus (assembly GCA_039797435.1). Taxonomy (NCBI): domain Eukaryota; kingdom Metazoa; phylum Chordata; class Lepidosauria; order Squamata; family Viperidae; genus Crotalus; species Crotalus adamanteus. Next base: position 54,969,451 of record CM077935.1, on the reverse strand, counting down.
TATGTCCCCAAAAGTCATGTCTTTTAGAGTTTGTCTTAGTTTAGTCTTTGTCTTCCTAATCTCATCAGCTTCTAGCTTCCTGGCTCCAACCTTTCTGAATAGATTATTACATCTGCATTTCTAAAAGCTGGTTTCTGCTGAGTTTCTGCTTGGGGCTATTAAGAAAAACTGGGCTTGCTTTTCTGCCTTTAAGATCCTTTGGGGAAATATATTCTGCTTTTTTAATATTCCCCAAAATATTTCTTTCTCTGGAGTCTTCCCACAAACCTTTTCAGAGATTGTACCACTTTAAGGATATGGCAATATTCGAGTTTAGTTCTCATTATTTTATTATTAGGTTGTAAAGTTTTCCACTCAGCCTCACAAACCTCTCTGCGCTACTCAGAAATTTCAAAGAGCCAAAGAAACTCCTGAGCCGAGGTTTCAGCAAAGAAAACTATTTTGGCCAAGACAGAGTTGGGTAACCTTCTCCCTCTTCGTGGCTGTTTAGAGGGAGGAAGGCACACCCAGTAGAGATTTCTTCTACCTTTTATGCTTTTTCAAAACAAAGAGATCCACGTCTCTGTACCAGGAGCAAGGAAGCACAGAAAAACAAATTCCAGGATGATGACTCATATACATTAGTCCAGGCTAACTCACCTTCCCCCTCCCTATCTCCTGGACCACTGAACCCCACCTTGCTCCTTTCATGTAAGCAATCTCCTGAGCAATCTCCTGTATATTTGACATGGGACATTTGCTTTTTCAATATACATGAAACACTTGCTTCTATCTATAAGGCTGTTTGCGTATAAGAAAATTTATATAAAATAGCTACAAAATAACACTACTAGTATCAAGCTTAAGCATAATAAAAGCATAAGCACAATAAGGTCCCTTCAATGTATTTAAGAAGAAGATCAAAGGCCTCCGTAGCTCAGGATACTCACCTTAAAATCAGAACCCAGAAAAACTTAGTTAATCCACAATACCACCCTGTGAAGAATGAAGATAATCTTTGGGCCCTGAGAGCATGCAAGTGTCAACTCAGAATATTAGTGGCACTCCTGTCAGCAACTGGCAGTGCATAAGTCCATGTACTTCCTTTTCCTGTCTCACAACTCAATCATACATTCCTTAATTTTCAGACACATCTTTTTCTCATAAGCTCCTTAAAAATCCCACAAGGTATACTGTAATTAGCAGGAAAAATAAATCTAGCACTTCTGAATTCTTTCCCCAAGGGGGAAAGGAAAATTCACAGCCTGCAGGTTGCTAGCAAAGTCATCAAAGAACGTAGTTATTGCTGCTAAAGGCAAGAATAAATAATGAATCAATTTTGCAGTTCTCTCCTATTACTACATCCTCTTATCTCCAGAATGTGGCCTGGGATTGCACAAGGGGCTAGGCCAGGGGTGTCAAACTCACAACGTCACGTGACGTGTCATGACGTATCGTGACTTTTTTTCCATTGCTGGCAATGGGGTGGGCACGGTTTTGCTATGATGCTTCTGGCCCATGGGCCGGCAGTTTGACACTCCTGGGCTAGGCTAAAATCCAATTGACTAGTTTGCAGCCAGGTGTTCGGTACAGACCTTGCCAATGTGATTTTAATAGCCCAGGAAGGGATAGGAAAACTCAAGGAAAACTTTGCAATCAATAAATCATGGTGGACTATGCTTGTTTTGCCCTATTTAGATTTTCCTCCCTAGCAGCAGCCCATTTTAGAACTGCATGGCTACAAAGATAGAGGCCTTCAGCATCCCAATCCCTGTTTATAGAGGGATTTGCATTTTGGCAAGAGTCAGACCATACGCCCCCAAAGGAAAAAACCTGAGTCTAGTGGGCCAGAAGGCAGCCCAGCCACCGCGCCCCTCTGGTTCCTTCTCCTCAGCCCCTGGGCCCAGACGCAGTTGCTGCTCCTTGCCATAGCTGGGGCTGGACTTGCAAGTACACCCACCCTTTTCGTCCTGCAAAGTGGCGCTCCCCCAGCTCTCCTGCCTGCCGCCATGCTGGCAGCCCCGACCAAAGGCTGAGTGCTCCAGCCTCGCTGCCTCACTGCCTCCAGCAGGTGCTGCCATGCCTACAAACACGGCACTGCCCCTCCACTTTCCAGCCCCAAAATTCCAGAGTAAAGTTGGGCAGCCTTTGAGTGTCCCCAACAAGCTGCAAATCTAATGTAGCCTCAGCTGCTGTCCCCTTCCTTGGCAGGGCGAGGCTGGAGTGCTTGGCCTTTGGTCGGGGCTGCTGGCATGGAGGCAGGGGGGAGCGCTGCTTTGCAGGACGAAGCAGACGGACGTACTTGCAAGTCCAGCTCCAGCTATGGCGATGAGCAGTGACTGCGTCTGGGCCGAGGGGCTGAAAAGGAGGAACCGGAGGGGCCCACTGGATTCGGGTTTTTCCTTTGATTGCGGGCTGGGGTGGGCCAGCCTCTCGCTGTCTCCAGGGCAGTCTCAGGCCAAATGTAAACACCCTGCAGGCATGTCTATTTTATATCATCTCCTCTCTCCCCCTCCTCCTCCTTTTGTCTTCGGTGTAGCTGCAACTGACTCCCCAGGCTGCACGCAGCTTCCGGAAGCACCAGTCAGCTGGAGCCAGGTTGCTCATGATGGATACGAGGGCAAAGTCAGAGGGAGGCCCATTCCCTCTCCATGGGAGGAGACCTGGCTTTGTATCCAAAGCTTCTTTAGCAATAGAATGGGAGACCTCCAGGATAGGCCAGGAGGAGGGGGCAAGGGGATGGTGAAAGGGCAGCAGGGCAGGACTAAGGCAGGACTTCCCTCAGACCCTCTCTCTCCTTCTTTCCTTCCTTCCTTCCTAAGTACAGAGTGGTGGGAAAATATTTGAGATGAGGGAGGGAGAAAAACAGGCAAGAAACGCAGCTGGGGAGTTGTCACCCTTCATGAGGAATGAAGAAATGAACCATCGCCTGGAAGTGACCAGCACATGGCCCTCACCTACTTCACATATCTGGCTTGGTGGGCTCTGGGGGAGGGGATGCCATGAGCAGCATGAGAGTCAACGTTACCTGCACAATGCTGCCCAGCCCCCAGCCTGCCCGGTTTCGGCAGGCAGCAAGGTGCTCTCCTCACAATGCCGAGATGCTGAGCCAGGCAGCGTGAATCTGAAAAGAAGCATGACACCACCCAGCCCCCAGCCTGCCTGGTCTCAGCAGGCAGCGAGGCGCTCTCCTCCCAGCGCTGAGAGGCTGAGCCGGGTGGCACGAATCTGAAAACAAGCGCGAGGCCGCCCAGCCCCCAGCCTTCCCGGTTTCGGCAGGCAGCGGGGCACTTTCCTCACACCACTGAGAGGCTGAGCCGGGAGGTGCGAAGCTCGACAGCTTTGCACCTTGCTCCCTGCTGAAACTGGGCAGGCTGGGGGCTGGGCAGCATTGCACTTCTCATCAGATTCGCACCACCAAGCTCCGCTCTTGGTGCAGTTGATTGCCCCACTGCCTGCCGAAACCCCTCCCCCAGAACTCATCAAGCCACATATGTGAAGTAGGTGAGGGCCATTTGCTGGCCACTTCCAAGCGATGGTACATTTCTTCATTCCTCACAAAGGGTGGCACCTGCCCAGCATGCACCCAGGGGGAGGGGCCAATGTGGCAGGGGCTGGTTCCTCGTTGTTTCCAGATGGCCTTGTGGACCTAAGACTGAATACGTTTCAGCATAGTTGGTCACCACAAAATTGTACATTAGCTCCCAGCTGGCCTGGTTCAGGGCCAAGGCAGCGGGGGCCGTTCCCTCACTGTTTCCAGGATGGCTTTGTGGGCCATATGAAACCACTTTGTGGGCTGCATCCGGCCCCCAGGCCTTGTGTTTGACATGTCTGCATTAGACCAAACTGGTTCCCTCATTGAAATTCAAGCAATGGGAGTGTTTCTTTTTTTACTCCTCTGAACAGAACAGGTTAAAAGAGGGGAGGAGCTCTTGATTGTGAGACTGTTTTAACCTTTCTATTTGGGATGATTGTTATTCACCTGAGATGGAAGTATTGTAGCAGTTGTCTACTTCCATCTTTAGCAATGATAAAATAGAACAGAATAAAATAGAGCTGGAAGGGACCTTGGAGGTCTTCTACTCCAGGCCCCTGCTCAAGCAGGAGAACGTATACTGTAATGTATTGGCCACAACTGTTTTAAATCACTTGCTTAATGTCTGACCTACATTGCTGCATTGTTTAACAGTTGCTGTTACTGAAAGCCAGACTGGCTATCTCCAAGCTGATAATGAGGTTTGGGGTAGGAAACTGTTACTTTAAACCTATTGGTTGCCACCTAGAGGCTAACTGTATAAATAGCTGTGCAGCAGCCTTTAGGGCTGCTTCTGTTCTGAGTTAATAAACTTGTTTGCTGTTTCAACACTCTGCCTTGTTCAATGCCTAAAGAACCGAAGATATAACAGTGATGACGAAGGTGGGATATGCTGCTTCATTGAGAGAGCTTGAAGTCACTAGGGGATGAGGTCAGCACAGAGCCTGACAGGAACTACGTTCCCCCCCCCCTCGGTCTGCCAGCAAGCCATGCTGGAGACCACCACGCCCTAAGGATCTGTCCTAGGGCCTACACAGAAGCCAGCAGCGCAAGGCATTGAACGAAGAAACAAACCACCATGGCGAAGGTCGGGAAGCTTGAAGAATTCGACGTAACTCATCAGGAGAGATGGGCGTCCTACATCTCCCATGTCGAAAATTACCTCTGCGCCAACCAGGTCACCGAAGATGGATTGAAGGCTGCGACACTCCTCTGTGTGTGCGGCCCCGCCACCTTCGACATTGCAGAGAACCTGGTCGACCCGGCGCCGCTTGAGTCAGTCACCTACGCAGACTTGAAAAAAAAGCTCTGTGACCACTTCGAGCCCAAGTTATCCATTATAGCATGGAGGCACGCTTTTGAGCAGCAGGAGCAACAACCCGGTGAGTCTGCAACAGAATTCATTGCTGCTCTTCGTCAAGTGTCCCGACTCTGCAATTTTGCGGATTTGGAGAAGAGACTACGAGACCGCTTTGTCTGTGGACTCTGGAATTGAGAGCTCCAACAAAAACTGTTCGCTAAGGAGACTCTCTCGCTACAGGAGGCCTTGAAGGAGGTCATGGCGGACGAAGCCACCGGAGGGGCCGATAAGGCGCTGCAGCCCTCCAAAAGCGCACCAAGCACCGAAGCCGTCCACCACGAGGACACCAAGTGGATGGAAGACACTGACTCAGACTATGAAGTCAACCACCTACGAAAGCACACAGAGAAGTGACTGCAGCCAGCTGAGAAGGCAATTCCGTTCCTTAGATGCATGGGCTGCGGAGGCCGCCATCAACATGCGGATTGCCAATTCTGAACTGCAATGTGCCAGGCCTGTGGCGAACCAGGCCACATTCCCACTGTCTGCCAAGGTCTTCAGAGGGACTGCCTGAAAGAAGATGCATTCAGGAGAGGTAACAGGGCCCCGGGTCAACACCGAGTAGGGTTCTTCTCCAGCTGAAGGAGCGTATTCCGCACTAGTGCCCATCGCCCTCTAAAGCAGAAGCTTAGACTACAGGTCAAGCTTCAGGGAGTTCCATGCAAGATGGAACTGGACACGGGCTCAGCCATGTCCATCATGTCACAAGGAACATTCAGGCACCTATGCCATCATAGCAACAGATGGGCCAAGCTCCGGCCATCTAATCTACTACTCACAGACTTCCAAAACTCCTGAGTGGCGGTCAAAGGCGAAGCCACACTTCTGGTGGAATTCAAGGGGTTCAAGCGGCCACTAGATGTCGTAGTGGTGGAAGGCAAATGCAAGAGCCTTATAGGGCTCAATTGGTTTGATGCATTGGGCATTCAAGTAACCGGCATTCACCAAACACAAGCGGCAGATCTGTCTGCAGTCTGCCAAGAGTTCGCAGATGTTTTCAGTTCTAGTCTAGGGGAGTACAAGGGTCCTCTGATCGCCCTCAAGCTTGATCCTATGGTAACTCCAATATGGATCAAGCCTCGTAGAGTGCCTTTCGTGTTAAAACCCAAAATCGATGTAGAGCTGGATAAGCTAGTGGAACAAGGGATATTGTAGCCCGTAGACAGTGGGGTGTGGGAGACCCCCCCCATAGTAATGCCATTAAAGGCCAACGGGGAAGTGCGGATATGCACTGACTATAAGTGCACCCTCAACAGGGCATTTCAACAGCACGCGTACCCTGTGCCGGTTGTCAGCCATATTTTGGCGTCATTGCAAGGAGGCCACGTGTTTGCCAAATTAGATTTGGCACAGGCCTATCAACAACTGCCCGTAGGTGAGGCCACGGTGGTAGCCCAGACCATTGTCACCCATAGGGGGGCTTTTAAGGTTAAGCGCCTACAGTTCAGGGTGAGTGTAGTCCCAGGGCTGTTCCAGGGAATGATGGAGTGCACGCTCAAGGGAATTCCAGGGGTTTGCCCCTACTTCAATGATGTCCTTATTGCTGGGGAATCGGTTGAGATTCTGGCTGAACAGCTTAAGGCCGTCCTTCAGCGGTTTCGCGACGCGGGACTTAAACTAAAAAAAGAAAAGTGCAAGATTGGGGTAGAGTCAACCGAGTTCCTTGGTTTCCACATTGATGCTGAAGGCATTCATCTGGCAGAATCCAAATTAAAAGCAATCCAGCAGGCCCCAAGGCCGAAGTCAAAGGGAGAGCTTCAGGCTTTCCTAGGCCTTTTGAATTTTTACCATGCCTTCCTCCCAAATAAGGCCGCAATGGCTCAGTGGCAGTGGACCAGTGTCCACGAGAGTAGCTTCCAAGCAGTCAAATCACTGCTGTCGTCGAACTCAGTTCTCACTCATTTCAGTGAGCAGCTGCCTGTCTGCATTGTGTGTGATGCTTCCCCGTATGGGGTTGGGCCTGTGTTAAGCCACTTAATGGCTGATGGGAGGTGTCACAAATGTCCTTTGTTGTCCAGGAAAGGAAAAACCAGGAATGCAGGTACGAGGTGAAATCAAGGGTTTAATCCTTAACAAGAAAAAAGTCAGCACTGGGAGTGAATTGCTCCCAGTGCTTTAGATAACTGTGCCACACCCCATAACCCCACCCCCAGCTGCTAACCACCATCCGCCTGACTGTTCTAAAAGCCTCTTCCGTTCGGCCACACCATTCCTCTGGCTTGGCCCCGCCCTGCTGTGTTCCAGTCCGGCTGCCCAGGCTCGGTTTCACGCTTCCAGCATCATTCGAGCCTCTGCTGCTCTGACTAGCTGGCAACACCCTCTCCTTGGCCTCCGGAGGCCTCCCGTGTCTTGCTGACACAGATAACAAACGGCCGCACCGGTCAGCTGCTCTGCCGGTGGCTGCGGGAGTTTCTGGCTTCCTTCCGCACCGCTCAGCTGTTTCACGGCTGGCCGCAGCCCTCGCTGACTGCCTGCTGCTTCGGCCCGTCAACTGCGGCTCCCCTGTAGGTATGTTGTCGGCCGGCCGCCCCCCCCCCCCCACAGTCCAGCGGTTCCATCAGCGGCTCTGAGCTCCCTGCCCCGGGAGTGGCAAGCCGCCGGGCCGCAAAGGGGGGGAACAGAGGGCCGTACTTGGCAGCTGGCTGGTTCGTTCTTGTGGCTGGGGCGGCGCTGGCGTCTTCCCGGCTCTGTGGCAGCATCCGGCATTGGAGCGGTGGCTGGCAGCTGCATATCACCCCCCCAACTGTGATTGGCAAGCCCCGTGGGGCTTGACATGCGGCCCCTTCTACCAAGGGTCCTCCTGGAAGATAAAAGGACGTGGGTGAATACATGTTACTGCAGCTCTCCTTCCTCGGTTTCCCTGGACACCTACGGTGGAATGCACGTACCAGCTGAGGGGCATGCACGTCCTCCTCCCCAAACCAGGATGCCTCTGAGAGGGGGTATCCTTTCCACCAGAGAAGATATTGCACCCGGCCCCGGTGAGTTCGGGAATCAAGGACCTCCTGTACCTCGTATTGTGACCCTGCAACCGGTCCTGGTGTGTTGGATGCAGGAGGGTTCCCGTGCACTGGTTTTAGAAGACTTCCATGAAACACGGGGTGTACCTTTCCCATAAACGGAGGTAACCGCAATCGTACTGGTACTGGGTTGATTACTTGGGTTATTTGGAAGGGGCCTATGTATTTGGGTTCTAACTTCCTACAGGGCACCTTCAACCGGAGGTACTTTGTTGACAGGTATACCCAGTCACCCACCTGGAAAGGTCTGTGCTCAGCCCTCTTTTTGTCAGCTTGTGCTTTCACTGCTTTTTCGGCTTGTGCTAAGGCCTCCTTCACTTTTCCCCACAACCCGGCCAATTGTGTCATCCACATTTGGGGGGGTGTGCTGGGTGCTCACCCCCTGTGGCCACTCAGGGATGGGGACAAACTCCACCCTGTGCACCACCCGGAAGGGGGCAAACCCCGTACTGCTGTGCACTGTATTGTTGTACGCCACTTCAGCAAACGGTCGGAGATCCACCCAATCCGTTTGTTGGTATGTGACGTAACTACGGAATATAGCGCTTGACCATGGCGTTTGCTCGTTCCGCCGCCCCATGGGTGCTGGGGTGATATGCTGAACTGAGGCCCTGGGACGACCCCACCAGACAGAGGAAATCACACCAAAACTGTGCCGTAAACTGCACCCCTCGATCTGAAATAACACGATGGGGCACCCCGTGGAGGCAGTAGACATGTTGTACAAAAAGCCTAGTCAGACGTTGGGCCGAAGGCAATCCTTTACAAGGGACGAAGTGGGCCTGTTTGGAGAAAAGGTCAATGACCGTCCAAATCACAGTGTGACCATGACTCTCTGGTAAGTCCACCACGAAATCCATCGTGATCTCCTCCCATGGTCGCGTTGGATCAGCCACTTCCTGCAGCAATCCCATCGGCTTTCCCACACGGGGTTTGGTAGTGGCACAAACGTGGCAGTCCTTTACGTATGCTTCCACATCTGGTTTCATCCGAGGCCACCAAAACTGCCGTCGCACCAGGTGCAATGTTTTCAAAAACACGAAGTGGCCAGCCTGCTTAGCATCGTGGCACCGCTGGAGGACAGTTCGCCATAGGCTGTCAGGAACGTACAGTTTGTCACCCTTCCAGGCCAACCCTGTGCTCTGTGTTAAGGGCCCTGGTGTCAAGGCTGCAAATACTGTATATTCTTGCTTTGACGATATGCAAAACTGTCTGGTATTTATTGGGTTAATACTTAGCTTAGAGTGGGGGGGAAAAAAGCCCGGGAAAGAAAGAGGAAGTAAACTTTTGACCTTCACACTAATTGGATAATGTGACCTGTGACTGCATGAGAAGGGAGGGGTTTAGCAAGAAAAGATTGATGCCAGCGAAAGGAAGTTCAGATTCTGGCATCAACCCGTCCATCATGGTGACCGGAAAAAATTGTAGCTTTGCAATAAAGACTTTAGGAAACATGCCTGAAAGTTCTTTGAAGTGCTTCATTAGTCAGAACCTGTGACATCATGCCAGAATCCAACACTCTTTTCAAACGATCTGCTGTCCCGAACTCCATCAGCTGCCTCTATGCCTGAGAGGAGCTGGCAAAGTTTCGGGGAAGATCTCATTATGGAGAGAGAAAGATTGCCTGAGACCAGCCCCGTAGCTGCAACAGTTTCCCCGGGGGGGAAGGCAACAGCCAGCAAGCCGGGGGAGAGAGAAATTTGGCAGATTTCCCAGCTGAGAGCGAAGACTTCAAAAGCAGAATGGACAGATAACACAGTTATGGGTGAGTCGTTGGAAAGATTTCAAAACTTAGAAATGAAAACCAGAAATCAGTTCCTACAAAGTGAAACCTACAGCCCTTCTATTGCAAATGTTTCTGCCATGGGCTCCAGCCCTGAGAGAGAGAATCCCAGTTTGAATCCTCTGCAGCAAAGGGGAAATTGGATTTCCAAGCAAGGGGCTGATCCATGTCCTCTGAACTTACCACAGCTAATAGAGGCCTTGCAATGTCTTGGGGCGGTACAGAAGCCAGGAAATCAGCAGCTGGGGGGAGAACAGCCACAGCAAGGAGGTAGGCTACAGCCCCCAAGCGTGCAACCCCTGGGCATAAATCTACACCCAGGTTGGGGCCTACAGCAACTGGGGTGGCCACAAGAGCAGTGGGAAGCCCAGCAGGAAGCCTGTCAGACCCTGCCTTCGCCGGCCAGAGACCCCAACCCTGAAGAGAGGGTGAGTTCCAGTCTGAGGCACCTGCAGCAATGGATAGATGGGTTTCCCCAGCAGATGAATGATCAGCAGCAGCAGAGGGCACCACCACCCCCTGCAGTCCAACAACAGAGAAGACCACTACAACCCCCACTTGCGCAGTCACCATTGGGAGGCCTACGGCAGCAGGGGGTACCATCCAACCCCGCAGGCCAGCAGCCATGGAACCAGCCCCAGTGGGGGCCACAGCAGCCTGTGTTCGCACCACCCTTCAATGCAACCTTTGATGGGGACCCAGAGAAGCTGATTTTTTTTCTCAACCAAGTGCGTTTTCACTTGAAATGCTGGGCCTATCTGTACCCGGAACCAGGGGCCATGGTCGATGTTATTGCGTCCAACCTAGAGGGAGAAGCATCTGAATGGCTGAACCATTTATATAGCGAGCAAGCCCCCGAATTGGAAGATCCCCACCGCTTTCTTTTAAGTCTGAGAGAACGATTTGAGGACCCATCCATTGGCCTCAAAGCAGCAGGACAAATTCACAAAATAAAACAAGCTGGGAGGCCTGCCCTGGAGTACGTGCGAGAATTCCGCAAGATAGCAGGTCGAATAGAGGGGTGGCCTGAGCAGTCCCTCATCCATTTCTTCATTGAGGGATTAGATGATCACCTCTCTCAGGCCTGCATCTATCGAGAAATACCTGATCGGCTTCAGGAGTGGTACCAGACAGCCGTGAAGCTAGATGTTAAGCTCTCTCGCTATAAAAAGCCTCCCCCACAGGAACCCGAACAGCAACCAGAGCTACCTGGACAGCAATCACCCCCACGAAAGCCTTCAACTACTGCAAGGGCTGAGAGACCCAGGCCACCTGCACGCCCTTCCTTCAAGTGTTTCCGGTGTGGACAAGGAGGACACCGAGCGGCCACCTGTCCAGTCCCCTACCCTCGACTGCAGAGCAAGCCAGGACCGGCAATGCAAAAGAAACCTGCTCAGCGGTTAACGAGAGAAAAATCCAATCGACTCACGCGAGAACCAGTTGCCCAGGTTACACCCCACACACAGGAGGATGCCAAGACTCCAGGTGGACCTGCCCCTGCTCTTCCCTTCTTTGATAGCGACGATGAAGGAGAAAATGACCCAATGGTGAGTCGACAAATCCTGCCTTTTTCACTGGCCGCCAAACTTATAATCCCTAAGTCTGGGGCACAAATAGACTTAAACATACTAATTGATTCGGGATGTACCCGCTGCATTATTAGTCTGGCGTTTGCCATGAAAATGGGCATAAGGGCAAAACAGCTTTCCAAACCGATGAGATTTGAGCAAGCCGATGGCTCCCTGATGGGAGGGACTCTTATTACACAATTAACTGAGCCTTTACGCCTAGAAATAGGTGCACACTGGGAGTTTATTCGTTTCCTGGTGGCTCCAAAAATGACCGAGGCAGTGATCCTAGGACTAGCCTGGTTGGACAAATGGAAGCCGTTTATCTGGTGGGAGAAAGGAATGAGAATTGTGAGACTACCTATAGGGCCTGATCCCCCCATTGATTCAACAGATGTTACTGGGCATCTTAGGCCACCCAATGAGCGAGCGCACATGGCCGCCTCACTGACTCCAGGTGAACCAGTCATCCCCAAAGAATACTTGGACCTGGCGGAGGTGTTCAGTGAAAAAGAATGTGATGCCCTACCCCCTCACAGACCCAATGACTGCTCCATCGAACTGGTGCCCGGAGCCAAACTCCCACGTCCGAGGATGTATGCTATGTCCCCCCTCGAAATGGAGGAGATGCAGCGATATGTGAACAAGAACCTAGCGAGGGGGTTTATTGAACGGGCCAAATCTTCCGTGGGAGCCCCTGTGTTGTTCAAAGAGAAAAAAGATGGGTCTCTTCGTCTCTGCGTAGACTACAAGGGACTCAATGCTGTAAGTGTGGAAAATAAATACCCCCTCCCCCTCCTAAAGGATTTATTGACCCATCTGGCTAAGGGGAGTGTCTTCACTAAGTTAGACCTAAGAGAGGCATACTACCGGGTGAGAATAAAAGAGGGAGACGAGTGGAAAACTGCCTTCAACTGTCCTATGGGGAGCTATCAGTTCAAAGTCATGCCATTTGGACTACAGGGGGCCCCAGCTGTATTTATGCAGTTGATTAATGAGGTTCTACATGATCACTTGTACAAAGGGGTTTTGGTGTATCTTGATGATATCCTGATATACAGCACAAACATGACTGATCACATAAAGCTAGTGAGAGAAGTGTTAAAGAAACTATTGAATGCCAAGCTTTATGTCAAATTGTCAAAATGTGAATTTCACCAAACCCAATTAGACTATCTTGGCTACCGAATTTCCAATGAGGGTATTGAAATGGATCCGGCCAAGGTGAAAACTATAATCGAATGGCAGCCCCCAAGGACTCGCAAACAGCTCCAGAGCTTTCTGGGTTTTGCCAACTTTTATCGTCAATTCATCCCTTCTTTTGCCGAGATTGCCCTTCCTCTTACAGAACTACTCAAAACAGGCAAAGGAGGAGGGAAGCCACGACCGGGCCAACCACTAGCATGGACAATGAGCTGTCAAACAGCTTTTGAGAATTTAAAGAGACTATTTGCTGCTGAACCGGTTCTAAAGCACCCCTGCCCAGGGGAACCCTTTGTGATTCAAGCCGATGCCAGCGATGTGGCGGTTGGAGCAGTGTTACTTCAAAAGAACAAAAATGGGATCCTGCAACCCTGTGCCTACACCTCTAAGAAATTCACTGAGAGCGAGCGAGGATGGGCAATCTGGGAGAAAGAGGCCTTCGCAATTAGGTGGGCGCTATTGAACTGGCGACACTATCTAGAAGGGAGCAAGGTGCCATTTGAGGTATGGACAGATCACAAGAACTTAGAGGCACTGAAAACTCCCCGCAAATTGTCACCAAAGCAAGTACGGTGGGCACAGTACTTTAACCGCTTCAACTTCACTCTAAAGTACATACCAGGAGGAAAGAACTTTCTAGCTGATGCGCTATCCCAGTTACCCCAGTACAAAAGCGAACGAGAGCAGGTTAATGAGGCAATTATTCCCAATTCACAAACTGTTGCTCAACTTACACCTCGCAGGGTCCCCAATCCTGATGACCCTGGAGTGAAGAAAATAAAACGAGAGCTCCTCACTGACCAATGGTTCAAAGATAATCAAGCATCCCTAACATGCAGGGATGGCTTGGCTTACAAAGGGGGGAAGTTATATTTGCCAGAAGCGCTCCGTCTTAATGCTCTCAAACACAGCCACGATGTAAAGCAGGCTGGACACTTTGGATATTTGAAAACCCTACACCTCACCCGCCGGCAATTCTGGTGGCCGGGGCTGAAAAAGGATGTGGAAAACTATGTAAAAAGTTGTACTGTATGTGCCACAATGAAAAGAATCCCGGGGAAAACTCCTGGTTTACTGCAACCCATGGCAGACCCTTCTCAACCCTGGGAAGAAATAGCTATGGACTTTATAGTGGACCTACCTGAAAGTAAGGGAAATACTGTCATCTGGACTGTGATAGACCTGTTCTCGAAACAGGCTCATTTCATCGCCTGCAAAGGACTCCCATCTGCCCAACACCTGGCCAAATTGTTCCTGAAACATATCTATCGGCTGCATGGTGCCCCTAAGTGAATAATCTCAGACAGGGGGGTGCAATTCACAGCGAAGTTTTGGAGAAATTTCCTTACATTGATTGGATCATCTCAAGGGTTATCATCTGCTTTTCATCCAGCCACCAATGGGGCCGCTGAAGCCGCTAACAAAATGATGGAGCAATATCTTAGGTGCTACGTTTCTTACCAACAGACGAACTGGACTGATCTCCTCCCTTTTGCGGAGGTGGCGTACAATAATTCCGTGCACAGCAGCACCGTCTACATGCCTTTCAAAGTAGCCACAGGGAAAGAATTTAACCTGATACCTGAATATCCTCAGTTGCCCTCCGCTTCACAGACACTTGATCAATGGGTGAGAGGGTGGGAAGAAGTTTGGAAAAACACAAAAACTGCTTTAAAAAAGACTTTTGAAACCTATAAAAAGCAGGCTGATAAAAAGAGGGCTCCCCAAAGAACATTCCAAGTTGGGGAAAAGGTCTATCTGTCAACTAAATATCTACGCCTCAAATTGCCCAGCAAGAAATTGGGACCAAAATTCTTGGGGCCTTTCCCCATAGTAAAGGTCATCAACCCAGTCACAGTACAACTAAAACTCCCTAAACTGTTAGGGAAAATTCACCCAGTTTTCCATTGTAGTTTGTTGAAGCCTTATCGGGGCTCCACTTTGAGACCTCCTCCAAAGAAGGCACCTGGACCCCTCGTAGTGGCAGGGCAGACCCACTATGAAGTGAAACGTATTCTTGACTCCAGAATCTTTAGAGGGAAATTACAGTACTTGGTACAATGGAAGGGATACCCATTGTCTGAAGCCACCTGGGTGAAATCTAGTGAAGTGAACGCCAACAGATTGATCGAAAGGTTTCATGTGAAACACCCCAGCAAACCGAAAGATAACACTTAACATATGCTTTTGTTTACTTTACAGGATCTGTCCTTCTTGTAAGGGGGGCCGGATGTCAATGCTGCAAATACTGTATATTCTTGCTTTGACAATATGCAAAACTGTCTGGTATTTATTGGGTTAATACTTAGCTTAGAGTGGGGGGGAAAAAAGCCCGGGAAAGAAAGAGGAAGTAAACTTTTGACCTTCACACTAATTGGATAATGTGACCTGTGACTGCATGAGAAGGGAGGGGTTTAGCAAGAAAAGCTTGATGCCAGCGAAAGGAAGTTCAGATTCTGGCATCAACCCGTCCATCATGGTGACCGGAAAAAATTGTAGCTTTGCAATAAAGACTTTAGGAAACATGCCTGAAAGTTCTTTGAAGTGCTTCATTAGTCGGAACCTGTGACACCTGGATGGTCACGCAGCCACGTGTCACCTAACACAGCTGCCCATAACCCTGGAAGCATATTATCCACCACCGTACGTGGGGCTATCTGAGCTACCCCTTGACTATAGGGAGGCATGATCGCTTGCACCACTTCCTCTCTCTTGCTGTGGTATTGTGGCATGCATGACAACGCGTCCACCAGGATTCTTGTCAATATACCATCGCAGCCTTCCTCTGTCTTGGCCCCGCCCTGCTGTGTTCCAGTCCGGCTGCCCAGGCTCGGTTCCACGCTTCCAGCGTCGTTCGAGCCTCTGCTGCTCCGACTAGCTGGCAACGCCCTCTCCTTGGCCTCCGGAGGCCTCCTGCGTCTCGCTGAGACAGATAACAAACGACCGCGCCGGTCACCTGCTCTGCCGGTGGCCACGGGCTTTTCCGGCTTCCTTCCGCGCCACTCAGCTGTTTCGCAGCTGGCCACGGCCCTCGCTGGCTGCCTGCTGCTTCAGCCCGTTGACTGCGGCTCCCCTGTAAGTACGTTGTCAGCCGGCTGCCCCCCCCCTCAGTCTGGCGGTTCCATCGGTGGCTCTGAGCTCCCTGCCCCGGGAGCGGCAAGCCGCCGGGCAGCAAAAGGGGGGAACAGAGGGCCGTACTTGGCAGCCGGCTGGTTCGTTCTTGCAGCTGGGGCGGCGCTGGCATCTTCCCGGCTCTGTGGCGGCATCCAGCATTGGAGTGGTGGCTGGCAGCTGCATATCACCCCCCAACCGTGATTGGCAAGCCCTGTGGGGCTTGACAGGAGGCAGAAGCCCATCGCGTATTACTCCAGGACCCTATCGTCCGCAGAGCGCAACTACGGGCAAATTGACAAGGAGGCTCTGGCCATTGTGGCCGGAGTTAAAAAGTTCCATGACTACTTGTATGGCTGCCAGTTCACGGTCTTCATGGACCACAAGCCACTCCTAGGGTTGTTCACCACAAACAAACAGACACCTCAGATTCTGTCTCCTCGAATGCTGAGGTGGTCTATCTTCCTGTCAGCCTACAGCTACAGGATGATTCACAAACCGGGCAAGGAAATGGGTCATGCAGACAGCCTGAGCAGGTTGCTCCTGCCACATGTGGAGCCAGATCCAGCTCCGGCTGCACGCATCCTGGCTATCCAAGATTTGCCGGAATCTCCCCTTCACGCTGGGGACATAGCTGCTGAGACAGCAGCTGACAAAACGCTGAGTCGTGTGCTAAACTGGGTACACACAGGATGGCTGGACAAATGTCCAGGGCCAGAATTTCAGAGTTTCTTCATGAGAAAAGATGAGCTTTCATCTCATAAGGGGTGCATCCTTTGGGGAAGTAGGGTCATAGTCCCGAGCTCTTTAAGGCCCAGCGTCCTAGAGTCTCTGCATGAGGGTAATCCAGGAATAGTCCAGATGAAGACACTTGCGAGGAGCTACCTTTGGTGGCCAGGGCTAGATAAAGCCATCGAGGCCCAAGTACATGGTTGCTACACGTGCCAGCAATCCAGACTGGAGATGCTGCAAGCCCTTGTCCACCGATGGGAGGACACACACACACTGTGGTCAAGAATCCACATCGATTTTGCCGGGCCCTTTCAGGGACAGCTGTTTCTAATAGTGGTAGATAGCCATTCTAAATGGTTAGAGGTTGCACCAGTCCCTACTATGACTACTGCCAGGACCATCCAAGAACTGCGCAGAATCTTTGCAACACACGGACTTCCAGACATGTTAGTCTCAGACAATGGGGCTCAGTTTACCGCTTCTGAATTCCAGTCTTTCCTCAGGGCAAATCTAATACGGCATGCCACGTCAGCTCCCTTTCACCCGGCCTCGAACGGCCAAGTGGAACGCATGGTCCGCACAACCAAGGAATCACTAAAACGGATTGTCACAGGGGATTGGCACCACAGACTGGCAGATTTTCTACTCTGCCAACGCACAACTCCCTGTACTGCCATGGGCAGAAGCCCTGCCGAACTCAGATGGGGCCAACATTTGATCACCAAGCTGGACAGGCTGGACCCCGATCGGGTTGCCTCGGACTCTGTTCAGTCAAAGGCACCTCAGAATTTGCAAGTGGGTGACCGGGTTTGGACCCGGAATTACGGGCAAGGGGCTTTGTGGGTGGCAGCCGTGGTTGTTAAAGTGTCAGGACCACTCTCTTATGAGGTGGTCCTGGAAGATGGGCGAGCCATTCGCTGGCACATTGACCAGCTGCATCGGAGGCTAGTGAACCAGTCGCTGGCTCAGGCCTCTCAAGAGGGCTGCACGCAAGGGCCGTGCGACAGCAGCCCAACAGAGAAGCTTGCACGCTCCAACAGAACTCTTACTCAAGGAGACGGGGAAAAGGCCATAGGAGAGCTTCCCCTGGACAGACAGACAGTATCCGCTGAACAGGACCAGCAAACTGTGCTGAGGGACAGCCCTGCAGACCTTGCTGCACGATTGGACTTTGGTTTGGGCCGACCGGGACTGGCCAGCCAAAGGGACCTGAGTCAACTTGACTTCACTGGACCTCAGAGTCCTGGTCTACCCAGCCAGGCAGGCAAGCGGGTAGACCGGGAGACCCCTGCAACCCCTAGATGTTCAGAACGGTCAAGAAGGCTGCCTAAATGTCTGCAGGACTATGTCCAGCAGTTGAGAGTTTGAGCCATCTAGGGGAAGGGATGTAATGTATTGGCCACAACTGTTTTAAATCACTTGCTTAATGTCTGACCTACATTGCTGCATTGTTTAACAGTTGCTGTTACTGAAAGCCAGACTGGCTATCTCCAAGCTGATAATGAGGTTTGGGGTGGGAAACTGTTACTTTAAACCTATTGGTTGCCACCTAGAGGCTAACTGTATAAATAGCTGTGCAGCAGCCTTTAGGACTGCTTCTGTTCTGAGTTAATAAACGTGTTTGCTGTTTCAACACTCTGCCTCGTTCAATGCCTAAAGAACCAAAGATATAACATATACCATCTCAGACAAGTGAATGTCCAATCTCTTCTTAAAAACCTCCGATGATTGAGCACCCACGATTTCCGAAGGCAAGCTGTTCCACTGGTTAATTGTCCTCACTGTTAGGAAGTTTCTCCTTAATTCCAGGTTGCTTCTCTCTTTGATCAGTTTCCAACCATTGTTTCTTTCTTTCTTTTTTTTTTTTTGTAAAAATTTTTTAGGTTTTTTTTCATATATTCAGTAATAATTTTTCAACCAATGTGCTGTCTGAGTTTACATTCGCTAATACATATTTAATTCCTAATCCTTTATTCTTTCCTCTAGCCATCGATAAAATAAATCCCAAATTTGATAATATTCCGTTTCTTCTTTTTCTTTCAATCTCATAGTCAGTCTGTCCATCTCTGCACATTCTAGTATTTTTTTTTATTATTTCTTCATCTGATGGTATTCCTTCATTTTTCCAGTATTGCGCAAATATAATTCTTGCCACTGTTGTGACATGCAAAATCAAATATAAGCTTTCTTTATTAGTCTTTTCTGGCATTAAAAAACGTTCAGGTTTAAAGTCTACATGTTCTCCCAACATCTTTTCTAGCCAGGTATGTATCTTTTTCCAATAACTCTTTACTTTGTCACATGTCCACCAAACATGATAATACGTGCCTACTTATGTTTACATTTCCAACATCTATCTGACATATTTTTAAACATTTTTGCTAATCTTGCTGGTGGCAAGTGCCATCTATAGAACATTTTATATGTTTTCTTTGTAAGAAGTTGACATTGTCAGTTTGTAATTTCTTTGCCATAGATTTTGCCATTTTTCTAATTCTATATTATATCCAAAATTTTTCACCCATCTTATCATTGTTTCTTTAACTTGTTCGCTTTCCATTTTCAAAGTTAATAGAAAAATATACATTTTCTTAATTAGTTTCTCATCAGAAGTTAACAATGTCTTATCAAACACAGTTTGTTCCTTATAAAATCCATACAGTTTAACATCTTTATCATATCTAGCTTGCACTTGTAAATGTGCCCACCATGATAGATTGATACCCTGATTTTCCATTTCTTGTTTAGATTTTAAATTCCCTTCAGATTTTAGAATAACTCTATATGTCCAGATTTTTTCAAAGTTCACTAAATTTGGGTGTACAAATGCTTCCATTGTTGACAACCACCCTGGAATTTTCAAATATATTTTAGATTTTATTTTTTCCCATGTTGTTAATGCATTTCTTATATAATGATTTTGGAAATATTTATGAACTTTGTTTTTCCCATACCATAAAAAAGCGTGCCACCCCAATTGTAAATCATGCCCCTCCAGATATAACAGCCTTTTATTTCTAAGAGTTATCCATTCTTTTACCCATGTTAATACAGATGCTTGATAATATAAAATATTATAAGACCAAGTCCTCCATTTTCCTTGGCATCTTGTAACATTTTCATCTTAATTCTAGCTTTCTTTCCTTGCCAAATAAATTTCAAAATTAGTGAATTTAAGTCTTCAAAGAATTTTTTCTCAAGTTTTATAGGTATTGTTTGAAATAAGAATAAGATTTTCGGTAGTATGTTCATTTTCACTGTAGCAATTCTTCCTAGTATTGACAATTGCAAGTTTTTCCATTTTTCCAGATCCAGTTTTATTTGGTTCAATAGTTTTGTGTAATTGGACTTCCAGTGGCAATTACCACGCCGATGGCGGCTTTTTCTTAGCCATCCACCCTGAGAATGTGTTAAAGCCTGTAGAGACGGCGAACAGCAGCTGTTTCGTGGCTTGGAGCCTCTCTCCCCGGATGGAGGTTGAGTTCCCCAGGACCTCCATAAGTCTTCTTTTTGGAGGTCAAAGGGTGAGAACTCCCTCAGAGTCTGAGGTTTTCTCTGCATCCCAGGACGCCTTTGTTCTTAGGAACAAAGCTAGACGCTACTTCCACATCTGCATTTTAGAGAGATCTGAGTAAAATTAAAAGCAGATGGAGCTGACCAGGAGGGATCAGAATTGTGAGAATTTGGAAATAATTAAAGAATCTTCTCCACCTATTAATTTTAATAAAAGGAAGAAGAGAAAAATGGCACAGGGATGCTGTTTCTTTGTTTGAAAGGACATTGTTAAGGAAGACTTTTACTTGGCAACAAAGTTTAAACAATGTAACGGATTTTGGTAGCTCATTTAAAAAGCAAGCTTCTTTTCTTATTTGGGGGAGATTTGTTTTTACTATCCCCTCTCTTCTCTCTTTTTTTTTGTAATTGTTGGTTTTATAAGATCATACAAGATTCATAAGAAGTGGTTCTAAATAGTTTGAAAATGGCTTCAAAACGCCTTGGAATTTCTGCTCTTCCTAAAGGCTCAATTTCCTCTCCGGTAACTCAGACTGTACAACAAACCAAGCCTAAGTCTCCCCCACCTTCTCACCCACTGCTGGCATTTACACTTAAAGATATACAGGATGCTTTGGGAAAAACAGCACGACAGATTAAAGAAGAGATGGCAGAGCTTTTTGAAGATAAAAATAGGGAGATGAGGGAGGACATAGTGCTTGCACTTCAAGGGTTAGCAGCCCATATAGAGCGTCTAGACGAGCGTGTGGATGAGGTGGTGGAAAATGCTGAAAGATTAGAAGATAGAGTTGGTAAAGTTGAAAATAAGGTTGATATAATACAGGATGAAATTACTATGTCACAATATAGAGACATGGAATTTGCTTTGCGAATAAGAGGGCTGAAGGAGAATTTGCAAGAGAATCTGAGAGAGGAAACAGCAGCAGATTTAGCTTCCATTTTGGGATGTGAACCTGAAGAAATTTTGAGAGAGATAGATAAAATTTTTAGGGTTAATTCATGGATCGTGAGGCAGAGAAATTTACCAAGAGATGTGGTTATTTATTTTTCCAGAAGATCATTTCATAATGAAATTATACAGGCTTTTTATAAGCAGAGATTTCAAATTGCAGCTCAAGATGTTATAATTTTAAAAGAAATACCTCCAAAAATTCTTAGAAAAAGAAAGGACTTTGCTTTTTTGTCTGAGGAGCTTAAAAAATGACAGGTTCAGTTTAGATGGGAGTTACCTGTTGGAATAGTGGTGAACTATGCTGGGACGCGTTATAGACTTAATACAATTTGAAAAGTGAGAGATTTTTATACTTCTGTCCTGAAGGCAGGCTCACCACCATCTCCACGATCTAAGAGAATTGAAGAAAAGCTGGAAGAACAGCTGGTTGAAGGTGCAACGTCATTAGTGGTAGGAGATTTGCAGGTTGAATCTATGCAACAGTGTTTGGAGACAAAAGATGATCCAAAGGAACAGAGAATGACTCGTGCAGCTCATAGACGTAAAGAAAAAGAACAGCAAAAAGTGGATGTTGGATCTACAACACACTTGACTAATTCAGAGCCCGTGGGAGGGACAAGACCGAAGAGATCATAGACAGCTGATCTTCAAGCAGTGTTCCAGAGGCTTCACGCCACTAAAGATGGCAAAGTTTCTGACATGGAATGTTAATGGTCTGAATTCACCACAGAAAAGAAATAAAGTATTTCACTATTTGAAACGACATAAGAATGATGTTTTATGTTTGCAAGAGACTCATATTACTTCAAAGGATCAAAAGTATTTGATTAACTCCTGGTTGGGATTACATTTTATAGCCTCTGCTCCAGAAAAAAAAGGGGGTGTAGTTATCTACGTGAGGAAAGATTTATCAGCGAAATTAATTGATTCTGATCCACAAGGAAGATATGTTATTATTGATCTATTATTATATGGTAAGAGAATTCTTATCATTGGATTATACACCCCTAATCAACAACAAAAACAGTTTTATAAATTGATACATCAGAAACTAACTCAACTGGATTATAAATCTGTTATGATGGGTGATTGGAATGGAGTTATAGACACAAGTAAGGACAAGAAAAGACTTTCTAAATCTTCCAATCACGCTAAATTACCTAAAGTTTTTTTTTATTTGAAGGATGATTTGGAACTCAGAGCTATTTGGAGAGAATGGAACATGGAGGACAGAGATTTCACTTTTTTCTCGGATAGGCATCAATCGTTTTCCAGAATTGATTTTTTTTAATTACTGCTGATCTCTTTTCTAGGGTCAAGAATGTCAAGATTTTTCCTAGGACATTGTCGGATCACAGTCCTGTATGGTTGGAATTACTTGTTGAAGAAGGGAATAGAAGATCTTGGAGGTTGAATGAGAACTTATTTAGATATGAGGGGATTTCGCAGAAATGTAGAGAATATTTGAAGGAATTTTTTGTTTTGAATATGCATAAGGGTACTTCAATGGCTATGGTATGGGATGCTAGCAAAGCTTATATGAGAGGGGTTTTGATCCACATGAATAATGTGCATAGGTGCAAACAGGTGAAAAAACATGAAGAGTTGGAAGAAGAGATCAAAGTGAAAGAGAAGGCTTTTATTTTGAATCCATTGGATAATAGGTTAAAGGTTTCTATAAATATGCTTAAGGATCAATTTAACATGTTAATGGCTGATCAGACTGCAATTAATTTAAGTTACATGAAACATAATACATTTTGTAATGCAAATAAGCCTGGTAGGTGGTTGGCTTATCAATTACAGAAGAAACAGAAGTCAAGGATTATAGAGAAAATAGATTATAAAGGTAAAGAGGTTTATCAACAAAATTTGATTAAAAGGAGTTTTTTAGATTTTTATTCAAAGTTATATGCTAGTGAAAGCATACAAGTTTCAGATATAGAAAAGTACCTACAGGCAGCACATTTTCCTAGACTTTCAAATGATCAACGAGATGAGATGAATTGTTTAATTACTTCTGAGGAAATTACTTGGGTGATTAAACAGTTAAAGGTTGGTAAGGCTCCTGGTACAGATGGATTAACAGCAATCTATTATAAAATGTTATCTGAAGAAATGATAGAACCATTAAAGGAACTTTTTAATAGTATTTTGTTGGGAGCAGAGGTACCTCCATCTTGGAGAAGGGCTTTTATATCGTTGATCCCAAAGGAGGATCAAGATCTTACCCAGCCTAAGAATTATAGACCTATATCTCTTTTGAATACAGATTATAAGATTTTTTCGAAAATATTGGCAAATAGATTAATGCATGTTTTGAAGCAATTGATTCATAGTGATCAATCTGGATTCATAATTGGGAGATACATATATGAAATATAACGTAAGACAAATTGTTAACCTAATTGAGTATTTGGACAAGAATAATCAAATCCCTGCAGCTTTGATATTTTTGGATGCTGAAAAAGCTTTTGATCAGTTGGATTGGCAATTTTTATTGAGAGTTGTAGAGAAAATGAATTTTGGGGATAAATTTTTGTATGCTCTTAAGGCTATATATCAACAACAATCGGCACAAATTATAATTAATGGGGGATTAACAGAAGCATTTAAAATTGAAAAGGGTACAAGACAGGGATGTCCATTATCCCCATTGTTATTTGTTTTAACAATGGAGATTTTACTTATTAAAATTCGTGAATCACCCACAATAAAGGGAATAAAAATAAATAAGAATGATTATAGGTTGAGAGCTTTTGCCGATGATTTGGTTGTGACGTTATCTCAACTGACAGATTTGGTAAGGGATTTGGTGGAAATTATAACCCAGTATGGGAAAGTTTCTGGTTTTAAGGTAAATAACAATAAGACTAAAATACTACCGAAAAATATGTCTATGAAGGAAAAGGATATGTTAGCTAAATTAACAGGTTTTGAAATAGTGAAAAAGGTTAAATATTTGGGAGTATACATTACAGCTTCTAATGTTAAATTGTACAAAAATAATTACGAGACATTATGGGTAAAAGTGCAAAAGGATTTAAATGATTGGAAAAAACTACAGTTATCTTTGCTGGGGAGAATCTCAGCGGTTAAAATGAATGTTCTTCCGAAGTTTCTTTTTTTGTTTCAAATGATACCTATCTTGAAAAAAGATGCCAACTTGGAGGAATGGCAGAAGGGTATTAACAAGTTTATTTGGGCAGGGAAAAAACCAAGAGTTAAGTTTAAGATTATACAAGATGCATGGGAAAGAGGAGGTCTTAAGGTGCCTAATTTAAAATTGTATTATGATGCGGTGGCTTTAACATTGATTAGTGACTGGCTTAACTTAACAAACAAAAATATACTCCTTCTTGAGGGATGGGATTTATTATATGGATGGCATGCATATTTAATTTATAATAAAAAAGTAGATCAGGTTTTTAAATCTCATATTTTAAGAAACGCTTTATTGCGTGTCTGGAAGAAGTATTATTATAAGTTAAACTATAAAATTCCAATTTGGGGGATTCCTGGACACGCGATAGAGGGGGTATCTAGGGGTGTGAATTTGGATAGGATTTCTTATAAGGAATTAGCTTGGTAGGGAAGGATTGGCAATTAAAATCTTTAGTTGAGTTGAAGCAAGAAAATATTGTACACTCTTGGTTTCAGTATAATCAATTGTTAGTTAGGTGGAGTTTAGTTCAAAAGGTTGGTATTACTTTAGAGGATGTGAATTTGGTAAAACAGATTAAAGATCAAACTCGAGCCCATATAAAGAGAATTTATAATGTTTTAATAGAGTTGGATTCTGAAACGGAGTTAGTTAAAGACTGTATGGTAAAATGGGCTCAAAATATTCAAGAGCCAATTCTATTGGACACATGGGAGACAATTTGGGTTAGAAATGTAAAATTTACTCAAGCTCAAAATCTAAGAGAAAATTTTTATAAAATGTTTTATAGGTGGCATTTGGATCCTCAAAAGCTGTCCTGTATGTATCCTAATTTACAGCCCAAATGTTGGAGATGTGGAAGCTTAGATGCAACTTATTTTCATATTTGGTGGACTTGTAGAAATATAAAAGCTTTTGGGATTAAGATTTGGTGGAACATTCAAAAGATTTTTAAGAGAAAGATAAAGTTTACGCCACAATTATTTTTGGTAGGTGTTATTCTAGATTTTGATGTTAAAGAAATTAATTTGATGTTGAATCTTATAACAGCTGCAAGATTATTGGTGGGGCAATATTGGAAGAAAGATTCTTTGCCTACTATGGAAGAATGGATACTCAAGGTGTCTAATTTAGCAGAAATGGCAAAAATTTCCGCTTATTTGAAGGACCATTCACAAGAAAGATATATCTCGGTTTGGAGAAGATGGATAGATTATATTCAGAATAAATATGAGACTAAAAAGTATTATTTAGCGTATGAGTAAATTTTAGATTTTTATTAATAGTTTAATATGGTAGAATTTATATTAGTTTTAGTTTTATGGTTTAATTATATTATTATTTTTGTATTTAATTTGTTAATATTTTGAAAAGGAGTTAAAGTATGTTATGGATTTGATCGTTTGTATAGTTGGGTAATGTTTGTT
Source organism: Crotalus adamanteus (assembly GCA_039797435.1). NCBI lineage: Eukaryota > Metazoa > Chordata > Lepidosauria > Squamata > Viperidae > Crotalus > Crotalus adamanteus. The sequence continues at coordinate 54,944,105 of CM077935.1, read as the reverse complement.
AGATTATGATTGTTTATTTGTAACCCTGTAATCAGCTCTGGGAAGGGGGGGAGGGGGGGAGGGATTTGGGGTATATATTGTATAAAATCTTTAAAACTTTTAATAAAAAAAATAGTTTTGTGTAATTATCTTCTTTTATCATTGAACATCTTGCTGTTAAATGTATTCCCAGATATTTGACCTTTTTAACTATCTGCAATTCTGTTTTTTCTGACTTTTTTTTTTATCTGTAAGGTTTTTAACTATTACTTTGGTTTTTTCTCTGTTTATTTTCAGTCCTGCCATTTCTCCGTATTGTTCTATCTTTCCCAATAGTTTAGGAATCATCCCCAAAGGTTCTTCTAAAATACATACCAAATCATCAGCAAATGCTTGTAATTTATATGTTTCGCCTTTTATTTCTAGCCCTTTAATTTCTATATCATGTCTAATATTTCTATTTAAAACTTCCAGAGTAAAAATAAATAACAATGGAGATAATGGGCATCCCTGCCTTGTACCTTTTCTTATCTCAAAGTTCTCAGTATAGTCTCCATTCACAATCACTTTCACTATTTGTTTATTATATATTGTTTTTGTTAGACACAAAAATAGTCACAAATTGAAATCCACTCTGAGTTACAAATAGAAAGGAAGTTTATTAGACTTCACATCCAAGTCTAAAAAAATAACGGTTTGCAAAGCGTGGTGGATTCAGGAAGGCAATGCAATGTAGCCAAGCACTGAACCACACCCCAAATTCCAAAATCACATATTATTATACATCCTATCGCGACGCCCCATTCCCTCCCCCATGGCCCCATTGGCTTAGGCTTTGGAGGTTACAATCTATCAGAAGCGCCTAAACAGAATACATTATCTCCGCCCCTGTTTGCTTACATTATACTAATAAGATCGCTCCCCTACTATCCTGTTTACTCAGACCATATATGTACATGCTTATCACTTCTAAAAGAGAGATGTCTCCCATCTTCTACACCTGTTAGATCCAGTAGGGGTACCAGGTACCAACAGGTACTTAAAAACAATTCCTAGATGGTGACTCACACTGGGCCCCACAGTAACTCCTGTTCTCCCCCCTTCCTCCACCTGAGGCTTGTATGTTCCCTATATACTCAAAGCATTTACTCAGGCAATTGATTATACAATAATAATTATAAAATATAAAATATGATTACATGAGGATAATACTAAAAGTATATATTTTTATTTTTAAATATTCTCGCTACTTCCAGTTTTTTCCACAATCCACCCTTTTTCTTTTTACCCATTCTTTAAAAATAAAACATTAAAATTTTTCCAAATTTCTTTGTATTTCTAAGGTCTTTTCATACTCTACAAAATTAGTTTCTTCATTGATTTGTGTAAGGTTATACATTTTTCTCCCTAGTGATTCCTTCTGATTACTGTGTATTATTCCTTCTACAGTACTTTGGACAATATTCTTAATAAGAGGGATGAGACAAGGTAAAACATTAATCCCATAATGATTATTATAAGCATGAATAAAGCTTGCTTCCAGTTTCTAAAAATTCCCCCTAAAAAGCCCCCTTCATCTAAAAGACCAGTCCAAGTCTGGACTGGAACATGTACAAGTTGTCTCATTTCAGTGGTTAATTGCTTCACCACTGTACCTGTTTCATCTGTTTGTAAGCAACAATTAGTGAAATTAAACTTCCCACATACCCCTCTTTCTTTAGCTAATATATAATCTAATGCTAATCTATTTTGATACATAGCCACTCTAAGCTTATCAGTAGTTTTTGCCAAAATATTTAAAGCAGTATCTATTTTTCTTCCAACTAATTCTAATGCAGCCTGTAATCTTATTATTCTGTTTAACATATAAATGGGCGTTCTATATCCCCAAGATCCATCTTTGGCCCAAGTAGCAGGCCCATAGACACACACAATCTTTTCTGGTGTCCACTCATTTCCTCTCATTGTTTCAACATTACATGGAATATCTATCCCAAATCCATAACTTACTACTTCAGCATGGTTCTTAGTGATTTCCAACTCCATTGTATTAGTTCCGTATATTCTGTTAAATTTGGTAATACCACTACATCCTGGATAACCCCCTCCAGTGTAATCACACACACAACTCCACCCTGAACATTTAACAGATCCCCCACAAGGTGACCATTGATTGGGGTTCCCATTTGCAAAGTTCAAATTAGTGGGACATATATATTTATGATTTTGTTTATATGCTGAGATCCAACTAGAGTCCCCACACTTTGTGGCAAGAGGAGATAAACTTAATATTGTACAGGCATCAAACCGTATTAAAGTCTTTTCTGTCCCTTTTTCTAATATTTTTGTGGAATTAACATACATTAATCTTCCTTCACCTTCAGGTCTCTGTCTCGCTCCTGTTTTAGCTAGACCTACATATATACTAAAATTGAAATATGTTGGCATTGATGGATCATAACATTGCATCTTCTTGTCTTCTCCCTTACAAACTGAATATTGTGTGTTATTTAATTGACACATAGATTGAAATATACATCCCTTAGGTGCTTGGGTATGATATACCAAGGTTTTAATTACTGCGTTTCCTTTGGTGGCATTCATAATGCAGGCTTCACATCCTTCTGTTTTTGTTGCTCTCCTATATCATTCTCTAGAAAGGGATAGATAACCATGGACAAGTATACAACACTAAGGATTTGCATTTTAGTCACTCTCGTTGTTCGTCCTGGACTAGTTATCTTTTAAAGTATATATTATATTCCTCAAAAGGTTTCAATTTCCAGAATGTTCTTCACATCTGGTACATCTTACACAGTCAATACAATGGAAACAGCAACAACAATCAGCATGGCATGGGATTTTGGGCACAAGACAAAGGAAAATAGCAAACCCTAATTCCACCCAGTCATAGATCTGGTTTGGACAATTGATTTTTATCATGTTTGTAAAGTTCTGTCCAAAGTCCATTATTTGTAATTGCTTAATCATAAATTGCCAGGAAACATTGTTAAATGCCTTTTGGGCATCTAGAAATATTAGTGCCAGTTGTTTCCTTGGATGTAATTCATAATATTCCAATATATCCATTATCACTCTTAAGTTATTTTTAATTTGTCTCTTTGGCAAAAAGCCATTTTGGTCTTAATCTATAAATTCAGTTAAGTATCTTTTCAGTCTCTCTGCCATTATTGAAGTAAAAATTTTATAATCCACATTCAGTAATGATATTGGTCTATAACCTTTTATCTGTGTCAAATCAGAGTCTTCTTTTAGTATTAAGGTAATATTTGCTTCAATCCATGTATTTGGGAGTTTAGCCTCCCACAAAATTTCATTGCAAACGTCTTTCAGCAATTCACTTAGTATATCTTGTAAAGCTTTATATAACTCCGCTGGTAGTCCATCTGGCCCCGGTGTTTTCTCATTTTTTGTCTTCTTTTTTTTTTATTGAAATTTTTATAAACTTTTTACAATAAAATACCTCCCCCCTCCCTCCCCCCATAACCCTCCCCCCTCCTTCCCAGAGTTGAATACAGGGTTAAAAAAAAAACAAGAAAAAAACATACAAATTAAATAAACATCAATCAACTATACATACATCCAAAAAGATTAAAAATGCTTTAACTCCAATACATTAAAAACAACAAATCTAACCATAACTACTTTAAACTATAAATTATTCAAAGGCTAAATAATACTTTCTAATCCCATATTTATTCTGTACAAAATTTACCCATCTTTTCCACACAGAATGATATCTCTCTTGTGAATGGTCTTTCAGATAAGCTGAAATTTTAGCCGTTTCTGATAAATAAGAAACTTTAAGAAACCATTCCTCTAAAGTAGGCAAGGAATCTTTCTTCCAATATTGCCCAATCAATAACCTTGCTGCTGTAATAAAATTCAACATTAAGATAATCTCTTTACCATCACAATCTTCAATAATACCTAACAAAAATAATTGTGGTGTAAATTTTATCCTTCTATTAAAAATTTTCTGAATGTTCCACCAAATCTTAATCCAAAAAGCCTTTATATTTCTACATGACCACCAAATATGATAGTACGTTGCATCCAAACAACCACATCTCCAGCATTTGGGCTGTAGATTCGGATACATACGAGACATCTTTTGTGGATCAAGGTGCCACCTATAAAACATTTTATAAAAATTTTCTCGTAAATTTTGAGCTTGGGTAAACTTAACATTCCTCACCCAAATCATCTCCCATGTATCTAATAAAATCGGCTCTTCAAAATTTTGAGCCCACTTAACCATATAATCCTTAACTAATTCTGTTTCTGAATCCAATTCCACTAAAACCTTATAAACTCTTTTTATATGAGCTCGACTTTGATCTTTAATTTGTTTCATCAAATTCACATCTTCCGTAATAAAACCCACTTTTTGATCTATACTCCATCTTTCTAATAATTGCCTATACTGAAACCAAGAATAAATAATATTTTCTTGCGTTAATTCCTCCATAGATTTTAATTGCCAATTATTCCCTTCCCACTTAAGCAATTGTTTATAAGAAATCCTATCCATTTTCACTCCTTTCCTTATCCCCTCTATAGCATGCCCAGGAATTCCCCACAATGGTATTCTAGAATTTAATCTATAACATTTCTTCCAGACATGCAATAAAGCAATTCTTAAAACATGGGACTTAAAAACCCTACCCACCTTTTTATTATAAATTAAATACGTATGCCATCCAAATAATAAATCCCATCCTTCCAAAAAAAAGTATATTTGAATTTGTTAAGTTAACCCAATCACTAATTAACGTTAAGACCACCGCATCATAATACAGTTTCAAATTCGGCACCTTGAGTCATCCTCTCTCTCGAACATCTTGAATAATTTTAAGCTTAACTCTTGGTTTTTTCCCAGCCCAAATGAATCTATTAATACCCTTCTGCCATTCTTCTAAATTTACCTCTTTCTTTAAGATAGGTATCATTTGAAACAAAAAAAGAATTTTTTTTGTCTTCTTATGGCCTCTGTTATTTCCATCATTGTTATTTTTTCCTCTAACATAGTCTTACAGGTTTCTGGAATTTTTGGAAGGTTATTTTCTTCCAAATATTGGATCATTCTCTCTCTTGAAATTTCTTCTATGTCATACAGTTTCTTGTAATAGTCTTTAATTATCTTTTTTATTTCTTCATTTTTAAATTGTAGGCAACCTTTTTCATCTACTAAATTATTTATCATTTTCTTCTCCTTCTGTTTTTTAAGTTTATAAGCTAACCATCTACCTGGTTTATTTGCATTTTCAAAAAAAATTGTTTTGCTCTTTTTATTTGCCATGCTAATTTTTCTGAATCCAACAGATTTAGTTGTGTTTTATTGTTTCCATTTCTCTTTTCCGAATCTTCTTTTGCGGATTCATTTGCAGTTCTGATTCTAGTTTTCCAAATTTTTCTTTTAATAGTACATACTGCTGTCTTTTCTGTTCGTTTGTTTTTTGCCATGTATGTTATAGCTATACCTCTAAAGTATGCTTTGGCTGTATCCCATACATTTTGTAATGTTGTATCTTCTTTTTTATTTTCTTTGAAGAAAAACTCCATTTCTTTTTTTGCTAGTTCTATAAATTCTCTTTCTTTTAATATAGATTGGTTCAAAGTCCATCTTGATTTTTTTTGTATTCCTCTCCACATCACTTTTTTTAAATAAGTTTTTATTGAGTACAAAGAAAAAAAAGGATTAAAAACATTGAACATGGTAAATCGTCTTTGACTGACATCTCAGTCCATATTGTACATTAATTACATATAATATATCTATATACAACTATACATTTCTGGTCTCTATCTTAACTTATCTCTTTACTGTGACCTCCATTTTTTCCCCCTCCATCTATAAAATTTATTCCCTATTCAATAAAATTCTGTTTCTTCCTGATTTTTTAATCTTTTAGTTATTGTTAGAGAATTTTAATTTCTCTATTGGTGAAAAATAAATCAGAAGCTCTCACAGTTGACTGCATTTAGCTGATTCAAAATAACTTCTTTATATCAAAATATTTACATTACCATACATTCTTCTTTACAGCAACATAGCTTAACTGAAGACTTCTTACAGAGACAGACCAGAGACAAAACCTGAGACTGGAAATCCAGCTCCTAACTCAATACCTTTTTTGCACAGACTCAGTAGCACTTTTCTCACATTGGCTGACTGAGTTACCACATGACTCTTCCTGCTCGTGAATATTCCAACATTCCTCCCTTCATGACAGGAAGAGACATCAGACCTATTGACTTAATACATTCTCCATAGTGAACACCACCCAATGGTTTAGTCATCATGTCTGCCAAATTATTCTCAGAAGAACAATGATGTAAACTAATCAATTTTTCTTTTACAGCTTCCCTGACATTACAATACTTAATGTCTACATGTTTACTTCTGTTCTTCACCTTGTCACCAGTTGCCATTTTTATACAGGCAGCATTGTCTTCAAATACCTTTACAGATTCTTTTACATTAATATTTAAATCTTGCAACAACTGTACATACCATGTTACTTCAGAACACAATTTAGATAAAGCAATAAACTCTGCTTCCGCTGTTGAAATAGCAACAGTTGTTTGTTTTCTGGACTTCCATCCAATCAGAGTCCCTCCAAACAATATTATAATCCCAGAATTTGATTTCCTTGTTTTTATGTCATTTGCATAGTCACTATCGACATAACACTTTAATTTCAATTCCTCAGTAATCTGTATTTGAAGACCCAAATTTATGGTTCTCTTTAAATATCTGAGAACCCTTTTTACACCCATCCAATGTAACCTTGTAGGTGCAGCAGTAAAACGGCTCAAAATGCTTACTGCGCAAGCTATGTCTGGTCTGGACCACTGTGATAGATATAACAAACTCCCTATTGCCGAGTGATATATCTCTTGATCACAGGTTTCACCTTTGTCCGCACTTAAACTATTATAAAAATCAGCACTCATGGGTGTGGGAGCAGTATTGCAATCTTTCATATTATATTTCTCCAATAACTGCTCACTTTTTCTCCTTTGACTGAGAATATAACCACCTTTTATATTTTTCTGTATCTCTACACCGAGATAATTTTTTATTTCTCCCAAATTCTTTAATTCGAATTTCTTTCCTAATTTATCAGCAAATTCTTTGACTTGTGATGCATCCTTTGCAATGAAGCAAAGATCATCCACAAATGATAACAGTAGACAATTCCCTCCTTGTAACTGTCCAGTATATATACAATTATCAGCTTTGCAACTTTTAAATCCAAGATCCTTTAAAGCAGTATCTAAACAGATATTCCAGTTTCTGGCTGACTGCTTCAGCCCATAAATAGCCTTGTTTAATTTATATACCATGTTAGGCTTTGCAATTTCATATCCTGGTGCTCGGATCATATAAATTTCTTCCTCTAACTCAGCATTGAGGAATGCAGTTGTGATATCAAAGTGCCAGATTTTATGCTTATATGCCGCTGCCAACGCCAGTGCTAATCTTACACTCTCAGTTTTCATAGTTGGTGCAAATACTTCATCGTAGTGCACATTCTTTAATTGTGAAAAACCTTGTGCCACTAACCTGGCCTTATACTGTATATCATTATTTGGCAATACCTTTTTCTTATATACCCACTTACAACCTACAGCTTTGGTTCCCTGTGGCAAAGTCACTGATTTAAATACTTCATGGTCTCCCATGGATTTCATCTCTTTATCCATGACCTCCTTCCATCTTTCTTGTTCAGCTTTTGGTAATGCCAACACCTCTTTATAACTTCTTGGCTCATACCACACATTGCAAACCTTTACCTTGCTGGCAGAATACCTGTCAGGTGGAATTCCTTTATTACATTGCTCTGACCTACATGGTATTAACTGCTCCTGTGTCTCAATTCTTTCTGGTTTCATGTCTTGTTCAGCTTCTCCTCCCTGAACATTGACATCTTCAATAATCAATTTTTTATCATTAGATGGGTTATTGTCATTAAATAAATCACCATCATTAAGTGAGACATACCCAGAATTTGCATTAATTCTGTCCCAATTTTGTTCTGCAAAATTAGCAGACCTTGAAATTATAATTCTTTTACTTCCATCGCTAAAGCGATATCCTTTTGACCCTGGCTCATAGCCCACAAACCTGAGCTTTCTTGCCTTTTGCTGTCCCTTTCTTCTGATTGCTTTCAGAATATGTACCCATGCAGTACTTCCAAAAATTCTCAAATGTGCCAGTGATGGCTTTCTCCCATATAGAATGGCATATGGAGTATTATTAATGGAGGAACTCCACAGTCTATTAACTATATAATTGGCAGTCAATATGGCTTCTCCCCAATATGACCTACTCATACCAGAATCCTCTAACAATGAATCTTTCATTGTTTGCAAAACACCATTCCTTCTTTCAGCTACACCATTCTCTGCTGCTGTGTAAGGATTTGTACGTCTGTGTCTTATCCCCAACTGCCCCAACTATTGTTGGAATTTAGTTAACATAAATTCAATACCTCTGTCAGTTTGCAACTGACACACTTTTTGTCTGTACCTTCTCTCTACAAAACTTACCCACTGTTTGAATTGTTGTAGCACCTCTGTCTTTGCTCTAAGCAAGTAGCAAAACGAATACCTGCTATAATCATCAACAATTACCAGTGCATATTTTGCTCCTCCCAAACTGGCTTGCATAGGTCCCACCAGATCTGCATGGAGCTCTAGAACTTTTTTTGTTTGTCTTGTGCTACATTTACTAACTGGGAATGCCTTTGACTTCGATGCTTTGCATACTGCACAGTCCAAATATGTTTTGCATCCCTTCAAATTTAACCCTTCTGCAAAATCTTGCATTTGCTGCAAAACTTTAAAGCTTGCATGGCCAAGACTTCTATATAGAAGATGAACACATGAATCATGCTCTGCAACATTCTTAAATATATGGGAACATTGAACCTTTTGTCCCTGCAATATATATAGATTATCTTCCTTTATGCCTTCTGCACAAATATTCCCATTCCTTTTGATGAGACATTTCCCATTTACAAAAATGACCTCAAAACCTTGTTTGTCTAAATTAGACACACTTAACAAATTATGTTCCATCTCAGGTACACAAAGCACATTGGTAAAGTTTGATTCCAAATATGGAATTTTTACATCGCCTCTTCCAATGACTTTTGCTTTCTGGCCATTTCTTGTGCTACTGGAACAAACCTGCAAAATAATTCAGAGTCATTAACAATTGTTTGACTTGCCCCACTATCAATTAGCCACTTGTCTCTGTTGTTGCTATTGCAAACGTTTGCAACACCAAAATGTTCCTTTTGCAAAACAGTCTTTTTTCCTTGCACAAATGTCTTTTTCTGCAAATTGTTCCTCTGCAAACAGTTCCTTTGCAGATGGTTGTTTGCTCCACAAATGTAGCAAGTCTTTTCCCGCTGAGCCGCTCTCTGCTTGCAAAATCTCTCCTTTGTTGCAATTTGGTCCGGGTCCAATCTGCTTGTTTCTTCTCCTCTGGAGACTTGCAGTCTGGACCCCCTCCTCAGGAATTTCTCCTCTTTGTGGCTGCTTCTAAAATGGCGCTTTATTTCTTCATTAAGCAAACATGCCTTTAAAGGCTCAAAATTTAAGTCTTGCTCTTCTTTACACTCAAATATCGTAGAAACTGTGTCCCAGGTTTTATCTAAACTGTTCAACACCAATAAAACCTTCTGGGACTCAGGGAATTTAATCCCACGTTGTTCTAAGTCCAAAAATAAACTTTGTATTTTATTTAAATGCTGTTCCACAGATTCACCTGGTTGCAAACAGGCTCTGTAAAATTTTCTTGACAATTGCACTATATTGCATGCAGAAACATTCATGTGCACAGCTCTCAACTTCAACCAAATTTCCTTTGCAGTCTTTAAATTTGCAACATTTAGAAATTGTTCATTATCTAAATTCAAGATGAGATAAGCCATTGCTTGATCATGACTTTTCTGATCAACTGCTGCAAACACTTGTGGTGGATTTTCTATGATATACCACAGCTCTTTAGCTTTCAGCAAACATTCCATTTTTGCAGCCCATATAATGTAATTCTTCTGGCCCAAAAGAGGCACACAGCTTTCCTTAAATTCCATTGCAGCCATTCTGCTAATTCTGCCTTGTTCTTATACTTTCTAGACACAGGCAATTTCTTCCAGCTTTAAATTACAATGTAGTCCTTAGTAAGCTCTGGGTCCATAACCTGTTAGAGAATTTTAATTTCTCTATTGGTGAAAAATAAATCAGAAGCTCTCACAGTTGACTGCATTTAGCTGATTCAAAATAACTTCTTTATATCAAAATATTTACATTACCATACATTCTTCTTTACAGCAACATAGCTTAATTGAAGACTTCTTACAGAGACAGACCAGAGACAAAACCTGAGACTGGAAATCCAGCTCCTAACCCAATACTCTTTTTTGCACAGGCTCAGTAGCACTTTCTTCACATTGGCTGACTGAGTTACCAGATGACTCTTCCTGTTCATGAATATTCCAACAGTTATCCTATCTAGTTCTGCGCAATACATAATTTTCTTTATTAGTGCTTCCCCACTCAGTACTTCCATTGCTTTCCACTTTTGAGCAAATAGTATCCTTTCCGCCGTAACCATGTGAATAATTAAATATGTGTCTTCTTTATTTACATTTTTCTCTAGTATTCCTAATAGTAATGTCTCAGGTTTGTATTGAATGTTTTGCCTAGTCATTTCTGTTGCCCATTCGCAGACCATACGCCAGTACACCTGTGCTTCTCTACATGTCCACCATACATGAAAAAAGGTGCCCTTTTCTTTTTTACATTTCCAACAAATAGATGAATATCCGTTATACATTTTGGCTAATCTGGCTGGAGGGAGATGCCATCTGTAAACCATTCTTATACAGGTTTTCTTTATATGACGTCGCCAATGTGATTTTGTTATTTCGCTCCCATACTTGCTGCCATTGATCCATATTTATATTATATCCTAGATCTATTGCCCATGTCACCATTGTTTCTTTAACCTGCTCCTCATATAGCTTATATTCCAACAGGTGTTTATAAATATTCTTTATTTGTTTTTTCTCCGGGCCTAGCAGTATTTTATCTAATCCCGTATCCTGTCTGTTTATACCCCATTCTTGCTTATCCGTCATGTATCTTGCTTGTATCTGGAGATAAGACCACCACTCCATGTCTATTCCTTGTTGTTTTAGCTCTTGTTTTTGTTTTAAATAACCTTCTTCTGTCAGGATGTCTTTATATATAATAGCTTTGTATTTCCTATACAGATTGGGATATGTGACTGCCTCCAATGGCGATAGCCAAGCCGGAATCTTTGTGTAATATTGACGTTTAACTATATTCCAGCTTTTTATTAATTCTTGCCAGAACTTATGTCTTAAAAAATATTGGTGGTTTCTGCTTTGCCCCATCCATATGTGAGCATGCCAACCCTGCTGGAGGTCATAACCCTCTAAATGTAAACATCTTTTATTTTCTAAGGTTATCCAGTCTCTAATCCATGTTAGGGCCACTGCTTGGTAATATAGCTCCCAATCTGGGAAACCTAAACCTCCCCTCTCTTTGGCATCCTGTAATGCCTTTAATTTTATTCTTGCCTTCTTACCAGACCACACAAATTCTAAGGTTAATATATTCAGCTCCTTGAAAAAATTCTTGTCTAATTGAATTGGGATATTCTGAAACAGGAAAATCATTTTAGGTAAGATGTTCATTTTCACTGCAGCAATTCTCCAAAGTAATGAGAGATGTAAATTTTTCCAACGGTCTAAATCTACTTTTGTATTCTTTACCAATTTGCCATAATTTTCTTCTTTAATTGATGAGCAGCGTGCAGAAATAACTATCCCTAGATATTTTAATTTGGAAACTACTTGTATACCTAATTTTGCCTCGAGATTTCCTTTTTGTATGTTAGTCATGTTTTTTGTAATAATCTTTGTTTTGTTTCTATTTATTTTCAAACCTGCCAGATCCCCATACTCTTCCAATATTTTGAATAGTTTCTGCCCTGATTGTTCTGGGTCTTCTAATATAAATGCTAAGTTGTCTGCATAAGCTTGAAGTTTGTATGTTTCTTTCTTAATCTTAAGTCCTTTAACCTGCTCTTCTTGTCTTACTACTCTAGCAAGAATTTCTAATGTATATATAAATAACAATGGCGAGAGAGGACATCCTTGTCTTGTGCCTTTCTGTATATTGAATTTATCAGTGGCCTCTCCATTTATTATGATCTGGGCCTTTTGTTCAGAATATATTGCGGTTATCACATTTAAGAAATTTTCCCCAACGTCCATTAATTTTAGTTGTTGGATCATAAATTGCCAATTGACATTGTCAAAAGCCTTCTGTGCATCAAGGAACAGAAGTGCCACTTGACGATCACTATGCGATTCATAAAATTCGGGAATGTCTAAGATTGTTCTTATATTCCGCTTAGTCTGTCTGTTTGGTAAAAACCCATTTTGATCCAAATGTATAAAATCAATTAGGTACTTTTTGAATCTTTCCGCCATTATTGAAGCAAAAATTTTATAATTAAAATTCAATAATGATATAGGTCTATAATTTTGTATCCGTGTTTTTTCCGCTTCTTCTTTTGGAATCAATATTATATTTGCCTCTGACCAGGACTTAGGTATTTTAGCATTGGTTAATACGACGTTGAAAACTTCTAGTAAGTATTGATTGAGTGCACTTTGTTGTTCTTTATATAGTTACGCTGGTATTCCATCTGGACCAGTCGCCTTATTGATCTTTTTTTTATTTATAGCCCTGATTATTTCAGCCATTCTTATTTCCTCATTTAACATAGATTTTATTTCCTCCGGAATCTTTGGTATGTCTGCCTTCTCTAAGTATTCTATTATCCTTTCTACATTTTCCCCCTCATTTCTCTTATATAATTTTTCATAGTATCTTTGGGCAACTCCCCTTTTTATAGTCTCCTCCCCCTGAATCTCTCCTTTCTCATCTTCCAAATTAATAATCTGTTGCTTCTCTTTCTCCCTTCTTAGTTTATACGCTAGCCATCTTCCCGGTTTATTCGCGTGCTCAAAGTTATTTTGCTTAGCTGCCTGTAATTTTTCTGCTAACTTTTCTGAATCCTCTATACAGAGTTTATGTTTAATTAAATCCATTTTGTTTTTCAATCCTTTGTTTTCAGGATCTCTCTGAAATTGTGTTTTGGCCTGTTTGTATTCTTCCTCGAGCCTCATCCTATATTGTTTTTTCTCTTTGTTTCTCTTAGCCATGTACGAAATTGCTACACCCTTCATGTATGCTTTTGCCGTATCCCAAATGTTCTGCAAGGATGTATCCTCATTGTCATTCGCTTGAAAGAAAAGGTGCATTTCTTTCTCCATTCTTTCCTTAAATTCTTTTTCTTTAAGAATCACTCTTTGGAGAGTCCAGCTTGGCCTGCTTCTTTGTGCTTTCAAACGAAAATGTATCGGATTATGGTCTGCCCAGAGGCTAGGTTCAATATCAATTTCTTGAATTTCCGAGGCTAATTCTCTTGTAAACCATAGCATGTCTATCCTGGTCCATGATCTATGTCTATTAGAAAAGTACGTGTATTCCCTCTTATCATAATTCCTTTCCCTCCAAATGTCATGTAAGCTAAGATCTGTACACATCTCAAAAAAGGTTTTGGGAAGTGTTTTTTTTTTTTTTTTGTTTCCTTTCCTTGCCTCCATACTTTTATGGTCTTTTGTTTTATCTGCAATCGCATTAAAATCTATGATTATACAGAAACCATCTCCCTCTATATCACTCAGCTTATTATGAAGGTTTTTTAAAAAGGATACTTGAGCTCCATTTGGGGCATATATTACACCAATTATTATATATTTTTTATTCAGCTTAGCCTCAACTATCAAGACCCTTCCCTCTTTGCCGTTATAGATTTGTTTCAAAATTATCTTCTGCTTAACATACAGAGCTACTCCTCTTTTTTTTTTCTCATCTAGTGAAACATATAGCCTACCTAATTTAGGTTGTTCTAATAGTTATTCTTGATCATTTTTTATGTGAACCTCCTGTAAGGCGATAATGTCCGCATTTAATTTAATAAGCTTACTAAAACTTTCCTACACTTTACTGGTGCGTTCAACCCTCTAATATTTGTTGACCAAATCTTATACTCCTCTCCCATTGTCCTGTTTTTGTCGTGTCTTTGTGCTTCTAGTAATTCTTATTTCCTTCGCCTCCTCTGAGCTTCTCCCCTGTTGTTCTAGCCTATCTTGACCTCTTCCCCCTCTCACTTCCTCCATGCTTTGCTCTGTCCCTCTTTTCTCCAACATTCATTCAATATCTCTTCTTTTTTCAACCATAACTCTTTCTTCTCCGAGATCCCTCAGGTCTTCCTCTGAAGCACAATATTGCCTGTAGAAGTCTTCCACTTTCTCTACTATATCCAATCTAAACCTCTTCTCTTGCCAAGTCACAATAAGCCCCTCTGGTGTTAACCATCTAAAATTTACATTGCTTTGATGTAACCTGGACGTCAGGAAGAGGTAGTTCTTTCGGAGGTCTCTCATCCTTTTTGGTATCTGTTTTAATACAATAATTTGTTTCCCTCCATATTCTAACTGTTCATCACGTGTTCTATATAATAATTCATCTCTAATTTTCTTTTTTATAAACTTCACATGGACCTCTCTGGGAAGGTTATGTCGTCTCCCATAGTTTGTCTGCACCCTGTATGTCTCGTCCATTCCAGCAATCATCTCTTCTTTGTCAATCTCTAGAGCTCCTGCCAACAAACCTGCCATCTTGTCTGGAAGATTTTGGAATCTAAGATATTGGGTCGCCTTCTCCGCTTCCAGTAATGTCACCTCTGTCATTAACTCTTTATTAGCCTCAGTTAAGTTTTTGTCCATCTCTTCCACCTTCTTTTCTTCATTATCCAATCTTTGCTCTACTGCCAGCAACTTCTGTTCATTTTTTGCGATTTGCTGCTGAAAAGCTTCAAATCTTCCGTCCATTGCCTGAATCTTCTCTCTAATTTTTCCAGTAACATTCCTAATTACTTCTAGTTCCGTTTTGATTTCCTCATGGTTCTTCATCATGACTTCCTGGATTGCCTGCATCATTGCCTGCAATTCTTTAAGTGGATTGGAACATTCTCTTTGAAGCATGTCATCTAACTATAAGAACGTCCTGCTGGTGCGTGAATCAAACAAGCCACCAGGAACGTTGCAGTAGTCAACAAGGGTTTATTGCTCTATGTTGAAAACAAAGTCAGCTCTGGGAAACTCCCCGTCCCAGCGTCCTATATACAACCCGTCACCACACCCACCGCGCACGCCCCAATTATCCCAATTACCCCCATAGATTACAACCCCACCTACACCACACCCAGTATCCCCATGTGTCGTCCATCGGTTCCATAGCATAGCGTCACACCCGCGTCTCCATCCCGCCCCCTCTTTTCAGCGACCACGTCTTGTCAGACCCAGCGTTAAAGTTCATTCCCCAGATCAGCGTTTCCGTCCCGTATAGTCCCGGTATATCCTGGTCTCTCGTTCTCCAAACTCAGTGGCACGTGGTCCGCTCGTCACTGTGGAGGCGCCGGTAGGAACCTGGGAACGGCGCCATTGATACCGCTCACACAGGAATGCTTGGAGAAGCAGGTACCGTCTGTAAGAGGACCGGACTCTGGACCACACACAGGTAGGACTCACGCTGGGTCTGACACTAACGATCTTTGGCTCATAGGGCTGGAACCTTGTGTTACCTTTTCTTCCCCCCACCAATCTTAGCTAAATTTGGATTGCTTGCCATTTTAAATAAACTTTCCCACAACTTACTCTTCTTCCAAAATATCCACTTTCCACTTCCCTCTTTTCATTCTTCCACTTTCTCCCCCTTTACGTTATTCCCCTTCCAGGTGTTTAAACAACAACAATATCGCTGGTATATTCCATCTATATAACTCTATCAATATAATACTAATACAAGTACAGGTTCTAATAGTTCAATCTCAGCTGTTAACTTTAAGCTTTCCCAGCGTTTTCCTTTTTTCTTTATATAATCCAATAAACCCTTCAATCTCTCTTTAATATCCTTTCTCTTTTCTTCTTTCTTCTGTCTCACACCATACCGTTCTATACGTCCATATAGTCACCTGCTATCTCCTCAACAATGCTTTCCAAAGTTGTCAGTCTCTATATTGTTCCAGTTCCTTCTATCATGCAATCTCTATCTCTTTCCCGGGAGAAGAAAAAAAAACACTAAAAGAAAGAGAACAGACACCTTTCCGCCGGCCAATCCACTCAGCAGACAAAGGCAATAGCCAGAGGCCATAAGACAAGGTTCTTAGCTTAAATGAAGGTTGATTCCTGTCCTTTTGTGTGGCTTTTAAAATGCTAGGTCTTTAATCAGTGCAGCCTCTCCACATCACTTTTAAAGGGTTATGGTCTGCCCATGTACCTGGTTCTAGCTCATTCTCCAGCATGATGACTGAAGAATCCACCAATGGGTTATTTCAGTCCTCCTGCCCAATCAGACTAAGATGTGAAATTGTCACGCCTCCTCATTAACTAGGTCCTCCCAGTTTTCATCTTAGTCTTTCGCCCATGAGGACGTAATAATTTGACTCTCTTCATGAAAAGCAGGTCAGGCTAGATATTTAATTCATTGGTAGATTCTTCCTGGAGTATAGTAGTGTTAGATTGGTTTCTTTCTCTGGGGATTTTTGGTAATTTTGTTTTCCTTCCTTTCTTTCTCTTTCCTTCTATTACCTGGGAGCAGAGCTTATCCCTCTCCTGGCTGGGGTGTGTGTGTCTGCCTATGTTTTCCTAACTATTCAGTTAGCTGCGTTAATTCCCAGGGTAACATCAAGGGGTGTGTGTGTGGGGGGGGGTTTGTTCCCTTCCACTCACTAGCTAAGGAGATTGTTTTTGATCAGTATTTTGGAACTACAACCAGTTCCTTGTGGCGGCCGCCATTTTGAGGCCATGTGGAGCCTTCTCTGACTGGGATCAGTCAGAGTCCTTCTAGCAGCGGCCATTTTGAATTCCCAAAGTTAAAGTTAATTGTTGCAATCAGACTGTTAGCAAGCTTCCTCCTTGCTCGTTGTGCAAAATTCGTTTTAAACAAAGTCATTATTGTTTCCAGAGCCATTTATTCGGCTGCCGCTAAAGGAGGCGAAGCCTCATTGCTGTGGCAGACTCGTGGGCACTTAGAAAAAAAAAGCCTCATTTTTGCTCCTTTTATTATTTACTGACATAGTCCTTTTGGAATTCAACTGAGGTCCGTTCCTTCGCCTACTCCTATCTAGCGAAGGTAGTTCTTTCTTCTGAATCGAAGCGTCCGCCATTTTGCCAACTACTGTCTCATTGGGAAACACCCAGGACAGGCAGGGACGCCATTTTTGGAGTTGGTTGTTTATAATTACCTCACAATTTAATTAATATTGCCTTTCTCATATTTATTTTCATCCTAATTTGTGATTAAGGTTCTGTTTCAGAATCCACTATTCATTGCAATTAGCAACAAATTTGGGGCAATTATCATTGCAACGGAGGTCCAGCAGGCCCTGCTCACCATTCCCTGCCTGAGTTCTGCCACCCTGAACCTAGTGGTTGCCTACAGGATCCTGACCATTGCCACTAGCGAGACACGTGTGATTTCGTCACCATTCTGATCTGGTTGAAAGTGCGTCCAGCACATTGGTGACGAGCACTCCACAGCACCCAGCGTGAGCCCAGGTTGCCAGGAGCGGTTCACGCTTTTTTCTCCACGTGCAGTCAGTCCTGCTGAGGGCTCCTGACGTCTACTGCAGGGTCACTCAATTTCTGAGTCCTGCTTGGGGGCATTACATCGACATGGCAGAACCCACTGAGCCACAGCCTTTGGACACAGGTAACACCATAGTCCAAGCCGAGCCAGTTTCTGAAGTGCCTACAGGTAAGGCCAAAGCAAAATCTAAATACAGCAGGAAGGCTGGTAAGACAAGCGATAAGATGGCTGACAGAACACATAGAGACCTGGAGAAGCAATTCTCCCAGGCCCAACGCTTGTCAACTGAACAGGATTACATACCTCCTGGTGCATCCCCACCTGAGACACATGTACCGTCCACATCGGGAGCATGGTCGCCTTTGAGCGCAATCCAGCAGGTCTCTGATCAGAACTTTGGTCAGGTGGGTCCACCTATGCTTGGGGAGGACCTTGATTTGCCCGGCCCATCATCTGCACCCACTGCTACATTAACTCCAATGGCTGCGGGGTCACAACCTCCGCTAGAGCCATCTTTTTCAGCACAGCTCCAATCGTGGATATCGCAGGCGGTGATCCAGGCCGTGGCATCATCGGGTATCTACTAGGCATCACCAGTTCCTGTTCCTTCCTCTGCACCAGCTTCCTCATCTCGACCCACAGTGGATCGTTCAGGTAGGGTTTCCCCATCCCGATCTCCGGACTCCAAGTCTTCCAATGTCTCGGATTATGACGAAGGGGGGAACTGCTGGTCTGAATGCGAGGAGCTGACCCATGAGTCTCAGCCCATGGTAGAGCTATTCAATGCCTTGCTCTTTCCGTCACTGCTGTACAGGGCTTGTGCAGCGAGCAAACTTTCCTCCGTCTCTTCTCTGGCCCCTCAGCCTTCCACAGATCAGGAATCAAATCCTCTATTTGCCGAACCGGTAGACAAGCACCTCCATATTCCATGTCCCCCCATATTCCTGAAGAACATTCAGGGACAATGGGAATCTCCAGCTGCTCAACCTTCCCAAGGAGCGTCTGACCGCAAGATTGTGGACATGGCAAAGAATCTGACTGACCTGTTAGAGGTGCCTAAGGTGGATGAATCCTTAGCCCCACTGTATTCTACAGCCAGCCTTCTGGCGGATGTCTCAGATGCCCTTAAGGCAGAAGATAAAAAGTCTGAACTGGCCTTATGCAAGGTTCACTTAGCATCCGCTTGGGCTACAAAGGCGGCAACTTCCATTTCCTTTTTTGCAAGGATTTCAATTACCTGGCTCAGACAATTGCAAGACAGGATCCCTCTGGAGGAGGTTAGGATCCATCAGGACCTTACTAAGCTTATAGCCACATCTGAGTATATGGCAGATGTCTCAATGTACTCAGCCAAGCATTCAGCCAGGGCAATGGCTTCCGGCGTAGTTGCCAGGAGGCTACTTTGGCTCAAGAACTGGAGAGCTGAAAGCAAGCACAAGTGGCGTGCGGCCATTGCCCCCTTCACAGTAAGCCGACTGGGGAAGCATTGACCCCATACCTTATTTCGAATAAACAGAAACAAAAGGTCATCTCTCACTTAGTTAGGAAATCCAACAGGTGTTACCTCCCTTACAGCCGCCGTCAGTCCTTTTGGACTGCATCCACATCAGAACAGGGACAACCTTACAGACCCCCAGCTCTGAAGGCTGACCGCCCCTTTGACAGAGCGGGGTATAGGGACAGATCCCGATACCAATCCCAGACCAAACCTTCCTTCCATGGCAGAGGGGGCTGCCCCTTCCACCGCTCCAAGTGACTCAGAGGGGACCCCCCCATTGGCGGCAGGCTAACCCTTTTCATCCGCCAATGGGAAAGCACCAACCACGGACTCCTGGGTTCTGAGCACCATAAGGGAAGGCCTGTCTCTGGAGTTCAAATCCCATCCAATAGATCACTTTGTCTCTTGCCCAGCCATGAGAAATCACATAAAAAGAGGTCTCATGGAAGATGCCATCCGACATCTCCTCAGCATCAAAGCCATAGAGGAGGTTCCCTTGTCCCAACGGGGATTGGGGTATTACTCCATCCTCTTGTAGTTCCAAAATCCTCAGGAGGATGGAGAGCAATCCTAGACCTCAGGGGGCTGAACCTCCACCTACAATACAGGAGGTTCAAGATGCAGACGTTGCACTCCATCTTAGGCAGCATCCGCATGGGAGATCTTCTAACATCAATAGACCTCAAGGAGGCATATTTGCTTATCCCTATCCATCCGGCACATCGCAAATACCTGCAGTTTTGTTACCTCAACCGTCATTTTCAATACAGGGCCCTACCATTCGGTCTTTCCTCCGCCCCCAGGGTCTTCACCAAAACACTGGCAGTTCTGGCGGCCCATTTGAGGTTGGTTCCGGTGCGCGTCCAGTGTTATCTGGACGACATTCTGATCCAATCGCTGTCAGCAACATCCGCCCAGTCAGATCTGGATCTCACAATCAGGACTCTTCAGAACCATGGGTTCTTAATAAATTTCAAAAAGAGCCAGACAACGCCATCGACCCGTCTGTTACACCTGGGGGCGGTGATCGACATGGACAATTGTCACGTGTACCTATCGAAGGAAAGGCGCAAGAGCATCAGAGACCTGGCACTCAAGGTATGCAGGAACAAGACAGTAACATTAGCTCTCCTTTCCCAGTTACTGGGGAAGTTGATATCCTGCATAGCGATAGTGCCGTGGGCCCGACTACATGCTCGAGCCCTACAGTGGTTTCTGCTTCCACATCAAAGACAACATAGAAATACCTCCAACCAGCTGGTGCGTGTTCCTCGTCAGGTTCGTCTGTCTCTCAACTGGTGGGCTTCCTCGGCCATATGCAAGGGGACCCTATTCAAAGAGCCCACTCACATCAGTATGACCATGGATGCGAGTCTTTTCGGTTGGGGCGCTCATCTCCAAACACGGATGGCTCAGGGTCGGTGGTCACAGACAGACCGGAGGCACAGCATAAATTGGTTGGAGCTCAGAGCGATCCACCTAGCTCTCAGACATTTCCACTCAGTAGTCAGGGGGCAACATGTGCTGGTCCTGACAGACAACGTGGCAGCAAAGGCCCACGTCAATCGACAGGGGGGTACCCAGTCAAAGTCCCTCATGGCAGAAGCTCGGGCATTGAGCTCCTGGGCGGAGAAACATCTACTCTCCATCAGGGCAGAGCACATTTCGGGGGAGGCGAATCGGTGGGCAGATTTTCTCAGCAGGTCAATAGTGGACCATTCGGAGTGGAAGTTACATCCGGATGTCTTCAGGGAGATCACGGACAGATTTGGTCGTCCGATAGTGGACCTGTTCGCCTTGCCAGACAACACCCAACTACCCAGGTTTTTCTCCCGGTTCCCCTCTTGGGGGGCGGACGCCCTATGCAGCCAATGGCTGCGAGGCCTCTTGTATGCCTTTCCCCCACTGCCTCCGTTACCAGCAGCTATCAGGAAGATCCTGGTGGAGCAGGCAGAGGTAATATTTATTGCTCCTCACTGGCCCAGAAGGCCATGATTTGCAGACCTGGTGAGCCTCTCCATCCCTGCTCCGTGGAGGATTCCAGACCATCGCATTCGGTTGACACAGGGAGATCTTCAACATCCAGATCCCCAATGGCTTCAGTTTACCGTCTGGCACTTGAACGCTGCACCTTGACTTGAGAGTCCTATTCGTCAGGGGTGATCGATATGATTCAGACTGCCAGGAGACCGTCGACTAACCGTATTTACAACCATACGTGGAAGAACTTCTGTTGTTGGTGTGACAGGAATCATGTGAGTCTGTCACAAGTAACCATCCCCAAGGTGTTAGAATACTTGCTGGAGGGCGTCAACAAGGGGTTATCGCCCAACACTATCCGTAGACAGTTAGCAGCCCTTTCCACAGTGTTTTCTTGGGACTCTTCAGAGTCCTTGTCTAGACACCCTACAATCAGATCTTTCCTAAAGGGAGTTACCAATAGCAACCCCCCTGTGATTCATAGGTATCCCTCTTGGGATCTACCCAAAGTCTTACAAGCTCTAACCTCTTCCCCCTTTGAACCACTTAGATCATGTTCCTTGAGGTACCTGTTGCTGAAGGTTTCATTTCTGATAGCCATAACTTCTGCCAGACGTATAGCGGAATTAGCTGCCTTGTCGATCAGGAAGGACCTGTGCTTGTTTCACGAGGACAGGGTGGTTCTTCGATTAGATCCCTCGTTTATTCCTAAAATAAACACTGCGTTCCATAGGGCACAAGAGGTTATTCTCCTGGACTTCTGTCCCCACCCATCACATGACTTGGAACGACAATGGCACTATTTAGACGTGCGGAGAGCCTTGTGCTGTTATATCAAACGCACAGCATCTTTCCGTAAATCAGAAGCCCTGTTTATATCCTTCCAGCCTTCCTCAATGGGCCAAAAGGTTTCTGCTTCCACTATAGGTAGGTGGATTAGGGCTTGTATTGCAGCAGCTTACGCGTCTCTTGCCCTACCCATTCCCAGTCATGTGACGGCCCATTCCACATGCAGCGCTGCCACAACTGCTGCATGGGCTACTCAAGCGTCTATTGAAGACATTTGTAGGGCAGCGACATGGTCCACGCTAACAGAACGTCCTAACCGCGCTTCGCGAAAGCCAGGAAACAGGAACGTTGCAGTATTCAACAAGCTTTATTCACTATGTTGAAACTAAGTTAGCACTGGAACGAAGCTCCATTCATTGCCCTAAATACATTCCTCCACCACACCCAGAGTACACACCCCAATTGACGGTTAATTGGTCATCTGGAATCCACCTGTCCCCCTCCCCATACCTGCCTTGTGATAGTCCTCCACCCTACCTATGCCCCGATCCAGCTAGTACTTATGTTCAAACCTTACATTGAGTCCACGCCCCGATCCAGCTAGTACTTATGTTCAAACCTTGCATTGAGTCCACGCCCTGATCCAGCTAGTACTTATGTTCAAACCTTGCATTGAGTCCATGCGTTCCGTTCACACCATTCTCATCCCTAATGTCCCACTCAACCTCTTCCTATAATACCCCCTCCCGGTATCCAAGTGTTGTCAGACCCAGCGTCCCAGTTCCCATCATTCACAGAGTCACGGTTCCAGCAACATAAGCCATAACAGTTTTAACAGCAGTCGGCTTCTCCATATTCCATTTCTATGTAGCCTCCATCCGGTTATGTGCTGGCAACATAGGATGTTCATGTGACCCGTTCGGCCGCCGCTGTTGGCGATGTAGCTCACGAAGCTACCGGACTCGGCTGGAACACAGGGTTAACTGGAACATTCTGGACTTTGGAAGGTAAGTATCACGCTGGGTCTGACACACGCCTTCCCCATTTATTAGGCATTATCGCTTGGACAAGTTTGCTTTGGCTGAGGCCGCCTTCAGTAGATGTATTTTGCAGCAGGTGGTGACACCATCAGGTTCACAGGCCCCAACTATTTCCCACCCGTAGGGACTTCAGGAGCTTTGGTACGTCCCATTGGTGGATTCTTCAGTCATCATGCTGGAGAAAGAGCGTTGGCTTACCTGAACACATGTTCTCAGCATGATGATGAAGAATCCATGCCCTCCCTTCGAGTTGTTAGTTAGTTGGAGGTTGGGGACCTGTTTCTTTCTTGTTTTTTTATGAATGCCTGCTTGAGAGTCATTACGTCCGACTGTTGTCATTGGCTATGCCCTCGATGAAACTGGGAGGACCTAGTTAATGAGGTGTGACAACTTCACATCTTAGTCTGATTGGGCAGGAGGACTGAAATAACCCATTGGTGGATTCTTCATCATCATGCTGAGAACATGCGTTCAGGTAAGCCAACGCTCTATTTCCTGCATATTTATCCTCAGTTCAGATGTCATCCAGATCATATCGATTCTGGACCAGGTGTCAACGCTGCTAACATTGGATGTTCTTGCATTGACAATGATGGAGATGCAGCCTTTTTCTTTCTGTTGTTTTACTCTTAGAGTTAGATAATGCTGGGGGGAGTGGGAGGAATGCGATGGGAATTAGCCAGACATACAATATCGTAACAAGGGTTGATAAAAGAATGGCAGGAGAGGAAACTTTCCAAACTTTCTAGGGGTCCTGAGCCCCAGTCGCTGTCCCCAGACTGGAGGGTAGCTGACAAAGATTCAGGAGAAGATTTCATCATGGAGAAAAAAAAATTGCTTGAAGCCAGCAACCCGGCAGCAGCTGCTATCCCAGGGGGGGAAAGCGACAGGAAAAAAGCAAAGGGAGGAAGAGCTTTTGCAGGACTCCCAGCTGGAGGCAAAACCCAAGCAGCTAGGAGAGCTGATCTGGTCGTCAGATGGGAACCAACCCAGCGTTGACTCCAGATGCCTCAAGACTACCTTGCCACCCACAAAGACTTCAAAAGCATACTGGTGGAGAGCTACCAGGACGTCTGCCACTGAGGGCTCAGATGAGTGGGTGTCACCTCCGTCCGTCGTCGTCCAATGAAACAAAGTCCAGGCACGCGGGTACAAGGTGGTTAGCAAGGTTTATTCCCAGCAAACGAAAAGTCAGCACTGGGAGTGGTTTGCTCCCAGTGCTTTACATAGCTGTGCCCCACCCTACAGCCCCACCCCCAGCAGCAAGCCAGCATCCGCCCAGAGCGCGTAAAACCCCCAGGTCCTTTTCCGGCTTACCCTTGGCCCAACCACGCCTTGCTGGTCCTCCGTCCAGCAGCTACAGCCAAGGCCTTCCGCCGGCTCACCAGGCTTTCCACGCTGTCCACGCCCTTGGCTGACCCCTCCAGCCTCCCGTAGGACCGCCAGGATGTCAGCAGCCTCCTCTCACCTCATGGAGCCCTCCATGTCCTCCGGAGGCTTTTTGCAGCAGCTGCAGCAACGCCCAGCTGCTGTGGCTGATGTCAGGACTCCCTCCCGGCTGCTGCCGGACCTCCATGGCCAGCTAGAGGCAGGGGACGTGCTGCAGGGACCACCAGGGGGAGGGCCGTCCCTGCCTCCCACCTGACCCATTTGGCGGCTGCCCCTCCATGTCCTCCGGAGGCTTTCTGCAGCGGCTGCAGCGACGTCCAGCTGCTGTGGCTGACGTCAGGTCTCCTGGCCACCGGCAGACCTCCACGGCCAGCTAGAGGCAGGTGACACGCTGCAGGGATCGCTGGGGAGGGGGAGCGTCCCTGCCTCCCACCTGACCCATTTGGCGGCTGGCTCGGCTCCGGACTGTGGGCAGCATCTGGCTGTTCAGCTGGCTGCTCCGGTCCTGGCTGGCTGCTCCGGTTCACCCCCCCACCGGTGAATGGCAAGCCCTGCAGGGCTTGACAGTGGGAATGCCTGTCTGCAGATTGTAGCCAGCCAGTGGAGAGATTTGAAGGGCTAGGACAAAGAATCAGAAATCAACTCCTGCCGAGAGAAGCCTCTAGCCCCTCCTTTGCAGATCAGACAGCCTTCCAGCCCCTGGAATCCCCTGCCAGGGCCTCCAGCCCCACAGAGAGAGAGAACCCCAGTCTGAGGCCCCTGCAGCAGTGGGGAGTTTGGCAGCCCCCACAGGTGGATGGTCAGTGACCTCTGAGCTTGCAGCAGCTAACAGAGGCCTTGCAACAGCTTGGGGTGGTGCAGAAGCCTGGAGATCAGCAGCTGGTGGGAGGACGACCGCAGCAAGGAGGCTGGTCACTGCCCCCTAACACACAGCAACCACTGAGGGGCCTGCAGATGATGGAGTTCCAACAACAACCCCCTCTGAGGCCACAGGGGGCCTTACAGCGGTTGAGGATGCCACAGCTCCCAGCAGACCAACAGCAGGGGGAATGGCAACAGACCCCAAATGTGCCACCCCTGGGAATGCAGCAGCAGCCAGGGTGGGGGCCCCAGCAGCAACTGGGGGTGCAACAGCCACAGTGGAGGCCCCAACAGCCATTGAATCAGCAGCCAGATTGGGGCCAACAGCAACTGGGGGTGCAACAACCACAGTGGAGAGCCCAGCAGCCAATGATTGCTCCACCTTTCAGAGCAACCTTCGATGGGGTCCGAGAGAAACTGATTTTTTTTCTCAACCAAGTGCGCCCTCATTTGAACCACTGGGCCTATCTCTACCTGGACCCAGCCGCTATTGTCGACGTGAATGCGTCCGGCTTAGAGGGAGAGGCATCCGAATGGCTGAACAACTTATATAATGAGCAAGCCCCCGAATTGGAGGACCCCCCCACCTCTTCCTCCTAGGACTGAGAGAAAGTTTTGAGGACCCATCCATTGCCCTCAAAGCAGAAGAACAAATCCATAAAATAAAACAAGCCGGCAAGCCTGCCCTGGAGTACGTACGAGAGTTTGGCAAGTTAGCAGGTCGAATAGGGAGGTGACCTGAGCAGTCCATGGTCCATCACTTCAGGGAAGGGTTGGATGATCACCTCTCTCAGGCATGCATCTATCGAGCAGTACCTGATCAGCTGCAAGAATGGTAACAGGCAGCGGTAAGACTAGACGTTCAGCTCGCTCGTTATAAGAAGCCTCCCCGACCTGAAGCCGAACCGAAGCCAGAGCAACCCAAATGGCAACCCCACCCCAAAAAAAACTTCCAATTGCTGTGACTGCTGAATTTAAACTCCATCTCAACTGCCCTCAGAGCTTCCTGGACGTGCTACACTGCATTCAGCTGATGCAAGAATTGTAAGTCTTGGGAGACTCCACCAGGAAAGTAGGTAGGCCCTGATGGGATCTCCATTCTATTTATATTGTATTGATACTGTATTTAAACTCCATCTCAACAGCCCTCAGAGCTTCCTGGACGTGCTACACTGCATTCAGCTGCTGCTAGAGTTGTAAATCTTGGGAGACTACACCAGGCAAGGACCTAGGCCCTGATTGGATCTCCATTCTATTTTTTCTATTGATACTGTATTTAAACTCCATTTTAAGTGCCGGCACAGCTGCCGGAAAGTGCTACGCTGCATTCAGCTACTGCTAGAGTTGTAAGTCTTGGGAGACTCCACGAAGGAATGTAGCTACGCCCTGATTGGATCTCCATTGTATTTACATTGTATTGATGCAGTATTTAAACTCCAATTCAACTGCCCTCAGAGCTTCCGGGACGTGCTACACTGCATTCAGCTACTGCTAGAGTTTTAACTCTTGGGAGTTTCCAGTCAGAAAGTAGCTAGGCCCTGATTAGATCTCCATTGTATTTACATTGTATTGATACTGTATTTAAACTGTAGCTCAAATGCAGCCAGAGCTGCCGGGACGTGCTACAGTGTAAGTCTTGAGAGACTCCACCAGGAAAGTAGGTAGGCCCTGATGGGATCTCCATTCTATTTATATTGTATTGATACTGTATTTAAACTCCATCTCAACTGCCCTCAGAGCTTCCTGGACGTGCTACACTGCATTCAGCTGATGCAAGAATTGTAAGTCTTGGGAGACTCCACCAGGAAAGTAGCTAGGCCCTGATTGGATCTCCATTGTATTTATATTGTACTGATAATGTATTTAAACTCCACTTCAACTGCCGCCACAGCTGCCGGGATGTCCTACACTGCATTCAGCTGCTGCTAGAGTTGTAAATCTTGGGAGACACCACCAGGAAAGCAGCTAGGCCCTGAATGGATCTCCATTGTATTTATATTGTATTGATACTTTCTTTAAACTCCATTTCAACTGCCCTCAGAGCTTATGGGACGTACTACACTGCATACAGCTGCTGCAATAATTGTAAGACTTGGGAGACTCCAGCAAGAAAGTAGCTAGGCCCTGATTGGATCACCATTGTATTTATATTGTATTGATACTGTATTTAAACTCCATTTCAATTGCCGGCACAACTGCCGGAACGTGCTGCACTGCATTCAGCTGCTGCTAGAGTTATACGTCTTTGGAGACTCCACCAAGAAAGTAGCGAGGTCCTGATTGGATCTCCACTATATTTGTATTGTATTGATACTGTATTTAAACTCCAGTTCAACTGCCGCCAGAGCTGCCAAGACGTGCTACACTGCATTCAGCTACTGCTAGAGTTGTAAGTCTTCGAAGATTCCACCAGGAAAGGAGCTAGGCCCTGATTGGATGTCCATTGTATTTATATTATATTGATACTGTATTTAAACTCCATTTCAATTGCCGCCACAGCTGCCAGGACGTGCTACACTGCACTCAGGTACTGCTAGAGTTGTAAGTCTTGGGAGACTCCACCAGGAAAGTAGCTAGGCCCTGACTCGATCTCCATTGTATTTATGTTGTATTTATACTGTATTTAAACTCCATTTCAATTGCCGGTACAGCTGCCGTGATGTGGAACACTGCATTCAGCTGCTGCTAGAGCTGTAAATCTTGGGAGACTCCACTAGGAAAGTAGCTAGGCCCTGATTGGATCTCCATTGTATTTATATTGTATTGATACGGTATTTAAACACCAGTTTAATTGCCGGCACACTGCCGCAACGTGCTACACTGCATTCAGCTGCTGCTAGAGTTGTAAATCTTGGGAGACTACACCAGGAAAGGAGCTAGGCCCTGATTGGATCTCCATTCTATTTTTTCTATTGATACTGTATTTAAACTCCATTTTAAGTGCCAGCACAGCTGCCGGAAAGTGCTACGCTGCATTCAACTGCTGCAAGAATTATAAGTCTTGGGAGACTCCACCAGGAAAGTAGCTAGGCCCTGACTCGATCTCCATTGTATTTATATTGTATTTATACTGTATTTAAACTCCATTTCAATTGCCGGTACAGCTGCCGTGATGTGGAACACTGCATTCAGCTGCTGCTAGAGCTGTAAATCTTGGGAGACTCCACTAGGAAAGTAGCTAGGCCCTGATTGGATCTCCATTGTATTTATATTGTATTGATACGGTATTTAAACACCAGTTTAATTGCCGGCACACTGCCGCAACGTGCTACACTGCATTCAGCTGCTGCTAGAGTTGTAAATCTTGGGAGACTACACCAGGAAAGGAGCTAGGCCCTGATTGGATCTCCATTCTATTTTTTCTATTGATACTGTATTTAAACTCCATTTTAAGTGCCAGCACAGCTGCCGGAAAGTGCTACGCTGCATTCAACTGCTGCAAGAATTATAAGTCTTGGGAGACTCCACCAGGAAAGTAGCTAGGCCCTGACTCGATCTCCATTGTATTTATATTGTATTTATACTGTATTTAAACTCCATTTCAATTGCCGGTACAGCTGCCGTGATGTGGAACACTGCATTCAGCTGCTGCTAGAGCTGTAAATCTTGGGAGACTCCACTAGGAAAGTAGCTAGGCCCTGATTGGATCTCCATTGTATTTATATTGTATTGATACGGTATTTAAACACCAGTTTAATTGCCGGCACACTGCCGCAACGTGCTACACTGCATTCAGCTGCTGCTAGAGTTGTAAATCTTGGGAGACTACACCAGGAAAGGAGCTAGGCCCTGATTGGATCTCCATTCTATTTTTTCTATTGATACTGTATTTAAACTCCATTTTAAGTGCCAGCACAGCTGCCGGAAAGTGCTACGCTGCATTCAACTGCTGCAAGAATTATAAGTCTTGGGAGACTCCACCAGGAAAGTAGCTAGGCCCTAATTGGATCTCCATTGTATTTACATTGTATTGATACTGTATTTAAACTCCAGTTCACATGCCGCTAGAGCTGCCGGGCCGTGCTACAGTGTAAGTCTTGGGAGATTCCAGCAGGAAAGTAGCTAGGCACTGATTGGATCTCCATTGTATTTATATTGTATTGATACGGTATTTAAACTCCATCTCAACTGCTGCAAGAGCTACGGGGATGTGCTACACTGCATTCAGCTGCTGCTAGAGTTTTAACTCTTGGGAGTTTCCAGTCGGAAAGTAGCTACCACCTGATTGGATCTCCATTGTATTTACATTGTATTGATACTGTATTTAAACTGCAGCTCAAATGCAGCCAGAGCTGCCGGGACGTACTACTGTGTAAGTCTTGAGAGACTCCACCAGGAAAGTAGGTAGGCCCTGATGGGATCTCCATTGTATTTATATTATATTGATACTGTATTTAAACTCAATTTCAACTGCCGCCAGAGCTGCCAGGACGTGCTACACTGCATTCAGCTACTGCTAGAGTTGTAAGTCTTGGGAGACTCCAACAGGAAAGTAGCTAGGCCCTGATCGCATCTCCATTGTATTTATATTGTATTGATACTGTATTTAAACTCCAGTTTAATTGCCGGCACACTGCCGCAACGTGCTACACTGCATTCAGCTGCTGCTAGAGTTGTAAATCTTGGGAGACTACACCAGGAAAGGACCTAGGCCCTGATTGGATCTCCATTCTATTTTTTCTATTGATACTGTATTTAAACTCCATTTTAAGTGCCGGCACAGCTGCCAGAAAGTGCTATGCTGCATTCAGCTACTGCTAGAGTTGTAAGTCTTGGGAGACTCCACGAAGGAATGTAGCTACGCCCTGACTGGATCTCCATTGTATTTACATTGCATTGATGCAGTATTTAAACTCCAATTCAACTGCCCTCAGAGCTTCCGGGACGTGCTACACTGCATTCAGCTACTGCTAGAGTTTTAACTCTTGGGAGTTTCCAGTCAGAAAGTAGCTAGGCCCTGATTAGATCTCCATTGTATTTACATTGTATTGATACTGTATTTAAACTGTAGCTCAAATGCAGCCAGAGCTGCCGGGACGTGCTACAGTGTAAGTCTTGAGAGACTCCACCTGGAAAGTAGGTAGGCCCTGATGGGATCTCCATTCTATTTATATTGTATTGATACTGTATTTAAACTCCATCTCAACTGCCCTCAGAGCTTCCTGGACGTGCTACACTGCATTCAGCTGATGCAAGAATTGTAAGTCTTGGGAGACTCCACCAGGAAAGTAGCTAGGCCCTGATTGGATCTCCATTGTATTTATATTGTATTGATAATGTATTTAAACTCCACTTCAACTGCCGCCACAGCTGCCGGGATGTCCTACACTGCATTCAGCTGCTGCTAGAGTTGTAAATCTTGGGAGACACCACCAGGAAAGCAGCTAGGCCCTGAATGGATCTCCATTGTATTTATATTGTATTGATACTTTCTTTAAACTCCATTTCAACTGCCCTCAGAGCTTATGGGACGTACTACACTGCATACAGCTGCTGCAATAATTGTAAGTCTTGGGAGACTCCAGCAAGAAAGTAGCTAGGCCCTGATTGGATCACCATTGTATTTATATTGTATTGATACTGTATTTAAACTCCATTTCAAATGCCGCCACAGCTGCCAGGACGTGCTACACTGCACTCAGGTACTGCTAGAGTTGTAAGTCTTGGGAGACTCCACCAGGAAAGTAGCTAGGCCCTGACTCGATCTCCATTGTATTTATATTGTATTTATACTGTATTTAAACTCCATTTCAATTGCCGGTACAGCTGCCGTGATGTGGAACACTGCATTCAGCTGCTGCTAGAGCTGTAAATCTTGGGAGACTGCACTAGGAAAGTAGCTAGGCCCTGATTGGATCTCCATTGTATTTATATTGTATTGATACGGTATTTAAACACCAGTTTAATTGCCGGCACACTGCCGCAACTTGCTACACTGCATTCAGCTGCTGCTAGAGTTGTAAATCTTGGGAGACTACACCAGGAAAGGAGCTAGGCCCTGATTGGATCTCCATTCTATTTTTTCTATTGATACTGTATTTAAACTCCATTTTAAGTGCCAGCACAGCTGCCGGAAAGTGCTACGCTGCATTCAACTGCTGCAAGAATTGTAAGTCTTGGGAGACTCCACCAGGAAAGTAGCTAGGCCCTAATTGGATCTCCATTGTATTTACATTGTATTGATACTGTATTTAAACTCCAGTTCACATGCTGCTAGAGCTGCCGGGCCGTGCTACAGTGTAAGTCTTGGGAGATTCCAGCAGGAAAGTAGCTAGGCACTGATTGGATCTCCATTGTATTTATATTGTATTGATACGGTATTTAAACTCCATCTCAACTGCTGCAAGAGCTACGGGGATGTGCTACACTGCATTCAGCTGCTGCTAGAGTTTTAACTCTTGGGAGTTTCCAGTCGGAAAGTAGCTAGCCCCTGATTGGATCTCCATTGTATTTACATTGTATTGATACTGTATTTAAACTGCAGCTCAAATGCAGCCAGAGATGCCGGGACGTACTACTGTGTAAGTCTTGAGAGACTCCACCAGGAAAGTAGGTAGGCCCTGATGGGATCTCCATTGTATTTATATTATATTGATACAGTATTTGAACTCCATTTCAATTGACGCCACAGCTGCCGGGATGTGCTACACTGCATTCATCTGCTGCTAGAGTTGTAAGTCTTGGGAGACTCCAACAGGAAAGTAGCTAGGCCCTGATCGCATCTCCATTGTATTTATATTGTATTGATACTGAATTTAAACTCCATTTCAACTGCCGCCAGATCTGCGGGGATGTGCTAAACTGCATTCAGCTGCTGCTAGAGTTGTAAATCTTTGGAGACACCACCAGGAAAGCAGCTAGGCCCTGAATGGATCTCCATTGTATTTATATTGTATTGATACTTTCTTTAAACTCCATTTCAACTGCCCTCAGAGCTTACGGGACGTACTACACTGCATTCAGCTGCTGCAAGAATTGTAAGTCTTGGAAGACTCGAAAAGGAAAGTAGCTAGGCCCTGATTGGATCACCATTGTATTTATAGTGTATTGATACTGTATTTAAACTCCATTTCAATTGCCAGCACAACTGCCGGAACGCGCTGCACTGCATTCAGCTGCTGCTAGAGTTGTACGTCTTTGGAGACTCCACCAGGAAAGTAGCTAGGTCCTGATTGGATGTCCATTGTATTTATATTGACACTGTATTTAAACTCCAGTTCAACTGTCGCCAGAGCTGCCAAGACGTGCTACACTGCATTCAGCTACTGCTAGAGTTGTAAGTCTTAGAAGACTGCACCAGGAAAGGAGCTAGGCCCTGATTGGATGTCCATTGTATTTATATTGATACTGTATTTAAACTCTATTTCAATTGCCGCCACAGCTGCCAGGATGTGCTACACTGCATTCAGCTACTGCTAGAGTTGTAAGTCTTGGGAGACTCCACCAGGAAAGTAGCTAGGCCCTGACTCGATCTCCATTGTATTTATATTGTATTTATACTGTATTTAAACCCCATCTCAACTGCCGCCACAGTTGCCGGGATGTCCTACACTGCATTCAGCTGATGCAAGAATTGTAAGTCTTGGGAGACTGCAGCAGGAAAGTAGCTAGGCCGTGATTGGATCTCCATTGTATTTACATTGTATTGATACTGTATTTAAACTACAGTTCAACTTCCACCTGAGCTGCCGGGACGTTCTACATTGCATTCACATACTTCTAGAGTTGTAAGTCTTGGGAGACTCCACCAGGAAAGTAGCTAGGCCCTGATTGGATCTCCATTGTATTTATATTGTATTGATACTGTATTTAAACTCCAGTTCAACTGCCGCCAGAGCTGCCAGGACATGCTGAACTGCATTCAGCTGCTACTTGAGTTGTAAGTCTTGGGAGACTCCACCAGGAAAGTAGC
This sequence comes from Crotalus adamanteus, assembly GCA_039797435.1. Lineage (NCBI taxonomy): Eukaryota > Metazoa > Chordata > Lepidosauria > Squamata > Viperidae > Crotalus > Crotalus adamanteus. The sequence continues at coordinate 54,910,864 of CM077935.1, read as the reverse complement.
TAGGCCCTAACTGGATCTCCATTGTATTTACATTGTATTGATACTGTATTTAAACTCCAGTTCAACTGCCGCCAGAGCTGCCGCGACATGCTGCACTGCATTCAGCTGCTGGTTGAGTTGTAAGTCTTGGGAGACTCCAGTAGGAAAGTAGCTAGGCCCTGATTTGATCTCCATTGTATTTATATTGTATTGATACTGTATTTAAACTCCAGTTCAACTGCCGCCAGAGCTGTCGGGACATGCTGCACTGCATTCAGCTGCTGCTAGGGTTGTAAGTCTTGAGAGACTCCATCAGGAAAGAAGCTAGGCCCTGACTGGATCTCCATTGTACTTATATTGTATTGATACTGTATTTAAACTCTAGTTCAACTGCTGCCAGAGCTGCCGGGAGGTGCTACACTGCATTCAGCTAATGCAAGAATTGTAACTCTTGGGAGACTCCACCAGGAAAGTAGCTAGGCACTGATTGGAGCTCCATTGTATTTATATTGTAATGATACTGTATTTAAACTCCAGTTCAACTGCCGCCAGAGCTGCCGGAATGTGCAAAACTGCATTCAGCTGATGCAAGAATTGTAAGTCTTGGGAGACTCCAGCAGGAAAGTAGCTAGGCCCTGATTGGATCTCCATTGTATTTATATTGTATTGATACTCTATTTAAACTCTATTTCAATTGCCTGGACAGTTGCCGGAACGTGCTACACAGGATTCAGCTGCTCCTAGAGTTGTAAACGTTGGGAGACTCCACCAGGATAGAAACTAGGCCCTGATTGGATCTCCATTGTATTTACATTGTATTGATACTGTATTTAAACTACAGGTCAACTTCCACCTAAGCTGCCGGGATGTGCGACATTGCATTCACTTACTGCTAGAGTTGTAATTCTTGAGAGACTCCAGCAGGAAAGTAGCTAGGCCCTGATTGGATCTCCATTGTATTTATATTGTATTGATACTGTATTTAAACTCCAGTTCAACTGCCGCTAGAGCTGCCGGGACGTGCTGCACTTCATTCAGCTGCTTGTAGAGTTGTAAGTCTTGGGAGACTCCACCAGGAAAGCAGCTAGGCCCTTATTGGATCTCAATTGTATTTACATTGTATTGATAGTGTATTTAAACTGTATTTAAGCTACATGTCAACTTCCACCTGAGCTGCCGGGATGTGCTACATTGCATTCAGTTACTGCTGGAGTTGTAAGTCTTGAGAGAGTCCACCAGGAAAGTAGCTACGCCCTGATTGGATCTCCATTGTATTTATATTGTATTGATACTGTATTTAAACTCCAGTTCAACTGCCGCCAGAGCTGCCGGGACGTGCTACACTGCATTCAGCTGATGCAAGAATTTTAAGTCTTGGGAGACTCCAGCAGGAAAGAAGCTAGGCCCTGATTGGATCTCCATTGTATTTATATTGTATTGATATTGTATTTAAACTCCAGTTCAACTGCCGCCAGAGCTGCCGGGACGTGCTACACTGCATTCAGCTGATGCAAGAATTGTAAGTCTTGGACGACTCGAGCAGGAAAGCAGCTAGGCCCTGATTGGATCTCAATTGTATTTACATTGTATTGATAGTGTATTTAAACTCCAGTTCAACAGCCGCCAGCGCTGCCGGGACGTGCTGCACTTCATTTAGCTGCTTGTAGAGTTGTAAGTCTTGGGAGACTCCATCAGGAAAGCAGCGAGGCCCTGATTGGATCTCCATGGTATTTATATTGTATTGATACTGTATTTAATCTCCAGTTCAACTGCCGCCAGAGCTTCCGGGACGTGCTACATTGCATTCAGTTACTGCTAGAGTTGTAAGTCTTGAGAGACTCCACCAGGAAAGTAGCTAGTCACTGATTGGATCTCCATTGTATTTACATTGTATTGATGCTGTATTTAAACTACAGGTCAACTTCCACCTGAGCTGCCGGGACGTGCTACATTGCATTCAGTTACTGCTAGAGTTGTAAGTCTTCTGAGACTCCACCAGGAAAGTAGCTAGGCCCTGATTGGATCTCTATTGTATTTACATTGTATTGATACTGTATTTAAGCTACATGTCAACTTCCACCTAAGCTGCCGGGATGTGCTACCTTGCATTCAGTTACTGCTAGAGTTATAAGTCTTGAGAGAGTCCACCAGGAAAGTAGCTAGGCCCTGATTGGATCTCCATTGTATTTATGTTGTTTTGATACTGTATTTAAACTCAAGTTCAAATGCCCTCAGAGCTTCCGGGATGTGCTGCACTGCATTCAGGTGCTGCTAGAGTTGTAAGTCTTGGGAGACTCCACCAGGAAAGTAGCTAGGCCCTGATTGGATCTCCATTGTATTTACATTGTATTGATACTGTATTTAAACTACAGTTCAACTTCCACCTGAGGTGCCGGGACGTTCTACATTGCATTCACATACTGCTAGAGTTGTAAGTCTTGGGAGACTCCACCAGGAAAGTAGCTAAGCCCTGATTGGATCTCCATTGTATTTACATTGTATTGATACTGTATTTAAACTCAAGTTCAAATGCCCTCAGAGGTTCCGGGACATGCTAGACTGTATTCAGGTGCTGCTAGAGTTGTAAGTCTTGAGAGAATACACCAGGAAAGTAGCTAGGCCCTGATTGGATCTCCATTGTATATATATTGTATTGATACTGTATTTAAAGTCCAGTTCAACTGCCGCCAGAACTGCCGGGACATGCTGCACTGCATTCAGCTGCTACTTGAGTTGTAAGTCTTGGGAGACTCCACCAGGAAAGTAGCTAGGCCCTAATTGGATCTCCATTGTATTTACTTTGTATTGATACTGTATTTAAACTACAGTTCAACTTCCACCTGAGCTGTCGGGACGTGCAACATTACATTCAGTTACTGCTAGAGTTGTAAGTCTTGAGAGAATACACCAGGAAAGTAGCTAGGCCCTGATTGGATCTCCATTGTATTTATATTGTATTGATACTGTATTTAAACTCCAGTTCAACTGCCGCCAGAGCTGCCGGGACGTGCTACACTGCATTCAGCTGATGCAAGAATTGTAAGTCTTGGGAGAATCCAGCAGGAAAGTAGCTAGGCCCTGATTGGATCTCCATTGTATTTATATTGTATTGATACTGTATATAAACTCAATTTCAATTGCCGGCACAGTTGCCGGAACGTGCTACACTGGATTCAGCTGCTCCTAGATTTGTAAACATTGGGAGACTCCACCAGGAAAGTATCGAGGCCGTGATTGGATCTCCATGGTATTTATATTGTATTGATACTGTATTTAATCTCCAGTTCAACTGCCGCCAGAGCTTCCGGAAAGTGCTACTTTGCATTCAGTTACTGCTAGAGTTGTAACTCTTGAGAGACTCCACCAGGAAAGTAGCTAGGCCCTGATTGGATCTCCACAGTATTTACATTGTATTGACACTGTATTTAAACTACAGGTCAACTTCCACCTGAGCTGCCGGGACATGCTGCATTGCATTCAGGTGATGCTAGAGTTGTAAGTCTTGGGAGACTCCACCAGGAATGTAGCTAGGCCCTGATTGGATCTCCATTGTATTTACATTGTATTGATACTGTATTTAAACTACAGTTCAACTTCCACCTGAGCTGCCGGGACGTGCTACTTTTCATTCAGTTACTGCTAGAGTTGTAAGTCTTGAGAGAGTCCACCAGGAAAGTAGCTAGGCCCTGATTGGATCTTCATTGTATTTACATTGTATTGATACTGTATTTAAGCTACATGTCAACTTCCACCTGAGCTGCCGGGATGTGCTACATTGCATTCAGTTACTGCTAGAGTTGTAAGTCTTGAGAGAGTCCACCAGGAAAGTAGCTAGGCCCTGATTGGATCTCCATTGTATTTATATTGTATTGATACTGTATTTAAACTCAAGTTCAAATGCCCTCAGAGCTTCCGGGACATGCTACACTGTATTCAGCTGATGCAAGAATTGTAAGTCTTGGGAGACTGCAGCAGGAAAGTAGCTAGGCCCTGATTAGATCTCCATTGTATTTATATTGTATTGATACTGTATTTAAACTCCATTTCAATTGCCGGCATTGCTGCCAGGATGTGCAACACTGCATTCAGCTGCTGCTAGAGTTGTAAGTCTTGGGAGACTCCAGCAGGAAAGTAGCTAGGCCCTGATTGGATCTCCATTGTATTTACATTGTATTGATACTGTATTTAAACTACAGTTCAACTTCCACCTGAGCTGCCGGGACGTTCTACATTGCATTCACATACTGCTAGAGTTGTAAGTCTTGGGAGACTCCACCAGGAAAGTAGCTAGGCCCTGATTGGATCTCCATTGTATTTATATTGTATTGATACTGTATTTAAACTCCAGTTCAACTGCCGCCAGAGCTGCCGGGACATGCTGAACTGCATTCAGCTGCTACTTGAGTTGTAAGTCTTGGGAGACTCCACCAGGAAAGTAGCTAGGCCCTAATTGGATCTCCATTGTATTTACATTGTATTGATACTGTATTTAAACTCCAGTTCAAGTGCCGCCAGAGCTGCCAGGACGTGCTACACTACATTCAGCTGATGCAAGAATTGTAAGTCTTGGGAGACTCCAGCAGGAAAGTAGCTAGGCCCTGATTTGATCTCCATTGTATTTATATTGTATTGATACTGTATTTAAACTCCAGTTCAACTGCCGCCAGAGCTGCCGGGATGTGCTGCACTTCATTCAGCTGCTGCTAGAGTTGTAAGTCTTGGGAGACTCCACCAGGAAAGTAGCTAGGCCCTGATTGGATCTCCATTGTATTTATATTGTATTGATACTGTATTTAAACTCCAGTTCAACTGCCGCCAGAGCTGTCGGGACATGCTGCACTGCATTCAGCTGCTGCTAGGGTTGTAAGTCTTGAGAGACTCCATCAGGAAAGTAGCTAGGCCCTGATTGGATCTCCATTGTATTTATATTGTATTGATACTGTATTTAAACTCTAATTCAACTGCTGCCAGAGCTGCCGGGACGTGCTACACTGCATTCAGCTAATGCAAGAATTGTAACTCTTGGGAGACTCCACCAGGAAAGTAGCTAGGCACTGATTGGAGCTCCATTGTATTTATATTGTAATGATACTGTATTTAAACTCCAGTTCAACTGCCGCCAGAGCTGCAGGGATGTGCAAAACTGCATTCAGCTGATGCAAGAATTGTAAGTCTTGGGAGACTCCAGGAGGAAAGTAGCTAGGCCCTGATTGGATCTCCATTGTATTTATATTGTATTGATACTCTATTTAAACTCCATTTCAATTGCCGGGACAGTTGCCGGAACGTGCTACACAGGATTCAGCTGCTCCTAGAGTTGTAAACGTTGGGAGACTCCACCAGGATAGAAACTAGGCCCTGATTGGATCTCCATTGTATTTACATTGTATTGATACTGTATTTAAACTACAGGTCAACTTCCACCTAAGCTGCCGGGATGTGCGACATTGCATTCACTTACTGCTAGAGTTGTAAGTCTTGAGAGACTCCAGCCGGAAAGTAGCTAGGCCCTGATTGGATCTCCATTGTATTTATATTGTATTGATACTGTATTTAAACTCCAGTTCAACTGCCGCTAGAGCTGCCGGGACGTGCTACACTTCATTCAGCTGCTTGTAGAGTTGTAAGTCTTGGGAGACTCCACCAGGAAAGCAGCTAGGCCCTGATTGGATCTCAATTGTATTTACATTGTATTGATAGTATATTTAAACTCCAGTTCAAGTGCCGCCAGCGCTGCCGGGACGTACTACACTGCATTCAGCTGATGCAAGTATTGTAAGTCTTGAGAGACTCCAGCAGGAAAGAAGCTAGGCCCTGATTGGATCTCCATTGTATTTATATTGTATTGATACTGTATTTAAACTCCAGTTCAACTGCTGCCAGCGCTGCCGGGACGTGCTACACTGCATTCAGCTGATGCAAGAATTGTAAGTCTTGAGAGACTCCACCAGGAAAGTAGCTAGGCCCTGATTGGATCTCCACTGTATTTACATTGTATTGATACTGTATTTAAACTACAGGTCAACTTCCACCTGAGCTGCCGGGACGTGCTGCAGTGCATTCAGGTGATGCTAGAGTTGTAAGTCTTGGGAGACTCCACCAGGAAAGTAGCTAGGCCCTGATTGGATCTCCATTGTATTTACATTGTATTGATACTGTATTTAAATTCCAGTTCATCTGCCGCCAGAGCTGCCGGGACGTGCTACACTGCATTCAGCTGATGCAAGTATTGTAAGTCTTGAGAGACTCCAGCAGGAAAGAAGCTAGGCCCTGATTGGATCTCCATTGTATTTATATTGTATTGATACTGTATTTAAACTCCAGTTCAACTGCTGCCAGCGCTGCCGGGACGTGCTACACTGCATTCAGCTGATGCAAGAATTGTAAGTCTTGAGAGACTCCACCAGGAAAGTAGCTAGGCCCTGATTGGATCTCCACTGTATTTACATTGTATTGATACTGTATTTAAACTACAGGTCAACTTCCACCTGAGCTGCCGGGACGTGCTGCAGTGCATTCAGGTGATGCTAGAGTTGTAAGTCTTGGGAGACTCCACCAGGAAAGTAGCTAGGCCCTGATTGGATCTCCATTGTATTTACATTGTATTGATACTGTATTTAAATTCCAGTTCAACTGCCGTCAGGGCTGCCGGGACATTCTGCACTTCATTTTGCTGCTTGTAGAGTGGTAAGTGTTGGGAGAATCCACCAGGAAAGCAGCTAGGCCCTGATTGGATCTCCATTGTATTTACATTGTATTGATACTGTATTTAAACTACATGTCAACTTCCACCTGAGCTGCCGGGATGTGCTACATTGCATTCACTTACTGCTAGAGTTTAAAGTCTTGAGAGAGTCCACCAGGAAAGTAGCTAGGCCCTGATTGGATCTCCATTGTATTTACATTGTATTGATACTGTATTTAAACTACAGGTCAACTTCCACCTAAGCTGCCGGGATGTGCGACATTGCATTCACTTACTGCTAGAGTTGTAAGTCTTGAGAGACTCCAGCCGGAAAGTAGCTAGGCCCTGATTGGATCTCCATTGTATTTATATTGTATTGATACTGTATTTAAACTCCAGTTCAACTGCCGCTAGAGCTGCCGGGACGTGCTACACTTCATTCAGCTGCTTGTAGAGTTGTAAGTCTTGGGAGACTCCACCAGGAAAGCAGCTAGGCCCTGATTGGATCTCAATTGTATTTACATTGTATTGATAGTATATTTAAACTCCAGTTCAAGTGCCGCCAGCGCTGCCGGGACGTACTACACTGCATTCAGCTGATGCAAGTATTGTAAGTCTTGAGAGACTCCAGCAGGAAAGAAGCTAGGCCCTGATTGGATCTCCATTGTATTTATATTGTATTGATACTGTATTTAAACTCCAGTTCAACTGCTGCCAGCGCTGCCGGGACGTGCTACACTGCATTCAGCTGATGCAAGAATTGTAAGTCTTGAGAGACTCCACCAGGAAAGTAGCTAGGCCCTGATTGGATCTCCACTGTATTTACATTGTATTGATACTGTATTTAAACTACAGGTCAACTTCCACCTGAGCTGCCGGGACGTGCTGCAGTGCATTCAGGTGATGCTAGAGTTGTAAGTCTTGGGAGACTCCACCAGGAAAGTAGCTAGGCCCTGATTGGATCTCCATTGTATTTACATTGTATTGATACTGTATTTAAATTCCAGTTCATCTGCCGCCAGAGCTGCCGGGACGTGCTACACTGCATTCAGCTGATGCAAGTATTGTAAGTCTTGAGAGACTCCAGCAGGAAAGAAGCTAGGCCCTGATTGGATCTCCATTGTATTTATATTGTATTGATACTGTATTTAAACTCCAGTTCAACTGCTGCCAGCGCTGCCGGGACGTGCTACACTGCATTCAGCTGATGCAAGAATTGTAAGTCTTGAGAGACTCCACCAGGAAAGTAGCTAGGCCCTGATTGGATCTCCACTGTATTTACATTGTATTGATACTGTATTTAAACTACAGGTCAACTTCCACCTGAGCTGCCGGGACGTGCTGCAGTGCATTCAGGTGATGCTAGAGTTGTAAGTCTTGGGAGACTCCACCAGGAAAGTAGCTAGGCCCTGATTGGATCTCCATTGTATTTACATTGTATTGATACTGTATTTAAATTCCAGTTCAACTGCCGTCAGGGCTGCCGGGACATTCTGCACTTCATTTTGCTGCTTGTAGAGTGGTAAGTGTTGGGAGAATCCACCAGGAAAGCAGCTAGGCCCTGATTGGATCTCCATTGTATTTACATTGTATTGATACTGTATTTAAACTACATGTCAACTTCCACCTGAGCTGCCGGGATGTGCTACATTGCATTCACTTACTGCTAGAGTTTAAAGTCTTGAGAGAGTCCACCAGGAAAGTAGCTAGGCCCTGATTGGATCTCCATTGTATTTACATTGTATTGATACTGTATTTAAACTACAGGTCAACTTCCACCTAAGCTGCCGGGATGTGCGACATTGCATTCACTTACTGCTAGAGTTGTAAGTCTTGAGAGACTCCAGCCTGAAAGTAGCTAGGCCCTGATTGGATCTCCATTGTATTTATATTGTATTGATACTGTATTTAAACTCCAGTTCAACTGCCGCTAGCGCTGCCGGGACGTGCTGCACTTCATTCAGCTGCTTGTAGAGTTGGAAGTCTTGGGAGACTCCACCAGGAAAGCAGCTAGGCCCTGATTGGATCTCAATTGTATTTACATTGTATTGATAGTGTATTTAAACTCCAGTTCAAGTGCCGCCAGCGCTGCCGGGACGTGCTACACTGCATTCAGCTGATGCAAGTATTGTAAGTCTTGGGAGACTCCAGCAGGAAAGAAGCTAGGCCCTGATTGGATCTCCATTGTATTTATATTGTATTGATACTGTATTTAAACTCCAGTTCAACTGCTGCCAGCGCTGCCGGGACGTGCTACACTGCATTCAGCTGATGCAAGTATTGTAAGTCTTGGGAGACTCGAGCAGGAAAGAAGCTAGGCCCTGATTGGATCTCCATTGTATTTATATTGTATTTATAGTGTATTTAAACTCCAGTTCATCTGCCGCCAGAGCTGCCGGGACGTGCTACACTGCATTCAGCTGATGCAAGAATTGTAAGTCTTGAGAGACTCCACCAGGAAAGTAGCTAGGCCCTGATTGGATCTCCACTGTATTTACATTGTATTGATACTGTATTTAAACTACAGGTCAACTTCCACCTGAGCTGCCGGGACGTGCTGCAGTGCATTCAGGTGATGCTAGAGTTGTATGTCTTGGGAGACTCCACCAGGAAAGTAGCTAGGCCCTGATTGGATCTCCATTGTATTTACATTGTATTGATACTGTATTTAAATTCCAGTTCAACTGCCGCCAGGGCTACCGGGACATTCTGCACTTCATTTTGCTGCTTGTAGAGTTGTAAGTGTTGGGAGAATCCACCAGGAAAGCAGCTAGGCCCTGATTGGATCTCCATTGTATTTACATTGTATTGATACTGTATTTAAACTACATGTCAACTTCCACCTGAGCTGCCGGGATGTGCTACATTGCATTCACTTACTGCTAGAGTTGTAAGTCTTGAGAGAGTCCACCAGGAAAGTAGCTAGGCCCTGATTGGATCTCCATTGTATTTATATTGTATTGATACTGTATTTAAACTCCAGTTCAACTGCCGCCAGCGCTGCCGGGACGTGCTACACTGCATTCAGCTGATGCAAGTATTGTAAGTCTTGGGAGACTCCAGCAGGAAAGAAGCTAGGCCCTGATTGGATCTCCATTGTATTTATATTGTATTGATATTGTATTTATACTCCAGTTCAACTGCCGCCAGAGCTGCCGGGACATGCTACACTGCATTCAGCTGATGCAAGAATTGTAAGTCTTGGACGACTCAAGCAGGAAAGCAGCTAGGCCCTGATTGGATCTCCATTGTATATATATTGTCTTGATACTGTATTTAAAGTCCAGTTCAACTGCCGCCAGAGCTGCCGGGACATGCTGCACTGCATTCAGCTGCTACTTGAGTTGTAAGTCTTGGGAGACTCCACCAGGAAAGTAGCTAGGCCCTAATTGGATCTCCATTGTATTTACTTTGTATTGATACTGTATTTAAACTACAGTTCAACTTCCACCTGAGCTGTCGGGACGTGCTACATTGCATTCAGTTACTGCTAGAGTTGTAAGTCTTGAGAGAATACACCAGGAAAGTAGCTAGGCCCTGATTGGATCTCCATTGTATTTATATTGTATTGATACTGTATTTAAACTCCAGTTCAACTGCCGCCAGAGCTTCCGGGACGTGCTAAACTGCATTCAGCTGATGCAAGAATTGTAAGTCTTGGGAGACTTCAGCAGGAAAGTAGCTAGGCCCTGATTCGATCTCCATTGTATTTATATTGTATTGATACTGTATTTAAACTCCAGTTCAACTGCCGCCAGAGCTGCCGGGACGTGCTGCACTTCATTCAGCTGCTGCTAGAGTTGTACGTCTTGGGAGACTCCACCAGGATAGTACCTAGGCCCTGATTGGATCTCCATTGTGTTTACATTGTATTGATACTGTATTTAAACTATAGTTCAACTTCCACCTGAGCTGTCGGGACGTGCTACATTGCATTCAGTTACTGCTAGAGTTGTAAGTCTTGAGAGACTCCACAAGCAAAGTAGCTAGGCCTTGATTGTATCTCCATTGTATTTACATTGTATTGATACTGTACTTAAACTACAGGTCAGCTTCCACCTGAGCTGCCGGGACGTGCTACATTTCATTCACTTACTGCTAGAGTTGTAAGTCTTGAGAGACTCCAGCAGGAAAGTAGCTAGGCCCTGATTGGTTCTCCATTGTATTTATATTGTATTGATACTGTATTTAAACTCCAGTTCAACTGCCGCCAGAGCTGCCGGGACGTGCTACACTGCATTCAGCTGATGCAAGAATTGTAAGTCTTGGGAGACTCCACCAGGATAGAAACTAGGCCCTGATTGGATCTCTATTGTATTTACATTGTATTGATACTGTATTTTTTAACTACAGGTCAACTTCCACCTGAGCTGCCGGGACGTGCTACATTGCATTCAGTTACTGCTAGAGTTGTAAGTCTTGAGAGACTCCACCAGGAAAGTAGCTAGGCCCTGATTGCATCTCCATTGTATTAATATTGAATTGATACTGTATTTAAACTCCAGTTCCACTGCCCCCAGAGCTGCCGGGACGTGCTACACTCTAAATGTTGTGAGACTCGACAAGGAAAGTAGTTTGGCCCTGATTGGATCTCCATTGTATTAATATTGAATTGATACTGTATTTAAACTCCAGTTCAACTGCCGCCAGAGCTGCCGGGACGTGCTGCACTTCATTCAGCTGCTTGTAGAGTTGTAAGTCTTGGGAGACTCCACCAGGAAAGCAGCTAGGCCCTGATTGGATCTCCACTGTATTTACATTGAATTGATACTGTATTTAAACTACAGGTCATCTTCCACCTGAGCTGCCGGGACGTGCTGCAGTGCATTCAGGTGATGCTAGAGTTGTAAGTCTTGGGAGACTCCACCAGGAAAGTAACTAGGCCCTGATTGGATCTCCATTGTATATATATTGTATTGATACTGTATTTAAACTACAGTTCAACTTCCACCTGAGCTGCCGGGACATGCTACATTGCGTTCAGTTACTGCTAGAGTTGTAAGTCTTGGGAGACTCCACCAGGAAAGTAGCTAGGCCGTGATTGGATCTCCATTGTATTTACATTGTATTGATACTGTATTTAAACTACAGTTCAACTTCCACCCGAGCTGCCGGGACGTGCTACTTTTCATTCAGTTACTGCTAGAGTTGTAAGTCTTGAGAGAGTCCACCAGGAAAGTAGCTAGGCCCTGATTGGATCTCCATTGTATTTATGTTGTATTGATACTGTATTTAAACTCAAGTTCAAATGCCCTCAGAGCTTCCGGGACATGCTACACTCTAACTCTTTTGAGACTCCACGAGGAAAGTAGCTAGGCCCTGATTGGATCTCCATTGTATTTATATTGTATTGATACTGTATTTAAACTACAGTTGAACTTCCACCTGAGCTGCCGGGACGTGCTACATTGCATTCAGTTACTGCTAGAGTTGTAAGTCTTGAGAGACTCCACCAGGAAAGTAGCTAGGCACTGATTGGATCTTCATTGTATTTACATTGTATTGATACTGTATTTAAACTACAGGTCAACTTCCACCTGAGCTGCCGGGACGTGCTACATTGCATTCAGTTACTGCTAGAGTTGTAAGTCTTCGTAGACTCCACCAGGAAAGTAGCTAGGCCCTGATTGGATCTCCATTGTATTTATGTTGTTTTGATACTGTATTTAAACTCAAGTTCAAATGCCCTCAGAGCTTCCGGGACGTGCTGCACTGCATTCAGGTGCTGCTAGAGTTGTAAGTCTTGGGAGACTCCACCAGGAAAGTAGCTAGGCCCTGATTGGATCTCCATTGTATTTACATTGTATTGATACTGTATTTAAACTACAGTTCAACTTCCACCTGAGCTGCCGGGACGTGCTACATTGCATTCAGTTACTGCTAGAGTTGTAAGTCTTGAGAGACTCCACCAGGAAAGTAGCTAGGCCCTGATTGGATCTCCTTTGTATTTACATTGTATTGATACTGTATTTGAGCTACATGTCAACTTCCACCTGAGCTGCCGGGATGTGCTACATTGCATTCATCTACTGCTAGAGTTGTAAGTCTTGGGAGACTCCACCAGGAAAGCAGCTAGGCCCTGATTGGATCTCCATTGTATTTATATTGTATTGATCCTGTATTTAAACTACAGTTCAACTTCCACCTGAGCTGCCGGGACGTTCTACATTGCATTCACATACTGCTAGAGTTGTATGTCTTGGGAGACTCCACCAGGAAAGTAGCTAGGCCCTGATTGGATCTCCATTGTATTGATACTGTATTTAAACTGCAGTTCAACTTCCGCCAGAGATGCCGGGAAGTGCTACACTTTAAGTCTTGTGAGACTCCACAAGGAAAGTAGCTATGCCCTGATTGGATCTTCATTGTATTTATATTGTATTGATACTCTATTTAAACTCTAGTTCAACTGCCGCCAGAGCTGCCGGGACGTGCTACACTGCATTCAGCTGATGCGAAAATTGTAAGTCTTGGGAGAATCCAGCAGGAAAGTAGCTAGGCCCTGATTGGATCTCCATTATATTTATATTGTATTGATACTGTATATAAATTCAATTTCAATTGCCGGCACAGTTGCCGGAACGTGCTACACTGGATTCAGCTGCTCCTAGATTTGTAAACATTGGGAGACTCCACCAGGAAAGTATCGAGGCCCTGATTGGATCCCCATGGTATTTATATTGTATTGATACTGTATTTAATCTCCAGTTCAACTGCCGCCAGAGCTTCCGGGACGTGCTACTTTGCATTCAGTTACTGCTAGAGTTGTAAGTCTTGAGAGACTCCACCAGGAAAGTAGCTAGGCCCTGATTGGATCTCCACAGTATTTACATTGTATTGATACTGTATTTAAACTACAGGTCAACTTCCACCTGAGCTGCCGGGACATGCTGCAGTGCATTCAGGTGATGCTAGAGTTGTAAGTCTTGGGAGACTCCACCAGGAATGTAGCTAGGCCCTGATTGGATCTCCATTGTATTTACATTGTATTGATACTGTATTTAAACTACAGTTCAACTTCCACCTGAGCTGCCGGGACGTGCTACTTTTCATTCAGTTACTGCTAGAGTTGTAAGTCTTGAGAGAGTCCACCAGGAAAGTAGCTACGCCCTGATTGGATCTCCATTGTATTTATATTGTACTGATACTGTATTTAAACTCAAGTTCAAATGCTCTCAGAGCTTCCGGGACATGCTACACTGTATTCAGCTGATGCAAGAATTGTAAGTCTTGGGAGACTGCAGCAGGAAAGTAGCTAGGCCGTGATTGGATCTCCACTGTATTTACATTGTATTGATACTGTATTTAAACTACAGGTCAACTTCCACCTGAGCTGCCGGGATGTGCTACATTGCATTCACTTACTGCTAGAGTTGTAAGTCTTGGGAGACTCCACCAGGAAAGTAGCTAGGCCCTGATTGGATCTCCATTGTATTTACATTGTATTGATACTGTATTTAAATTCCAGTTCAACTGCCGCCAGGGCTACCGGGACATTCTGCACTTCATTTTGCTGCTTGTAGAGTTGTAAGTGTTGGGAGAATCCACCAGGAAAGCAGCTAGGCCCTGATTGGATCTCCATTGTATTTACATTGTATTGATACTGTATTTAAACTACATGTCAACTTCCACCTGAGCTGCCGGGATGTGCTACATTGCATTCACTTACTGCTAGAGTTGTAAGTCTTGAGAGAGTCCACCAGGAAAGTAGCTAGGCCCTGATTGGATCTCCATTGTATTTATATTGTATTGATACTGTATTTAAACTCCAGTTCAACTGCCGCCAGCGCTGCCGGGACGTGCTACACTGCATTCAGCTGATGCAAGTATTGTAAGTCTTGGGAGACTCCAGCAGGAAAGAAGCTAGGCCCTGATTGGATCTCCATTGTATTTATATTGTATTGATATTGTATTTATACTCCAGTTCAACTGCCGCCAGAGCTGCCGGGACATGCTACACTGCATTGAGCTGATGCAAGAATTGTAAGTCTTGGACGACTCAAGCAGGAAAGCAGCTAGGCCCTGATTGGATCTCAATTGTATTTACATTGTATTGATAGTGTATTTAAACTGCAGTTCAACTGCCGCCAGCGCTGCCGGGACGTGCTGCACTTCATTTAGCTGCTTGTAGAGTTGTAAGTCTTGGGAGACTCCACCAGGAAAGTAGCTAGGCCCTGATTGGATCTCCATTGTATTTACATTGTATTGATACTGTATTTAAACTACAGGTCAACTTCCACCTGAGCTGCCGGGACGTGCTACATTGCATTCAGTTACTGCTAGAGTTGTAAGTCTTGAGAGAGTCCACCAGGAAAGTAGCTAGGCCCTGATTGGATCTCCATTGTATTTATGTCGTTTTGATACTGTATTTAAACTCAAGTTCAAATGCCCTCAGAGCTTCCGGGACATGCTACACTGTATTCAGGTGCTGCTAGAGTTGTAAGTCTTGAGAGAATACACGAGGAAAGTAGCTAGGCCCTGATTGGATCTCCATTGTATATATATTGTCTTGATACTGTATTTAAAGTCCAGTTCAACTGCCACCAGAGCTGCCGGGACATGCTGCACTGCATTCAGCTGCTACTTGAGTTGTAAGTCTTGGGAGACTCCACCAGGAAAGTAGCTAGGCCCTAATTGGATCTCCATTGTATTTACTTTGTATTGATACTGTATTTAAACTACAGTTCAACTTCCACCTGAGCTGTCGGGACGTGCTACATTGCATTCAGTTACTGCTAGAGTTGTAAGTCTTGAGAGAATACACCAGGAAAGTAGCTAGGCCCTGATTGGATCTCCATTGTATTTATATTGTATTGATACTGTATTTAAACTCCAGTTCAACTGCCGCCAGAGCTGCCGGGACGTGCTAAACTGCATTCAGCTGCTGCTAGAGTTGTACGTCTTGGGAGACTCCACCAGGATAGTACCTAGGCCCTGATTGGATCTCCATTGTATTTACATTGTATTGATACTGTATTTAAACTATAGTTCAACTTCCACCTGAGCTGCCGGGACGTGCTACATTGCATTCAGTTAATGCTAGAGTTGTAAGTCTTGAGAGACTCCACAAGGAAAGTAGCTAGGCCTTGATTGTATCTCCATTGTATTTACATTGTATTGATACTGTACTTAAACTACAGGTCAGCTTCCACCTGAGCTGCCGGGACGTGCTACATTTCATTCACTTACTGCTAGAGTTGTAAGTCTTGAGAGACTCCAGCAGGAAAGTAGCTAGGCCCTGATTGGTTCTCCATTGTATTTATATTGTATTGATACTGTATTTAAACTCCAGTTCAACTGCCGCCAGAGCTGCCGGGACGTGCTACACTGCATTCAGCTGATGCAAGAATTGTAAGTCTTGGGAGACTCCACCAGGATAGAAACTAGGCCCTGATCGGATCTCTATTGTATTTACATTGTATTGATACTGTATTTTTTAACTACAGGTCAACTTCCACCTGAGCTGCCGGGACGTGCTACATTGCATTCAGTTACTGCTAGAGTTGTAAGTCTTGAGAGACTCCACCAGGAAAGTAGCTAGGCCCTGATTGCATCTCCATTGTATTAATATTGAATTGATACTGTTTTAAACTCCAGTTCAACTGCCCCCAGAGCTGCCGGGACGTGCTACACTCTAAATCTTGTGAGACTCCACAAGGAAAGTAGTTTGGCCCTGATTGGATCTCCATTGTATTAATATTGAATTGATACTGTATTTAAACTCCAGTTCAACTGCCGCCAGAGCTTCCGGGACGTGCTACATTGCATTCAGTTACTACTAGAGTTGTAAGTCTTGAGAGACTCCACCAGGAAAGTAGCTAGGCTCTGATTGGATCTCCATTGTATTTACATTGTATTGATACTGTATTTAAACTACAGGTCAACTTTCACCTGAGCTGCCGGGACGTGCTACATTGCATTCAGTTACTGCTAGAGTTGTAAGTCTTCTGAGACTCCACCAGGAAAGTAGCTAGGCCCTGATTGGATCTCCATTGTATTTACATTGTATTGATACTGTATTTAAGCTACATGTCAACTTCCACCTAAGCTGCCGGGATGTGCTTCTTTGCATTCAGTTACTGCTAGAGTTATAAGTCTTGAGAGAGTCCACCAGGAAAGTAGCTAGGCCCTGATTGGATCTCCATTGTATTTATGTTGTTTTGATACTGTATTTAAACTCAAGTTCAAATGCCCTCAGAGCTTCCGGGACATGCTACACTGTATTCAGGTGCTGCTAGAGTTGTAAGTCTTGAGAGAATACACCAGGAAAGTAGCTAGGCCCTGATTGGATCTCCATTGTATATATATTGTCTTGATACTGTATTTAAAGTCCAGTTCAACTGCCGCCAGAGCTGCCGGGACATGCTGCACTGCATTCAGCTGCTACTTGAGTTGTAAGTCTTGGGAGACTCCACCAGGAAAGTAGCTAGGCCCTAATTGGATCTCCATTGTATTTACTTTGTATTGATACTGTATTTAAACTACAGTTCAACTTCCACCTGAGCTGTCGGGACGTGCTACATTGCATTCAGTTACTGCTAGAGTTGTAAGTCTTGAGAGAATACACCAGGAAAGTAGCTAGGCCCTGATTGGATCTCCATTGTATTTATATTGTATTGCTACTGTATTTAAACTCCAGTTCAACTGCCGCCAGATCTTCCGGGACGTGCTAAACTGCATTCAGCTGATGCAAGAATTGTAAGTCTTGGGAGACTTCAGCAGGAAAGTAGCTAGGCCCTGATTCGATCTCCATTGTATTTATATTGTATTGATACTGTATTTAAACTCCAGTTCAACTGCCGCCAGAGCTGCCGGGACGTGCTAAACTGCATTCAGCTGCTGCTAGAGTTGTACGTCTTGGGAGACTCCACCAGGATAGTACCTAGGCCCTGATTGGATCTCCATTGTATTTACATTGTATTGATACTGTATTTAAACTATAGTTCAACTTCCACCTGAGCTGCCGGGACGTGCTACATTGCATTCAGTTAATGCTAGAGTTGTAAGTCTTGAGAGACTCCACAAGGAAAGTAGCTAGGCCTTGATTGTATCTCCATTGTATTTACATTGTATTGATACTGTACTTAAACTACAGGTCAGCTTCCACCTGAGCTGCCGGGACGTGCTACATTTCATTCACTTACTGCTAGAGTTGTAAGTCTTGAGAGACTCCAGCAGGAAAGTAGCTAGGCCCTGATTGGTTCTCCATTGTATTTATATTGTATTGATACTGTATTTAAACTCCAGTTCAACTGCCGCCAGAGCTGCCGGGACGTGCTACACTGCATTCAGCTGATGCAAGAATTGTAAGTCTTGGGAGACTCCACCAGGATAGAAACTAGGCCCTGATCGGATCTCTATTGTATTTACATTGTATTGATACTGTATTTTTTAACTACAGGTCAACTTCCACCTGAGCTGCCGGGACGTGCTACATTGCATTCAGTTACTGCTAGAGTTGTAAGTCTTGAGAGACTCCACCAGGAAAGTAGCTAGGCCCTGATTGCATCTCCATTGTATTAATATTGAATTGATACTGTTTTAAACTCCAGTTCAACTGCCCCCAGAGCTGCCGGGACGTGCTACACTCTAAATCTTGTGAGACTCCACAAGGAAAGTAGTTTGGCCCTGATTGGATCTCCATTGTATTAATATTGAATTGATACTGTATTTAAACTCCAGTTCAACTGCCGCCAGAGCTTCCGGGACGTGCTACATTGCATTCAGTTACTACTAGAGTTGTAAGTCTTGAGAGACTCCACCAGGAAAGTAGCTAGGCACTGATTGGATCTCCATTGTATTTACATTGTATTGATACTGTATTTAAACTACAGGTCAACTTTCACCTGAGCTGCCGGGACGTGCTACATTGCATTCAGTTACTGCTAGAGTTGTAAGTCTTCTGAGACTCCACCAGGAAAGTAGCTAGGCCCTGATTGGATCTCCATTGTATTTACATTGTATTGATACTGTATTTAAGCTACATGTCAACTTCCACCTACGCTGCCGGGATGTGCTACTTTGCATTCAGTTACTGCTAGAGTTATAAGTCTTGAGAGAGTCCACCAGGAAAGTAGCTAGGCCCTGATTGGATCTCCATTGTATTTATGTTGTTTTGATACTGTATTTAAACTCAAGTTCAAATGCCCTCAGAGCTTCCGGGACATGCTACACTGTATTCAGGTGCTGCTAGAGTTGTAAGTCTTGAGAGAATACACCAGGAAAGTAGCTAGGCCCTGATTGGATCTCCATTGTATATATATTGTCTTGATACTGTATTTAAAGTCCAGTTCAACTGCCGCCAGAGCTGCCGGGACATGCTGCACTGCATTCAGCTGCTACTTGAGTTGTAAGTCTTGGGAGACTCCACCAGGAAAGTAGCTAGGCCCTAATTGGATCTCCATTGTATTTACTTTGTATTGATACTGTATTTAAACTACAGTTCAACTTCCACCTGAGCTGTCGGGACGTGCTACATTGCATTCAGTTACTGCTAGAGTTGTAAGTCTTGAGAGAATACACCAGGAAAGTAGCTAGGCCCTGATTGGATCTCCATTGTATTTATATTGTATTGATACTGTATTTAAACTCCAGTTCAACTGCCGCCAGAGCTTCCGGGACGTGCTAAACTGCATTCAGCTGATGCAAGAATTGTAAGTCTTGGGAGACTTCAGCAGGAAAGTAGCTAGGCCCTGATTCGATCTCCATTGTATTTATATTGTATTGATACTGTATTTAAACTCCAGTTCAACTGCCGCCAGAGCTGCCGGGACGTGCTGCACTTCATTCAGCTGCTGCTAGAGTTGTACGTCTTGGGAGACTCCACCAGGATAGTACCTAGGCCCTGATTGGATCTCCATTGTGTTTACATTGTATTGATACTGTATTTAAACTATAGTTCAACTTCCACCTGAGCTGTCGGGACGTGCTACATTGCATTCAGTTACTGCTAGAGTTGTAAGTCTTGAGAGACTCCACAAGGAAAGTAGCTAGGCCTTGATTGTATCTCCATTGTATTTACATTGTATTGATACTGTACTTAAACTACAGGTCAGCTTCCACCTGAGCTGCCGGGACGTGCTACATTTCATTCACTTACTGCTAGAGTTGTAAGTCTTGAGAGACTCCAGCAGGAAAGTAGCTAGGCCCTGATTGGTTCTCCATTGTATTTATATTGTATTGATACTGTATTTAAACTCCAGTTCAACTGCCGCCAGAGCTGCCGGGACGTGCTACACTGCATTCAGCTGATGCAAGAATTGTAAGTCTTGGGAGACTCCACCAGGATAGAAACTAGGCCCTGATTGGATCTCTATTGTATTTACATTGTATTGATACTGTATTTTTTAACTACAGGTCAACTTCCACCTGAGCTGCCGGGACGTGCTACATTGCATTCAGTTACTGCTAGAGTTGTAAGTCTTGAGAGACTCCACCAGGAAAGTAGCTAGGCCCTGATTGCATCTCCATTGTATTAATATTGAATTGATACTGTATTTAAACTCCAGTTCAACTGCCCCCAGCGCTGCCGGGACGTGCTACACTCTAAATGTTGTGAGACTCGACAAGGAAAGTAGTTTGGCCCTGATTGGATCTCCATTGTATTAATATTGAATTGATACTGTATTTAAACTCCAGTTCAACTGCCGCCAGAGCTGCCGGGACGTGCTGCACTTCATTCAGCTGCTTGTAGAGTTGTAAGTCTTGGGAGACTCCACCAGGAAAGCAGCTAGGCCCTGATTGGATCTCCACTGTATTTACATTGAATTGATACTGTATTTAAACTACAGGTCATCTTCCACCTGAGCTGCCGGGACGTGCTGCAGTGCATTCAGGTGATGCTAGAGTTGTAAGTCTTGGGAGACTCCACCAGGAAAGTAACTAGGCCCTGATTGGATCTCCATTGTATATATATTGTATTGATACTGTATTTAAACTACAGTTCAACTTCCACCTGAGCTGCCGGGACATGCTACATTGCGTTCAGTTACTGCTAGAGTTGTAAGTCTTGGGAGACTCCACCAGGAAAGTAGCTAGGCCGTGATTGGATCTCCATTGTATTTACATTGTATTGATACTGTATTTAAACTACAGTTCAACTTCCACCCGAGCTGCCGGGACGTGCTACTTTTCATTCAGTTACTGCTAGAGTTGTAAGTCTTGAGAGAGTCCACCAGGAAAGTAGCTAGGCCCTGATTGGATCTCCATTGTATTTATGTTGTATTGATACTGTATTTAAACTCAAGTTCAAATGCCCTCAGAGCTTCCGGGACATGCTACACTCTAACTCTTTTGAGACTCCACGAGGAAAGTAGCTAGGCCCTGATTGGATCTCCATTGTATTTATATTGTATTGATACTGTATTTAAACTACAGTTGAACTTCCACCTGAGCTGCCGGGACGTGCTACATTGCATTCAGTTACTGCTAGAGTTGTAAGTCTTGAGAGACTCCACCAGGAAAGTAGCTAGGCACTGATTGGATCTTCATTGTATTTACATTGTATTGATACTGTATTTAAACTACAGGTCAACTTCCACCTGAGCTGCCGGGACGTGCTACATTGCATTCAGTTACTGCTAGAGTTGTAAGTCTTCGTAGACTCCACCAGGAAAGTAGCTAGGCCCTGATTGGATCTCCATTGTATTTACATTGTATTGATACTGTATTTAAGCTACATGTCAACTTCCACCTAAGCTGCCGGGACGTGTTACATAGCATTCAGTTACTGCTAGAGTTGTAAGTCTTGAGAGAGTCCACCAGGAAAGTAGCTAGGCCCTGATTGGATCTCCATTGTATTTATGTTGTTTTGATACTGTATTTAAACTCAAGTTCAAATGCCCTCAGAGCTTCCGGGACGTGCTGCACTGCATTCAGGTGCTGCTAGAGTTGTAAGTCTTGGGAGACTCCACCAGGAAAGTAGCTAGGCCCTGATTGGATCTCCATTGTATTTACATTGTATTGATACTGTATTTAAACTACAGTTCAACTTCCACCTGAGCTGCCGGGACGTGCTACATTGCATTCAGTTACTGCTAGAGTTGTAAGTCTTGAGAGACTCCACCAGGAAAGTAGCTAGGCCCTGATTGGATCTCCTTTGTATTTACATTGTATTGATACTGTATTTGAGCTACATGTCAACTTCCACCTGAGCTGCCGGGATGTGCTACATTGCATTCATCTACTGCTAGAGTTGTAAGTCTTGGGAGACTCCACCAGGAAAGCAGCTAGGCCCTGATTGGATCTCCATTGTATTTATATTGTATTGATCCTGTATTTAAACTACAGTTCAACTTCCACCTGAACTGCCGGGACGTTCTACATTGCATTCACATACTGCTAGAGTTGTAAGTCTTGGGAGACTCCACCAGGAAAGTAGCTAGGCCCTGATTGGATCTCCATTGTATTGATACTGTATTTAAACTGTAGTTCAACTTCCGCCAGAGATGCCGGGAAGTGCTACACTTTAAGTCTTGTGAGACTCCACAAGGAAAGTAGCTATGCCCTGATTGGATCTTCATTGTATTTATATTGTATTGATACTCTATTTAAACTCTAGTTCAACTGCCGCCAGAGCTGCCGGGACGTGCTACACTGCATTCAGCTGATGCGAAAATTGTAAGTCTTGGGAGAATCCAGCAGGAAAGTAGCTAGGCCCTGATTGGATCTCCATTATATTTATATTGTATTGATACTGTATATAAATTCAATTTCAATTGCCGGCACAGTTGCCGGAACGTGCTACACTGGATTCAGCTGCTCCTAGATTTGTAAACATTGGGAGACTCCACCAGGAAAGTATCGAGGCCCTGATTGGATCCCCATGGTATTTATATTGTATTGATACTGTATTTAATCTCCAGTTCAACTGCCGCCAGAGCTTCCGGGACGTGCTACTTTGCATTCAGTTACTGCTAGCGTTGTAAGTCTTGAGAGACTCCACCAGGAAAGTAGCTAGGCCCTGATTGGATCTCCACAGTATTTACATTGTATTGATACTGTATTTAAACTACAGGTCAACTTCCGCCTGAGCTGCCGGGACATGCTGCAGTGCATTCAGGTGATGCTAGAGTTGTAAGTCTTGGGAGACTCCACCAGGAATGTAGCTAGGCCCTGATTGGATCTCCATTGTATTTACATTGTATTGATACTGTATTTAAACTACAGTTCAACTTCCACCTGAGCTGCCGGGACGTGCTACTTTTCATTCAGTTACTGCTAGAGTTGTAAGTCTTGAGAGAGTCCACCAGGAAAGTAGCTACGCCCTGATTGGATCTCCATTGTATTTATATTGTACTGATACTGTATTTAAACTCAAGTTCAAATGCTCTCAGAGCTTCCGGGACATGCTACACTGTATTCAGCTGATGCAAGAATTGTAAGTCTTGGGAGACTGCAGCAGGAAAGTAGCTAGGCCGTGATTGGATCTCCATTGTATTTACATTGTATTGATACTGTATTTAAACTACAGTTCAACTTCCACCTGAGCTGCCGGGACATGCTGAATTGCATTCAGCTGCTACTTGAGTTGTAAGTCTTGGGAGACTCCACCAGGAAAGTAGCTAGGCCCTAACTGGATCTCCATTGTATTTACATTGTATTGATACTGTATTTAAACTCCAGTTCAACTGCCGCCAGAGCTGCCGCGACATGCTGTACTGCATTCAGCTGCTGGTTGAGTTGTAAGTCTTGGGAGACTCCAGTAGGAAAGTAGCTAGGCCCTGATTTGATCTCCATTGTATTTATATTGTATTGATACTGTATTTAAACTCCAGTTCAACTGCCGCCAGAGCTGTCGGGACATGCTGCACTGCATTCAGCTGCTGCTAGGGTTGTAAGTCTTGAGAGACTCCATCAGGAAAGAAGCTAGGCCCTGATTGGATCTCCATTGTACTTATATTGTATTGATACTGTATTTAAACTCTAGTTCAACTGCTGCCAGAGCTGCCGGGAGGTGCTACACTGCATTCAGCTAATGCAAGAATTGTAACTCTTGGGAGACTCCAGCAGGAAAGTAGCTAGGCCGTGATTGGATCTCCATTGTATTTATATTGTATTGATACTCTATTTAAACTCCATTTCAATTGCCTGGACAGTTGCCGGAACGTGCTACACAGGATTCAGCTGCTCCTAGAGTTGTAAACGTTGGGAGACTCCACCAGGATAGAAACTAGGCCCTGATTGGATCTCCATTGTATTTACATTGTATTGATACTGTATTTAAACTACAGGTCAACTTCCACCTAAGCTGCCGGGATGTGCGACATTGCATTCACTTACTGCTAGAGTTGTAAGTCTTGAGAGACTCCAGCAGGAAAGTAGCTAGGCCCTGATTGGATCTCCATTGTATTTATATTGTATTGATACTGTATTTAAACTCCAGTTCAACTGCCGCTAGAGCTGCCGGGACGTGCTGCACTTCATTCAGCTGCTTGTAGAGTTGTAAGTCTTGGGAGACTCCACCAGGAAAGCAGCTAGGCCCTTATTGGATCTCAATTGTATTTACATTGTATTGATAGTGTATTTAAACTGTATTTAAGCTACATGTCAACTTCCACCTGAGCTGCCGGGATGTGCTACATTGCATTCAGTTACTGCTGGAGTTGTAAGTCTTGAGAGAGTCCACCAGGAAAGTAGCTACGCCCTGATTGCATCTCCATTGTATTTATATTGTATTGATACTGTATTTAAACTCCAGTTCAACTGCCGCCAGAGCTGCCGGGACGTGCTACACTGCATTCAGCTGATGCAAGAATTTTAATCTTGGGAGACTCCAGCAGGAAAGAAGCTACGCCCTGATTGGATCTCCATTGTATTTATATTGTATTGATATTGTATTTAAACTCCAGTTCAACTGCCGCCAGAGCTGCCGGGACGTGCTACACTGCATTCAGCTGATGCAAGAATTTTAAGTCTTGGACGACTCGAGCAGGAAAGCAGCTAGGCCCTGATTGGATCTCCATTGTATTTACATTGTATTGATAGTGTATTTAAACTCCAGTTCAACTGCCGCCAGCGCTGCCGGGACGTGCTGCACTTCATTTAGCTGCTTGTAGAGTTGTAAGTCTTGGGAGACTCCACCAGGAAAGCAGCGAGGCCCTGATTGGATCTCCATGGTATTTATATTGTATTGATACTGTATTTAATCTCCAGTTCAACTGCCGCCAGAGCTTCCGGGACGTGCTACATTGCATTCAGTTACTGCTAGAGTTGTAAGTCTTGAGAGACTCCACCAGGAAAGTAGCTAGTCACTGATTGGATCTCCATTGTATTTACATTGTATTGATACTGTATTTAAACTACAGGTCAACTTCCACCTGAGCTGCCGGGACGTGCTACATTGCATTCAGTTACTGCTAGAGTTGTAAGTCTTCCGAGACTCCACCAGGAAAGTAGCTAGGCCCTGATTGGATCTCTATTGTATTTACATTGTATTGATACTGTATTTAAGCTACATGTCAACTTCCACCTAAGCTGCCGGGATGTGCCACCTTGCATTCAGTTACTGCTAGAGTTATAAGTCTTGAGAGAGTCCACCAGGAAAGTAGCTAGGCCCTGATTGGATCTCCATTGTATTTATGTTGTTTTGATACTGTATTTAAACTCAAGTTCAAATGCCCTCAGAGCTTCCGGGACGTGCTGCACTGCATTCAGGTGCTGCTAGAGTTGTAAGTCTTGGGAGACTCCACCAGGAAAGTAGCTAGGCCCTGATTGGATCTCCATTGTATTTACATTGTATTGATACTGTATTTAAACTACAGTTCAACTTCCACCTGAGGTGCCGGGACGTTCTACATTGCATTCACATACTGCTAGAGTTGTAAGTCTTGGGAGACTCCACCAGGAAAGTAGCTAGGCCCTGATTGGATCTCCATTGTATTTACATTGTATTGATACTGTATTTAAACTCAAGTTCAAATGCCCTCAGAGGTTCCGGGACATGCTAGACTGTATTCAGGTGCTGCTAGAGTTGTAAGTCTTGAGAGAATACACCAGGAAAGTAGCTAGGCCCTGATTGGATCTCCATTGTATATATATTGTATTGATACTGTATTTAAAGTCCAGTTCAACTGCCGCCAGAACTGCCTGGACATGCTGCACTGCATTCAGCTGCTACTTGAGTTGTAAGTCTTGGGAGACTCCACCAGGAAAGTAGCTAGGCCCTAATTGGATCTCCATTGTATTTACTTTGTATTGATACTGTATTTAAACTACAGTTCAACTTCCACCTGAGCTGTCGGGACGTGCAACATTACATTCAGTTACTGCTAGAGTTGTAAGTCTTGAGAGAATACACCAGGAAAGTAGCTAGGCCCTGATTGGATCTCCATTGTATTTATATTGTATTGATACTGTATTTAAACTACAGGTCAACTGCCGCCAGAGCTGCCGGGATGTGCTACATTGCATTCATCTACTGCTAGAGTTGTAAGTCTTGGGAGACTCCACCAGGAAAGCAGCTAGGCCCTGATTGGATCTCCATTGTATTTATATTGTATTGATCCTGTATTTAAACTACAGTTCAACTTCCACCTGAGCTGCCGGGACGTTCTACATTGCATTCACATACTGCTAGAGTTGTAAGTCTTGGGAGACTCCACCAGGAAAGTAGCTAGGCCCTGATTGGATCTCCATTGTATTGATACTGTATTTAAACTCCAGTTCAATATCCAACTGTGCTGCTAGGACGTGCTACATTGCATTCAGTTACTGCTAGCGTTGTAAGTCTTGAGAGAATACACCAGGAAAGTATCTAGGCCGTGATTGGATCTCCATTGTATTTATATTGTATTGATACTGTATTTAAACTCCAGTTCAACTGCCGCCAGAGCTGCCGGGAGGTGCTGCACTGCATTCAGGTGCTGCTAGAGTTGTAAGTCTTGGGAGACTCCACCAGGATAGAAACTAGGCCCTGATTGGATCTCCATTGTATTTACATTGTATTGATACTGTATTTTTTAACTACAGGTCAACTTCCACCTGAGCTGCCGGGAAGTGCTACATTGCATTCAGTTACTGCTAGAGTTGTAAGTCTTGAGAGACTCCACCAGGAAAGTAGCTAGGCCCTGATTGCATCTCCATTGCATTTATATTGTATTGATCCTGTATTTAAACTACAGTTCAACTTCCACCTGAGCTGCCGGGACGTTCTACATTGCATTCACATACTGCTAGAGTTGTAAGTCTTGGGAGACTCCACCAGGAAAGTAGCTAGGCCCTGATTGGATCTCCATTGTATTTATATTGTATTGATACTGTATTTAAACTCCAGTTCAACTGCCGCCAGAGCTGCCGGGACGTGCTACACTGCATTCAGCTGATGCAAGAATTGTAAGTCTTCGGAGACTCCAGCAGGAAAGAAGCTAGGCCCTGATTGGATCTCCATTGTATTTATATTGTATTGATATTGTATTTAAACTCCAGTTCAACTGCCGCCAGAGCTGCCGGGACGTGCTACACTGCATTCAGCTGATGCAAGAATTGTAAGTCTTGGACGACTCGAGCAGGAAAGCAGCTATGCCCTGATTGGATCTCCATTGTATTTACATTGTATTGATAGTGTACTTAAACTCCAGTTCAACTGCCGCCAGCGCTGCCGGGACGTGCTGCACTTCATTTAGCTGCTTGTAGAGTTGTAAGTCTTGGGAGACTCCACCAGGAAAGCAGCGAGGCCCTGATTGGATCTCCATGGTATTTATATTGTATTGATACTGTATTTAAACTCCAGTTCAACTGCCGCCAGAGCTGCCGGGACGTGCTGCACTTCATTCAGCTGCTGCTAGAGTTGTACGTCTTGGGAGACTCCACCAGGAAAGTACCTAGGCCCTGATTGGATCTCCATTGTATTTACATTGTATTGATACTGTATTTAAACTATAGTTCAACTTCCACCGGAGCTGCCGGGACGTGCTACATTGCATTCAGTTACTGCTAGAGTTGTAAGTCTTGAGAGACTCCACAAGGAAAGTAGCTAGGCCTTGATTGTATCTCCATTGTATTTACATTGTATTGATACTGTATTTAAACTCCAGTTCAACTGCTGCCAGAGCTGCCGGGATGTGCTACACTGCATTCAGCTGATGCAAGAATTGTAAGTCTTGGGAGACTCCACCAGGATAGAAACTAGGCCCTGATTGGATCTCTATTGTATTTACATTGTATTGATACTGTATTTTTTAACTACAGGTCAACTTCCACCTGAGCTGCCGGGACGTGCTACATTGCATTCAGTTACTGCTAGAGTTGTAAGTCTTGAGAGACTCCACCAGGAAAGTAGCTAGGCCCTGATTGCATCTCCATTGTATTAATATTGAATTGATACTGTATTTAAACTCCAGTTCAACTGCCCCCAGAGCTGCCGGGACGTGCTACACTCTAAATCTTGTGAGACTCCACAAGGAAAGTAGTTTGGCCCTGATTGGATCTCCATTGTATTAATATTGAATTGATACTGTATTTAAACTCCAGTTCAACTGCCGCCAGAGCTTCCGGGACGTGCTACATTGCATTCAGTTACTGCTAGAGTTGTAAGTCTTGAGAGACTCCACCAGGAAAGTAGCTAGGCACTGATTGGATCTCCATTGTATTTACATTGTATTGATACTGTATTTAAACTACAGGTCAGCTTCCACCTGAGCTGCCGGGACGTGCTACATTTCATTCACTTACTGCTAGAGTTGTAAGTCTTGAGAGACTCCACCAGGAAAGTAGCTAAGCCCTGATTGGATCTCCATTGTATTTATATTGTATTAATACTGTATTTAAACTCCAGTTCAACTGCCGCCAGACCTGCCGGGACATGCTGCACTGCATTCAGCTGCTGCTTGAGTTTTAAGTCTTGGGAGACTCCACCAGGAAAATAGCTATGCCCTGATTGGATCTCCATTGTATTTATATTGTATTGATACTGTATTTAAAATCCAGTTCAACTGCCGCAAAGCTGTCGGGACATGCTGCACTGCATTCAGCTGCTGCTAGAGTTGTTAGTCTTGAGAGACTCTACCAGGAAAGTAGCTAGGCCCTGATTCGATCTACATTGTATTTATATTGTATTGATACTGTGTTTAAACTACAGGTCAACTTCCACCTAAGCTGTCGGGATGTGCTACATTGCATTCACTTACTGCTAGAGTTGTAAGTCTTGAGAGAGTCCACCAGGAAAGTAGCTAGGCCCTGATTGGATCTCCATTGTATTTATGTTGTTTTGATACTGTATTTAAACTCAAGTTCAAATGCCCTCAGAGCTTCCGGGACGTGCTGCACTGCATTCAGGTGCTGCTAGAGTTGTAAGTCTTGGGAGACTCCACCAGGAAAGTAGCTAGGCCCTGATTGGATCTCCTTTGTATTTACATTGTATTGATACTGTATTTGAGCTACATGTCAACTTCCACCTGAGCTGCCGGGATGTGCTACATTGCATTCATCTACTGCTAGAGTTGTAAGTCTTGGGAGACTCCACCAGGAAAGCAGCTAGGCCCTGATTGGATCTCCATTGTATTTATATTGTATTGATCCTGTATTTAAACTACAGTTCAACTTCCACCTGAGCTGCCGGGACGTTCTACATTGCATTCACATACTGCTAGAGTTGTAAGTCTTGGGAGACTCCACCAGGAAAGTAGCTAGGCCCTGATTGGATCTCCATTGTATTGATACTGTATTTAAACTCCAGTTCAATATCCAACTGTGCTGCTAGGACGTGCTACATTGCATTCAGTTACTGCTAGCGTTGTAAGTCTTGAGAGAATACACCAGGAAAGTATCTAGGCCGTGATTGGATCTCCATTGTATTTATATTGTATTGATACTGTATTTAAACTCCAGTTCAACTGCCGCCAGAGCTGCCGGGAGGTGCTGCACTGCATTCAGGTGCTGCTAGAGTTGTAAGTCTTGGGAGACTCCACCAGGATAGAAACTAGGCCCTGATTGGATCTCCATTGTATTTACATTGTATTGATCCTGTATTTTTTAACTACAGGTCAACTTCCACCTGAGCTGCCGGGAAGTGCTACATTGCATTCAGTTACTGCTAGAGTTGTAAGTCTTGAGAGACTCCACCAGGAAAGTAGCTAGGCCCTGATTGCATCTCCATTGCATTTATATTGTATTGATCCTGTATTTAAACTACAGTTCAACTTCCACCTGAGCTGCCGGGACGTTCTACATTGCATTCACATACTGCTAGAGTTGTAAGTCTTGGGAGACTCCACCAGGAAAGTAGCTAGGCCCTGATTGGATCTCCTTTGTATTTACATTGTATTGATACTGTATTTGAGCTACATGTCAACTTCCACCTGAGCTGCCGGGATGTGCTACATTGCATTCATCTACTGCTAGAGTTGTAAGTCTTGGGAGACTCCACCAGGAAAGGAGGAAGGCCCTGATTGGATCTCCATTGTATTTATATTGTATTGATACTGTATTTAAACTCCAGTTCAACATCCAACTGTGCTGCCGGGACGTGCTACATTGCATTCAGTTACTGCTAGCGTTGTAAGTCTTGAGAGAATACACCAGGAAAGTAGCTAGGCCGTGATTGGATCTCCATTGTATTTATATTGTATTGATACTGTATTTAAACTCCAGTTCAACTGCCGCCAGAGCTGCCGGTAGGTGCTGCACTGCATTCAGCTGCTGCTTGAGTTGTAAGTCTTGGGAGACTCCACCAGGAAAGTAGCTAGGCCGTTATTGGATCTCCATTGTATTTACATTGTATTGATACTGTATTTAAACTCCAGTTCAACTGCCGCGAGAGCTGTTGGGACATGCTGCCCTGCATTCAGCTGCTGCTAGAGTTGTAAGTCTTGAGAGACTCCACCAGGAAAGTAGCTAGGCCTTGATTGGATCTCCATTGTATTTATATTGTATTGATACTGTATTTAAACACCATTTCAATTGCCGGCACAGTTGCCGGAACGTGCTACACTGGATTCAGCTGCTCCTAGAGTTGTAAACCTTGGGAGACTCCACCAGGATAGAAACTAGGCCCTGATTGGATCTCCATTGTATTTACATTGTATTGATACTGTATTTAAACTACAGGTCAGCTTCCACCTGAGCTGCCGGGACGTGCTACATTTCATTCACTTACTTCTAGAGTTGTAAGTCTTGAGAGACTCCACCAGGAAAGTAGCTAGGCCCTGATTGGATCTCCATTGTATTTATATTGTATTGATACTGTATTTAAACTCCAGTTCAACTGCCGCCAGAGCTGCCGGGACATGCTGCACTGCATTCAGCTGCTGCTAGAGTTGTAAGTCTTGAGAGACTCCACCAGGAAAGTAGCTAGGCCCTGATTGGATCTACATTGTATATATATTGTATTGATACTGTGTTTAAACTACAGGTCAACTTCCACCTAAGCTGTTGGGACGTGCTACATTGCATTCACTTA
Organism: Crotalus adamanteus; assembly: GCA_039797435.1. Classification (NCBI taxonomy): domain Eukaryota; kingdom Metazoa; phylum Chordata; class Lepidosauria; order Squamata; family Viperidae; genus Crotalus; species Crotalus adamanteus. Next base: position 54,879,806 of record CM077935.1, on the reverse strand, counting down.
CTGCTAGAGTTGTAAGTCTTGGGAGAGTCCAGCAGGAAAGTAGCTAGGCCTTCATTGGATCTCCATTGTATTTATATTGTATTGATACTGTATTTAAACTCCATTTCAATTGCAGGCACAGTTTCCGGAACGTGCTACACTGGATTCAGCTGCTCCTAGAGTTGTAAACCTTGGGAGACTCCACCAGGATAGAAACTAGGCCCTGATTGTATCTACATTGTATTTACATTGTATTGATACTGTATTTTTTAACTACAGGTCAACTTCCACCTTAGCTGCCGGGAGGTGCTACATTGCATTCAGTTACTGCTAGAGATGTAAGTCTTGAGAGACTCCACCAGGAAAGTAGCTAGGCCCTGATTGCATCTCCATTGTATTTATATTGGATTGATACTGTATTTAATCTCCAGTTCAACTGCCGCCAGAGCTGCCGGGATGTGCTACACTCTAAGTCTTTTGAGACTCCACAAGGAAAGTAGTTTGGCCCTGATTGGATCTCCATTGTATTAATATTGAATTGATACTGTATTTAAACTCCAGTTCAACTTCCGCCAGAGATGCCGGGACGTGCTGCACTGCATTCAGCTGCTGCTAGAGTTTTAAGTCTTGGGAGACTCCACCAGGAAAGCTGCTAGGCCCTGCTTGGATCTCCATTGTATTTACATTGTATTGATACTGTATTTAAAAAACAGGTCAACTTCCACCTGAGCTGCCGGGAGTGCTACATTGCATTCAGTTACTGCTAGAGTTGTAAGTCTTGAGAGACTCCACCAGGAAAGTAGCCAGGCCCTGATTGGATCTCCATTGTATTTATATTGTATTGATAGTGTATTTAAACTACAGTTCAACTTCCACCTGAGCTGCCGGGACGTTCTACATTGAATTGGAAAAATTGTAAGTGTTGGGAGAATCCAGCAGGAAAGTAGCTAGGCCCTGATTAGATCTCCATTGTATTTATATTGTATTGATACTGTATATAAACTCAATTTCAATTGCCGGCACAGTTGCCGGAACGTGCTACATTGGATTCAGCTACTGCTAGAGTTGTAAACATTGGGAGACTCCACCAGTATAGGAACTAGGCCCTGATTGGATCTCCACTGTATTTACATTGAATTGATACTGTATGTTTTAACTACAGGTGAACTTCCACCTGAGCTGCCGGGACGTGCTACATTGCCTTCAGTTACTGCTATTGTTGTAAGTCTTGAGAGACTCCACCTGGAAAATAGCTAGGCCCTGATTGGATCTCCATTGTATTTATATTGTATTGATACTGTATTTAAACTCCAGTTCAACTGCCGCCAGAGATGCCGGGACGTGCTGCACTGCATTCAGCTGCTGCTAGAGTTGTAAGTCTTGGGAGACTCCACCAGGAAAGCTGCTAGGCCCTGCTTGGATCTCCATTGTATTTACATTGTATTGATAGTGTATTTAAACTACAGTTCAACTTCCACCTGAGCTGCCGGGGGTGCTACATTGCCTTCAGTTACTGCTATTGTTGTAAGTCTTGAGAGACTCCACCTGGAAAATAGCTAGGCCCTGATTGGATCTCCATTGTATTTATATTGTATTGATACTGTATTTAAACTCCAGTTCAACTGCCGCCAGAGATGCCGGGACGTGCTGCACTGCATTCAGCTGCTGCTAGAGTTTTAAGTCTTGGGAGACTCCACCAGGAAAGCTGCTAGGCCCTGCTTCGATCTCCATTGTATTTACATTGTATTGATAGTGTATTTAAACTACAGTTCAACTTCCACCTGAGCTGCCGGGAGTGCTACATTGCATTCAGTTACTGCTAGAGTTGTAAGTCTTGAGAGACTCCACCAGGAAAGTAGCCAGGCCCTGATTGGATCTCCATTGTATTTACATTGTATTGATACTGTATTTAAAATACAGGTCAACTTCCACCTGAGCTGCCGGGACGTGCTGCACTGCATTCAGCTGCTGCTAGAGTTGTAAGTCTTGGGAGACTCCACCAGGAAAATAGCTAGGCCCTGATTGGATCTCCATTGTATTTACATTGTATTGATACTGTATTTCAGCTACATGTCAACTTCCACCTGAGCTGCCGGGATGTGCTACATTGCATTCATCTACTGCTAGAGTTGTAAGTCTTGGGAGACTCCACCAGGAAAGCAGCTAGGCCCTGATTGGATCTCCATTGTAATTATATTGTATTGATACTGTATTTAAACTCCAGTTCAACTGCCGCCAGAGCTCCGGGAGGTGCTGCACTGCATTCAGCTGCTGCTAGAGTTGAAAGTCTTGAGAGACTCCACCAGGAAAGTAGCTAGGCCCTGATTCGATCTACATTGTATATATATTGTATTGATACTGTGTTTAAACTACAGGTCAACTTCCACCTAAGCTGTTGGGACGTGCTACATTGCATTCACTTACTGCTAGAGTTGTAAGTCTTGGGAGACTCCAGCAGGAAAGTAGCTAGGCCTTGATTGGATCTCCATTGTATTTATATTGTATTGATACTGTATTTAAACTCCATTTCAATTGCCGGCACAGTTGCCGGAACGTGCTACACTGGATTCAGCTGCTCCTAGAGTTGTAAACCTTGGGAGAATCCACCAGGATAGAAACTAGGCCCTGATTGGATCTCCATTGTATTTACATTGTATTGATACTGTATTTTTTAACTACAGGTCAACTTCCACCTGAGCTGCCAGGACGTGCTACATTGCATTCAGTTACTGCTAGAGTTGTAAGTCTTGAGAGACTCCACCAGGAAAGTAGCTAGGCCCTGATTGCATCTCCATTGTATTTATATTGGATTGATACTGTATTTAATCTCCAGTTCAACTGCCGCCATAGCTGCCGGGACGTGCTACACTCTAAGTCTTTTGAGACTCCACAAGGAAAGTAGTTTGGCCCTGATTGGATCTCCATTGTATTAATATTGAATTGATACTGTATTTAAACTCCAGTTCAACTTCCGCCAGAGCTGCCGGGACGTGCATTTAGTTTATGCAAGAATTGTAAGTCTTGGGAGACTCCAGCACGAAAGTAGCTAGGCCCTGATTGGATCTGCATTGTATTTACCTTGTATTGATACTGTATTTAAAAAACAGGTCAACTTCCACCTGAGCTGCCGGGACGTACTGCACTGCATTCAGCTGCTGCTAGAGTTGTAAGTCTTGGGAGACTCCACCAGGAAAGGAGCTCGGCCCTGATTGGATCTCCATTGTATTTACATTGTATTGATACTGTATTTGAGCTACATGTCAACTTCCACCTGAGCTGCCGGGATGTGCTACATTGCATTCAGTTACTGCTAGAGTTGTAAGTCTTTACAGACTATACCAGGAAAGTAGCTAGGCCCTGACTGGATCTCCATTGTATTTATAGTGTATTGATACTGTATTTAAACTCCAGTTCAACTGCCACCAGAGCTGCCGGGTCGTGCTACACTCTAAGTCTTGTGAGTCTCCACAAGGAAAGTAGCTAGGCCAGGATTGGATCTCCATTGTATTGATACTGTATTTAAACTCTAGTTCAACTGCCGCCAGAGCTGCCGGGACGTGGTACACTCTAAGTCTTGTGAGACTCCAGAAGGAAAGTAGCTAGGCCCTGATTGGATCTCAATTGTATTTATATTGTATTGATACTGTATTTAAACTCTAGTTCAACTGCCGCCAGAGCTGCCGGGACGTGCTACACTGCATTCAGCTGATGGAAAAATTGTAAGTGTTGGGAGAATCCAGCAGGGAAGTAGCTAGGCTCTGATTAGATCTCCATTGTATTTATATTGTATTGATACTGTATATAAACTCAATTTCAATTGCCGGCACAGTTGCCGGAACGTGCTACATTGGATTCAGCTACTGCTAGAGTTGTAAACATTGGGAGACTCCACCAGGATAGGAACTAGGCCCTGATTGGATCTCCACTGTATTTACATTGAATTGATACTGTATGTTTTAACTCCAGTTGAACTTCCACCTGAGCTGCCGGGACGTGCTACATTGCCTTCAGTTACTGCTATTGTTGTAAGTCTTGAGAGACTCCACCTGGAAAATAGCTAGGCCCTGATTGGATCTCCATTGTATTTATATTGTATTGATACTGTATTTAAACTCCAGTTCAACTGCCGCCAGAGATGCCGGGACGTGCTGCACTGCATTCAGCTGCTGCTAGAGTTGTAAGTCTTGGGAGACTCCACCAGGAAAGCTGCTAGGCCCTGCTTGGATCTCCATTGTATTTACATTGTATTGATAGTGTATTTAAACTACAGTTCAACTTCCACCTGAGCTGCCGGGAGTGCTACATTGCATTCAGTTACTGCTAGAGTTGTAAGTCTTGAGAGACTCCACCAGGAAAGTAGCCAGGCCCTGATTGGATCTCCATTGTATTTACATTGTATTGATACTGTATTTAAAATACAGGTCAACTTCCACCTGAGCTGCCGGGACGTGCTGCACTGCATTCAGCTGCTGCTAGAGTTGTAAGTCTTGGGAGACTCCACCAGGAAAATAGCTAGGCCCTGATTGGATCTCCATTGTATTTATATTGTATTGATACTTTATTTAAGCTACATGTCAACTTCCACCTGAGCTGCCGGGATGTGCTACATTGCATTCAGTTACTGCTAGAGTTGTAAGTCTTGACAGAGTCCACCAGGAAAGTAGCTAGGCCCTGATTGGATCTCCATTGTATTTATGTTGTATTGATACTGTATTTAAACTCCATTTCAATTGCCGGCATTGCTGCCGGGATGTGGAACACGGCATTCAGCTGCTGCTAGAGTTGTAAGTCTTGAGAGACTCCACCAGGAAAGTAGCCAGGCCCTGATTGGATCTCCATTGTATTTACATTGTATTGATACTGTATTTAAAATACAGGTCGACTTCCACCTGAGCTGCCGGGACGTGCTGCACTGCATTCAGCTGCTGCTAGAGTTGTAAGTCTTGGGAGACTCCACCAGGAAAATAGCTAGGCCCTGATTGGATCTCCATTGTATTTATATTGTATTGATACTTTATTTAAGCTACATGTCAACTTCCACCTGAGATGCCGGGATGTGCTACATTGCATTCAGTTACTGCTAGAGTTGTAAGTCTTGACAGTCCACCAGGAAAGTAGCTAGGCCCTGATTGGATCTCCATTGTATTTATGTTGTATTGATACTGTATTTAAACTCCATTTCAATTGCCGGCATTGCTGCCGGGATGTGGAACACGGCATTCAGCTGCTGCTAGAGTTGTAAGTCTTGAGAGACTCCACCAGGAAAGTAGCCAGTCCCTGATTGGATCTCCATTGTATTTACATTGTATTGATACTGTATTTAAACTCAAGTTCAAATGCCATCAGAGCTTCCGGGACATGCTAGACTGTATTCAGCTGCTGCAAGAAGTGTAAGTCTTGGGAGACTCCACCAGGAAAGCAGCTAGGCCCTGATTGGATCTACATTGTATTTATATTGTATTGATACAATGAGCCGAGGTGGCGCAGCAGTTAGAGTGCAGTATTGCAGGCCACTTTAGGTGACTGTGTTCAGCAGGTCCGCGGTTCAAATCTCACCGGCTAAAGGTTGACTCAGCCTTCCATCGTTCTGGGGCAGGTAAAATGAGGACCCAGAGTGTTGGGGGTAATGTAAATATATACATACATTGCTTACTGGTGTAAGCAATGTATATATATATACATTGCTACACTACATTCAGCTGCTGCTAGAGTTGTAAATCTTGGAGACTCCACCAGGAAAATAGCTAGGCCCTGATTGGATCTCCATTGTATTTATATTGTATTGATACTGTATTTAAACTCCAGTTCATTTGCCGGCACAGCTGCCGCGATGTGCTACACTGCATTCAGCTGCTACTAGAGTTGTAAATCTTGGGAGACTCCCCCAGGAATGTAGCTAGGCCCTGATTGGATCTCCATTGTATTAACATTGTATTGATACTGTATTTAAACTCCAGTTGAAATGCCGCCAGAGCTGCCGGGACGTACTACAGTGTAAGTCTTGGGAGACTCCACCAGGAAAGTAGCTAGGCCCTGACTGGATCTTCATTGTTTTTATATTTTATTGATACTGTATTTAAACAACAGTTCAACTGCCGCCAGAGCTGCCGGGACGTGCTTCACTGCATTCAGCTGATGCAAGAATTGTAAGTCTTCGGAGACTCCAGCAGAAAAGAAGCTAGGCCCTGATTGGATCTCCATTGTATTTATAGTGTATTTAAAGTCCATTTCAACTGCCGCCTGAGCTGCTGTGATGTGCTAAACTGCATTCAGTTACTGCTAGAGTTGTAAGTCTTGGGAGATCCACCAGGAAAGTAGCTAGGCCCTGATTGGATCTCCATTGTATTTATATTGTAGTGGTACTGTATTTAAACTCAAGTTCAAATGCCCTCAGAGCTTCTGGGATGTACTACACTGCATTCAGCTGCTGCAAGAATTGTAAATATTGGGAGACTGCAGCAGGAAAGTAGCAAGGCCTTGATTGGATCTCCATTATATTTAAATTGGAGTGATACTGTATTTAAACGACAGTTCAACTGCCGCCTGAGCTGCCGGGACGTGCTACCTTGCATTCAGTTACTGCTAGATTTGTAAGTCTTGGGAGACTCCAGCAGGAAAGTAGCTAGGCCCTGATTGTATCTCCATTGTATTTATATTGTATTGATACAGTATTTAAACTCCATTTCAATTGCTGACACCGCTGCCGGGATGTGCTACACTCTAGGTCTTGGGAGACTGCACTAGGGAAGTAGCTAGGCCCTGATTGGATCTCCATTGTATTTATACTGTATTGATACAATGAGCCGAGGTGGCGCAGCAGTTAGAGTGCAGTACTGCAGGCCACTTTAGCTGACTGTGTTCAGCAGGTCCGCGGTTCAAATCTCACCGGCTAAAGGTTGACTCAGCCTTCCATCCTTCTGGGGTAGGTAAAATGAGGACCCAGAGTGTTGGGGGTAATGTAAATATATACATACATTGCTTACTGGTGTAAGCAATGTATATATATATACATTGCTACACTACATTTAGCTGCTGCTAGAGTTGTAAATCTTGGAGACTCCACCAGGAAAGTAGCTAGGCCCTGATTGGATCTCCATTGTATTTACATTGTATTGATACTGTATTTAAACTCCAGTTGAAATGCCTCCAGAGCTGCCGGGACGTACTACAGTGCAAGTCTTGGGAGATTCCACCAGGAAAGTAGCTAGGCCCTGATTGGATCTCCATTGTATTTATATTGTATTGATACTGTATTTAAACAACAGTTCAACTGCCGCTAGAGCTGCCGGGACGTGCTGCACTGCATTCAGCTGATGCAAGAATTGTAAGTCTTGGGAGACTCCAGCAGGAAAGAAGCTAGTCCCTGACTGGATCTCCATTGTATTTATATTGTATTTATACTGTATTTAAAGTCCATTTCAACTGCCGCCTGAGCTGCTGGGACGTGCTAAACTGCATTCAGTTACTGCTAGAGTTGTAAGTCTTGGGAGACTCCAGCAGGAAAGTAGCTAGGCCCTGATTGTATCTCCTTTGTATTTATATTGTAGTGGTACTGTATTTAAACTCAAGTTCAAATGCCCTCAGAGCTTCTGGGATGTACTACACTCCATTCAGGTGCTCCAAGAATTATAAGTATTGGGAGACTCCACCAGGAAAATAGCTAGGCCCTGATTGGATCTCCATTGTATTTATATTGTATTGATACTGTATTTAAACTCCAGTTCATTTGCCGGCACAGCTGCCGCGATGTGCTACACTGCATTCAGCTGCTACTAGAGTTGTAAATCTTGGGAGACTCCCCCAGGAATGTAGCTAGGACCTGATTGGATCTCCATTGTATTAACATTGTATTGATACTTTATTTAAACTCCAGTTGAAATGCCGCCAGAGCTGCCGGGACGTACTACAGTGTAAGTCTTGGGAGACTCCACCAGGAAAGTAGCTAGGCCCTGACTGGATCTTCATTGTTTTTATATTTTATTGATACTGTATTTAAACAACAGTTCAACTGCCGCAGAGCTGCCGGGACGTGCTTCACTGCATTCAGCTGATGCAAGAATTGTAAGTCTTCGGAGACTCCAGCAGAAAAGAAGCTAGGCCCTGATTGGATCTCCATTGTATTTATAGTGTATTTAAAGTCCATTTCAACTGCCGCCTGAGCTGCTGTGATGTGCTAAACTGCATTCAGTTACTGCTAGAGTTGTAAGTCTTGGGAGATCCACCAGGAAAGTAGCTAGGCCCTGATTGGATCTCCATTGTATTTATATTGTAGTGGTACTGTATTTAAACTCAAGTTCAAATGCCCTCAGAGCTTCTGGGATGTACTACACTGCATTCAGCTGCTGCAAGAATTGTAAATATTGGGAGACTGCAGCAGGAAAGTTGCAAGGCCTTGATTGGATCTCCATTATATTTAAATTGGAGTGATACTGTATTTAAACGACAGTTCAACTGCCGCCTGAGCTGCCGGGACGTGCTACCTTGCATTCAGTTACTGCTAGATTTGTAAGTCTTGGGAGACTCCAGCAGGAAAGTAGCTAGGCCCTGATTGTATCTCCATTGTATTTATATTGTATTGATACAGTATTTAAAATCCATTTCAATTGCCGGCACCGCTGCCGGGATGTGCTACACTCTAGGTCTTGGGAGACTGCACCAGGGAAGTAGCTAGGCCCTGATTGGATCTCCATTGTATTTATACTGTATTGATACAATGAGCCGAGGTGGCGCAGCAGTTAGAGTGCAGTACTGCAGGCCACTTTAGCTGACTGTGTTCAGCAGGTCCGCGGTTCAAATCTCACCGGCTAAAGGTTGACTCAGCCTTCCATCCTTCTGGGGTAGGTAAAATGAGGACCCAGATTGTTGGGGGTAATGTAAATATATACATACATTGCTTACTGGTGCAAGCAATGTATATATATATACATTGCTACACTGCATTCAGCTGCTGCTAGAGTTGTAAATCTTGGAGACTCCACTAGGAAAGTAGCTAGGCCCTGATTGGATCTCCATTGTATTTACATTTTATTGATACTGTATTTAAACTCCAGTTGAAATGCCGCCAGAGCTGCCGGGATGTACTACAGTGTAAGTCTTGGGAGACTCCACCAGGAAAGTAGCTAGGCCCTGATTGGATCTCCATTGTATTTACATTGTATTGATACTGTATTTAAGCTCCAGTTGAAATGCATCCAGAGCTGCCGGGACGTACTACAGTGCAAGTCTTGGAAGACTCCACCAGGAAAGTAGCTAGGCCCTGATTGGATCTCCATTGTATTTATATTGTATTGATACTGTATTTAAACAACAGTTCAACTGCCGCTAGAGCTGCCGGGACGTGCTGCACTGCATTCAGCTGATGCAAGAATTGTAAGTCTTGGGAGACTCCAGCAGGAAAGAAGCTAGGCCCTGACTGGATCTCCATTGTATTTATATTGTATTTATACTGTATTTAAAGTCCATTTCAACTGCCGCCTGAGCTGCCGGGACGTGCTAAACTGCATTCAGTTACTGCTAGAGTTGTAAGTCTTGGGAGACTCCAGCAGGAAAGTAGCTAGGCCCTGATTGTATCTCCATTGTATTTATATTGTATTGATACAGTATTTAAACTCCATTTCAATTGCCGGCACAGCTGCCGGGATGTGCTACACTCTAAATCTTGGGAGACTCCACCAGGAAGGTAGCTAGGCCCTGATTGGATCTCCATTGTATTTATTTTGTATTGATACTGTATTTAAACAACAGGTCAAATGCCCCCAGAGCTGCCGGTATGTGCTGCACTGCATTCAGCTGCTGGTAGAGTTGTAAGTCTTGGGAGAATCCACCAGGAAAGTAGCTAGGCCCTGATTGGATCTCCATTATATTTAAATTGGATTGATACTGTATTTTAATGACAGTTAAACTGCCGCCTGAGCTGCCGGGATGTGCTACCTTGCATTCAGTTACTGCTAGAGTTGTAAGTCTTGGGAGACTCCAGCAGGAAAGTAGCTAGGCCCTGATTGTATCTCCATTGTATTTACATTGTATTGATACTGTATTTAAACTCCAGTTCAAATGCCGCCAGAGGTGCCGGGACGTACTACAGTGTAAGGCTTGGGAGACTCCACTAGGAAAGTAGCTAGGCCCTGATTGGATCTCTATTATATTTAAATTGGATTGATACTGTATTTAAATGACAGTTCAACTGCCGCCTGAGCTGCCGGGACGTGCTACCTTGCTTTCAGTTACTGCTAGAGTTGTAAGTCTTGGGACACTCCAGCAGGAAAGTAGCTAGGCCCTGATTGTATCTCCATTTTATTTATATTGTATTGATACTCTATTTAAACTCCATTTGAATTACCGGCACAGCTGCCGGGTTGTGCTACACTCTAAGTCTTGGGAGACTACACCAGGAAAGTAGCTCGGCCCTGATTGGATCTCCATTGTATTTATATTGTATTGATACTGTATTTAAACTACAGTTCAACTTCCACCTGAGCTGCCGGGACGTTCTACATTGAATTCACATACTGCTAGAGTTGTAAGTCTTGGGAGACTCCACCAGGAAAGTAGCTAGGCCCTGATTGGATCTCCATTGTAATTATATTGTATTGATACTGTATTTAAACTCCAGTTCAACTGCTGCCAGAGCTGCCGGGAGGTGCTGCACTTCATTCAGCTGCTGTTAGAGTTGTAAGTCTTGGGACACTTCACCAGGAAAGTAGCTAGGCCTTGATTGTATCTCCATTGTATTTACATTGTATTGATACTGTATTTAAACTACAGGTCAGCTTCCACCTGAGCTGCCGGGACTTGCTACATTTCATTCACTTACTGCTAGAGTTGTAAGTCTTGAGAGACTCCACCAGGAAAGTAGCTAAGCCCTGATTGGATCTCCATTGTATTTATATTGTATTGATACTGTATTTAAACTCCAGTTCAACTGCCGCCAGAGCTGCCGGGACATGCTGCACTGCATTCAGCTGCTGCTAGAGTTGAAAGTCTTGAGAGACTCCACCAGGAAAGTAGCTAGGCCCTGATTGGATCTACATTGTATATATATTGTATTGATACTGTGTTTAAACTACAGGTCAACTTCCACCTAAGCTGTTGGGACGTGCTACATTGCATTCACTTACTGCTAGAGTTATAAGTCTTGGGAGACTCCAGCAGGAAAGTAGCTAGGCCTTGATTGGATCTCCATTGTATTTATATTGTATTGATACTGTATTTAAACTCCATTTCAATTGCCGGCACAGTTGCCGGAACGTGCTACACTGGATTCAGCTGCTCCTAGAGTTGTAAACCTTGGGAGACTCCACCAGGATAGAAACTAGGCCCTGATTGGATCTCCATTGTATTTACATTGTATTGATACTGTATTTGAGCTACAGGTCAACTTCCACCTGAGCTGCCGGGACGTGCTACATTGCATTCAGTTACTGCTAGAGTTGTAAGTCTTGAGAGACTCCACCAGGAAAGTAGCTAGGCCCTGATTGCATCTCCATTGTATTTATATTGGATTGATACTGTATTTAATCTCCAGTTCAACTGCCGCCATAGCTGCCGGGACGTGCTACACTCTAAGTCTTTTGAGACTCCACAAGGAAAGTAGTTTGGCCCTGATTGGATCTCCATTGTATTAATATTGAATTGATACTGTATTTAAACTCCAGTTCAACTTCCGCCAGAGCTGCCGGGACGTGCATTTAGTTTATGCAAGAATTGTAAGTCTTGGGAGACTCCAGCACGAAAGTAGCTAGGCCCTGATTGGATCTGCATTGTATTTACCTTGTATTGATACTGTATTTAAAAAACAGGTCAACTTCCACCTGAGCTGCCGGGACGTGCTGCACTGCATTCAGCTGCTGCTAGAGTTGTAAGTCTTGGGAGACTCCACCAGGAAAGTAGCTCGGCCCTGATTGGATCTCCATTGTATTTACATTGTATTGATACTGTATTTGAGCTAAATGTCAACTTCCACCTGAGCTGCCGGGATGTGCTACATTGCATTCAGTTACTGCTAGAGTTGTAAGTCTTTACAGACTATACCAGGAAAGTAGCTAGGCCCTGACTGGATCTCCATTGTATTTATATTGTATTGATACTGTATTTAAACTCCAGTTCAACTGCCACCAGAGCTGCCGGGTCGTGCTACACTCTAAGTCTTGTGAGTCTCCACAAGGAAAGTAGCTAGGCCATGATTGGATCTCCATTGTATTGATACTGTATTTAAACTCTAGTTCAACTGCCGCCAGAGCTGCCGGGACGTGGTACACTCTAAGTCTTGTGAGACTCCAGAAGGAAAGTAGCTAGGCCCTGATTGGATCTCAATTGTATTTATATTGTATTGATACTGTATTTAAACTCTAGTTCAACTGCCGCCAGAGCTGCCGGGACGTGCTACACTGCATTCAGCTGATGGAAAAATTGTAAGTGTTGGGAGAATCCAGCAGGAAAGTAGCTAGGCCCTGATTAGATCTCCATTGTATTTATATTGTATTGATACTGTATATAAACTCAATTTCAATTGCCGGCACAGTTGCCGGAACGTGCTACATTGGATTCAGCTACTGCTAGAGTTGTAAACATTGGGAGACTCCACCAGGATAGGAACTAGGCCCTGATTGGATCTCCACTGTATTTACATTGAATTGATACTGTATGTTTTAACTACAGGTGAACTTCCACCTGAGCTGCCGGGACGTGCTACATTGCCTTCAGTTACTGCTATTGTTGTAAGTCTTGAGAGACTCCACCTGGAAAATAGCTAGGCCCTGATTGGATCTCCATTGTATATATATTGTATTGATACTGTATTTAAACTCCAGTTCAACTGCCGCCAGAGATGCCGGGACGTGCTGCACTGCATTCAGCTGCTGCTAGAGTTTTAAGACTTGGGAGACTCCACCAGGAAAGCTGCTAGGCCCTGCTTGGATCTCCATTGTATTTACATTGTATTGATAGTGTATTTAAACTACAGTTCAACTTCCACCTGAGCTGCCGGGAGTGCTACATTGCATTCAGTTACTGCTAGAGTTGTAAGTCTTGAGAGACTCCACCAGGAAAGTAGCCAGGCCCTGATTGGATCTCCATTGTATTTACATTGTATTGATACTGTATTTAAAATACAGGTCAACTTCCACCTGAGCTGCCGGGACGTGCTGCACTGCATTCAGCTGCTGCTAGAGTTGTAAGTCTTGGGAGACGCCACCAGGAAAATAGCTAGGCCCTGATTGGATCTCCATTGAATTTACATTGTATTGATACTGTATTTCAGCTACATGTCAACTTCCACCTGAGCTGCCGGGATGTGCTACATTGCATTCATCTACTGCTAGAGTTGTAAGTCTTGGGAGACTCCACCAGGAAAGCAGCTAGGCCCTGATTGGATCTCCATTGTAATTATATTGTATTGATACTGTATTTAAACTCCAGTTCAACTGCCGCCAGAGCTGCCGGGAGGTGCTGCACTGCATTCAGCTGCTGCTAGAGTTGAAAGTCTTGAGAGACTCCACCAGGAAAGTAGCTAGGCCCTGGTTGGATCTACATTGTATATATATTGTATTGATACTGTGTTTAAACTACAGGTCAACTTCCACCTAAGCTGTTGGGACGTGCTACATTGCATTCACTTACTGCTAGAGTTGTAAGTCTTGGGAGACTCCAGCAGGAAAGTAGCTAGGCCTTGATTGGATCTCCATTGTATTTATATTGTATTGATACTGTATTTAAACTCCATTTCAATTGCCGGCACAGCTGTCGGAACGTGCTACACTGATTTCAGCTGCTCCTAGAGTTGTAAACCTTGGGAGACTCCACCAGGATAGAAACTAGGCCCTGATTGGATCTCCATTGTATTTACATTGTATTGATACTGTATTTTTTAACTACAGGTCAACTTCCACCTGAGCTACCGGGACGTGCTACATTGCATTCAGTTACTGCTAGAGTTGTAAGTCTTGAGAGACTCCACCAGGAAAGTAGCTAGGCCCTGATTGCATCTCCATTGTATTTATATTGGATTGATACTGTATTTAATCTCCAGTTCAACTGCCGCCATAGCTGCCGGGACGTGCTACACTCTAAGTCTTTTGAGACTCCACAAGGAAAGTAGTTTGGCCCTGATTGGATCTCCATTGTATTAATATTGAATTGATACTGTATTTAAACTCCAGTTCAACTTCCGCCAGAGCTGCCGGGACGTGCATTTAGTTTATGCAAGAATTGTAAGTCTTGGGAGACTCCAGCACGAAAGTAGCTAGGCCCTGATTGGATCTGCATTGTATTTACCTTGTATTGATACTGTATTTAAAAAACAGGTCAACTTCCACCTGAGCTGCCGGGACGTACTGCACTGCATTCAGCTGCTGCTAGAGTTGTAAGTCTTGGGAGACTCCACCAGGAAAGGAGCTCGGCCCTGATTGGATCTCCATTGTATTTACATTGTATTGATACTGTATTTTAGCTACATGTCAACTTCCACATGAGCTGCCGGGATGTGCTACATTGCATTCAGTTACTGCTAGAGTTGTAAGTCTTTACAGACTATACCAGGAGAGTAGCTAGGCCCTGACTGGATCTCCATTGTATTTATAGTGTATTGATACTGTATTTAAACTCCAGTTCAACTGCCACCAGAGCTGCTGGGTCGTGCTACACTCTAAGTCTTGTGAGTCTCCACAAGGAAAGTAGCTAGGCCAGGATTGGATCTCCATTGTATTGATACTGTATTTAAACTCTAGTTCAACTGCCGCCAGAGCTGCCGGGACGTGGTACACTCTAAGTCTTGTGAGACTTCAGAAGGAAAGTAGCTAGGCCCTGATTGGATCTCCATTGTATTTATATTGTATTGATACTGTATATAAACTCAATTTCAATTGCCGGCACAGTTGCCGGAACGTGCTACATTGGATTCAGCTACTGCTAGAGTTGTAAACATTGGGAGACTCCACCAGGATAGGAACTAGGCCCTGATTGGATCTCCACTGTATTTACATTGAATTGATACTGTATGTTTTAACTACAGGTGAACTTCCACCTGAGCTGCCGGGACGTGCTACATTGCCTTCAGTTACTGCTATTGTTGTAAGTCTTGAGAGACTCCACCTGGAAAATAGCTAGGCCCTGATTGGATCTCCATTGTATTTATATTGTATTGATACTGTATTTAAACTCCAGTTCAACTGCCGCCAGAGATGCCGGGACGTGCTGCACTGCATTCAGCTGCTGCTAGAGTTATAAGTCTTGGGAGACTCCACCAGGAAAGCTGCTAGGCCCTGCTTGGATCTCCATTGTATTTACATTGTATTGATAGTGTATTTAAACTACAGTTCAACTTCCACCTGAGCTGCCGGGAGTGCTACATTGCATTCAGTTACTGCTAGAGTTGTAAGTCTTGAGAGACTCCACCAGGAAAGTAGCCAGGCCCTGATTGGATCTCCATTGTATTTACATTGTATTGATACTGTATTTAAAATACAGGTCAACTTCCACCTGAGCTGCCGGGACGTGCTGCACTGCATTCAGCTGCTGCTAGAGTTGTAAGTCTTGGGAGACTCCACCAGGAAAATAGCTAGGCCCTGATTGGATCTCCATTGTATTTATATTGTATTGATACTTTATTTAAGCTACATGTCAACTTCCACCTGAGCTGCCGGGATGTGCTACATTGCATTCAGTTACTGCTAGAGTTGTAAGTCTTGACAGAGTCCACCAGGAAAGTAGCCAGTCCCTGATTGGATCTCCATTGTATTTACATTGTATTGATACTGTATTTAAACTCAAGTTCAAAAGCCATCAGAGCTTCCGGGACATGCTAGACTGTATTCAGCTGCTGCAAGAAGTGTAAGTCTTGGGAGACTCAACCAGGAAAGCAGCTAGGCCCTGATTGGATCTCCATTGTATTTATATTGTATTGATACTGTATTTAAACTCCAGTTCAACTGCCGCCAAAGCTGCTGGTATGTGCTACACTGAATTCAGCTGATGTAAGAATTGGAAGCCTTGGGAGACTCCACCAGGAAAGCAGCTAGGCCCTGATTGGATCTCCATTGTATTTACATTGTATTGATAGTCTATTTAAACTCCAGTTCAACTTCCAACTGAGCTGCCGGGACGTGCTACATTGCATTCAGTTACTGCTAGAGTTGTATTCAAATTGGATTGATACTGTATTTAAACGACAGTTCAACTGCCGCCTGAGCTGCCGGGACGTGCTACCTTGCATTCAGTTACTGCTAGAGTTCTAAGTCTTGGGAGACTCCACCAGGAAAGTAGCTAGGCCATGATTGGATCTTCATTGTATTTATATTGTATTGATACTGTATTTAAACTCCATTTCAATTGCCGGCACAGCTGCCGGGATGTGGTACACTCTAGGTCTTGGGAGACTGCACCAGGAAAGTAGCTAGGCCCTGATTGGATCTCCATTGTATTTATATTGTATTGATACAATGAGCCGAGGTGGCGCAGCAGTTAGAGTGCAGTATTGCAGGCCACTTTAGGTGACTGTGTTCAGCAGGTCCGCGGTTCAAATCTCACCGGCTAAAGGTTGACTCAGCCTTCCATCGTTCTGGGGCAGGTAAAATGAGGACCCAGAGTGTTGGGGGTAATGTAAATATATACATACATTGCTTACTGGTGTAAGCAATGTATATATATATACATTGCTACACTACATTCAGCTGCTGCTAGAGTTGTAAATCTTGGAGACTCCACCAGGAAAGTAGCTAGGCCCTGATTGGATCTCCATTGTATTTACATTGTATTGATACTGTATTTAAACTCCAGTTGAAATGCATCCAGAGCTGCCGGGACGTACTACAGTGCAAGTCTTGGGAGACTCCACCAGGAAAGTAGCTAGGCCCTGATTGGATCTCCATTGTATTTATATTGTATTGATACTGTATTTAAACAACAGTTCAACTGCCGCTAGAGCTGCCGGGACGTGCTGCACTGCATTCAGCTGATGCAAGAATTGTAAGTCTTGGGAGACTCCAGCAGGAAAGAAGCTAGGCCCTGACTGGATCTCCATTGTATTTATATTGTATTTATACTGTATTTAAAGTCCATTTCAACTGCCGCCTGAGCTGCTGGGACGTGCTAAACTGCATTCAGTTACTACTAGAGTTGTAAGTCTTGGGAGACTCCAGCAGGAAAGTAGCTAGGCCCTGATTGTATCTCCTTTGTATTTATATTGTAGTGGTACTGTATTTAAACTCAAGTTCAAATGCCCTCAGAGCTTCTGGGATGTACTACACTCCATTCAGGTGCTCCAAGAATTATAAGTATTGGGAGACTCCACCAGGAAAATAGCTAGGCCCTGATTGGATCTCCATTGTATTTATATTGTATTGATACTGTATTTAAACTCCAGTTCATTTGCCGGCACAGCTGCCGCGATGTGCTACACTGCATTCAGCTGCTACTAGAGTTGTAAATCTTGGGAGACTCCCCCAGGAATGTAGCTAGGACCTGATTGGATCTCCATTGTATTAACATTGTATTGATACTGTATTTAAACTCCAGTTGAAATGCCGCCCGAGCTGCCGGGACGTACTACAGTGTAAGTCTTCGGAGACTCCAGCAGAAAAGAAGCTAGGCCCTGATTGGATCTCCATTGTATTTATAGTGTATTTAAAGTCCATTTCAACTGCCGCCTGAGCTGCTGTGATGTGCTAAACTGCATTCAGTTACTGCTAGAGTTGTAAGTCTTGGGAGACTCCACCAGGAAAGTAGCTAGGCCCTGATTGGATCTCCATTGTATTTATATTGTAGTGGTACTGTATTTAAACTCAAGTTCAAATGCCCTCAGAGCTTCTGGGATGTACTACACTGCATTCAGCTGCTGCAAGAATTGTAAATATTGGGAGACTGCAGCAGGAAAGTAGCAAGGCCTTGATTGGATCTCCATTATATTTAAATTGGAGTGATACTGTATTTAAACGACAGTTCAACTGCCGCCTGAGCTGCCGGGACGTGCTACCTTGCATTCAGTTACTGCTAGAGTTGTAAGTCTTGGGAGACTCCAGCAGGAAAGTAGCTAGGCCCTGATTGTATCTCCATTGTATTTATATTGTATTGATACAGTATTTAAACTCCATTTCAATTGCCGGCACAGCTGCCGGGATGTGCTACACTCTAAATCTTGGGAGACTCCACCAGGAAGGTAGCTAGGCCCTGATTGGATCTCCATTGTATTTATTTTGTATTGATACTGTATTTAAACAACAGGTCAAATGCCCCCAGAGCTGCCGGTATGTGCTGCACTGCATTCAGCTGCTGGTAGAGTTGTAAGTCTTGGGAGAATCCACCAGGAAAGTAGCTAGGCCCTGATTGGATCTCCATTATATTTAAATTGGATTGATACTGTATTTTAATGACAGTTAAACTGCCGCCTGAGCTGCCGGGATGTGCTACCTTGCATTCAGTTACTGCTAGAGTTGTAAGTCTTGGGAGACTCCAGCAGGAAAGTAGCTAGGCCCTGATTGTATCTCCATTGTATTTACATTGTATTGATACTGTATTTAAACTCCAGTTCAAATGCCGCCAGAGGTGCCGGGACGTACTACAGTGTAAGGCTTGGGAAACTCCACTAGGAAAGTAGCTAGGCCCTGATTGGATCTCTATTATATTTAAATTGGATTGATACTGTATTTAAATGACAGTTCAACTGCCGCCTGAGCTGCCGGGAGGTGCTACCTTGCTTTCAGTTACTGCTAGAGTTGTAAGTCTTGGGACACTCCAGCAGGAAAGTAGCTAGGCCCTGATTGTATCTCCATTTTATTTACATTGTATTGATACTCTATTTAAACTCCATTTGAATTACCGGCACAGCTGCCGGGATGTGCTACACTCTAAGTCTTGGGAGAGTCCACCAGGAAAGTAGCTAGGCCCTGATTGGATCTCCATTGTATTTATATTGTACTGATACTGTATTTAAACTCAAGTTCAATTGCCGGCACAGCTGCTGCGACGTGCTACACTGTATTCAGCTTTTGCTAGAGTTTTTAATCTTGGGAGAGTCCACCAGGAAAGTAGCTAGGCCCTGATTGGATCTCCATTGTATTTATATTTTATTGATACTGTATTTAAACAACAGTTCAACTGCCGCCAGAACTGCTGGGACGTGCTGCACTGCATTCAGCTGATGCAAGAATTGTAAGTCTTCGGAGACTTCAGCAGGAAAGACGCTAGGCCCTGATTGGATCTCCATTGTATTTATATTGTATTTATAGTGTATTTAAAGTCCATTTCAACTGCTGCTGAGCTGCCGGGGTGTGGTATACTGCATTCAGCTACTGCTAGAGTTGTAAGTCTTGGGAGACTCCACCAGGAAAGTAGCTAGGCCCTGATTGGATCTCCATTGTATTTATATTGCAGTGGTACTGTATTTAAACTCAAGTTCAAATGCCGCCAGAGCTGCCGGGACGTACTACAGTGTAAGTCTTGGGAGACTCCACCAGTAAAGTAGCTAGGCCCTGATTGGATCCGCATTGTATTTATATTGTATTGATACTGTATTTAAACAACAGTTCAACGTCCGCCAGAGCTGCCGGGATGTGCTGCACTGCATTCAGCTGCTGCTAGAGTTGTAAGTCTTGGGAGAATCCACCAGGAAATTAGCTAGGCCCTGACTGGATTTCCATTATATTTAAATTGGATTGATACTGTATTTAAATGACAGTTCAACTGCCGCCTGAGCTGCCGGGACATGCTACCCTGCATTCAGTTACTGCTAGAGTTGTAAGTCTTGGGAGACTCCAGCAGGAAAGTAGCTAGGCCCTGATTCGATCTCCATTGTATTTATATTGTATTGATACTGTATTTAAACAACAGTTCAACTTCCGCCAGAGCTGCCGGGACGTGCAGCACTGCATTCATCTGATGCAAGAATTGTAAGTCTTGGGAGACTCCACCAGGAAAGTAGCTAGGCCCTGATTGGATCTCCATTGTATTTATATTGTATTGATACTGTATTTAAACAACAGGTCAAATGCCCCCAGACCTGCCGGTATGTGCTGCACTGCATTCAGCTGCTGCTAGAGTTGTAAGTCTTGGGAGAATCCACCAGGAAAGTAGCTAGGCCCTGATTGGATCTCCATTATATTTAAATTGGATTGATACTGTATTTTAATGACAGTTAAACTGCCGCCTGAGCTGCCGGGATGTGCTACCTTGCATTCAGTTACTTCTAGAGTTGTAAGTCTTGGGAGACTCCAGCAGGAAAGTAGCTAGGCCCTGATTGTATCTCCATTGTATTTACATTGTATTGATACTGTATTTAAACTCCAGTTCAAATGCCGCCAGAGGTGCCGGGACGTACTACAGTGTAAGGCTTGGGAGACTCCACTAGGAAAGTAGCTAGGCCCTGATTGGATCTCTATTATATTTAAATTGGATTGATACTGTATTTAAATGACAGTTCAACTGCCACCTGAGCTGCCGAAACGTACTACCTTGCTTTCAGTTACTGCTAGAGTTGTAAGTCTTGGGACACTCCAGCAGGAAAGTAGCTAGGCCCTGATTGTATCTCCATTTTAATTATATTGTATTGATACTCTATTTAAACTCAAGTTCAATTGCCGGCACAGCTGCTGCGACGTGCTACACTGTATTCAGCTTTTGCTAGAGTTTTTAATCTTGGGAGAGTCCACCAGGAAAGTAGCTAGGCCCTGATTGGATCTCCATTGTATTTATATTTTATTGATACTGTATTTAAACAACAGTTCAACTGCCGCCAGAGCTGCTGGGACGTGCTGCACTGCATTCAGCTGATGCAAGAATTGTAAGTCTTTGGAGACTTCAGCAGGAAAGACGCTAGGCCCTGATTGGATCTCCATTGTATTTATATTGTATTTATAGTGTATTTAAAGTCCATTTCAACTGCTGCTGAGCTGCCGGGATGTGCTATACTGCATTCAGCTACTGCTAGAGTTGTAAGTCTTGGGAGACTCCACCAGGAAAGTAGCTAGGCCCTGATTGGATCTCCATTGTATTTACATTGTATTGATACTGTATTTAAACTCCAGTTGAAATGCCTCCAGAGCTGCCGGGACGTACTACAGTGTAACTCTTGGCAGACTCCAGCAGTAAAGTAGCTAGGCCCTGATTGGATCCGCATTGTATTTATATTGTATTGATACTGTATTTAAACAACAGTTCAACTTCCGCCAGAGCTGCCGGGATGTGCTGCACTGCATTCAGCTGCTGCTAGAGTTGTAAGTCTTGGGAGAATCCACCAGTAAATTAGCTAGGCCCTGACTGGATTTCCATTGTATTTAAATTGGATTGATACTGTATTTAAATGACAGTTCAACTGGCGCCTGAGCTGCCGGGACATGCTACCCTGCATTCAGTTACTGCTAGAGTTGTAAGTCTTGGGAGACTCCAGCAGGAAAGTAGCTAGGCCCTGATTCGATCTCCATTGTATTTATATTGTATTGATACTGTATTTAAACAACAGTTCAACTTCCGCCAGAGCTGCTGGGACGTGCAGCACTGCATTCATCTGATGCAAGAATTGTAAGTCTTGGGAGACTCCACCAGGAAAGTAGCTAGGCCCTGATTGGATCTCCATTGTATTTATATTGTATTGATACTGTATTTAAACAAGAAGGTCAAATGCCCCCAGAGCTACCGGTATGTGCTGCACTGCATTCAGCTGCTGGTAGAGTTGTAAGTCTTGGGAGAATCCACCAGGAAAGTAGCTAGGCCCTGATTGGATCTCCATTGTATTTACATTGTATTGATACAGTATTTAAACTCCAGTTCAAATGCCGCCAGAGGTGCCGGGACGTACTACAGTGTAAGGCTTGGGAGACTCCACTAGGAAAGTAGCTAGGCCCTTATTGGATCTCTATTATATTTAAATTGGATTGATACTGTATTTAAATGACAGTTCAACTGCCGCCTGAGCTGCCGGGACGTGCTACCTTGCTTTCAGTTACTGCTAGAGTTGTAAGTCTTGGGACACTCCAGCAGGAAAGTAGCTAGGCCCTGATTGTATCTCCATTTTATTTATATTGTATTGATACTCTATTTAAACTCCATTTGAATTACCGGCACAGCTGCCGGGATGTGCTACACTCTAAGTCTTGGGAGACTACACCAGGAAAGTAGCTAGGCCCTGATTGGATCTCCATTGTATTTATATTGTACTGATACTGTATTTAAACTCAAGTTCAATTGCCGGCACAGCTGCTGCGACGTGCTACACTGTATTCATCTTTTGCTAGAGTTTTTAATCTTGGGAGAGTCCACCAGGAAAGTAGCTAGGCCCTGATTGGATCTCCATTGTATTTATATTTTATTGATACTGTATTTAAACAACAGTTCAACTGCCGCCAGAGCTGCTGGGACGTGCTGCACTGCATTCAGCTGATGCAAGAATTGTAAGTCTTCGGAGACTTCAGCAGGAAAGACGCTAGGCCCTGATTGGATCTCCATTGTATTTATATTGTATTTATAGTGTATTTAAAGTCCATTTCAACTGCTGCTGAGCTGCCGGGATGTGCTATACTGCATTCAGCTACTGCTAGAGTTGTAAGTCTTGGGAGACTCCACCAGGAACGTAGCTAGGCCCTGATTGGATCTCCATTGTATTTATATTGTAGTGGTACTGTATTTAAACTCAAGTTCAAATGCCGTCAGAGCTTCTGGGATGTACTACACTGCATTCAGCTGCTACAAGAATTGTAAATATTGGGAGACTGCAGCAGGAAAGTAGCAAGGCCTTGATTGGATCTCCATTGTATTTACATTGTACTGATAATGTATTTAAACGACAGTTCAACTGCCGCCAGAGCTGCCGGGATGTGCTGCACTGCATTCAGCTGCTGCTAGAGTTGTAAGTCTTGGGAGACTCCACCAGGAAAGTAGCTAGGCCCTGATTGGATCTCCATTGTATTTATATTGTAGTGGTACTGTATTTAAACTCAAGTTCAAATGCCGTCAGAGCTTCTGGGATGTACTACACTGCATTCAGCTGCTACAAGAATTGTAAATATTGGGAGACTGCAGCAGGAAAGTAGCAAGGCCTTGATTGGATCTCCATTGTATTTACATTGTACTGATAATGTATTTAAACGACAGTTCAACTGCCGCCAGAGCTGCCGTGATGTGCTGCACTGCATTCAGCTGCTGCTAGAGTTGTAAGTCTTGGGAGACTCCAGCAGGAAAGTAGCTAGGCCCTGATTCGATCTCCATTGTATTTATATTGTATTGATACTGTATTTAAACAACAGTTCAACTTCCGCCAGAGCTGCCGGGATTTGCTGCACTGCATTCAGCTGCTGCTAGAGTTGAAAGTCTTGGGAGACTCCACCAGGAAAGTAGCTAGGCCCTGATTGGATCTCCATTATATTTAAATTGGATTGATACTGTATTTAAACAACAGTTCAACTGCCGCCTGAGCTGCCGGGACGTGCTACCTTGCTTTCAGTTACTGCTAGAGTTGTAAGTCTTGGGAGACTCCAGCAGGAAAGTAGCTAGGCCCTGATTGTATCTCCATTGTATTTATATTGTATTGATACAGTATTTAAACTCCATTTCAATTCCCGGCACAGCTGCCGGGATGTGCTGCACTGCATTCAGCTGCTGCTAGAGTTGTAAGTCTTCGGAGACTCCACCAGGAAAGTAGCTAGGCCCTGATTGGATCTCCATTATATTTAAATTGGATTGATACTGTATTTAAACTCCAGTTCAAATGCCGCCAGAGGTGCCGGGACGTACTAAAGTGTAAGTCTTGGGAGACTCCACCAGGAAAGTAGCTAGGCCCTGATTGGATCTCCATTATATTTAAATTGGATTGATACTGTATTTAAATGACAGTTCAACTGCCGCCTGAGCTGCCGGGACGTGCTTCCTTGCTTTCAGTTACTGCTAGAGTTGTAAGTCTTGGGAGATTCCAGCAGGAAAGTAGCTAGGCCCTGATTTTATCTCCATTGTATTTATATTGTATTGATACTCTATTTAAACTCCATTTGAATTACCGGCACAGCTGCCGGGATGTGCTACACTCTAAGTCTTGGGAGACTGCACCAGGAAAGTAGCTAGGCCCTGATTGGATCTCCATTGTATTTACATTGTATTGATACTGTATTTAAACTCCAGTTCAACTTCCGCCTGAGCTGTAGGGACGTGCTACCTTGCATTCAGTTACTGCTAGAGTTGTAAGTCTTGGGAGACTCCACCAGGAAAGTAGCTAGGCCCTGAATGGATCTCCATTGTATTTATATTGTATTGATACTGTATTTAAACTACAGTTCAATTGCCGGGACAGCTGCTGCGACGTGCTACATTGTATTCAGCTTTTGCTAGAGTTGTAAATCTTGGGATACTCCACCAGGAAAGTAGCTAGGCCCTGATTGGATCTCCATTGTATTTATATTGTATTTATAGTGTATTTAAAGTCCATTTCAACTGCTGCCTGAGCTGCCGGGACGTGCTATACTGCATTCAGTTACTGCTAGAGTTGTAAGTCTTAAGAGACTCCACCAGGAAAGTAGCTAGGCCCTGATTGGATCTCCATTGTATTTATATTGTAGTGGTACTGTATTTAAACTCCAGTTCAAATGCCCTCAGAGCTTCTGGGATGTACTACACTGCATTCAGCTGCTACAAGAATTGTAAATATTAGGAGACTGCAGCAGGAAAGTAGCAAGGCCTTGATTGGATCTCCATTGTATTTACATTGTACTGATAATGTAATTATCAATTATCAAATTAATCAGTAATTAATTTGGTGATTTAATATTTGAGAGTACTTATGATATATTATGACATATTAAAAGTGGATAAGAATGTTGTAAGGTTTTGATTTGGGAGAAAAGGTTATCACAAAATTTATTTGGGTTTGGGGGGGAAAGAGTTAAGAGCTAAGTTTATATTGTTCAAAAGAAATACACATCTCGGTGTGGAGAAGGTGGATAAATTATATGAAGAATAAATGTGGGATTTAATGGGTAAATTACGATTAGAGTAGATATGATTAAAAGTATTGTTTGGATTATGAATAATTCTCGTTTTACTTATTGTGATTTAGTTTGTATTAGTTAAAGTTAAAATAAATATGGGATTTAATGGGTAAACTTTAATTAGAGTAGAGATGATTAAAAGTATTGTTTTGATTATGAACAATTTTTGTTTTAAATTTGGCATTATTTGATTTTGATAGTTGATTTTCTTTAATTTGTTTAAATTTGTTTTGTATTTGAGTTAAAGTAACTTATTGATTTTGTTATTTGTATAGTTGGATAGGTTTAGTTAGATTTAGTTTGCATTAGTTAAAGTTAAGTAGATTTTGTTTAATATGTTTGAAAACCCTGTGCCAAGCTCCGGGAAGTGGGGGGGAGGGGAGGTTGGGGTGGGTGGGTTTTTGGGACTGGGAGGGAGGGGGGTCAGGGTGGGGGGGGGTAGGTAGGTTAGATGATAGGATCAAAGTAAGATAATGAGGGATAACTTATGAGAGAGATGTTGCTTGGGCATTTCCCCGGTACTGTATCTGAAGAGGGATGAGAGAGGAGGAGAAAGGTTAGGGAGGAAGTAGGATGGCGAGAGGAGAGGGGGAGGGGAGAGAGAGAGGAGGAGAAAGGTTTGGGAGGAAGTAGGATGGTGAGAGGAGAGGGGGAAGGGAGAGAGAGGTGAGGGGAGGGAGAAGGAGGAGGGAAGTAAGGGAGAGTATAAGAGAGGGCGGATGCAGTTTCGGGGGGGTGGGCAAGCGACATCTAGGTGTATTCATTCTATCTTGTCAAATGTGAAATTTCTTCCTTTTTGTTTATGTAATTGATAATTGAAAAATAAAAACTTTTTTTTTTTGGATACTGTATTTAAACTCCAGTTCAATTGCTGGCACAGCTGCCGCGACGTGCTACACTGCATTCAGCTGCTGCTAGAGTTGTAAATCTTGGGAGACTCCACCAGGAATGTAGCTAGGCCCTGATTGGATCTCCATTGTATTTACATTGTATTGATACTGTATTTCAACGACAGTTCAACTTCCGCCTGAGCTGCAGGGACATGCTACCTTGCATTCAGTTACTGCTAGAGTTGTAAGTCTTGGGAGACTCCACCAGGAAAGTAGCTAGGCCCTGAATGGATCTCCATTGTATTTATATTGTATTGATACTGTATTTAAACTCCATTTCAATTGCCGGCACAGCTGCCGGGATGTGCTACACTCTAAGTCTTGGGAGACTCCACCAGGAAATTAGCTAGGCCCTGATTGAATCTCCATTGTATTTATATTGTATTGATACTGTATTTAAACTCCAGTTCAATTGCCGGCACAGCTGCTGCGACGTGCTACACTGTATTCAGCTTTTCCCAGAGTTGTAAATCTTGGGAGACTCCACCAGGAAATGAGCTAGGCCCTGATTTGATCTCCATTGTATTTATATTGTATTGATACTGTATTTAAACTCCAGTTCAAATGCCGCCAGAGCTGCTGGGACGTACTACACTGCATTCAGCTCCTGCAAGAATTGTAAATCTTGGGAGACTCCACCAGGAAATGAGCTAGGCCCTGATTTGATCTCCATTGTATTTATATTGTATTGATACTGTATTTAAACTCCAGTTCAGATGCCGCCAGAGCTGCTGGGACGTACTACAGTGTAAGACTTGGGAGACTCCACCAGGAAAGTAGCTAGGCCCTGATTGGATCTCCATTGTATTTATATTGTATTGATAATGTATTTAAACAACAGGTCAAATGCCCCCAGAGCTGCCGGTATGTGCTGCACTGCATTCAGCTGCTGGTAGAGTTGTAAGTCTTGGGAGAATCCACCAGGAAAGTAGCTAGGCCCTGATTGGATCTCCATTATATTTAAATTGGATTGATACTGTATTTTAATGACAGTTAAACTGCCGCCTGAGCTGCCGGGATGTGCTACCTTGCATTCAGTTACTGCTAGAGTTGTAAGTCTTGGGAGACTCCAGCAGGAAAGTAGCTAGGCCCTGATTGTATCTCCATTGTATTTACATTGTATTGATACTGTATTTAAACTCCAGTTCAAATGCCGCCAGAGGTGCCGGGACGTACTACAGTGTAAGGCTTGGGAAACTCCACTAGGAAAGTAGCTAGGCCCTGATTGGATCTCTATTATATTTAAATTGGATTGATACTGTATTTAAATGACAGTTCAACTGCCGCCTGAGCTGCCGGGAGGTGCTACCTTGCTTTCAGTTACTGCTAGAGTTGTAAGTCTTGGGACACTCCAGCAGGAAAGTAGCTAGGCCCTGATTGTATCTCCATTTTATTTACATTGTATTGATACTCTATTTAAACTCCATTTGAATTACCGGCACAGCTGCCGGGATGTGCTACACTCTAAGTCTTGGGAGAGTCCACCAGGAAAGTAGCTAGGCCCTGATTGGATCTCCATTGTATTTATATTGTACTGATACTGTATTTAAACTCAAGTTCAATTGCCGGCACAGCTGCTGCGACGTGCTACACTGTATTCAGCTTTTGCTAGAGTTTTTAATCTTGGGAGAGTCCACCAGGAAAGTAGCTAGGCCCTGATTGGATCTCCATTGTATTTATATTTTATTGATACTGTATTTAAACAACAGTTCAACTGCCGCCAGAACTGCTGGGACGTGCTGCACTGCATTCAGCTGATGCAAGAATTGTAAGTCTTCGGAGACTTTAGTAGGAAAGACGCTAGGCCCTGATTGGATCTCCATTGTATTTATATTGTATTTATAGTGTATTTAAAGTCCATTTCAACTGCTGCTGAGCTGCCGGGGTGTGGTATACTGCATTCAGCTACTGCTAGAGTTGTAAGTCTTGGGAGACTCCACCAGGAAAGTAGCTAGGCCCTGATTGGATCTCCATTGTATTTATATTGTAGTGGTACTGTATTTAAACTCAAGTTCAAATGCCGCCAGAGCTGCCGGGACGTACTACAGTGTAAGTCTTGGGAGACTCCACCAGTAAAGTAGCTAGGCCCTGATTGGATCCGCATTGTATTTATATTGTATTGATACTGTATTTAAACAACAGTTCAACGTCCGCCAGAGCTGCCGGGATGTGCTGCACTGCATTCAGCTGCTGCTAGAGTTGTAAGTCTTGGGAGAATCCACCAGGAAATTAGCTAGGCCCTGACTGGATTTCCATTATATTTAAATTGGATTGATACTGTATTTAAATGACAGTTCAACTGCCGCCTGAGCTGCCGGGACATGCTACCCTGCATTCAGTTACTGCTAGAGTTGTAAGTCTTGGGAGACTCCAGCAGGAAAGTAGCTAGGCCCTGATTCGATCTCCATTGTATTTATATTGTATTGATACTGTATTTAAACAACTGTTCAACTTCCGCCAGAGCTGCCGGGACGTGCAGCACTGCATTCATCTGATGCAAGAATTGTAAGTCTTGGGAGACTCCACCAGGAAAGTAGCTAGGCCCTGATTGGATCTCCATTGTATTTATATTGTATTGATACTGTATTTAAACAACAGGTCAAATGCCCCCAGACCTGCCGGTATGTGCTGCACTGCATTCAGCTGCTGCTAGAGTTGTAAGTCTTGGGAGAATCCACCAGGAAAGTAGCTAGGCCCTGATTGGATCTCCATTATATTTAAATTGGATTGATACTGTATTTTAATGACAGTTAAACTGCCGCCTGAGCTGCCGGGATGTGCTACCTTGCATTCAGTTACTTCTAGAGTTGTAAGTCTTGGGAGACTCCAGCAGGAAAGTAGCTAGGCCCTGATTGTATCTCCATTGTATTTACATTGTATTGATACTGTATTTAAACTCCAGTTCAAATGCCGCCAGAGGTGCCGGGACGTACTACAGTGTAAGGCTTGGGAGACTCCACTAGGAAAGTAGCTAGGCCCTGATTGGATCTCTATTATATTTAAATTGGATTGATACTGTATTTAAATGACAGTTCAACTGCCACCTGAGCTGCCGAAACGTACTACCTTGCTTTCAGTTACTGCTAGAGTTGTAAGTCTTGGGACACTCCAGCAGGAAAGTAGCTAGGCCCTGATTGTATCTCCATTTTAATTATATTGTATTGATACTCTATTTAAACTCAAGTTCAATTGCCGGCACAGCTGCTGCGACGTGCTACACTGTATTCAGCTTTTGCTAGAGTTTTTAATCTTGGGAGAGTCCACCAGGAAAGTAGCTAGGCCCTGATTGGATCTCCATTGTATTTATATTTTATTGATACTGTATTTAAACAACAGTTCAACTGCCGCCAGAGCTGCTGGGACGTGCTGCACTGCATTCAGCTGATGCAAGAATTGTAAGTCTTTGGAGACTTCAGCAGGAAAGACGCTAGGCCCTGATTGGATCTCCATTGTATTTATATTGTATTTATAGTGTATTTAAAGTCCATTTCAACTGCTGCTGAGCTGCCGGGATGTGCTATACTGCATTCAGCTACTGCTAGAGTTGTAAGTCTTGGGAGACTCCACCAGGAAAGTAGCTAGGCCCTGATTGGATCTCCATTGTATTTACATTGTATTGATACTGTATTTAAACTCCAGTTGAAATGCCTCCAGAGCTGCCGGGACGTACTACAGTGTAACTCTTGGCAGACTCCAGCAGTAAAGTAGCTAGGCCCTGATTGGATCCGCATTGTATTTATATTGTATTGATACTGTATTTAAACAACAGTTCAACTTCCGCCAGAGCTGCCGGGATGTGCTGCACTGCATTCAGCTGCTGCTAGAGTTGTAAGTCTTGGGAGAATCCACCAGTAAATTAGCTAGGCCCTGACTGGATTTCCATTGTATTTAAATTGGATTGATACTGTATTTAAATGACAGTTCAACTGGCGCCTGAGCTGCCGGGACATGCTACCCTGCATTCAGTTACTGCTAGAGTTGTAAGTCTTGGGAGACTCCAGCAGGAAAGTAGCTAGGCCCTGATTCGATCTCCATTGTATTTATATTGTATTGATACTGTATTTAAACAACAGTTCAACTTCCGCCAGAGCTGCTGGGACGTGCAGCACTGCATTCATCTGATGCAAGAATTGTAAGTCTTGGGAGACTCCACCAGGAAAGTAGCTAGGCCCTGATTGGATCTCCATTGTATTTATATTGTATTGATACTGTATTTAAACAAGAAGGTCAAATGCCCCCAGAGCTACCGGTATGTGCTGCACTGCATTCAGCTGCTGGTAGAGTTGTAAGTCTTGGGAGAATCCACCAGGAAAGTAGCTAGGCCCTGATTGGATCTCCATTATATTTAAATTGGATTGATACTGTATTTTAATGACAGTTAAACTGCCGCCTGAGCTGCCGGGATGTGCTACCTTGCATTCAGTTACTGCTAGAGTTGTAAGTCTTGGGAGACTCCAGCAGGAAAGTAGCTAGGCCCTGATTGTATCTCCATTGTATTTACATTGTATTGATACAGTATTTAAACTCCAGTTCAAATGCCGCCAGAGGTGCCGGGACGTACTACAGTGTAAGGCTTGGGAGACTCCACTAGGAAAGTAGCTAGGCCCTTATTGGATCTCTATTATATTTAAATTGGATTGATACTGTATTTAAATGACAGTTCAACTGCCGCCTGAGCTGCCGGGACGTGCTACCTTGCTTTCAGTTACTGCTAGAGTTGTAAGTCTTGGGACACTCCAGCAGGAAAGTAGCTAGGCCCTGATTGTATCTCCATTTTATTTATATTGTATTGATACTCTATTTAAACTCCATTTGAATTACCGGCACAGCTGCCGGGATGTGCTACACTCTAAGTCTTGGGAGACTACACCAGGAAAGTAGCTAGGCCCTGATTGGATCTCCATTGTATTTATATTGTACTGATACTGTATTTAAACTCAAGTTCAATTGCCGGCACAGCTGCTGCGACGTGCTACACTGTATTCATCTTTTGCTAGAGTTTTTAATCTTGGGAGAGTCCACCAGGAAAGTAGCTAGGCCCTGATTGGATCTCCATTGTATTTATATTTTATTGATACTGTATTTAAACAACAGTTCAACTGCCGCCAGAGCTGCTGGGACGTGCTGCACTGCATTCAGCTGATGCAAGAATTGTAAGTCTTCGGAGACTTCAGCAGGAAAGACGCTAGGCCCTGATTGGATCTCCATTGTATTTATATTGTATTTATAGTGTATTTAAAGTCCATTTCAACTGCTGCTGAGCTGCCGGGATGTGCTATACTGCATTCAGCTACTGCTAGAGTTGTAAGTCTTGGGAGACTCCACCAGGAACGTAGCTAGGCCCTGATTGGATCTCCATTGTATTTATATTGTAGTGGTACTGTATTTAAACTCAAGTTCAAATGCCGTCAGAGCTTCTGGGATGTACTACACTGCATTCAGCTGCTACAAGAATTGTAAATATTGGGAGACTGCAGCAGGAAAGTAGCAAGGCCTTGATTGGATCTCCATTGTATTTACATTGTACTGATAATGTATTTAAACGACAGTTCAACTGCCGCCAGAGCTGCCGGGATGTGCTGCACTGCATTCAGCTGCTGCTAGAGTTGTAAGTCTTGGGAGACTCCACCAGGAAAGTAGCTAGGCCCTGATTGGATCTCCATTGTATTTATATTGTAGTGGTACTGTATTTAAACTCAAGTTCAAATGCCGTCAGAGCTTCTGGGATGTACTACACTGCATTCAGCTGCTACAAGAATTGTAAATATTGGGAGACTGCAGCAGGAAAGTAGCAAGGCCTTGATTGGATCTCCATTGTATTTACATTGTACTGATAATGTATTTAAACGACAGTTCAACTGCCGCCAGAGCTGCCGGGATGTGCTGCACTGCATTCAGCTGCTGCTAGAGTTGTAAGTCTTGGGAGACTCCAGCAGGAAAGTAGCTAGGCCCTGATTCGATCTCCATTGTATTTATATTGTATTGATACTGTATTTAAACAACAGTTCAACTTCCGCCAGAGCTGCCGGGATTTGCTGCACTGCATTCAGCTGCTGCTAGAGTTGAAAGTCTTGGGAGACTCCACCAGGAAAGTAGCTAGGCCCTGATTGGATCTCCATTATATTTAAATTGGATTGATACTGTATTTAAACAACAGTTCAACTGCCGCCTGAGCTGCCGGGACGTGCTACCTTGCTTTCAGTTACTGCTAGAGTTGTAAGTCTTGGGAGACTCCAGCAGGAAAGTAGCTAGGCCCTGATTGTATCTCCATTGTATTTATATTGTATTGATACAGTATTTAAACTCCATTTCAATTCCCGGCACAGCTGCCGGGATGTGCTGCACTGCATTCAGCTGCTGCTAGAGTTGTAAGTCTTCGGAGACTCCACCAGGAAAGTAGCTAGGCCCTGATTGGATCTCCATTATATTTAAATTGGATTGATACTGTATTTAAACTCCAGTTCAAATGCCGCCAGAGGTGCCGGGACGTACTAAAGTGTAAGTCTTGGGAGACTCCACCAGGAAAGTAGCTAGGCCCTGATTGGATCTCCATTATATTTAAATTGGATTGATACTGTATTTAAATGACAGTTCAACTGCCGCCTGAGCTGCCGGGACGTGCTTCCTTGCTTTCAGTTACTGCTAGAGTTGTAAGTCTTGGGAGATTCCAGCAGGAAAGTAGCTAGGCCCTGATTTTATCTCCATTGTATTTATATTGTATTGATACTCTATTTAAACTCCATTTGAATTACCGGCACAGCTGCCGGGATGTGCTACACTCTAAGTCTTGGGAGACTGCACCAGGAAAGTAGCTAGGCCCTGATTGGATCTCCATTGTATTTACATTGTATTGATACTGTATTTAAACTCCAGTTCAACTTCCGCCTGAGCTGTAGGGACGTGCTACCTTGCATTCAGTTACTGCTAGAGTTGTAAGTCTTGGGAGACTCCACCAGGAAAGTAGCTAGGCCCTGAATGGATCTCCATTGTATTTATATTGTATTGATACTGTATTTAAACTACAGTTCAATTGCCGGGACAGCTGCTGCGACGTGCTACATTGTATTCAGCTTTTGCTAGAGTTGTAAATCTTGGGATACTCCACCAGGAAAGTAGCTAGGCCCTGATTGGATCTCCATTGTATTTATATTGTATTTATAGTGTATTTAAAGTCCATTTCAACTGCTGCCTGAGCTGCCGGGACGTGCTATACTGCATTCAGTTACTGCTAGAGTTGTAAGTCTTAA
Source organism: Crotalus adamanteus (assembly GCA_039797435.1). Taxonomy (NCBI): domain Eukaryota; kingdom Metazoa; phylum Chordata; class Lepidosauria; order Squamata; family Viperidae; genus Crotalus; species Crotalus adamanteus. The sequence continues at coordinate 54,846,734 of CM077935.1, read as the reverse complement.
GAGACTCCACCAGGAAAGTAGCTAGGCCCTGATTGGATCTCCATTGTATTTATATTGTAGTGGTACTGTATTTAAACTCCAGTTCAAATGCCCTCAGAGCTTCTGGGATGTACTACACTGCATTCAGCTGCTACAAGAATTGTAAATATTAGGAGACTGCAGCAGGAAAGTAGCAAGGCCTTGATTGGATCTCCATTGTATTTACATTGTACTGATAATGTAATTATCAATTATCAAATTAATCAGTAATTAATTTGGTGATTTAATATTTGAGAGTACTTATGATATATTATGACATATTAAAAGTGGATAAGAATGTTGTAAGGTTTTGATTTGGGAGAAAAGGTTATCACAAAATTTATTTGGGTTTGGGGGGGAAAGAGTTAAGAGCTAAGTTTATATTGTTCAAAAGAAATACACATCTCGGTGTGGAGAAGGTGGATAAATTATATGAAGAATAAATGTGGGATTTAATGGGTAAATTACGATTAGAGTAGATATGATTAAAAGTATTGTTTGGATTATGAATAATTCTCGTTTTACTTATTGTGATTTAGTTTGTATTAGTTAAAGTTAAAATAAATATGGGATTTAATGGGTAAACTTTAATTAGAGTAGAGATGATTAAAAGTATTGTTTTGATTATGAACAATTTTTGTTTTAAATTTGGCATTATTTGATTTTGATAGTTGATTTTCTTTAATTTGTTTAAATTTGTTTTGTATTTGAGTTAAAGTAACTTATTGATTTTGTTATTTGTATAGTTGGATAGGTTTAGTTAGATTTAGTTTGCATTAGTTAAAGTTAAGTAGATTTTGTTTAATATGTTTGAAAACCCTGTGCCAAGCTCCGGGAAGTGGGGGGGAGGGGAGGTTGGGGTGGGTGGGTTTTTGGGACTGGGAGGGAGGGGGGTCAGGGTGGGGGGGGGTAGGTAGGTTAGATGATAGGATCAAAGTAAGATAATGAGGGATAACTTATGAGAGAGATGTTGCTTGGGCATTTCCCCGGTACTGTATCTGAAGAGGGATGAGAGAGGAGGAGAAAGGTTAGGGAGGAAGTAGGATGGCGAGAGGAGAGGGGGAGGGGAGAGAGAGAGGAGGAGAAAGGTTTGGGAGGAAGTAGGATGGTGAGAGGAGAGGGGGAAGGGAGAGAGAGGTGAGGGGAGGGAGAAGGAGGAGGGAAGTAAGGGAGAGTATAAGAGAGGGCGGATGCAGTTTCGGGGGGGTGGGCAAGCGACATCTAGGTGTATTCATTCTATCTTGTCAAATGTGAAATTTCTTCCTTTTTGTTTATGTAATTGATAATTGAAAAATAAAAACTTTTTTTTTTTGGATACTGTATTTAAACTCCAGTTCAATTGCTGGCACAGCTGCCGCGACGTGCTACACTGCATTCAGCTGCTGCTAGAGTTGTAAATCTTGGGAGACTCCACCAGGAATGTAGCTAGGCCCTGATTGGATCTCCATTGTATTTACATTGTATTGATACTGTATTTCAACGACAGTTCAACTTCCGCCTGAGCTGCAGGGACATGCTACCTTGCATTCAGTTACTGCTAGAGTTGTAAGTCTTGGGAGACTCCACCAGGAAAGTAGCTAGGCCCTGAATGGATCTCCATTGTATTTATATTGTATTGATACTGTATTTAAACTCCATTTCAATTGCCGGCACAGCTGCCGGGATGTGCTACACTCTAAGTCTTGGGAGACTCCACCAGGAAATTAGCTAGGCCCTGATTGAATCTCCATTGTATTTATATTGTATTGATACTGTATTTAAACTCCAGTTCAATTGCCGGCACAGCTGCTGCGACGTGCTACACTGTATTCAGCTTTTCCCAGAGTTGTAAATCTTGGGAGACTCCACCAGGAAATGAGCTAGGCCCTGATTTGATCTCCATTGTATTTATATTGTATTGATACTGTATTTAAACTCCAGTTCAAATGCCGCCAGAGCTGCTGGGACGTACTACACTGCATTCAGCTCCTGCAAGAATTGTAAATCTTGGGAGACTCCACCAGGAAATGAGCTAGGCCCTGATTTGATCTCCATTGTATTTATATTGTATTGATACTGTATTTAAACTCCAGTTCAGATGCCGCCAGAGCTGCTGGGACGTACTACAGTGTAAGACTTGGGAGACTCCACCAGGAAAGTAGCTAGGCCCTGATTGGATCTCCATTGTATTTATATTGTATTGATAATGTATTTAAACAACAGTTCAACTGCCGCCAGAGCTGCCGGGACGTGCTGCACTGCATTCAGCTGATGCAAGAATTGTAAGTCTAGGGAGACTCCAGCAGGAAAGAAGCTAGGCCCTGATTGGATCTCCATTGTATTTATATTGTATTTATAGTGTATTTAAAGTCCATTTCAACTGCCGCCTGAGCTGCCGGGACGTGCTACACTGCATTCAGTTACTGCTAGAGTTGTAAGTCTTGGGAGACTCCACCAGGAAAGTAGCTAGGCCCTGATTGGATATCCATTGTATTTATATTGTAGTGGTACTGTATTTAAACACAAGTTCAAATGCCCTCAGAGCTTCTGGGATGTACTACACTGCATTCAGCTGCTGCAAGAATTGTAAGTATTGGGAGACTGCAGCAGGAAAGTAGCTAGGCCCTGATTGGATCTCCATTGTATTTATATTGTATTGATACTGTATTTAAACTCAAGTTCAATTGCCGGCACAGCTGCTGCGACGTGCTACACTGTATTCAGCTTTTGTTAGAGTTTTTAATCTTGGGAGAGTCCACCAGGAAAGTAGCTAGGCCCTGATTGGATCTCCATTGTATTTATATTTTATTGATACTGTATTTAAACAACAGTTCAACTGCCGCCAGAGCTGCTGGGATGTGCTGCACTGCATTCAGCTGATGCAACAATTGTAAGTCTTCGGAGACTTCAGCAGGAAAGACGCTAGGCCCTGATTGGATCTCTATTGTATTTATATTGTATTTATAGTGTATTTAAAGTCCATTTCAACTGCTGCTGAGCTGCCGGGATGTGCTATACTGCATTCAGCTACTGCTAGAGTTGTAAGTCTTGGGAGACTCCACCAGGAAAGTAGCTAGGCCCTGATTGGATCTCCATTGTATTTACAATGTATTGATACTGTATTTAAACTCCAGTTGAAATGCCCCCAGAGCTGCCGGGACGGACTACAGTGTAACTCTTGGCAGACTCCACCAGTAAAGTAGCTAGGCCCTGATTGGATCCGCATTGTATTTATATTGTATTGATACTGTATTTAAACAACAGTTCAACTTCCGCCAGAGCTGCCGGGATGTGCTGCACTACATTCAGCTGCTGCTAGAGTTGTAAGTCTTGGGAGAATCCACCAGGAAATTAGCTAGGCCCTGACTGGATTTCCATTGTATTTAAATTGGATTGATACTGTATTTAAATGACAGTTCAACTGCCGCCTGAGCTGCCGGGACATGCTACCCTGCATTCAGTTACTGCTAGAGTTGTAAGTCTTGGGAGACTCCAGCAGGAAAGTAGCTAGGCCCTGATTCGATCTCCATTGTATTTATATTGTATTGATACTGTATTTAAACAACAGTTCAACTTCCGCCAGAGCTGCCGGGACGTGCAGCACTGCATTCATCTAATGCAAGAATTGTAAGTCTTGGGAGACTCCACCAGGAAAGTAGCTAGGCCCTGATTGGATCTCCATTGTATTTATATTGTATTGATACTGTATTTAAACAAGAAGGTCAAATGCCCCCAGAGCTGCCGGTATGTGCTGCACTGCATTCAGCTGCTGGTAGAGTTGTAAGTCTTGGGAGACTCCAGCAGGAAAGTAGCTAGGCCCTGATTCGATCTCCATTGTATTTATATTGTATTGATACTGTATTTAAACAACAGTTCAACTTCCGCCAGAGCTGCCGGGACGTGCAGCACTGCATTCATCTGATGCAAGAATTGTAAGTCTTGGGAGACTCCAGCAGGAAAGTAGCTAGGCCCTGATTGTATCTCCATTGTATTTACATTGTATTGATACTGTATTTAAACTCCAGTTCAAATGCCGCCAGAGGTGCCGGGACGTACTACAGTGTAAGGCTTGGGAGACTCCACTAGGAAAGTAGCTAGGCCCTGATTGGATCTCTATTATATTTAAATTGGATTGATACTGTATTTAAATGACAGTTCAACTGCCGCCTGAGCTGCCGGGACGTGCTACCTTGCTTTCAGTTACTGCTAGAGTTGTAAGTTTTGGGACACTCCAGCAGGAAAGTAGCTAGGCCGTATTGTATCTCCATTTTATTTATATTGTATTGATACTCTATTTAAACTCCATTTGAATTACCGGCACAGCTGCCGGGATGTGCTACACTCTAAGTCTTGGGAGACTACACCAGGAAAGTAGCTAGGCCCTGATTGGATCTCCATTGTATTTATATTGTACTGATACTGTATTTAAACTCAAGTTCAATTGCCGGCACAGCTGCTGCGACGTGCTACACTGTATTCAGGTTTTGCTAGAGTTTTTAATCTTGGGAGAGTCCACCAGGAAAGTAGCTAGGCCCTGATTGGATCTCCATTGTATTTATATTTTATTGATACTGTATTTAAACAACAGTTCAACTGCCGCCAGAGCTGCTGGGACGTGCTGCACTGCATTCAGCTGATGCAAGAATTGTAAGTCTTCGGAGACTTCAGCAGGAAAGACGCTAGGCCCTGATTGGATCTCCATTGTATTTATATTGTATTTATAGTGTATTTAAAGTCCATTTCAACTGCTGCTGAGCTGCCGGGATGTGCTATACTGCATTCAGCTACTGCTAGAGTTGTAAGTCTTGGGAGACTCCACCAGGAAAGTAGCTAGGCCCTGATTGGATCTCCATTGTATTTATATTGTATTGATACTGTATTTAAACAACAGGTCAAATGCCCCCAGACCTGCCGGTATGTGCTGCACTGCATTCAGCTGCTGCTAGAGTTGTAAGTCTTGGGAGAATCCACCAGGAAAGTAGCTAGGCCCTGATTGGATCTCCATTATATTTAAATTGGATTGATACTGTATTTTAATGACAGTTAAACTGCCGCCTGAGCTGCCGGGATGTGCTACCTTGCATTCAGTTACTTCTAGAGTTGTAAGTCTTGGGAGACTCCAGCAGGAAAGTAGCTAGGCCCTGATTGTATCTCCATTGTATTTACATTGTATTGATACTGTATTTAAACTCCAGTTCAAATGCCGCCAGAGGTGCCGGGACGTACTACAGTGTAAGGCTTGGGAGACTCCACTAGGAAAGTAGCTAGGCCCTGATTGGATCTCTATTATATTTAAATTGGATTGATACTGTATTTAAATGACAGTTCAACTGCCACCTGAGCTGCCGAAACGTACTACCTTGCTTTCAGTTACTGCTAGAGTTGTAAGTCTTGGGACACTCCAGCAGGAAAGTAGCTAGGCCCTGATTGTATCTCCATTTTAATTATATTGTATTGATACTCTATTTAAACTCAAGTTCAATTGCCGGCACAGCTGCTGCGACGTGCTACACTGTATTCAGCTTTTGCTAGAGTTTTTAATCTTGGGAGAGTCCACCAGGAAAGTAGCTAGGCCCTGATTGGATCTCCATTGTATTTATATTTTATTGATACTGTATTTAAACAACAGTTCAACTGCCGCCAGAGCTGCTGGGACGTGCTGCACTGCATTCAGCTGATGCAAGAATTGTAAGTCTTTGGAGACTTCAGCAGGAAAGACGCTAGGCCCTGATTGGATCTCCATTGTATTTATATTGTATTTATAGTGTATTTAAAGTCCATTTCAACTGCTGCTGAGCTGCCGGGATGTGCTATACTGCATTCAGCTACTGCTAGAGTTGTAAGTCTTGGGAGACTCCACCAGGAAAGTAGCTAGGCCCTGATTGGATCTCCATTGTATTTACATTGTATTGATACTGTATTTAAACTCCAGTTGAAATGCCTCCAGAGCTGCCGGGACGTACTACAGTGTAACTCTTGGCAGACTCCAGCAGTAAAGTAGCTAGGCCCTGATTGGATCCGCATTGTATTTATATTGTATTGATACTGTATTTAAACAACAGTTCAACTTCCGCCAGAGCTGCCGGGATGTGCTGCACTGCATTCAGCTGCTGCTAGAGTTGTAAGTCTTGGGAGAATCCACCAGTAAATTAGCTAGGCCCTGACTGGATTTCCATTGTATTTAAATTGGATTGATACTGTATTTAAATGACAGTTCAACTGGCGCCTGAGCTGCCGGGACATGCTACCCTGCATTCAGTTACTGCTAGAGTTGTAAGTCTTGGGAGACTCCAGCAGGAAAGTAGCTAGGCCCTGATTCGATCTCCATTGTATTTATATTGTATTGATACTGTATTTAAACAACAGTTCAACTTCCGCCAGAGCTGCTGGGACGTGCAGCACTGCATTCATCTGATGCAAGAATTGTAAGTCTTGGGAGACTCCACCAGGAAAGTAGCTAGGCCCTGATTGGATCTCCATTGTATTTATATTGTATTGATACTGTATTTAAACAAGAAGGTCAAATGCCCCCAGAGCTACCGGTATGTGCTGCACTGCATTCAGCTGCTGGTAGAGTTGTAAGTCTTGGGAGAATCCACCAGGAAAGTAGCTAGGCCCTGATTGGATCTCCATTATATTTAAATTGGATTGATACTGTATTTTAATGACAGTTAAACTGCCGCCTGAGCTGCCGGGATGTGCTACCTTGCATTCAGTTACTGCTAGAGTTGTAAGTCTTGGGAGACTCCAGCAGGAAAGTAGCTAGGCCCTGATTGTATCTCCATTGTATTTACATTGTATTGATACAGTATTTAAACTCCAGTTCAAATGCCGCCAGAGGTGCCGGGACGTACTACAGTGTAAGGCTTGGGAGACTCCACTAGGAAAGTAGCTAGGCCCTTATTGGATCTCTATTATATTTAAATTGGATTGATACTGTATTTAAATGACAGTTCAACTGCCGCCTGAGCTGCCGGGACGTGCTACCTTGCTTTCAGTTACTGCTAGAGTTGTAAGTCTTGGGACACTCCAGCAGGAAAGTAGCTAGGCCCTGATTGTATCTCCATTTTATTTATATTGTATTGATACTCTATTTAAACTCCATTTGAATTACCGGCACAGCTGCCGGGATGTGCTACACTCTAAGTCTTGGGAGACTACACCAGGAAAGTAGCTAGGCCCTGATTGGATCTCCATTGTATTTATATTGTACTGATACTGTATTTAAACTCAAGTTCAATTGCCGGCACAGCTGCTGCGACGTGCTACACTGTATTCATCTTTTGCTAGAGTTTTTAATCTTGGGAGAGTCCACCAGGAAAGTAGCTAGGCCCTGATTGGATCTCCATTGTATTTATATTTTATTGATACTGTATTTAAACAACAGTTCAACTGCCGCCAGAGCTGCTGGGACGTGCTGCACTGCATTCAGCTGATGCAAGAATTGTAAGTCTTCGGAGACTTCAGCAGGAAAGACGCTAGGCCCTGATTGGATCTCCATTGTATTTATATTGTATTTATAGTGTATTTAAAGTCCATTTCAACTGCTGCTGAGCTGCCGGGATGTGCTATACTGCATTCAGCTACTGCTAGAGTTGTAAGTCTTGGGAGACTCCACCAGGAACGTAGCTAGGCCCTGATTGGATCTCCATTGTATTTATATTGTAGTGGTACTGTATTTAAACTCAAGTTCAAATGCCGTCAGAGCTTCTGGGATGTACTACACTGCATTCAGCTGCTACAAGAATTGTAAATATTGGGAGACTGCAGCAGGAAAGTAGCAAGGCCTTGATTGGATCTCCATTGTATTTACATTGTACTGATAATGTATTTAAACGACAGTTCAACTGCCGCCAGAGCTGCCGGGATGTGCTGCACTGCATTCAGCTGCTGCTAGAGTTGTAAGTCTTGGGAGACTCCACCAGGAAAGTAGCTAGGCCCTGATTGGATCTCCATTGTATTTATATTGTAGTGGTACTGTATTTAAACTCAAGTTCAAATGCCGTCAGAGCTTCTGGGATGTACTACACTGCATTCAGCTGCTACAAGAATTGTAAATATTGGGAGACTGCAGCAGGAAAGTAGCAAGGCCTTGATTGGATCTCCATTGTATTTACATTGTACTGATAATGTATTTAAACGACAGTTCAACTGCCGCCAGAGCTGCCGGGATGTGCTGCACTGCATTCAGCTGCTGCTAGAGTTGTAAGTCTTGGGAGACTCCAGCAGGAAAGTAGCTAGGCCCTGATTCGATCTCCATTGTATTTATATTGTATTGATACTGTATTTAAACAACAGTTCAACTTCCGCCAGAGCTGCCGGGATTTGCTGCACTGCATTCAGCTGCTGCTAGAGTTGAAAGTCTTGGGAGACTCCACCAGGAAAGTAGCTAGGCCCTGATTGGATCTCCATTATATTTAAATTGGATTGATACTGTATTTAAACAACAGTTCAACTGCCGCCTGAGCTGCCGGGACGTGCTACCTTGCTTTCAGTTACTGCTAGAGTTGTAAGTCTTGGGAGACTCCAGCAGGAAAGTAGCTAGGCCCTGATTGTATCTCCATTGTATTTATATTGTATTGATACAGTATTTAAACTCCATTTCAATTCCCGGCACAGCTGCCGGGATGTGCTGCACTGCATTCAGCTGCTGCTAGAGTTGTAAGTCTTCGGAGACTCCACCAGGAAAGTAGCTAGGCCCTGATTGGATCTCCATTATATTTAAATTGGATTGATACTGTATTTAAACTCCAGTTCAAATGCCGCCAGAGGTGCCGGGACGTACTAAAGTGTAAGTCTTGGGAGACTCCACCAGGAAAGTAGCTAGGCCCTGATTGGATCTCCATTATATTTAAATTGGATTGATACTGTATTTAAATGACAGTTCAACTGCCGCCTGAGCTGCCGGGACGTGCTTCCTTGCTTTCAGTTACTGCTAGAGTTGTAAGTCTTGGGAGATTCCAGCAGGAAAGTAGCTAGGCCCTGATTTTATCTCCATTGTATTTATATTGTATTGATACTCTATTTAAACTCCATTTGAATTACCGGCACAGCTGCCGGGATGTGCTACACTCTAAGTCTTGGGAGACTGCACCAGGAAAGTAGCTAGGCCCTGATTGGATCTCCATTGTATTTACATTGTATTGATACTGTATTTAAACTCCAGTTCAACTTCCGCCTGAGCTGTAGGGACGTGCTACCTTGCATTCAGTTACTGCTAGAGTTGTAAGTCTTGGGAGACTCCACCAGGAAAGTAGCTAGGCCCTGAATGGATCTCCATTGTATTTATATTGTATTGATACTGTATTTAAACTACAGTTCAATTGCCGGGACAGCTGCTGCGACGTGCTACATTGTATTCAGCTTTTGCTAGAGTTGTAAATCTTGGGATACTCCACCAGGAAAGTAGCTAGGCCCTGATTGGATCTCCATTGTATTTATATTGTATTTATAGTGTATTTAAAGTCCATTTCAACTGCTGCCTGAGCTGCCGGGACGTGCTATACTGCATTCAGTTACTGCTAGAGTTGTAAGTCTTAAGAGACTCCACCAGGAAAGTAGCTAGGCCCTGATTGGATCTCCATTGTATTTATATTGTAGTGGTACTGTATTTAAACTCCAGTTCAAATGCCCTCAGAGCTTCTGGGATGTACTACACTGCATTCAGCTGCTACAAGAATTGTAAATATTAGGAGACTGCAGCAGGAAAGTAGCAAGGCCTTGATTGGATCTCCATTGTATTTACATTGTACTGATAATGTAATTATCAATTATCAAATTAATCAGTAATTAATTTGGTGATTTAATATTTGAGAGTACTTATGATATATTATGACATATTAAAAGTGGATAAGAATGTTGTAAGGTTTTGATTTGGGAGAAAAGGTTATCACAAAATTTATTTGGGTTTGGGGGGGAAAGAGTTAAGAGCTAAGTTTATATTGTTCAAAAGAAATACACATCTCGGTGTGGAGAAGGTGGATAAATTATATGAAGAATAAATGTGGGATTTAATGGGTAAATTACGATTAGAGTAGATATGATTAAAAGTATTGTTTGGATTATGAATAATTCTCGTTTTACTTATTGTGATTTAGTTTGTATTAGTTAAAGTTAAAATAAATATGGGATTTAATGGGTAAACTTTAATTAGAGTAGAGATGATTAAAAGTATTGTTTTGATTATGAACAATTTTTGTTTTAAATTTGGCATTATTTGATTTTGATAGTTGATTTTCTTTAATTTGTTTAAATTTGTTTTGTATTTGAGTTAAAGTAACTTATTGATTTTGTTATTTGTATAGTTGGATAGGTTTAGTTAGATTTAGTTTGCATTAGTTAAAGTTAAGTAGATTTTGTTTAATATGTTTGAAAACCCTGTGCCAAGCTCCGGGAAGTGGGGGGGAGGGGAGGTTGGGGTGGGTGGGTTTTTGGGACTGGGAGGGAGGGGGGTCAGGGTGGGGGGGGGTAGGTAGGTTAGATGATAGGATCAAAGTAAGATAATGAGGGATAACTTATGAGAGAGATGTTGCTTGGGCATTTCCCCGGTACTGTATCTGAAGAGGGATGAGAGAGGAGGAGAAAGGTTAGGGAGGAAGTAGGATGGCGAGAGGAGAGGGGGAGGGGAGAGAGAGAGGAGGAGAAAGGTTTGGGAGGAAGTAGGATGGTGAGAGGAGAGGGGGAAGGGAGAGAGAGGTGAGGGGAGGGAGAAGGAGGAGGGAAGTAAGGGAGAGTATAAGAGAGGGCGGATGCAGTTTCGGGGGGGTGGGCAAGCGACATCTAGGTGTATTCATTCTATCTTGTCAAATGTGAAATTTCTTCCTTTTTGTTTATGTAATTGATAATTGAAAAATAAAAACTTTTTTTTTTTGGATACTGTATTTAAACTCCAGTTCAATTGCTGGCACAGCTGCCGCGACGTGCTACACTGCATTCAGCTGCTGCTAGAGTTGTAAATCTTGGGAGACTCCACCAGGAATGTAGCTAGGCCCTGATTGGATCTCCATTGTATTTACATTGTATTGATACTGTATTTCAACGACAGTTCAACTTCCGCCTGAGCTGCAGGGACATGCTACCTTGCATTCAGTTACTGCTAGAGTTGTAAGTCTTGGGAGACTCCACCAGGAAAGTAGCTAGGCCCTGAATGGATCTCCATTGTATTTATATTGTATTGATACTGTATTTAAACTCCATTTCAATTGCCGGCACAGCTGCCGGGATGTGCTACACTCTAAGTCTTGGGAGACTCCACCAGGAAATTAGCTAGGCCCTGATTGAATCTCCATTGTATTTATATTGTATTGATACTGTATTTAAACTCCAGTTCAATTGCCGGCACAGCTGCTGCGACGTGCTACACTGTATTCAGCTTTTCCCAGAGTTGTAAATCTTGGGAGACTCCACCAGGAAATGAGCTAGGCCCTGATTTGATCTCCATTGTATTTATATTGTATTGATACTGTATTTAAACTCCAGTTCAAATGCCGCCAGAGCTGCTGGGACGTACTACACTGCATTCAGCTCCTGCAAGAATTGTAAATCTTGGGAGACTCCACCAGGAAATGAGCTAGGCCCTGATTTGATCTCCATTGTATTTATATTGTATTGATACTGTATTTAAACTCCAGTTCAGATGCCGCCAGAGCTGCTGGGACGTACTACAGTGTAAGACTTGGGAGACTCCACCAGGAAAGTAGCTAGGCCCTGATTGGATCTCCATTGTATTTATATTGTATTGATAATGTATTTAAACAACAGTTCAACTGCCGCCAGAGCTGCCGGGACGTGCTGCACTGCATTCAGCTGATGCAAGAATTGTAAGTCTAGGGAGACTCCAGCAGGAAAGAAGCTAGGCCCTGATTGGATCTCCATTGTATTTATATTGTATTTATAGTGTATTTAAAGTCCATTTCAACTGCCGCCTGAGCTGCCGGGACGTGCTACACTGCATTCAGTTACTGCTAGAGTTGTAAGTCTTGGGAGACTCCACCAGGAAAGTAGCTAGGCCCTGATTGGATATCCATTGTATTTATATTGTAGTGGTACTGTATTTAAACACAAGTTCAAATGCCCTCAGAGCTTCTGGGATGTACTACACTGCATTCAGCTGCTGCAAGAATTGTAAGTATTGGGAGACTGCAGCAGGAAAGTAGCTAGGCCCTGATTGGATCTCCATTGTATTTATATTGTATTGATACTGTATTTAAACTCAAGTTCAATTGCCGGCACAGCTGCTGCGACGTGCTACACTGTATTCAGCTTTTGCTAGAGTTTTTAATCTTGGGAGAGTCCACCAGGAAAGTAGCTAGGCCCTGATTGGATCTCCATTGTATTTATATTTTATTGATACTGTATTTAAACAACAGTTCAACTGCCGCCAGAGCTGCTGGGATGTGCTGCACTGCATTCAGCTGATGCAACAATTGTAAGTCTTCGGAGACTTCAGCAGGAAAGACGCTAGGCCCTGATTGGATCTCTATTGTATTTATATTGTATTTATAGTGTATTTAAAGTCCATTTCAACTGCTGCTGAGCTGCCGGGATGTGCTATACTGCATTCAGCTACTGCTAGAGTTGTAAGTCTTGGGAGACTCCACCAGGAAAGTAGCTAGGCCCTGATTGGATCTCCATTGTATTTACAATGTATTGATACTGTATTTAAACTCCAGTTGAAATGCCCCCAGAGCTGCCGGGACGGACTACAGTGTAACTCTTGGCAGACTCCACCAGTAAAGTAGCTAGGCCCTGATTGGATCCGCATTGTATTTATATTGTATTGATACTGTATTTAAACAACAGTTCAACTTCCGCCAGAGCTGCCGGGATGTGCTGCACTACATTCAGCTGCTGCTAGAGTTGTAAGTCTTGGGAGAATCCACCAGGAAATTAGCTAGGCCCTGACTGGATTTCCATTGTATTTAAATTGGATTGATACTGTATTTAAATGACAGTTCAACTGCCGCCTGAGCTGCCGGGACATGCTACCCTGCATTCAGTTACTGCTAGAGTTGTAAGTCTTGGGAGACTCCAGCAGGAAAGTAGCTAGGCCCTGATTCGATCTCCATTGTATTTATATTGTATTGATACTGTATTTAAACAACAGTTCAACTTCCGCCAGAGCTGCCGGGACGTGCAGCACTGCATTCATCTAATGCAAGAATTGTAAGTCTTGGGAGACTCCACCAGGAAAGTAGCTAGGCCCTGATTGGATCTCCATTGTATTTATATTGTATTGATACTGTATTTAAACAAGAAGGTCAAATGCCCCCAGAGCTGCCGGTATGTGCTGCACTGCATTCAGCTGCTGGTAGAGTTGTAAGTCTTGGGAGACTCCAGCAGGAAAGTAGCTAGGCCCTGATTCGATCTCCATTGTATTTATATTGTATTGATACTGTATTTAAACAACAGTTCAACTTCCGCCAGAGCTGCCGGGACGTGCAGCACTGCATTCATCTGATGCAAGAATTGTAAGTCTTGGGAGACTCCAGCAGGAAAGTAGCTAGGCCCTGATTGTATCTCCATTGTATTTACATTGTATTGATACTGTATTTAAACTCCAGTTCAAATGCCGCCAGAGGTGCCGGGACGTACTACAGTGTAAGGCTTGGGAGACTCCACTAGGAAAGTAGCTAGGCCCTGATTGGATCTCTATTATATTTAAATTGGATTGATACTGTATTTAAATGACAGTTCAACTGCCGCCTGAGCTGCCGGGACGTGCTACCTTGCTTTCAGTTACTGCTAGAGTTGTAAGTTTTGGGACACTCCAGCAGGAAAGTAGCTAGGCCGTATTGTATCTCCATTTTATTTATATTGTATTGATACTCTATTTAAACTCCATTTGAATTACCGGCACAGCTGCCGGGATGTGCTACACTCTAAGTCTTGGGAGACTACACCAGGAAAGTAGCTAGGCCCTGATTGGATCTCCATTGTATTTATATTGTACTGATACTGTATTTAAACTCAAGTTCAATTGCCGGCACAGCTGCTGCGACGTGCTACACTGTATTCAGGTTTTGCTAGAGTTTTTAATCTTGGGAGAGTCCACCAGGAAAGTAGCTAGGCCCTGATTGGATCTCCATTGTATTTATATTTTATTGATACTGTATTTAAACAACAGTTCAACTGCCGCCAGAGCTGCTGGGACGTGCTGCACTGCATTCAGCTGATGCAAGAATTGTAAGTCTTCGGAGACTTCAGCAGGAAAGACGCTAGGCCCTGATTGGATCTCCATTGTATTTATATTGTATTTATAGTGTATTTAAAGTCCATTTCAACTGCTGCTGAGCTGCCGGGATGTGCTATACTGCATTCAGCTACTGCTAGAGTTGTAAGTCTTGGGAGACTCCACCAGGAAAGTAGCTAGGCCCTGATTGGATCTCCATTGTATTTATATTGTAGTGGTACTGTATTTAAACTCAAGTTCAAATGCCGTCAGAGCTTCTGGGATGTACTACACTGCATTCAGCTGCTACAAGAATTGTAAATATTGGGAGACTGCAGCAGGAAAGTAGCAAGGCCTTGATTGGATCTCCATTGTATTTACATTGTACTGATAATGTATTTAAACGACAGTTCAACTGCCGCCAGAGCTGCCGGGATGTGCTGCACTGCATTCAGCTGCTGCTAGAGTTGTAAGTCTTGGGAGACTCCGCCAGGAAAGTAGCTAGGCCCTGATTGGATCTCCATTGTATTTATATTGTAGTGGTACTGTATTTAAACTCAAGTTCAAATGCCGTCAGAGCTTCTGGGATGTACTACACTGCATTCAGCTGCTACAAGAATTGTAAATATTGGGAGACTGCAGCAGGAAAGTAGCAAGGCCTTGATTGGATCTCCATTGTATTTACATTGTACTGATAATGTATTTAAACGACAGTTCAACTGCCGCCAGAGCTGCCGGGATGTGCTGCACTGCATTCAGCTGCTGCTAGAGTTGTAAGTCTTGGGAGACTCCAGCAGGAAAGTAGCTAGGCCCTGATTCGATCTCCATTGTATTTATATTGTATTGATACTGTATTTAAACAACAGTTCAACTTCCGCCAGAGCTGCCGGGATGTGCTGCACTGCATTCAGCTGCTGCTAGAGTTGAAAGTCTTGGGAGACTCCACCAGGAAAGTAGCTAGGCCCTGATTGGATCTCCATTATATTTAAATTGGATTGATACTGTATTTAAACAACAGTTCAACTGCCGCCTGAGCTGCCGGGACGTGCTACCTTGCTTTCAGTTACTGCTAGAGTTGTAAGTCTTGGGAGACTCCAGCAGGAAAGTAGCTAGGCCCTGATTCGATCTCCATTGTATTTATATTGTATTGATACTGTATTTAAACAACAGTTCAACTTCCGCCAGAGCTGCCGGGATGTGCTGCACTGCATTCAGCTGCTGCTAGAGTTGTAAGTCTTCGGAGACTCCACCAGGAAAGTAGCTAGGCCCTGATTGGATCTCCATTATATTTAAATTGGATTGATACTGTATTTAAACTCCAGTTCAAATGCCGCCAGAGGTGCCGGGACGTACTACAGTGTAAGTCTTGGGAGACTCCACCAGGAAAGTAGCTAGGCCCTGATTGGATCTCCATTATATTTAAATTGGATTGATACTGTATTTAAATGACAGTTCAACTGCCGCCTGAGCTGCCGGGACGTGCTACCTTGCTTTCAGTTACTGCTAGAGTTGTAAGTCTTGGGAGATTCCAACAGGAAAGTAGCTAGGCCCTGATTTTATCTCCATTGTGTTTATATTGTATTGATACTCTATTTAAACTCCATTTGAATTACCGGCACAGCTGCCGGGATGTGCTACACTCTAAGTCTTGGGAGACTGCACCAGGAAAGTAGCTAGGCCCTGATTGGATCTCCATTGTATTTACATTGTATTGATACTGTATTTAAACTCCAGTTCAATTGCCGGCACAGCTGCTGCGACGTGCTACATTGTATTCAGCTTTTGCTAGAGTTGTAAATCTTGGGATACTCCACCAGGAAAGTAGCTAGGCCCTGATTGGATCTTCATTTTATTTATATTGTATTGATACTGTATTTAAACGACAGTTCAACTTCCGCCTGAGGTGTAGGGACGTGCTACCTTGCATTCAGTTACTGCTAGAGTTGTAAGTCTTGGGAGACTCCACCAGGAAAGTAGCTAGGCCCTGAATGGATCTCCATTGTATTTATATTGTATTGATACTGTATTTAAACTCCAGTTCAATTGCCGGCACAGCTGCTGCGACGTGCTACATTGTATTCAGCTTTTGCTAGAGTTGTAAATCTTGGGATACTCCACCAGGAAAGTAGCTAGGCCCTGATTGGATCTCCATTGTATTTATATTGTATTTATAGTGTATTTAAAGTCCATTTCAACTGCTGCCTGAGCTGCCGGGACGTGCTATACTGCATTCAGTTACTGCTAGAGTTGTAAGTCTTGGGAGACTCCACCAGGAAAGTAGCTAGGCCCTGATTGGATCTCCATTGTATTTATATTGTAGTGGTACTGTATTTAAACTCAAGTTCAAATGCCCTCAGAGCTTCTGGGATGTACTACACTGCATTCAGCTGCTACAAGAATTGTAAATATTAGGAGACTGCAGCAGGAAAGTAGCAAGGCCTTGATTGGATCTCCATTGTATTTACATTGTACTGATAATGTATTTAAACGACAGTTCAACTGCCGCCAGAGCTGCCGGGATGTGCTGCACTGCATTCAGCTGCTGCTAGAGTTGTAAGTCTTGGGAGACTCCAGCAGGAAAGTAGCTAGGCCCTGATTGTATCTCCATTGCATTTATATTGTATTGATACTGTATTTAAACTCCAGTTCAAATGTCGCCAGAGGTGCCTGAACGTACTACAGTGTAAGTCTTGGGAGACTCCACCAGTAAAGTAGCTAGGCCCTGATTGGATCTCCATTGTATTTACATTGTATTGATACTGTATTTAAACTCCATTTCAATTGCCGCCAGAGCTGCCGGGACGTGCTGCACTGGATTCAGCTGATGCAAGAATTGTAAGTCTTTGGAGACTCCAGCAGGAAAATAGCTAGGCCCTGATTGGATCTCCATTGTATTTACATTGTATTGATACTGTATTTAAACTCCAGTTCAATTGCCGGCACAGCTGCCGGGACGTGCTGCACTGCATTAAGCTGCTGCTAGAGTTGTATTGATACTGTATTTAAACAACAGTTCAACTGCCGCCAGAGCTGCCGGGATGTGCTGCACTGCATTCAGGTGATGCAAGAATTGTAAGTCTTGGGAGACTCCACCAGGAAAGTAGCTAGGCCCTGATTGGATCTCCATTGTATGTATATTG
Organism: Crotalus adamanteus; assembly: GCA_039797435.1. Lineage (NCBI taxonomy): Eukaryota > Metazoa > Chordata > Lepidosauria > Squamata > Viperidae > Crotalus > Crotalus adamanteus. The sequence continues at coordinate 54,829,427 of CM077935.1, read as the reverse complement.
TATTGATACTGTATTTAAACAACAGTTCAACTGCCGCCAGAGCTGCCGGGACGTTCTGCACTGCATTCAGCTGATGCAAGAATTGTAAGTCTTGGGAGACTCCACCAGGAAAGTAGCTAGGCCCTGATTGGATCTTCATTTTATTTATATTGTATTGATACTGTATTTAAACGACAGTTCAACTTCCGCCTGAGCTGTAGGTACGTGCTACCTTGCATTCAGTTACTGCTAGAGTTGTAAGTCTTGGGAGACTCCACCAGGAAAGTAGCTAGGCCCTGATTGTATATCCATTGTATTTATATTGTAGTGGTACTGTTTTTAAACTCAACTTCAAATGCCCTCAGAGATTCTGGGATGTACTACACTCCATTCAGCTGCTACAAGAATTGTAAGTATTGGGAGACTCCACCAGGAAAGTAGCTAGGCCCTGATTGGATCTCTATTGTATTTATATTGGATTGATACTGTATTTAAGCTCCAGTTCAATTGCCGGCACAGCTGCTGCGACGTGCTACACTGCATTCAGCTGCTGCTAGAGTTGTAAATCTTGGGAGACTCCACCAGGAATGTAGCTAGGCCCTGATTGGATCTCCATTGTATTTACGTTGTATTGATACTGTATTTAAACTCCAGTTCAAATGCCGCCAGAGGTGCCGGGACGTACTACAGTGTAAGTATTGGGAGACTCCACCAGGAAAGTAGCTAGGCCCTGATTGGATCTGCATTGTATTTTTATTGTATTTATACTGTATTTAAACTCCAGTTCAATTGACGGCACAGCTGCCGCACCGTGCTACACTGCATTCAGCTGCTGCTAGAGTTGTAAATCTTGGAGACTCCACCAGGAAAGTAGCTAGGCCCTGATTGGATCTCCATTGTATTTACATTGTATTGATACTGTATTTAAACTCCAGTTGAAATGCCGCCAGAGCTGCCGGGACCTACTACAGTGTAAGTCTTGGGGGACTCCACCAGGAAAGTAGCTAGGCCCTGATTGGATCTCCATTATATTTATATTGTATTGATACTGTATTTAAACAACAGTTCAACTGCCGCCAGAGCTGCCGGGACGTTCTGCACTGCATTCAGCTGATGCAAGAATTGTAAGTCTTGGGAGACTCCACCAGGAAAGTAGCTAGGCCCTGATTGGATCTTCATTTTATTTATATTGTATTGATACTGTATTTAAACGACAGTTCAACTTCCGCCTGAGCTGTAGGGACGTGCTACCTTGCATTCAGTTACTGCTAGAGTTGTAAGTCTTGGGAGACTCCACCAGGAAAGTAGCTATGCCCTGAATGGATCTCCATTGTATTTATATTGTATTGATACTGTATTTAAAGTCCATTTCAATTGCCGGCACAGCTGCCGGGATTTGCTACACTCTAAGTCTTGGGAGACTCCACCAGGAAAGTAGCTAGGCCCTGATTGGATTTCCATTGTATTTATTTAGTTTTGATACTGTATTTAAACTCTAGTTCAAATGCCCTCAGAGCTTCCGGGACGTGCTACACTGTATTAAGCTGCTGCAAGAATTGTAAGTCTTGGGAGACTCCACCAGGAAAGTAGCTAGGCCCTGATTGGATCTCCATTGTATTTATATTGTATTGATACTGTATTTAAACTCTAGTTCAATTTCTGGCACAGCTGCTGCGACGTGCTACACTGTATTCAGCTTCAACTCTGGAAAAGATTTCATCTTCTCTCTTTTCTTATTTGAGAGGGGTGAAAAATGGCGCTGAGATGTTGTTTTTAAGAGTGAAAGGACCGGAACTTTAATTTGAAACAATGTAACAGCTTTCTTTTTTCTTCTTTTTTTTTATTTACACAGGGGGCTTTTGTCCTTTTCCCCCTCCTTTTGTCTTCTTTTTTCTCTCTCTCTCTTTGTTAAAGGTTTTGTAAGTTTTTAAGTGTTTTCTTTTTCTTTTTTTTTTTTTAAGATGACTTCCAAGTATTTTGGAGCTTTTGTTTCTAAAGCCTCAATCTCCTCTTCGGTAATGGAGACAGCTCAGCAAGTTGAGTCTAAATTTCCACCTCTTTTCTCAGCTTTACCAGCAGTTTTACCTAAAGACTTACAGGACGCTTTGGAAGATAGTGTACGACGGATTGAAAAAGAGATAAGTGAAATTATTGAAAATAAATTTAGGAAATTGAGAGAAGATATAGCGTCTGTGCTTCAGAAGTTTGCTGATCACATAGATCGTTTGGATCAGCGTATTGATGTTGCTGTAGAAAATTCTGAAAAATTGGAAGATAAAATAGAAAATAAGGTGGAAATAATTCAGGATGAAATTACTATGTTACAATACAGAAGTATGGAATTTGCTTTAAGAATAAGGGGAATGCAGGAAAATAATCAAGAAGATTTGAGATAAGTGGTTGCAAAGGATATAGCTCTTATTTTGGAATCCGAGCCTGAAGAAATATTGAGAGAGACAGAAAAAGTTTTTAGGGTTAACTCAAGGGTTGCAAGACAGAGGAATCTGCCACGAGATGTAGTTATTTATTTTTTTAGTAGATCACTTCGTAATAAAATTTTACAAGCCTTTTACAAGCAGAGATTTCAAATTGCAGCCCAGGATGTTATACTTCTGAAAGAACTACCTTCAAGAATTCTCAAAGTAAGAAAGCATTTTGCTTTTTTGGCTGATGAGCTTAAGAGGCGACAGATTCGTTTCAGATGGGAGATACCGGCTGGAATAGTGGTGAATTATGCCGGGACACGCTACAGACTTGATACAATTTTAAAAGCGAAAGATTTTTATACTTCTGTTTTGAAGGCGGGCTCTTTATTACCTACAGCTGAGATATTAGAAGAAAAGTTGGAAGAGCAATTGATAGAAGATATGCAGGTTAAACCTTTGCAACAATCTCTCTTGACAGAAGATTCATTAATGAAATTGAGTACTTGTGGAGCTTTTAGAAGTAAAATAAAGGTGGAAGAAAAGCTGGAAGAGCAGCTGATTGAAGAAAATATGCAGGTTGAACCTTTGCAGCAGTCCTCCTTAACAGAAGATTCATCAAAGAAATTGGGCATGACTCGCGCAGCTTTTAGAACTGAGGTATTAGAAGAAAAGTTGGAAGAGCAACTGATAGAAGATTTGCAGGTTAAACCTTTGCAACAATCTTTTTTGACAGAAGATTCATTAATGAAATTGAGTACTTGTGGAACTTTTAGAAGTAAGACAAAGGTGGAAGAAAAGCCGGAAGAGCAGCTGATTGAAGAAAATATGCAGGTTGTACTTTTGCAGCAGTCCTCTTCAACAGAAGATTTATCAAAGAAATTGGGCATGACTCGTGCAGTTTTTAGAAGTAAAATAATGGAACAGCAGAAGGTTCTTCGTCATCTTCTAAGCAATAGATAATAGAAGGAGAAGTTGGAATATCAGCCGGCTAGTTATAAGGAGTTTTGTTAAATCTTTGTTATTTAGGGGAAAGTTTAAATTTATGATCTTTGCCTGGGAGAAGATTTGATAGGCTTTAATCTAGGGATTTAATATCTGAGAGTATTTACTATAACTTTTAATAAATGTATAAAGTTAAATTTTTGTTCTTTAGGGGAAAGTTTAAAAGCTTAAAATTATGATTTCTGCTCGAGAGAATAGTTGATAGGTTTTAATTTGGTGATTTAATATTTGAGAGTACTTATGATATATTATGACATATTAAAAGTGGATAAGAATGTTGTAAGGTTTTGATTTGGGAGAAAAGGTTATCACAAAATTTATTTGGGTTTGGGGGGGAAAGAGTTAAGAGCTAAGTTTATATTGTTCAAAAGAAATACACATCTCGGTGTGGAGAAGGTGGATAAATTATATGAAGAATAAATGTGGGATTTAATGGGTAAATTACGATTAGAGTAGATATGATTAAAAGTATTGTTTGGATTATGAATAATTCTCGTTTTACTTATTGTGATTTAGTTTGTATTAGTTAAAGTTAAAATAAATATGGGATTTAATGGGTAAACTTTAATTAGAGTAGAGATGATTAAAAGTATTGTTTTGATTATGAACAATTTTTGTTTTAAATTTGGCATTATTTGATTTTGATAGTTGATTTTCTTTAATTTGTTTAAATTTGTTTTGTATTTGAGTTAAAGTAACTTATTGATTTTGTTATTTGTATAGTTGGATAGGTTTAGTTAGATTTAGTTTGCATTAGTTAAAGTTAAGTAGATTTTGTTTAATATGTTTGAAAACCCTGTGCCAAGCTCCGGGAAGTGGGGGGGAGGGGAGGTTGGGGTGGGTGGGTTTTTGGGACTGGGAGGGAGGGGGGTCAGGGTGGGGGGGGGTAGGTAGGTTAGATGATAGGATCAAAGTAAGATAATGAGGGATAACTTATGAGAGAGATGTTGCTTGGGCATTTCCCCGGTACTGTATCTGAAGAGGGATGAGAGAGGAGGAGAAAGGTTAGGGAGGAAGTAGGATGGCGAGAGGAGAGGGGGAGGGGAGAGAGAGAGGAGGAGAAAGGTTTGGGAGGAAGTAGGATGGTGAGAGGAGAGGGGGAAGGGAGAGAGAGGTGAGGGGAGGGAGAAGGAGGAGGGAAGTAAGGGAGAGTATAAGAGAGGGCGGATGCAGTTTCGGGGGGGTGGGCAAGCGACATCTAGGTGTATTCATTCTATCTTGTCAAATGTGAAATTTCTTCCTTTTTGTTTATGTAATTGATAATTGAAAAATAAAAACTTTTTTTTTTTGGATACTGTATTTAAACTCCAGTTCAATTGCTGGCACAGCTGCCGCGACGTGCTACACTGCATTCAGCTGCTGCTAGAGTTGTAAATCTTGGGAGACTCCACCAGGAATGTAGCTAGGCCCTGATTGGATCTCCATTGTATTTACATTGTATTGATACTGTATTTCAACGACAGTTCAACTTCCGCCTGAGCTGCAGGGACATGCTACCTTGCATTCAGTTACTGCTAGAGTTGTAAGTCTTGGGAGACTCCACCAGGAAAGTAGCTAGGCCCTGAATGGATCTCCATTGTATTTATATTGTATTGATACTGTATTTAAACTCCATTTCAATTGCCGGCACAGCTGCCGGGATGTGCTACACTCTAAGTCTTGGGAGACTCCACCAGGAAATTAGCTAGGCCCTGATTGAATCTCCATTGTATTTATATTGTATTGATACTGTATTTAAACTCCAGTTCAATTGCCGGCACAGCTGCTGCGACGTGCTACACTGTATTCAGCTTTTCCCAGAGTTGTAAATCTTGGGAGACTCCACCAGGAAATGAGCTAGGCCCTGATTTGATCTCCATTGTATTTATATTGTATTGATACTGTATTTAAACTCCAGTTCAAATGCCGCCAGAGCTGCTGGGACGTACTACACTGCATTCAGCTCCTGCAAGAATTGTAAATCTTGGGAGACTCCACCAGGAAATGAGCTAGGCCCTGATTTGATCTCCATTGTATTTATATTGTATTGATACTGTATTTAAACTCCAGTTCAGATGCCGCCAGAGCTGCTGGGACGTACTACAGTGTAAGTCTTGGGAGACTCCACCAGGAAAGTAGCTAGGCCCTGATTGGATCTCCATTGTATTTATATTGTATTGATAATGTATTTAAACTCCAGTTCAATTGCCGGCACAGCTGCTGCGACGTGCTACATTGTATTCAGCTTTTGCAAGAGTTGTAAATCTTGGGATACTCCACCAGGAAAGTAGCTAGGCCCTGATTGGATCTCCATTGTATTTATATTGTATTTATAGTGTATTTAAAGTCCATTTCAACTGCTGCCTGAGCTGCCGGGACGTGCTATACTGCATTCAGTTACTGCTAGAGTTGTAAGTCTTGGGAGACTCCACCAGGAAAGTAGCTAGGCCCTGATTGGATCTCCATTGTATTTATATTGTAGTGGTACTGTATTTAAACTCAAGTTCAAATGCCCTCAGAGCTTCTGGGATGTACTACACTGCATTCAGCTGCTACAAGAATTGTAAATATTAGGAGACTGCAGCAGGAAAGTAGCAAGGCCTTGATTGGATCTCCATTGTATTTACATTGTACTGATAATGTATTTAAACGACAGTTCAACTGCCGCCAGAGCTGCCGGGATGTGCTGCACTGCATTCAGCTGCTGCTAGAGTTGTAAGTCTTGGGAGACTCCAGCAGGAAAGTAGCTAGGCCCTGATTGTATCTCCATTGCATTTATATTGTATTGATACTGTATTTAAACTCCAGTTCAAATGTCGCCAGAGGTGCCTGAACGTACTACAGTGTAAGTCTTGGGAGACTCCACCAGTAAAGTAGCTAGGCCCTGATTGGATCTCCATTGTATTTACATTGTATTGATACTGTATTTAAACTCCATTTCAATTGCCGCCAGAGCTGCCGGGACGTGCTGCACTGGATTCAGCTGATGCAAGAATTGTAAGTCTTTGGAGACTCCAGCAGGAAAATAGCTACGCCCTGATTGGATCTCCATTGTATTTACATTGTATTGATACTGTATTTAAACTCCAGTTCAATTGCCGGCACAGCTGCCGGGACGTGGTGCACTGCATTAAGCTGCTGCTAGAGTTGTATTGATACTGTATTTAAACAACAGTTCAACTGCCGCCAGAGCTGCCGGGATGTGCTGCACTGCATTCAGGTGATGCAAGAATTGTAAGTCTTGGGAGACTCCAGCAGGAAAGAAGCTAGGCCCTGATTGGATCTCCATTGTATTTATATTGTATTTATACTGTATTTAAAGTCCATTTCAACTGCCCCCTGAGCTGCCGGGACGTGCTACACTGCATTCAGTTACTGCTAGAGTTGTAAGTCTTGGGAGCCTCCACAAGGAAAGTAGCTAGGCCCTGATTGTATATCCATTGTATTTATATTGTAGTGGTACTGTTTTTAAACTCAAGTTCAAATGCCCTCAGAGATTCTGGGATGTACTACACTCCATTCAGCTGCTGCAAGAATTGTAAGTATTGGGAGACTCCACCAGGAAAGTAGCTAGGCCCTGATTGGATCTCTATTGTATTTATATTGGATTGATACTGTATTTAAGCTCCAGTTCAATTGCCGGCACAGCTGCCGCGACGTGCTACACTGCATTCAGCTGCTGCTACAGTTGTAAATCTTGGGAGACTCCACCAGGAATGTAGCTAGGCCCTGATTGGATCTCCATTGTATTTACATTGTATTGATACTGTATTTAAACTCCAGTTGAAATGCCGCCAGAGCTGCCGGGACCTACTACAGTGTATGTCTTGGGAGACTCCACCAGGAAAGTAGCTAGGCCCTGATTGGATCTCCATTGTATGTATATTGTATTGATACTGTATTTAAACAACAGTTCAACTGCCGCCAGAGCTGCCGGGACGTTCTGCACTGCATTCAGCTGATGCAAGAATTGTAAGTCTTGGGAGACTCCACCAGGAAAGTAGCTAGGCCCTGATTGGATCTTCATTTTATTTATATTGTATTGATACTGTATTTAAACGACAGTTCAACTTCCGCCTGAGCTGTAGGTACGTGCTACCTTGCATTCAGTTACTGCTAGAGTTGTAAGTCTTGGGAGACTCCACCAGGAAAGTAGCTAGGCCCTGATTGTATATCCATTGTATTTATATTGTAGTGGTACTGTTTTTAAACTCAACTTCAAATGCCCTCAGAGATTCTGGGATGTACTACACTCCATTCAGCTGCTACAAGAATTGTAAGTATTGGGAGACTCCACCAGGAAAGTAGCTAGGCCCTGATTGAATCTCTATTGTATTTATATTGGATTGATACTGTATTTAAGCTCCAGTTCAATTGCCGGCACAGCTGCTGCGACGTGCTACACTGCATTCAGCTGCTGCTAGAGTTGTAAATCTTGGGAGACTCCACCAGGAATGTAGCTAGGCCCTGATTGGATCTCCATTGTATTTACGTTGTATTGATACTGTATTTAAACTCCAGTTCAAATGCCGCCAGAGGTGCCGGGACGTACTACAGTGTAAGTATTGGGAGACTCCACCAGGAAAGTAGCTAGGCCCTGATTGGATCTGCATTGTATTTTTATTGTATTTATACTGTATTTAAACTCCAGTTCAATTGACGGCACAGCTGCCGCACCGTGCTACACTGCATTCAGCTGCTGCTAGAGTTGTAAATCTTGGAGACTCCACCAGGAAAGTAGCTAGGCCCTGATTGGATCTCCATTGTATTTACATTGTATTGATACTGTATTTAAACTCCAGTTGAAATGCCGCCAGAGCTGCCGGGACCTACTACAGTGTAAGTCTTGGGGGACTCCACCAGGAAAGTAGCTAGGCCCTGATTGGATCTCCATTATATTTATATTGTATTGATACTGTATTTAAACAACAGTTCAACTGCCGCCAGAGCTGCCGGGACGTTCTGCACTGCATTCAGCTGATGCAAGAATTGTAAGTCTTGGGAGACTCCACCAGGAAAGTAGCTAGGCCCTGATTGGATCTTCATTTTATTTATATTGTATTGATACTGTATTTAAACGACAGTTCAACTTCCGCCTGAGCTGTAGGGACGTGCTACCTTGCATTCAGTTACTGCTAGAGTTGTAAGTCTTGGGAGACTCCACCAGGAAAGTAGCTATGCCCTGAATGGATCTCCATTGTATTTATATTGTATTGATACTGTATTTAAAGTCCATTTCAATTGCCGGCACAGCTGCCGGGATTTGCTACACTCTAAGTCTTGGGAGACTCCACCAGGAAAGTAGCTAGGCCCTGATTGGATTTCCATTGTATTTATTTAGTTTTGATACTGTATTTAAACTCTAGTTCAAATGCCCTCAGAGCTTCCGGGACGTGCTACACTGTATTAAGCTGCTGCAAGAATTGTAAGTCTTGGGAGACTCCACCAGGAAAGTAGCTAGGCCCTGATTGGATCTCCATTGTATTTATATTGTATTGATACTGTATTTAAACTCTAGTTCAATTTCTGGCACAGCTGCTGCGACGTGCTACACTGTATTCAGCTTCAACTCTGGAAAAGATTTCATCTTCTCTCTTTTCTTATTTGAGAGGGGTGAAAAATGGCGCTGAGATGTTGTTTTTAAGAGTGAAAGGACCGGAACTTTAATTTGAAACAATGTAACAGCTTTCTTTTTTCTTCTTTTTTTTTATTTACACAGGGGGCTTTTGTCCTTTTCCCCCTCCTTTTGTCTTCTTTTTTCTCTCTCTCTCTTTGTTAAAGGTTTTGTAAGTTTTTAAGTGTTTTCTTTTTCTTTTTTTTTTTTTAAGATGACTTCCAAGTATTTTGGAGCTTTTGTTTCTAAAGCCTCAATCTCCTCTTCGGTAATGGAGACAGCTCAGCAAGTTGAGTCTAAATTTCCACCTCTTTTCTCAGCTTTACCAGCAGTTTTACCTAAAGACTTACAGGACGCTTTGGAAGATAGTGTACGACGGATTGAAAAAGAGATAAGTGAAATTATTGAAAATAAATTTAGGAAATTGAGAGAAGATATAGCGTCTGTGCTTCAGAAGTTTGCTGATCACATAGATCGTTTGGATCAGCGTATTGATGTTGCTGTAGAAAATTCTGAAAAATTGGAAGATAAAATAGAAAATAAGGTGGAAATAATTCAGGATGAAATTACTATGTTACAATACAGAAGTATGGAATTTGCTTTAAGAATAAGGGGAATGCAGGAAAATAATCAAGAAGATTTGAGATAAGTGGTTGCAAAGGATATAGCTCTTATTTTGGAATCCGAGCCTGAAGAAATATTGAGAGAGACAGAAAAAGTTTTTAGGGTTAACTCAAGGGTTGCAAGACAGAGGAATCTGCCACGAGATGTAGTTATTTATTTTTTTAGTAGATCACTTCGTAATAAAATTTTACAAGCCTTTTACAAGCAGAGATTTCAAATTGCAGCCCAGGATGTTATACTTCTGAAAGAACTACCTTCAAGAATTCTCAAAGTAAGAAAGCATTTTGCTTTTTTGGCTGATGAGCTTAAGAGGCGACAGATTCGTTTCAGATGGGAGATACCGGCTGGAATAGTGGTGAATTATGCCGGGACACGCTACAGACTTGATACAATTTTAAAAGCGAAAGATTTTTATACTTCTGTTTTGAAGGCGGGCTCTTTATTACCTACAGCTGAGATATTAGAAGAAAAGTTGGAAGAGCAATTGATAGAAGATATGCAGGTTAAACCTTTGCAACAATCTCTCTTGACAGAAGATTCATTAATGAAATTGAGTACTTGTGGAGCTTTTAGAAGTAAAATAAAGGTGGAAGAAAAGCTGGAAGAGCAGCTGATTGAAGAAAATATGCAGGTTGAACCTTTGCAGCAGTCCTCCTTAACAGAAGATTCATCAAAGAAATTGGGCATGACTCGCGCAGCTTTTAGAACTGAGGTATTAGAAGAAAAGTTGGAAGAGCAACTGATAGAAGATTTGCAGGTTAAACCTTTGCAACAATCTTTTTTGACAGAAGATTCATTAATGAAATTGAGTACTTGTGGAGCTTTTAGAAGTAAGACAAAGGTGGAAGAAAAGCCGGAAGAGCAGCTGATTGAAGAAAATATGCAGGTTGTACTTTTGCAGCAGTCCTCTTCAACAGAAGATTTATCAAAGAAATTGGGCATGACTCGTGCAGTTTTTAGAAGTAAAATAATGGAACAGCAGAAGGTTCTTCGTCATCTTCTAAGCAATAGATAATAGAAGGAGAAGTTGGAATATCAGCCGGCTAGTTATAAGGAGTTTTGTTAAATCTTTGTTATTTAGGGGAAAGTTTAAATTTATGATCTTTGCCTGGGAGAAGATTTGATAGGCTTTAATCTAGGGATTTAATATCTGAGAGTATTTACTATAACTTTTAATAAATGTATAAAGTTAAATTTTTGTTCTTTAGGGGAAAGTTTAAAAGCTTAAAATTATGATTTCTGCTCGAGAGAATAGTTGATAGGTTTTAATTTGGTGATTTAATATTTGAGAGTACTTATGATATATTATGACATATTAAAAGTGGATAAGAATGTTGTAAGGTTTTGATTTGGGAGAAAAGGTTATCACAAAATTTATTTGGGTTTGGGGGGGAAAGAGTTAAGAGCTAAGTTTATATTGTTCAAAAGAAATACACATCTCGGTGTGGAGAAGGTGGATAAATTATATGAAGAATAAATGTGGGATTTAATGGGTAAATTACGATTAGAGTAGATATGATTAAAAGTATTGTTTGGATTATGAATAATTCTCGTTTTACTTATTGTGATTTAGTTTGTATTAGTTAAAGTTAAAATAAATATGGGATTTAATGGGTAAACTTTAATTAGAGTAGAGATGATTAAAAGTATTGTTTTGATTATGAACAATTTTTGTTTTAAATTTGGCATTATTTGATTTTGATAGTTGATTTTCTTTAATTTGTTTAAATTTGTTTTGTATTTGAGTTAAAGTAACTTATTGATTTTGTTATTTGTATAGTTGGATAGGTTTAGTTAGATTTAGTTTGCATTAGTTAAAGTTAAGTAGATTTTGTTTAATATGTTTGAAAACCCTGTGCCAAGCTCCGGGAAGTGGGGGGGAGGGGAGGTTGGGGTGGGTGGGTTTTTGGGACTGGGAGGGAGGGGGGTCAGGGTGGGGGGGGGTAGGTAGGTTAGATGATAGGATCAAAGTAAGATAATGAGGGATAACTTATGAGAGAGATGTTGCTTGGGCATTTCCCCGGTACTGTATCTGAAGAGGGATGAGAGAGGAGGAGAAAGGTTAGGGAGGAAGTAGGATGGCGAGAGGAGAGGGGGAGGGGAGAGAGAGAGGAGGAGAAAGGTTTGGGAGGAAGTAGGATGGTGAGAGGAGAGGGGGAAGGGAGAGAGAGGTGAGGGGAGGGAGAAGGAGGAGAGAAGTAAGGGAGAGTATAAGAGAGGGCGGATGCAGTTTCGGGGGGGTGGGCAAGCGACATCTAGGTGTATTCATTCTATCTTGTCAAATGTGAAATTTCTTCCTTTTTGTTTATGTAATTGATAATTGAAAAATAAAAACTTTTTTTTTTTGGATACTGTATTTAAACTCCAGTTCAATTGCTGGCACAGCTGCCGCGACGTGCTACACTGCATTCAGCTGCTGCTAGAGTTGTAAATCTTGGGAGACTCCACCAGGAATGTAGCTAGGCCCTGATTGGATCTCCATTGTATTTACATTGTATTGATACTGTATTTAAACGACAGTTCAACTTCCGCCTGAGCTGCAGGGACATGCTACCTTGCATTCAGTTACTGCTAGAGTTGTAAGTCTTGGGAGACTCCACCAGGAAAGTAGCTAGGCCCTGAATGGATCTCCATTGTATTTATATTGTATTGATACTGTATTTAAACTCCATTTCAATTGCCGGCACAGCTGCCGGGATGTGCTACACTCTAAGTCTTGGGAGACTCCACCAGGAAATTAGCTAGGCCCTGATTGAATCTCCATTGTATTTATATTGTATTGATACTGTATTTAAACTCCAGTTCAATTGCCGGCACAGCTGCTGCGACGTGCTACACTGTATTCAGCTTTTCCCAGAGTTGTAAATCTTGGGAGACTCCACCAGGAAATGAGCTAGGCCCTGATTTGATCTCCATTGTATTTATATTGTATTGATACTGTATTTAAACTCCAGTTCAAATGCCGCCAGAGCTGCTGGGACGTACTACACTGCATTCAGCTCCTGCAAGAATTGTAAATCTTGGGAGACTCCACCAGGAAATGAGCTAGGCCCTGATTTGATCTCCATTGTATTTATATTGTATTGATACTGTATTTAAACTCCAGTTCAGATGCCGCCAGAGCTGCTGGGACGTACTACACTGCATTCAGCTGCTGCAAGAATTGTAAGTATTGGGAGACTGCAGCAGGAAAGTAGCTAGGCCCTGATTGGATCTCCATTGTATTTATATTGTATTGATACTGTATTTAAACTCCATTTCAATTGCCGGCACAGCTGCTGGGATGTGCTGCACTGCATTCAGCTGCTGCTAGAGTTGTAAGTCTTGGGAGACTCCACCAGGAAAGTAGCTAGGCCCTGATTGGATATCCATTGTATTTATATTGTAGTGGTACTGTATTTAAACACAAGTTCAAATGCCCTCAGAGCTTCTGGGATGTACTACACTGCATTCAGCTGCTGCAAGAATTGTAAGTATTGGGAGACTGCAGCAGGAAAGTAGCTAGGCCCTGATTGGATCTCCATTGTATTTATATTGTATTGATACTGTATTTAAACTCCATTTCAATTGCCGGCACAGCTGCTGGGATGTGCTGCACTGCATTCAGCTGCTGCTAGAGTTGTAAGTCTTGGGAGACTCCACCAGGAAAGTAGCAAGGCCTTGATTGGATCTCCATTGTATTCACATTGTATTGATACTGTATTTAAACGACAGTTCAACTTCCGCCTGAGCTGCAGGGACATGCTACCTTGCATTCAGTTACTGCTAGAGTTGTAAGTCTTGGGAGACTCCACCAGGAAAGTAGCTAGGCCCTGAATGGATCTCCATTGTATTTATATTGTATTGATACTGTATTTAAACTCCAGTTCAATTGCCGGCACAGCTGCTGCGACGTGCTACACTGTATTCAGCTTTTGCTAGAGTTGTAAATCTTGGGAGACTCCACCAGGAAATGAGCTAGGCCCTGATTTGATCTCCATTGTATTTATATTGTATTGATACTGTATTTAAACTCCAGTTCAAATGCCGCCAGAGCTGCCGGGACGTACTACACTGTAAGTCTTGGGAGACTCCACCAGGAAAGTAGCTAGGCCCTGATTGGATCTCCATTGTATTTATATTTTATTGATACTATATTTAAACTCCATTTCAATTGCCGCCAAAGCTCCTTAGACGTGGTACTCTGAATTCACCTGCTGCTAGAGTTGTAAATCTTGGGAGACTCCAGCAGGAATGTAGCTAGGCTGTGATTGGATCACCATTGTATTTATATTGTATTGATACTGTATTTAAACTACAGTTCAACTGCCGGCTGAGCTGCCTGGATGTGCTACATTGCATTCAGTTACTGCTAGAATGGTAAGTCTTGGGAGACTCCACCAGGAAAGTAGCTAGGCCCTGATTGGATCTCTATTGTATTTACATTGTAATGATACTGTATTTAAACCACAGTTCAACTGCCGCCTGAGCTGCCGGGACGTGCTACATTGCATTCAGTTACTGCTAGAGTTGTAAGTCTTGGGGGACTCCACCAGGAAAATAGCTAGGCCCTGATTGCATCTCCATTGTATTTATATTGTATTGATACTGTATTTAAACTCCAGTTCAAATGCTGCCAGAGCTGCTGGGACGTGCTACATTGCATTCAGCTCCTGCAAGAATTATAAGTATTGGGAGACTCCAGCAGGAAAGTAGCTAGGCCCTGATTGGATCTCCAGTGTATTTATATTGTATTGATACTGTATTTAAACTCCAGTTCAACTGCCGCCAGAGCTGCTTAGACGTGCTATACTGAATTCACCTGCTGCTAGAGTTGGAAGTCTTGGGAGACTCCAGCAGGAAAGTAGCTAGGCTCTGATTGGATCACCATTGTATTTATATTGTATTGATACTGTATTTAAACTACAGTTCAACTGCCGCCTGAGCTGCCTGGCCGTGCTACATTGCATTCAGTTACTGCTAGAGTTGTAAGTCTTGGGAGACTCCACCAGGAAATTAGCTAGGCCCTGATTGGATGTCCATTGTATTTACATTGTAATGATACTGTATTTAAACCACAGTTCAACTGCCCTCAGAGCTTCCGGGACGTGCTACACTGCATTCAGCTGATGCAAGAATTGTAAGTCTTGGGAGTTTCCAGCACGAAAGTGGCTAGGCCCTGATTGGATTTCCATTGTATTTATATTGTATTTATACTGTATTTAAACTCCATTTCAATTGCCGGCATAGCTGCCGGGATGTGCAACACTGCATTCAGCTGCTGCTAGAGTTGTAAATCTTGGGAGACTCCACCAGGAAAGGAGCTAGGCCCTGTTTGGATCATCATTGTTTTTATATTGTATTGATACTGTATTTAAACTCCATTTCAACTGCCGCCAGAGCTGCCGGGACGAGCTATACTGTAAGTCTTGGGAGACTCCACCAGGAAAGTAGCTAGGACCTGATTGGATCTCCATTGTATTTACATTGTATTTATACTGTATTTAAAGTCCATTTCAACTGCCGCCAGGGCTGCCGGGACGAGCCACACTGCATTCATCTGCTGCTAGAGTTGTAAGTCTTTGGAGACTCCACCAGCAAAGTAGCTAGGCCCTGATTGGATCTTCATCGTATTTATATTGTATTGATACTGTATTTAAACTCCATTTCAACTGCCGCCAGAGCTGCCGGGACGAGCTATACTGTAAGTCTTGGGAGACTCCACCAGGAAAGTAGCTAGGCCCTGATTGGATCTTCATTGTATTTATATTGTACTGATACTGTATTTAAACTCCATTTCAACTGCCCTCAGAGCTTCCGGGACGTGCTACACTGCATTCAGCTGCTGCTAGAGTTGTAGATCTTGGGAGACTCCACCAGGAATGTAGCTAGGACGTGACTGGATCTCCATTGTATTTACATTGTATTTATACTGTATTTAAAGTCCATTTCAACTGCCACCGGAGCTGCCGAGACGTGCTATACTTTATGTCTTGGGAGACTCGACCCGTGAAGTAGCTAGGCCCTTATTGGATCTTCATTGTATTTATATTGTATTGATAACGTATTTAAACTCCATATCAAATGCCGCCAGAACTGCGGGGATGTGCTATACTGCATTCAGCTGCTGCTGGAGTTGTAAATCTTTTTAGACTCCACCAGGAAAGTATCTTGGCCCTGATTGCATCTCCATTGTATTTATATTTTGTTGATACTGTATTTAAACTCCATTTCAAGTGCCGCAGGAGCCGCTCGGACGTGGTATACTGCAATCACCTACTGCTAGAGTTGTATTTAAAGTCCATTTCAACTGCCCTCAGAGCTTCCGGGACATGCCCTCAGAGCCTAGGTACTTTCCTGGTGGAGTCTCCCAAGATTTACAGTATAGCAACCATTATGGTTGTAATGGGTCGTACTTATGCGGCATTAGTAATGTATATTCTATATTTTGGGGGTGGCTGATTGTGGTTTTTTGTTATTGTGTGAGCGTAGAAAAGGGGGCAGAAGTTTTTGAAGGTGTTGGGGGGGTTGGTACTTTTTTATGTTGGTGGGGGTTGGGGTCATGGTAGGTGTGTTGATGCTGGTTTTGGGGGGTGGTGGGCAAGGTTTGTTGATGTATTCTGGGTGGGAGGTTTGGGTGTGTTTAGAGGTGAATGGTTATGGCATTTTTTATTGTGAGGGTGGAGCGGGCTTAGTGTTGTGTGCTTGGGGTTTGGTTGTGGTTTTGTTTTCTGTTTTGGTTATTTTAGGTTGGACCCGCTTGGGTAGTCTTTTTTCTTTTAGGCTGGGATTAGAATTAGTGAGATGAATAGGGTGAGGGTAAAGGTAGTTATGTAGTTTTTGATTATGTTTTTTTGTTGTGTTGATAGGATGGCCAGCTGAATGAAGGTCTTTGAGAGGCCTTTAAGGCTGTAAATTTCTAGGGCTCACAGGTCTATCAGTTCTGTTGAGATTTGTTGGCTTGATTTTAGTGTATTTATTGTTATGGCTCGATGGGGCATATTGAAGAATGCCAGTTGGTTAAAGAATAGGGTGATTGTCTGTGTTTTTTTGGGGGGAAGGGGCTGTGTTATCTGTATGAGGTCCTTTGATATGACAATTCCTAGGATTGTTATGGCCATTGCTATAAGTTTTATTATTTTTGGTATTGTTGTTATAGGTGGGGTTTGTATGGTGGATAGTTTGGTAAGGCTGCCAATAAGAATAGATGTGATGGTGAGGTGTATTAAGGGTATGATGGTGTTTTTGGCTTCTTTGTGGGGGTTAGTGGTGGTGTGTGTTGGTCCTGCTAGGACTAGAAGGATAATTTGTATGCTGTAGGCGGCGGAAAGGATAGTTGCAATTAATGTGGTTGTTAGGGCTCATAGGTTGACGTAGGAGGTGGTTATGGTTTCAATGATGGTGTCTTTTGAGTAGAAGCCTGAAAGGAAGGGTATTTTTATTAGAGAGAGGCTGGCGATGGTGGTGAATGATGCGGTTATTGGTGTAGTTTTTAGTAGGTTGCCCATTATTCGAATATCTTGCTCATTGTTTAGATTGTGGATGAATGAGCCAGAGCATAGGAAGAGAAGTGCTTTAAAGAAGGAGTGTATGGTTATGTGAAGGAAGGCGAGAGCGGGTTGGTTTAGTCCAAGTATTGTCATTATTAGGCCTAGCTGACTTGTAGTTGACAATGCAATGATTTTTTTGATATCATGTTGTGTGATTGCTGCAGCCGCAGCGAATATCGTTGTTGTTGCTCTGAGAAGTAGGCACATTGTCTTTATGGTGTGGCTGTTGTTAAGGATGGGGTGGAGTCGGAACTTCCTGTGGCTGCACTGTGCCGATGGCTGCTGTTTAACAGCTGCCCGTCCCAGGAAATCATAAAAGCCGGCAAAAACAGTGATGATCAGCTTTTTTGCGGCTTGAAACTTTCCTCCTGGGCGAAGGGAGGGAGGTGAGCTTCTGCCTGGATAGAGGTAAAGCCTCACAACTTTCCCAGTTTTTTTTCCTGGGAGATGAAGTGAAAGCTCCCTCGGAGTCTGGGTGTTTGCTCTGTTTCCTTGGATGCCTTTGTTCTCTGAAGAGAACGAAGCTAGACGCTGCCTCCACTGCTGCTATCTGATGGGAACAGTAAGTTAACTCAAAAGCAGACAGAGCGGTCAGGAAGAGAAGAATTGATGATTTTACTTTAAACCTAACTCAGTTTGAATTAACATCTACTCTTGTTACTATTCTAATTGGAGTGAAGAAATATGGTGGAGGAATCCTCCTTCTTTGTCACTTTCTTTGTTTGAGAACTTTTACTTTCTATTTTTTACTTACTATCTTTAAACTGGCAACAAAGTTTTAACAATGTAATAGACTTGGTTCATTTTAAAGGGGAAAAATTCTTATTCCCTTTTTTTTAAGGGGGAATTGCTTTTTCTTCTCCTTTGTTCTTATATTATTATTTTTTGAAAAAGGGAAGGGGGGGAAAACCCTCCCTTTTTAAAAAAAATGGCTTCAAAACGTCCTGGACTTTCTTCTCTTTCTAAAACTTCAACTGCCTCTCCAGTAATTCAGACTGTACAACAACCCAAACCTAAACCTTCTCCACCTTTGCCCCCACCTCAGGCACTTACACTTCAGGATTTACAAGATGCTTTAGATAAGACTTTGGAAAAATCACTAGAAAAAACAGCAGAGCTCCTGGCTCAAGAAAGTAATGAGCTCAGGAAAGATATTGTTTTGGCACTCCAAGGGCTTGCTGGCCTTGTGGAAAAGATTGACGACAGGGTGGATGAAGTGGTCGGGAATGTTGAAATATTACAAGATAGAGTTGAAAAAATAGAAGAAAATGTGGATGTTACACAGAATGAAATTATAATGTCACAATACAGAGAAATGGAGTATGCTTTGAGAATAAGGGGCCTGAAGGAAAATATTAAGGAGAATTTGAGAGAAGAAATTGCAGCAGAACTGGCCTCTATTTTGGAAATTGATCCTGAAGAAATGTTGAAAGATATAGAAAAGATTTTTAGAGTTAATTCGTGGGTTGCAAAACAGAGGAAATTACCAAGAGGTGTGGTGGTCTATTTTGCGAGAAAATCACTTCGTAATGAAATTATACAGGCCTTCTATAAACAAAGATTTCAGATTGCAGCTCAGGATGTGATAGTTTTAAAGGAAATACCTTCTAAAATTCTTAGAAAAAGAAAAGACTTTGCTTTTTTGGCTGAAGAACTTAAGAAGCGACAAATTCAATTTAGATCAGACATACCTGTGGGGATAGTGGTGACTTACGCTGGTACACGATACCGTCTTAATACAGTTTCAAAAGCAAGAGATTTTTATGTTACTATTTTAAAAGCAAGTCCACCACCATCTCCAAGATTAAAGAAAGATGAGAGCAAGGCAGAAGCACAGTTGTCTGTAGGTTCAATGCCATCTTTGGGAGAAGAATTGTTGGTTGAAGTTATGCAACAGAATAATAACAGAAGACCCAAGGGAACAGAGAATTACACGCGCTGCTTATAAACGTAGAGAAAAACAACAACAACAATAACAGCAACAACAACAAAAGGCAGATGATGGAAGTTTACCACAGTCTATTTCGGAGCCGGTGGGAGGAGCAAGGCCAAAGAGATCATCGACTGTAAATCTAGAGGCTTTGTTCCAAAGGCTTCATCCTGCCAAGGATGGCAAAGCTTCTAACCTGGAATGTTAATGGGCTTAACTCACCACAGAAGAGAAAGAAAATATTTCATTATTTGAAACAACACAGAAATGATATTATTTGTTTACAAGAGACTCATATTATTTCTAAAGATCAAAAATATTTGTTTAATCCCCGGCTGGGGATACATTTTATAGCTCCGGCTTTGCAGAAAAAAGGAGGAGGAGTTATCTATGTGAGAAAGGAGCTTTCACCGAAGTTAATTGATTTTGACTTACGAGGAAGATATGTTATTATTGATTTACTAATAAATGATAAGAGAACTCTTCTTGTTGGTTTATATGCTCCCAATCAATAACAAAAACATTTTTATAAGTTGATTCATCAGAAATTAACTTCTTTGGATTATAAGTCGGTTATTATGATGAGAGATTGGAATGGTGTTTTAGACTCAAGTAAAGATAAGAAGGGTCCCTTTAAAGTTTCTAACCATGCAAGACTTCCTAAAGTTTTTTTTGACTTAAAGGATGATTTGGAACTTAGAGATATTTGGAGAGAATGGAATACTGAGGAAAAAGACTTTACTTTTTTTTTGGATAGACACCAATCTTATTCTAGAATTGATTTTTTCTTGGTTACTAGTGATTTCCTTTCTAGGGTGAAGAATACCAAGATATTTCCTAGAATAATTTCAGACCACAGTCCGGTATGGTTGGAAATTTCATCGGAAGAAAGAACTCGAAGGTCTTGGAGGTTGAATGAGAATTTATTTAGATATGAAGAGAATATACAGCGATGTAAAGGTTATTTAAAGGATTTTTTTGCTTGGAATATGAATAAGGGTACTTCGATGCCAATGGTATGGGATTCTTGTAAAGCATATATGAGAGGGGTTTTGATTTCTATGAACAATGCTCAGAGATGTAAACAGACCCAGAAACGTAAAGATCTTGAAGATGAGATTAAATGTAAGGAAAAGATTTTAATATCAAATCCAATGGACAATAAGTTAAAGGTTTCTATTACTTTGCTGAAGGAGCAATTTAATATGCTATTAGCAGATCAAATGGCAACTAATTTGAGGTATGTGAGACATAATACATTTTGTAATGCAAATAAACCTGGTAGATGGTTGGCTTATCAATTACGTAAGAAACAGAAATCGAGGGTTATTGATAAAATAATTTATAAAGGTAAAGAAGTCTACCAACAAAATTTGATTAAAAAGTCTTTTTTAGATTTTTATTCTAAATTATATGCTAGTGAAAGTATACAAACTTCAGATATAGAAAAATATTTACAGGGAGCACATTTTCCTAGACTTACGAGTGATCAATGTGATGGGATAAATGGTTTAATTATTTCTGAAGAGATTATTTTTGCAATTAAACAATTGAAGGTTGGTAAGACTCCAGGTACTGATGGGTTAACAGTGATTTATTACAAGATGTTATCTGAAGAAATGATAGAACCATTAAAGGTACTTTTTAATGATATTTTATCTGGAGCAGAATTACCTCCATCTTGGAGAACGGCCTTCATATCATTAATTCCAAAGGATGACCAGGATCTGTCCCAACCTAGAAATTACAGGCCTATATCTCTTTTAAATACAGATTATAAGATTTTTGCAAAGATACTGGCAAATAGATTAATGCAGGTTTTGAAACAATTGATTCATACTGACCAATCTGGATTTATAATGGGGAGATATATGAAAAACAATGTAAGACAAATTGTTAATTTAATAGAGTATTTGGATAAGAACAACCAAATCCCTGCTGCTTTAATATTTATAGACGCTGAGAAAGCTTTTGATCAATTAGATTGGAATTTTTTATTGAAAGTTGTATAGGAAATGAATTTTGGAGATAAATTCTTGTCTGCTCTCAAGGCCATTTATCAACAACAATCAGCACAAATTATAGTTAATGGGGAATTAACAGACGTATTTAAAATAGGAAAAGGGTTGTCCTTTATCCCCCTTGCTATTTGTATTAACAATGGAGATTTTACTTATTAAAATTCGAGACTCATCTAGATTAAAAGGAATAAAAATAAGTAAGATTGATTATAGGCTGAGAGCTTTTGCTGATGATTTCGTTGTGACATTATCCCATCCAACAGATTTGGTCAAAGATTTGGTTGAAATTTTAGCACAGTATGGACAGGTCTCTGGTTTTAAGGTAAATAAGAATAAAACTAAAATATTATTGAAAAATATGTCTAGGAAGGGAAAAGATTTTATAGCTGAAACAACCGGTTATGAAATAGTTAATAAGGTTAAGTATTTAGGAGTTTATATTACAACATCTAATGGAAAATTGTATAAGAATAATTATGAACGCTTATGGGTTAAAGTTCAAAAAGATTTAAATGATTGGCAAAAGCTACAACTATCGTTATTGGGGAGAATTTCAGTAGTAAAGATGAATGTTCTACCAAAGTTTCTTTTTTTGTTTCAGATGATACCCATTTTAAAGAAGGATGCTAATTTGGATGAGTGGCAGAAGGGTATTAATAAATTTATTTGGGGCGGGAAGAAATCAAGGGTAAAGTTTAAGATTTTACAAGATGCTCGAGAAAGAGGTGGACTTAAAGCACCAAATTTGAAATTATATTATGATGCGGCCACTTTAACTTTAGTAAGTGACTGGCTTAATTTAACAAATAGAGGGTGGGATTTATTATATGGTTGGCATGCATATTTAATTTTTGATAAGAAAGTAGATTCGGTCTTTAAGTCACATATTTTAAGATATGCTTTACTTCGAGTTTGGAAAAAATATTATTATAAGTTAAATTATAAAATACCTATTTGGGGGATCCCTGGACAAGCAATCCAGGGGGTTTCTAAGGGGGTGAATTTTGACAACATTTCGTATAAAGAGTTACTTATTTGGTTGGGCACTGATTGGCAATTAAAGTCTTCTGATGTGTTAAGGCAAGAAAACATTTTACAATCGTGGTTTCAATATTTGCAAATCGTGCAGAGATGGACTTTGGATAAGAAAGTGGGAATTACTTTGTTGTTGTTGTTAATTGCGAAGTCGTGTCTGACCCATCGCGACCCCATGGACAATGTTCCTCCAGGTCTTCCTGTCCTCTACCATCTTCTGGAGTCCATTTAAGTTCACTTTATTACTTTAGTAGATGAAAGACTAATTACTTTAGTAGATGAAAATTTGGTAATTCAGATCAAGGATCAGAAATGTGCCCATATTAAAAGAATTTATAATGAGTTAATAAAATTGGATTCAGAAACAGAGTTAGTTAAAGATTGTATGATTAAATGGGCCCAGAATATTCAAGAACCGATCTCGTTGGACCTATGGGAGGTAATTTGGACTAGAAATGTTAAATTTATGCAGGCCCAGAATTTGAGGGAAAATTTTTATAAAATGTTTTATAGATGGCATCTGGATCCTAAAAAGCTGTCCTGTATGTACCCGAACCTGCAACCTAAATGTTGGAGATGTGGTTGCTTGGATGCAACCTATTTTCATGTTTGGTGGACTTGTAAAGTTATTAAAGCCTTCTGGATTATGATTTGGTGGAACATTCAAAAGGTTTTTAAAAGGAAGATTAAGTTTACTCCCCAACTGTTTCTTTTGGAAATTTTTGTGGATTTTAATGTTAAAGAAACTATTTTAATGTTGAATTTAATAACAGCAGCAAGATTACTGGTGGGTCAATATTGGAAGAAGGATACTCTGCCTTCTTTAGAAGAATGGGTATTTAAGGTTTCTAATTTTGCAGAAATGGCTAAAATTTCTGCTTATTTAAAGGACCATTCACAAGAGAGATATTTCAATGTATGGAGAAGATGGATAGAATATGTTCAGAAGAAATATGGAACTACACAGTTTCACTTATTCTATGAGTAATGATTTTGTTTATAAACTTATGATGTTAAAGTTTGAATAGAGTTAAGGGTTTTTATGATTTTGTTCATTGTATAATTAGTAAACTTAAATAGATTATGTTTAATAAGTTTGCATAATCCTGTATTTTGCTCTGGGAAGTCGGGGGGGAGGGGGGTGGGGGGAGGGGGGGATGGGTTAAAGTTTAAGTAGTTCAGATAAAGTAGAAATAGTTTTATTGTATATAATATTAATGTTTTAATTTTGAGAGAGGAACTGCTCGGGCATTTACCCTGGACCGGATCAAGAGGAAGAAGAAGAAGGTGAGAAGTAAGTAGGAAGGTGGAGGTGAAGGAGGAGAGGGGGTGAGTGAAGAAAAAGAGGGAAAGAAGTAAGTTGGTTTGAGGTGGGATGCGGTTTGGGGGGAAATGGGCGGGCAAGACTGAATGTGGTGTGTATCAATTTGTTTTATTTTTTATCTGAAGTATTTGTAAGCTTGTTATGTATTGTAAAATTGAAAATAAAAATTTTTACAAAAAAAAAAAAAGGATGGGGTGGAGTCGGATTAGTAGGAAGACCCCGGCTACAACTATAGTGCTAGAGTGAAGAAGGGCTGATACAGGTGTGGGGCCTTCTATTGCTGCTGGTAGTCATGGGTGGAGGCTGAATTGTGCGGATTTGCCTGCGGCTGCTGCTATTAGGCCGACTGTGGGGATGAGGTTAATTGTCTCATATTGGATTAGTAGTTCTTGTATATTTATTGAAGAGAAAGTAATAAGTCAGGTAGTAGTGAAGATGAGGCCGATGTTTCCGATTTGGTTGTAGATAATAGCCTGGAGGGCTGCTGTGTTAGCGTTTGATCGTGCGTTTCATCATCCGATGAGGAGGAAAGATATGACCCCTACGCCCTCTCAGCCAATAAAGAGTTGGTATATGTTGTTAGCTGTAATGATGATTATTATTGTGATTAGAAAGGTGATTAAATATTTAATAAACTTGTTGATATTGGGGTCTGAGGACATGTACCAGATGGAGAACTCAACGATGGATCATGTAATGAACAGTGCTACTGGGATAAAGGTTAAAGATAGTGTGTCAAGTGTAATGGTGATATAGATGTTTTCTGTTTGGGTTGTAATTAGGGGTGATAGTGTTATTGTTAGTTCGCTGTTATTGTTTAATATGGTGTTGAGAGGGATCATGCTAATTATGAACATTAGCATTAAGGTGTATTTAGTATCATTGAGGCTGTGTTAAGGGAGGGGTCAAATTGTGGAGGCAGCTAGGGAGAAGAAGATTGTCAGGATGATGGTTGGTGTAGTTAGGCCCATATTCTTTCACTTGGACTTGCACCAAGAGTTGTGGCGCCTAAGACCAGCGGGGTGACTATTCTCCTTTGATAGAAGAGAGGGCTGGTGTATTTGCCAGATTGAAGAGTTAGCAGGTCTTCTGGACCTCTCGGTGTGTGAGGGTATCTATTTTCAAGGTCACAACTTGATACTTTTTTTAAATTACGCACACTCTGATGACTAATTCTGGCTTTATGGAGATCATTACTAATGGGACAAGGTGAAGGGTTATTAGTAGGTGCTCTCGGGAGTGTGTTGGTTCTGTTTGGTTGTTGAGCAGAGTTGGTCCTATTTGTGTTGATAGGAACATGTGTAGGGAGTAGGAGGCGGTAGTCAGTATTGATAGTCTGAGCATGATAATTGTTGTTGGGCATCAGTTGAATAGGGCGGACATAATTAGGAGTTCGCCTGTAAAGTTTATAGAGGGGGGGATGGCAATGTTTATGAGGTTGGTTAGTAGTCATCAGGTTGTGGCTATGGGCAGGATGTTGTGGAATCCTCGTGTGAGGATTAGGATTCGGGTGTGTGTGCGTTCATAGGTTGTGTTGACTAGGCAGAAAAGTGCTGAGGAGGTAAAGCCGTGAGCGATTATTAGGGCTATGGCCCCGGAGAGCCCCCACGGGGTTTGAATGATGATTGCGGCTACTACTAGGCCCATATGGCTAATAGAGGAATAGGCGATTAGGGATTTTAGGTCTGTTTGTTGTAGGCATGTTAGATTGGCTAGAATGGCCCCCCATAGCGCTAGTACAATGAATGGGAGGAATATGTCGGTTTTTGTTGTAGGGAAAATTTGTATTATACGGATAATGCTGTACCCTCCCAGTTTTAGGAGGATTGCTGCTAGGACTATTGATCCAGCAATGGGGGCCTCTACTGTAGAGGTGAGAGACAGGCGAAAGTCGTGTGTGGAAAACTGCCCCCCCAACGCTTGTATCTTTGCTCTGCATCTATCTTCTCTCCCCCCCCCCCTCACATCACCATGGTGACGTGAAAGTACGCAGGTCTATGTGACCTTGCCAGTTTGATAAGGCTGGCTGGTGAACAACAAGTTTCCCTGTTTATGGCCTCTAGCTTTTTACTCTTGAGGATTGGTAAAGGATTTTAGCCAATGAAATGCTATTGCCATGCAGTATCTTTTGCTATTTGTAAATCTCTATATAAACAATAAAGGCTGCGTAGAAAGTGGCCATTTCTTTGCACCCTTCAATGACTAAGGACTGATTACTACAGCTGGCGCCCTCAGCAGGGACATTTTGTTTTGGGACCCCTACGGGAAGAAGCAGCTGCCAACATACTTACCATCGTCTGGAACAGACCCCTAGGTGCACTTTCGTCTTACGAGACCCCTCAGTGAGTAAGTATGGGCTGTAAATTATCTCACCCTCAGCAAAAGCATGTACAGGAGTTCAGACTCCTGCTACAGAAATCAGGCCTGGCAACGCTTGAAACGGACATAAGGAAGCTGATTGGGGAGATAAGAAAACAGTGTTCTTCGAATCCTAAGCATCGGACGCTTAGGCTAAAAGATAAGAGCATAAATTACATCTTGAACCTTGGGCTTCAGTATAAACATCTATAGTGTTCAATCCTGTCCGGCAAGGAAGAAAAAAATGGACCCATCAACTAAGTAAAATTTATTCCTCCTAAAAACATCTTTAATTGGATTTTCAGCTTCTTCTGAAGAGGCTAATTCTTTGTTGATTAGTTAGACATAAATCAAAATTTACTCCCTCAGAACAAAGTCTTTTGAGCAATCGGAATGCTTTGGAACTATGCAATATATTAAGTTAGCCGTCAGACAAATGTCTGGTTGTGTTTTGTGTTATGTGTGTGTGTGTGTGGCCACTCAGAACATTATGCTTGGGCTTGGAATGGTGAGAAAAATGGGAGATGATTAGGGCCCTCAAAACCACTTTTTGGTTGAAATCACCTTGTCATTTTTCTCGCTTCTTGCAAGACAAGTTATATGTCTAAATAAATGTTGTTGTAACAGTATCGGTGCATATATGTTTGTCTGTGTTGTTCTGTGTTATTCCAAGACTTGGAAGAGGCTCAAAGCCCTCTCTGATAACAATACAAAAAGGCCTTGCTAAGAATATATGGTTTGCCTGGAGAAAGTATGAAATGAAATAATTGTATGTGGAATGGTTTTATGCAAACAGTCAGTATGGAACTGAATGAGTTAATTTGTTGAAGTGTGTGTTAGCCTTCAAAACCCACCCATTTTCTCCCTAACTGTGATAATAATAGTAAATATTTGTATGAGAAGAATTTTATGGAGAATGTATGAGAGAATTTATTGAAAAATGCATAGGAAGAAGGTAAAACTATTTTTTGGTGGTGAGATCCCCCCCCCCCCCGTCTCTTTCGGCTGGCTGCGTTGCTTAAAGAGCCAGAGACAGGAAGGAGGGGGGGAACTGTTCGTTTAATTTTTTTTTTTTTCCTCTGCTTGGAATTGTAATCTGAGAAGAGTGGAGTGAATCTGAAACTTGACATTCACCTATGCAGTTTCGGCAAATAAATTTTTTTACTCAAAAGAGAAACAGTAATGTTGGACAATATTTTTTAATATCCAACAACCAAAAGAACTAACTGAATTACATTGTTATAGATTTATACATATTTAACCTATTTATATAAAAATTGTTTCCATCTGTATGGACTTTGCTTAAATTGAAGCACCAAAGATACAATTTAATTGGCTTTCAAAAAATATAAAATGATTTAGGATTGCAATAAGTCCCAGAAAAAAATATAGTTGCACAAATTGATGACATCATGAATACTCAATTTGTGGACAGAATTTCACACTTTTGATTTTTTCCTATTAGTAAATTACCTAATGGAGTATTAACTGTAATAGAAGTGCAGAAAGTATATTGAATTGAATAATATTTACCTACCATATCCCATCCCAAAATGTTTTATTTTTTATCCAGGTGGTTGCTAAAATGATAACCTTAGGACACACAAGAGCTTGCAGTCGAAAAGGAACTGATTAATTAATATTGTTTTCAAAAATAACTTATCTCTTTAATGTGCTTTAACTGACTATATAGGCTGTATTTCATATCATTTGCCTAATGATCTTTGACTTGCTTGTTTAATGACTTTTTCCTTTCCAGTCCAGCCACTGCTTTCTTCCTCTTTCTCCCTTGCCACAAGTTATTGCTTTTTCTGATGGAGGGTAAATGAGAGGAGCAATTGCTTACAAGGATGATACCTGGAAAGTGTCCTACACTGCAATGGAACCCTTATCACAATGCTCAGAATTATTTTAGCTTTTAAAATCTTTTCTCAACAGTCTTTTAACTTAATCTCTGACTCTCATTATGTGTGCCAACTTACTTTTACTTCTTCAGGTGCTTACATCACGCCCAGGATTGACCCCAATCTTATGACTTTGTTTTTAACTTTGCAGCAGCTGCTCCAGAACTGAAAGCATTTATAATTTTGTTTCTCATAAACACAATCACTCCTCCCTTCCTGGGCCTAATTTTTTTTTTTGTATGTCTTTTTTATGTCTTTTATGTGGTTTTGCCTCTAATCAACTATGACAAATGGACATTATCCATGTTTTCTTTTTTTGGCTTCCTAGAAATGTATATTCTTAAATAGGTATTTAGGAACAATTTCCCCCACCTCTATGAGGGGAAACAGCTTCACATGTTATTTTTCATCTTTTTTTGGCCGTTACAGCCCTGGGTTAACCCTCTTCCCTAAAAACTTACAATGGGCCAGCCTATTTTTCAGTGGCCTTTTTACAATTTTGTACAACCTGAAATATTGTTTTTACTCATGGTCTTCTCTATAATTCCACGGGTCAAGCTATCGTGGAACGTGCTAATTGGTCTTTCAAGGACTGCCTTCACAAACAAATAAAAAAGGACGGATTATCTAGGATACCCAATTTGTCGTGGGTAATACAACAGGTTCAAAAAGTATTATTTACATTACACCAATTGAATATTTCCATTCCAAATTTGACTGCTTATCAGAGACACTTTCAACAGAAAACAAGCTTGCCTCCACCTCTGGTATATTATCGGGCATTACCAGACAAAGCATGGTTGGGACCAGTCCCTCTGATCACTTGGGGGCGGGGCTACACTGCTGTGCTTGCTCCAACAGGACCTTTGCTGATTCCAGCACATTGTGATCACCCAGCCAGGGATGTCGTGGCACCAGTCCCTGGACCCAGTCCCAGAAATGGCAAGGGTGACTCTACAGATGGCACAGCAAGTAAGCCAATCCTGACATGCCAGGCAGCCAGTGACGTGGGGAGATGTAAAGAACTTGATCCCCGAGAACCTGTGTGCTGCCATTTTTGCAGTTTTAACTGCAAATTTCTTATCCATCATTTGTTTATGTCTGATCGTTAACATCTGCCCTTTGACAACTGTAACTGTCATCCCACTCAAACAATCATTCGAACAACGAATGAAGCAAAATCTAACATCACACAAAATGACTTCTTTTGTTTATCTGAAATGTATTACATGTAATTTGTTTTCTATATGTTTAGTCTTTGTTTGCACCCCTTCTGCAGTAATTCAAAACTTCACTGACTCCGAGAGGTTATTGCTTAAAAAACCTCACTGTCATCGCATTGGCTCACCTGCTTTAAATTGCACAGCTTCAATAGAGACTTCCTTTCATTTTGGACATACTTGGCTACTGCAAGGAGGGTTTTTTACGTGTGGTCAAGAAACTTTAAATTATATTCCTGCTAATATTAGTGAAGTGCAATGTTGCCTCAGCCAGCTGATTCCTGTTTTGCTTTCCAAACAACAAGTTCACACAAACCATTCTTCACGTGGTGTTACGCTAGACAACACTTGTGACTCTGAGACAACCTTACTTTGTAGCATTGGCTATATCTCTAGTGGGCGTGCCAGGACTTGCTGTTCGTGCCCACCTCAACATTAATGCTATTACATGAAATTTGGCAAAGACAATTAATACTACTTCTTCAACTATTTCAACGATCAACCATGAACTGCAAAATTTGAGAAAAGCTATTTTGCAAAATCACGCTGCAATTGATTATTTGCTTCTGCACCAGCATTTGGGTTGTAAACGTTTTGAGGAAATGTATTGTTTCAATATTTCTGATAATTCATGAACCATCCAGCACCAGATTTATATTTTATACAATTTGGCCTCTGATTTTAAAATTGGTACCTTAGGATCTTTATAGATGCTGTTTATGTAATGTATTTCTTTCATTTTGCAATATATGTATTAGAGCTTTAAATCCCAGTAGATCCTCTCTCACATTGCCTCAGGGTCAAGTTTTGGCCCTATATTAACAACTGCAAGGATGCTCCTCTCCTGATTATAATCCTTTTATTAACCCCGCTTATGGCGATATTTCGTCTAACAAAACAAAAAGGAGTGAGATGTAGAGGTGAGAGACAGGCGAAAGTTGTGTGCGGAAAACTGCCCCCCCAACGCTTGTATCTTTGCTCTGCATCTATCTTCTCTCCCCCCCCTCACATCACCATGGTGACGTGAAAGTATGCAGGTCTATGTGACCTTGCCAGTTTGATAAGGCTGGCTGGTGAACAACAAGTTTCCCTGTTTATGGCCTCTAGCTTTTTACTCTTGAGGATTGGTAAAGGATTTTAGCCAATGAAATGCTATTGCCATGCAGTATCTTTTGCTATTTGTAAATCTCTATATAAACAATAAAGGCTGCGTAGAAAGTGGCCATTTCTTTGCACCCTTCAATGACTAAGGACTGATTACTACACTCTACGTGGGCTTTAGGGAGTCAGAGGTGAAGCCCATAGATGGGTATTTTTGCTAGGAATGCGGCTAGACTAGCCAGTCATAGGAGGAGGCTTGTTCATTGGTTAGACGGGCATAGTAGTTGGAGGAAGAGGGTTGGGGTGTTTGTTGAGTTATTGATGAAGATAACTGCTATAAGTAGGGGTAATGAGGTTGTTAGTGTGTATAGGATGAAGTATGTTCCTGCAGTTAGTCGTTCTGTTTGTTGGCCTCAGCGCGTAATGATGATTAGGGTTGGAATAAGGGTGGCTTCAAATATAATGTATATTAGGGTTAGATTGGATGCCATGAATGTTATTGAGATAAATAGTTGGAGGAGTGTGAGTGTTGCTAGAAATGTTCGTTGTCGTTGTAGGGGTTCTTTAATTATTATGTGTTGGCTGGCAATGGTTATTAGAGGTAGTAGTCAGTAGGAGAGAGAGATAAGTGGTGCTGAGATGGCGTCTGTGTTTATGAGTGTGTTTGATTTAGGCTCTAGGATGGTTAAGCTTACTAGTGTTAGTGTGAACATGTAGGAGGTAGTTGCTGGGTATAGTATCTTAGGTTTTAGGGTGAGGATTGTTGGGATCAGTATCGCTGTTATGATAAGGGTTTTGAGCATTATAGGAGATTTAAGTTTTTTAGGAAGTCATTTCCGTGGGTTCGTGTAATTGCAACGACTAGGCTGAGGCCTACTGCTGCCCCACAGACAGAAATGGTGAGCAGGATGATTGGTATTGGGGTTTGCGATAGGGCTAGGGAAGTTGAGGTGTATACGACTAATAGTATGAATAGGAGTAATATTATTGTTTCGATGCATATGAATGCTAGTATGAGGTGTTTATGTTGCATAGAGAGGCTCAGGATGGCGGCTATAAAGGCCACAGTTAGGATGGTTTTGATTAGTTCCATTATTGGGGCTTATTGGTTAAGTTCTTTTGAGTCGAAATCCAACATCTGATTAGACTACCCCAACACTCTGTTCATTCTAGTCCGCCTTGAAGTCACTCGTAAATAAGGCCTAGTGTTAGGATAGTTAGTAGGGTGGTAGCTGTCGCTGTAGTGGTGGTTGTTGGGTTTGTATTGATGCTCCATGGGAGGGGTAGGAGGAGGAGGATTTCTAGGTCGAATAGGATAAATAGGATGGCGACTAGAAAGAATTGGATAGAGATTGGGGAGCGAGCATTACCTAGAGGGTTGAATCCGCATTCGTAGGGGGAGAGTTTGTTAATATCTGGCTTTTTTGGTATTAGGCTGTTGATGGCATATAGGAGGGTTGCTGTTGCTATGGCTATAATAATAAGGAATGTTAGGCTAATTATTTCTTCCCGTGGGGGGCCCTTATGCTTGGAAGGCATCTATACTTTTATACTAAAGAAATATGAGCCTCATCAATATACTGAGACATATAGGAATAGTCAGACGATGTCTACAAAGTGCCAGTATCAAATTGCAGTTTCATACCCGAAGTGGTGGGTTGTTGTGAAATGGAAGTGGACGAGCCGGATTAGGCAGATTAATAGAAAGGAGGTCCCAATTATTACGTGGAGGCTGTGGAACCCCGTAGCCACAAAAAATAGTGAGCCATATATGCTATCTGAGATGGTGAATGGTGTCTCCATGTATTCTGATACTTGCAGGGCTGTAAAGTAGGTCCCCAGGATAATGGTAATTGTTAGTGCATAGGTGGCTTCTTTTTTGTTTCCTTTTATTATGGTGTGATGTGATCATGTGATGGTTGCGCCAGATGATAGCAGTACTGCGGTATTTAGTAGGGGTACGTCTATTGGGTTTAGTGGGTTGATTCCTGCTGGGGGTCATTCGGCGCCCAGTTCCGGTGTGGGTACGAGGCTAACATGGTAGAGGGTTCAGAAGAACCCAAGGAAGAAGAATACTTCTGATGTAATGAACAGAATTATGCCGTATCGTATGTTTTTTTGTACGCCTAAGGTGTGGTGTCCTTGATAGGTGCCTTCTCGAATTACATCTCGTCATCATTGAATTAGGGTGAGTATAAGGGTTAGAAGTCCCAGCTTTAGTACTAGGGTTGAGGCTGTGTGAAATCATAGGGCTAGTCCTGAGGTTAGTAGCAGTGAGCCTGCTGCTCTGGTTAGGGGTCATGGGCTTGGGTCAACTATGTGGTATTGGTGTAGTTGGTGGGTCATTATGAGTTTTCTTGTAAGTAGAGGATGATTAGAAGGACGAAGACATAGGCTTGAATACAGGCTACTGCTAGTTCTAGGAGCGTGAGTAGGAATAATAGGACTACTGCTAGTGGGCTAATAAAGGTGTAGGTGTTGATAAGGCTGATGGTGGCGGAGCCCACTATTATTATGAGGAGGTGTCCGGCAGTGATATTGGCTGTGAGTCGCACTCCTAGTGCGATGGGTCGTATTAGCTGGCT
Source organism: Crotalus adamanteus (assembly GCA_039797435.1). Taxonomy (NCBI): domain Eukaryota; kingdom Metazoa; phylum Chordata; class Lepidosauria; order Squamata; family Viperidae; genus Crotalus; species Crotalus adamanteus. Next base: position 54,796,796 of record CM077935.1, on the reverse strand, counting down.
AACTGTTTCGATTAAAACCATAAATGGGATTAGGGGGGTTGGGGAGCCCTCTGGCAGTAGGTGGGCTAGTGTTATGGAAAATTTGTCTTTTAGGCCTATGATGATGGTAGCCAGTCATAGGGGGAGGGCTAAGGCTATGTTTATTGATAGTTGAGAGGTTGGGGTGAAGGTGTAGGATAGTAGACTTAGTAGGTTGGATAGTAGGAGTATGAGGATGAGGCCGGCTAGTAGGGGGGATCATTTTTGTCCTTTTGGGGTGAGTTGGCTTGTCATGTTCAATAAAAACATTTTTAGAAGTTTGGTGGTGGCGGTTGTTATGCGGTTTCCTAAGAGTTTAGGTTTGTGGTGGATCAGAAAACATGGGATTAGAATTGATAGAGGTGCTGTAGGGATGAGGATTAGTTCTGGGCTTAGAAACTGTTTGAATATGTTTATGTTCATGGTAGTGGGGGTGTTGTTGACTGAGGGGGTAGCGAGGGCTGTTTTTTTGGTTTAATGTCCATTGTGAAGGTCTTAATTTTTAGTGTGATTAGGGTAAGAGTTAGTCAGGTTCACAGGTAGATTATAAGGATGTGTACAATGTCTAACTGTGGCATTCACTAAGGAAAATATTTTCCTCTTCAACTTAAAAGGCTGATGCTGTATAAGCTTCTTAGTGACTGGCTGGAGGCTAATCACTGTTCAAAGTGGTATAGGGGGACGGCTTCAGCTGCGATAGGCATAAAGCTGTGGTTGGCTCCGCAAATCTCTGAGCATTGGCCGAAGAAGATTCCTGTGCGGGAGGTTGCTAGGGGGATTTGGTTCAGCTGCCCTGGGATGGTGTCTACTTTGACACCTAAGGATGGGATTGCCCATGAGTGAAGAACATCTTCTGCAGTTACTACGATTCGGGTTTGTAGGCCTGCTGGTATTACCATGCGGTGGTCGACTTCGAGCAGTCGGGGGGAGCCTTTGGGGAGATTTTGTGTTTGTAGCATGTAGGAGTCGTATGAGATCTGGGTTTCATCTGAGTACTCATAGTTTCAGTATCATTGATGGCCGGTAGTTTTAATTGTAAGGTAGGGGTCGAACACTTCTTCTATTAAGTATAGAGACCGAACTGATGGTAGGGCTGTTAAGATTAGAATTATAATAGGGGCGGCTGTTCATGTGGCTTCTAGCTGCTCTACTTCTTCTGACGGGTCATTGTGGGTGAGGGCTGTTGCAGTTGCAGTGATGGTAAAGATTATAACCACCAGGGTTATTAAACATGTGAGGAGGAGGACATGGTCGTGCAGAAATACGATTTCTTCTATTGTTGGGCTTATGGCTTCTTGTAATGACAGCTGGGCTGCGTAGGGCATATGGGAGCCACAGATGCTGTGATTTGACTATGACAAAGTCATGTAATGTGTTTACTAGGCTCTCGGGAGGAAAGCATAAGTGTGCGATTAACTTGAAATTAATAGGTGGCAGTTAAAGTCTGTCTCTTCTTGGGTCAGGGTCATTGTATGTGTGTAATATATTCTCAGATTGGGGCGTATGTGTTATTGGGTATAAAAGTGGGCTCGGTGTGGGTGTGATGTGGGGGTGGTGTTCCGTATAGTCACTCAATGTGGGTCTTTTTCCCTAGCTGGGGTGTCAGTTTATGTTTGTAGGCTAGTGCTTCTCAGACAATGAATAGTGATATAAGTACTGCGATCAGGGAGATAGTAGAGCCAATTGTTAAGACGGTGTTTCATAGGGTAAAGGAGTCTGGGAAGTCTGAGTATCGCTGAGGCATGCCTGATAGTCCTAGGAAGTGCTGTGGGAGGAATGTTATATTGACGCCTAAAAATATTACTCAAAACTGAGTTTTAGTTAAAGTTTGATTTAGCGAGTACCCGGTGAATAGGGGGAATCAGTGGGTTAAGCCACCTATGATGGCAAATACTGCCACCATGGACAGTACGTAGTGAAAGTGCGCTACGACGTAATAGGTGTCATGAAGTACGATGTCTAGGGATGAGTTTGCTAGGATAATTCTGGTTATCCCGCCGACAGTAAATAGGAAGATAAATCCCAGGGCTCAGTAAATTGGGGCTTGTCATTTGATATGTCCACCTGTGAGGGTGGCCAGTCAGCCAAAGACTTTAATTCCTGTCGGCACTGCGATGATTATTGTGGCTGCTGTGAAGTAGGCGTGGCTGTCGATGTCTAGGCCAACTGTGAATATGTGGTGGGCTCAGACCACGAAGCCTAGGATTGCGATAGATATTATTGCTCAGATTATGCTGGTGTACCCGAATGTGTTCTTTTTTCCTGTGTAGAAAGTGATGATGGTGGACACAATGCCGAACCCAGGCAGAATCAAAATGTAGACTTCTGGGTGACCAAAAAATCAAAACAGGTGCTGAAATAGGATGGGGTCCCCGCCCCCGCAGGGGTCGAAGAAGGTTGTGTTTAAGTTTCGGTCTGTTAGGAGTATTGTGATTGCTGCTGCAAGCACTGGTAGCGCTAGAAGTAGTATGATCGTGGTGATTATGACAGATCATACGAAAAGAGGCATATTAAATATGGGTATTGATTTAGGCTTTATATTGATGCATGTAGTAATGAAGTTGATTGCTCTGAGAATGGAGGATGCTCTGGCTAAATGAAGGGAGAAGATGGCTAAGTCTACGGATGGGCCGGAGTGGACTAAGTTTCCGGAAAGGGGCGGGTAGACAGTTCAGCCTGTTCCTGCGCCGGCTTCAATGTAAGAGGAGGAGAGCAGTAGAAGTAGGGCTGGGGGGAGTAGTCAAAAGCTTATATTGTTTATTCGAGGGAAGGCTATGTCTGGGGTTCCGATTATTAGGGGAACTAGTCAATTTCCAAAGCCCCCAATTATAATGGGTATGACTATGAAGAAGATTATAATGAATGCATGGACGGTCACTAAGACATTGAAGACTTGGTCGCTGCCGAATAAGGCCCCGGGTTGTGTCAGCTCTATCCGCATTAGGATGCTGAGGCCGGCCCTGATAAGTCCCGACCATGTGCCAAACATGAGGTATAGGGTTCTGATATCTTTGTGGTTTGTTGAAAATAGTCAACGGGTGATATACACAGGTAGTATGGCTGATTAAAAGCGGTAAACTGTAAATTTACACATAGGATGTCCTTGCTGCCAGGCCCTGAGGTGTCACCATGTCAGACTGCAAATCTGAAGTAGGCCTTCTGCCCAGGGCTTCTCCGTTTTTTCCCCCCGCCCAAAAACGGAGAAGCTAGATTGAAGCCCGATTGGTTTGGACGGCTAGCTGTTAATTAGTTTTTTGTGGGATCGAGGCCCACCAATCTAGAGAGCTTTAGTTTAGCTAAAATGTCTGTGTTGCAAGCAGAAGATGTGATGTTGTTGCAAGCTCTAGCAGAAACTAAAGTTGCGCTTTTTGGGGGGCTTTGAAGGCCCCCAGTTTGATATAACTTAAGTTTCTACAGGCTTGGGGAGAGGGGTAGGAGAAGAATTATTATGGTTGCAAGTGTGGTTGGCAATAGGGGGAAGTTTTTGTGTGGTGTTCGTCATTTTATTTGTACGGTGGATATATGGGGAGGTATTGTTATAGTTAAAATATAGGTTAGTCGGATATAGACATAAAGGCTAGGTAGGGAGGATATGGCTATGAGGGTGGCTTCTGTGGTTAAGTTAAAAGTAGTTATTTTATTAAGAATTAGTCATTTTGGTATGAATCCTGTGAGGGGGGGAAGGCCGGCTAGGGATAGGGTGGTTATCAGTATAATTAGTATTAGGTAGGGGGAAGTAGTTCATATGGTTCCTATGTCTTTAATGGTTGTTGTTGGTGATACGTTTAGTGCGAGGTAGATTGGGGTGGTGGTTATTGTGTAGATTAAGAAGGTGAGAATGGAGATGTTTGGTGATAGGGTGATAGTTGCAAGGATTCAGCCTGTGTGGGTGATGGATGAGAAGGCTATGAGCTTTCGGAGTTGGGTTTGATTTAGTCCTCCGACCCCCCCCCCGACCAATACAGATAAAATTGCAGATGTGGTTAGGATTGTTAGGTTGGTGTTGTTGTGGTTGTGCACAAGAATAGCGAGGGGGGCAATTTTCTGTCAAGTTAGGATTGTCAGGGTTGTTAGTGTTGTGGCCCCCTGTGCTACTTCTGGGAGTCAGAAGTGGAATGGGGCTGCAGCCATTTTTATTATTAGGGCCAGTGTAATGATTTTTATGGTTGTAGCTTCTGTTGTGAGGCTAATTTCTCAGTTTGAGGTGTTTAGTGCATTTATGGTCGCTGCGAACAGGATGGCTGTGGAGGCCAGGGTTTGTGTTAGAAAGTACTTTGTTGTTGCTTCTGTGGCTCGGGGGTGGTGAGGTTTTGAGATAACTGGTACTATAGATAAGGTGTTAATCTCCAGGCAGGCCCAGGCTATTAGTCAGTGTGTTGCTGTGGTAACTAAGATGGTGCTTAGAGTAATGCTGGTTATAATGGTCACTAAGGATGTTGGGTTGATTAGTAAAGGTCTTAGGGACATTTTCGGGGTATGGGCCTGATAGCTTTATTTAGCTGACTTTACTTAGAAAGTATTATAGGGTAGTATTAGAAGTTTTGGGCTTCTAGGTCCAAGTTCGAATCTTGGTTTTCTAGTATTAAGGAGATGATTTGAACATCTGTGTTGAGGTTTTAAGCCTTTTGCATGGCCGTGCTTTGCTACCTTAATGTATAAAAATTCCGGAGAGGGCTAAAAATAAAGGTAAATACGGCTGTGTTAGTTTTGGCCGTTGGCCCCGATGAATCGAGGCCTCCGGAAGAAATAGCTTTTTTTCCGCAGCTTGAAATTGGGTGGGCGTTTTTTATAATTATTTCTTTTTTTCATGAAAAAAAAAAAATAAAATGCTCAAAGTAAAAACAAAATATTGTTTTATTTTGAGTTTGTATTTTTAGTATAGAAAAGTGGTATTGATTTTGGTTAAAATTAAAAAAAACGGGTAAAAAATGTATTTACAGTGGGATTTTTATAATAAAAAATAATGGAATTTTTCGGAATATGGAAAAGTATGTATAACAAGCATTAAGAGATGTATCCCTATAGGAGAAAGTGCTAGACCAAGAATATAGCTCCACCTGGACTAATGGTCTACCCCGGAGAGGGGTGACAGTAACGGGCATATATGGGCGTCAGGTGAAAGGTACCAATAAAAAAGCCAACCAGGGGTGGAACAAGCATATGTGATAAGAACATGAGGCAGAATGTACCAGGATAAAGGGTGCGACCATAGGCCTTGGAAAGAGCAAGTAAGGCGGGGTGGTTCCGGACCATTGAGATGCCCTTGAAGGTGTAACCAGCGGCCTTGGAAAGGACATAAATGGGAGGAGTTACAATATATGGATGTGAGAAGCAGGACTGTATGCCTGAGGTGAAAGGATAGAGGATTTCACAAGAAGGGTTAAATCATGGGACCCCAGTTTGAAGTAGATAGCCATGGTTACTAATAAAGGACAACCTCTGTTAAATGGAACAACCAGAAAATGAGGAAAGGAAATTATGTTAATGAGCCAGTTTTGTATATAATTAATTAAAGTCAAATTCCTGCTTATTATCCATGGGGCAAAACGATTAATGTATTATTATACATAGCGATATGAGGACCCTATATGTAAAGAGTACATATAAGGCTGAATTCGGGACCCAAATTAATGGGGGGGGGGTAGGGGGGTGTGTCCTAGGAGAGTATTTTTTTGTGGTTATCAGAGAGTAGTTTAAGTAGTAAAATACTGGCTTTGGGGGCCAGGGATGGGAGTCCCTCTTTGATAGTGGGAAGTGGGTTTGCGATTCCGTGTCTACTCTATCAAGGTAGCCCTTGTGTTCTCAGGCACACTTCCATTGTGGTGGGGTCCCGCAGAATGCTGTTGTTGTAAATAGATTGAGTGTACATATGGCTAGGGTGAGTGGTAGGTATTGTTTTCATAGTAGGTGTATTAGTTGGTCGTATCGAAATCGTGGGCATGAGGCTCGGATTCATAGGAATAGGGTGGTCATAATTATTGTTTTTGTTATTAAGTTGATTGTGAATAGTTCTGGGTTGGAGGCTCCTGGGTTTAAAAATATTATAGCTGATAGGGCGTTTATTAATAGGATGTTGGTGTATTCTGCTAGGAATAGGAGGGCAAAGGGTCCAGCCGAGAATTCTAGGTTGAATCCAGAGACTAGCTCTGATTCGCCCTCTGTTAGGTCAAAGGGGGATCGGTTGGTTTCCGCCAGAGTGGAGGTAAACCATATTATGGCTAGGGGTCATGATGCAAATAGGAGTCAGCAGTGTTCTTGGACTTCTGTGAAGGAGTGTAGGGAGTAGCCTCCTGAGATGACGGCTAGGGAGATGATAATTAATCCAAGTGTTACTTCGTAAGAGATGATTTGGGCTGCAGCTCGTATTGATCCCATGAGGGGATATTTTGAGTTTGACGAACATCCGGACCATAGGATGGTGTATGTGAATATGCCCGATATAGCTATGATGAATAGCAGGCTTAGGTTTATGTTAGTGAGAGCATTGGGTATTGGTATGGGGGCTCAGGAAATTAGGGCTAAAGACAGGGCTATAATGCAAAGCCGCCTCACAGTCATGCAGTAAGCGTCGTTCCTAAGTATGGGATAGCGGTTAGGAGGTTTGTGATTACTGTTGATGCTCAGAATGATATTTGACCTCACAGTAATACATAGCCAAAGAAGGCGGTAGCTATTAGGATAATTAAAAGAGTGGTGCCAGATGGTCAGACTTCTTTGTTTAGGTAAGAGCCGTAGTAAATTCCTTGTGCAATGTGAATGTGGATGCAAATGAAGAATAGAGATGCGCCGATAGCGTGTGTGTTTTGTATGGCTCAGTCATAGGGTACGTCCCGGGAGATGTGTAAGATGGAGGAGAAGGCTAGGTTAATATTGGCTGTGTAGTGGATTGCAGGAAAAAGCCAGTAGCAATTTGAATTATTAGGAATGAGAGTAGCATAGATCTAAAGTTTCATCAAATTGAGATGTTCGACCCTACAGGAAGGAGGTTGAATAGTGTAAGTAAGTGTTGGTGGGACATGTTTTTGTAGTTGATATACAACGGTGGTTTTTCAGGCCGCAGGTCTCTAGAGGAGTAAAAATTATGTTTTTAGAAGAGTATATGCTTTATTTTATCTTGGCCTTGGTGTTATTTGGCGTTGTGGTTTTAAGTTTTACTGTTCTGCCTTATCAAGGGGTGATTTCTTTAATAGGCAATTCTTTTTTTTTGTTGTGTTGCTATGCTGGTGGAGTCTCCCAAAACATACAACTCTAGCAGCAGCTGAATGCAGTGTAGCACGTCCAGGCAGCTGTGGCGGCAATTGAAATGGAGTTTAAATACAGTATCAATACATTATAAATACAATGGAGATCCAATCAGGGCCTAGCTACTATCCTGGTGGAGTCTCCAAAGATTTACAATTCTTCCAGCAGCTGAATGCAGTGTAGCATGTCCCGGAAGCTCTGAGGGCAGTTGAAATGGACTTGATTGGATCTCCATTGTATTTATATTGTGTTGATACTGTATTTAAACTCCAGTTCAACTGCCGCCAGAGCTGCTGGGACATGCTACACTGCATTCAGCTGCTGCTAGAGTTGTAAGTCTTGGGAGACTCCACCAGGAAAGTAGCTAGGCCCGGAATGGATCTTCATTGTATTTATATTGTATTGATACTGTATTTAAACTCTATTTCAACTGCCGCCAGAGCTGACGGGACGAGCTATACAGTAAGTTTTGGGAGACTCCACCAGGAAAGTAGCTAGGCCCTGACCGGATCTTCATTGTATTTACATTGTATTTATACTGTATTTAAACTCCAATTCAACTGCCCTCAGAGCTTCCGGGACATGCTACACTGCATTCACTGCTGCAAGAATTATAAATCTTGGGAGACTCCACCATCAAAGTAGCTAGGCCTTGATTGGATCTCCATTGTATTTACATTGTATTTATACTGTATTTAAAGTCCATTTCAACTGTCGCGAGAGCTGTCGGGACGTGCTATACTGTAAGACTTGGGAGACTCCACCAGGAAAGTAGCTAGGCCCTGACTGGATGTCCATTGTATATATATTGTATCGATAATGTATTAAAACTCCATTTCAATTGCCGCCAGAGCTGCCGAGAAGTGGTACACTGCATTCACCTGCTACTAGACTTGTAAGTCTTTTGAGACTCCACCAGGAAAGTAACTAGGACCTGATTGGATCTCCATTGTATTTACATTGTATTTATACTGTATTTAAAGTCCTTTTCAACTGTCACGAGAGCTGCCGGGACGTGCTATACTGTAAGTCCTGGGAGACTCCAACAGGAAAGTAGCTAGTGTCAGACCCAGTGTGATACCTACCTGCCAATATCCCTATGTTCGGCGTTGACCGTTACAACGGGTGATCCAGGCACTCCCAGTCAATCCCGATGGCGTCATGAACTGCACCGCCAACGCTGTTACGAGATTGTTGCTGGCGCCTCTACAGTGGCAGGCGAACGGACCATGTGACCACCTAACATGGATAGCAGACGTTCGGACAACCGCGACGCATTGCCGAGAGTGGGAGGAGCCGAATTAGGGAAGCGTAATAAGTCATAGTTTTGGCTGGGACGCTGGGTCTGACAGGTTTGGACGCTGGGATAGCAGGAGAACAGTGTGAATGCAACACTAGGACTCAATGTAATAATGGATTTACATGTTGGATAGGCTGGGTGTGGTGTGGGTGGAGTTTTATCACGGGGGGTGGCTGGGCGTAGCACAGGTGGAGGCTCGTTATAAGTGGTAATTGGGGTGTGTACTCTGGGCGTGGTGATGTGATGTATTTAGAGCGCTGGAGTAAGGTTCCTCCCAGTGCTAACTTTGTTTTCAACATAGTGAATTAAAACTTGTTGGATACTGCAACTTTCCTGTTTCCTGGCTTTTCTGAAGCGCAGTTAGGACATTCTGTCAGCTAGGCCCCGATTGGATCTCCATTGTATTTATATTGTATTGATACTGTATTTAAACACAATTTCAACTGCCTTCAGAGCTTCCGGGACGTGCTACACTGCATTCAGCTGGTGCTAGAGGTGTAAGTCTTGGGAGACTCCACCAGGAAAGTAGCTAGGCCCGGATTGGATCTTCATTGTATTTATATTGTATTGATACTGTATTTAAACTCCATTTCAAATGCTGCCAGAGCTGCCGGGACGTGCTTCACTACATTCAGCTACGGCTAGACTTTTAAGTCTTGGGAGACTCCACCATCAAAGTAGCTAGGCCTTGATTGGATCTCCATTGTATTTACATTGTATTTAAAGTCCATTTCAACTGTCGCGAGAGCTGCCAGGACGTGCTATACTGTAAGACTTGGGAGACTCCACCAGGAAAGTAGCTAGACCCTGATTGGATCTCCATTGTATACATATTGTATCGATACTGTATTTAAACTCCATTTCAATTGCCGCCAGAGCTGCCGGGACGTGCTTCACTGCATTCACCTACGGCTACAGTTTTAAGTCTTGGGAAACTCCACCAGGAAAGTAGCTAGGCCCTGATTGGATCTCCATTGTATTTATATTGTGTTCATAGTGTATTTAAACTCCATTTCAACTGCCGCCAGAGCTGCCGGAACGAGCTATACCATAAGTCTTAGGAGACTCCACCAGGAAAGTAGCTAGGCACTTATTGGATCTTCATTGTATTTATATTGTATTTATACTGTATTTAAACTCCAGTTCAAGTGTCGCCAGAGCTACCGGGACGTGCTACATTGCATTCTGCTGCTGCTATAGTTGTACGTCTTGGGAGACTCACCCAGGAAAGTAGCTAGGACCTGATTGGATCTCCATTGTATTTACATTGTATTTATACTGCATTTAAAGTACATTTCAACTGCCGCCTGAGCTGCCGGTACGAGCTATACAGTAACCCTTGGGAGAGTCCACCCGGAAAGTAGCTAGGCACTTATTCGATCTTCATTGTATTTATATTGTATTTATACTGTATTTAAAGTCCATTTTAACTGCCGCCAGAGCTGCCGGAACGTGCTAACCTTTAAGTCTAGGGAGACTCCACCAGGAAAGTAGCTAGGCCCTGATTGGATCTCCATTGTATTTTTATTGTATTGATAACATATTTAAACTCCATTTCAATTACCACTCGAGCTGCCGAGACATGGTACACGGAATTTACCTGCTGCTAGAGTTGTAAGTCTTGGAAGATTCCACCAGGAAAGTAGCTAGCCCCTGATTGTATCTCCATTGTATTTATATTGTATTGATGCTGTATTTAAACTCCTTTTCAACTGTCACGAGAGCTGCCGGGAGGTGCTATACTGTAAGTCTTGGGAGACTCTACCAGGAACGTAGCTAGGCCCTGATTGGATCTCCATTGTATATATATTGTATTGATACTGTATTTAAACACCATTTCAAATGCTTCCAGAGCTTCCGGGACGTGCTTCACTGCATTCAGCTACGGCTAGAGTTTTAAGTCTTGGGAGACTCCACCAAGAAAGTAGCTCGGACCTGATTGGATCTCCATTGTATTTACATTGTATTTATACTGTATTTAAAGTACATTTCAACTGCCGCCAGAGCTGCTGGGACGTGCTATACTGTAAGACTTGGGAGACTCCACCAGGAAAATAGCTAGGCCCTGATTGGATCTCCATTATATATATATTGTATTGATACTATATTTAAACTCCATTTCAAATGCTGTCAGAGCTGCCGGGACGTGCTTCACTGCATTCATCTACGGCTAGAGTTTTAAGTCTTGGGAGACTCCACCAGGAAAGTAGCTAGGTCCTGATTGGATCTCCATGGTATTTACATTGAATTTATGCTGTATTTAAAGTCTATTTCAACTGTCGCGAGAGCTGCCGGGAGTTGCTATACTGTAAGTCTTGGGAAACTCTACCAGGAAAGTAGCTAGGCCCTGATTGGATCTCCATTGTATTTATATTGTATTGATACTGTATTTAAACTCCATTTCAACTGCCCTCAGAGCTTCCGGGACGTCCTTCACTGCATTCATCTACGGCTAGAATTTTTAGTCTTGGGAGACTCCACCAGGAAAGTAGCTAGGACCTCATTTGATCTCCGTTGTATTTACATTGTATCTATACTGTATTTAAAGTCCATTTCAACTGTCGCGAGAGATGCCGGGACGTGCTAAACTGTAACCCTTGGGAGACTCCACCAGGAATGTAGCTAGGCCCTGATTGGATATCCATTGTATTTATATTGTATTGATAACGTATGTAAACTACAGTTCAAGCGCCGCCAGAGCTGCCGGAATGAGCTTTACCATTAGTCTTGGGAGACTCCAACAGGAAAGTAGCTAGGCACTTATTGGATCTTCATTGTATTTATATTGTATTTATACTGTATTTAAATTCCAGTTCAAGTGTCGCCAGAGCTACCGGGACGTGCTACATTGCATTCTGCTCCTGCTAGAGTTGTGAGTCTTGGGAGACTCCACCAGGAAAGCAGCTAGGACCTGATTGGATCTCCATTGTATTTACATTGTATTTATACTGTATTTAAAGTCCATTTTAACTGCTGCCAGAGCTGCCAGGACGTACAATACTGTAAGTCTTGGGAGCTTCCACCCGGAAAGTAGCTAGGAACTTATTGGATCACCATTGTATTTATATTGGGTTGATTCTGTATTTAAAGTCCATTTCAACTGCCGCAGGAGCCGCGGGAACGTGCTATACTGCATTCACCTACTGCTAGAGTTGTAGGTTTTGGGAGAATCTACTAGCAAAGTAGGTAGGCCCTGATTGGATCTTCACTGTATTTATATTGTATTGATACTTTATTTAAACTCTACTTCAACTGCCCTCAGAGCTTCCGAAACGTGCTACACTGCATTCAGCTGCTGCTAGAGGTGTAATTCTCGGGAGACTCCACTAGGAAAGTAGCTAGGCCCTGATTGGATCTTCACTTTATTTATATTGTATTGATACTGTATTTAAACTCGATTTCAAATGCTGCCAGAGCTTCCGGGACGTGCTTCACTGCATTCAGTTACGGCTAGAGTTTTAAGTCTTGGGAGACTCCACCAAGAAAGTAGCTCGGACCTGATTGGATCTCCATTGTATTTACATTGTATTTATACTGTATTTAAAGTACATTTCAACTGCCGCCAGAGCTGCTGGGACGTGCTATACTGTAAGACTTGGGAGACTCCACCAGGAAAATAGCTAGGCCCTGATTGGATCTCCATTATATATATATTGTATTGATACTATATTTAAACTCCATTTCAAATGCTGTCAGAGCTGCCGGGACGTGCTTCACTGCATTCATCTACGGCTAGAGTTTTAAGTCTTGGGAGACTCCACCAGGAAAGTAGCTAGGTCCTGATTGGATCTCCATGGTATTTACATTGAATTTATGCTGTATTTAAAGTCTATTTCAACTGTCGCGAGAGCTGCCGGGAGTTGCTATACTGTAAGTCTTGGGAAACTCTACCAGGAAAGTAGCTAGGCCCTGATTGGATCTCCATTGTATTTATATTGTATTGATACTGTATTTAAACTCCATTTCAACTGCCCTCAGAGCTTCCGGGACGTCCTTCACTGCATTCATCTACGGCTAGAATTTTTAGTCTTGGGAGACTCCACCAGGAAAGTAGCTAGGACCTCATTTGATCTCCGTTGTATTTACATTGTATCTATACTGTATTTAAAGTCCATTTCAACTGTCGCGAGAGATGCCGGGACGTGCTAAACTGTAACCCTTGGGAGACTCCACCAGGAATGTAGCTAGGCCCTGATTGGATATCCATTGTATTTATATTGTATTGATAACGTATGTAAACTACAGTTCAAGCGCCGCCAGAGCTGCCGGAATGAGCTATACCATTAGTCTTGGGAGACTCCAACAGGAAAGTAGCTAGGCACTTATTGGATCTTCATTGTATTTATATTGTATTTATACTGTATTTAAATTCCAGTTCAAGTGTCGCCAGAGCTACAGGACGTGCTACATTGCATTCTGCTCCTGCTAGAGTTGTGAGTCTTGGGAGACTCCACCAGGAAAGCAGCTAGGACCTGATTGGATCTCCATTGTATTTACATTGTATTTATACTGTATTTAAAGTCCATTTTAACTGCTGCCAGAGCTGCCGGAACGTGCTAACCTTTAAGTCTAGGGAGACTCCACCAGGAATGTAGCTAGGCCCTGATTGGATCTTCTTTGTATTTATATTGTATTGATACAGTATTTAAACTCCATTTCAATTGCCGGCACAGCTGCCGGGATGTGCTGCACTGCATTCAGCTGCTGCAAGAATTGTAAGTCTTGGATGACTCCACAAGGAAAGTAGCTAGGCCCTGATTGGATCTCCATTGTATTTATATTGTATTGATACTGTATTTAAACTCCATTTCAACTGCCGCCAGACCTGCCGGTACGTGCTGTACTGTAAGACTTGGGAGACTCCACCAGGAAAGTAGGTAGTCCCTGATTGGATCTCCATTGTATTTATATTGTATTGATACTGTATTTAAACTCCATTACAATTGCCCCCACAGGTTCTTGGACGTGCTACACTGCATTCAGCTGCTGCTAGAGGTGTAAGTCTCCGGAGACTCCACCAGGAAAGTAGCTAGGCCCTGATTGGATCTCCATTGGATTTATATTGTATTGATACTGTATTTAAACTCCTGTTCTACTGCTTCAGAGCTGCGGGGATGTGCTATACTGCATTCAGCTGCTGCTAGAGTTGTAAGTCTTGGTAGACTCCACCAGGAGTGTAGCTAGGCCCTGATTCGATCTCCATTGTATTTAAACTCCATTTCAACTGCTGCAGGAGCCGTGGAAACGTGCTATACTGCTATACTGCATTCAGCTGCTTCTAGAGTTGTAAATCTTGGGAGACTCTACCAGGAAAGTAGCTAGGCCCCGATTGGATCTTCATTGTATTTAGATTGTATTGATAGTGTTTTTCAATCCATTTCAAATGCCGCCAGAGCTGCCAGGACGTGCTGCACTGCATTCAGCTGATGCAAGAATTGTAAGTCTTGGGAGACTCCACCAGGAAAGTAGCTAGGCCCTGATTGGATCTCCATTGTATTTATATTGTATTGATACTGTATTTAAACAACAGTTCAACTGCCGCCAGAGCTGCCGGGACGTGCTGCACTGCATTCAGCTGATGCAAGAATTGTAAATCTTGGGAGACGCCACCAGGAGTGTAGCTAGGCCCTGATTGGATCTCCATTGTATTTAAACTCCATTTCAACTGCTGCAGGAGCCGTGGAAACGTGCTATACTGCTATACTGCATTCAGCCTCTTCTAGAGTTGTAAATCTTGGGAGACTCCACCAGGAAAGTAGCTAGGCCCTGATTGGATCTTCATTGTATTTAGATTGTATTGATAGTGTTTTTCAACTCCATTTCAAATGCCGCCAGAGCTGCCAGGATGTGCTATACTATTCAGCTGCTGCTAGATGTGTACGTCTCGGGAGACTCTACTAGGAAATTAGCTAGGCCCTGATTGGATATCCATTGTAATTATATTGTATTCATACAGTATTTAAACTCCATTTGAATTGCCGCCACAGCTGCATGGACGTGCTATACTGCATTCAGCTGCTGCTAGAGTTTTAAGTCTTTTGAGACTCCACCAGTAAAGGAGCTAGGCGTTGACTGGATCTCCATTGTAATTATATAGTATTGATACTGTATTTTGTACTCCATTTCAACTGCTGCAGTAGCTGCCGGGACGACCTATACTCTAAGTCTTGGGAGACTGCACTATGAAAGTAGCTAGGATCTGATTGGATCTCCATTGTATTTATGTTGTATTGATACTTTATTTAAACTCCATTTCAAAGGACTCCAGAACTGCCGGGACGTGCTACACTGCATTCAGCTGCTTCTAGAGTTGTCAGTTGTAAGATCTCCATTGTATTTAAATTGTATTTATACAGTATTTAAACTCCATTTCAACTGCTACAGGAGCCGTGGGGGCGTGCTATACTGAATTCAGCTGCTTCTAGAGTTTTAAATCTTGGGAGCCTCCACTAGGAAAGTAGCTAGGACCTGATTGGATCTCCATTGTATTTATGTTGTGTTGATACTGTATTTAAACTCCAGTTCAACTGCCCTTAGAGCTGTCAGGATGTGTTTCACTGCATTTACCTATTGCTAGAGTTGTAAGTCTTTGGAGACTCCACCAGGAAAGTAGGTAGGCCCTGACTGGATCTCCATTGTACTTACATTGTATTGATACTGTATTTAAACTCCAGTTCAACTGCCGCCAGAGCTGCCGGGACGTGCTACACTGAGTTCAACTGCTGCTAGAGTTGTAAATCTTGGGAGACTCCACCAGGAAAGTAGCTAGGCCCTGATTGGCTCTCCATTGTACTTACTTTGTATTTTGCTGTATTTAAAGTGCATTTCAACTGCCGCCAGAGCTGCCAGGACGTGCCACACTGCATTCACCTACTGCTAGAGTTTTAAGTATTGGGAGACTCCACCAGGAAAGTAGCTAGGCCCTGATTGGATCTTTATTGTATTTATATTGTATTGATACTGTAATTAAACTCGATTTCTACTGCCGCAGGAGTCGCGGGGACGTGTTATACTATATTCAGCTGCTGCTAGAGTTGTAAATCTTGGGAGACTCCACTAGGAAATAGCTGGCCCTGATTTTATCTCCATTGTATTTATATTGTATTGATACTGTATTTAATATGTCTTCTCCCACCCCCTGTAATATCTTCCTCCACCCCCTTTAATATGTCTTCCCCAACCCCTTTAATATTATGTCTTCCCCCAACCTCTTTAATATCATATCTTCCCCCACCCCCTTTAATATCTTTTCCTCCACCTTTTTAATATCATGTCTTCCCCCACCCTCTGTAATATGATTTCCCCCACCCCCTTTAATATGTCTTCCCCCACCCTCTTTAATATCATGTCTTCCCCCACCCCTTTAATATCTCTTCCCCTGCCTCTTTAATGTCTTCCCCAACCCCTTTAATATCATGTTTTCCCCGGACCCCCCTTTAATATGTCTTCCACCACCCCCTTTAATATTTCTTCCTCTCCCCCTTTAATAAGACTTCCTCTACCCCCTTTAATATGTCTTCCTCCGCCTTTTTAATATCATGTCTTCCCCCACCTCTTTAATATCTTTCCCCCCACCCTCTTTGATATCATGTCTTCCCCTACCCCCTATAATATGTCTTCCCCCACCCCCTTTAATATGTTTTCCCCCAATCCCTTTAATGTCTTCCCACACCCCTTTTAATATGTCTTCCCCCACCCCCTTTAGTGTCTTCCCCCATCCTCTTTAATGTCATGTCTTCCCCCACCCCTTTTAATGTCTCTTCCTCCACCTTTTTAATATCATGTCTTCCCCCACCCCCTTTAATATGATTTCCCCCACCCCCTTTAATATGTCTTCCTCCACCCTGTTTAATATAATGTCTTCCCCCACCTTTTTAATATCTCTTCCCCCACCCTCTTTAATATCGTGTCTTCCCTCCCCCTTTAATATCATGTCTTCTCCGACTCCATTTAATATCATGTTATCCCCAGCCCCCTTTAATATGTCTTCCCCCACCCCTTTAATATGTCTTTCACTCCCCCTTAATATGTCTTCCCCCACCCCCTGTAATATATCTTCCCACACCCCTTTGAATATCATGTCTTCCCACACTCTCTTTAATATCATGTTCCCCCCACCCACTTTAATATCTTTTCCTCCACCTTTTTAATATCATGTCTTCCCCCACCCCCTTTAATATGATTTTCCTCACCCCCTTTAATATGTTTTCCCCCACCCTGTTTAATATCATGACTTCCCCCACCCCTTTAATATCTCTTCACCTACCCTCTTTAATATCGTGTCTTCCCCTACTTCCTTTAATGTCTCTTCCCCCCTCCATGTTTAAAATCATGTCTTCCCCCACCCCCTTTAATATGATGTTTTCCTCCAACCCCTTTAATATGTCTTCACCCACGCCTTTAATATCATGTCTTCTCCACCCCGTTTAATATGTCTTCCCCCACCGCCTTTAATATGTCTTCCCCACCCCCTTTAATATCTTTTCTCCCACCCCTTTAATATCATGTCTTTCCCCACTCTCTTTAATATCATGTCTTCCCCAACCCCCTCTTTAATATGTCTTCCCCAACCTTTTTAACATCATGTCTTCCCCCACCCTTTTTAATATCATATCTTCCCCCACCCCCTTTAATATCTCTTCCTCCACCCTTTTAATATTATGTCTTCCCCCACCCCCTTTAATATGATTTCCCCCACCCCTTTAATATGTCTTCCTCCACCCCGTTTAATATCATCTCTTCCCCCACCCCTTTAATATCTCTTCCCCCACCCTCTTTAATATCATGTGTTCCCCAACCCCTTTAATATCATGTTTTCCCCAACCCTATTAAATATCATATCTTCCCCAACTCCCTTTAATATCATGTCTTCCCCGACTCCCTTTAATATTATGTCTTCCCCCAACCTCCTCTTTAATATATCTTCCCCCACCCATATTTAAAATCATGTCTTCCCCCACCATCTTTAATATGTCTTCCCCAACCCCTTTAATATTATGTCTTCCCCCAACCTCTTTAATATCATATCTTCCCCCACCCCCTTTAATATCTTTTCCTCCACCTTTTTAATATCATGTCTTCCCCCACCCTCTTTAATATGATTTCCCCCACCCCCTTTAATATGTCTTCCCCCACCCTCTTTAATATCATGTCTTCCCCCACCCCTTTAATATCTCTTCCCCTGCCTCTTTAATGTCTTCCCCAACCCCTTTAATATCATGTTTTCCCCGGACCCCCCTTTAATATGTCTTCCACCACCCCCTTTAATATTTCTTCCTCTCCCCCTTTAATAAGACTTCCTCTACCCCCTTTAATATGTCTTCCTCCGCCTTTTTAATATCATGTCTTCCCCCACATCTTTAATATCTTTCCCCCCACCCTCTTTGATATCATGTCTTCCCCTACCCCCTATAATATGTCTTCCCCCACCCCCTTTAATATGTTTTCCCCCAATCCCTTTAATGTCTTCCCACACCCCTTTTAATATGTCTTCCCCCACCCCCTTTAGTGTCTTCCCCCATCCTCTTTAATGTCATGTCTTCCCCCACCCCTTTTAATGTCTCTTCCTCCACCTTTTTAATATCATGTCTTCCCCCACCCCCTTTAATATGATTTCCCCCACCCCCTTTAATATGTCTTCCTCCACCCTGTTTAATATAATGTCTTCCCCCACCTTTTTAATATCTCTTCCCCCACCCTCTTTAATATCGTGTCTTCCCTCCCCCTTTAATATCATGTCTTCTCCGACTCCATTTAATATCATGTTATCCCCAGCCCCCTTTAATATGTCTTCCCCCACCCCTTTAATATGTCTTTCACTCCCCCTTAATATGTCTTCCCCCACCCCCTGTAATATATCTTCCCACACCCCTTTGAATATCATGTCTTCCCACACTCTCTTTAATATCATGTTCCCCCCACCCACTTTAATATCTTTTCCTCCACCTTTTTAATATCATGTCTTCCCCCACCCCCTTTAATATGATTTTCCTCACCCCCTTTAATATGTTTTCCCCCACCCTGTTTAATATCATGACTTCCCCCACCCCTTTAATATCTCTTCACCTACCCTCTTTAATATCGTGTCTTCCCCTACTCCCTTTAATGTCTCTTCCCCCTTCCATGTTTAAAATCATGTCTTCCCCCACCCCCTTTAATATGATGTTTTCCTCCAACCCCTTTAATATGTCTTCACCCACGCCTTTAATATCATGTCTTCTCCACCCCGTTTAATATGTCTTCCCCCACCGCCTTTAATATGTCTTCCCCACCCCCTTTAATATCTTTTCTCCCACCCCTTTAATATCATGTCTTTCCCCACTCTCTTTAATATCATGTCTTCCCCAACCCCCTCTTTAATATGTCTTCCCCAACCTTTTTAACATCATGTCTTCCCCCACCCTTTTTAATATCATATCTTCCCCCACCCCCTTTAATATCTCTTCCTCCACCCTTTTAATATTATGTCTTCCCCCACCCCCTTTAATATGATTTCCCCCACCCCTTTAATATGTCTTCCTCCACCCCATTTAATATCATCTCTTCCCCCACCCCTTTAATATCTCTTCCCCCACCCTCTTTAATATCATGTGTTCCCCAACCCCTTTAATATCATGTTTTCCCCAACCCTATTAAATATCATATCTTCCCCAACTCCCTTTAATATCATGTCTTCCCCGACTCCCTTTAATATTATGTCTTCCCCCAACCTCCTCTTTAATATATCTTCCCCCACCCATATTTAAAATCATGTCTTCCCCCACCATCTTTAATATGTCTTCTCCGACCACCTTTAATATCATGTTTTCCTCCACCCTTTTAATATTTTTTCACCCACGCCTTTAATATCATGTCTTTCCCCAACCCCCCTTTAATATGTCTTCCCCCACCCTCTTTAATATCATGTCTTCCACCACCCCCTTTAATGTCTCTTCCTCCACATTTTTTTTATTTAAAAGTTTTATAAATTTATCACAATATAAACCCCCACCTCTTCCCCTTTCCCCCACTTCCCAGAGCTGATTACAGTATAAAAAATAAAATAAACATACATAATCTAACTAACATTAATCAACTATACTATCAATCAAAACCATAAAACACCTTAACTCCTTCTCCCAACAAATATTACTAAATTAAGTCAAAAATAATAAAATAATTAAAACTAATAATTATTATCTAGAATCTACTCAAAAGGAAGATAATACTTTTCAATCTCATATTTCTTCTGAATGTAATCAATCCATCTTCTTCAAACCATAATATATTTTTCTTGTGAATGATCCTTCAAATAGGCGGAGATTTTCGCCATGTCTGCTAAATTAGACACTTTAAGTATCCATTCTTCCAAAGTAGGCAATACGTTTTTCTTCCAATATTGCCCCACCAATAATCTTGCAGCTGTTATAAGGTTCAACATCAAATTAGTTTCTTTAACATCAAAATCTACAATAATACCCAACAAAAACAATTGCGGAGTAAACTTTATCTTTCTCTTAAAAATCTTTTGAATATTCCACCAGATCTTAATCCAAAAAGCTTTAATATCTCTACAAGTCCACCAAATATGAAAATAAGTTACATCTAAATTTCCACATCTCCAACATTTCGGCTGTGAATTCGGATACATGCGGGACAACTTTTGGGGATCCAAATGCCATCTATAAAACATTTTATAAAAATTTTCTCTTAAATTTTGCGCCTGAGTGAATTTTACATTTCTAACCCAAATTGTCTCCCATGTATCCAATAAAATCGGCTCTTGAATATTTTGCGCCCATTTAATCATACAATCTTTAACTAACTCAGTTTCAGAATCCAATTCTATTAAAACACTATAAATTCTCTTTATATGGGCTCGAGTTTGATCTTTAATCTGTTTTACCAAATTCACATCCTCTAAGTGATACCAACCTTTTGATCTAAACTCCACCTCACTAACAATTGATTATAATGAAATCAAGAGTGTACAATATTTTCTTGCTTCAACTCAGTCAATGACTTTAATTGCCAATCTTGCCCAACCAAACTAAGTAATTCCTTATAAGAAATCTTATCCAAATTCACTCACCTGGATACTCCCTCTATCACGTGTCCAGGAATCCCCCAAATTGGAATTTTATAATTTAACCTATAATAATATTTCTTCCAGGCATGCAACAAGGCACTTCTCAAAATATGGGTTTTAAAAACCTGATCAACTTTTTTATCATAAATTAAATAAGCGTGCCATCCATATAATAAATCCCATCCCTCAAGAGAAAGAATATTTTTATTTGTTAAGTTGAGGCAATCACTAATCAAGGTTAAAGCCGCCGCATCATAATACAATTTTAAATTAGGCGCTTTAAGTCCTCCTCTTTCCCGTATATCTTGTATAATCTTGAATTTAACTCTTGGCTTTTTCCCTGCCCAAATGAACTTATTAATCCCTTTCTACCATTCCTCCAAATTAGCATCTTTCTTCAAAATAGGTATCATTTGAAACAAGAAAAGAAACTTTGGAAATATATTCATTTTAACTGCTGAAATTCTCCCCAACAAAGATAATTGTAGTTTTTTCCAATCATTTAAGTCCTTTTGCACTTTTGCCCATAGTATCTCATAATTATTTTTATACAATTTAACATTAGAAGCTGTGATATATACTCCTAAATATTTAACCTTTCTCACTATTTCAAAACCTGTTAGTTTAATCAAAACATCCTTTTCCTTCATAGACATATTTTTCGATAATATTTTAGTCTTATTATTATTTACCTTAAAACCAGAAACCTTCCCATACTGAATTAAAATTTTTACCAAATCCCTAACCGAGTCTGTCGGTTGAGATAATGTCACAACCAAATCATCAGCAAAAGCTCTCAACCTATAATCATTCTTATTTATTTTTATTCCCTTTATTCTAGATGACTCCCGAATTTTAATAAGTAAAATCTCCATTGTTAAAACAAATAACAATGGGGATAAAGGACATCCCTGTCTTGTACCCTTTTCAATTTTAAATGCTTCTGTTAAACCCCCATTAACTATGATTTGTGCAGATTGTTGTTGATAAATTGCCTTAAGGGCAACTAAACATTTGTCCCCAAAATTCATTTCCTCTACTACTTTAAATAAAAATTGCCAATCTAATTGATCAAAAGCTTTTTCAGCATCTAAAAAAATCAACGCCACAGGGATTTGATTGTTCTTATCCAAATACTCAATTAAGTTAACAATTTGTCTAACATTATATTTCATATATCTTCCAGATATAAATCCAGATTGGTCACTATGAACCAATTGTTTCAAAACTCGCATTAATCTATTTGCCAATATTTTTGAAAAAAATTTATAATCTGTATTCAAAAGAGATATAGGTCTATAATTTTTGGGCTGAGTCAAATCTTGATCCTCCTTCGGAATCAATGATATAAAAGCCCTTCTCCATGATGGAGGTACCTCTGCTCCCAATAAAATATTATTAAAAAGTTCCTTCAATGGTTCTATCATTTCTTCAGATAACATTTTATAATAAATTGCTGTTAATCCATCTGTACCTGGAGCCTTACCAACTTTCAATTGTTTAATAGACCAAATAACCTCATCCGAAGTAATTAAACCATTAATCTCATCTCTTTGATCAGTAGTAAGTTTAGGAAAATGTGATTCCTGTAAATACTTTTCTATGTCTGAGACTTGTATATTTTCACTAGCATATAACTTTGAGTAAAAATCTAAAAAACTCCTTTTAATCAAATTTTGTTGATAAACTTCTTTACCTTTATAATTTATTTTTTCTATAATCCTTGATTTCTGTTTCTTTCATAGTTGGTAAGCCAACCACCTAGCAGGTTTGTTTGCATTGCAAAATGTATTATGTTGCATATACCTCAAATTAATTGCAATCTGATCAGCTATCAACATATTAAATTGCTCCTTAAGCAAACTAATAGAAGCCTTTAAGTTTTTATCCAATGGATTTAATGTCAGAGCCTTTTCCTTAGCTTTAATCTCTATTTCCAACTCTTTACGTTTCTGCATCTGTTTACGTCTATGCATATTATTCATCCACATTTTTAATATCATGTCTTTCCCCCACCCCCTTTAAGATGATTTCCCCCACCCCCTTTAAGATGTCTTCCTCCACCCCATTTAATATGATGTCTTCCCCCACCCCTTTAATATCATGTTTTCCCCCTCCCCCTTTAATATGCCTTCCTCCACCCCGTTTAATATCATGTCTTCCCCCACCTCTTTAATATCTCTTCACCCACCCTCTTTAATATCATTTCTTCCCCGACTCCCTTTAATATCATGTCTTCCCCGACTCTCTTTAATATATAATATTTAATATTAATGGGGTGTATGGTGTGGTCAGGGAGGCGTAGTACCTCTGGTGTAGGGCATGTCGTGCCTCTTTAGGGCAGCTCGTCCACCTTTGGTCCCCACCTGACACTCAGCTCTCACCTGTGGCTTCTAGTAGCTGTAACATGCGCAGCGGCCACACCCCAGCAACAGCTTAGACAGGCTGGCTAAACCAGGTTGAGAGTAGCCATTGTGTCTTTGACACTCGGTGAGTAAGGGATTTGTCTATCCCAAGCATGTGAAGACAGACTCTGGCGGATTGAGCGGATGAGATCTATTAAGATAGAACCAACGGTCATGAAGGCAGTTTCTGCAAGCGACATGGTATGCTGAGAGCACGGCAAGACACGAAAGATGCCCTGGTCAACCACTGCACCCAGCCCATTTCCAACTGTCTCGACTTTTGTCCTGCCATTGGAATAAGATGGAATCTGGGAAGAGAGAGTGAGGCTGACTATGCACACCTCTCCCTCACTTAAATCCAATCCACGCGCAAGTCTTGACATCTTGACTTTCCCTAATTCCAACAAATCTTAAAGTCCTGTGGCAATAGGCGAGCGAAGAAGCAGCAGGTGTAGAATCACTGGGAGCTGTGGACGCGGACCTGCACACAGGCGGCTCAGGTCTAATGGTCGCTTCTTGCTGATGAAGCAACAGCTGGATTCGGCATCTATCTGAGCGACTGAGCAGCCCTCTTTAGGATCACACTGCTCACCTCCATAGTATGGAGAAACTTCCTGACAGTGAGAACAATTAATCAGTGGAACAGCTTGCCTGCAGAAGCAGTAAATGCTCCAACACTGGAAGTTTTTAAGAAGAGACTGGACAGCCATTTGTCCGAAATGGTGTAGGGTTTCCTGCCCGAGCAGGGGGTTGGACTAGATGACCTCCAAGGTCCCTTCCAACTTTACTACTACTATTATTATTATTATTAAATGTGCCCTAAACATTGTTGCTTCCTTCAAACCCTGTCCAGCCTACCACGGTTGGAGGGGATCCCATTTCATGCGGTCGAAATACAAAATTTAAGGCGAAACACAAGGTGTTACCACTTATTATTGGTACATGGAACGTATGTATGCTTCAAGACAATCCATTACCAGATCGCCCAGAAAGAAGAACAGCTCTGGTAGCCAGAGAGCTTGCAAGATTTAACATTGACATTGCAGCCCTGTGTGAAACTCATCTAGCCAATGAAGGTCAGCTCACAGAAGCAGGAGGCGGTTACACATTTTTTTGGTGTGGATGTAGCAGTGACCAACGTTGTGAGTCTGGAGTTGGCTTAGCGGTTAAGAACCATCTTGTTCACCAACTTGCCAGTCTTCCTAAGGGTGTGAATGATCAACTCATGACACTGCATCTCCCATTACTAAGTGGAAAGCAAGCCACATTGATCAGTGCCTATGCACCCACAATGACAAATCCAGATGAAGTAAAGGACAAGTTTTATGAAGATCTTGATGCCCTACTTTCATCCGCGAAGCGCACCGATAGGCTGATTTTACTTGGCAATTTCAACGCGAGAGTGGGGTCCGATCATTCTACCTGGGATGGCGTTATTGGTAAAAATGGAATTGGCATGTGTAATAGCAATGGTCTGTTACTATTGAAGACATGTGCTGCTCATGACCTGGTCATTACTAATACCATCTTTCACCTGCCTACTCGTAAAAAGACGTCCTGGATGAACCCACGCTCCAGGCACTGGCATCTCATTGATTATGTCATTGTGCGGAAGAAAGACACGCAAGATGTAAGAGTAACTAAGGCTATGCCGAGTGCTGACTGCTGGACTGACCATAGACTCATCATTTCCAAGTTAAATATTCACATCAAGCCAAAGAATCGTCCACAGGGAAACAGTTGTGATGAAAAAGATCAACGCCAGTACACTGGAAAACCCCGACGTAGTAGCTTCATTAGTAAAAGATCTTGACAATCAACTCCTGGAGCTGCAAATAAAGGAAAATGCTGAGAAGGACTGGGAATGTTTCCGGGACATCTTGCACTCTTCTGCACTTAAGGTTCTTGGACCTTCATATAGGAAGCAGCAGGACTGGTTTGATGAAAATGATGAAGAGATTAAGGCCTTGCTGGCTGAAAAACACCATCTCTACCGTGCTCATCAGAATGACCCATCGTCAACTGCAAAGAAAAATGCTTTTATAAACACTCGCGGGATTGTACAGAGCAAGCTCCGCAAGATGCAGGACTCCTGGTTGAGTGCCAAAGCAGATGAAATCCAGAAGTTTGCTGATAGAAATGATGTCAAACGATTCTATGAAGCCCTTAGATCCCTGTATGGACCTCAGCCCTTAGGAAGCTCTCCTTTACTGGATTCAAGTGGTGCAACTCTTATCACTGAGAAGACCCTGATTTTACAGCGTTGGGCTGAGCATTTCCACTTTCTGCTGAACTGCCCATCCACCATCAATAATGAGGTGATTGAAAAGATATCCCAGGTAGATATCAACTATAGCCTGGATGCCCTACCATCAGAGGCTGAAACCTCACAGGCCATCAGTCAGTGTTCCAGTGGTAAGGCGCCAGGATCTGATGCAATCCCAGCGGAAGTCTATAAGGCTGGTGGTGCTGTGCTTGTTGAAAAACTTACCCAGTTGTTCCAATCTTTCTGGAAACAAGGTTCCATTCCCCAGGAACTGAAAGACGCGTCCATCGTGCACCTCTACAAGAGGAAAGGAAATCGACAAGTCTGCGATAATTATAGAGGAATATCACTTCTCTCTGTCACAGGCAAGATCTTTGCACGAGTGTTGCTAAATCGCCTGATTAACCATCTGGAACAGGGTATACTACCTGAGACACAGTGTGGTTTCCGCAAAGAACGTGGCACGGTGGACATGATCTTTGCAGCTCAACAGCTCCAGGAGAAATGTCAGGAGCAGAATCGTGAACTATACACCACCTTCGTGGATCTCACCAAGGCTTTCAACACAGTTAGTCGTGAAGGATTATGGCGCATTATGTCAAAGTTTGGGTGCCCTGACAGATTTATTCTGATGGTACAGCAGTTCCATGATGGCATGGCAGCTCGTGTTCTGAGTAACGGTGGAGCCTCAGAGGCCTTCCCTGTCACTAACGGCATTAAGCAAGGCTGTGTGCTGGCACCAACCCTGTTCAGCATGATGTTTTCAGCCATGCTGTCAGACGCCTTTCAGAACAGCTCAGTGGGAGTTAATCTGAGGTACAGAACCGATGGGAAATTGTTCAACCTGCGAAGACTTCAGGCTGTCACCAAGGTAAAGGAGACTGTGCTATGAGATCTCCTCTTTGCTGATGACTGCCCTCTTAATGCAGGATCAGAGCAGGAAATGCAAGCCAGCATGGACAAATTTGCAGCCGCTTGTGACAACTTTGGCCTCTTCATCAACACGAAGAAAACTGAAGTGATGTACCAGCCAGTTCCAAAAGCCCAATATCAAGAGCCTACCGTCACAGTAAAGGGACAAAAGCTGCAAGCAGTGGACCAATTTACGTATCTTGGTAGTACCCTCTCTTGTGCAGTGACAATTGACAACGAGGTCAACTGTAGAATTGCCAAGGCAAGTTCTGCATTTGGCAGATTGTGGACTAATGTGTGGGACCACCGTGGAATAAGCCTTGCTACTAAGCTTAAAGTTTACCAGGCAGCAGTGCTAACTACCCTGATGTATGCTAGTGAGACCTGGACAGTGTACAGGAGGCACGTTAGGCAACTGAACTACTTCCACATGACTTGCCTTCGTAGAATTCTGAGGATCCGGTGGCAGGATAAGATACCAGACACAAATGTCCTCTCCAGAGCAGGCTTATCATCAATTTACACTCTGTTGATGAAAGCCCAGATGCGCTGGGCAGGCCATGTTGTAAGGATGCCAGATCATCGCATCCCTAAACAGCTCTTCTATGGTGAGCTGTCTCAAGGAAAACGATCGCATGGGGGACAAAAGAAGCGATACAAAGACATGCTGAAAGCCTCTCTAAAGTCCCTGGATATTAACACCATCTCTTGGGAACTTCTGGCACATGATCGACTGACATGGCGCACCTTGGTGTACCAGGGTTGCCAGACATATGAACACAGAAGGACAATCTAGGCACAAGAGAAGTGAGCACTCCGCAAAGCCAGAGCTGTAAATGCTGAAGTAACAGTGTCTACATTTCTTTGTTCAGTATGTGGTAGAACATTCCGTGCTAACATCAGTCTTATCAGCCACCTATGGACACATCGTTGATGGCCTATAATCTACAAGATGTCAAGGTCCTCATCGAAATCGATGGACGAACAACACTTAGTATCATGTCTTCCCCCAATCCCCCTTTAATATGTCTTTCCCCACCCCCTTTAATATTTCTTCCTTTCTTCCTTTAATATGTCTTCCCCCACCCCCTATAATATATCTTCCCCCACCCACTTTAATATCATGTCTTCCCCTACCCCCTTTAATATGTCTTCCTCCACCTTTTTAATATCATGTCTTCCCCCACCTCTTTAATATCTCTTCCCCCACCTGACTTCTGGTTCCAGTTGGCAGCATCAATAGTCACACGGGGAGACTTCTCTCCTCGTCATCTAGGTTTCCCTCCATCGGTGGACCCTTATACGGGTCCAAAGTCACCCTGGAGGGTGTGACTTCTGTCAAGGAGGCTGCTGTCCAGCTGCAGAGGAGCAGAGGCTCCTCCAGCTGTCCGGATGAGTCTCCAAGGGCCGACGGAGAAGAAGATCGGCCAGTAAAATGGCCGATCACCCTGCCGCTTCAGACCGTAAGTCAGACAACATCTAAGCTTTGAGTGCCCCCGTGGTGAATCTGGGTGAGAATTTTTTCTGATTTTTCTCTCTTTTCTGCCTTTTTTCGTTTGTGTACCTGTAAGAGCTTTTGAAATTATTTCCCTGGCTTGGAAAGGCGGCTTCTGCTTTCTTTGGGAAGAAAGGCATTTTACAAATACTGAAAGACTATATTTTACTTTTATTTGGACACTAAAAAGGAAAAAAAGAAGGAAAAGGTTTTCTCTCTCCTTTCTTTTTAAGAACTTTATTATTTCTATTTTATATATATATATATTATACTCTAAAAGACAGAAAAAAAGAATTGACTTTTGGAAAAGACTTTCTTAACTCACTGTGGGCATCTAGTGGCGAAAAGTTAATATTGCAACTCTGTTTATTCTCTTGAATTTCAAAACACTAAAGATAAGCTGTACACCTGTGAAGCTGTGGGGGTGGATGTTTTTACATTAAACAAAGCCTCTACAAAAAAGAAAAAGAGATTTCCTTTTAAGCATTAATATTAAAATGGAGAAACCTCAGATACAACTGAATTGTGCACTTATATTGGAAAAGATTTATGAGGCCACTGCAGAAATTTGTGCTACATTTAAAAACTGTACTTTGGAATTAAGATCCAGAGATTCTACTACATTTGCTCAAACTGATGTCCAGGTTACAACTGATCATGGCATAAATCAAAATGTACCAGAAGAGGAATTTACAGAGATAGACGTGGAATTTATTCCATCTGATAATCCTTTCTTCAGCAACTTAGAGAACCAGAAGAAGCAAAGACTAAGACCTCTAAATACAAAGCAACTACATTGCAAGGAGAACAGAAAAAGACGTTTACTGCAGAGGAAGAGATTTATATTTTCTCAAAGATTACTATAAGCAACAAGAATCGATCTATTGGTTGAAAGGGAAAAAAGACATTTACTGCAGAGGAAGGGATGTACATTTTCCCAAAGATTACTACAAGCATCAAGAATGGATTTACTGGTTGAAAGAGAAGCGCTTTTATGGAAGCCTGGGTGGCATAGAAAGAAACCCAGAATTAGACTGAAAAAGAAATTTAAAAATGTTTAATGGAGTAAAAGGCAATGTTGATTTTATGGATTGTTTTAAGGATAATGATCTAGAGCCAGAACTAAGAAAAATGCAATTATATACATGCATGTTTAAATTAGTAAGTGCTTAAATTGATTAGGTGATTTTTGTGTATAATAATATGATCTGATAAGGTATGATAATTAATTGGATGGAATTTGACGTTTCTGTAATGAATTGAAAGAAATTAAGGTTTAACATTATTATTATTATTTTTTCTTTTTTCTTTTCTCTTAATTAAGTCAGTTATAACTATACACATATGTGTTTAAATTAGTTAGATGCTTTTTTTGTTGTATGGAATGGTTTGGATAAAGAACCTTGGCTCTATGGATTGTATTAAGGATAAAAAATATATAATCATATATATATATCCAAAAAGAAACCCCCACTAAAATCCAAGACAAAGAACAAGAAAACGGCAAAGCCATCCTCCCATACATAAAAGGCATCACAGACAGAATCAGTAAGATCCTCCATAAACACAACATCAAAACAGCATTCTGCACAAACAGAAAAATATCCACCATCCTTAGAAACCCCAAAGATAAAATTGAATTAGAAAATCAAGGAGTATACGAAATCCCATGCACCACTTGTCCCACCACATACATCGGACAAACCAACAGAAGAATAAGTGCACGCATTGAAGAACATAAGAACTCAGTCAAAAAAGAGGAACCAACATCTTCCCTGGTCCAACACCTTAAAGCTACGGGACATGAAATTGACTTTAAAAATACCAGAACCATTGCCAAAAGTGAACATTTTAATAACAGAATAATCAGAGAAGCCATCGAGATAGAAAAACGCCCACACAGCATGAACAAGCGAGATGATACCTCCCGCCTACCAGCCATTTGGAAACCCGCCCTCATTGACAAACGACTCCCTAACACAAAAAATGATACCAGACCCACACTCACAAAAACCACACAGGATGTCACCACCAAACATCCACGCAAAAAACAAACCCAAAGCCACACTGACTATGAGGCACGACCACAAACCAGAAGCCAGACCACAGCTGCATCATTAGCCACTTTAAACCCCCCCAATCCATACATGAAGCAAACTGACACCCTCCATGAAGAGGAAGCACGACCACGAACACGAAGCCAAGGAATGGCAGGGCAGCCCAAAATCTTGAATCCCTCTGCAACTCAGACTAACCTGAGCACAACCAAACAGAACACTCCCCCAGCCAATCAGAGCACAGCCAACCCCCCAGCCAATCAGAGCACAGCCAACCCCCCAGCCAATCAGAGCACAGCCAAGCCCCTAACCAATCAGAACACACCTCCACCCAATCAGAACACAGCCAAGCTCCCACCCAATCAGTTCATACCTCCACTGGCAGTTAAAAGGAAGAAACAGCCAAGACCACACACTGCTGCTCGAGGCACGAAGCTGAAAGCACCAGCCTGAAGATGACGAATGGGACTTCGTCGAAACGTCGCCAAGACACTTCCAATTTTACGTGGGAGAAAACCCGAACAACCAAAGACCTACATATATATATATATATATATATATATATATATATATATATATATATATATATATATATATATATATATATATATATATATATATATATATGCAGGAAGTTTTTCAGACAGATGTCTAATTGATTACACCTTGACATTTTTTTAACTGCTATACTGCAGTTTTTTTTTTTACTTTTTACAATCTCTTTTGCCTTGCAGCCCCCAACTAGGGGCGTTAAGCAGGCTCAAGTCGCAACTGCGAAACATTACAAATCCAAATTTCTTTTTCTGACAAAGAATTAAATTGGGAGACTAAGACTTAGTCTCCCAATTTAATTCTTTAATTCTTTGTCAGAAAAAGAAATTTGGATATATATATATATATAAAAAGAATAAAACACGATCACCGGGAGAGTTGAAGTAAAAATAGTTTACTAAAAATATATTACTAAAAAGTTGCCAAGCTTTCGCTGGGGGAATTCCCCAGCATCGTCAGGGCTAAAAGGCCATTGCAGTAAAGGTGGTTTAAGTAGGTTCAAGTAACGTTTGCGCACGGCTCTTAGACCGTGTTACCGGCCCTGATTGGCCAGCTGAAAGCCAAGATGTGTCTATAACGTTATGTTCTTTTCTTTGGATGCCCTTCCCTATCCCTCCACTATTGGTCTTTAGAGGCGTTAGTAACCTTACATCCCCTCCTCTTTCGATAATACCAACGTCTGCCGTGTCGGGGGGAGGACTTGATCTGATGTTTTCTTGTGTTTTACAATGGGGATAGGGCTCCACTAACTGTGGGTTAATATCCCTTCCCAATTGTGTATCTCTCTCCTCCTTTGTCATGTTAACAGCTCCTATCTGGGTATGGTATGCCTCAACAATCAAGTCTTTATTCCCCACCTCAGTCTTCCTTACATACGTTCCCTCCCGTTGTTTGGCACTCAAACCGCCCTCATTACTCCTCCCCTTGCTGATCAAGCGGGTTGTCATTCTATGCTTTCTCTCCCCTCTCCACATGGGACGCTCCTCTTCATTGCTATGGGCAACCGCACACTCTGAGATTTTAGCATTAAGTCTTTTAGGTGTTCCGGCTCCATTAATATCGCTCCCTCCCTCTTGGGGGGGGTGTGTGTGAGGCTCACATGGGGTTGTTGGGCGGTGCATGGATCGTCCATATTGGGCACCCCCTCCCTTTCTTTCTCCGTGCGTGGGGAGCCCATAGCCTCTATTCCAGTGTCCACATGTTGGGGTGGGAGACTCTCTCGCCGCACGATCCAGCGCCGATCACCTGGCAAGGGGGTGTTGATGGTATAGTTATTTACATCCATATGCAGGCGTTTCCAATGGCGGGGGGATGCGGGTTCCTGTCCATAACGCCGCAGGTGTTGGTATGATTGCTTGCGATGTAATGAGTGATGATTTGTGTCCCATTTCCGCAGCGCTTGTTGCGCTGAATGCAAGTCAATGCGACGATTAATTGAGCTGTCATTCGAGAACCAGGCCTCTTTCAGTAGCCGGCCTCCCTTCGTGGCATCACTAGCTACGATACAGGTATTAGCAAAGTCAAATTGATGGCCCTCCTGCGCCATATGCATCCAAAGTTGTGAACGCTGCTCGCCCCGTTTTATAGCCAACTGGTGTTCATGGAGACGAGTCTTCAGGCGTTTGGCTGTTTCCCCTACATAGTTGCCTTGGCAATTCTTACAATTGATCTTATAGACAACAGATGATTTCTCCATGGGGGGTAGGGGGTCCTTTGGGCGCATGACTTTAGACCGTAGAGTTTGATTTGGTTTGTGAGCCACCTCTATCCCATGGGGGGCCAGCAATCTGGCCGTGGCCTCTGAGATATTGTTAATATATGGGAGGGAGATGCGTGTTCTCTGTAAGGGGGGTTCTTCTCTATGTTGGTTAACCCGAAGATGGGTTGTTACGCTATGCCGTCTGATGAATCTTAATGGATAACCGTTATAACGGCATATGCGAAAGAGGTGTCTCCTCTCCTCATTCTTATACTCATCCGTACTGCAGTGGGAGTCAACGCACTTAAATAACGTTTTAATGCAGTTGATTTTATGGGAAACTGGATGATTACTCTGATAATGGAGGATCCTGTCCGTGTGAGTTGGCTTACGAACACTTTTGTATGTAAGGATCCATCCAATTGGCGATGGATAGATACATCCAAGAAGGCAAGGGTGTTATGTTTTTCCTCCTCCACAGTAAATTTTATATCAGAGTAGATGGAATTCAGTATTCCCATAAATGCAGCCACATGTTGTCTTTTGACAACAGCGAATGTGTCGTCCACGTACCTCACCCAAAACTTGGGTTGGTATAAAGCCATAGCCTTATGTTCAAGTTGCTGGAGGACCACCTCAGCCACAATACTGGAGATGGGGGAGCCAACGTTCTTACATACTTGTGCTCGAGAAGATTTACCACCTAAGATGCTAAGAAGGAAGCCCGTTATTGATACAAACGAATGCCAACAGGCTCTCCACCAGTTCCAACGCAGAACTATAAAAGCCCTTATAAATGATCAACATAGACGGGTGGAGCATTTGAAAAAATGTGTTCAGGAACATCGACAGCGTTGTGACTCAGCATTATCGGAACAGCATTTCCAGGCTTTGAGCTACCACATCAAAATGGTGGCAGAAAGAACGAGTCAGAAAACAACAACACATCTCCAACGCAAGATGGATTCTATACGTAAGTCCCAATATAACAGTTTTGTGAATGAGTTGGTATGTAATCTCTCTTCAAAACCTTTAACTAACCCACAACTCACCCTACTGCAGCGTGATATTAACCATAACCTTATGGACGCTCAACCATTGGACTTTATAGCCGCACTGGAGCCAGTTATGCTTCACATGGGGACAGATGAGGATACCAGGAGTTCTATAAGACAACAGATCACAGGGCTGCTTACTAGCCATAGGTACCATCACACCCTGTCTAGGGAAGAAACTGAGGCCCTCATACAACTTAAGAGGGATGATACCATCATTGTACTTCCCGCAGACAAAGGTAGAGTGACTGTTGTAATGGATAGGGAGCTATATACAACTAAGGCATTAGAACTCCTGGGTGATAGATCAGCTTATAGAATAGTTGAGAAAGACCCCACGGTAACACTCAAAAATAAAATCAACAAATTGCTAGACAGCTTGAAGCGTAGTAAGCAGATTGGGGATGACATCTTGAGGAGGATACGCCCTTGTGATACGGCTCTCGCCCGTTTTTATGGACTACCAAAAATTCACAAGGGAGGTATCCCCCTTCATCCCATTGTATCGTTCAGGGGCACCCCCATCTCAGGACTAGCCAAATGGCTTAGTACCCGTATCAACCATCTTGTAGATGGGAGCAGGACGATGGTCAGGTCTGCGGAAGAGTTTTTAGCTAGAATCAAGACTCTTAGGGTGGAGGATGACGAGACAATGGTATCGTTCGACGTCACCTCCCTCTTCACCTCCATTCCCCAGGACTTAGCCATCTCAGTCCTGAGAGAACGGTTTACGTGCATGGGAGGAGGGCACCATCAGGACTCCCTGCAGACAGAGGACCTCGTGAAACTTATAGAAATATGCCTCCAAACCCATTTTACATTTCAGGGCTCCATCTATGAACAGATCAAGGGTACTCCGATGGGCTCCCCAATCTCCAGTATTGTGGCTGAGGTGGTCCTCCAGCAACTTGAACATAAGGCTATGGCTTTATACCAACCCAAGTTTTGGGTGAGGTACGTGGACGACACGTTCGCTGTTGTCAAAAGACAACATGTGGCTGCATTTATGGGAATATTGAATTCCATCTACTCTGATATAAAATTTACTGTGGAGGAGGAAAAACATAACACCCTTGCCTTCTTGGATGTATCTATCCATCGCCAATTGGATGGATCCTTACATACAAAAGTGTTCATAAGCCAACTCACACGGACAGGATCCTCCATTATCAGAGTAATCATCCAGTTTCCCATAAAATCAGCTGCATTAAAACGTTATTTAAGCGCGTTGACTCCCACTGCAGTACGGATGAGTATAAGAATGAGGAGAGGAGACACCTCTTTCGCATATGCCGTTATAACGGTTATCCATTAAGATTCATCAGACGGCATAGCGTAACAACCCATCTTCGGGTTAACCAACATAGAGAAGAACCCCCCTTACAGAGAACACGCATCTCCCTCCCATATATTAACAATATCTCAGAGGCCACGGCCAGATTGCTGGCCCCCCATGGGATAGAGGTGGCTCACAAACCAAATCAAACTCTACGGTCTAAAGTCATGCGCCCAAAGGACCCCCTACCCCCCATGGAGAAATCATCTGTTGTCTATAAGATCAATTGTAAGAATTGCCAAGGCAACTATGTAGGGGAAACAGCCAAACGCCTGAAGACTCGTCTCCATGAACACCAGTTGGCTATAAAACGGGGTGAGCAGCGTTCACAACTTTGGATGCATATGGCGCAGGAGGGCCATCAATTTGACTTTGCTAATACCGGTATCGTAGCTAGTGATGCCACGAAGGGAGGCCGGCTACTGAAAGAGGCCTGGTTCTCGAATGACAGCTCAATTAATCGTCGCATTGACTTGCATCCAGCGCAACAAGCGCTGTGGAAATGGGACACAAATCATCACTCATTACATTGCAAGCAATCATACCAACACCTGCGGCGTTATGGACAGGAACCCGCATCCCCCCGCCATCGGAAACGCCTGCATATGGATGTAAATAACTATACCATCAACACCCCCTTGCCAGGTGACCGGCGCTGGATCATGCGGCGAGAGAGTCTCCCACCCCAACATGTGGACGCTGGAATAGAGGCTATGGGCTCCCCGTGCACGGAGAAAGAAAGGGAGGGGGTGCCCGATATGGACGATCAATGCACCACCCAACAACCCCATGTGAGCCTCACACCCCCCCAAGAGGGAGGGAGCGATATTAATGGAGCCGGAACACCTAAAAGACTTAATGCTAAAATCTCAGAGTGTGCGGTTGCCCATAGCAATGAAGAGGAGCGTCCCATGTGGAGAGGGGAGAGAAAGCATAGAATGACAACCCGCTCGATCAGCAAGGGGAGGAGTAATGAGGGCGGTTTGAGTGCCAAACAACGGGAGGGAACGTATGTAAGGAAGACTGAGGTGGGGAATAAAGACTTGATTGTTGAGGCATACCATACCCGGATAGGAGCTGTTAACATGACAAAGGAGGAGAGAGATACACAATTGGGAAGGGATATTAACCCACAGTTAGTGGAGCCCTATCCCCATTGTAAAACACAAGAAAACATCAGATCAAGTCCTCCCCCCGACACGGCAGACGTTGGTATTATCGGAAGAGGAGGGGATGTAAGGTTACTAACGCCTCTAAAGACCAATAGTGGAGGGATAGGGAAGGGCATCCGAAGAAAAGAACATAACGTTATAGACACATCTTGGCTTTCAGCTGGCCAATCAGGGCCGGTAACACGGTCTAAGAGCCGTGCGCAAACGTTACTTGAACCTACTTAAACCACCTTTACTGCAATGGCGTTTTAGCCCTGACGATGCTGGGGAGTTCCCCCAGTGAAAGCTTGGCAACTTTTTAGTAATATATTTTTAGTAAAGTATTTTTACTTCAACTCTCCCGGTGATCGTGTTTTATATATGTTTTCTGAGGTTTTCGCGGGTGTTTGTATGTAGGTCTTTGGTTGTTCGGGTTTTCTCCCGTGTAAAATTGGAAGTATCTTGGCGACGTTTCGACGAAGTCCCATTCGTCATCTTCAGGCTGGTGTTTTCAGCTTCGTGCTTCGAGCAGCAATGTGTGGTCTTAGCTGTTTCTTCCTTTTAACTGCCAGTGGGGGTATGAACTGACTGGGTGGGAGCTTGGCTGTGTTCTGATTGGGTGGAGGTGTGTTCTGATTGGTTAGGGGCTTGGCTGTGCTCTGATTGGCTGGGGGGTTGGCTGTGCTCTGATTGGCTGGGGGGTTGGCTGTGCTCTGATTGGCTGGGGGAGTGTCCTGTTTGGTTGTGCTCAGGTTAGTCTGAGTTGCAGAGGGGTTTAAGATTTTGGGCTACCTTGCTATTTTTTGGCTTCGCGTTCGTGGTCGTGCCTGCTCTTCATAGAGGGTGTCAGTTTGCTTCATGTATGGAATGGAGGGGTTTAAAGTGGCTAATGATGCAGCTGTGGTCTGGCTTCTGGTTTGTGGTCGTGCCTCATCATTGGTGTGGCTTTGGGTTTGTTTTTTGCGTGGATGTGTGGTGGTGACATCCTGTGTGGTTTTTGTGGGTGTGGGTCTGGTATCATTTTTTGTGTTAGGGAGTCGTTTGTCAATAAGGGCGGGTTTCCAAATGGCTGGTAGGCGGGAGGTATCATCTCGCTTGTTCATGCTGTGTGGGCGTTTTTCTATCTCGATGGCTTCTCTGATTATTCTGTTATTAAAATGTTCACTTTTGGCAATGGTTCTGGTATTTTTAAAGTCAATTTCATGTCCTGTGGCTTTAAGGTGTTGGACCAGGGAAGATGTTGGTTCCTCTTTTTTGACTGAGTTCTTATGTTCTTCAATGCGTGCACTTATTCTTCTGTTGGTTTGTCCGATGTATGTGGTGGGACAAGTGGTGCATGGGATTTCGTATACTCCTTGATTTTCTAATTCAATTTTATCTTTGGGGTTTCTAAGGATGGTGGATATTTTTCTGTTTGTGCAGAATGCTGTTTTGATGTTGTGTTTATGGAGGATCTTACTGATTCTGTCTGTGGTGCCTTTTATGTATGGAAGGAGGGCTTTGCCGTTTTCTTGTTCTTTGTCTTGGATTTTAGTGGGGGTTTCTTTTTGGATTAGGTTTGTAATCTTATTTCTATGGAATCCATTGGATGTTAGTACATTGGTGAGAGTGTGTAGTTCGGTTTTTAGGTGTTGTTCGTCAGCTAAGCGTTTTGTTCTGGAGATGAGTGTCTTGGCTACAGAGTTGATCTGTGCTGGGTGGTGGTGTGAGAGAGCGTGCAGATAGCGGTTTGTGTGTGTTTTCTTCTGGTAGATGGTGTGTCCTAGGGAGCCATCCAATGGCCCTCCTCCCATACATAAAAGGCACCACAGACAGAATCAGTAAGATCCTCCATAAACACAACATCAAAACAGCATTCTGCACAAACAGAAAAATATCCACCATCCTTAGAAACCCCAAAGATAAAATTGAATTAGAAAATCAAGGAGTATACGAAATCCCATGCACCACTTGTCCCACCACATACATCGGACAAACCAACAGAAGAATAAGTGCACGCATTGAAGAACATAAGAACTCAGTCAAAAAAGAGGAACCAACATCTTCCCTGGTCCAACACCTTAAAGCCACAGGACATGAAATTGACTTTAAAAATACCAGAACCATTGCCAAAAGTGAACATTTTAATAACAGAATAATCAGAGAAGCCATCGAGATAGAAAAACGCCCACACAGCATGAACAAGCGAGATGATACCTCCCGCCTACCAGCCATTTGGAAACCCGCCCTTATTGACAAACGACTCCCTAACACAAAAAATGATACCAGACCCACACCCACAAAAACCACACAGGATGTCACCACCACACATCCACGCAAAAAACAAACCCAAAGCCACACCGATGATGAGGCACGACCACAAACCAGAAGCCAGACCACAGCTGCATCATTAGCCACTTTAAACCCCTCCATTCCATACATGAAGCAAACTGACACCCTCCATGAAGAGCAGGCACGACCACGAACGTGAAGCCAAAAAATAGCAAGGTAGCCCAAAATCTTAAACCCCTCTGCAACTCAGACTAACCTGAGCACAACCAAACAGGACACTCCCCCAGCCAATCAGAGCACAGCCAACCCCCCAGCCAATCAGAGCACAGCCAACCCCCCAGCCAATCAGAGCACAGCCAAGCCCCTAACCAATCAGAACACACCTCCACCCAATCAGAACACAGCCAAGCTCCCACCCAATCAGTTCATACCCCCACTGGCAGTTAAAAGGAAGAAACAGCTAAGACCACACATTGCTGCTCGAAGCACGAAGCTGAAAACACCAGCCTGAAGATGACGAATGGGACTTCGTCGAAACGTCGCCAAGATACTTCCAATTTTACGTGGGAGAAAACCCGAACAACCAAAGACCTACATATATATGTGTGGATGTGTGGTGGTGACATCCTGTGTGGTTTTTGTGAGTGTGGGTCTGGTGTCATTTTTTGTGTTAGGGAGTCGTTTGTCAATAAGGGCAGGTTTCCAAATGGCTCGTAGGCGGGAGGTATCATCTTGTTTGTTCATGCTGTGTGGGCGTTTTTCTATCTTGATGGCTTCTCTGATTATTCTGTTATTAAAATGTTCAGTTTGGGCGATAGTTCTGGTATTTTTAAAGTCACAGGACATGAAATTGATTTGATGATCTTTGATTGCAGAGTCTGGTCAGGTTTATGTGCCACTCTTTTGTTGTGGGGGGTGAACAGTCTGGCTGTGGCCTCGGACACATTGTTAATATATGGTAGGGAAATGCGTGTTACCTGTCTTTGGGGTGGTTCTTCCTGATGGTTATGTCGGGGTCCAGGTATACTACTATGGCGTCTTATAAACCGTAGTGGATACCCATTGAGTCAGCAAACCCGGTACAAATATCTCGTCTCTTCCTCCTTAGCCTCCACCGTGCTGCAATGTGAGTGTATATGCTTAAATAGCGTTCTGATGCAGCTAACTTTATGGGATACTGGGTGGTTGCTGCTATAGTGGAGGATTTGATCAGTATGGGTGGGCTTGCGATAGACCTTCATACTTACTGGGCCCTCTGATGATCATTGGACAAGTACATCTAGGAAGGCTATCAAGCCCAGGTTCTCCTCCTCCACCGTAAACCTAATATCTGGATAAACCGAATTGAGTATTCCCATAAAGTTAGCTTTTTGGCATCGTTTAATGACAACAAAAGTGTCGTCTACATACCGAGCCCAAAATTTGGGCTGGTATTGGGACATAGCTTCACGTTCCAGTTGCTGGAGAACTGCCTCTGCTATCACGCTAGATATAGGGGAGCCCATGGGCGTGCCCTTTATCTGCTCGTATGTGACACCTTGAAAAGTGAAATACGTCACCAAGCACATTTCTATGAGTTTTACCAGGTCCTCTACTCTCAGGGAGTCTCGATGTTGAGTCTCTTCCCATCTCTTTAACTGGTTCTTCAGAATGGTGATGGCAAGGTCACGGGGGATGGAGGTGAACAGTGAGGTGACGTCAAACGAGACCATCACCTCATCCTCCTCCACCTTCAGTGCCTTGATTCTTTCTAGAATCAGAATGCTATTTAAGTGTATACACTCACATTGCAGCATGGTGGAGGCTAAGGAGGAAGAGAGGAGATATTTGTACCGGGTTTGGCAACTCAATGGGTATCCACTACGGTTTATAAGACGCCATAGTAGTATACCTGGACCCCGACATAACCATCAAGAAGAACCACCCCAAAGACAGGTAACACGCATTTCCCTACCATATATTAACAACGTGTCCGAGGCCACAGCCAGACTGTTGGCCCCCCACAACATAAGAGTGGCACATAAACCTGACCAGACTCTGCGATCAAAGATCATGCGCCCCAAAGACCCCCTCCCCACCGCAGAAAGAACGGCGGTGGTGTATAGAATTGATTGCATAGACTGCCACAGCAATTACGTGGGGGAAACATCGAAAAGATTGAAGACCCGCTTGCATGAGCACAAGTTGGTGATCAAGAGGGGCGAACAGTATTCGCAGATTTGGTCACACATGGCCGAAAGTGGCCACAGCTTTGACTTTGACCACACACAAATCTTGGCCACTGATGCCACGAAGGAGGGGCCATCTGCTAAAGGAGGCCTGGTTCTCCGGGGAAAATTCTATCAACAGCCACATAGACATGTGCCCAGCACAACGGACATTACAGACATGGCACATGAACCGCCGTTTGAACCATTGGAGAAGACCAAGGCATCGACCATGCGACTGGGAGAAGAACAGGGCACCCCCCGTACGGCACGGTCAAACAGACACCCTTTTAACATCTGATCAGGACGGCACAACCTTAAATAACTCCCCACAAACGGTAGAGATTCATCGGAAGCCCGACCATCGACAACGGAGAAATTCCCTGATGAATAGAATGAACGGACGTGTTGTGACAACCAGACCACACCAGGAAAGAGAGAACAACCCCCCCCCCAACTGATCCAGTAAGAGAATGAAGGATCATGAGACGGATCGTCACTAATGTATCCACAAGGAGTTTTACTCAGAAATACAGGGGGAGAAGTGATGGACCTGACAGCACACAAACGGACATAACAACCATAGAAAGGGAGGGGAGAATGGAGAATGTGGTACGGGATAGAACGCCTAAGCTGCGATTTAAACAACGACAGACCAGCACATGTATACCTCAAAATGGTTGCTCCCAGGAACATGGGGGGGGGGAATGGCGATGGATGTAAGGAAGTACAAATTGAGACAACAGACGGGAGGGAGAATAGCATAAAATGGGATGGAACATGTGAATCACGATCACAGAAGATGGGGGGATCGGACCGTAACTCGATTAAGACAATTGGAGGAACTAGGAGGAAACAGGAGACAACATACATACCCCCTAGCAAACAGAACCATGAGCAAGAGGCTGGTGGGAGGGAAATAACCTCCACCCGTAAGGGAAGTGAAAGTATTCCAGCCAACCTTAAGATTAGCGAAGGAGATATGTGCGATGGAGCACAGAGAAGGAGTAAGAAAGAACTACACCCTGATGCAAGACACACACTCAGATTACAGCACGCTCAGCTGGGACCCGTGACACGGTCCAGGAGCCGAGTGCAAATGATTAGCGGTTGCATGTAAGCTTTCCCAGTGACTACTGTTTACACCCTGATGATGTCAAGAGCTCTTGACGAAAGCTAGGTTCAGTAAATAAAAATCTTTTATATATTTTTATTCTCTTGGTGATCAACTATTTATTGATTTTAACATGAAGATACCCAAGAGTCATATTTTTACTTGTATAGCTGATTGTTACGACAAAGCAGTATTGCTCACGGCCAGGCGTTGGGAAAAGCTTGCATGCCGCATCTCGGCTTGTTACAAACAATTGACTTTTTTGCATACGTGTCTATGGGAGGATTTACCACCCAAATCATTGGGGAGAAGACCCGCACTGAACTCAGTAGAATGCCAGCAGGCACTCCGGC
Source organism: Crotalus adamanteus (assembly GCA_039797435.1). Taxonomy (NCBI): domain Eukaryota; kingdom Metazoa; phylum Chordata; class Lepidosauria; order Squamata; family Viperidae; genus Crotalus; species Crotalus adamanteus. The sequence goes on along the minus strand of CM077935.1, from coordinate 54,755,296 downwards.
AGTATCAACACCGTACAGTGCGGGCACTCATCAATGACCAGCACAGGCGTGCGGAGACTCTAGAGTTGTGGGTCCGACACCATCGCGAACAATGCGGATTGGACTTAACAGAACAACACTTCCAATTGCTCCACCAGCACATCCAACTCAGGGCTGAGAAAATTGGCCAACAAACCACCATACGACTCCGGAACAAGACCCATACTTTACGTGAGTTAAACAATAATGAGTTTACGGATTAACTGGTACACAATCTCTCTTCTATAAGGTTAACCCACTCACAGCTCTCCTTGCTACAACGTGATATAGGACATAACCTCACGGATGCCCACTTGTTGGATTTTATAGCAGCATTGGAACCTGCCATGCATCATGGGGAAATAGGGGAGGACTCCAGAAATTATATAAAACAACAGGTCACTGGACTGCTCATGCACCATAGGTGGCATCAGACGTTATCCAGAGATGAGATAGAGGCCCTAGAACAGCTTAAGAACAACAGTTCCATAATTGTGTTACCAGCAGACAAAGGAAGGGCCACGGTGGTACTGGATAAGGCAGTCTATGTGACCAAAGCACTGGAGTTGCTCGATGACAGAATAGCCTATAGGGTCGTTAAGAGAGATCCCATGACAACAATGAGGAACAAGATTAACAAATTATTAGACAACCTTAAACGTGCCAGGAAAATAGATGATGACACCTTGAAGAAAATACGTCCCAATGATTCAGCACTTCCTAGGTTCTATGGGCTGCCAAAAGTCCACAAGGAAGGTACCCCACTCCGCCCCATTGTTTCCTTTAAGGGCACACCAGTTTTTGGACTGGCGAAATGGTTCAGTGGGCACATCTCCTGTCTGGTGGATGGCAGCTCCACAGCAGTTAAATCCTCAGAGGAATTTCTAGAAAGAATCAAGGCACTGAAGGTGGAGGAGGATGAGGTGATGGTCTCGTTTGACGTCACCTCACTGTTCACCTCCATCCCCCGTGACCTTGCCATCACTGTTCTGAAGAACCAGTTAAAGAGACGGGAAGAGACTCAACATCGAGATTCCCTGAGAGTAGAGGACCTGGTAAAACTCATAGAAATATGCTTGGTGACGTATTTCACTTTTCAAGGTGTCACATACGAGCAGATAAAGGGCACACCCATGGGCTCCCCTATATCTAGCGTGATAGCAGAGGCAGTTCTCCAGCAACTGGAACGTGAAGCTATGTCCCAATACCAGCCCAAATTTTGGGCTCGGTATGTAGACGACACTTTTGTTGTTGTTAAATGATGCCAAAAAGCTAACTTTATGGGAATACTCAATTCGGTTTATCCGGATATTAGGTTTACGGTGGAGGAGGAGAACCGGGGCTCGATAGCCTTCCTAGATGTACTTGTCCAACGATCATCAGAGGGCCCAGTAAGTACGAAGGTCTATCGCAAGCCCACGCATATGGATCGAATCCTCCACTATAACAGCAACCACCCAGTATCCACTAAAGTTAGCTGCATCAGAACGCTATTTAAGCATATACACTCACATTGCAGCACGGTGGAGGCTAAGGAGGAAGAGAGGAGATATTTGTACCGGGTTTGCTGACTCAATGGGTATCCACTACGGTTTATAAGACACCATAGTAGTATACCTGGACCCCGACATAACCATCAGGAAGAACCACCCCAAAGACAGGTAACACGCATTTCCCTACCATATATTAACAATGTGTCCGAGGCCACAGCCAGACTGTTGGCCCCCCACAACATAAGAGTGGCACATAAACCTAACCAGACTCTGCGATCAAAGATCATGCGCCCCAAAGACCCCCTCCCCACCGCAGAAAGATCGGCGGTGGTGTATAGAATTGATTGCATAGACTGCCACAGCAATTATGTGGGGGAAACATCAAAAAGATTGAAGACCCGCTTGCATGAGCACAAGTTGGCGATCAAGAGGGGCGAACAGTATTCGCAGATCTGGTCACACATGGCCGAAAGTGGCCACAGCTTTGACTTTGACCACACACAAATCTTGGCCAGTGATGCCACGAAGGGGGGGCCGTCTGCTAAAGGAGGCCTGGTTCTCCGGGGAAAATTCTATCAACAGCCACATAGACATGTGCCCAGCACAACGGACATTACAGACATGGCACATGAACCGCCATTTGAACCATTGGAGAAGACCAAGGCATCGAACATGCGACTGGGAGAAGAACAGGGCACCCCCCCGTACGGCACGGTCAAACAGACACCCTTTTAACATCTGATCAGGACGGCACGACCTTAAATAACTCCCCGCGAATGGCAGAGATTCATCGGAAGCCCGACCATCGACAACGGAGAAATTCCCTGATGAATAGAATGAACGGATGTGTTGTGACAACCAGACCACACCAGGAAAGAGAGAACAACCCCCCCCCCAACTGATCCAGTAAGAGAACGAAGGATTGTGAGACGGATCATCACTAATGTATCCACAAGGAGTTTTACTCAGAAACACAGGGGGAGAAGTGATGGACCTGACAGCACACAAACGGAGATAACCATAGAAAGGGAGGGGAGAATGGAGAACGTGGTACGGGATAGAACGCCTAAGCTGCGATCTAAACAACGACAGACCGGCATATGTATATATATCAGCTATACAAGTAAAAATATGACTCTTGGGTATATTCATGTTAAAATCAATAAATAGTCGATCACCAAGAGAATAAAAATATAAAAATATATAAAAGATTTTTATTTACTGAAGCTAGCTTTCGTCAAGAGCTCTTGACATCATCAGGGTGTAAACGGTAGTCGTTGGGAAAGCTTATATGCAACCGCTAATCATTTGCACTCGGCTCCTGGACCGTGTCACGGGTCCCAGCTGAGCGTGCTGTAATCTGAGTGTGTGTCTTGCATCAGGGTGTAGTTCTTTCTTACTCCTTCTCTGTGCTCCATCGCGCATATCTCCTTCGCTAATCTTAAGGTTGGCTGGAATACTTTCACTTCCCTTACGGGTGGAGGTTATTTCCCTCCCACCAGCCTCTTGCTCATGGTTCTGTTTGCTAGGGGGTATGTATGTTGTCTCCTGTTTCCTCCTAGTTCCTCCAATTGTCTTAATCGAGTTACGGTCCGATCCTCCTGTCTTCTGTTATCGTAATTCACATGTTCCATCCCATTTTATGCTATTCTCCCTCCCGTCTGTTGTCTCAATTTGTACTTCCTTACATCCATCGCCATTCCCCCCCCCCCCCATGTTCCTGGGAGCAACCGTTTTGAAGTATACATGTGCCGGTCTGTCGTTGTTTAGTTCGTGATTGGTCGGTCTTCTGTTCATTGCGTCTGGGTCTTCCGTCCTCATCTTTCACTGGGAGATCTCTCCATCGTGTTGTCGGGAATACCCTATTTGTGATTCTCTGTTCCCTTATCGGATCAGTCAGCACAGGGCTGTTCTCTCTTTTATTGCCTGGCTCAATTGTCCTCGCACCGTTGTTCATTCCATTCATCGGGGGGTAATCTGATCTCCTCGGTATGTGCGATCGCAGCTTAGGCGTTCTATCCCGTACCACGTTCTCCATTCTCCCCTCCCTTTCTATAGTTGTTATCTCCGTTTGTGTGCTGTCAGGTCCATCACTTCTCCCACTGTGTTTCTGAGTAAACCTCCTTGTGGATACATTAGTGACGATCCGTCTCACGATACTTCGTTCTCTTACTGGATCAGTTGGGGGGAGGGTTTGTTCTCTCTTTCCTGGTGTGGTCTGGTTGTCACAACACATCCGTTCATTCTATTCATCGGGGAATTTCTCCGTTCTCGATGGTCGGGCTTCCGATGAATCTCTGCTGTTCGCGGGGAGTTATTTAAGGTCGTGCCATCCTGATCAGATGTTAAAAGGGTGTCTGTTTGACTGTGCTGTACGTGGGGGTGCTCTGTTCTTCTCCCAGTTGCATGGTCGGTGCCTTGGTCTTCTCCAATGGTTCAAACGGCGGTTCAAAAATTTTTATATTTTTATTCTCTTGGTGATCGACTATTTATTGATTTTAACATATATATATATGTATGTATGTTCTGGAGTTGAAAAAAAATGTTCAGTCATGATAATGTAATTTTGAAGTGTTTAAATTGATTAGGTGATTTTTGCCTATAATAAAATGATATGATAAGGTATGATAACTAATTGGATATCTGAAGTTTGAGTAATGAATTGAAAGGAACTAAGGTTTAACATTGTTTTTTTTTTAATAAATTAGTTATTAAGCGTAATTAAGTGTATTAAGTTGAGCAGTTTATGTATGTTTTTCACCTTCAATTGTTTGTTTACCCAAACACCACGGTGTGTCTAAAGTACTCTTTGTTAAAATTTAAAAAAAAACCAATAAAACATATTTTAAAAAATATCTCTTCCCCCAACCCTCTTTAATATCAAGTATTCCCCCACCCCCTATAATATGTCTTCCCCCACCCACTTTAATATCATGTTTTCCCCCACCCTCTTTAATATCATGTCTTCCCCACCCCCTTTAATTTCTCTTCCCCACCCCGTTTAATATCATGTCTTCACCAACCCCTTTAATATCTCTTCCCCCACCCTCTTTGATATCATGTCTTCCCCTACCCCCTTTAATATCTCTTCCCCCACACCCTTTAATATGTCTTCCCCCACCCATATTTAAAATCATGTCTTCCCCCACCACCTTTAATATGTCTTCTCCGACCCCCTTTAATATCATGTTTTCCTCCAACCCCTTTAATATGTTTTCACCCACGCCTTTAATATATGTCTCCCCCATCCCGTTTAATATGTCTTCCTCTACCTTTTCAATATCATGTCTTCCCCAACCCCCTTTAAGATGATTTCCCCCACCCCCTTTAATATGTCTTCCTCCACCCCGTTTAATATCATGTCTTCCTCCAGAACTTTAATATCATGTTTTCCCCCACCCCCTTTAATATGTCTTCCCCCACCCCATTTCATATCTCTTCCCCCACCCCTTTAATATCATGTGTTCACACACCCCCTTTAATATCTCTTCCCCAACCCTTTAATATCATGTTTTCCCAAACTCCCTTTAATATCATGTCTTCCCCACCCCGTTTAATATGTGTTCTCCCAACCCCTTTACTATCATGTCTTCCCCACCCCCTTTAATATCTCTTCCCCCACCCCTTTAATATATGTCTTCCCACACAACCTTTAATATCTCTTCCCCATCCCTTTAATATCATGTTTTCCCCCACCCCCTTTAATATCATGTCTTCCCCTCCCCCTTTAATACCATGTCTTCCACCACAACTTTTAATAACTCTTCCCCACCCTGTTTAATATGACTTCTCCCACCCCCTTTAATATCATGTCTTCTCCCACCCCCTTTAATATGACTTCCCCCACCCCTTTAATATGTCTTCCCCTACCCCCTTTAATATGTCTTCCCCACCCTCTTTAATATCATGTCTTCCCCCACCCTCTTTAATATCATGTCTTCCTGACTCTCTTTAATATCATGCCTTCCCCACCCCCTTTAATATGTCTTCCCCACCCCCTTTAATATGTCTTCCCCCACCCCCTTTTATATCATTTCTTCCCCCACCCTCTTTAATATCATGTCTACCCCCACCCCCTTTAATATCTCTTCCTCCACCTTTTTAATATCATGTCTCCCCCCACCCCCTTTAATATGTTTTCCCCCACCCCCTTTCATATCTCTTCCCCACCCCCTTTAATATCTCTTCCCCCACCCATATTTAAAATCATGTCTTCCCCCACCCCCTTTAATACCATGTTTTCCTCCACCCCCTTTAATATGTCTTCACCCACACCTTTAATATGTCTTCCCCCACCCCCTTTTATATCATTTCTTCCCCCACCCTCTTTAATATCATGTCTACCCCCACCCCCTTTAATATCTCTTCCTCCACCTTTTTAATATCATGTCTCCCCCCACCCCCTTTAATATGTTTTCCCCCACCCCCTTTAATATGTCTTCCCCCACCCCGTTTAATATCATGTCTTCCCCCACCCCCTTTCATATCTCTTCCCCACCCCCTTTAATATCTCTTCCCCCACCCCCTTTAATACCATGTTTTCCTCCACCCCCTTTAATATGTCTTCACCCACGCCTTTAATATCATGTCTACCCCACCCCATTTAATATGTCTTCCCCCACCCCCTTTAATATAATGTCTTTCCCCAACCCCCCTTTATATGTCTTCCCCCAACCCCTTTAATATCATGTCTTCCCCCACCCTCTTTAATATCATGTCTTCCCCACCCCCTTTAATATCTCTTCCCCACCCCCTTTAATATGTCTTCCCCCACCAAGCAGTCAGGAATGTTACAGGAGAAATGAGAGAGAAGATCCAGGCGATGGATGACAGGCTCGAAGTTTTTCAACAGCAAATTGTTAAAAATGAACAGAAATTTGTGGCTGTGGAGAAAAGACTGGATGATGAAGAAAAGAAAGTGGAAGAGATGGGAAAAAACTTAATGGAGGCTGATAAAGAGTTAATGACAGCGGTGATAGTATTGGAAGCGGAGAAGGCATCCCAATATCTTAGGTTTCAAAATGTCACTGAAGAAAGAGGAGAAGATCTCCCAGATAAGATGGCTGGGTTGTTAGCAGGAGCTTTAGAGAGGGAAAAAGAAGAGATGATTGCTGAAATGGATGAGACTTATAGAGTGCAGACAAACTATGGAAGACATCATAATCTTCCCAGAGAGGTCCATGTTAAAGAAGATTAGGGATGAATTATTATACAGAACACGTGATGACTAGTTAGAATATGGAGGGAAACAAATTATTGTATTAAAACAGGTACCTAAGAGGATGAGAGACCTCCGGAAAAATTACCTCTTCCTGACATCTAGGCTATATCAAAGTAATATAAATTTTAGGTGGCTCACACCTGAAGGGATTATTGTGACCTGGCAGGAGAAGAGGTTCAGGTTAGACATAGTTGAGAAAGCGGAAGATTTTTATCGGCAATACTGTACCTCAGAGGAAGACTTGAGGGATCCTGGAGAAGGAAGAGATATGGTAGTAAAAAGAAGGGACGTTGAACAAATGTCGGAGAAAAGAGGGATAGAACAGAGTATGGAGGAAATAAGCATGGGAAACGGTCAAGACAGGCTGGAACAGGGGAGAAGTTTAGCTGAGGCGAAGGAAATAAGAATTACCAGAAGTACAAAGTCACGACAGAAGCTGAATAATGTGAGAGGAGTATAAGATTTGGTCAACAAATATTAGAGGGTTGAATGTACCAGCAAAGCGTATGAAGGTTTTTAATAAACTTCTTAAATTGAATGCGGATATTATAGCTTTACAGGAAGTTCATATAAAATCTGGCCAGGAATTTCTATTAGAATGACCTAAACTAGGTCGATTATATGTTTCACTTGATCGGAAAAAGAAAGGGGTGTTGCTTTGTATGTTAAGCAGAAGATAATCTCGAAACAAATATATAATGATAAAGAGGGCAGGGTTTTGATCATTGAAGTTAAGCTTAATAAAAAGAATATAATTTTTGCTGTAATATATGCCCCAAATGGTGCTCAGGTATCCTTTTTTAAAAATTTATACAATAGGCTGAGAGATATAGAGGGAGATGGTTTCTGTATAATCGGAGATTTCAATGTGATTGTAGATAAAACTAAAGACCATAAATGCACAGAGGCAATGAAAGGACATAAAAAAAAATACTTCCAAAAATTTTCTTCGAGATGTGTATGGATTTTAGCTTACAGGATGTTTGGAGAGAGAGGAATCTTGAAAAGAGGGAATACACGTACTATTCCAACAGACACAGATCATGGACTAGAATAGATATGCTATGGCATACCAAAGAATTAGCCTCAGAAATACATGAAATAGACATAGAACCCAGTCTCTGGGCTGATCATAACCCGATAAGTTTACGCCTGAAAGGCCAAAGATATAGGCCAAGATGGACCTTCCAAAGAGGGATTCTTAAGCAAAAAGAATTTAGAGAAAGTACGGAGAAAGAAATGCATTTTTCTTTCAAGTGAATGATAATGAGGATACATCCTTGCAGAATCTTTGGGATATGGCTAAAGCATATTTGAGGGGGGTTATTATTTTGTATATGGCTAAGAGAAATAAAGAGAAACAGCAATATAAGATGAGGCTTGAAGCAAACTATAAACAGGCTGAAATATTACTCCAGAGAGATCCTGGAAATAAAGGATTGAAAATAAAAATGGATTTAATTAAACACAAATTTAACTTAGAGGAATCGGAAAAATATGCACAAAAATTACAGGCAGCTAACCAAAATAATTTTGAGCACGCAAATAAATCGGGATGGTGGCTAGCGTATAAATTAAGAAAACAGAAAGCGAAATCATGGATTACTAATCTGGTAGATGAAAATGGAGAAATCCAGGGGGAGGAGACCATAAAAAGGGGCATTGCTCAAAGATATTATGAAAATTTATATAAGAGTAATGAGGGAAGAAGCGCGGAACAGATAATAGAATATTTAGTAAAGGCAGAGTTGCCAAAGATACTGGAGGAAATAAAATCTATGTTAAATGAGGAAATAAGCATGTCTGAATTAATTAGGTCTATAAATAGACAAAAAATTAATAAGGCGACAGGCCCAGATGGAATACCTACTGAATTATATAAAGACTTACAAAGTGTTTTTAACCAATATCTATTAGAGGTCTTTAATGCAGTACTTACCGAAGCTAAAATACCTAAGTCCTGGTTAGAGGCAAATATAACACTGATTCCAAAAGCAGATGCGGAAAAAATATGGATACAAAATTATAGACCCATATCTTTATTGAATTCGGATTACAAAATTTTTGCTTCAATAATGGCGGAGAGATTTTAAAAATATTTCATAGATTTTATACACCCGGATCAAAACGGCTTCTTACCAAACAGACAGATTAAACAGAATATGAGAACAATCTTAGATATCCTAGAATTTTATGAATCACATAACAATCGGCAAGTGGCACTTCTGTTCCTTGATGCACAGAAGGCTTTCGATAATGTTAATTGGCAATTTATGATACAACAATTAAAATTAATGGAAGACGGAGGAATTTTTTAAAATGTTATAACTGCAATATATTCTAAACAATATGCGCAGATCATAATAAACGGGGTGGCCACTGATAGATTTAACATACAGAAAGGCACTAGACAGGGATGCCTTCTCTCGCCATTGTTGTTTAGGACAGATTAGAGGACTTAAGATTAAGAAAGAAATATATAAACTTCAGGCTTATGCAGATGACCTAGCATTTATTTTGGAAGACCCAGAACACTCTGGGTAGAAATTATTTGAAATTTTAGAAGTTTATGGAGATTATGCAGGTTTAAAAATAAACAAAAATAAAACAAAGATTATCACTAAAAATATGACTGATATACAAACAGGATCCCTCGAGGTTAAATTAGGTATACAAGAAGTTTCTAAATTTAAATACTTAGGGATAGTCATTTCTGCACGTTGTTCATCAATTAAAGAAGATAATTATGTTAAATTAATACAAAAAATTTAAGTTGATTTAGAATGTTGGAAAAATTTACACCTCTCATTACTCGGGAGAATCGCTGCTGTAAAAATAAATATCCTACCCAAACTGATATTTTTGTTTCAGAATATTCCAATTTACTTGGATAAGAAATTTTTTAAGGAGTTAAATAAAATAACTTTAGAATTTGTATGGTCTGGTAAGAAGGCTAGAATAAAATTAAAGGCTTTACAAGATGCCAAGGAAAGGGGTGGTTTAGGCTTCCCTGATTGGGAATTATATTACTTAGCCGCGGCCCTGTCTTGGATTAGTGATTGGATAACCTTAGAGAATCAAAGATGTATTCAGTTAGAGGGTTATGATCTTCAGCAGGGATGGCATGCTCGTATGTGGAAGGGGCAAAGTAGAAACCACCAATATTTTTTAAAACACAAGGTCCAGCAAGGGTTAATTAAAAGTTGGAATACTGTCAAATCTCAATATTATACAAAGATCCTGACTTGGTTATCGTCATTGGAGGCAGTTATATATCCCAATTTGCTCAGGAAAGATAAGGTTATCAGGTATAAAGACATTTTGACAGAAGAGGGTCTTTTAAAATCTAAACAAGAGTTAAGAGAACAAGGAATAGAGATAGAGTGGTGGTCTTACCTCCAGATCCAAGCAAGATATTTGAAAGACAAACATGAATGGGGTATTTATAGACAAGATACGGGGCTAGATAAAATTCTGCTTGGTCTGAAAAAAAAAACAAATAAAGAATATTTACAAACACCTATTGGAGTACAGGCTATTTGAAGAACAGGTTAAAGAAACAATGGTGACATGGGCGATAGATCTAGGACACAACATTAATTTGGATCAATGGCAGCAGGTATGGATGTGAAATAATAAAATTACATTGGCGTCATCACATAAAGAAAATTCGTATAAGATGATTTACAGATGGCATCTCCCTCCAGCAAGATTAGCCAAAATGTACAAAGGATACTCATCTTTGTATTGGAAATGCAAAAAAGAAAGGGGCACTTTTTTCATGTTTGGTGATCATGTAAGGAAACACAGGGATATTGGCGTATGGTTTGGGAATGGGTAACAGAAATGAGTATGCAAAACATTCAGTATAAGACTGAGACATTGTTGTTAGGAATTCTTGAAAAAAATGTTAGTAAAGAGGATATGTATTTATTCACTCATGTGGTTACAGCGGCAAGAATTGTATTCGCTCAAAACTGGAAAGCTACGGCTATACCTAGTGAGGAAATCTTAATTCATAAAATTATGCACTGCGCAGAATTAGATAGGTTAACTAAAAGACTTAAAAATCAGGATGAAACGAATTTTTACCAAATTTGGAACAAATTTTATAGATGGTGGGGGAAAAAATATGGAAGTCATTGTAATGAGATAAGTTAAGATTGAGATTAGAGTGATGTTATTGTATAGAGTTTTTATTAGTAATTAATTGTGAATATGAACTGAGATGTTTGTCAAATCTGATTTACCAAGATCAAATGTTTTTAATTTTTTTTCTTTTTCTGTTATTCAATAAAAAAATTTTAAAAATATGTCTTCCCCCACCCATATTTAAAATCATGTCTTCCCCCAACACCTTTAACATGTCTTCTCCGACCCCCTTTAATATCATGCTTTCCTCCACCCCTTTAATATATTTTCACCCACGCCTTTAATATCATGTCTCCCCCACCTCGTTTAATATGTCTTCCCCCACCCCCTTTAATATCATGTCTATCCCCAACCCCCCTTTATATGTCTTCCCCAACCCCTTTAATATGTGTTTGCACACCCCCTTTAATATCTCTTCCCCAACCCTTTAATATCATGTTTTCCCACACTCCCTTTAATACCATGTCCTCCACCACACCTTTTAATATCTCTTCCCCACCATGTTTAATATGTCTTCTCCCACCCCCTTTAATATCATGTCTTCCCCCACCCCCTTTAATATCATGTCTTTCCCCAAACCCCCTTTATATGTCTTCCCACACCCCCTTTAATATCATGTCTTCCTTTCCCCCTTTAATACCATGTCCTCCACCACACCTTTTAATATCTCTTCCCCACCCTGTTTAATATGTCTTCTCCCACCCCCTTTAATATCATGTCTTCCCCCATCCCCTTTAATATCATGTCTTTCCCCAAACCCCCGTTATATGTGTTCCCCAACCCCTTTAATATAATGTCTTCCCCCACCCTCTTTAATATCATGTCTTCCCCCACGCCATTTAATATCTCTTCCTACACCTTTTTAATATCATCTCTTCCCCACCCCTTTAATATTATGTTTTCCCCCACCCCCTTTAATATGTCTTCCCCCACCCCGTTTAATATGTCTTCCTCATCCCACTTAATATCGTGTCTTCCACACCCCCTTTAATATCTCTTCCCCCACCCCTTTAATATCATGTGTTTGCACACCCCCTTTAATATCTCTTCCCCAACCCTTTAATATCATTTTCTCCCACAATCCCTTTAATATCATGTCTTCCCCAACCCTTCTTTAATATGTCTTCCCCCACCCCCTTTAATATCATGTCTTCCCCCACCCTCTTTAATATCATGTCTTCCCCCACCCCCTTTGGTATGTCTTCCCCCCTTTAATGTCTTCCCCACCCCCTTTAATATGTTTTCCCCAACCCATTTAATATGTCTTCGCCCACCACATTTAATACCATGTCTTCCCCCACCCTCTTTAATATCATGTTTTCCCCCACCCCCTTTAATAGGTCTTTCCCCACACCTTTTAATATGTCTTCCCCACCACCTTTAATATAATGTATTCCCCACCACCTTTAATATCTCTTCCCCAACACTTTAATATCATGTCTTCCTTTCTCCCTTTATTATCATGTCTTCCCCAACCCTTCTTTAATATGTCTTCCCCCCCTTTAATATGTCTTCCCCACCCCCTTTAATATGTCTTCCCCCACCCCCTTTAATATATCTTCCCCCCGTTAATATAATGTCTTCCCCGAACCCCTTTAATATCATCTTTTTCCCTACCCCCTTTAATATGTCTTCCCACACACCCTTTAATATCTCTTCCCCATCCCTTTAATATCATGTTTTCCCCAACCCCTTTAATATCATGTCTTCCCCTCCCCCTTTAATACCATGTCTTCCGCAATACCTTTTAATATCTCTTCCCCACCCTGTTTAATATGTCTTCCCCCACCCCTTTAATATTTCTTGTCTTTCCCCAACCCCCTTTATATGTCTTCCCCCAACCCCTTTAATATGATGGATTCCCCCACCCTCTTTAATATCATGTTTCCCCCCACCCCCTTTAATATTATGACTTCCCTGACTCTATTTAATATGTGTTCCCCCACCCCGTTTAATATGTCTTCCCCCACCACTTTAATATCTCTTCCCCCACCTCTTTAATATCATGTTTTCCCACACTCCCTTTAATATCATGTCTTCCCCACCCCATTTAATATGTGTTCCCCCACCCCCTTTACTAGCATGTCTTCCCCACCCCCTTTAATATCTCTTCCCCCACACCTTTAATATATGTCTTCCCACACCCCCTTTAATATCTTTTCCCCATCTTTTTAATATGTTTTTCCCCACCCCCTTTAATGTCATGTCTTCCCCTCCACTTTTAATACCATGTCTTCTGCCACACCTTTTAATATCTCTTCCCCACCCTGTTTAATATGTCTTCTCCCACCCCCTTTAATATGATGTCTTCCCCCACCCCTTTAATAACTCTCCCCCCACCCCTTTAATATCATGTTTTCCCCACCCTCTTTAATATGTATTCCCCACCCCCTTTAATATCATGTTTTCCCACAAATCCTTTAATATCATGTCTTCCCCCACCCTCTTTAATATCATGTTTTTCCCCACCTCCTTTAATATGTCTTCCCCACCCCGTTTAATATTTCTTCCCCACCCCCTTTAATATCATGTCTTCACCGACTCCCATTAATATCATATCTTCCCCGACTCCCTTTAATATCATGTCTTCCCCCAATCCCCCTTTAATATGTTTTCCCCCACCCCCTTTAATATGTGTTCCCCAACCCCTTTAATATGTCTTCCCCTCCCCCTTTAATATCATGTCTTCCCACACCCCCTTTAATATCACTACCCCATCCCTTTAATATCATGTCTTCCCACACCCCCTTTAATATCTCTACCCCATCCCTTTAATATCATGTCTTCCCCCACCCCTTTAATATATCTTCCCACCTTTAATATCATGTCTTCCATGAACCACTTTAATATCATGTTTTTCCCCACCCAGTTTAATATGTATTCCCCACCCCCTTTAATATCATGTTTTCCCCCACCCCCTTTAATATAATGTTTTCCCCCACCCCCTTTAATATGTCTTCCCCCACCTTGTTTAATATGTCTTCCCCCACCCCCTTTAATATCATGTCTTCCCCGAACCCCTTTAATATCATGTTTTTCCCCAGCACCTTTAATATGTATTCCCCCACCCCCTTTAATATGATTTCTTACACACCCCTTTAATAACTCTTCCCCCACCCCTTTAATATTATGTTTTCCCCCACCCCCTTTAATATCATGTCTTCCCTGACTCTATTTAATATGTCTTCTCCAACCCCCTTTAATATCATGTTTTCCTCCACCCCCTTTCATATGGTTTCACCCACACCTTTAATAACATGTCCCCCCACCTCGTTTAATATGTCTTCCCCCACCCCCTTTAATATCATGTCTTTCCCCAACCCCTCTTATATGTCTTCCCCCAACCCCTTTAATATAATGTCTTCCCCCACCCTCTTTAATATCATGTCTTCCCCCACCCCAATTAATATCTCTTCCTCCACCTTTTTAATATCATCTCTTCCCCCACCCCTTCAATATCATGTTTTCCCCCACCGTCTTTAATATGTCTTCCCCCACCCCGTTTAATATGTCTTCCCCATCCCATTTAATATCGTGTCTTCCACACCCCCTTTAATATCTCTTCCCCCACCCCTTTAATATCATGTGTTTGCACAGCCCCTTTAATATCTCTTCCCCACCCCTTTAATATCATATCTTTGCACACCCCCTTTAATATGTATTCCTCACCCCCTTTAATATCATGTTTTCCCCCACCCCCTTTAATATCATTTCTTACCCCATCCCATTTAATATGTCTTCCCCACCCTTTTTAAAATGTCTTCCCCCACCCCATTTAAAATCATGACTTCCCCCACCTCCTTTAATATATCTTCCCCCCTTTAATATCATGTCTTCCCCCACGCCATTTAATATGATGTATTCCCCCAACCCTTTAATATCGCTTCCCCCACCACTTTAATATCATGTCTTCACCGACTCCCATTAATATCATATCTTCCCCGACTCCCTTTAATATCATGTCTTCCCCCAATCCCCCTTTAATATGTCTTCCCCCACCCCCTTTAATATGTCTTTCCACACCCCCTTTAATATGTCTTCCCTAACCCCTTCAATATGTCTTCCCCTCCCCCTTTAATATCATGTCTTCCCACACCCCCTTTAATATCACTACCCCATCCCTTTACTATCATGTCTTCCCACACCCCCTTTAATATCTCTTCCTCCACCTTTTTAATATCGTGTCTACCCCACCCCCTTTAATATCATGTTTCCCACCCCCTTTAATATGTCTTCCCCCACTCCCTTTAATATCATGTCTTCCCCCACTCCCTTTAATATCATGTCTTCCCCAACCCCCCTTTAATGTCTTTCCCCACCGTCTTTAATATCATGTCTTCTTCGACTCCCTTTAATATATGTCTTCCCACAACCCCCCTTTAATATTTCTTCCCCCACCCCCTTTAATATGTCTTGCCCTCCCCCTTTAATATCTCTTGCCCCACCTCTTTAATATCATGTTTCCCCACCCTCTTTAATATCATGTCTTCCCCCACTCCCTTTAATATCATTTCTTCCCCATCCCCCCTTTAATATGTCCTCTCCCACCACCTTTAATATATCTTCCCCCACCCCCTTTAATATCATGTTTTCCCCACCCTCTTTAATATTATGTCTTCCCCGACTCCCATTAATATCATGTCATCCCCCAACCCCACTTTAATATATCTTCCCCAACCCCCTTTAATATAATGTCTTCCCCCACCCCCTTTCATATCTATTCCCCACCCCCTTTAATATCTCTTCCCCCACAAATATTTAAAATCATGTCTTCCCCACCACCTTTAATATGTCTTCCCCCACCCCCTTTAATATAATGTCTTACCCACCCCCTTTCATATCTCTTCCCCCACCCCTTTTATATCATGTCTTCCCCCACTCCCTTTTAGATCATGTCTTCCCCCAACCACCCTTTAATATGTCTTCCTCCACATTTTTAATATTGTGTTTTCCCCACCCCCTTTAATATTATGTTTCCCACACCCCCTTTAATATCTCTTCCCCATCCCTTTAATATCATGTCTTCCCCCATCACCTTTAATATCCTTTTTTCCCCACCCCCTTTAATATGTATTCCCACAACGCCCTTTAATATGATGTATTCCCCCACCCCTTTAATATCATGTCTTCCCCTCCCCCTTTAATATTGTGTCTTCACTGACTCCCTTTAATATCATGGCTTCCCCCAACCCCCCTTTAATATGTCTTCCCCCACCACCTTTAATATGTCTTCCCAAACCCCTTCAATATGATGTCTTCCTTTACTTCCCCTCCCCCATTAATATCATGTTTTCCCCACCCCCTTTTATATGTCTTCCCCCACCCTCTTTAATCACATGTTTTCCCCACCCTCTTTAATATCATGTCTTCCCCGACCCCCAATAATATCATATCTTCCCCCAACCACCCTTTAATAAGTCTTCCCCCACCCGCTTTAATATCGTTTCTTCCTCATCCCCTTTAATATTATGTTTCCCACCCCCTTTAATATGTCTTCCCCCACTCCCTTTAATATTATATCTTCCCACACCCCTTTAATATCATATCCTCCCCCACCCCTTTTAATATCTCTTCCCCAGCATTTTTAATATGTCTTCTGCCACCCCATTTAATATCATGTCTTCCCCCACCCCCTTTAATTTCATGTCTTCTGCACCCCTTTTAATATGTCCTCCCCCACTCCTTTAATATCTCTTCCTCCACTCCTTTAGTATCATGTCTTCCCCACCCCTTTAATATCATATTTCCCCCACCCCCTTTAATATCATTTCTTCCCCACCCCTTTTAATATGTCTTCCCCACCCCCTTTAATATCTCTTCCCCCACCCCTTTAATATCTTGTCTTCCCACACCATGTTTAATATCTATTCCCCATCCCTTTAATATCGTGTCTTCCCCCACCCCCTTTAATATCTCTTCCCCCACACCTTTAATGTCATGTCTTTGCACACCCCCTTTAATATCCCTTCCCCACCCCTTTAATATCATGTTTTCAACCACCCCCTTTAATATCATGTCTTCCCCACCCCCTTTCATATTTCTTCCCACACCCATATTTAAAATTATGTCACTCCTTTAATATCATATTTTCCTCCACCCCCTTTAATATGTCTTCACCCATGCCTCTAATATCATGTCTTCCCCACCCTCTTTAATATCATGTCTTCCCCGACCCCCAATAATATCATATCTTCCCCCAACCACCCTTTAATAAGTATTCCCCCACCCACTTTAATATAATGACTTCCCCACCCCCTTTAATATCATTTCTTCCCCCACTCACTTTAATATCATGTCTTCCCCCACCCCCCCCTTTAATATTTCTTCCCCCACCCCCTTTAATATCATGTTTTCCCGGGAACATCCGGTGGTGTAGCGCTGGCGATGGCAGCTACTTTGTAGCCGTCCTCCTGAGAAAGTGTTAAAACTGCTGAGAACAGCAGGCATCAGCTGTTCAGCGGTTTAAAACCTCCCTCCTGGGCAAAAGGGGGGAGGGGAGTATCTGCCTGAATAGTGGTAGAGCCTCTGAAATCCCCCAAAGAATTTTTTTGGGGGGGCTGAAAGGAGTGCTCCCACGGAGTTCAGGGTGTCTCCGCTTCTCAGCTGTCTTTGTCTCTCGTTGCTTGGGACAAAGCAAGATGCTGCTCCTACCTCCGCAATTAAAGAGAACTGGTGAGTTATTTAAAAAGCGGACAGAGCTGATCAGAGGTTTTTTACTTTTTGATTTTTTTGGACTTTAATTTTAAGAATTACTTTTACTTTCTTTTTTTTTCCTTTGTTGAGAGGGAAAGTAAAATGGCGATTTGAGGATTTTTTTTTTTTTTTTTTAGGGAGACAGAACGGCTTTGGTTATTTAATTACTTTTTCTATTTTTTTTTCTCTTGCTATAATGATTTTTTGAAGGTGGATTTGAGTTTTAGGAGGACCTTTTTCCCTCTCTTTTGTTTATTTTTTTTATTTTTCATATGGGATTTTTTTTTGTACTTTTTAAGGAGGAAAGAAGAAAATTTTTTTTTTTTAAAAAAAAAAAAGATGGCTTCAAAGCGCCAAGTAACTTCTACAGTACCAAAGGTGGCTTCTTCTCCAGCGATATTACCAGCACAACAACCTAAACGTACACCACCATCTTCTCCTCCTGTGCAACCACTAATGGTAAAAGACCTGCAAGATGTAATGGGAAATGTTATATCTCAAATTAGAGGAGAAATGAAAGAGATCTTAGGGGAGAATAACAATATTTTGAGGCAAGATATAGTTATGGCTTTAAAAGGACTTGCTTCTGTGGTTGAAAAATTGGTTTCTCGTGTTGAAGAAGTTGCAGATAAAGTGGAGGTGTTGGAGGAAAAGTTTGAAGGTATGGAAAAAAAGATGGAAAACTCACAAGATGAGATTGTTATGTCTCAATATAGAGAGATGGAGTACACTTTAAGAATTAGGGGTCTGAAAGAGGATATGCAACAAGATTTGAGAGAGATTGTAGCAAATGATTTTGCTGTGATTCTGGACAGAGAAAAAGAGGAAATACTTAGAGAAATTGAAAAAATATTTAGAGTCAATTCCTGGGTTGCAAAGCAAAGAAATCTGCCAAGAGATGTGGTAATTTACTTTGGGAAAAGATCCCTGCATAATGAAATTATACAAGCTTTTTATAATAAGCGGTTTCAGATTGCTGCACAAGATGTTATAATTCTAAAGGAGATCCCATCCAAAATTTTAAGAAGAAGAAAAGAGTTTGCTTTTTTAGCAGATGAACTTAAAAAGAGGCAGATGCCATTCAGATGGGATATTCCGACTGGAATTGTGGTGAGCTGTGCGGGGACACGTTATAGACTAAACACTGTTTTTAAAGCAAAGGAGTTTTATACTTCGGTCCTGGGAGCACGCTCATCACCACCTATAATGTTTAAAGCTTTGGATGTAAAGGAAGTAGAACAGCAGTCTGAAGAAGTTGTATTGATGAAAGCTGGGAAACCACAGGCTGAGTGGTTTCAACAAGCTGAGATGAAAGAGCAGAGAATGACCCAAGCTGCACATAGACGTAAGGAAAAGGAACAACAAAAGAAAGAGGTTAAAGAAGCTTCACAAGAGTTTGTTTCCGAGCCTGTGGGAGGAGCAAGACCTAAGAGATCTTTGGTGCAATCTTCAATGGTAGATCTTCAAGCAGTCTTCTCTAGGCTATTGGAAGATGGAGATGGTAAAGCTTCTGACATGGAATGTGAACGGCCTTAATTCCCCTCAGAAGAGAAAGAAAATATTTCACTATTTGAAGCAACATAATAATGACATTATTTGTTTGCAGGAAATGCATATTAATGCTAAGGATCAAAAATATTTAGTTAATGCTCGATTGGGATCTCATTTTGTATCTTTTGCTCTTGGAAAAAAAGGGGGTGTAGTTATTTATGTTAAGCAAAATCTATCAGTCTGTTTAATAGATTCTGATCCTCAAGGGAGATATGTAATGATTGAAGTGGGTTTGTATGGCAAGAAAATACTTATAGTAGGTTTGTATGCACCAAATCAACAACAGGAACAATTTTATAGTTTGTTACATCAAAAATTGACTTTATTGGATTATAGATCTGTTATATTAATGGGAGATTGGAATGGAGTTTTAGACACTTACAGAGACAAAAAAGGATTTTCTACTTCTTTTAAACAAGCTAAATTACCTAAGGCCTTTTTTGACTTGAAAGAGGACTGGGAGTTGCGAGATTACTGGCGAGAACATAATATGGAAGAGAGAGACTTCACCTTTTTTTCGGATAGACATCAATCTTTTTCAAGAATTGATTTTTTTTTTTTGATTACGACGGACTTATATTTTAGGGTAAAGAATGCAAAGATATTTCCAAGGACATTGACAGATCACAGCCCAGTGTGGATGGAATTGGCTGCTGAAAAAGAGGAGAGGAGATCTTGGAGGTTGAATGAAAATTTATTTAGACAAGAAATGAATGTTCAGAAACTTAAAGAGTATTTAAAGGAATATTTTATTTTAAATATGCATAAGGGAACTTCAATGGCAATGGTATGGGATGCAAGTAAAGCTTATATGCGTGGGGTCTTGATACAAATGAATAAGGCTTATAGACAGAAACAGGTGCAAAAACGTAAGGAGTTGGAAGATGAGATTAAATTAAAAGAAAAAGTTTTAATTTTGAATCCTATAGACGAGAAGGTTAAAGATTCTACAAAATTGCTTAAATCGCAATTTAATATGTTAATGGCAGATCAGACTGCAACCAATTTACTTTATATGAAACATAATACATTTTGTAATGCTAATAAGCCAGGGAGATGGCTGGCTTATCAATTGCGAAAGAAACAGAAGCAGAGAACCATAGATAAAATAAATTATAATGGTAAACTGGTATATTAGAAGGAATTGATTAAGAAATCTTTTTTAGATTATTATACAAAATTATATATGGGTAGGAAAGTACAGGTTTCAGATATAGTTAAATATTTGCAAAATGCTCATTTTCCTAAGTTAACAGAAGATCAGAAACAAGAAATTAATGGATTGATTACTATAGAGGAAATTGAGACAGCAATTAAAGAATTAAAAGTAGGTAAAGCACCGGGTACTGATGGATTGACATCAATTTATTATAAGACTTTGATAGATGAGTTGACAGAACCTTTAAGGGAACTTTTTAATAATATATTACAGGGTTTAGAGACCCCCTTGTCTTGGGGTAGAGCTTTTATATCCTTGATCCCAAAAGAAGACCAAGATCTTACTCTGCCAAAAAATTATAGACCTATATCTCTTTTGAATGTAGATTATAAGATCTTTTCGAAAATTTTAGCTAATAGACTTATGATTGTGTTGAATCAACTAATACATATGGATCAAACTGGCTTTATAACTGGAAGGTACATGAAAAATAATGTTAGACAAATTATTAACTTAATAGAATATTTGGATAAGAACAACCAAATCTCTGCAGGATTGATATTTTTAGATGCTGAAAAAGCTTTTGATCAGTTAAACTGGCAATTTATGTTAAGATTGGTCGAGGAAATGAACTTTGGAGATAAAATTTTACAGGCTCTTCGAGCCATTTATCAAAAACAAACGGCACAACTTATAGTTAATGGAGGTTTATCAGAGGTATTTCCAATTGAAAGGGGGACCAGACAGGGTTGTCCTTTGTCACCATTGCTGTTTGTTTTAACTCTGGAAATTTTGCTGATCAAAATTCGGGAATCATCGAAAATAAAAGGAATAGAAATTAATAAAAAAGAATATAAATTAAGGGCTTTTGCAGATGATCTGGTTGTTACTTTATCTCAACCAATTCACTCTGTAATGGAGTTGTTACAATTGATAAATCAGTATGGACAAGTTTCAGGTTTCAAAATTAATAACAATAAGACTAAAATATTGCCTAAAAACATGACCAACTTGGATAAGGAGACCTTGGTTAGATTGACAGGTTTCGAGGTTGTTAATAAGGTAAAATATTTGGGGGTTATTTTATCTGCTTCCAATGCAAAACTGTATAAAAATAATTATGAAAGGCTGTGGGTTAAAATACAAAAGGATTTGGATAATTGGAAAAAGCTGCAATTGTCCCTATTGGGGAGAATAGCAGCGATTAAAATGAATGTTTTGCCAAAGTTTCTCTTTTTATTTCAAATGATACCTATTCTAAAGAAAGAAGCAAACTTAGATGAATGGCAGAAAGGTATCAATAAATTTATCTGGGCAGGGAAAAAACCAAGAGTAAAACTTAAAATTATACAAGATATACGAGAGAGAGGTGGACTCAAGGTACCGAATCTGAAATTGTATTATGATGCTGTGGTTTTAACATTAATTAGTGATTGTGTTAACCTAACAAATGTAGATATACTCCTTTTGGAGGCGTAGGATTTACTTTTTGGATGGCATGCCTATTTAATTTATAATAAAAAGGTTGATAGGGTTTTTAAGTCTCATATCTTAAGAACTTCTTTACTTCGGGTTTGGAAGAAATATTATAGAATTGATTCAAGAATTCCATTATGGGCTATCCCAGGGCATGCAATAGAAGGAATAAGGAAAGGAGTGAAGATGGACAGTATTTCTTATAAACAATTACTTAATTGGGATGGGAAGAATTGGCAACTAAAACATATAGATGAATTAGCACAAGACAATATTATTTACTCGTGGTTTCAGTATAGACAATTATTGGAAAGGTGGAAGATAGATTATAATGTGGGCTTGCTTAGAGAGGATGAGAATTTGTTAAAACAAATTAGAGATCAAAGCTGAACCCATATTAAAAGAATTTATGGTGTGTTAGTGGAATTGGATTCAGAAGCAGAATTAGTTAAAGATTGTATGGTTAAATGGGCTCAAAATTTTGATGAACCAATTTCATTAGATATATGGGAGACTATTTGGGTGAGGAATGTTAAATTTACACAAGCCGCAAATTTACGGGAAAATTTCTATAAAATGTTTTATAGATGGCACCTTGATCCACAAAAAGTGTCTCATATGTATTCAAACTTGCAGCCTAAATGTTGGAGATGTGGTTGCTTGGATGCTACTTATTATCATATCTGGTGGTCATGTAAAAGCATAAAAGCTTTTTGGATTAAGATATGGTGGAATATTCAAAAAATTTTTAAGAGAAGGATAAAATTTACTCCACAATTGTTTTTGTTAGGTATTGTTGATTGTAATGATAAAGAAATTATTTTAAAGTTAAATTTAATTACAGCGGCAAGGTTGTTAATAGGACAGTATTGGAAGAAGGAATTTTTGCCTACTTTGCAGGAATGGTTTCTTAAAGTTTCTTACCTATCTGAAATGGCAAAAATTTCGGCTTTTTTGAAAGATCAATCGCAATAGAAGTATCTCTTGGTGTGGAAAAGATGGATAAATTTTATACAATATAGGTATGATATTAGAAAATATCATTTAGCTTTTGAATAATTTTTATTTAAAGTTTAAGATATTATTTAGAAGTGTAGAATAGTTTAGTTTTTCTCTTTTTTTTCCTTTTATTATTTTTTTTATTTTCTTTCTTTTCTTCTTTTTCTCTTTCTGTTTTTTTTATATACATAATAGAGTTAATGTATTTAACAATTTGCTCATTGGATATAATCATATTTGTTGGTGGTTTATTTGAGTTTATAAGCTTTTTCTACTAAGTTTTAGTTAACTCTGTATCTAGCTCTGGGAAGAATGGGGGAGGGTTTTGGGGAGGGTTCGGAGGGATTGGGAAAGGGGTTTTTATTGTAAAATTGTAAAAAATTATAATAAAAAAAATATCATGTTTTCCCCACCCTCTGTAATATTATGTCTTCCCTGACTCCCATTAATATCATGTCTTCCCCCAACCCCGTTTAATATGTCTTCCCCAACCCCCTTTAATATAATGTCTTCCCCCACCTCCTTTCATATCTCTTCCCCACCCCCTTTAATATCTCTTCCCCCACCCCTTTTATATCATTTCTTCCCCGACGCCCATTAATATCATGTCTTCCCCCAACCCCCCTTTAATATGTCTTCCTTTACCCCCTTTAATATGTCTTCCCCCACCCCCTTAAATATGTATTCCCCCACCCATTTAAAAAATATGTCTTCCCCTCCACCTTTAACATCTCTTCACCCACCCTTTTTATATAATGTCTTCCCCCACTCCTTTTAATATCATGTCTTCCCCCACACCACTTAATATCATGTCTTTCCCACCCCTTTTAATATGTCTTCCCCCACCCCTTTACTATCTCTTCCCCCACCCTCTTTAATATCATGTCTTCCCCCAACCCCCCTTTAATATGTCTTCCCTTACCCCCTTTAATATGTCTTCTCCCACCCCCTTAAATATGTCTTCCCCCACCCGTTTAAAAAATATGTCTTCCCCCACCCCTTTACTATCTCTTCCCCCACCCTCTTTAATGTCATATCTTCCCACACCCCCTTTAATATCATGTCTTCCCCTTCCCCTTTAATATAATTTCTTCCTCCACCCCTTTTAATATCTCTTCCCCACCATTTTTAATATGTCTTCCGCACCCCATTTAATATCATGTCTTCCCCCACCCCCTTTAATTTCATGTCTTCCGCATCCCTTTTAATATGTCCTCCCCCACTCCTTTAATATATCTTCCCCCACCCGTTTAATATCTTGTCTTCCCCTCCCCCTTTAATATCATGTCTTACCCTTCTCCCACCCCCTGTAATATTATCTCTTCCCTCACCCCCTTTAATATGTCTTCCCCACCCGCTTTAATATCTCTTCCCCCACCCCCTTTAATATGTCTTCCCCAACCCTGTATAATATGTCTTCCCTATCCCTTTAATATCATGTCTTCCCCACCCCCTTTAATATCAAGTCTTCCCCTCCCACTTTAATATCATGTCTTCCCCACCCCCTTTAATATCTCTTCCCCCACACCTTTAATAACATTTCTTTGCACACCCCCTTTAATATCCCTTCCCCACCCCTTTAATATCTCATCCTGACCCTGTTTAATATAACTTCCCCCCATCCCTTTAATATCATGTATTCTTCAACCCCCTTTAATATCTCTTTCCCACCCCTTTAATATCATGTTTTCCCCCACCCTGTATAATATGTCTTCTTCCACCCAATTTAATATCATGACTTCCCCCACCTCCTTTAATATATGTTCCCCCCTTTAATATCATCTCTTCACTGACTCCCTTTAATATCATGTCTTCCCCCAACCCCCCTTTAATATGTCTTCCCCCACCCCCTTTAATATCTCTTCCCCCACACCTTTAATGTCATGTCTTTGCACACCCCCTTTAATACCCCTTCCCCACCCCTTTAATATCATGTTTTCCACCACCCCCTTTAATATCATGTCTTCCCTACCCCCTTTCATATTTCTTCCCACACCCATATTTAAAATTATGTCACTCCTTTAATATCATATTTTCCTCCACCCCCTTTAATACGTCTTCACCCATGCCTCTAATATCATGTCTTCCCCACCCTCTTTAATGTCATGTCTTCCCCGACCCCCAATAATATCATATCTTCCCCCAACCACCCTTTAATAAGTATTCCCCCACCCGCTTTAATATAATGACTTCCCCACTCCCTTTAATATCATTTCTTCCCCCACTCCCTTTAATATCATATCTTCCCCCAAACCCCCCTTTAATATTTCTTCCCCCACCCCCTTTAATATAATGTTTCCCCACCCTCTGTAATATTATGTCTTCCCCGACTCCCATTAATATCATGTCTTCCCCCACCCCCTTTAATATCTCTTCCCCCACCCCTTTTATATCATGTTTTCCCCGACTCCCATTAATATCATGTCTTCCCCCAACCCCCCTTTAATATCTCTTCCCCCACCCCCTTTAATATGTCTTCCTCAAACCCCTTTAATATCATGTCTTCCCCCACCCCCTTTAATATCTCTTCCTCCACCTTTTTAATATCATGTCTTCTCTCACCCCCTTTAACATGATTTCCCCCACCCCCTTTAATATGTCTTCCCCCACCCCGTTTAATATCATTTCTTCCCCAACCCTATAATATCTCTTATTTCACCCTCTTTAATATCGTGTCTTCCCCTACCCCCTTTAATATCTCTTACCCCACCCCTTTAATATCATGTCTTCCCCCACCCCTTTCATATCACTTCCCCCACCCATATTTAAAATTATGTCTTCCCCCACCCCCTTTAATATCATATTTTCCTCCACCCCCTTTAATATGTCTTCACCCACGCCTCTAATATCATGTCTTCCCCACCCCGTTTAATATGTTTTCCCCCACCCCCTTTAATATAATGTCTTTCCCACCCCCTTTAATATCTCGTCCCCCACTCCCTTTAATATCATGTCTTCCCCCAACCCCCCTTTAATATTTCTTCCCTTACCCCCTTTAATATGTCTTCCCCCACCACCTTAAATATCATGTCTTCCCCAACCCCCCTTTGATAAGTCTTCCCCCAATCCCTTTAATATGTCTTCCCCCACCCCTTTGCTATCTCTTCCCCCACCCTCTTTAATATCATATCTTCCCACACCCCCTTTAATATCATGTCTTCCCCTCCCCCTTTAATATAATTTCTTCCTCCACCCCTTTTAATATCTCTTCCCCACCATTTTTAATATGTCTTCCCCACCCCATTTAATATCATGTCTTCCCCCACCCCCTTTAATATCATGTCTTCCCCACCCCCTTTAATATCTCTTCCCCCACACCTTTAATGTCATGTCTTTGCACACCCCCTTTAATATCCCTCCCCCACCCCTTTAATATCATGTTTTCCGCCACCCCCTTCAATATCATGTCTTCCCCACCCCCTTTCATATTTCTTCCCACACCCATATTTAAAATTATGTCACTCATTTAATATCATATTTTCCTCCACCCCCTTTAATATGTCTTCACCCACGCCTCTAATATCATGTCTTCCCCACCCTCTTTAATGTCATGTCTTCCCCAACCCCCAATAATATCATATCTTCCCCCAACCACCCTTTAATAAGTATTCCCCCACCCGCTTTAATATAATGACTTCCCCACTCCCTTTAATATCATTTCTTCCCCCACTCCCTTTAATATCACGTCTTCCCCCAACCCCCCTTTAATATTTCTTCCCCCACCCCCTTTAATATCATGTTTTCCCCACCCTCTGTAATATTATGTCTTCCCCGACTCCCATTAATATCATGTCTTCCCCCCACCCCCTTTAATATCTATTCCCCCACCCCTTTTATATCATGTTTTCCCTGACTCCCATTAATATCATGTCTTCCCCCAACCCCCCTTTAATATCTCTTCCCCCACCCCCTTTAATATGCCTTCCTCAAACCCCTTTAATATCATGTCTTCCCCCCCCTTTAATATCTCTTCCTCCACCTTTTTAATATCATGACTTCCCTCACCCCCTTTAACATGATTTCCCCCACCCCCTTTAATATGTCTTCCCCCACCCCGTTTAATATCATTTCTTCCCCAACCCTATAATATCTCTTCGTCCACCCTCTTTAATATCGTGTCTTCCCCTACCCCCTTTAATATCTCTTACCCCACCCCTTTAATATCATGTCTTCCCCCACCCCTTTCATATCTCTTCCCCCACCCATATTTAAAATTATGTCTTTCCCCACCCCCTTTAATATCATATTTTCCTCCACCCCCTTTAATATGTCTTCACCCACGCCTCTAATATCATGTCTTCCCCACCCCGTTTAATATGTTTTCTCCCACCCCCTTTAATATAATGTCTTTCCCACCCCCTTTAATATCTCCTCCCCCACTCCCTTTAATATCATGTCTTCCCCCACTCCCTTTAATATAATGTCTTCCCCAACCCCCCTTTAATATCTTCCCTTACCCCTTTTAATATGCCTTCCTCCACCCCCTTTAATATCATGACTTTCCCCACCCTCTTTAATATCATGTCTTCTTTGACTCCCACTAATATCATGTCTTCCCCCAAACCCCCCTTTAATGTCTTCCCTTACCCCCTTTAATATCTCTTCCCCCACCCCTTTAATATCATGCCTTCCCCCCTCCCTTTAAAATCATTTCTTCCCACAACCCCCCTTTAATATGACTTCCCCCACCCCCTTTAATGTCTTCCCCCACCATTTTTAATCGCAAGTTTTCCCCACCCTCTTTAATATCATGTCTTCCCCGACCCCCAATAATACCATTTCTTCCCCCAACCCCTCTTTTTTTATTGAAATTTTTTTAAACTTTTACAATAAAATACCTCCCCCCTCCCACCCCCCATAACCCTCCCCCCTCCTTCCCAGAGCTGAATACAGGGTTAAAAAATAAGGAAAAAAACATAAAAATTAAATGAACATCAATCAACTATACATACATCCCAAAAAAAAATTAAAAGTACTTTAACTCCAATACATAGAAACAGCAAATCCAACCATAGCCACATTAAACTATAAATTATTCAAAAGCTAAATAATACTTTCTAATCCCATATTTATTCTGTACAAAATTTACCCATCTTTTCCACACAGAATTATATCTCTCTTGTGAATGGTCTTTCAGATAAGCCGAAATTTTTGCCATTTCTGATAAATAAGAAACTTTAAGAAACCATTCCTCTAGAGTAGGCAAGGAATCTTTCTTCCAATATTGCCCAATCAATAACCTGGCCGCCGTGATAAGATTCAACATTAAAGTAATCTCTTTGCCATCACAATCTTCAATAATACCTAACAAAAATAATTGTGGTGTAAATTTTATCCTTCTATTAAAAATCTACTGAATGTTCCACCATATCTTAATCCAAAAAGCCTTTATATTTCTACATGACCACCAGATATGATAATACGTTGCATCCAAACAACCACATCTCCAACATTTGGGCTGTACATTCAGATACATTCAAGACATCTTTTGTGGATCAAGGTGCCACCTATAAAACATTTTATAAAAATTTTCTCGTAAATTTTGAGCTTGGGTAAACTTAACATTCCTCACCCAAATTATCTCCCATGTATCTAATAAAATCGGCTCTTCAAAATTTTGAGCCCATTTAACCATACAATCTTTAACTAATTCTGTTTCTGAATCCAATTCCACTAAAACATTATAAACTCTTTTTATGTGAGTTTGACTTTGATCTTTAATTTGTTCACCCAACCCCTCTTTAATAAGTCTTCCCCCACCCGCTTTAATATAATGTCTTCCCCACCCCCTTTAATATCTCTTCCCCCACCCCTTTTATATCATGTCTTCCCCCAACCTCTCTTTAATATTTCTTCCCCCACCGCCTTTAATATGTCTTCCCCTCCCCTTTTAATATCTCTTCCCCCACCCCTTTAATATCATGTCTTCCCCCACTCCCTTTAATATCGTGTCTTCCCCCAAACCCCCCTTTAATATTTCTTTGCCCACCCCCTTTAATATCATCTTTTCCCCAACCTCTTTAATATTATGTCTTCCCCGACTCCCATTAATATCATGTCTTCCCCAACCCCCTTTAATATGTCTTCCCCCACCCTCTTTAATATCATGTCTTCCCCCACCCCATTTAATATCTCTTCCTCCACTTTTTTAATATCATGTCTTCCCCCACCCCCTTTAACATGATTTCCCCCACCCCCTTTAATATGTCTTCCCCCACCCCGTTTAATATCATGTCTTCCCCCACTCCTATAAGATCTCTTCGTCCACCCTCTTTAATATCGTGTCTTCCCCTACCCCCTTTAATATCTCCTCCCCCACCCCTTTAATATCATGTCTTCCTCCACCCTTTTTCATATCTCTTTCCACACCCATATTTAAAATCATGTCTTCCCCCACCCCGTTTAACATCATGTCTTCCCCCAACCCCCCTTTAATATGTCTTCCCTTACCCCCTTTAATATGTCTTCCCCCACTCCCTTTAATATCATGTCTTCCCCCAACCCCCCTTTTTTTATTAAAAGTTTTTTAAATTTTACAAAAACAAACCCCCTCCCCATACCCCCCCACCCTCCCTTACCCTCCCCCACCTCCCCAAACCTCCCAGACCCTCCCCCGACCTTCCCAGAGCTGAGTACAGGCTTAATTAAAATTTTTCAAAAAAAGAGAAAAAAAAACTTATAAATCCTCATTAAAGACATTATAATATACTCTAAACATTTTCTAATATCATACTTATATTATTATAAACTCCCTCCAAAACACAAATTTAAACATTACTTTCTTTGAATATCTATACCTACAATATAAAATCTAATCTCTCCCTCTTTCTTTATCCTAGAACAGAAAAATAAACATATAAACCTTCATTATACCATTAAAGCTAAATACTCTTTAAATAAACTAAATACTTAAACTTAAACTTCTTATCTAAAATTTTCATTCAATCTCCATAATCTTCTCTCCTATCAAAAGAAAAACTTATAAATCCTAAACAAATCTAGATACATTTAGTTAAACAAATTATCTTCTCTTGAAAATATTACTCTAAACCTTTTCATATAACACATATTTAAACATTACTTAGGACATTTTCCAAAAACATTATAAATCTTACTTCTCCCACAATCTCAATAATCTAGAATTTTCATTCAATCTCCATAATCTTCTGTCCAATAGCCGGTTGGGTCCACTATAAACACAATCCTTATCAGTCTCTCCTGCCCATGAGCATCGAAAGAAATGCGTTAAAATCTGCCCTTGAAGATCGCTCCAAAAAATTTGTAAGTCCTGATTCTCCCACATACTCAGGAACCAGTACCTGTGAAATTTCCTCAACCTCCTTCTTCTGTTGATCTTTCTCTTTACGTTTATATGTTACTTTTTCTTTACATTTATATGTTGCACAAGTCTCAGGAACCAATACCTGTGAAACTTCCTCAACCTCCTTTTCTTTGCGTTTATATGTTGGACAAGTTATCTTCTGGTCTTTCATCTCTTGTGAAACTTCCTTGAGCTTCTTCTGTTGATCCTTTTCTTTGCAATTATATGTTGCACAGGTTATCTTCTGCTCCTCCATCTCTACTTGTTGAGGCCTCCCATTTTTAATTAATATAGACTCTTCAGACTGCAATTCTGGCATTTGCTCCGAAGAATTTATAAATCCTACTTCTCCCGCAGATTCAAAAACCAATACTTGTGGAACTTCCTTAAACTTCTTCTGTTGATCCTTTTCTTTACAATTATATGTTGCACAGGTTGTCTTCTGCTCCTCCATCTCTAATTGTTGAGGCCCCTCAAACTGAAATTTCCCAATTTTCATAATTCTAAGCGCTTCTGACTGCAATTCTGCCTTTTTTTCTTCCAAAACTTTAAACATGGTAGGTGACGATGAGCATACCCCCAGGACCGAAGTATAAAAATCTTTTGCTTTAGAAACAGTATTAAGACTATAACGTATCCCCAGGTAGCTCACCACCATTCCAGTCGGAACATCCCATCTAAACAAAATTTGTCTCTTTTTAAGTTCGTCTGCTAAAAAAGCAAACTCCTTTCTTCTTCTTAAAATTTTTGGTGGGATCTCCTTTAAAATTATAACATCTTGTGAAGCAATTTGAAACCTCTTCTTATAAAAAGCTTGTATAATTTCATTGCGCAGGGATCTTTTCCCAAAATAAATTACCACATCTCTTGGCAAATTCTTTTGCTCTGCCACCACAGAGTTAACTCTAAATGTCTGATCAATTCCACTAAGTATTTCCTCTTCTTCTCTATTCAGAATCACAGCAAAGTCCTTTGCCACCATCTGTCTCAAATCTCCTTGCACAGACTCATGCAGACCTCTGATTCTTAAGGCATATTCCATTTGTTTATATTGAAGCATAAGAATTTCATCTTGAAAGTTTTTCATCTCTTTTTCCATACTTTCAAATTTTTCCTCCATCAATTCCACTTTTTCTACTACCTGTTCTACGCGAGAGTTCAACTTTTCAAGAACAGAGGCAACTCCTTTTAAAGTCAAAACTATCTCTTGCCTCAAAGTCTTATTATTTTCCTCTAAAATCTCTTTCATTTCTCCCCTAATTTGAAGTATAACATCCCCCATCATAACTTGCAAGTCCTTCACCATTGTTGACTGTGGCAAGGAAGAAGGTGAAACTATTAATTTAGGTTGTTGCCCTGATGATAACACCGAAGAAGAAGCCACCTTGGAAGCTGTAGAAATTACTGGACGCTTTGGAGCCATCTTAAAAAAACTTTACTCCTTCTTAAAAATTACAAAAATTAAGCAAAAAAGAATAAGAAATTAACTCCATAAATTTAAAAAAAAACCCTTCAAGAGGGGATCATTATGATAAAAAGAAAGGAGTTCAAAAGAAAAAGAAAAGAAAAAGGAGGAGAAGAAAAAAAAATAATTAAATAGAAAAAATCCATTCCATTTTTTAAAAGTACCACAAAATACAAAAAACAAAACACAAAAATTAAACAAAAATAATAATACTAACACTCCATTCCAATCATAAAAAAAACAAAAAAGAAAAAAGGAAAGGAAAAAAAAGAAACACCAAAAAGCCTGCCGGTCACCATTCTAGCTTCCGGAAAAAAAAAGAAAAAAAAGAAAAAAAAACACCGAGAGGCTTGCCGATCGCCATTTTACTTTCCCTTTCAACAAAAGAAAAAATAAAAAATAAAAAGAGGGAGTATAAAAATAAAAACAAGTCTTAAAACTTAAAATCCAAATAAATCAAAGAAAGCAAAAACTAGATCCTCTACTCAGCTCTGTCCATTTATAAAAAAACCTCACCAGTTCACTTTAATCACGGAGGTGGTTGCAGCGGCTCGTTTTGTCTCTGAGGACAAAAGCAGCTGGGAAGCGGAGACAATCTGAACTCCGCGGGAGCACTCTTTTCACCCCCCCAAAAAAATACTTGGGGGGTGCATAAGAGGCTCTACCGCTATTCAGACAACTCTCTGCCCCCCCCTTTGCCCGGGAGGGGGTCTTTGAACCGCTGAACAGCTGATGTCTGCTGTTCATAGCGATTCTTACACTTACCCAGGAGGACAGCTACAAAGTAGCCGCCATCGCGCGGCAGATCCACCGGAAGAGCCCAACCCCCCTTTAATATGTCTTCCCTTACCCCCTTTAATATGTCTTCCCCCACCCCCTTTAATATCATGTTTTTTCCCACCCCCTTTAATATCTCCTCCCCCACTCCCTTTAATATCATGTCTTCCCCATCCCCCATTTAATATGTCTTCCCTTACCCCCTTTAATATGTCTTCCCCCACCCCCTTAAATATCATGTCTTCCCCAACCCCCCTTTAATATGTCTTCCCCCACCCCCTTTTATATGTCTTCCTCAAACCCCTTTAATATCATTTCTTCCCCCACCCTCTTTAATATCATGTGTTCCCTCACCCCCTTTAACATGATTTCCCCCACCCCCTTTAATATGTCTTCCCCCACCCCATTTAATATCATTTCTTCCCCAACCCTATAATATCTCTTTGTCCACCCTCTTTAATATCGTGTCTTCCCCTACCCCCTTTAATATCTCTTACCCCACCCCTTTAATATCATGTCTTCCCCCACCCCCTTTAATATCATATTTTCCTCTACCCCCTTTAATATGTCTTCACCCACGCCTCTAATATCATGTCTTCCCCACCCCGTTTAATATGTTTTCCCCCACCCCCTTTAATATAATGTCTTTCCCACCCCCTTTAATATCTCCTCCCCCACTCCCTTTAATATCATGTCTTCCCCAACCCCCCTTTAATATGTCTTCCCTTACCCCCTTTAATATCATGTTTTTTCCCACCCTCTTTAATATCATTTCTTCTTCGACTCCCTTTAATATCATGTCTTCCCCCAACCCCCCTTTAATATGTATTCCCCCACCCCTTTTACTATGTCTTCTCCCACCCTCTTTAATATCATGTCTTCCCTGACTCCCATTAATATCATGTCTTCCCCCAACCCCCCTTTAATATGTCTTCCCCCACCCCCTTTAATATGTCTTCCTCAAACCCCTTTAATATCATTTCTTCCCCCACCCTCTTTAATATCATGTCTTCCCTCACCCCCTTTAACATGATTTCCCCCACCCCCTTTAATATGTCTTCCCCCACCCCATTTAATATCATTTCTTCCCCAACCCTATAATATCTCTTTGTCCACCCTCTTTAATATCGTGTCTTCCCCTACCCCCATTAATATCTCTTACCCCACCCCTTTAATATCATGTCTTCCCCCACCCCCTTTCATAGCTCTTCCTCCACCCATATTTTAGACTATGTCTTCCCCCACCCCGTTTAATATCATATTTTCCTCCACCGCTTTTAATATGCCTTCACCCACCCCCTTTAATATAATGTATTCCCAATTCCTTTAATATCTCGTCCCCCACCCCTTTAATATCATGTCTTCCCCACTCCCTTTAATATGTTTTCCCCCACCCCCTTTAATATAATGTATTCCCAATTCCTTTAATATCTCGTCCCCCACCCCTTTAATATCATGTCTTCCCCCACTCCCTTTAATATCATGTCTTCCCCCAACCCCCCTTTAATATCTCTTCCCCAACCCTCTTTAATATCATGTCTCCCCCGACTCTTTTAATATCATGTCTTCCCCCACCCCATTTAATATGTTTTCCCACACCCCCTTTAATATGTCTTCCCCCATCAAGTTTAATATCATGTCTACCCCCACCCCTATAATATCTCTTCGCCCACCCTCTTTAATATCGTGTCTTCCCCTACCCCCTTTAATATCTCTTCCCCACCCCGTTAATATCATGTCTTCCCCCACCCACTTTCATATCTCTTCCCCACCCCCTTTAATATCTTTCCCCCACCCATATTTAAAATCATCTCTTCCCCCACCCCATTTAATATCATGTTTTCCTCCACCGCCTTTTTTTTTTAATTGAAAATTTTTAAAATTTTACAAAAAGAAAAGTTCCCTTCCCCCAACCCTCCCAACCCACCCCAACCCTCCCCCAAACTTCCCAGAGCTGAATACAGGCTTAATTAAAATTTAAAAGAAAAAATTTTAAACACAAATAAACCATATACAAATTTGGTTACAATAGTTGAACAAATCATAAAATACTTTAACACCAATACTTAAAAAACAGAAAGAGTAAAAGAAAAGAAACAAAAAGAAGAAAAAAAAGAATCTTAAACTTTAAATATAAATTATTCAAAAGCTAAGTAATATTTTTTTATATCATACTTATATTGTATAAAATTTATCCATCTTTTCCATACCAAAAGGTACTTCTCTTGCGATTGATCTTTCAAAAAAGCTGAAATCTTTGCCATTTCCGCTAAGTAGGAAACTTTAAGAAACCATTCTTGCAGAGTAGGCAAAGGTTCCTTCTTCCAGCATTGCCCTACTAACAACCTAGCCGCTGTAATTAGATTTAACATTAATATAGTTTCTTTACTGTCACAGTCGGAAACAATACCCAACAAAAACAATTGTGGAGTAAATTTTATCCTTCCTTAAAAATTCTTTGAATATTCCACCATATCTTAATCCAAAAAGCTTTAATATTTTTACATAACCACCAAATATGATAATAAGTAGCATCCAAGCAACCACATCTCCAACATTTAGGCTGCAAGTTTGAATACATACGAGACATTTTTTGTGGATCAAGGTGCCATCTGTAAAACATTTTATAAAAGTTTTCCCGTAAGTTTTGGGCTTGTGTAAATTTAACATTCCTCACCCAAATAATCTCCCAAGTATCTAATGGAACCGATTCATTAAAGTTTTGTGCCCATTTAACCATGCAATCTTTAACTAATTCTGCTTCTGAATCTGGTTCCACTAATACCCCATAAATTCTTTTGATATGGGTTCGTCTTTGATCTTTTATTTGTTTTAACAAATTCTCATCCTCTCTAAGCAAACCCACCTTACAATCTATCTTCCACCTTTCCAATAATTGTCTATACTGAAACCATGAAAAAATAATATTTTCTTGTATTAAATCTTCCATGGATTTTAATTGCCAATTTTTACCATCCCATCTAAGTAATTGTATATAAGAAATACTATCCATCTTAACTCCTCTCCTTATCCCTTCTATCGCATGCCATGGAATAGCCCATAATGGAATTCTTGAATCACTTCTATAATATTTCTTCCAAACCCAAAGTAAGGAAGTTCTTAAAATATGAGACTTAAAAACCCTATCAACCTTCTTATTAAAAATTAAATAGGCATGCCATCCAAAAAGTAAATCCCATCCCTCCAGGAGGAGTATATCTACATTTGTTAAATTAACCCAATCACTAATTAACGTTAACACCACAGCGTCATAATACAATTTCAAGTTCGGTACCTTGAGTCCACCTCTCTCATGAATATCTTGTATAATTTTAAGTTTTACTCTTGGTTTTTTCCCTGCCCAAATAAATTTATTGATACCTTTCTGCCATTCATTTAAGTTAACCTCATTCTTTAAAATAGGTATCATTTGAAATAAAAAGAGAAACTTTGGCAAAACATTCATTTTAATCGCTGCAATTCTCCCCAATAGGGACAATTGCAGCTTCTTCCAATTTCCCAAATCCTTTTGTATTTTAACCCACAGCCTTTCATAATTATTTTTATAAAGTTTTGCATTAGAAGCAGATAAGATAACCCCCAAATATTTTACCTTATTAACAACCTCAAAATCTGTCAGCCTAACTAAAGTCTCCTTATCCAAATTAGTCGTATTTTTAAGCAATATTTTAGTCTTATTGTTATTAATTTTAAAACCCGAAACTTGTCCATACTGATGTATCAGTTGTAACAGTTCAATTACAGAGTAAGTTGGTTGAGATAAAGTAACAACCAAGTCATCTGCAAAAGCCCTTAATTTATATTCTTTTTTATTAACTTCTATACCTTTTATTTTCTGTGATTCCCGAATTTTAATCAGCAAAATTTCCAAAGTTAAAACAAACAGCAGTGGTGACAATGGGCAACCCTGTCTGGTCCCCTTCTCAATTGAAAACACCTCTGACAAACCTCCATTAACTATAAGTTGTGCCGTTTGTTTTTGATAAATAACACGAAGAGCTTGTAAAATTTTTTCTCCAAAATTCATTTCCTCAATTAATTTTAACATAAATTGCCAGTTTAACTGATCAAAAGCTTTTTCACCATCTAAAAATATCAATCCTGCAGAAACTTGGTTGTTTTTATCCAAATATTCTATTAAGTTAATAATTTGTCTAACATTATTCTTCATATACCTTCCAGTTATAAAACCCGTTTGATCCATATGTATTAATTGTTTTAACACCCTCATAAGTCTATTAGCTAAAATTTTCGAAAAGATCTTATAATCTACATTCAAAAGAGATATGGGTCTATAATTCTTTGGTAATGTGAGATCTTGGTCTTCTTTTGGAATCAAAGATATGAAAGCTCTACCCCATGACAAGGGGGTCTCTGAACCCTGTAATATATTATTGAAAAGTTCTCTTAAAGGTTGTTTCAACTCTTCTACCAAGGTTTTATAATAAATAGATGTCAGTCCGTCAGTACCCGGTGCTTTACCTAATTTTAGTTCTTTAATTACTATCTCAATTTCCTCAGTGGTGATCAAACTGTTAATTTCTTGTTTCTGATCTTCTGTTAATTTAGGGAAGTGAGCATCTTGTATATATTTATCTATATCTGAAGCCTGTACTTTCATTCCCATATATAATTTTTTATAATAGTCTAAAAAAGATTTCTTAATCAGCTCCTTCTGATATACCACTTTACCATTATAATTTATTTTATCTATAGTCCTCAACCTCTGCTTCTTTCGCAATTGATAAGCCAACCATCCCCCTGGTTTGTTAGCATTGCAAAATGTATTATGTTTCATATACAGTAAGTTGGTTGCAGTTTGATCAGCCATCAACATATTAAATTGTGATTTAATCAATTTTATAGATTCTTTAATCTTCTCATCTGTAGGATTCACAATTAAGGCTTTTTCTTTTAATTTAATCTCCTCTTCCAACTCCTTACATTTCTGCACCTGGTTCTGTCTAGAAACCTTATTCATTTGTATCAAGACCCCCTGCATGTAAGCTTTACCTGCATCCCAAACCATTGGCATTGAAGTTCCCTTATACATATTTAAAGCAAAGTATTCCTTTAATTGCTCCTTTAATTTCTGAACATTCTTTTCTTGTCTAAATAAATTTTCATTCATCCTCCAAGATCTCCCCTCCTCTTTTTCATTAACCAATTCCATCCAAACTGGACTATGATCCATCAATGTTCTAGGAAAAATCTTAACATTCTTTACCCTAAAATATAAGTCCGTTGTAATAAAAAAAAAATCAATTCTTGAAAAAGATTGATGTCTATCCAAGAAAAAGGTAAAGTCTCTCTCCTCCAAATTATGTTCATGCCAATAGTCTCTCAACTCCCAATCCTCTTTCAAATCAAAAAAAGCCTTAGGTAATTTAGCCTGTTTAAAAGAAATAGAAGATCTTTTTTTATCTCTTTGTGTATCTAAAACACCATTCCAGTCTCCCATTAATATAACAGATCTATAGTCCAGCAAAGTCAATTTTTGATGTAGCAGTCTGTAAAATTGTTCCTGTTGTTGGTTTGGTGCATACAAACCTACTATAAGTACTTTCTTACCATACAGTCCCACTTCAATCATGACATATCTCCCTTGAGGATCAGAATCTACTAAACAAGCTGATAAATTTTGCTTAACATAAATAACTACACCCCCTTTTTTCCCAAGAGCAAAAGATGCAAAATGAGATCCCAGTCGGGTGTTAACTAAATATTTTTGATCCTTAGAATTAATATGTGTTTCCTGCAAACAAATAATATCATTGTTATGTTGCTTTAAATAGTGAAATATTTTCTTTCTCTTCTGAGGGGAGTTGAGGCCATTAGCATTCCATGTCAGGAGCTTTACCATCTCCCTTGGCCATAAGCCTGGAGAAGACTGCTTGAAGATCTGCCACTGAAGATTGTACCGCAGAACTCTTGGGTCTTGCTCCTCCCACAGGCTCAGAAACAAATTCTTGTAAAACTTCTTTAACATCTTTCTTCTGTTGTTCCTTTTTCTTACATCTGTGGGCTGCCCGGGTCATCCTTTGCTCTTTCATCCCTGCTTGTTGCAACCACTCAGCCTGTAATTTTCCAGCTTCCATCAATACTACTTCTTCAGACTGCTGTTCTGCCTCCTTGCCATCCAAAACTTTCATCATCATGGATGGTGATGAGCGTGCTCCCAGGACCGAAGTATAAAACTCCTTTGCTTTAAAAACAGTGTTTAGTCTATAACGTGTCCCCGCACAGCTCACCACAATTCCAGTCGGAATCTCCCATCTGAATGGCATCAACCTTTTTTTAAGTTCATCAGCTAAGAAGGCAAACTCTTTTCTTCTTCTTAAAATTTTAGATGGAATCTCCTTTAAAATTATAACATCTTGTGCAGCAATCTGAAACCTCTTAGTGTAAAAAGCTTGTATAATTTCATTACGCAGAGATCTTTTCCCAAAATAAATTACCACATCTCTTGGCAAATTTCTTTGCTTTGCAACCCAGGAGTTAACTCTAAATATTTTTTCAATTTCCCTAGATATTGCCTCTTTTTCTCTATCCAGAACCACAGCAAAATCATTTGCTACAATCTCTCTCAGGTCTTGTTGCATGTCTTCTCTCAGCCCCCTGATTCTTAAAGCGAATTCCATTTCTCTATATTGAGACATAACAATATCATCTTGTGAAATTTCCATCTTTTTTTCCATGCCTTCAAATTTCTCCTCCAAAACCTCCACCTTATCTGCCACTTCTTCCACTCGAGAATCCAACTTCTCAACCACAGAAGCAAGTCCTTTTAGAGCCACAACTATATCTTGCCTCAAAATAATATTATTCTCCACTAAAAGCTCTTTCACTTCCTCTCTAATTTGAGATATAGCATTTCCCATTATATCTTGCATGTCTTTTACCGTTACTGATGGCAAGGAGGGGAAGGAGGTGGTGTAGCTTTGGGTTGTTGTGCTGGTAAAATTGCAGGAGAAGAAGCCACCTTAGGTACTGTAGATGTTGCTTGCCGCCTTGAAGCCATTTTCAAAAAGAAAAGTTTTGTTTCTTCTTTCCTCCTTCTTAAAAAAAAAATAGAAAAAATACAAAAAAAACCCTTAAAAAAATAACAAAAAAGAATTTAGCCAAGAGGGAAAGTGATCTTCCTGAAACACAAATCCAACTCAAAAAAACCCTTTAAAAACAATCTATTCCATTCCGTTCCGTTCCGCTCCCTTCAGGAAAAAAAAAAAACTTTCCAATCGCCATTTTACTTTCCCTCTCGATAAAAGAAAAAAGAAAAAAGGGAAATAAAAATCAATCTTTAAACTTAAAGTCCAAATAAGATCAAAAATAAAATCCTTTATCCAGCTCTATCCGCTTTTAAAATAACTCACCAGGTTTCTTTAAGCGCGGAGGTGGGAGCGGCGTCTTGCTTTGTCCCCAGGGACAAAGACAGCTGAGAGGCGGAGACAACCTGAACTCCGTGGGAGCACTCTTTTCACCCCCAAAAGAAAACTTCCTTGGGGGTCTCAGAGGCTCTACCTCTATTCAGGTGATACTCCCCTCCCTCCCTTTGCCCGGGAAGGAGGTTTTGAGCTGCAGAACAGCTGATGCCTGCTGTTCTCTCTAATGCTTTCTCAGGAGGACGGCTACAAAGTAGCTGCCATCGCCAGCGCTAATCCCACTCCACCGCCTTTAATATATCTTCACCCACGCTTCTAATATCATGTCTTCCCACCCCGTTTAATATGTTTTCCCCCACCCCCTTTAATATAATGTCTTCCCCTCCCCCTTTAATATCTCTTCCCCCACGCCTTTAAAATCATGTCTTCCCTCACTCCCTTTAATATCATGTCTTCCCCCAACTGCCTTTAATATGTCTTTCCCCACCCCTATCAATATCACATTTTACCCACCCTCTTTAATATCTCTTCCCCCACCCCTTTTATATCATGCCTTCCCCACCCCCTTTAATAACTCTTCCCCACCCCTTTAATATCATGTCTTCTCCCACTCCCTTTAATATAATGTCTTCCCCCAACCCCCCTTTAATATGTCTTCCCCCACTCCCTTTAATATCTCTTCCCCACCGTCTTTAATATCATGTCTTCCCCAACTCCCTTTAATATCATGTCTTCCCACAACCCTCTTTAATATGTCTTCCCCACCCTCTTTAATATTTCTTCCCCCACCCCCTTTAATATGTCTTCCCCACCCCCTTTAATATGATGCCTTCCCCTCCCCCTTTAATATCATGTCTTCCCACACCTACTTTAATATCTCTTCCCCATCCATTTAATATCATGTTTTCCCCCACCCCCTTTAATATCATATCTTCTCCTCCCCCTTTAATATCATTTCTTCCCCCACCTGTTTTTAATATCTCTTCCCCACCCTGTTTAATATGCCTTTCACCACCCCATTTTATATCATGTCTTCCCCCACATCATTTAATATCATGTGTTCCGCCACCCCCTTTAATATATCTTTCTCCTTTAATATCATGTCTTCCCCCAAACCCTATAATATCATGTCTTTCCTACCCCTTTTAATATGTCTTCCCCACCCCCTTTAATATCATGTTTTCCACCACCCCCTTTAATATCATGTCTTCCCCAACTCCCTTTTAATATGTCTTCCCCCACCCCTTTAATATCTCTTCCCCCACCCCTTTAATATCATGTCTTCCCCTCTCCCTTAAATATCATGTCTTCACCGACTCCCTTTAATATCATGTCTTCCCCAACCCCCTTTAATATGTCTTCCCCCACCCACTTTAATATCTCTTCCCCCTCCCTCTTTAATATCATGTCTTCCCACACCCCCTTTAATATCATGTCTTCCCCTCCACCTTTAAAATCATTTCTTACCCCACCCCTTTTAATATC
The DNA here is from genome assembly GCA_039797435.1 of Crotalus adamanteus. Lineage (NCBI taxonomy): Eukaryota > Metazoa > Chordata > Lepidosauria > Squamata > Viperidae > Crotalus > Crotalus adamanteus. Next base: position 54,714,083 of record CM077935.1, on the reverse strand, counting down.
TCTTCCCCACCATTTTTAATATGTCTTCCCCCACCCCATTTAATATCATGTCTTCCCCACCCCATTTAATATTTCTTCCCCCACCCCCTTTAATATCATGTCTTCCCCACCCCTTTTAATATGTCTTCCCCCACTCCTTTAATATCATGTTTTCCCCCACCCCTTTAATATGTCTTCCCCCACCCCTTTAATATCATGTCTTCCCCCACCTAATTTAAGATCATGTGTTCCCCCACCCCTTTAGTATATCTTCAACCCTTTAATATCATGTCTTCCACCACACCTTTAAAATCATTTCTTACCCCACCCGTTTTAATATCTCTTCCCCACCATTTTTAATATGTCTTCACCCACCCCATTTAATATCATGTCTTCCCCACCCCTTTTAATATGTCTTCCCCCACCCCTTTAATATCTCTTCCCCCACCCCTTTAATATTATGTCTTCCCCTCCCCCTTTAATATCATGTCTTCCCCCACCTAATTTAAGATCATGTGTTCCCCCACCCCCTTTAGTATATCTTCAACCCTTTAATATCATGTCTTCCACCACACCTTTAAAATCATTTCTTACCCCACCCGTTTTAATATCTCTTCCCCACCATTTTTAATATGTCTTCACCCACCCCATTTAATATCATGTCTTCCCCACCCCTTTTAATATGTCTTCCCCCACCCCTTTAATATCTCTTCCCCCACCCCTTTAATATTATGTCTTCCCCTCCCCCTTTAATATCATGTCTTCACCGACTCCCTTTAATATCATGTCTTCCCCAATCCCCTTTAATATGTCTTCCCCCACCCATTTTAATATCATGTTTTCCCCCACCCCTTTAATATTCCTTCCTCCACCTTTTTAATATCATGTTTTCCCCACCCCTTTAATATCTCTTACCGCACCCCCTTTAATATGTCTTCCCCCCCCCCTTTAATATGTCTTCCCCCACCCACTTTAATATCTCTTCCCCCTCCCTCTTTAATATCATGTCTTCCCACACCCCCTTTAATATCATGTCTTCCCCTCCACCTTTAAAATCATTTCTTACCCCACCCCTTTTAATATCTCTTCCCCACCATTTTTAATATGTCTTCCCCCACCCCATTTAATATCATGTCTTCCCCACCCCATTTAATATTTCTTCCCCCACCCCCTTTAATATCATGTCTTCCCCACCCCTTTTAATATGTCTTCCCCCACTCCTTTAATATCATGTTTTCCCCCACCCCATTTAATATTTCTTCCCCCACCCCCTTTAATATCATGTCTTCCCCACCCCTTTTAATATGTCTTCCCCCACCCCATTTAATATCATGTCTTCCCCACCCCATTTAATATTTCTTCCCCCACCCCCTTTAATATCATGTCTTCCCCACCCCTTTTAATATGTCTTCCCCCACTCCTTTAATATCATGTTTTCCCCCACCCCTTTAATATGTCTTCCCCCACCCCTTTAATATCATGTCTTCCCCCACCTAATTTAAGATCATGTGTTCCCCCACCCCTTTAGTATATCTTCAACCCTTTAATATCATGTCTTCCACCACACCTTTAAAATCATTTCTTACCCCACCCGTTTTAATATCTCTTCCCCACCATTTTTAATATGTCTTCACCCACCCCATTTAATATCATGTCTTCCCCACCCCTTTTAATATGTCTTCCCCCACCCCTTTAATATCTCTTCCCCCACCCCTTTAATATTATGTCTTCCCCTCCCCCTTTAATATCATGTCTTCCCCCACCTAATTTAAGATCATGTGTTCCCCCACCCCCTTTAGTATATCTTCAACCCTTTAATATCATGTCTTCCACCACACCTTTAAAATCATTTCTTACCCCACCCGTTTTAATATCTCTTCCCCACCATTTTTAATATGTCTTCACCCACCCCATTTAATATCATGTCTTCCCCACCCCTTTTAATATGTCTTCCCCCACCCCTTTAATATCTCTTCCCCCACCCCTTTAATATTATGTCTTCCCCTCCCCCTTTAATATCATGTCTTCACCGACTCCCTTTAATATCATGTCTTCCCCAATCCCCTTTAATATGTCTTCCCCCACCCATTTTAATATCATGTTTTCCCCCACCCCTTTAATATTCCTTCCTCCACCTTTTTAATATCATGTTTTCCCCACCCCTTTAATATCTCTTACCGCACCCCCTTTAATATGTCTTCCCCCACCCCCTTTAATATGTCTTCCCCCACCCACTTTAATATCTCTTCCCCCTCCCTCTTTAATATCATGTCTTCCCACACCCCCTTTAATATCATGTCTTCCCCTCCACCTTTAAAATCATTTCTTACCCCACCCCTTTTAATATCTCTTCCCCACCATTTTTAATATGTCTTCCCCCACCCCATTTAATATCATGTCTTCCCCACCCCATTTAATATTTCTTCCCCCACCCCCTTTAATATCATGTCTTCCCCACCCCTTTTAATATGTCTTCCCCCACTCCTTTAATATCATGTTTTCCCCCACCCCTTTAATATGTCTTCCCCCACCCCTTTAATATCATGTCTTCCCCCACCTAATTTAAGATCATGTGTTCCCCCACCCCCTTTAGTATATCTTCAACCCTTTAATATCATGTCTTCCACCACACCTTTAAAATCATTTCTTACCCCACCCGTTTTAATATCTCTTCCCCACCATTTTTAATATGTCTTCACCCACCCCATTTAATATCATGTCTTCCCCACCCCTTTTAATATGTCTTCCCCCACCCCTTTAATATCTCTTCCCCCACCCCTTTAATATTATGTCTTCCCCTCCCCCTTTAATATCATGTCTTCACCGACTCCCTTTAATATCATGTCTTCCCCAATCCCCTTTAATATGTCTTCCCCCACCCATTTTAATATCATGTTTTCCCCCACCCCTTTAATATTCCTTCCTCCACCTTTTTAATATCATGTTTTCCCCACCCCTTTAATATCTCTTACCGCACCCCCTTTAATATGTCTTCCCCCACCCCCTTTAATATGTCTTCCCCACCTCCTTTAATATCTCTTCCCCACCCCTTTAATATCATGTTTTCCACACACCCTTTAATATGTCTTCCCCAACCCCTTTAATATCTCTTCCCCCACCATTTTAATATCATGTCTTCCCCGACTCCCTTTAATATCATGTCTTCCCCCCACCCCCCTTTTAATATGTCTTCCCCCACCCCCTTTAATATGTCTTCCCCCACCCCCTTTAATATCATGTCTTCCCCCACCTCATTTAAGATCATGTGTTCCCCCACCCCCTTTAGTATATCTTCCACCCTTTAATATCATGTCTTCCCCCACACCCCTTAATATCATGTCTTTCCCACCCCTTTTAATATGTCTTCCCCGCCCCCTTTAATATCTTTTCCCCCACCCCTTTAATATCATGTCTTCCCCTCCCCTTTAATATCTCTTCCCCATCCCTTTAATATCATGTCTTCTCCTACCCCCTTTAATATTTCTTCCTCCACCACTTTTAATATCATGTTTTCCCCCACCCCTTTAATATGTCTTCCCCCACTGCCTTTAATATCATGTCTTCCCCCACCCCCTTTAATATTATGTCTTCCCCCAAACCTTTTATATCATATATTACACCACCTGCTTTAATATGTTTCCTCCATCCCCTTCAATATCATGTTTTCCCCACCCCCTTTAATATCTCTTCTCCATCCCTTTAATATCATGTTTTCCCCCACCCCTTTAATATCATGTCTTCCCCTCGCCCTTTAATATCATTTCTTCCCCCACCCCTTTTTAATATCTCTTCCCCACCCTGTTTAATATGTCTTCCCCCACCCCATTTAGTATCATGTCTTCCCCCACCTCATTTAATATCATGTGTTCCCCCACCCCCTTTAGTATATCTTCCACCCTTTAATATCATGTCTTCCCCCACACCCTTTAATATCATGTCTTCCTCACCCCTTTTAATATGTCTTCCCCCACCCCTTTAATGTCATGTCTGCCCCTCCCCTTTAATATCTCTTCCCCATCCCTTTAATATCATGTCTTCTCCTACCCCATTTAATATTTCTTCCCTTACCCCCTTTAATATCATGTTTTCCCCCACCCCTTTAATATGTCTTCCCCCACCCCCTTTAATATCATGTCTTCTCCCACCCCCTTTAATATTATGTCTTCCCCCAACCCTTTTATATCATATATTACACCACCTGCTTTAATGTTTCCTCCATCCCCTTTAATATCATGTTTTCCCCACCCCCTTTAACATGTATTACCCCACCCCCTTTAATATGATGTCTTCCTTCACCCCTTGAACATCTCTTTTTTTATTTAAAAAGTTTTATTAACAGTTACAAAATAAACCCAATAACCCTCCCCCCACCCCCCACCCCACTTCCCGGAGCCAAATACAGGGTATATCAAACATATTAAACATAATCTAATTAAGTTAACAAATATATTAATCATAAGCTAAACAAGTTTAACAATTTATACAACAATTAATATCATACTTAACCCTTAACTCCCTTTAAACCTTATTATTAATAATACTTATTTTTTAATCATAAAATAAATGGAACTTTTCAGTTCCATATTTAATCTGAATATAATCTATCCATCTTCTCCATACCATAATATATCTTTCTTGTGTATGATCCTTTAAATAGGCAGAAATTTTAGCCATTTCTGCCAGATAGGAAACCTTAAATGTCCATTCTTCTTATGTAGGCAACGAATCTTTCTTCCAATATTGACCTATCAATAACCTTGCCACTGTAATTAAATTCAACATTAAAATAGTTTCTTTAACATCAAAATCCTCAAAAATCCCTAATAAAAATAGTTGAGGAGTAAACTTTATCTTCCTTTTAAAAATATTTTGAATGTTCCACCAAATCATAATCCCAAAAGCCTTAATATTTTTGCAAGTCCACCAAATATGAAAATAAGTTGCATCAGAACTACCACATCTCCAACATTTGGGCTGTAAATTAGGATACATACAAGATAACTTTTTAGGATCCAAATGCCACCTATAAAACATTTTATAAAAAATTTCTCTTAAATTTTTAGCCTGTGTGAATTTAACATTTCTAATCCAAATTATCTCCCATAAATCCAATGGGATTGGTTCCTGAATATTCTGAGCCCATTTCACCATACAATCTTTAACCAATTCCATTTCAGAATCCAATTCTATTAAGATATTATAAATTCTTTTTTTTTTAATAAAAATTTTTTTATTTTCAATTAATTCATACAAAATACAATTTACAAGATAAAATAAATTCATAACCATTGGTACCCGCCTGCCCATTTCCCCCAGGCCGCGTCCACCCTCTCTGGTACCTTCCCTACTTCCCTCCACATTCTCTCCTCCCCTCCTACTCTCTTCCCCTCCCCTTCTCCTCTTACCATCCTACTTCCTCCCTGCACCTTCCTCCCCTCTCATCCCTCTCAAACACATGAACGCAGCATAGGGGAAATGCCCAAGCAGCACGTCTCTCGTAAACTACCATATCTATATAATCCTTACCCACCCACTCACCCACCCACCCACCCTCAACCCTCCCCCCCTCACTTCCCAGAGCAGAGTACAGGGTTATTAATGAGAAAGTTAACAATAAAAAAGAAAAGAAAAGAAAAAAGAAAAAGAAAGAAAAGAAAAAAAATATCATACTTAACCTTTAACTCCCCTTAAATTAAATCATCATAAACAAATCTCTACAACATTTGCTATAAAATTTACTCATAAAATAAATGAAACTTTGTAGTCCCATACTTTTTCTGAATATAATCTATCCATCTTCTCCATACAATAATATATCTTTCTTGTGTATGATCCTTCAAATAAGCAGAAATTTTTGCCATTTCTGCAAAATTAGAAACTTTAAATATCCATTCTTCTAAAGTAGGCAACAAATCTTTCTTCCAATATAAGCCTACTAGTAACCTTGCTGCAGTTAATAAATTCAACATTAAAGTAGTTTCTTTGTCATTTAAATGCACAAAGATACCCAATAGGAATAATTGAGGGGTGAACTTTATCTTCCTTTTAAAAATCTTTTGAATGTTCCACCAAATCATAATCCAAAAAGCCTTTACCTTTATTATTATAAATTCTTTTTATATGAGCCTTGTTCTGATCTTTAATCTGTATTATCAGATTTTCATCTCCTAATGTTATCCCCACTTTCTTGTCTAAAGTTCACCTGTCCACTATTTGTAAATATTGAAACCATGACTTTAAAATGTTCTCTTGTCTTAATACCTCCAAAGACTTTAATTGCCAGTCATTACCTGACCATATAAGTAATTCTTTATACGAAATTTTTCCAAAATTCATCCCCTTCGATATCCCCTCTATTGCATGTCCAGGAATCCCCCAAATAGGTATTTTATAATTTAAGCTATAATAATACTTCTTCCAAACTCGAAGTAGGGCACTTCTTAAAATATGCAATTTAAAAGCCCGATCTACTTTCTTATTAAAAATTAAGTATGCATGCCAACCATATAATAAATCCCACCCTTCGAGAGAAAGAATATTTTTATTTGTTAAATTAAGCCAGTCACTTATCAAAGTTAATGCAGATGCATAATATAATATATAATATAATTTATTATATAAATAATTATATAATATAATTTCAAATTAGGTGCTTTAAGCTCTCCTCTTTCACGAGCATCTTGCAAAATCTTAAACTTCACCCTTGGTTTCTTCCCAGACCATATAAATTTATTGATACCCTTCTGCCACTCATCCAAATTAGCATCTTTTTTTAAAATAGGTATCATTTGAAACAAAAAAAGAAACTTTGGTAGAACATTCATTTTGACAGCTGATATTCTCCCCAACAACGACAATTGCAATTTTTTCCAATCATTTAAATCCTTTTGTACTTTTGTCCATAATACTCCATAATTATTCTTATATAATTTTCCATTAGAAGCAGTTATAAACACTCCCAAATATTTAACCTTCTTCACTATCTGAAAACCTGTAAGTCTAACTAAAGTTTCATTATCCTTCTCAGTCATATTCTTAGATAATATCTTAGTCTTATTGTTATTAACTTTAAAACCAGAAACTTTTCCATATTGACTTATAAGTTCCAATAGATAACTAACCGATTGAATCGGTTGTTGTAAAGTTAAAACCAAATCATCTGCAAAAGCTCTCAATCTATAATCATTATTATTTATTTTTATTCCCTTAAATAGTGTAGACTCTCGAATTTGAATTAACAAAATCTCCATTGTCAACACAAATAACAAAGGAGATAATGGACAACCTTGTCTTGTACCCTTTTCAATATTAAAAGTCTCTGTCAATCCCCCATTAATAATAATTTGAGCAGACTGCTAATGATATATAGCCTTGAGAGCGTGTAAAAACTTTCAAAATTCATGTTTTCAATTAATAAAAACAAAAATTTCCAGTCTAATTGATCAAAAGCTTTCTCAGCATCCAAAAATATAAAAGCCGCAGGAACCTGATTATTCTTATCCAAATACTCAATTAAATTAATAATTTGTCTTGTATTATACTTCATGTACCTTCCTGTTATAAATCCTGATTGATCACTATGAATTAAGTCCTTCACAACCTGCATTAATCTATTTGCATTTTAGAAAAAATCTTATAATCTACATTTAAAAGAGATATAGGTCTATAATTTTAGGTTCAGTAAGATCCTGATCCTCCTTAGGAATTAATGATATAAAAGCCCTCCACCAAGAAGGAGGAATCGAAGCTCCCAACAATATACCATTAAAAAGTTCTTTTAATGGCTCTATCATTTCTTGAACTAACATTTTATAGTACTTAGCCATTAATCCATCTGTGCCAGGAGCCTTTCCAATCTTTAACTGTTTAATAGCAAAACCAATTTCCTCTGAAGTAATTAAACAATTCATCACATTTTGTTGTTCAATAGAAAGTTTAGGAAAATGTACTGATTGTAAATACTTCTCTACATCTAAAGCCCGTATATTATTACTAGCATATAATTTTGTATAAAAATCTAAAAAACACTTTTTGATCAAATCTTGTTGATAAACTTCACTACCTTTATATTTTACTTTCTCTATAATTCTAGCCTTCTGTTTTTTACGTAATTGATAAGCCAACCACCTCCCTGGCTTATTAGCATTACAAAAAGTATTATGTTTCATATAACGCAAATTAGTTGCAACCTGATCTGCCATTAACATATTGAATTGCTCCCTAAGCAAATTTATAGAAACCTTTAACTTATTATCCATTGGATTTAAAACAAGACCCTTTTCTTTAGATTTAATCTCTTCTTCAATTTCTTTACGTTTTTGAGTCCATTTAGACCTAAAAGCATTATTCATATGAATCAAAAAAACCCTCATGTAAGCTTTACTAGCGTCCCACACCATAGACATTGAGGTGCCCTTATTCATATTTAAAACAAAAACTCCTTCAAATGTTCTCTGCATTTCTGCACCAGTTCCTCGTGTGTAAATACATTTTCATTCAGCCTCCAAGATCTTCTATTCCCATCTTCCATAAATAACTCCAACCAAACTGGACTATGATCAGATAAAGTCCCAGGAAAAATCTTGACTTTTTTAACTGTAGAAAGAAAATCAGTAGTAATCAAGAAAAAATCAATCCTGGAGAATGATTGGTGTCTGTCAGAATAAAAAGTAAAATCTTTTTCATTTAAATTCCTCTCTCGCCAAATATCAGTAAGTTCCAAATCATCTTTCATATCAAAAAAGGCTTTTGGCAATCTAGTTTGATTAAGAGTTTTAAAAGAACCCTTCTTATCCTTCCTTGTGTCCAAAACTCCATTCCAATCACCCATCAAAATCACCGATTTATAATCCAACTGATTTATTTTACCATGCAAAAACTTATAAAATTGTTTCTGTTGTTGATTTGGAGCATATAGTCCAACAATAAGGAATTTCTTGCCTTGCGATACCAACTCAATAATAACATATCTTCCTTGAGAATCAGAGTCAATTAGTTTAGCCGATAAGTTTTTTTTAACATAAATTATAACTCCCCCTTTTTTTCCCGGGGCAGGAGCTATAAAATGCGAACCTAAACGAGAATTTATCAAGTATTTAGAGTCTTTCAAAGTTATATGAGTTTCTTGGAAACATATAACGTCATTGTTATATTGTTTCAAATAATGAAATATTTTTTTCCTTTTCTGTGGTGAATTCAAGCCATTAACATTCCATGTCAAAAACTTTGACATCCGAAGCCGCTTGAAGCTTTTGGAGCATGACTTGTAGATCAACTGTAGAAGATCTCTTTGGTCTTGCTCCTCCCACAGGCTCTGTAGCAATAGTTCCTTCTATTTTTTCAGTGGCCTTTTGCTTCTGTTCTTTTTCCCTGTGTCTATGCGCAGCACGAGTCATCCTTTGTTCTTTAATCTCTAAAACCTGTAAAACAGGCTCCGCTTGTACATCACTGGCAATAGCACCTCCAATTACTTGTTCGTCTCCAGTTTTGCTAGCTTGGGGAGATACGGGCAAAACAGCCTTCAGAACGGTAGAATAAAAATCTTTTGTCTTTAACACTGTATTTAATCTGTAACGCGTTCCTAGGTAGTTCACCACTACCCAGCTGGAATTTCCCATCTAAACTGGATTTGACGACATTTAAGCTCCTCCGATAAAAAAGTAAATTCTTTTCTTTTTCTTAAAATTTTGGGAGGTATTTCTATTAAAATTATAACATCTTGATTTGCAATTTGGAATCTCGGTTTATAAAAAGCTTGTATAATTTCATTGTGAATTAATCTTCTGGAAAAATATATGACCACATCTCTTGGTAAATTTCTTTGTCTGGCAATCCATGAGTTCACTCTAAAAATTTTTTCAATCCCATCCCAGATTTCTTCTGGTTTCCATCCCAGATTAAAAGCGATATCCTTAACCACCAACTCTCTTAAATCCTCTTGCGGGTTTTCTTTCAAACCCCTGATGCGCAGAGCTAATTCCATATCCCTATACTGTGAAATGAGTAATTCATCCTGTGTCATCTCTATCTTACGCTCAACTTCATCTACTCTGCATTCCAATTTCTCTGCATTTTCCGTCACTTCATCCAATCTGTCATCAATTCTCTCAATGTGCACAGCAAGACCTTGAAAGGCAAACACAATATCATCCCTCATCTCTTTATTCTTCTCCTCCAATAATTCTGCCATTGCAGCCCTCTCCAAAGCCAATTTGATATCCAAAAGATCAGCCACCTCTTCTTTAATATCTAAAGCAGTTTGTTTTAGAGCGTCTTGTATATCTTTAAGTGAAAAAGGAGGTGGAGGAGAAGGAGGGGGTGATTTGGGCTTAGTTTGAGAGACGGTCTGTGTCATCGGGGAGGAGATAGAGGCTTTTGGAACCGAAGACACAAATCTTTTTGAAGCCATTTTTGAAGCAATATTGGTAAAATTACAGTCCTATAACATTAAATTGACAGTCTTATAATATACATTCCAGTCAATAATAAGGAAAAAAAAATAATACAGTCCCAAAAAAGAAAAGAAGAAAGTTCTTGCCTTAGAAGTTGAAAATTCTATTAACTTTGTTGCAACAAACAGAAATAGCCAAACGCCATCTTTAACTTCCGTCACTTTCCCTTTCTTTCTTCAAACAAAGGAAGAATCTATTTTTTTTAAAAAAGAAGATGTTTCCTTAGGAGGTAAAGTCTTAAATAATCCCAAATCTAATTTCTCCTGGTCAGCTCCGTCTGCTTTTAAATACTCACGATCTCACTTTAAAAAGCGGCGGAAGCGGCGTCTAGCTTTGTTCCAAAACTTCGGAACAAAGACGACCTGGAACGTGGAGTAAAACTCAGGCTCCAAGGGAACTCTACCCTCCAACTTCCCTAAAAATATAGGGGTCTCGGGGACCTCTACCTTTACCCAAGAAGCTCTCCTCTTCCTCTTGAACATCTCTTACCACACCACCTTTAATATCATGTTTTCCCCCACCCCCTTTAATATCATGTCTTCCCCAACTCCCTTTTAATATGTCTTCCCCCAATCCCCCTTAATATGTCTTCCCCATTCCCTTTAATATGTCTTCCCCAGCCCCTTTAATATCTCTTCCCCCACCCTCTTTAATATCATGTCTTCCCCCATCCCCTTTAATATCTCTTCCCCAACCCTCTTTAATATCATGTCTTAGTAATAGTAATAGTAGTAAAGTTGGAAGGGATCTTGGAGGTCATCTAGTCCAACCCCCTGCTCAGGCAGGAAACCCTACACCATTTCGGACAAATGGCTGTCCAGTCTCTTCTTAAAAACTTCCAGTGTTGGAGCATTTACTGCTTCTAGAGGCAGGCTGTTCCACTGATTAATTGTTCTCACTGTCAGGAAGTTTCTCCTTAGTTCTAGGTTGCTTCTCTCCTTGATTAGTTTCCACCTGTTGCTTCTTGTCCTGCCTTCAGGTGCTTTGGAAAATAGCTTAATTCCCTCTTCTTTATGGCAGCCCCTGAGATATTGGAATACTGCTATCATGTCCCCCCTTGGCCTTCTCTTCGTTAAACTAGACATACCCAATTCTAGCAACCGTTCCTTATATGTTTTAGCCTCCAGTCCCCTAATCATCTTTGTTGCTCTTCTCTGTACTCTTTCTAGAGTCTCAACATCTTTTTTACATCATGGTGACCAAAACTGGATGCAGTATTCCAAGTGTGGCCTTACCAAGGCATTGAAGAGTGGTATTAATACTTCACGTGATCTTGATTCTATCCCTCTGTTAATGCAGCCTAGCACTGTGTTGGCCTTTTTGGCAGCTGCAGCACACTGCTGGCTCATATTTAGGTGATTGTCTACTAGGACTCCGAGGTCCCTCTCACAGTTACTACTGTTGAGCATGGTGCCACCTATGCTGTACTTGTGCATTTGGTTTTTCTTGCCTAAATGTAGAACCTTACTTTTTCACCATTGAATTTCATTTTGTTAGTTAGTGCCCAGTGTTCAAGTCTGTCCAGATCCTTCTGTATCTTAAGCCTGTCTTCTGGAGTGTTGGCTATTCCTGCCAGCTTGGTGTCGTCTGCAAATTTGATGAGTTCCCCATCTATCCCTTCATCCAAATCGTTGATAAAGATGTTGAAGAGCACTGGGCCCAGAACAGAGCCCTGGGGCACCCCACTACACACTTCCCTCCATATAGATACAGTTCCATTGAGGACCACGTGCTGAGTACGGCCGGTCAGCCAGCTACGGATCCATCTGGTGGTGATTCTGTCTACCCCACATTTTTCTATCTTATCAAGTAGTAGGTTGTGATCTACTTTATCAAATGCCTTACTGAAGTCCAAGTAAATTATGTCCACAACATTCCTCTGATCCACTAATTTTGTCACTTGGTCAAAGAATGCAATAAGATTTGTCTGGCATGATCTATTTTTGACAAACCCATGTTGGCTTTTAGTAATGACTTTGTTTGCCTCTAGGTGTTCGTTGATTCATTGTTTGATTATCTTTTCCAGGATCTTCCCAGGTATTGAGGTCAGGCTGATAGGTCTGTAATTTCCTGGATCCATTTTTTTTCCTTTTTTGAGGATGGGAACTACATCAGCTCTTTTCCAGTCCTCTGGTAGTTACCCTGTGTTCCAGGATCTTTGAAAAATATAGTTCAGTGGTTCCGATATCACATCTGCCAGTTCCTTGAGAACTCTGGGGTGTAATCCATCTGGAACTGGCGATTTGAACTCATCTAGGCTGGACAGGTGCTCACTTAACATTTTCTTGCCTATCTTAACTTGTGTTTCTATTTTGTTTTTTATGGCACTATTTTTGATAGGTTGGTCTGTTTTTTTCCCTTTGTGTAAAGACAGATGCAAAAAACGAGTTAAATAGTTCTGCTTTCTCCCTGTTGCTTGTCACCTTCTTGCCACTTCCACCCACTAATGGACCAATCATTTCCTTCACTTTTTTCTTGTTTTTTACATGTCAAAAGAAGCTTTTTTTGTTATTTTTGATGTTGGTCGCAAGCCTTAGTTCATTTTGAGTTTTGGCTTTCTTCACTTCATCTTTGCAGGCTCGGGCTATTTGCTGATATTCTGACTTAGTTATGTTCCCCTCTTTCCACTTTCTATACTTGTCCTTTTTATCTTTCAATTTGTCAGAGAGTTCTTTATGCAGCCATGCTGGTTTCTTTTGAGAGCTGTTGTTTTTCCTCTTTGTTGGTATTGTGCTAGACTGGGCATTTATTATCTCATTTTTCAAAATTTCCCAAGCTTCTTGAGTTGTTTTCCCCTTGAGGATTCTCATCCATGAAATCCTTCCCAAGCCCTCTCTAAGTTTATTGAAATTAGCTCTCTTGAAGTCCAAGACTCTAGTGTCAATGCTGCAAATACTGTATATTCTTGCTTTGACAATATGCAAAACTGTCTGGCATTTATTGGGTTAATACTTAGCTTAGACTGGGCGGGGGAAAAAGCCCGGGAAAGAAAGAGGAAGTAAACGTTTGACCTTCTCACTAATTGGATAATGTGACCTGTGACTGCATGAGAAGGGAGGGGTTGAGCAAGGAAAGCTTGATGCCAGCAGCAGGAAGTTCAGATTCTGGCATTAACCAGTCGAACATGGTGACCGGCAAAAATTGTAGCTCTGCAAATAAAGACTTTAGGAAACATGCCTGAAAGTTCTTTGAAGTGCTTCATTAGTCGGAACATGTGACATCATGCCAGAATCCTCACTTTTTTTCAAACGATCTACGCCCCGATCTATCAACAGTTGCCTCTATGCCTGAGAGGAACTGGCAAAGTTTCGGGGGAGATCTCATTATGGAGAAAGAAATATTGCCTGAAACCAGCCCCGTAGCTGCAACAGTTTCCCCGGGGAGAAAAGCGACAGCCAGCAAGCTGGGGGAGAGAGAAATTTGGCAGATTTCCCAGCTGAGAGCGAAGACTTCAAAAGCAGCATGGACAGATAACACAGTTATGGGTGAGTCATTGGAAAGATTTCAAAACTTAGAAATGAGAAACAGAAAACAGTCCCTACAAAGTGAAACCTTCATCCCTAAGAGAGAGAATCCCAGTTTGAATCCTCTGCAGCAAAGGGGAAATTGGGTTCCCCAGCAAGTGGCTGATCCATGTCCTCTGAACTTACCACAGCCAATAGAGGCCTTGCAATGTCTTGGGGTGGTACAGAAGCCAGGAAATCAGCAGCTAGGGGGAGAACAGCCACAGCAAGGAGGTTGGCCACAGCCCCCAAACGTGCAACCCCGGGGCATAAATCTGCAGCCAGGTTGGGGCCTACAGCAACTGGGGTGGCCACAAGAGCGATGGGGAGCCCAGCAGGAAGCCTGTCAGACCCTGCCTTTGCCAGCCAGAGACCCCAACCCTGAAGAGAGGGTGAGTTCCAGTCTGAGGCATCTGCAGCAATGGGTAGATGGGTTTCCCCAGCAGATGAATGATCAGCAGCAGCAGAGGGCACCACCACCCCCTGCAGTCCAACAACAGAGAAGACCACTACAACCCCCACTTGCGCAGCCACCATTGGGAGGCCTACAGCAGCAGGGGGTACCATCCAACCCCGCTGGCCAGCGGCCATGGAACCAGCCCCAGTGGGGGCCACAGCAGCCTGTGTTTGCACCACCCTTCAATGCAACGTTTGATGGGGACCCAGAGAAGCTGATTTTTTTCCTCAACCAAGTACGTTCTCATTTAAATCGCTGGGCCTATCTCTATCCGGAAGCAGGGGCCATGGTTGACGTCATTGGGGCCAACCTGGAGGGAGAGGCATCTGAATGGATGAACAATCTATATAGCGAGCAAGCCCTCGAATTGGAGGATCCCCATCTCTTTCTCTTAGGACTGAGAGAACGATTTGAAGACCCATCCATCGGCCTCAAAGCAGCAGGACAAATTCACAAGATAAAACAAGCAGGGAGGCCTGCCCTAGAGTACGTGCGAGAGTTCCGCAAGATGGCAGGTCGAATAGAGGGGTGGCCTGAGCAGTCCCTCATCCATCACTTCATCGAGGGATTAGATGATCACCTCTCCCAGGCTTGCATCTATCGAGAAGTACCTGATCGGCTGCAGGAGTGGTACCAGACGGCCGTGAAGCTGGATGTTAAGCTCTCTCGCTATAAAAAGCCTCCCCCACAGGAACCCGAACAGCAACCAGAGCTACCTGAACAGCAATCACCCCCACGAAAGCCTTCAACCACTGCAAGGGCTGAGAGACCCAGGCCACCTGCACGCCTTTCCTTCGAGTGTTTCCGGTGTGGACAAGGAGGACACCGAGCGGCCACCTGTCCAGTCCCCTACCCTCGACTGCAGAGCAAGCCAGGACCGGCGATGCAAAAGAAACCTGCTCAGCGGCTACCAAGAGAAAAATCTAATCGACTCACGCAAGAACCAGTCGCCCAGGTTACACCCCACACACAGGAGAATGCCAAGACTCCAGGTGGACCTGCCCCTGCTCTTCCCTTCTTTGATAGCAACGATGAAGGAGAAAACGACCCAATGGTGAGTCAACAAATCCTGCCTTTTTCACTGCCTGCCAAACTTGTAATCCCTACGTCTGGGGCACAAATAGACTTAAACGTACTAATTGATTCGGGATGTACCCGCTGCATTATTAGTCTGGCGTTTGCCATGAAAATGGGCATAAGGGCAAAACAGCTTTCCAAACCGATGAGATTTGAGCAAGCCGATGGCTCCCTGATGGGAGGGACTCTTATTACACAATTAACGGAGCCCTTACGCCTAGAAATAGGTGCACACTGGGAGTTTATTCGTTTCCTGGTGGCTCCAAAGATGACCGAGGCAGTGATCCTGGGACTAGCCTGGTTGGACAAATGGAAGCCATTTATCTGGTGGGAGAAAGGAATGAGAATTGTGAGACTACCTATAGGGCCTGATCCCCCCATTGATTCAACAGATGTTACCGGGCATCTTAGACCACCCAATGAGTGAGCGCACATGGCCGTCTCACTGACCCCAGGTGAACCAGTCATCCCCAAAGAATACTTGGACCTGGCGGAGGTGTTCAGTGAAAAAGAATGTGATGCCCTACCCCCTCACAGACCCAATGACTGCTCCATCGAACTGGTGCCCGGAGCCAAACTCCCACGTCCGAGGATGTATGCTATGTCCCCCCTCGAAATGGAGGAGATGCAGCGATATGTGAACAAGAACCTAGCGAGGGGGTTTATTGAACGGGCCAAATCTTCCGTGGGAGCCCCTGTGTTGTTCAAAGAGAAAAAAGATGGGTCTCTTCGTCTCTGCGTAGACTACAAGGGACTCAATGCTGTAAGTGTGGAAAATAAATACCCCCTCCCCCTCCTAAAGGATTTATTGACCCACCTGGCTAAGGGGAGTCTCTTCACTAAGTTAGACCTAAGAGAGGCATACTACCGGGTGAGAATAAAAGAGGGAGACGAGTGGAAAACTGCCTTCAACTGCCCTATGGGGAGCTATCAGTTCAAAGTCATGCCATTTGGACTACAGGGGGCCCCAGCTGTATTTATGCAGTTGATTAATGAGGTTCTACATGATCACTTGTACAAAGGGGTTTTGGTGTATCTTGATGATATCCTGATATACAGCACAAACATGAATGATCACATAAAGCTGGTGAGAGAAGTGTTAAAGAAACTATTGAATGCCAAGCTTTATGTCAAATTGTCAAAATGTGAATTTCACCGAACCCAATTAGACTATCTTGGCTACCGAATTTCCAATGAGGGTATTGAAATGGATCCGGCCAAGGTAAAAACTATAATCGAATGGCAACCCCCAAGGACTCGCAAACAGCTCCAAAGCTTTCTGGGTTTTGCCAACTTTTATCGTCAATTCATCCCTTCTTTTGCCGAGATTGCCCTTCCTCTTACAGAACTACTCAAGACAGGCAAAGGAGGAGGGAAGCCACGACCGGGCCAACCACTAGCATGGACAATGAGCTGTCAAACAGCTTTTGAGAATTTAAAGAGACTATTTGCCGCTGAACCGGTTCTAAAGCACCCCTGCCCAGGGGAACCCTTTGTGATTCAAGCCGACGCCAGCGATGTGGCGGTTGGAGCAGTGTTACTTCAAAAGAACAAAAATGGGATCCTGCAACCCTGTGCCTACACCTCTAAGAAATTCACGGAGAGCGAGCGAAGATGGGCAATCTGGGAGAAAGAGGCCTTCGCACTTAGGTGGGCGCTATTGAACTGGCGACACTATCTAGAAGGGAGCAAGGTGCCATTTGAGGTATGGACTGATCACAAGAACCTAGAGGCACTGAAAACTCCTCGCAAATTGTCACCAAAGCAAGTACGGTGGGCACAGTACTTTAACCGCTTCAACTTCACTCTAAAGTACATACCAGGAGAAAAGAACTTTCTAGCTGATGCGCTATCCCGGTTACCCCAGTACAAAAGTGAGCGAGAGCAGGTTAACGAGGCAATTATTCCCAATCCACAAACTGTCACTCAACTTACACCTCGCAGGGTCCCCAATCCGGATGACCCTGGAGTGAAGAAAATAAAACGAGAGCTCCTCACTGACCAATGGTTCAAAGATAATCAAGCGTCCCTAACATGCAGGGATGGCTTGGCTTACAAAGGGGGGAAGTTATATTTGCCAGAAGCGCTCCGTCTAAATGCTCTCAACCACAGCCACGATGTAAAGCAGGCTGGACACTTCGGATATTTGAAAACCCTACACCTCACCCGCCGGCAATTCTGGTGGCCGGGGCTGAAAAAGGATGTGGAAAACTATGTAAAAAGTTGTACAGTATGTGCTACAATGAAAAGAATCCCGGGGAAAACTCCTGGGTTACTGCAACCCGTGGCAGACCCTTCTCAACCCTGGGAAGAAGTAGCTATGGACTTTATAGTGGACCTACCTGAAAGTAAGGGAAATACTGTCATTTGGACTGTGATAGACCTGTTCTCGAAACAAGCTCATTTCATCGCCTGCAAAGGACTCCCATCCGCCCAACGCCTGGCCAAATTGTTCCTGAAACATATCTACCGGCTGCATGGTGCCCCTAAGCGAATAATCTCAGACAGGGGGGTGCAATTCACAGCGAAGTTTTGGAGAAATTTCCTTACATTGATTGGATCATCTCAAGGGTTATCATCTGCTTTTCATCCAGCCACCAATGGGGCCGCTGAAGCCGCTAACAAAATGGTGGAGCAATATCTTAGGTGCTACGTTTCTTACCAACAGACGAACTGGACTGACCTCCTCCCTTTCGCGGAGGTGGCATACAATAATTCCGTGCACAGCAGCACCGGCTACACGCCTTTCAAAGTAGCCACAGGGAAAGAATTCAACCCAATACCTGAATATCCTCAGTTGCCCTCCGCTTCACAGACACTTGATCAATGGGTGAGAGGATGGGAAGAAGTTTGGAAAAACACAAAAACTGCTTTAAAAAAGACTTTTGAAACCTATAAAAAGCAGGCTGATAAAAAGAGGGCTCCCCAAAGAACATTCCAAGTTGGGGAAAAGGTCTATCTGTCAACTAAATATCTACGCCTCAAATTGCCCAGCAAGAAATTGGGACCAAGATTCTTGGGGCCTTTCCCCATAGTAAAGGTCATCAACCCAGTCACAGTACAACTAAAACTCCCTAAACTGTTAGGGAAAATTCACCCAGTTTTCCATTGTAGTTTGTTGAAGCCTTATCGGGGCTCCACTTTGAGACCTCCTCCAAAGAAGGCACCTGGACCCCTCGTAGTGGCAGGGCAGACCCACTATGAAGTGAAACGTATTCTTGACTCCAGAATCTTTAGAGGGAAATTACAGTACTTGGTACAATGGAAGGGATACCCATTGTCTGAAGCCACCTGGGTGAAATCTAATGAAGTGAACGCTGACAGATTGATCGAACAGTTTCATGTGAAACACCCCAGCAAACCGAAAGATAATCCTTAACATATGCTTTTGTTTCCTTACAGGATCTGTCCTTCTTGTAAGGGGGGCCGGATGTCAATGCTGCAAATACTGTATATTCTTGCTTTGACAATATGCAAAACTGTCTGGCATTTATTGGGTTAATACTTAGCTTAGACTGGGCGGGGGAAAAAGCCCGGGAAAGAAAGAGGAAGTAAACGTTTGACCTTCTCACTAATTGGATAATGTGACCTGTGACTGCATGAGAAGGGAGGGGTTGAGCAAGGAAAGCTTGATGCCAGCAGCAGGAAGTTCAGATTCTGGCATTAACCAGTCGAACATGGTGACCGGCAAAAATTGTAGCTCTGCAAATAAAGACTTTAGGAAACATGCCTGAAAGTTCTTTGAAGTGCTTCATTAGTCGGAACATGTGACATCTAGTTTGACTGTGTTCTATTGCTTGTGCTTCTATAATGTTGAATTCTAATATTGCATGATCACTTCCTCCCAGGGTTCCTATGGCTTCAACACCTTCTATCATTTCATCTCTGTTAGTGAGAATTAGATCCAAAATGGCTAATCCCCTAGTTCCCTTCTCTACTTTTTGGGAGACAAAGTTGTCTGCTAGGTTTGCCAGGAACCTGTTTGATCTTCCACTTGGTGCGGAGTTTGTCTCCCAGTTGATGTCAGGGTAGTTAAAGTCCCCCATTACTATTGTGATGTGCTTCCTACATACCTTAGTTAGCTGACTAGCAAAAAGTTCATCTATTTCCTCAGTTTGGTTGGGTGGTCTGTAGTATACACCTATGGCAATGTCATTTCCCCCCCCCCCTTTTATATTGACCCAAATGCATTCAAGACAGTTTTTATCATTGTTGTGCTCTATTTCTGTGGAGATGTAGTTATTTCTTATATAGAGAGCAACTCCACCTCCTCTTTTATTTGGTCTGTTTCTTTTAAATAATTTAAATCCCTCTAGCTGTGTGTTCCATGTGTAGGTTTCATCCCACCATGTTTCCGTAATGGCAACAATATCGTATCTGCCCTCATTAACCTGAATTTCTAGTTCACCCTGTTTGCTGTTCATACTATGTGCATTGGTGTATAAACATTTGAGTCCTTTGTGAGTGGCCCTGTGTTTCCTTTCTACATAACCAGTGTGGTGCCTGAGTTCCCCTATTGTCTTACCACCTATTTGGTTAGTGCACTTTGTGTGGCACTCGCTATTAGAGGCTTCATTTTGCTTGATAGCAAGGTTGGTATTCTTGTCCACACACACATATATGCTACATGCACTGATAGCCCTATAATTTTTAAATTGCCGGGGACAGGGTTGTTCCGTATCAATTAACTCCCTGTCCCCGCTGTTTAGTTTAAATTTCCCTCCAGAAAATATGTGAATTTATAGCCAAGTAACTCAGTCCCTTTTTTTGATGGATGCAAACCATCTCTTTTGTACATCTTTTGATTGGACCAGCTACTGAAATCGTGACTAATATATCCAAAGCCTTCCCCTTTACACCACTCCTTTAGCCACATATTGAATTGTGCTATGTGCTGGCCTTTTTCGTTTTGCTCCTTATACACTGGTAAAACCTCTGAGAAAGTAAGCCTACAGCCTATTCTGCTAAGTTCCTTCCCCAAGCTCTGGAAATTGTTCTACACAGAGAGTACATCTTTTTGGGACAGATCTTCCCACACCCCCTTTAATATCATATCTTCCCCTTCCCCTTTAATATCATGTCTTCCCCCAAACCCCCTTTAATATGTCTTCCCCTACCCCCTTTAATATGTCTTTGAACACCCGCCTTAATTTTTCTTCATATCTCTACCCCACCCCTTTAATATCATGTCTTCCCCACCCTGTCTAATGTCTCCCCCACCCCCTTTAATATGTCTTCCCCTACCCCCTTTAATATGTCTTTGAACACCCCCTTTAATATTTCTTCCCCAA
The DNA here is from genome assembly GCA_039797435.1 of Crotalus adamanteus. Taxonomy (NCBI): domain Eukaryota; kingdom Metazoa; phylum Chordata; class Lepidosauria; order Squamata; family Viperidae; genus Crotalus; species Crotalus adamanteus. The sequence goes on along the minus strand of CM077935.1, from coordinate 54,693,325 downwards.
CACCTTTAATATGATGTCTTCCCCCACCCCTTTAATATCTCTTACCACACCCACTTCAATATCATGTTTTCCCCACCCCCTTTAACATGTATTCCCCACCCCTTTACTATAATGTTTTCCCCCACCCCCTTTTATATCATATCTTCTCCGACTCCCTTTAATATCATGTCTTCCCCCAAACCCCCTTTAATAAGTCTTGCCCCTTTAATATGCCTTCCCCCACCCCCTTTAATATCTCTTCCCCCACCCCTTTAATATCGTGTCTTCTCCCACCCCCTTTAATATCATGTCTTACCCCACCTCCTTTAATATCTTTTCCCCCACCCTATTTAATATCATGTCTTCCCCCACCCCCTTTAATATCATGTCTTACCCCACCTCCTTTAATATCTTTTCCCCCACCCTATTTAATATCATGTCTTCCCACACCCCCTTTAATATCATGTCTTCCCCTCCCCCTTTAATATCATTTCTTCACCCACCCCTTTTAATATCTTTTCCCCAACCTTTTTAATGTCTTCCCCCACCCCATTTAATACCATGTCTTCCCCACCCCATTTAATATTTCTTCCCCCACCCCCTTTAATATCATGTCTTCCCCACCCCTTTTAATATGTCTTTCCTCACCCCTTTAATATCTGTTCCCCCACCCCTTTAATATCATGTCTTCACCAACTCCCTTTAATATCATGTCTTCCCCAACCCCCCTTTAATATTTCTTCCCCCCCTTTAATATCATGTTTTCCCCGACCCCTTTAATATATCTTCCTTCACCTTTTTGATATCATGTTTTCCCCACCCATTTCATATCTCTACCCCACCCCTTTAATATCATGTCTTCCCCACCCTGTTTAATGTCTTCCCCACCCCATTTAATATCATATCTTCCCCACCCTGTCTAATGTCTTCCCCCACCCCCTTTAATATTATGTCTTCCCCCACCCCATTAACATCTCTTACCACACACCCTTTAATATCATGTTTTTCCCACCCCCTTTAATATGTCTTCCTCCACCTTTTTAATATCATGTTTTCCCCACCACTTTAATATCATGTCTTCCCCTCCCCGTTTAATGTCTTCCCCCACCCCCTTTAATATCACGTCTTCCCCACCCCCTTTAATATCTCTTTCCGCACCCCCTTTAATATGTTTTCCCACCCTGTTTTATATGTCTTCCCCCACCCCCTTTAATATCATGTCTTCCCCACCCTCTTTAAGATCATGTCTTCACCGACTCCCTTTAATATCATGTCTTCCCCTACCCCCTTTAATATGTCTTTGAACACCCCCTTTAATATTTCTTCCCCAACACCTTTAATATGATGTCTTCTCCCACCCCTTTAATATCTCTTACCACACCCACTTTAATATCATGTTTTCCCCACCCCCTTTAACATGTATTCCCCACCCCTTTAATATCATGTTTTCCCCCACCCTCTTTTATATCATATCTTCCCCGACTCCCTTTAATATCATGTCTTCCCCCAAACCCCCTTTAATAAGTCTTGCCCCATTCCCTTTAATATGTCTTCCCCCACCCCCTTTAATATCTCTTCCCCCACCCTCTTTAATATCATGTCTTCTCTCAACCCCTTTAATATGTCTTCCCCTACCCCCTTTAATATTATGTCTTCCCCCACCTCCGTTAATAGCTCTTCCCCCACCCTGTTTAATAACATGTCTTCCCACACCCCCTTTAATATCATGTCTTCCCCTCCCCCTTTAATATCATTTCTTCACCCACCCCTTTTACTATCTCTTCCCCACCCTTTTTAATGTCTTCCCCCACCCCATTTAATATCATGTCTTCCCCACCCCATTTAATATTTCTTCCCCCACCCCCTTTAATATCATGTCTTCCCCACCCCTTTTAATATGTCTTCTCTCACCACTTTAATATCTATTCCCCCACCCCTTTAATATCTTGTCTTCACCGACTCCCTTTAATATCATGTCTTCCCCAACCCCCCTTTAATATGTCTTCCCCCATCCCCTTTAATATCATGTTTTTCCCCACCCCTTTAATATGTCTTCCCCCACCCCCTTTAATATCATGTCTTCCCCCAACCCTTTTATATCATATATTCCACCACCCCTTTAATATCATGTTTTCTCTTCTTGTGAAGGCACAAGATGTAATAATTTTAAAGGAGATCCCATCCAAAATTTTAAGAAGAAGAAAAGAGTTTGCTTTTTTAGCAGATGAACTTAAAAAGAGGCAGATGCCATTTAGATGGGATATTCCGACTGGAATTGTGGTGAGTCACACAGGGACACGTTATAGACTTAATACTGTTTTTAAAGCAAGAAAGTTTTATACTTCGGTCCTGGGAGCGCGCTCATCACCACCTATAATGTTGAAAGTTTTGGAAGAAAAGGAGGTAGAACAGCAGTCTGAAGAAGCTGTATTGATGAAAGCTGGGAAAATACAGCCTGAGTGGCACCAACAAGCTGAGATGAAGGAACAGAGAATGACTCGAGCAGCACATAAGCATAAGGAAACGGAACAACAGAAGAAGGAGGTTAAACAAGTTTTACAAGAATTTGTTTCTGAGCCTGTGGGAGGAGCAAGACCTAAGAGATCATCGGTGCAATCCTCGATGGCAGATCTCCAAGCAGTCTTCTCTAGGCTAATGGATGGAGGAGATGGCAAAGCTCCTGACCTGGAATGTTAACGGCCTTAATTCTCCACAGAAAAGGAAGAAAATATTTCATTATTTGAAGCAACATAATAATGATATTATTTGTTTGCAGGAAAACCATATTATTTCTAAAGATCAAAAATATTTAGTTAATGCCCGATTGGGATCTCACTTTGTATCCTTTGCTCCTGGGAAAAAAGGGGGTGTAGTTATTTATGTTAAGCAAAATTTTTCAGCTTCTTTAATAGATTCTGATCCTCAGGGGAGATATGTAATGATTGAAGTGGGAATGTATGGTAAAAAAATACTCATAGTGGGTCTGTATGCTCCAAATCAACAACAAGAACAATTTTACAGGCTTTTACATCAAAAATTGATTTCATTGGATTATAGATCTGTTATATTGATGGGAGATTGGAATGGAGTTTTGGATACATAGAGATAAAAAAGGATCTTCTACTTCTTTTAAACAGGCTAAATTACCTAAGGCCTTTTTTGATTTGAAAGAGGATTGGGAGTTGCGAGACTATTGGCGAGAACATAATACGGAAGAGAGAGATTTTACTTTTTTTCTGATAGACATCAATCCTTTTCAAGAATTGATTTTTTTTTATTACAACAGATTTATATTTTAGGGTAAAGAATGTAAAGATTTTTCCAAGGGCATTGACAGATCATAGTCCTGTGTGGATGGAGTTAACCATGGAAAAAGAGGAGAGAAGATCCTGGAGGCTGAATGAGAATTTATTTAGACAAGAAACAAAAGTTCAGAAACTTAAAGACTATTTAAAGGAATATTTTATTTTAAATATGCATAAGGGAACTTCAATGTCAATGGTATGGGATGCAAGTAAAGCTTATATGCGTGGGGTTCTGATACAAATGAATAAGGCTTATAGGCAAAAACAGATGCAAAAATGTAAGGAGTTGGAAGATGAGATTAAATCAAAAGAAAAAGCTTTAATTTTGAATCCTTTAGATGAGAAGGCAAAGGTAGCTATAAATTTACTTAAATCACAGTTTAATATGTTAATGGCTGACCAGACTGCAACCAATTTGCTTTATATGAAACATAACACATTTTGTAATGCTAATAAGCCAGGGAGATGGCTGGCTTACCAATTGCGGAAGAAACAGAGGTTGAGAATTATAGATAAAATAAATTATAATGGTAAATTGGTTTTTCAGAAGAAATTGATTAAAAAATCTTTTTTAGATTATTACACAAAATTATATATGGGCAAGAAAGTACAGGGTTCAGATATAGATAAATATTTACAAGATGCTCATTTTCCTAAGTTAACAGAAGAACAGAAATAAGAGATTAATGGATTTATTACTACAGATGAAATTATGATGGCAATTAAACAATTAAAACTAGGTAAAGCACCGGGTACTGATGGTTTGACATCAATTTATTATAAAACTTTGATAGATGAGTTGATAGAACCTTTAAAGGAACTTTTTAACAAGATATTACAGGGAACAGAGACCCCCCCGTCTTGGGGTAGGGCTTTTATATCTTTGATTCCAAAAGAGGATCAATATCTTACTTTACCAAAAAATTATAGACCTATATCTCTTTTGAATGCAGATTATAAAAATTTTTCAAAATTTTTAGCTAATAGACTTATGATCGTATTGAATCAAGTAATACATATGGATCAAACAGGTTTTATAACTGGAAGATATATGAAGAATAATGTTAGACAAATTATCAATTTAATAGAATATTTGGATAAGAATAATCAGATCTCTGCAGGCTTGATTTTTTTAGATGCTGAGAAAGCCTTTGATCAGGTAAATTGGCAATTTATGTTACGATTGGTCGAGGAAATGAATTTTGGAGATAAAATTTTACAGGCTCTTCGAGCAATTTATCAAAGACAAACAGCACAACTTATAGTTAATGGAGGTTTATCTGAGGTATTTCAAATTGAAAAGGGGACTAGACAGGGTTGTCCATTGTCGCCCTTGTTGTTTGTTTTAACTTTGGAAATTTTGCTGATTAAAATTCGTGAATCATCTAAAATAAAAGGAATAGAGATTAATAAGAATAATTATAAATTAAGGGCCTTTGCAGATGATCTGGTTGTCACTTTGTCTCAACCAACTTATTCAGTAATGGAGCTGTTACAATTGATAAATCAATTTGGACAAGTTTCTGGTTTTAAAGTTAATAATAATAAGACTAAAATATTGCCCCAAAATATGAATAATTTGGATAAAGAGACTTTAGTTAGATTGACAGGTTTTGAAATTGTTAATAAGGTAAAATATTTGGGGGTATTTTTATCCGCTTCTAATGCAAAACTGTATAAAAACAATTATGAGAAGTTGTGGCTTAAAGTACAAAAGGATTTAAAAGATTGGAAAAAGTTGCAATTATCTTTGTTGGGGAGAATAGCAGCGGTTAAAATGAATGTTTTGCCAAAGTTTCTTTTTTTATTTCAAATGATACCTATTTTGAAGAATGAGGTAAGTTTAGATGAATGGCAGAAAGGTACTAATAAATTTATTTGGGCAGGGAAAAAACCAAGAGTTAAATTTAAAATTATACAAGACGCACGAGAGAGAGGTGGACTTAAGGTACCAAATTTCAAATTGTATTATGATTCTGTGGTTTTAACACTGGTTAGTGATTGGATTAATTTAACAAATGTAGATATACTCCTTTTGGAGGGGTGGGATTTATTATATGGATGGCATGCCTATTTAATTTATAATAAGAAGGTGGATAGGGCTTTTAAGTCTCATATTTTAAGAATTTCTTTACTTCGAGTATGGAAGAAATATTGTAGAATAGATTCAAGAATTCCATTATGGGCTATCCCGGGGCATGCAATAGAAGGAATAAGGAAAGGAGTGAAGATGGACAGTATTTCTTATAAACAATTACTTAATTGGGATGGGAAGAATTGGCAACTAAAACATATAGATGAATTAGCACAAGAAAATATTATTTACTCGTGGTTTCAGTATAGACAATTATTGGAAAGGTGGAAGATAGATTATAAAGTGGGTTTGATTAGAGAGGATGACAATTTGTGGAAACAAATTAAAGATCAAAGTCGATCTCATATAAAAAGAATTTATGAAGTATTAGTGGAGTTGGATTCAGAAACAGAATTAGTTAAAGATTGTATGGTTAAATTGGCTCAAAATTTTGATGAGCCGGTTTTATTAGAAACATGGGAGATAATTTGGGTGCGGAATGTTAAATTTATGCAAGCTCAAAATTTACGGGAAAATTTTTATAAAATGTTTTATAGATGGTACCTTGATCCACAAAAGATGTCTCGTATGTATTCAAATTTGCAACCTAAATGTTGGAGATGTGGTTGTTTGGACACAACATATTATCATATTTGGTGGTCATGTAAAAGTATAAAAGCTTTTTGGATAAAGATATGGTGGAATATTCAAAAATTTTTTAAGAGAAGGATAAAATTTACTCCACAATTGTTTTTGTTAGGTATTATTGTTGATTGTAATGATAAAGAAATTATTTTAATGTTAAATTTAATTACAGCGGCAAGGTTGTTGATAGGACAATATTGGAAGCAAGAATTTTTGCCTACCTTGGAGGAATGGTTTTTTAAAGTTTCTTATTTATCTGAAATGGCAAAAATTTCTGCTTATCTGAAAGATCAATCGCAAGAGAAATACCTTTTGGTGTGGAAAAGATGGATAAACTTTATACAGTATAAGTATCATATTAAAAGATATTATTTAGCTTTTGAATAATTTATGTTTAAAGTTTAAAGTTTAAGACAATAAGTATTTTTTATTATATATATATATTGGATTTTTTTTTATTAATGTAATTTTTGTTTTAGGTTTACTTAAGTTTAAGTGTTTTGTATTTTTAGTTCTTGTTAACCCTGTATTCAGCTCTGGGAAGAGAGGGGGAGGGTTTTTGGGAGGGCTGGGAGGTAGTGGGTGAGGGATATTATTGTAAAATTGTAAAACTTTTAATAAAAAAAAATATCATGTTTTCTCCACCCCCTTTAATATCATGTTTTCCCCACCCCCTTTAATATGTCTTCCCCCACCCCTTTAATATCTGTTACCACACCTCCTTTAATATCATGATTTCCCCACCCCCTTTAATATGTATTCCCCACCCCCTTTAATATCATGTTTCCCCCCACCCCCTTTAATATCATGTCTTCCCTGACTCCCTTTAATATCATGTCTTGTCCAAACCCCCCTTTAACATGTCTTCCCACACCCCCTTTAATATCATTTCTTCACCCACCCCTTTTAATATCACTTCCCGCACCCCCTTTAATATGTCTTCACCCATCCCGTTTAATATGTCTTCCCCACCCCCTTTAATGTCATGTCTTCCCCACCCCCTTTAATATCTCTTCCCGCACCCCCTTTAATATTTCTTCCCCCACCCTGTTTTATATGTCTTCCCCCACCCCATTTAATATCATGTCTTCCCGAGCCTCTTTAAGATCATGTCTTCCCCGACTCCCTTTAATATCATGTTTTCCCCCAACCCCCCTTTAATATGTCTTCCCCTACCCCCTTTAATATCTCTTCGACCACCCCCTTTGATATGTCTTCCCCAACCCCTTTAATATGATGTCTTCCCCCACGCCTTTAATATCTCTTACCACACCCGCTTTAATATCATTTTCCCCACCCCCTTTAATATGTATTCCCCACCCCTTTAATATCATGTTTTTCCCCACCCGCTTTAATATCATATCTTCCCTGATTCCCTTTAATATCATGTCTTCTCCCAACCCCCCTTTAATACGTCTTGCCCCATTCCCTTTAATATGTCTTCCCCCACCCGCTTTAATATCTCTTCCCTTACCCTCTTTAATATCAACTCTTCTCCCACCCCCTTTAATATGTCTTCCCCCACCCCCTTTAATATCATGTTTTCCCCCACCCCTTTAGTACGTCTTTCCCCACACCCTTCAATATCGTGTCTTCCCCCACCCCCTTTAATATTATGTCTTCCCCCAACCCTTTTATATCATATATTCCACCCCCTTTAATATCTATCAACTATCCCTTTAATATCATGTCTTCCCCCCCCTTTGATATCATGTCTTCCCCTCCCCCTTTAATATCATGTCTTCCCTCACCCACTTTAATATCTCATCCCCACCCTGTTTAATATGTCTTCCCCCACCCCCTTTAATATCATGTCTTCCCCCACCCCCTTTAATATGTCTTCCCCCACCCTCTTTAACATCATGTTTTCCCTCAACCCTTTAATGTGTCTTCCCCCACCGCCTTTAATATCTCTTCTCCCCTTTAATATCATGTCTTCTCCCACCCCCTTTAATATCATGTCTTCCCTCACCCCCTTTAATATCATGTCTTCCCCACCCCATTTAATGTCTTCCCCACCCCCTTTAATATCATGTCTTCCCCACCCCCTTTGATATCTCTTCCTGCACCCCCTTTAATATTTCTTCCCCCACCCTGTTTGATATGTCTTCCCCTCCCCCTTTAATATCCTGTCTTCCCCCACCCATTTAATATCTCATCCCCACCCTGTTTAATATATCTTCCCCCACCCCCTTTAATATCATGTCTTCCCCAAACCCCCTTTAATATCTCTTCCAACACCTCCTTTAAAATCATGTCTTTCCCCACCCTCTTTAATATCAAGTCTTCCCCGACTCACTTTAATATCATGTGTTCCCCAACCCCACTTTAATATGTCTTCCCCCACCCCCTTCAATATGTCTTCCCCGACCCCCTTTTATATTTCTTCCAACACCCCTTTTAATATCATGTCTTTCCCCACCCTCTTTAATATCATGTCTTCCCCGACTCACTTTAATATCATGTCTTCCCCAACCCCCCTTTAATATGTCTTCCCCCACCCCCTTTAATATGTCTTCCCCCACCCCCTTTAATATCATATCTTCCCCACCCCCTTTAATATTATGTCTTCCCCCAACCCTTTTATATCATATATTCCACCACCACCTTTAATATCATGCTTTCTCCACCCCATTTAATATCATGTTTTCCCAACCCCCTTTAATATGTATTCCCCCACCCCCTTTAATATGATATCTTCCCACACCCCTTTAATATCTCTTACCACACGCCCTTTAATATCATGTTTTCCCCACCCCCTTTAATATGTATTCCCCACCCCCTTTAATATCATGTTTTCCCCATCCCCTTTAATATCATGTCTTCCCTCACCCCCTTTAATATGTATTCCCCCACCCACTTTAATATGATGTCTTCCCCCACCGCTTTAATATCTCTTCCCCCACCCCTTTAATATCATGTCTTCCCCTCCCCCTTTAATATCATTTCTTCCCCACCCCGTTCAATGTGTTCCCCCACCACCTTTAATATCATGTCTTCCACACCCTGTTTATGTTTTCCCCACCCCCTTTAATATGTATTCCCCACCCCCTTTAATATCATGTCTTCCCCATCCCCTTTAATATCATGTCTTCCCCCACCCCCTTTAATATCTCTTCCTCCACCTTTTTAATAGCATGTCTTCCCCCACCCCCTTTAATATGTTTTCCCCACCCCCTTTAATACAGTATGTCCTATCTTGTCTTGTTGTCTCGTCTTTTCTTGTCTTGCCTTTTCTTACCTTATCTTCTCCTGTCTTGTCCTATCTTATCTTATCTTAACTAATGTTACCTTATCTTATCTTATCTTATCTTGTCCTGTCCCGTCCTATCTAATCTTGTCTTGTCTTATCTTATCTTATCTTATCTTATCTTATCTTATCTTATCTTATCTTATCTTATCTTATCTTATCTTATCATATCTTAACTTGTTTTATCTTGTCTCGTCTTTCCTTTTCTTAACTTATTTGTCCTTTTTCATCCTATCTTATCTTACCTTGTCTTGTCTTGTCTTGTCTCGTCTCACCTCGCCTCGCCTCGTCTCATCTCATCTCATCTCATCTCATCTTGCCTTATCTTGTCCTGTCCCATCCTATCTTGTCTTGTCTTGTCCTGACCTGTCCTGTCCTACCTTGTCTTTTCATCTTGTCTTGTTTTGTCTTGCCTTTTCTTACCTTATCTTGTCCTGTCTCGTCCTATCTTATCTTAACTAATCTTACCTTATCTTACCTTACCTTACCTCAACTCTCCTCACCTCACCTCCCCTCTTCTTTTCTTCTCTTCTCTTCTCTTATCTTATCTTATATCTTGTCTCGTCTCGTCTCGCCTCACCTCGCCTCACCTCATATTATCCGATCTTATCTTCTTCTATCTTGTCTTGTCTTATCTTCCCTTGTCTTGTCTTGTCTTGTCTTACCTTGTCTTGTCTTCTCTTTTCTTGTCTTTGCTCATCTTGTCTCATCTTGCCTTATCTTGTCTTGTGTTTCCTTTTGTTACCTTATCTTACCTTTTCTTGTCCTGTCTCGTCCTATCTTATCTTGTCTTGTCTTGTCTTGTCTTGTCTTTCCTTTTCTTACCTTATCTTACCTTTTCTTGTCCTGTCTCGTCTTATCTTATCTTATCTTATATCTTACCTTACCTTACCTTACTTTACCTTACCTTACCTTACCTTACCTTATCTTATTCTATCTTATCTTTTCTTGCCTTGTCTTGTCTTGTCTCGTCTCGTCTCATCTCATCTCATCATGTCTCATCTTGCGTTATCTTGTCTTGGCTTTTCTTACCTTCTCTTGTCCTGTCTCGTCCTATCTTATCTTATCTTAACTTATCTTATCTCATCTTGTCTTGTCTTGTCTTTTCTTGTCTTTTCTTGTCTTACCTTGTTCTGTCTTGACTTGACTTGACTTGTTTTGTCTCATCTTGCCTTATATTATCTTTTCCTGTCTTATCTCATCTCATCTCATCTCATCTTGCCATATCCTCCTTATCTTATCTTATCTTATCTTATCTTATCTTATCTTATCTTACCTTACCTTACCTTACCTTACCTTACCTCACCTCACCTTGTCTTGTCTTGTGTTGCCTTACCTTCTCTTGTCTTGACTCATCTTGTTTCATCTTGTCTTATCTTGTCTTTCCTTTTCTTACCTTATCTTACCTTTTCTTGTCCTGTCTCACGCTATCTTATCTTATCTTATCTTATCTTATCCTATCTTACCTTACCTTACCTTACCTTACCTTATCTTATTCTATCTTATCTTGTCTTTTCTTACCTTGCCTTGTCTCATCTCGTCTCATCTCATCTTGCCTTATCTTGTCTTGTCTTTTCTTACCTAATCTTGTCCTGTCTCGTCCTATCTTATCTTATCTTATCTTATCTTAACTTATCTCATCTTGTCTTGTCTTTTCTTGTCTTACATTGTCTTGTCTTGACTTGACTTGTTTTGTCTCATCTTGCCTTATCTTATATTTTTCCTGTCTTATCTCATCTCATCTCATCTCATCTTGCCTTATCCTCCTTATCTTACCTAATCTTACTTTACCTTACCTTACCTTACCTAACCTTACCTTATCATCTTATCTATCTTACCTTACCTCGCCTCACCTCTTCTTCTCTTCTCTTCTCTTCTATCTTGTCTTGTCTTGTCTCGTCTCATCTCATCTCTTCTCATATCATCTCATCTTGCCTTATCTTCTCCTGTCTTGTCTTGTGTTGTCTTGTCTCATCTTGCCTTGCCTTGCCTCGCCTCATCTCCTCTCATCTCATCTCGTCTAATCTCGTCTCGTCTCGTCTCATCTCATTTAATCTTGCCTTATCTTGCCTTATCTTCTCTTGCCTTTTCTTACCTGATCTTCTCCTGTCTCATCCTATCTTATCTTATCATATCTTATCTTATCTTATCTTATCTTATATCTTATCTTATCTTATCTCACCTTGTCTTGTCTCATCTTGTCTTATATTGCCTTATCTTGTCTTGTCTTTCCTTTTCTTACCTTATTTTGTTCTGTCTCATCCTATCTTATATTATCTTATCCTACTTTGTCTTGTCTTGCCTTGCCTTGCCTAGCCTCGTCTCGTCTCATCTCATCTCATCTCATCTCATCTCATCTTGCTTTATCTTGTCCTGTCCCATCCTATCTTGTCTTGTCTTGTCCTGACCTGTCCTGTCTTGTCTTTTCATCTCGTCTTGTCTTTTATTGTCTTAACTTGTCTTGTCTTGACTTCACTTGACTTCTCTTGTCTTGTCTATCTTATCTTATCTTATCTTATCTTATCTTATCTTATCTTATCTTATCTTATCTTATCTTATCTTATCTTCTTCTATCTTGTCTTGTTTTGTCTTGTCTTGTGTTGCCTTACCTTGTCTTGTCTTGACTCATCTTGTCTCATCTTGCCTTATCCTGTCTTTCCTTTTCTTACCTTATCTTACCTTTTCTTGTCTTGTCTCGTCTCGTCTCATCTTGTCTTGTCTTGTCTGTCTTGCCTTTTATTGTCTTAACTTGTCTTGTCTTGACTTCACTTGACTTCTCCTGTCTTGTCTCATCTTTTCTCATATTGCCTTATCTTGTCTTCTCTTGTCTTCTCTTCTCTTCCCTTATCTTATCTTATCTTCTTCTATCTTGTCTTGTCTTGTCTTGTCTTGTGTTGCCTTACCTTGTCTTGTCTTGACTCATCTTGTCTCATCTTGCCTTATCTTGTCTTTCCTTTTCTTACCTGATCTTGTCCTGTCTCATCCTATCTTATCCTATCTTATCTTATCTTATCTTATCTTATCTTATCTTATCTTATCTTATCTTATCTTATCTTATCTTATCTTATCTTATCTTATCTTATCTTATCTTACCTTGTCTTGTCTTGTCTTGTCTTGTCTTGCCTTCTCTTGTCTTTTCTTGCCTTGCCTTACCTCGTCTAGTCTTGTCTCGTCTCGTCTCATCTCATCTCATCTTGCCTAATCTTGTCCTGTCCCAGCCTATCTTGTCTTGTCTTGTCCTGACCTGTCCTGTCCTATCTTGTCTTTTCGTCTCGTCTTGTCTTGTCTTGACTTTTCTTACCTTATCTTGTCCTGTCTCGTCCTATCTTATCTTATCTTAACTAATCTTACTTTATCTTACCTTATCTTGTCCTGTCCCTTCCTATCTATTCTTGTCTTATCATCTTATCTTATCTTATCTTATCTTATCTTATCTTATCTTATCTCATCTTATCATCTTATCTTATCACCTCACCTCACCTCACCTCTTCTTTTCTGTTCTTTTCTTCTCTTATATCTTCTCTTGTCTCGTCTCGTCTCGTCTCATCTTGCCTTATCCTCCTTATCTTACCTTATCTTACCTAATCTTCTCCTATCCTGCCCTATCTAATCTTGTCTTGTCTTATCTTATCTTGTCTTGTCTTGTCTCGTCTCGTCTCAGCTCGTCTCGTCTCGTCTCGTCTCATCTCATCTTATCTCATCTCATCTTACCTTACCTTACCTTACCTTACCTCACCTCACCTCACCTCACCTCATCTTATCTTATCTTGTCTTCTTCTATCTAGTCTTGTCTTGTCTTTTCTTTCCTTTTCTTACTTTATCTTACCTTTTCTTGTCCTGTCTCATCCTACCTTATTTTATCTTATCTTATCTTATCTTATCTTATCTTATCTTATCTTATCTTATCTCATCTTCTCTTACCTTAACTTACCTTATCTTGTCCTGTCCTGTCCTATCTTGCGTTGTCTTGTCCTGTCCTGTCCTATCTTGTCTTGTCTCACCTTACCTCACCTCACCTATTCTTCTCTTCTCTTCTCTTCTCTTCTCTTCTCTTCTTCTATCTTGTCTTGTCTTGTCTTTCCTTGTCTTACCTTATCTTATCTTATCTTATCTTATCTTATCTTATCTTGTCTTGTCTTGTCTTGTCTCGTCTCGTCTCGTCTTGCCTTTTATTGTCTTACCTTGTCTTGTCTTGACTTCACTTGACTTCTCTTGTCTGGTCTCATCTTGTCTCATATTGCCTTATCTTGTCTTGTCTTTCCTTTTCTTCCCTTATTTTGTCCTGTCTCATACTATCTTATCTTATGTTGTCTTGTCTTGTCTTTTCTTGTCTTATCTTCCATCATCTTGCCTTTACTTACCATATCTTATCTTATCTTATCTTATCTTATCTTATCTTATCTTGTCTTGTCTTGTCTTGTCTTGTCTTGTCTAGTCTCGTCTCGTCTCGTCTCGTCTCGTCTCGTCTTGCCTTTTATTGTCTTACCTTGTCTTGTCTTGACTTCACTTGACTTCTCTTGTCTGGTCTCATCTTGTCTCATATTGCCTTATCTTGTCTTGTCTTTCCTTTTCTTCCCTTATTTTGTCCTGTCTCATACTATCTTATCTTATGTTGTCTTGTCTTGTCTTTTCTTGTCTTATCTTCTATCATCTTGCCTTTTCTTGTCTTGTCTTGCCTTTACTTACCATATCTTATCTTATCTTATCTTATCTTGTCTTGTCTTGTCTTGTCTTGTCTAGTCTTGTCTTGTCTCGTCTCGTCTCGTCTCGTCTTGCCTTTTCTTGTCTTACCTTGTTCTGTCTTGACTTGACTTGACTTGACTTGTTTTGTCTCATCTTGTCTCATCTTGCCTTATATTATCTTTTCCTGTCTTATCTCATCTCATCTCATCTCATCTTGCCATATCCTCCTTATCTTATCTTATCTTATCTTATCTTATCTTATCTTATCTTATCTTATCTTATCTTACCTTACCTTACCTTACCTTACCTCACCTCACCTTGTCTTGTCTTGTGTTGCCTTACCTTCTCTTGTCTTGACTCATCTTGTTTCATCTTGTCTTATCTTGTCTTTCCTTTTCTTACCTTATCTTACCTTTTCTTGTCCTGTCTCACCCTATCTTATCTTATCTTATCTTATCCTATCTTACCTTACCTTACCTTATCTTATTCTATCTTATCTTGTCTTTTCTTACCTTGCCTTGTCTCGTCTCGTCTCATCTCATCTTGCCTTATCTTGTCTTGTCTTTTCTTACCTAATCTTGTCCTGTCTCGTCCTATCTTATCTTATCTTATCTTATCTTAACTTATCTCATCTTGTCTTGTCTTTTCTTGTCTTACATTGTCTTGTCTTGACTTGACTTGTTTTGTCTCATCTTGCCTTATCTTATATTTTTCCTGTCTTATCTCATCTCATCTCATCTCATCTCATCTTGCCTTATCCTCCTTATCTTACCTAATCTTACTTTACCTTACCTTACCTTACCTTACCTAACCTTACCTTATCATCTTATCTATCTTACCTCACCTCGCCTCACCTCTTCTTCTCTTCTCTTCTCTTCTATCTTGTCTTGTCTTGTCTCGTCTCGTCTCATCTCTTCTCATATCATCTCATCTTGCCTTATCTTCTCCTGTCTTGTCTTGTGTTGTCTTGTCTCATCTTGCCTTGCCTTGCCTCGCCTCATCTCCTCTCATCTCATCTCGTCTAATCTCGTCTCGTCTCGTCTCATCTCATTTAATCTTGCCTTATCTTGCCTTATCTTCTCTTGCCTTTTCTTACCTGATCTTCTCCTGTCTCATCCTATCTTATCTTATCATATCTTATCTTATCTTATCTTATCTTATCTTATCTTATATCTTATCTTATCTTATCTCACTTGTCTTGTCTCATCTTGTCTTATATTGCCTTATCTTGTCTTGTCTTTCCTTTTCTTACCTTATTTTGTTCTGTCTCATCCTATCTTATATTATCTTATCCTACTTTGTCTTGTCTTGTCTTGTCTTGTCTTGCCTTGCCTTGCCTAGCCTCGTCTCGTCTCGTCTCATCTCATCTCATCTCATCTCATCTCATCTCATCTTGCTTTATCTTGTCCTGTCCCATCCTATCTTGTCTTGTCTTGTCCTGACCTGTCCTGTCTTGTCTTTTCATCTCGTCTTGTCTTGTCTTGTCTTAACTTGTCTTGTCTTGACTTCACTTGACTTCTCTTGTCTTGTCTATCTTATCTTATCTTATCTTATCTTATCTTATCTTATCTTATCTTATCTTATCTTATCTTATCTTATCTTATCTTATCTTCTTCTATCTTGTCTTGTTTTGTCTTGTCTTGTGTTGCCTTACCTTGTCTTGTCTTGACTCATCTTGTCTCATCTTGCCTTATCCTGTCTTTCTTTTTCTTACCTTATCTTACCTTTTCTTGTCTTGTCTCGTCTCGTCTCATCTTGTCTTGTCTTGTCTGTCTTGCCTTTTATTGTCTTAACTTGTCTTGTCTTGACTTCACTTGACTTCTCCTGTCTTGTCTCATCTTTTCTCATATTGCCTTATCTTGTCTTCTCTTGTCTTCTCTTCTCTTCCCTTATCTTATCTTATCTTATCTTCTTCTATCTTGTCTTGTCTTGTCAAGTGTTGCCTTACCTTGTCTTGTCTTGACTCATCTTGTCTCATCTTGCCTTATCTTGTCTTTCCTTTTCTTACCTGATCTTGTCCTGTCTCATCCTATCTTATCTTATCTTATCTTATCTTATCTTATCTTATCTTATCTTATCTTATCTTATCTTATCTTATCTTATCTTACCTTGTCTTGTCTTGTCTTGTCTTGTCTTGTCTTGTCTTGCCTTCTCTTGTCTTTTCTTGCCTTGCCTTACCTCGTCTAGTCTCGTCTCGTCTCGTCTCATCTCATCTCATCTTGCCTAATCTTGTCCTGTCCCAGCCTATCTTGTCTTGTCTTGTCCTGACCTGTCCTGTCCTATCTTGTCTTTTCGTCTCATCTTGTCTTGTCTTGACTTTTCTTACCTTATCTTGTCCTGTCTCGTCCTATCTTATCTTATCTTAACTAATCTTACTTTATCTTACCTTATCTTGTCCTGTCCCTTCCTATCTATTCTTGTCTTATCATCTTATCTTATCTTATCTTATCTTATCTTATCTTATCTTATCTCATCTTATCATCTTATCTTATCACCTCACCTCACCTCACCTCTTCTTTTCTGTTCTTTTCTTCTCTTATATCTTGTCTTGTCTCGTCTCGTCTCGTCTCATCTTGCCTTATCCTCCTTATCTTACCTTATCTTACCTAATCTTCTCCTATCCTGCCCTATCTAATCTTGTCTTGTCTTATCTTATCTTGTCTTGTCTTGTCTTGTCTTGTCTCGTCTCGTCTCAGCTCGTCTCGTCTCGTCTCGTCTCATCTCATCTTATCTCATCTTATCTTACCTTACCTTACCTTACCTTACCTCACCTCACCTCACCTCACCTCACCTCACCTCATCTTATCTTATCTTGTCTTCTTCTATCTAGTCTTGTCTTGTCTTGTCTTTTCTTTCCTTTTCTTACTTTATCTTACCTTTTCTTGTCCTGTCTCATCCTACCTTATTTTATCTTATCTTATCTTATCTTATCTTATCTCATCTTCTCTTACCTTAACTTACCTTATCTTGTCCTGTCCTGTCCTATCTTGCGTTGTCTTGTCCTGTCCTGTCCTATCTTGTCTTGTCTCACCTTACCTCACCTCACCTCTTCTTCTCTTCTCTTCTCTTCTTCTATCTTGTCTTGTCTTGTCTTTCCTTGTCTTACCTTATCTTATCTTTTCTTGTCCTGTCTCGTCCTATCTTATCTTATCTTATCTTATCTTATCTTATCTTATCTTATCTTATCTTGTCTTGTCTCGTCTCGTCTCGTCTTGCCTTTTATTGTCTTACCTTGTCTTGTCTTGACTTCACTTGACTTCTCTTGTCTGGTCTCATCTTGTCTCATATTGCCTTATCTTGTCTTGTCTTTCCTTTTCTTCCCTTATTTTGTCCTGTCTCATACTATCTTATCTTATGTTGTCTTGTCTTGTCTTTTCTTGTCTTATCTTCTATCATCTTGCCTTTACTTACCATATCTTATCTTATCTTATCTTATCTTGTCTTGTCTTGTCTTGTCTTGTCTTGTCTAGTCTCGTCTCGTCTCGTCTCGTCTCGTCTTGCCTTTTATTGTCTTACCTTGTCTTGTCTTGACTTCACTTGACTTCTCTTGTCTGGTCTCATCTTGTCTCATATTGCCTTATCTTGTCTTGTCTTTCCTTTTCTTCCCTTATTTTGTCCTGTCTCATACTATCTTATCTTATGTTGTCTTGTCTTGTCTTTTCTTTTCTTATCTTCTCTCATCTTGCCTTTTCTTGTCTTGTCTTGCCTTTACTTACCATATCTTATCTTATCTTATCTTATCTTATCTTATCTTATCTTGTCTTGTCTTGTCTTGTCTTGTCTTGTCTTGTCTTGTCTTGTCTTGTCTTGTCTTGTCTTGTCTTGTCTAGTCTTGTCTTGTCTTGTCTCGTCTCGTCTTGTCTCATCTCATCTTATCTCATCTAATCTTGCCTTATCTTACCTTACCTTGTCGTGTCCCGTCCTATCTAATCTTGTCTTATCTTATCTTATCTTATCTTATCTTATCTTATCTTATCTTATTTATTTAATTTATTTATTTTCAAAAGGTTATATGCCGCCCAATCCCAAAGGACTCAGGGCGGCATACAAAGTTAAAACAATGATAAAACAATAAAATAAAACAGTCATACCGCGAGTCCGATCATATCCCGGCCCCCCGGGGACATCAGCCCCAGGCCTGCTGGAACAGGAGAGTTTTAATGGCCTTCTTAAAGGCCGGCAGGGTGGGAGTAGTTCGAACCTCAGGGGGAAGTTGATTCCACCAGGTCGGAGCCACCACAGAAAAGGCCCTTCCCCGAGGGCTCGCCAGCCGACATTGTCTGGCCGACGGGACCTGAAGGAGGCCCAATCTATGGGACCTCACCGGTCTCTGGGAGCTGTGCGGCAGAATGCGGTCCTGGAAGTAAACTGGCCCTATGCCATGAAGGGCTTTAAAGGTGATAACCAACACCTTGAATTGCGTCCGGAGACCCACAGGAAGCCAGTGCAGCTCGCGGAGGATAGGTGACACGTGGGCGTACCTTGGCGCGCCCACAATCGCTCTCGCGGCTGCGTTCTGAACCAACTGCAGCCTCCGAACGCTCTTCAAGGGTAGCCCCATGTAGAGCGCGTTACAGTAATCCAGTCTTGAGGTGACAAGGGCATGAGTGACTGTGAGTAAAGCCTTCCAGTCCAAATAAGGCCGCAACTGGTGCACTAGGCGAACCTGTGCAAAGGTCCCCCTGGCCACAGCCGATAGATGTTGTTCCAGATTTAGCTGTGAGTCCAGGAGGACACCCAAGTTGCGTGCCTGCACTGAGGGAGGTAAATTTGCCCCCCCAGGACTAAAGCTGGACCATCCAGTTGGCCTTTGGGAGGCAAGACCCAGAGCCACTCGGTCTTGTCAGGGTTGAGTCTAAGCCTGTTCACCCCCATCCAGACCCTCACATCTTCCAGGCACCAGCACATCACGTCGACTGCTTCACTGAAAGGACACGGGGTGGAGATATATAATTGGGTATCATCCGCGTACTGATGATACCTCACCCTGTGTCGCCGAATGATCTCACCCAGCGGTTTCATGTAGATGTTAAAAAGGAGGGGGGACAGGACCGAGCCCTGAGGCACCCCATGATCGAGGCGCCTAGGGGTCGATCTCTGTCCACCCGCCAACACCGACTGCGACCTGTCAGAGAGGTAGGAGGAGAACTTATCTTATCTTATCTTATCTTATCTTATCTTATCTTATCTTATCTTATCTTATCTTATCTTACCTTACCTTACCTTACCTTACCTTACCTTACTTTACCTTACCTTACCTTACCTTACCTTATCTTATATCTTGTCTCGTCTTGTCTCGTCTTATCTCATCTCATCTCATCTTTTCTCATCTTATCTTGCCTTATCTTGTCCTGTCCTGTCCTATATTGCCTTGTCTTGTCTTGTCTCACCTTACCTCACCTCACCTCACCTCATCTTTTCTTTACTTTTCTCGTCTTCTCTTCCCTTCATCTTGTCTCGTCTCATCTTGTCTTGTCTTGTCTTGTCTTGCCTTTTATTGTCTTAACTTGTCTTGTCTTGACTTCACTTGACTTGTCTTGTCTTGTCTCATCTTTTCTAATATTGCCTTATCTTGTCTTATCTTTTATCTTATCTTATCTTATCTTATCTTATCTTATCTTATCTTACCTTACCTTACCTTACCTTACCTTACCTTACCTTACCTTATCTTATTCTATCTTATCTTATCTTTTCTTACCTTGCCTTGTCTCGTCTCATCTCATCTTGCCTTATCTTGTCTTGTCTTTTCTTACCTAATCTTGTCCTGTCTCGTCCTATCTTATCTTATCTTAACTTATCTCATCTTGTCTTGTCTTTTCTTGTCTTACATTGTCTTGTCTTGTCTTGACTTCACTTGACTTGTTTTGTCTCATCTTGTGTCATCTTGCCTTATCTTATCTTTTTCCTGTCTTATCTCATTTCATCTCATCTCATCTTGCCTTATCCTCCTTATCTTACCTAATCTTACTTTACCTTACCTTACCTTATCATCTTATCTATCTTATCTCACCTCACCTCACCTCTTTTTTTCTCTTCTCTTCTCTTCTCTTCTATCTTGTCTCATGTCGTCTCGTCTCGTCTCATCTCATCTAATCTTGCCTTATCTTGCCTTATCTTCTCTTGCCTTTTCTTACCTGATCTTCTCCTGTCTCATCCTATCTTATCTTATCTTGTCTTGTCTCATCTTGTCTTGTCTCATCTTGTCTTATATTGCCTTATCTTGTCTTGTCTTTCCTTTTCTTACCTTATTTTGTCCTGTCTCATCCTATCTTAACTTATCTTATCTTATCTTACTTTGTCTTGTCTTGTTTTGTCTTTTCTTGCCTTGCCTTGCCTTGCCTCGTCTCGTCTCATCTCATCTCATCTTGCCTTATCTTGTCCTGTCCCAGCCTATCTTGTCTTGTCTTGTCCTGACCTGTCCTGTCCTATCTTGTCTTTTTGTCTCGTCTCGTCTTGTCTTGTCTTGCCTTTTCTTACCTTATCTTGTCCTGTGTCGTCCTATCTTATCTTATCTTATCTTATCTTATCTTATCTTATCTTATCTTATCTTATCTTATCTTATCTAATCTTACCTTATCTTACCTTATCTTGTCCTGTCCCTTCCAATCTAATCTTGTCTTATCATCTTATCTTATCTTATCTTATCTTATCTCGTCTCGTCTCGTCTCATCTTGTCTTGCCTTTTATTGTCTTAACTTGTCTTCTCTTGACTTCACTTGACTTCTCTTGTCTTGTCTCATCTTGTCTCATATTGCCTTATCTTTTCTTGTCTATCTTATCTTATCTTATCTTATCTTATCTTATCTTATCTTATCTTATCTTATCTTATCTTATCTTCTTCTATCTTGTCTTGTTTTGTCTTGTCTTGTGTTGCCTTACCTTGTCTTGTCTTGACTCATCTTGTCTCATCTTGCCTTATCCTGTCTTTCCTTTTCTTACCTTATCTTACCTTGTCTTGTCCTGTCTCGTCCTATCTAATCTTATCTTATCTTATCTTATCTTATCTTGTCTTGTCTTGTCTTGTCTTGTCTTGTCTTGTCTTGTCTTGTGTTGTCTTGCCTTGCCTTGCCTTGCCTTGTCTTGTCTTGTCTTGTCTTGTCTCGTCTCATCTTGTCTTTTCTTGTCTTGCCTTTTATTGTCTTAACTTGTCTTGTCTTGACTTCACTTGACTTCTCTTGTCTTGTCTCATCTTGTCTCATATTGCCTTACCTTGTCTTGTCTATCTTATCTTATCTTATCTTATCTTATCTTATCTTATCTTGTCTTGTCTTGTCTTGTCTTGTCTTGTCTTGTCTTGTCTTGTCTTGTCTTGTCTTGCCTTGCCTTGCCTTGCCTTGCCTTGTCTTGTCTTGTCTCATCTTGTCTTTTCTTGTCTTGCCTTTTATTGTCTTAACTTGTCTTGTCTTGACTTCACTTGACTTCTCTTGTCTTGTCTCATCTTGTCTCATATTGCCTTATCTTGTCTTGTCTATCTTATCTTATCTTATCTTATCTTATCTTATCTTATCTTATCTTATCTTCTTCTATCTTGTCTTGTTTTGTCTTTTCTTGTGTTGCCTTACCTTGTCTTGTCTTGACTCATCTTGTCTCATCTTGCCTTATCCTGTCTTTCCTTTTCTTACCTTATCTTACCTTTTCTTGTCCTGTCTCGTCCTATCTTATCTTATCTTATCCTATCTTGTCTTGTCTTGTCTTGTCTTGTCTTGTCTTCTCTTCTCTTCTCTTCTCTTGTCTCATCTCATCTTGTCTTTTCTTGTCTTGCCTTTTATTGTCTTAACTTGTCTTGTCTTGACTTCACTTGACTTCTCTTGTCTGGTCTCATCTTGTCTCATATTGCCTTATCTTGTCTTCTCTTGTCTTATCTTATCTTATCTTATCTTATCTTATTTTCTTCTATCTTGTCTTGTCTTGTCTTGACTCATCTTGTCTCATCTTGCCTTATCTTGTCTTTTTTTTTCTTACCTTATCTTACCTTTTCTTGTCCTGTCTTATCTCATCTCATCTCATCTCTTCTTGCCTTATCCTCCTTATCTTACTTAATCTTACCTAATCTTACCTTACCTTATCTTACCTTACCTTATCTTATCTTAATCTTATCTATCTTATCTCACCTCACCTCTTCTTCTCTTCTCTTCTCTTCTCTTCTTTTCTCTTCTCTTGTCTCGTCTCATCTCATCTCTTCTCATATCATCTTATCTTGCATTATCTTCTCCTATCATCTTATCTTATCTTATCTTATCTTATCTTATCTTATCTTATCTTATCTTATCTTATCTTATCTTATCTTATCTTATCCTATCTTATCTTAACTTATCTTACCTTGTCTTGTCTTGTCTTGTCTTGCCTTCTCTTGTCTTTTCTTGCCTTGCCTTGCCTTACCTCGTCTAGTCTCGTCTCGTCTCATCTCATCTCATCTTACCTTATCTTTTCCTGTCCCATCCTATCTTGTCTTGTCTTGTCCTGACCTGTCCTGTCCTATCTTGTCTTTTCGTCTCATCTCGTCTTATCTTGTCTTGCCTTTTCTTACCTTATCTTGTCCTGTCTCATCCTATCTTATCTTATCTTAACTAATCTTACTTTATCTTACCTTATCTTGTCCTATCCCTTCCTATCTAATCTTGTCTTACCATCTTATCTTATCTTATCTTATCTTATCTTATCTTATCTTATCTTACCTTACCTTACCTTACCTTATCTTGTATCTTGTCTCATCTTGTCTCATCTCATCTCATCTTTTCTCATCTTATCTTGCCTTATCTTGTCCTGTCCTGTCCTATATTGCCTTGTCTTGTCTTGTCTTGTCTCACCTTACCTCACCTCACCTCACCTTTTCTTTTCTCGTCTTCTCTTCTCTTCATCTTGTCTCGTCTCGTCTCGCCTCGCCTCGCCTCACCTCACCTCACCTCACCTCACCTCACCTCACCTCACCTCACCTCATCTTATCTTATCTTATCTTATCTTATCTTATCTTATCTTATCCTGTCCCTTCCTATCCAATCATGTCTTATCGTCTTATCTTATCTTATCTTATCTTATCTCATCTTATATCTTGTCTTGTCTCGCCTCGCCTCACCTAGCCTCACCTCATCTTATCCCATCTTATCTTATCTTCTTCTATCTTGTCTTGTCTTACCTTGCCTTGCCTTGCCTTGTCTCCTCTCGTCTCATCTCATCTCATCTTGCCTTATCTTGCTTTATCTTGTCTTGTCTTGCCTTTTCTTACCTTACCTTATCTTACATTACCTTACCTTACTTTATCTTATCTTATATCTTGTCTCGTCTCGCCTCGCCTCGCCTCACTTATCTTATCTTGTCTTGTCTTTCCTTTTCTTACCTTATTTTGTCCTTTCTCATACTACCTTATCTTGTCTTGTCTAATCTTCTCTCATCTTGCCTTATCTTCTCTTCTCTTGCCTTTAGTTACCATAACTTATCTTATCTTATCTTATCTTACCTTACCTTATCTTACCTTACCTTACCTTGTCTTGTCTTGTCTCGTCTCGTCTCATCTCGTCTTGCCTTTTATTGTCTTACCTTGTCTTGTCTTGACTTCACTTGACTTCTCTTGTCTTGTCTCATCTTGTCTCAGATTGCCTTATTTTGTCTTGTCTTTCCTTTTCTTACCTTATTTTGTCCTGTCTCATACTATCTTATCTTATCTTGCCTTATCTTGTCTTGTCTTATCTTATCTTATCTTATCATCTTATCTTATCTTATCTTATCTCATCTCATCTCATCTCATCTCATCTCATCTCATCTCACCTCACCTCACCTCACCTCACCTCTTCTTTTTCTTTTCTTCTCTTCTCTTCTCTTATATCTTGTCTTGTCTCGTCTCGTCTCATCTCATCTCATCTTGCCTTATCCTCCTTATCTTACCTTATCTTACCTAATCTTGTCCTATCCTGCTCTATCTAATCTTGTCTTGTCTTGTCTTGTCTTATCTTATGTTGTCTTGTCTTGTCTCGTCTCGTCTCATCTCATCTTATCTCATCTAATCTTGCCTTATCTTACCTTACCTTGTCGTGTCCCGTCCTATCTAATCTTGTCTTATCATCTTATCTTATCTTATCTTATCTTATCTTATCTTATCTTATCTTATCTTATCTTATCTTATCTTATATCTTGTCTCGTCTCATCTCATCTCATCTTTTCTCATCTTATCTTGCCTTATCTTACCTTATCTTGTCCTGTCCTGTCCTATATTGCCTTGTCTTGTCTTGTCTTGTCTCACCTTAACTCACCTCACCTTTTCTTTTCTCATCTTCTCTTCTCTTCATCTTGTCTCGTCTCGCCTCGCCTCGCCTCGCCTCGCCTCGCCTCGCCTCGCCTCGCCTCGCCTCGCCTCGCCTCGCCTCGCCTCGCCTCACCTCACCTCACCTCACCTCACCTCACCTCACCTCACCTCATCTTATCTTATCTTATCTTATCTTATCTTATCTTATCTTATCTTATCTTATCTTATCTTATCTTATCTTGTCTTGTCTTGTCTTGTCTTGTCCTGTCCCTTCCTATCCAATCATGTCTTATCGTCTTATCTTATCTTATCATATCTTATCTTATCTTATCTCATCTTATATCTTGTCTTGTCTCGCCTCGCCTCACCTAGCCTCACCTCATCTTATCCCATCTTATCTTCTTCTATCTTGTCTTGTCTTGCCTTGCCTTGCCTTGCCTTGTCTCCTCTCGTCTCATCTCATCTCATCTTGCCTTATCTTGCTTTATCTTGTCTTGTCTTGCCTTTTCTTACCTTACCTTATCTTACATTACCTTACCTTACTTTATCTTATCTTATATCTTGTCTCATCTCGCCTCGCCTCGCCTCACTTATCTTATCTTGTCTTGTCTTTCCTTTTCTTACCTTATTTTGTCCTTTCTCATACTACCTTATCTTGTCTTGTCTAATCTTCTCATACTACCTTATCTTGCCTTATCTTGCCTTGTCTTGCCTTTTCTTGCCTTATCTTGTCCTGTCTTATCCTATCCTATCCTATCCTATCCTATCCTATCTTATCATCTTATCTTGTCTTGTCTTCTCTTGTCCTGTCATGTCTTGTCTTGTCTTATCTTATATCTTATCTTATCTTCTCATCTCATCTCATCTCAACTCATCTCACCTTACCTTACCTTACCTTACCTTACCTTACCTTATCTTACCTTGTCTTGTCTCGTCTCGTCTCGTCTTGCCTTTTATTGTCTTACCTTGTCTTGTCTTGACTTCACTTGACTTCTCTTGTCTTGTCTCATCTTGTCTCATATTGCCTTATTTTGTCTTGTCTTTCCTTTTCTTACCTTATTTTGTCCTGTCTCATACTATCTTATCTTATCTTGCCTTATCTTGTCTTGTCTTATCTTATCTTATCTCATCTCATCTCATCTCATCTCATCTCATCTCATCTCATCTCACCTCACCTCACCTCACCTCACCTCACCTCACCTCTTCTTTTTCTTTTCTTCTCTTCTCTTCTCTTATATCTTGTCTTGTCTCGTCTCGTCTCATCTCATCTCATCTTGCCTTATCCTCCTTATCTTACCTTATCTTACCTAATCTTGTCCTATCCTGCCCTATCTAATCTTGTCTTGTCTTGTCTTGTCTTGTCTTATCTTATGTTGTCCTGTCTTGTCTCGTCTCGTCTCATCTCATCTTATCTCATCTAATCTTGCCTTATCTTACCTTACCTTGTCGTGTCCCGTCCTATCTAATCTTGTCTTATCATCTTATCTTATCTTATCTTATCTTATCTTATATCTTGTCTCGTCTCGTCTCATCTCATCTCATCTTTTCTCATCTTATCTTGCCCTATCTTACCTTATCTTGTCTTGTCCTGTCCTATATTGCCTTGTCTTGTCTCACCTTACCTCACCTCACCTCACCTCACCTTTTCTTTTCTTTTCTCGTCTTCTCTTCTCTTCATCTTGTCTCGTATTGTCTCACCTCACCTCACCTCACCTCACCTCACCTCACCTCACCTCACCTCACCTCACCTCACCTCACCTCACCTCACCTCACCTCACCTCACCTCACCTCACCTCACCTCACCTCACCTCACCTCACCTTACCTTACCTTATCTTATCTTATCTTATCTTATCTTATCTTACCTTATCTTATCTTACCTTACCTTATCTTACCTTACCTTGTCTCATCTCGTCTTGTCTCGTCTTGCCTTTTATTGTCTTACCTTGTCTTGTCTTGACTTCACTTGACTTCTCTTGTCTTGTCTCATCTTGTCTCATATTGCCTTATTTTGTCTTGTCTTTCCTTTTCCTAGATGTTAAAAAGGAGGGGGGACAGGACCGAGCCCTGAGGCACCCCATGATCGAGGCGCCTAGGGGTCGATCTCTGTCCACCTGCCAACACCGACTGCGACCTGTCAGAGAGGTAGGAGGAGAACTTATCTTATCTTATCTTATCTTATCTTATCTTATCTTATCTTATCTTATCTTATCTTATCTTATCTTATCTTATCTTATCTTATCTTATCTTATCTTATCTTATCTTACCTTACCTTACCTTACCTTACCTTACCTTACCTTACCTTACCTTACCTTACCTTATCTTATATCTTGTCTCGTCTTGTCTCGTCTTATCTCATCTCATCTCATCTTTTCTCATCTTATCTTGCCTTATCTTGTCCTGTCCTGTCCTATATTGCCTTGTCTTGTCTTGTCTCACCTTACCTCACCTCACCTCACCTCATCTTTTCTTTACTTTTCTCGTCTTCTCTTCCCTTCATCTTGTCTCGTCTCATCTTGTCTTGTCTTGTCTTGCCTTTTATTGTCTTAACTTGTCTTGTCTTGACTTCACTTGACTTGTCTTGTCTTGTCTCATCTTTTCTAATATTGCCTTATCTTGTCTTATCTTATCTTATCTTATCTTATCTTATCTTATCTTATCTTATCTTATCTTATCTTATCTTATCTTATCTTACCTTACCTTACCTTACCTTACCTTACCTTACCTTACCTTATCTTATTCTATCTTATCTTATCTTTTCTTACCTTGCCTTGTCTCGTCTCATCTCATCTTGCCTTATCTTGTCTTGTCTTTTCTTACCTAATCTTGTCCTGTCTCGTCCTATCTTATCTTATCTTAACTTATCTCATCTTGTCTTGTCTTTTCTTGTCTTACATTGTCTTGTCTTGTCTTGACTTCACTTGACTTGTTTTGTCTCATCTTGTGTCATCTTGCCTTATCTTATCTTTTTCCTGTCTTATCTCATTTCATCTCATCTCATCTCATCTTGCCTTATCCTCCTTATCTTACCTAATCTTACTTTACCTTACCTTACCTTACCTTACCTTACCTTATCATCTTATCTATCTTATCTCACCTCACCTCACCTCTTTTTTTCTCTTCTCTTCTCTTCTCTTCTCTTCTATCTTGTCTCATGTCGTCTCGTCTCGTCTCATCTCATCTAATCTTGCCTTATCTTGCCTTATCTTCTCTTGCCTTTTCTTACCTGATCTTCTCCTGTCTCATCCTATCTTATCTTATCTTGTCTTGTCTCATCTTGTCTTGTCTCATCTTGTCTTATATTGCCTTATCTTGTCTTGTCTTTCCTTTTCTTACCTTATTTTGTCCTGTCTCATCCTATCTTAACTTATCTTATCTTATCTTACTTTGTCTTGTCTTGTTTTGTCTTTTCTTGCCTTGCCTTGCCTTGCCTCGTCTCGTCTCATCTCATCTCATCTTGCCTTATCTTGTCCTGTCCCAGCCTATCTTGTCTTGTCTTGTCCTGACCTGTCCTGTCCTATCTTGTCTTTTCGTCTCGTCTCGTCTTGTCTTGTCTTGCCTTTTCTTACCTTATCTTGTCCTGTGTCGTCCTATCTTATCTTATCTTATCTTATCTTATCTTATCTTATCTTATCTTATCTTATCTTATCTTATCTTATCTTAACTAATCTTACCTTATCTTACCTTATCTTGTCCTGTCCCTTCCAATCTAATCTTGTCTTATCATCTTATCTTATCTTATCTTATCTCGTCTCGTCTCGTCTCATCTTGTCTTGCCTTTTATTGTCTTAACTTGTCTTGTCTTGACTTCACTTGACTTCTCTTGTCTTGTCTCATCTTGTCTCATATTGCCTTATCTTTTCTTGTCTATCTTATCTTATCTTATCTTATCTTATCTTCTTCTATCTTGTCTTGTTTTGTCTTGTCTTGTGTTGCCTTACCTTGTCTTGTCTTGACTCATCTTGTCTCATCTTGCCTTATCCTGTCTTTCCTTTTCTTACCTTATCTTACCTTGTCTTGTCCTGTCTCGTCCTATCTAATCTTATCTTATCTTATCTTATCTTGTCTTGTCTTGTCTTGTCTTGTCTTGCCTTGCCTTGCCTTGCCTTGTCTTGTCTTGTCTTGTCTCGTCTCATCTTGTCTTTTCTTGTCTTGCCTTTTATTGTCTTAACTTGTCTTGTCTTGACTTCACTTGACTTCTCTTGTCTTGTCTCATCTTGTCTCATATTGCCTTATCTTGTCTTGTCTATCTTATCTTATCTTATCTTATCTTATCTTATCTTATCTTATCTTATCTTATCTTATCTTGTCTTGTCTTGTCTTGTCTTGTTTTGTCTTGTCTTGTGTTGCCTTACCTTGTCTTGTCTTGACTCATCTTGTCTCATCTTGCCTTATCCTGTCTTTCCTTATCTTATCTTACCTTTTCTTGTCCTGTCTCGTCCTATATTATCTTATCTTATCTTATCTTATCTTGTCTTGTCTTGTCTTGTCTTGTCTTGTCTTGCCTTGTCTTGTCTTGTCTTGTCTTGTCTTGTCTCGTCTCATCTTGTCTTTTCTTGTCTTGCCTTTTATTGTCTTAACTTGTCTTGTCTTGACTTCACTTGACTTCTCTTGTCTTGTCTCATCTTGTCTCATATTGCCTTATCTTGTCTTGTCTATCTTATCTTATCTTATCTTATCTTATCTTATCTTATCTTCTTCTATCTTGTCTTGTTTTGTCTTGTCTTGTGTTGCCTTACCTTGTCTTGTCTTGACTCATCTTGTCTCATCTTGCCTTATCCTGTCTTTCCTTTTCTTACCTTATCTTACCTTTTCTTGTCCTGTCTCGTCCTATCTTATCTTATCTTATCCTATCTTATCTTGTCTTGTCTTGTCTTGTCTTGTCTTCTCTTCTCTTCTCTTGTCTCATCTCATCTTGTCTTTTCTTGTCTTGCCTTTTATTGTCTTAACTTGTCTTGTCTTGACTTCACTTGACTTCTCTTGTCTGGTCTCATCTTGTCTCATATTGCCTTATCTTGTCTTCTCTTGTCTTATCTTATCTTATCTTATCTTATCTTATTTTCTTCTATCTTGTCTTGTCTTGTCTTGACTCATCTTGTCTCATCTTGCCTTATCTTGTCTTTTTTTTTCTTACCTTATCTTACCTTTTCTTGTCCTGTCTTATCTCATCTCATCTCATCTCTTCTTGCCTTATCCTCCTTATCTTACTTAATCTTACCTAATCTTACCTTACCTTATCTTACCTTACCTTATCTTATCTTAATCTTATCTATCTTATCTCACCTCACCTCTTCTTCTCTTCTCTTCTCTTCTCTTCTTTTCTCTTCTCTTGTCTCGTCTCATCTCATCTCTTCTCATATCATCTTATCTTGCATTATCTTCTCCTATCATCTTATCTTATCTTATCTTATCTTATCTTATCTTATCTTATCTTATCTTATCTTATCTTATCTTATCTTATCTTATCCTATCTTATCTTAACTTATCTTACCTTGTCTTGTCTTGTCTTGTCTTGTCTTGCCTTCTCTTGTCTTTTCTTGCCTTGCCTTGCCTTACCTCGTCTAGTCTCGTCTCGTCTCATCTCATCTAATCTTACCTTATCTTTTCCTGTCCCATCCTATCTTGTCTTGTCTTGTCCTGACCTGTCCTGTCCTATCTTGTCTTTTCGTCTCATCTCGTCTTATCTTGTCTTGCCTTTTCTTACCTTATCTTGTCCTGTCTCATCCTATCTTATCTTATCTTAACTAATCTTACTTTATCTTACCTTATCTTGTCCTATCCCTTCCTATCTAATCTTGTCTTACCATCTTATCTTATCTTATCTTATCTTATCTTATCTTATCTTATCTTATCTTATCTTACCTTACCTTACCTTACCTTATCTTGTATCTTGTCTCATCTTGTCTCATCTCATCTTTTCTCATCTTATCTTGCCTTATCTTGTCCTGTCCTGTCCTATATTGCCTTGTCTTGTCTTGTCTTGTCTCACCTTACCTCACCTCACCTCACCTTTTCTTTTCTCGTCTTCTCTTCTCTTCATCTTGTCTCGTCTCGCCTCGCCTCGCCTCACCTCACCTCACCTCACCTCACCTCACCTCACCTCACCTCACCTCACCTCACCTCACCTCATCTCATCTTATCTTATCTTATCTTATCTTATCTTATCTTATCTTATCTTATCCTGTCCCTTCCTATCCAATCATGTCTTATCGTCTTATCTTATCTTATCTTATCTTATCTTATCTCATCTTATATCTTGTCTTGTCTCGCCTCGCCTCACCTAGCCTCACCTCATCTTATCCCATCTTATCTTATCTTCTTCTATCTTGTCTTCTTCTATCTTATCTTATCTTATCTTATCTTATCTTGTCTTATCTTATCTTATCTTATCTTATCTTATCTTATCTTATCTTATCTTATCTTATCTTATCTTATCTTATCTTATCTTATCTTATCCTGTCCCTTCCTATCCAATCATGTCTTATCGTCTTATCTTATCTTATCATATCTTATCTTATCTTATCTTATCTTATCTTATCTTATCTCATCTTATATCTTGTCTTGTCTCGCCTCGCCTCACCTAGCCTCACCTCATCTTATCCCATCTTATCTTATCTTCTTCTATCTTGTCTTGTCTTACCTTGCCTTGCCTTGCCTTGTCTCCTCTCGTCTCATCTCATCTCATCTTGCCTTATCTTGCTTTATCTTGTCTTGTCTTGCCTTTTCTTACCTTACCTTATCTTACATTACCTTACCTTACTTTATCTTATCTTATATCTTGTCTCGTCTCGCCTCGCCTCGCCTCACTTATCTTATCTTGTCTTGTCTTTCCTTTTCTTACCTTATTTTGTCCTTTCTCATACTACCTTATCTTGTCTTGTCTAATCTTCTCTCATCTTGCCTTATCTTCTCTTCTCTTGCCTTTAGTTACCATAACTTATCTTATCTTATCTTATCTTATCTTACCTTACCTTATCTTACCTTACCTTACCTTGTCTTGTCTTGTCTCGTCTCGTCTCATCTAGTCTTGCCTTTTATTGTCTTACCTTGTCTTGTCTTGACTTCACTTGACTTCTCTTGTCTTGTCTCATCTTGTCTCAGATTGCCTTATTTTGTCTTGTCTTTCCTTTTCTTACCTTATTTTGTCCTGTCTCATACTATCTTATCTTATCTTGCCTTATCTTGTCTTGTCTTGTCTTATCTTATCTTATCTTATCTTATCTTATCTTATCTTATCTCATCTCATCTCATCTCATCTCATCTCATCTCATCTCATCTCATCTCACCTCACCTCACCTCACCTCTTCTTTTTCTTTTCTTCTCTTCTCTTCTCTTATATCTTGTCTTGTCTCGTCTCGTCTCATCTCATCTCATCTTGCCTTATCCTCCTTATCTTACCTTATCTTACCTAATCTTGTCCTATCCTGCTCTATCTAATCTTGTCTTGTCTTGTCTTATCTTATGTTGTCTTGTCTTGTCTCGTCTCGTCTCATCTCATCTTATCTCATCTAATCTTGCCTTATCTTACCTTACCTTGTCGTGTCCCGTCCTATCTAATCTTGTCTTATCATCTTATCTTATCTTATCTTATCTTATCTTATCTTATCTTATCTTATCTTATCTTATATCTTGTCTCGTCTCGTCTTGTCTCATCTCATCTTTTCTCATCTTATCTTGCCTTATCTTACCTTATCTTGTCCTGTCCTGTCCTATATTGCCTTGTCTTGTCTTGTCTCACCTTACCTCACCTCACCTCACCTTTTCTTTTCTCGTCTTCTCTTCTCTTCATCTTGTCTTATCTTGTCTTATTCTATCTTATCGTGTCTTGCCTTGCCTTGTCTCGTCTTGTCTCATCTTGCCTTATCTTGCCTTGTCTTGCCTTTTCTTGCCTTATCTTGTCCTGTCTTATCCTATCCTATCCTATCCTATCCTATCCTATCCTATCCTATCCTATCCTATCCTATCCTATCCTATCCTATCCTATCCTATCCTATCCTATCCTATCCTATCCTATCCTATCCTATCGTCTTGTCTTGTCTTGTCTTGTCTTGTCCTGTCCTGTCTTGTCTTGTCTTATCTTTTATCTTATCTTATCTTACCTTACCTTACCTTACCTTACCTCACCTCACCTCACCTCACCTCTTCTTATCTTATCTTATCTTATCTTATCTTATCTTATCTTATCTTATCTTATCTTATATCTTGTCTCGTCTCATCTTGTCTCATCTCATCTTTTCTCATCTTATCTTGCCTTATCTTACCTTATCTTGTCCTGTCCTATATTGCCTTTTCTTGTCTTGTCTCACCTTACCTCACCTCAC
Source organism: Crotalus adamanteus (assembly GCA_039797435.1). Taxonomy (NCBI): domain Eukaryota; kingdom Metazoa; phylum Chordata; class Lepidosauria; order Squamata; family Viperidae; genus Crotalus; species Crotalus adamanteus. The sequence goes on along the minus strand of CM077935.1, from coordinate 54,660,833 downwards.
CTCACCTTTTCTTTTCTCGTCTTCTCTTCTCTTCATCTTGTCTCGTCTCATCTCGTCTCATCTCGCCTCGCCTCGCCTCGCCTCACCTCACCTCAGCTTATGTTATCTTATCTTATCTTATCTTATGATATCTTATCTTCTTGTATCTTGACTTGTCTTTTCTTGTCTTGTCTTGTCTTTTCTAGTGTTGTCTTGTCTTTCCTTTTCTTACCTCATCTTACCTTTTCTTGTCCTGTCTCGTCTTATCTTATCTTATCTTGTCTTGTCTTATCTTGTCTTATTCTATCTTATCGTGTCTTGCCTTGCCTTGTCTCGTCTCGTCTCATCTTGCCTTATCTTGCCTTTTCTTGCCTTATCTTGTCCTGTCTTATCCTATCCTATCCTATCCTATCCTATCCTAGCCTATCCTAGCCTATCCTATCATCTTGTCTTGTCTTGTCTTGTCCTGTCCTGTCCTGTCCTGTCCTGTCTTGTCTTGTCTTGTCTTGTCTTATCTTATATCTTATCTTATCTTATCTTATCTTATCTTATCTTATCTTATCTTATCTTATCTTATCTTATCTTATCTTACCTTACCTTACCTTACCTTACCTTACCTTACCTTACCTTACCTTACCTTACCTTACCTTATCTTATCTTATCTTATCTTATCTTCTTTCATCTCTTCTCATCTCATTTTGCCTTATCTTGTCCTTTCCCATCCTATCTTATCTTAACTAATCTTACCTTATCTTACCTTATCTTGTCGTGTCCCGTCCTATCTAATCTTATCATCTTATCTTATCATATCTTATCTTATCTTATCTTATCTTATCTTATCTTATCTTATATCTTGTCTCGTCTTGTCTCATCTCATCTTTTCTCATCTTATCTTGCCTTATCTTACCTTATCTTGTCCTGTCCTATATTGCCTTGTCTTGTACTGTCGTGTCCTGTCCTATCTTGTCTTGTCTCACCTTACCTCACCTCACCTCACCTCACCTCACCTCACCTCACCTCACCTCACCTCTTCTTCTCTTCTCTTCTCTTCTCTTCTCTTCTCTTCTCTTCTCTTCTCTTCTCTTCTCTTCTCTTCTCTTATTTTGTCTCATCTCGTCTCGCCTTGCCTCACCTTATCTTATCTTCTTCTCTCTTGTCTTGTCTTGTCTTGTCTTTCCTTTTCTTACCTTATCTTACCTTTTCTTGTCCTGTCTCATCCTATCTTATCTTGTCTTGTCTCGTCTCATCTCGTCTCGTCTCATCTTGTCTTGTCTTGCCTTTTATTGTCTTACCTTCTCTTGTCTTGACTTCACTTGACTTCTCTTGTCTTGTCTCATCTTTTCTCATATTGCCTTATCTTGACTTGTCTTTCCTTTTCTTACCTTATTTTGTCCTGTCTCATACTGTCTTATCTTATCTTGTCTTGTCTTGTATTGTCTTGTCTTATCTTATATCTTATCTTGTCTTATCTTATCTTACCTTACCTCACCTCACCTCACCTCACCTCTTCTTATCTTATCTTATCTTATCTTACCTTACCTTATCTTATCTTATCTTATCTTATCTTATCTTATCTTATCTTATCTTATCTTATCTTATCTTATCTTATCTTATCTTACCTTACCTTACCTTACCTTACCTTACCTTACCTTACCTTACCTTACCTTACCTTACCTTACCTTACCTTACCTTACCTTACCTTATCTTATCTTATCTTATCTTATCTTATCTTATCTTATCTTATCTTATCTTATCTTATCTTATCTTATCTTATCTTACCTTACCTTACCTTACCTTACCTTACCTTACCTTACCTTACCTTACCTTACCTTACCTTACCTTACCTTACCTTACCTTACCTTACCTTACCTTACCTTACCTTACCTTACCTTACCTTACCTTACCTTATCTTATCTTATCTTATCTTATCTTATCTTCTTTCATCTCTTCTCATCTCATTTTGCCTTATCTTGTCCTTTCCCATCCTATCTTATCTTAACTAATCTTACCTTATCTTACCTTATCTTGTCGTGTCCCGTCCTATCTAATCTTATCATCTTATCTTATCATATCTTATCTTATCTTATCTTATCTTATATCTTGTCTCGTCTTGTCTCATCTCATCTTTTCTCATCTTATCTTGCCTTATCTTACCTTATCTTGTCCTGTCCTATATTGCCTTGTCTTGTACTGTCGTGTCCTGTCCTATCTTGTCTTGTCTCACCTTACCTCACCTTACCTCACCTCACCTCACCTCACCTCACCTCACCTCTTCTTCTCTTCTCTTCTCTTCTCTTCTCTTCTCTTCTCTTCTCTTCTCTTCTCTTATTTTGTCTCATCTCGTCTCGCCTTGCCTCACCTTATCTTATCTTCTTCTCTCTTGTCTTGTCTTGTCTTGTCTTGTCTTTCCTTTTCTTACCTTATCTTACCTTTTCTTGTCCTGTCTCATCCTATCTTATCTTGTCTTGTCTCGTCTCATCTCGTCTCGTCTCATCTTGTCTTGTCTTGCCTTTTATTGTCTTACCTTCTCTTGTCTTGACTTCACTTGACTTCTCTTGTCTTGTCTCATCTTTTCTCATATTGCCTTATCTTGACTTGTCTTTCCTTTTCTTACCTTATTTTGTCCTGTCTCATACTGTCTTATCTTATCTTGTCTTGTATTGTCTTGTCTTGTCTTATCTTATATCTTATCTTGTCTTATCTTATCTTACCTTACCTCACCTCACCTCACCTCACCTCTTCTTATCTTATCTTATCTTATCTTATCTTATCTTATCTTATCTTATCTTATCTTATCTTATCTTATCTTATCTTATCTTATCTTATGTTACCTTACCTTACCTTACCTTACCTTACTTTACCTTATCTTATCTTATCTTATCTTATCTTATCTTATCTTATCTTATCTTATCTTATCTTATCTTATCTTATCTTATCTTATCTTATCTTATCTTATCTTATCTTATCTTATATTGTCTACTCTCGTCTCGTCTCGTCTCATCTCATTTTGCCTTATCTTGTCCTTTCCCATCCTATCTTATCTTATCTTAAGTAATCTTACCTTATCTTACCTTATCTTGTCGTGTCCCGTCCTATCTAATCTTATCATCTTATCTTATCTTATCTTATCTTATCTTATCTTATCTTATCTTATCTTATCTTATCTTATCTTATCTTATCTTATCTTATCTTATATCTTGTCTCGTCTCGTCTTGTCTCATCTCATCTTTTCTAATCTTATCTTGCCTTATCTTACCTTATCTTGTCCTGTCCTGTCCTATATTGCCTTGTCTTGTCTCACCTTACCTCACCTCACCTCACCTTTTCTTTTCTCGTCTTCTCTTCTCTTCATCTTGTCTCATCTCATCTCGTCTCATCTCGCCTCGCCTCGCCTCACCTCACCTCACCTCACCTCATCTTATGTTATCTTATCTTATCTTATCATATCTTATCTTCTTGTATCTTGTCTTGTCTTTTCTTGTCTTGTCTTGTCTTGTCTTGTCTTGTCTTGACTCATCTTGTCTCATCTTGCCTTATCTTGTCTTGTCTTTCCTTTTCTTACCTCATCTTACCTTTTCTTGTCCTGTCTCGTCTTATCTTATCTTGTCTTGTCTTATCTTGTCTTATTCTATCTTATCGTGTCTTGCCTTGCCTTGTCTCGTCTTGTCTCATCTTGCCTTATCTTGCCTTGTCTTGCCTTTTCTTGCCTTATCTTGTCCTGTCTTATCCTATCCTATCCTATCCTATCCTATCCTATCCTATCCTATCCTATCCTATCCTATCCTATCCTATCCTATCCTATCCTATCCTATCCTATCCTATCCTATCCTATCCTATCCTATCCTATCATCTTCTCTTGTCTTGTCTTGTCTTGTCCTGTCTTGTCTTGTCTTATCTTTTATCTTATCTTATCTTATCTTACCTTACCTTACCTTACCTTACCTCACCTCACCTCACCTCACCTCTTCTTATCTTATCTTATCTTATCTTATCTTATCTTATCTTATCTTATATCTTGTCTCGTCTCATCTTGTCTCATCTCATCTTTTCTCGTCTTATCTTGCCTTATCTTACCTTATCTTGCCCTGTCCTGTCCTATATTGCCTTGTCTTGTCTTGTCTCACCTTACCTCACCTCACCTCACCTTTTCTTTTCTCGTCTTCTCTTCTCTTCATCTTGTCTCGTCTCATCTCGTCTCATCTCGCCTCGCCTCGCCTCGCCTCGCCTCGCCTCACCTCACCTCATCTTATGTTATCTTATCTTATCTTATCTTATCTTATCATATCTTATCTTCTTGTATCTTGTCTTGTCTTGTCTTGTCTTTTCTTGTGTTGTCTTGTCTTGACTCATCTTGTCTCATCTTGCCTTATCTTGTCTTGTCTTTCCTTTTCTTACCTCATCTTACCTTTTCTTGTCCTGTCTCGTCTTATCTTATCTTGTCTTGTCTTATCTTGTCTTATTCTATCTTATCGTGTCTTGCCTTGCCTTGTCTCGTCTCGTCTCATCTTGCCTTATCTTGCCTTGTCTTGCCTTTTCTTGCCTTATCTTGTCCTGTCTTATCCTATCCTATCCTATCCTATCCTATCCTATCCTATCATCTTCTCTTGTCTTGTCTTGTCTTGTCTTGTCCTGTCCTGTCCTGTCTTGTCTTGTCTTGTCTTGTCTTGTCTTGTCTTACCTTACCTTACCTTACCTTACCTTACCTCACCTCACCTCACCTCTTCTTATCTTATCTTATCTTATCTTATCTTATCTTATATCTTGTCTTGTCTTATCGTATCTTATCTACTCTCGTCTCATCTCATATCATCTCATTTTGCCTTATCTTGTCCTTTCCCATCCTATCTTATCGTCTTATCTTATCTTGTCTTGTCTTGTCTTGTCTTGTCCTGTCTTGTCTTGTCTTGTCTTATCTTATCTTATATCTTATCTTATCTTATCTTATCTTATCTTATCTTATCTTATCTTATCTTATCTTATCTTATCTTATCTTATCTTATCTTATCTTATCTTATCTTACCTTACCTTAACTTACCTTACCTTACCTTACCTTACTTTATCTTATCTTATCTTGTCTACTCTCGTCTCGTCTCGTCTCATCTCATTTTGCCTTATCTTGTCCTTTCCCATCCTATCTTATCTTATCTTAAGTAATCTTACCTTATCTTACCTTATCTTGTCGTGTCCCGTCCTATCTAATCTTATCATCTTATCTTATCTTATCTTATCTTATCTTATCTTATCTTATCTTATCTTATCTTATCTTATCTTATCTTATCTTATCTTATCTTATCTTATCTTATCTTATCTTATATCTTGTCTCGTCTCGTCTTGTCTCATCTCATCTTTTCTCATCTTATCTTGCCTTATCTTACCTTATCTTGTCCTGTCCTGTCCTATATTGCCTTGTCTTGTCTTGTCTCACCTTACCTCACCTCACCTCACCTCACCTTTTCTTTTCTCGTCTTCTCTTCCCTTCATCTTGTCTCGTCTCATCTCGTCTCATCTCGCCTCGCCTCACCTCACCTCATCTTATGTTATGTTATGTTATCTTATCTTATCTTATCATATCTTATCTTCTTGTATCTTGTCTTGTCTTTTCTTGTCTTGTCTTGTCTTTTCTTGTCTTGTCTTGTCTTGACTCATCTTGTCTCATCTTGCCTTATCTGGTCTTGTCTTTCCTTTTCTTACCTCATCTTACCTTTTCTTGTCCTGTCTCGTCTTATCTTATCTTGTCTTGTCTTGTCTTGTCTTATTCTATCTTATCGTGTCTTGCCTTGCCTTGTCTCGTCTTGTCTCATCTTGCCTTATCTTGCCTTGTCTTGCCTTTTCTTGCCTTATCTTGTCCTGTCTTATCCTATCCTATCCTATCCTATCCTATCCTATCCTATCCTATCCTATCCTATCCTATCCTATCCTATCCTATCCTATCCTATCCTATCCTATCCTATCGTCTTGTCTTGTCTTGTCCTGTCCTGTCTTGTCTTGTCTTATCTTTTATCTTATCTTATCTTACCTTACCTTACCTTACCTTACCTCACCTCACCTCACCTCACCTCTTCTTATCTTATCTTATCTTATCTTATCTTATCTTATCTAATCTTATCTTATCTTATCTTATCTTATCTTATCTTATCTTATCTTATCTTATCTTATATCTTGTCTCGTCTCGTCTTGTCTCATCTCATCTTTTCTCATCTTATCTTGCCTTATCTTACCTTATCTTGTCCTGTCCTATATTGCCTTTTCTTGTCTTGTCTCACCTTACCTCACCTCACCTCACCTCACCTTTTCTTTTCTCGTCTTCTCTTCTCTTCATCTTGTCTCGTCTCATCTCGTCTCATCTCGCCTCGCCTCGCCTCGCCTCACCTCACCTCAGCTTATGTTATCTTATCTTATCTTATCATATCTTATCTTCTTGTATCTTGACTTGTCTTTTCTTGTCTTGTCTTGTCTTTTCTAGTGTTGTCTTGTCTTGACTCATCTTGTCTCATCTTGCCTTATCTTGTCTTGTCTTTCCTTTTCTTACCTCATCTTACCTTTTCTTGTCCTGTCTCGTCTTATCTTATCTTATCTTGTCTTGTCTTATCTTGTCTTATTCTATCTTATCGTGTCTTGCCTTGCCTTGTCTCGTCTCGTCTCATCTTGCCTTATCTTGACTTTTCTTGCCTTATCTTGTCCTGTCTTATCCTATCCTATCCTATCCTAGCCTAGCCTATCCTAGCCTATCCTATCATCTTGTCTTGTCTTGTCTTGTCTTGTCCTGTTCTGTCCTGTCTTGTCTTGTCTTGTCTTGTCTTGTCTTATCTTATATCTTATCTTATCTTATCTTATCTTATCTTATCTTATCTTATCTTATCTTATCTTATCTTATCTTATCTTACCTTACCTTACCTTACCTTACCTTACCTTACCTTACCTTACCTTACCTTACCTTACCTTACCTTACCTTACCTTACCTTACCTTACCTTACCTTACCTTACCTTACCTTACCTTACCTTACCTTACCTTACCTTATCTTATCTTATCTTATCTTATCTTATCTTATCTTATCTTATCTTATCTTCTTTCATCTCTTCTCATCTCATTTTGCCTTATCTTGTCCTTTCCCATCCTATCTTATCTTAACTAATCTTACCTTATCTTACCTTATCTTGTCGTGTCCCGTCCTATCTAATCTTATCATCTTATCTTATCATATCTTATCTTATCTTATCTTATCTTATCTTATCTTATCTTATCTTATCTTATCTTATCTTATCTTATCTTATCTTATCTTATCTTATCTTATCTTATATCTTGTCTCGTCTTGTCTCATCTCATCTTTTCTCATCTTATCTTGCCTTATCTTACCTTATCTTTTCCTGTCCTATATTGCCTTGTCTTGTACTGTCGTGTCCTGTCCTATCTTGTCTTGTCTCACCTTACCTCACCTTACCTCACCTCACCTCACCTCACCTCACCTCTTCTTCTCTTCTCTTCTCTTCTCTTCTCTTCTCTTCTCTTCTCTTCTCTTCTATTTTGTCTCATCTCGTCTCGCCTTGCCTCACCTTATCTTATCTTCTTCTCTCTTGTCTTGTCTTTTCTTGTCTTGTCTTTCCTTTTCTTACCTTATCTTACCTTTTCTTGTCCTGTCTCATCCTATCTTATCTTGTCTTGTCTCGTCTCATCTCGTCTCGTCTCATCTTGTCTTGTCTTGCCTTTTATTGTCTTACCTTCTCTTGTCTTGACTTCACTTGACTTCTCTTGTCTTGTCTCATCTTTTCTCATATTGCCTTATCTTGACTTGTCTTTCCTTTTCTTACCTTATTTTGTCCTGTCTCATACTGTCTTATCTTATCTTGTCTTGTCTTGTATTGTCTTGTCTTATCTTATATCTTATCTTGTCTTATCTTATCTTACCTTACCTTACCTCACCTCACCTCACCTCACCTCACCTCACCTCTTCTTATCTTATCTTATCTTATCTTATCTTATCTTATCTTATTTTATATCTTGTCTTGTCTCGTCCCGCCTCACCTCACCTCATCTTATCCCATCTTATCTTATCTTCTTCTATCTTGTCTTGTCTTGTCTTGTCTTGTCTTGTCTCTTCTCGCCTCGCCTCGTCTCATCTTATCTCATCTTGCCTTGGATTAAGTTAATCCAATCGCTAATCAATGTTAAAGCCACAGCATCATAATACAATTTCAAATTAGGCATCTTAAGTCCTCCTCTTTCTCATACATCTTGTATAATCTTAAGCTTAACTCTTGGTTTTTTCCCCGCCCAAATAAATTTATTAATACCCTTCTGCCATTCATCTAAATTAACATCTTTCTTCAAAATTGGTATCATCTGAAACAGAAAAAGAAATTTTGGTAGAACATTCATCTTAATAGCAGAAATTCTCCCTGACAAAGATAATTGTAATTTTTTCCAATCATTCAGATCCTTCTGCACTTTGGTCCATAATGTTTCATAATTATTTTTATACTATTTTACATTAGAAGCTGTTATATACACTCCCAAATATTTGACCTTTTTAACTATATCAAAACCTGTCAAGTTAACTAACATTTCCTTATCCTTGATAGACATATTTTTAGATAGTATTTTAGTCTTATTATTGTTAACCTTAAAACCAGAAACTTGCTCATACTGAGTTATAATCTGTAACAATTCTAAAACCGAATGAATCGTTTGTGACAAAGTAATAACCAAGTCATCAGCAAAAGCTCTCAACCTATAATTCTTCTTATTTATCATTATTCCCTTTATTGTAGTTGACTCACAAAGTTTTATTAACAAAATTTCCAAAGTTAAAACAAACAATAAAGGAGATAACGGACATCCCTGTCTTGTACCTTTTCCAATTTGAAAGGCCTCTGTTAGTCCCCCATTAATTATAATCTGAGCCGATTGTTGTTGATAAATGCCCTTTAGGGCTTGCAAAAATTTATCCCCAGAATTCATCTCCTCTATCACTCTTAACAAAAATTGCCAATTTAACTGATCAAAAGCTTTTTCAGCATCTAAAAAGATTTTTGCTGCAGGAATCTGGTTATTTTTATCCAAATATTCAATTAAGTTAACAATTTGTCTAACATTATTTTTCATATATCTTCCAGTTATAAAACCAGATTGATCAGTATGAATCACTTGCTTCAATACAAACATTAATCTATTTGCCAATATTTTAGAAAAAAAATTATAATCTATATTCAAAAGAGATATGGTCTATAATTTTTAGGTTGAGTAAGATCTTGATCTTCTTTTGTAATCAATGATATAAAAGCCCTTTTCCAAGATGGAAGTACCTCTGCACCCAATAATATACTATTAAAAAGTTCCTTTAATGGTTCTATCATCTCTTCAGATAATGTTTTATAATAGATTGCTGTCAATCCATCCGTACCAGGTGCTTTACCAACCTTTAATTGTTTAATAGCCATAATAATTTCCTCAGAAGTAATTAAGCCATTAATCTCATCTCGTTGAGCATTTGTAAGCTTAGGAAAATGAGCTTCTTGTAAATATTTATCTATATCCAAAATCTGTACCTTTTCACCAGTATACAATTTTGTATAAAAATCTAAAAATGATTTCTTGATCAACTCTTGCTGAAAAACCACTTTACCTTTATAATTTATTCTATCTATAATCCTAGACCTCTGTTTTTTCCGTAATTTGACTTGACTCATCTTGCCTTATCTTGTCATCTTATCACCTCACCTCTTCTTTTCTTTTCTTCTCTTCTCTTCTCTTCTCTGATATCTTGTCTTGTCTTGTCTCGTCTCGTCTCATCTTATCTTGCCTTATCTTTTCCTGTCGTGTCTTGTCTTGTCTTGTCTTGTCTTGCCTTATCTTATCTTATTTTCTTCTATCTTATCTTGTCTTGTCTTTTCTCATCTTTTCTTGCCTTGCCTTGTCTTGTCTTGTCTCATCTTGTCTCATATTGCCTTATCTTGTCTTTTCTTTCCTTTTCTTACCTTATTCTGTCCTGTCTCGTCTTATCTTATCTTATCTTATCTTATCTTATCTTATCTTATCTTATCTTATCTTATCTTATCTTATCTTATCTTATCTTATTTTATATCTTGTCTTGTCTCGTCCCGCCTCACCTCACCTCATCTTATCCCATCTTATCTTATCTTCTTCTATCTTGTCTTGTCTTGTCTTGTCTTGTCTTGTCTCTTCTCGCCTCGCCTCGTCTCATCTTATCTCATCTTGCCTTGGATTAAGTTAATCCAATCGCTAATCAATGTTAAAGCCACAGCATCATAATACAATTTCAAATTAGGCATCTTAAGTCCTCCTCTTTCTCATACATCTTGTATAATCTTAAGCTTAACTCTTGGTTTTTTCCCCGCCCAAATAAATTTATTAATACCCTTCTGCCATTCATCTAAATTAACATCTTTCTTCAAAATTGGTATCATCTGAAACAGAAAAAGAAATTTTGGTAGAACATTCATCTTAATAGCAGAAATTCTCCCTGACAAAGATAATTGTAATTTTTTCCAATCATTCAGATCCTTCTGCACTTTGGTCCATAATGTTTCATAATTATTTTTATACTATTTTACATTAGAAGCTGTTATATACACTCCCAAATATTTGACCTTTTTAACTATATCAAAACCTGTCAAGTTAACTAACATTTCCTTATCCTTGATAGACATATTTTTAGATAGTATTTTAGTCTTATTATTGTTAACCTTAAAACCAGAAACTTGCTCATACTGAGTTATAATCTGTAACAATTCTAAAACCGAATGAATCGTTTGTGACAAAGTAATAACCAAGTCATCAGCAAAAGCTCTCAACCTATAATTCTTCTTATTTATCATTATTCCCTTTATTGTAGTTGACTCACAAAGTTTTATTAACAAAATTTCCAAAGTTAAAACAAACAATAAAGGAGATAACGGACATCCCTGTCTTGTACCTTTTCCAATTTGAAAGGCCTCTGTTAGTCCCCCATTAATTATAATCTGAGCCGATTGTTGTTGATAAATGCCCTTTAGGGCTTGCAAAAATTTATCCCCAGAATTCATCTCCTCTATCACTCTTAACAAAAATTGCCAATTTAACTGATCAAAAGCTTTTTTCTAAAAAGATTTTTGCTGCAGGAATCTGGTTATTTTTATCCAAATATTCAATTAAGTTAACAATTTGTCTAACATTATTTTTCATATATCTTCCAGTTATAAAACCAGATTGATCAGTATGAATCACTTGCTTCAATACAAACATTAATCTATTTGCCAATATTTTAGAAAAAAAATTATAATCTATATTCAAAAGAGATATGGTCTATAATTTTTAGGTTGAGTAAGATCTTGATCTTCTTTTGTAATCAATGATATAAAAGCCCTTTTCCAAGATGGAAGTACCTCTGCACCCAATAATATACTATTAAAAAGTTCCTTTAATGGTTCTATCATCTCTTCAGATAATGTTTTATAATAGATTGCTGTCAATCCATCCGTACCAGGTGCTTTACCAACCTTTAATTGTTTAATAGCCATAATAATTTCCTCAGAAGTAATTAAGCCATTAATCTCATCTCGTTGAGCATTTGTAAGCTTAGGAAAATGAGCTTCTTGTAAATATTTATCTATATCCAAAATCTGTACCTTTTCACCAGTATACAATTTTGTATAAAAATCTAAAAATGATTTCTTGATCAACTCTTGCTGAAAAACCACTTTACCTTTATAATTTATTCTATCTATAATCCTAGACCTCTGTTTTTTCCGTAATTTGACTTGACTCATCTTGCCTTATCTTGTCATCTTATCACCTCACCTCTTCTTTTCTTTTCTTCTCTTCTCTTCTCTTCTCTGATATCTTGTCTTGTCTTGTCTCGTCTCGTCTCATCTTATCTTGCCTTATCTTTTCCTGTCGTGTCTTGTCTTGTCTTGTCTTGTCTTGCCTTATCTTATCTTATTTTCTTCTATCTTATCTTGTCTTGTCTTTTCTCATCTTTTCTTGCCTTGCCTTGTCTTGTCTTGTCTCATCTTGTCTCATATTGCCTTATCTTGTCTTTTCTTTCCTTTTCTTACCTTATTCTGTCCTGTCTCGTCTTATCTTATCTTATCTTATCTTATCTTATCTTATCTTATCTTATCTTATCTTATCTTATCTTATCTTATCTTATCTTATCATCTTATCATCTTATCTTATCTAATCTCACCTCACCTCACCTCACCTCACCTCTTGTTCTCTTCTCTTCTCTTATCTTGTCTCGTCTCGCCTCGCCTCACCTCGCCTCATCTTATCTTATCTTGTCTTATCTTGTTCTATCTTGCCTTGTCTTGTCTTGTCTCATCTTTTCTTGCCTTGCCTTGTCTCGTCTTACCTTGTCTTGTCTTGTCTCATCTTGTCTCATATTGCCTTATCTTGTCTTGTCTTTCCTTTTCTTACCTTATCCTGTCCTGTCTCGTCCTATCTTATCTTATCTTATCTTATCTTATCTTATCTTATCTTATCTTATCTTATCTTATCTTATCTTATCTTGTCTATCTTCTCATCTTATCACCTCACCTCACCTCACTTCTTCTTCTCTTCTCTTCTCATCTCATCTCATCTCATCTCATCTCATCTCATCTTATCTCATCTCATCTTATCTTGCCTTATCTTACCTTATCTTGTCCTGTCCTGTCCTGTCTTATCATGTCTTGTCTTATCTTGTCTCATCTTGCCTGATTTTGTCTTGTCTTGCCTTTTCTTACCTTATTTTGTCCTGTCTTATCTCATCTCATCTTATCTTGTCCTATTTTATCTCATGTCATCTCATCTCATCTTTTCTCATCTTGCCTTATCTTATCTTTTCTTACCTTTTCTTACCTTTTCTTACCTAATCTTACCTTGTCTTACCTTATCCTGTCCTGTCCCATCCTATCTAATCTTGTCTTGTCTTGTCTTGTCTCCGCCTCCATCCTTGTCCTCCTTCTGCGGGTGGACCGCAGCTTACCGAGTGGGGCTGCACCTCTTCCTGCATGCGTCCTCAGACAGAGGAGCCGGGCAGCTTTGGCTCTCACTCCCCTCTGACCTCCATCTGCCTGAGGCCAGAGCTCGGCGTGCCCGGCTGGCCAGTGAAGGTTGGAGAGCGCCAGACAATTGCAGCTGCCTCAGGATGAGCGGTAGGCTGGGTGGGCACTCCTGATGTCTGCAGGGGAAGGAGCGTCGAGGAGACTCCGCGCCCAGCCCAATCCACCCCTGGCACAGCACGGCTGTCATGTGTCTGACTAATGAAACACTTCAAAGAACTTTCAGGCATGGTTGAACCTAAAAAAGCCTTTATTAGTGTAGAGGCATGTCAGCACGGCATGATGGATGCCAAGATCTGAATTTCCCTTCCCTTTGCACATAACATTACAGGCATTTCCCCTCCCCTATTTTGGGGTCATGATTCACATCTTCCAATTAACCTGGAGGGCAAAGATTGACTTCCGTTCCTTTTCCTGGGCTTTCCTTACTAATCTCTTCCCTCTCTCTGTCATCTGAATTAACTCTAAAAATACCAGACAGTTCTGCATGTTTTGTTAAAGCAAGAATATACAATATTAGCAGCGTTGACATCCGGCCCCCCTTACAAAAAAGGACAGATCCTGTAATGTAAACAAAGGCATATGTTAATGACTAGTTTTTGGTTTGTTGCGGTATTTTGCCTGAAACCATTTGACGAGCCTGTCAGCTTTCACTTCACTGGAATTCACCCAGGTAGCTTCAGACAACAGGTATCCCTTCCATTGTACTAGGTACTGCAATTTCCCTTTAAAGATTCTAGAGTCAAGAATACGTTTCACTTCATAGTGGGTCTGTCCCGCAACTACGAGGGGCCCAGGTGCCTTCTTCGGGGGAGGTCTTAAAGTGGAGCCTCGATAAGGTTTCAACAAGATGCAATGGAACACTGGGTGAATTCTCCCTAAAGGTCTAGGGAGTTTTAGTTCTATGGTGACCGGATTGATGATCCTTACTATGGGGAAAGGCCCCAAGAATTTTGGTCCCAATTTCTTGCTGGGCAATTTGAGGCATAGATATTTAGTTGACAAATAAACCTTTTCCCCAACTTGGAATGTTCTTTGGGGAGCCCTCTTTTTATCAGCCTGCTTTTTATAGGTTTCAAAAGTCTTTTTTAAAGCAGTTTTTGTGTTTCTCCAAACTTCTTCCCACCCCCTCACCCATTGGTCAAGTGTCTGGGAAGCAGAGGCCACATGAGGGTATTCAGGTATTGGGCTGAACTCTTTTCCTGTGGCCACTCTAAAAGGCATGTAGCCGGTACTGCTGTGCACAGAATTATTGTACGCCACCTCCGCAAAAGGGAGGAGGTCAGTCCAGTTCGTCTGTTGGTAAGAAACGTAGCATCTAAGATATTGCTCCACCATTTTGTTAGCGGATTCTGCAGCCCCATTGGTGGCAGGATGAAAAGCAAATGATAAACCTTGAGATGATCCAATTAATTTAAGAAAACTCCTCCAAAACTTCGCTGTGAACTGCACTCCCTGTCTGAAATTATTCACTTAGGGGCGCCATGCAGCCGGTAGATATGTTTCAGGAACAATTTGGTCAGTTGTTGGGCAGATGGGAGTCCTTTGCAGGCGATGAAATGAGCCTGCTTTGAAAGCAGGTCTATTACAGTCCAGATGACAGTATTTCCTCTACTTTCAAGTAGGTCTACTATAAAGTCCATAACTATTTCTTCCCATGGTTGAGAAGGGTCTGCCATGGGTTGCAGTAACCCAGGGGTTTTCCCTGGGATTCTTTTCATTGTGGCACATACAGTACAACTTTTTACATAGTTTTCCACATCCCTTTTCAGCCCCGGCCACCAAAATTGCCGGTGGGTGAGGTGTAGGGTTTTCAAATATCCAAAGTGTCCAGCCTGTTTTACATCATGGCTGTGGTTGAGAGCATTAAGACGGAGGGCTTCTGGCAAATATAGTTTCCCCCCTTTGTAAGCCAAGCCATCCCTGCACGTTAGGGAGGGTTGATTATCTTTGAACCATTGATCAGTGAGGAGCTCTCATTTTATTTTCTTTACCCCAGGTGTCACAGGTTCCGACTAATGAAGCACTTCAAAGAACTTTCAGGCATGTTTCCTAAAGTCTTTATTACAGAGCTACAATTTTGCCGGTCACCATCATGGACGTATTGATGCCAGAATCTGACTTCCTCTCGCTGGCATCAATCTTTTCTTGCTAAACCCCTCCCTTGTCTTGCAGTCACAAGTCACATTATCCAATTAGTGTGAAGGTCAAAAGTTTACTTCCTCTTTCTTTCCCGGGCTTTCCCCCCCCCCCACTCTAAGCTATGTATTAACCCAGTAATTACCAGACAGTTTTGCATATTGTCAAAGCAAGAATATACAGTATTTGCAGCATTGACATCCGGCCCCCCTTACAAGAAGGACAGATCTTGTAAAGTAAACAAAAGCATATGTTAAGGGTTATCTTTCGGTTTGCTGGGGTGTTTCACATGAAACCTTTCGATCAATCTGTCAGCGTTCACTTCACTAGATTTCACCCAGGTGGCTTCAGACAATGGGTATCCCTTCCATTGTACTAAGTACTGTAATTTCCCTGTAAAGATTCTGGAGTCAAGAATATGTTTCACTTCATAGTGGGTCTGCCCTTCCACTACGAGGGGTCCAGGTGCCTTCTTTGGAGGAGGTCTTAAAGTGGAGCCCCGATAAGGCTTCAACAAACTACAATGGAAAACTGGGTGAATTTTCCCTAACAGTTTAGGGAGTTTTAGTTGTACTGTGACTGGGTTGATGACCTTTACTATGGGGAAAGGCCCCAAGAATTTTGGTCCCAATTTCTTGCTGGGCAATTTGAGGCATAGATATTTAGTTGACAGATAGACCTTTTCCCCAACTTGGAATGTTCTTTGGGGATTACTGGTTCACCTGGAGTCAGTGAGGCGGCCATGTGCGCTCGCTCATTGGGTGGCCTAAGATGCCCAGTAACATCTGTTGAATCAATGGGGGGATCAGGCCCTATAGGTAGTCTCACAATTCTCATTCCTTTCTCCCACCAGATAAACGGCTTCCATTTGTCCAACCAGGCTAGTCCTAGGATCACTGCCTCAGTCATTTTTGGAGCCACCAGGAAACGAATAAACTCCCAGTGTGCACTTATTTCTAGGTGTAAAGGCTCCGTTAATTGTGTAATAAGAGTCCCTCCCATCAGGGAGCCATCGGCTTGCTCAAATCTCATCGGTTTGGAAAGCTGTTTTGCCCTTATGCCCATTTTCATGGCAAACGCCAGACTAATAATGCAGCGGGTGCATCCCGAATCAATTAGTACGTTTAAGTTTATTTGTGCCCCAGACTTAGGGATTATAAGTTTGGCGGCCAGTGAAAAAGGCAGGATTTGTCGACTCACCATTGGGTCGTTTTCTCCTTCATCGTCGCTATCAAAGAAGGGAAGAGCAGGGGCAGGTCCACCTGGAGTCTTGGCATCCTCCTGTGTGTGGGGTGTAACCTGGGCAACTGGTTCTTGCGTGAGTCGATTGGATTTTTCTCTTGTTAGCCGCTGAGCAGGTTTCTTTTGCATTGCCGGTCCTGGCTTGCTCTGCAGTCGAGGGTAGGGGACTGGACAGGTGGCCGCTCGATGTCCTCCTTGTCCACACTGGAAACACTCGAAGGAAGGGCGTGCAGGTGGCCTGGGTCTCTCAGCCCTTGCAGTAGTTGAAGGCTTCCGTGGGGGTGATTGCTGTCCAGGTAGTTCTGGTTGCTGTTCGGGTTCATGTGGGGGAGGCTTTTTATAGCGAGAGAGCTTAACATCTAGCTTCACGGCTGTCTGGTACCACTCCTGCAGCCGATCAGGTATTTCTCGATAGATGCAGGCCTGAGAGAGGTGATCGTCTAATCCCTCAATGAAGTAATGGATGAGGGACTGCTCAGGCCACCCCTCTATTCGACCTGCTATCTTGCGGAATTCTTGCACGTACTCCAGGGCAGGCCTCCCAGCTTGTTTTATTTTGTGAATTTGTCCTGCTGTTTTGAGGCCAATGGATGGGTCCTCAAATCGTTCTCTCAGACTAAAAAGAAAGTGGTGGGGATCTTCCAATTCGGGGGCCTGCTCGCTATATAAATGGTTCAGCCATTCAGATGCTTCTCCCTCTAGGTTGGACGCAATAACATCGACCATGGCCCCTGGTTCCGGGTACACATAGGCCCAGTATTTCAAGTGAAAACGCACTTGGTTGAGAAAAAAAATCAGCTTCTCTGGGTCCCCATCAAAGGTTGCATTGAAGGGTGGTGTGAACACAGGCTGCTGTGACCCCCACTGGGGCTGGTTCCACGGCTGCTGGGCCCTCTGCTGCTGGCCAGCGGGGTTGGATGGTGCCCCCTGCTGCTGTAGGCCTCCCAATGGTGGCTGCGCAAGTGGGGGTTGTAGTGGTCTTCTCTGTTGTTGGACTGCAGGGGGTGGTGATGCCCTCTGCTGCTGATGATCATTCATCTGCTGGGGAAACCCATCTACCCATTGCTGCAGATGCCTCAGACTGGAACTCACCCTCTCTTCAGGGTTGGGGTCTCTGGCCGGCAAAGGCAGGGTCTGACAGGCTTCCTGCTGGGCTCCCCACTGCTCTTGTGGCCACCCCAGTTGCTGTAGGCCCCAACCTGGCTGCAGATTTATGCCCAGGGGTTGCACGTTTGGGGGCAGTGGCCAACCTCCTTGCTGTGGCTGTTCTTCCCCCAGCTGCTGATTTCCTGGCTTCTGTACCACCCCAAGACATTGCAAGGCCTCTATTAGCTGTGGTAAGTTCAGAGGACATGGATCAGCCACTTGCTGGGAAACCCAGTTTCCCCTTTGCTGCAGAGGATTCAGACTGGGATTCTCTCTCTCAGGGCTGGAGCCCATGGCAGGAACATTTGCAATAGAAGGGCTGTAGGTTTCACTTTGTAGGAACTGATTTCTGTTTTTCATTTCTAAGTTTTGAAATCTTTCCAACGACTCACCCATAACTGTGTTATCTGTCCATTCTGCTTTTGAAGTCTTCGCTCTCAGCTGGGAAATCTGCCAAATTTCTCTCTCCCCCGGCTTGCTGGCTGTCGCTTTCCCCCCCAGGGAAACTGTTGCAGCCACGGGGCTGGTCTCAGGCAATCTTTCTTTCTCCATAATGAGATCTTCCCCGAAACTTTGCCAGCTCCTCTCAGGCATAGAGGCAGCTGATGGAGTTCGGGACCGCAGGTCGTTTGAAAAGAGTGTTGGATTCTGGCATGATGTCACAGGTTCCAACTAATGAAGCACTTCAAAGAACTTTCAGGCATGTTTCCTAAAGTCTTTATTACAGAGCTACAATTTTGCCAGTCACCATCATGGACGTATTGATGCCAGAATCTGACTTCCTCTTGCTGGCATCAATCTTTTCTTGCTAAACCCCTCCCTTGTCTTGCAGTCACAAGTCACATTATCCAATTAGTGTGAAGGTCAAAAGTTTACTTCCTCTTTCTTTCCCGGGCTTCCCCCCCCACTCTAAGCTATGTATTAACCCAGTAATTACCAGACAGTTTTGCATATTGTCAAAGCAAGAATATACAGTATTTGCAGCATTGACACCAGGGTCATCAGGATTGGGGGCCCTGCGAGGTGTAAGTTGAGTGGCAGTTTGTGGATTGGGGATAATTGCCTCATTAACCTCCTCCCGTTTGCTTTTGTATTGGGGTAACCGGGATAGCGCATCAGCTAGGAAGTTTTTTCCTCCTGGTATGTACTTTAGAATGAAGTTGAAGCGGTTAAAGTACTGTGCCCACCACACTTGCTTTGGGGACAATTTGCAGGGAGTTTTCAGTGCTTCTAGATTTTTGTGATCTGTCCATACCTCAAATGGCACCTTACTCCCTTCTAGATACTGTCGCCAGTTTAATAGTGCCCATCTAATCGTGAAGGCCTCTTTCTTCCAGATTGCCCATCTCTGCTCGCTTTCAGTAAATTTCTTAGAGGTGTAGGCCCAGGGTTGCAGGACCCCACTTTTGCTTTTTTGTAGTAACACAGCTCCAACTGCCACATCTCTGGCATCGGCTTGAATCACAAAGGGCTCCCTGGGCAGGGGTGCTTTAGGACTGGTTCAGCAGCAAATAGTCTCTTTAAATTCTCAAAAGCTGTTTGACAGCCCATCATCCATGCTAGTGGTTGGCCTGGTCATGGCTTCCCTCTTCCTTTGCCTGTTTTGAGTAGTTCTGTAAAGGGTAGGGCAATCTCAGCAAAAGAAAGGATGAATTGATGATAAAAGTTGGCAAAACCCAGAAAGCTCGGGAGCTGTTTGCAAGTCTTTGGGGGCTGCCATTCAATTATAGCTTTCACCTTGACTCTCTAAGGTCTAATTTAGTGAAGACACGCCCCTTAGCCAGATGGGTTAATAAGTCCTTTAGGAGGGGGAGAGGATATTTATTTTCCACACTCACAGCGTTGAGACCCTTATAGTCTACGCAGAGACAAAGAGATCCATCTTTTTTCTCTTTGAACAACACAGGGGCTCCCACGGTAGATTTGGCCCATTCGATGAACCCCCTCGCTAAGTTTTTATTCACGTATCGCTGCATCTCCTGCATTTCGAGGGGGGATATAGCATACATTATTGGCAGTTAGAGGTTGGCTCCTGGCACCAGTTCGATGGAGCAGTCATTGGGTCTGTGAGGAGGTAGGGCATCACATTCTTTTTCACTAAATGCCTCTGCCAGGTCCCGGTATTCATTGGGGATGAGTGTTTTGCCTGGCGGTGGTGAGGCAGCCATGGGCGCTCGCTCATTGGGTAGCCTAAGGCAGTGATGGCAAACCTTGTAGAAACCGAGTGCCCAAACTGCAACCCAAAACCCACTTATGCATCGTCGGGTGCCGGGTGGGTGTGGCCCATTGGGTGGGTGTGGCCCCTTGGGTGGGTGTGGCCCCTTGGGTGGCCGTGGCCCATTGGGTGGCCGTGGCTGTGATGGTAACAGCAGACTGTGTGGGACTAAAAAGTTCAATCAATCAATTCCAACTTTGCAAGATCTTTTTTTTTCCCGCGAGAAATTGAAATTGACTGATTGATTGAACCTTTTTTTTTGTACATGGTGGTGGAGGTCTAAAGTGAAAAGATTCAATGCCGCTGTTGTCTCCTGGCGCCATTGTGGCCGACCACCGTTTCCTAGTGCTGACGCCTGATGTTGTCAGGGGGCACCGATGATGTCATCAAGAGGTGCCCGGCTCCATTTGCTGCTTCTCAGATGATTCTATCAGCGTGGTCTGGGGTGTTCCAGCCTCGCTGGGTCCTACAGCGTCTCGGCAGACTGTGAGACTGGGTGGCAGGAGAGACGGACTGGTTTGCCGGGGTTCTGCAGGACCGCAGTGTATCGGCGGACGGGGAGGGGCATGGGGGCGAGGTGACAGGCAAGGGAGGGGCTGGACACTTAACAGCTGCTGCCTTTTATCACCATCCTAATCGTGGCTTGTTAGGACGGGGCTGGGCCAGGTAGGGGTGGGGTCTGGTGTGGGTGGGATGTGTTTGATGTATATAAGGCACTGGGAGAAAGCCACTCCCAGTGCTAACTTTGTTTCCCCACAGCAAATAAATCTGGTGGTTGTTTAACATTCTTGGTTTTTTTGGCTTTCATCGGAGCTCAAGCAGGACGTCATTACAGTAAGTTAGCACTCCAAGAAAACCAAACAACGACCTTTGCAGTAGGTCATCCTTGTTCCTGGATAGTGACAAGACATGGCAGAGGGGACGCAGGGAGCTGCACCTGTGGAAGGGTCGCTGGAACCAGCGGACCAGCTGGAGGTCCCAGTTGTGGTGGAGGCAAGGGAGGCTCAGCCAGTGGTCTACCCGAAAGAGAAGCCACAACTGCCAGTGGTCGCAGAAGTTGGGGCCCAGCAACCGGGTTCTACAACTTCGTTTGGAGAGTGGTGGCTAAGCCTACACCACCCCGAGGGAGGAAGACAGCAAGTGACAGGTGCAGGGCCCACCCTGAGCGGTTGGCGAGAGAGGCGCGTGACAGGAGATGAGGATGAGGAATGGAGCTATTCAACAGCTCCAGGACAATATACCTTGGACGTTCTCAGGGACCAGTTCGGGGAGCCGGGCTATCTCGCACCACCACCATCATCCCAGCCCTGGGTTGCTTCAGGGTTGGGGTTGCCATCTGAGTCCTCTCGGTTCCACCTGGCTAGTCCAAAGCTTAAACTGACACCAAGCAGCCATCCTTCCCTGCTGGGTCCTCTAGCAGGACATGGCTCGACTGAGTGGTCCCAGTATCGGCAGGAGGCAAGACAGGTTGGAGCCCCGGCTGCGGCCCCTTCCAGGCAAGGAGGGGGTTTGCCAGGTTCTTTAGGCCCCTGCCCTGCAGTTCCGGATAGCGCTCAGTATGGAGCACAGGTGTCAGCTCCTTGGCCCCAGACAGCGCTGTGGAACCCACCTCCTATCACAGTCTCATTTGATGGTGACCCAGACCACCTGCTATTTTCTTGAGCCATGTTCTCAGCCATTTGGACCGCTTCACAGCTCTGTATCCATCCAACTGGGCAATGGTGGTGGCTGTGACGGCAAGCTTACAAGGCGAGGCAGCAGCCTGGGCTGCAGATTTATACAGCGACCATGCCCAGGAGCTGGCAGATATCGGCCTGTTTCTAGATGCCCTAAAGACCCGGTTTGAAGATCCCTCCTGGGTGCAACGGGCAGAGGCGGAGCTGCTGGGATTACAGCAACGGGGCAGGCCAGTAAGGGAGTACGTACGTGAATTCCAATGGGTGGCTGGGAGGCTTCGTTCATGGCTGGAGCGTCTATTAGTCCACCACTTCTGGGCCGGTTTGGATAGTGAATTACGGTGTGCATGCGTGGTGAGGGGGATTCCAGGCCGTCTTCCAGAGTGGTTCAGAGTGGTAATGGAGTTGGATGCGGGCTTGCGGGAGTTCCACCGAACACCTGATGAACAACCACAACCCCGTCGGGATGTGGAGCGGCCGAAGGACGTCAGCAGACAAACCCCAGTGTCTAGTCCAAAGCCTAGGGCTGTATTCCGGTGTTTCCGGTGTAACCGGCCGGGTCATCAAGTAGCTGAATGTCCGGTTCCAGTAATACTTAGCACACCAACCACCATTGGTAAGCCAGGGGCTACACCACGGAAGGCCACGGAAAGGTCACGGGCCACTCGCCAAGTGGGAGGGGGACCTCCCCAACAATCTCCAGGCGAACAGACACCCATCCTGGAGGAGTATGACGATGGAGATCCAGCAGAAGACCCCATGGTGAGTGAACCCATAGCTCCTTTTGCCATTCCAATCACTTTAATGAGCCCACTCACAGGGCGTTCCAGTGAATACCATGTCCTAATTGACACAGGATGCACTCGCTGTTTAATCAGTAGGGAGGTGGTACAGAAGGTGGGCATTAGAGTAACCCGACTGGCGTCTCCCATCCAGTTCGAGCAGGTGGATGGATCCCTTTTGGGGGGAGCCTGCCATGCTCGTTATGGAACTGGTGAGGATGGAAATGGGTAAACATTGGGAGACCCTCCGGTTTATAGTAGTCCCATCTATGACTGAGGCAGTGATCCTAGGTTTGGCTTGACTGGACAAATAGACTCCGACTATGTGGTGGGCTGAAGGGTGTCGTCATTTACAGATTGGAGTGGGTCCGCAGCTGCCCCAACCACGAACAGATGGCGTGGAGAAGGTGACAGAGGGAATCAAGGCAGCACAGGAGGAGGGTGGTCATAACTTTCCAGCTGTGTATAACGACCTTGCAGCTGTGTTTAGTGAACGGGAGTGTGATAGTCTACCGCCCCATCAACCAACTGATTGTGCGATTAAGATACTATCGGGGGCCAAGTTACCAAAGCCCAGAATGTATCCTATGACACCCCTAGAGCTACAAGAGTTGAGGCAGTATATCGACAAGAATTTGGCACGGGGTTTCATATAGCCAGCTCGCTCCCAGATAGCAGCACCGGTTCTGTTCCAGGAGAAGAAGGATGGGGGCCTTCGGCTTTGTGTGGACTTCTGCGGTCTTAATGCAGTGTGTGTGGAGCATATGTACCCCCTACCACTTATAAAGGATCTTCTTGCTCATTTAGCTAAAGGGAGAATTTTCACGAAGTTAGATCTCCGCAAAGCCTATTATAGAGTCAGGATAAAACAAGGTGATGAGTGGAAGACAGCTTTTAACTGTCCATTGGGCAGTTACCAGTTTAAAAGAGGAGGACTTAAGGCGCCTAGTTTGAAATTATATTATGATGCGGTGGTTTTAACATGGGTTAGTGATTGGCTTAATTTAACAAATAAAAGTATACTTTATCTTGAGGGATGGGATTTATTATATGGGTGGCATGCATATCTAATTTATAATAAAAAAGTTGACAAGGTTTTTAAATCTCATATTCTAAGAAGTGCTTTATTGCGTGTCTGGAAAAACTATTATTATAAGTAAAATTATAAAATACCTATTTGGGGGATTCCTGGACACGCGATAGAAGGGGTATCTATGGGTGTGAGTTTGGATAGGATTTCTTATAAGGAATTACTTAGATTGGTAGGGAATGATTGGCATTTAAAATCATTAGCTGAGTTAAAGCAGGAAAATATTGTACAGTCTTGGTTTCAGTATACTCAATTGTTGGTTAGGTGGAAGTTAGATCAAAAGGTTGGTATTACACTAATGGAGGAGAATTGGGTAGAACAGATTAAAGATCAAAAGCGAGCGCACATAAAGAGAATTTATAATGCTTAAATAGAATTGGATTCGGAAATGGAATTAGTTAAAGATTGTATGGTAAAGTGGGCCCAAAATATTCAAGAACCAATTTCTTTGGATATATGGGAGGTAATTTGGGTTAGAAATGTAAAATTTACTCAGGCCCAAAATTTAAGAGAAAATTTCTATAAATTGTTTTATAGATGGCATCTAGATCCCAAAAAATTGTCTTGTATGTATCCTAACTTACAGCCCAAATGTTGGAGATGTGGTAGTTTTGAGGCTACCTATTTTCATATTTGGTGGACTTGTAAAAACGTAAAAGCTTTTTGGATCAAGATTTGGTGGAACATTCAAAAGATTTTTAAGAGAAAGATAAAGTTTACTCCACAATTATTTTTACTGGGTGTTATTATAGATTGTGATACTAAAGAAACTAATTTGATGTTGAATTTGATCACAGCAGCAAGGTTATTGGTAGGGCAATATTGGAACAAGGATTGCTTGCCTACTATAGAAGAATGGATGCTTAAAGTGTCAAATTTAGCAGAAATGGCTAAGATTTCTGCTTATTTGAAGGATCATTCACAAGAAAGATGTCAGCTTCCCTACCGGACTCCACACGAATAAAGCAAATGCGAAAGCTTCTGGGTGAAAACAGCTCCGGTTTACTTCGAGGAAAAGTGATGACTTTAACACAGACAAGCGTTAAACCAGCTCTGTGCTATACAAAGTTTGCGCTGGGAGCAACTGCCTCCCAACGTTCCTTAAATATACTGATGTTATTACTCCACCCTATGCAGTTATGGACCACACCTCCACCACACCCGTGCTCATTAACCCACACCTTCACCACACCCGTATTCAATCACAACCCCCTTCCACACCCAACATCCCCACCCTCCTGGCTTCCTATCAGAGTTTGGCAACTATCATCGAGCACAGCTTTTGAGTTTAATACTTCTTTGCACGCCTTGCGCTAACAAGGCAATGCTCGGGTCACCACCCATCAGCTGGTTATTCTTTCACCACTGATCAGCTGTCCGGTGGTTTGAGATAGCTCTGCGCAGGCGCAACAGTCTCTCTGCGCATGGCATCTCCTGCTTCCTAGACCCGCCAAGCAGCTTCCTTTTGTCAGCTTGTCTTTTTTCTGCTAGTTCCGCTTTTTGTAGGGCCTTCTTAACTACTACCCACACATTGTTGATTTGATTTATCCAATTGCTCGGTTGTTGCGATCCCGTATCCCCTTGAGGTAATTCGGGGATAGGGACAAAATCTATCCCGTTTACCACTCAAAATGGAGTAAATCCTGTACTACTGTGGAGGGTGTTATTATAAGCCACCTCTGCAAATGGTAGACGTTCAGCCCAATTTGTCTGCTGATAATTGACATAACATCTGAGGTATCGTTCAATCATTGCATTGGCACGTTCAGCCCCTCCATTCATGCTGGGATGGAATGCAGAACTTAGTCCTTGAGACGACCCAATAGATTTGATGAAGTTTCTCCAGAAATGGGAAGTGAATTGTACTCCTCGATCTGAAATGATGCGTCAAGGTACCCCATGTAATCGATAGATGTGGGTTACAAAGAGTTTTGCTAAATGTCTTGCAGACGGTAATTTTTTGCAGGGAATAAAATGTGCCTGCTTTGAAAACAGGTCTATTACCGTCCATATCACCGTATTCCTGTGGCTGGTTGGTAGATCAACTATAAAGTCCATACTGATCTCTTCCCAAGGATGGTTCGGATCAGATACTTGTTGCAACAGGCCTGATGGTTTCCCCACTTGTGGTTTTGTCACTGCACACATGGAACATTCTCAAATGTACTTTTCTATATCCTTTTTCATCCCTGACCACCAAAACTGTCGTTTGAGTAAATGTAGGGTTTTTAGAAACCCAAATACCCAGTCGCCTTTACATCGTGACCCCGGCTAAGCACTTCTAACCGTAGGAATTGCGGAACATATAATTTCCCCCCTTTCCAAGCTAACCCATCTTTCATAGTGAGAGTTTGGGGATGACTTATCAACCATGGATCAACCATAAGGCCACCTTGTAGAGTTTGTACCAAGTCTTCCACAGACCGTACTACCGAAATTTTATCTCCGGATTGCCCAGTTGGAGGTATGAGAGCCTGAACCACTTCCTTCCACTTACTACGGTACTGGGGTTTTCTAGATAGTGCATCCGCAAGGAAATTTTTCCCTCCCGGAACATACTTTAGTTGGAATTTGAATCGTTGAAAATATAGTGCCCACCTTACGTGTTTTGGAGCTAGTCATCTGGGCGCTTGTAGTGCTTCTAGATTTTTGTGGTCAGTCCATACTTCGCAAACTTCTTTTGCTCCTTCTAGAAAATGGCGCCATGTGGCTAACGCCCACCTTTACTGCATATGCCTCCTTCTCCCAAACAGCCCACCTACGCTCAGTAGTGGTTAATTTACCAGAAGTGAATGCACAAGGCTGTAATTTTCCTTGTTCATTCTTTTGTAACAGCACTGCTCCTACCGCCACATCGCTTGCATCTGTTTATACCACAAAAGGTTCTTCTAGATTGGGATGTCGTAAGATTGGTTCTCTGGAAAATAAGGTCTTTAATGTCTCAAATGCATGTTGGCACTCAAGTGACCAGGGTAAGGGTTGATTTGGTCGAGGGTTACTCCCTGTGGGTTTTGTACGCAGTAAGTCTGTTAATGGCAACACCACTTGGGCAAAAGATGGAATGAACTGCCTGTAGAAATTTGCAAAGCCTAGGAAACTTTGCAATTGATGACGCGTCTGTGGCGATTGCCAATCTAACACACTCTGCACTTTTGTTGGATCCATTTCTACCCCTCCTCCTGATATTCTATATCCTAAATAGTCCAATTTACTTTGGTGAAATGCACACTTCAATAGTTTGACGTATAATTGGGCATCGAGGAGTTTCTGTAGTACCTTACGGACTAATTGCACATGATCTTCCTTATTTTCTGAATATATAAGAATATCATCAAGGTACACCAGAACTCCTTGGTATAAATATTCATGCAGCACTTCATTTATTAATGAAGACAGCAGGAGCTCCTTGTAGCCCAGATGGCATTACCCTATATTGATAGCTTCCTAATAGACTGTTGAATGCTGTCTTCCATTCGTCTCCTTCCTTTATACGTATTCTATAATATGCTTCTCGTAAGTCCAATTTCGTGAAAATTTTGCCTTTCGCCAAATGGGCCAACAGATCTTTCATAAGTGGAAGGGGATATAGGTTTTCCACACAGACTCCATTTAAGCCCCGAAAGTCCACACACAACCGTAAACCCCCATCTTTTTTCTCTTTAAACAAGACAGGGGCTGCAACCCGCGACCGAGCAGGCTGGATAAAGCCTCTTGCTAGATTCTTGTCAATATATCTCCTTAATTCCGCCATCTCGTTTTGAGTCATCGCATACATGCGAGGCTTTGGGAGGGTTGCCCCTGCTTCTATATCAATGGCGCAATCAGTTGAACGGTGTGGTGGTAATACGTCACATTCCTGTTCACTGAATACATCTGCAAGGTCGATATATTCCAAAGGAAAATCAACCTTCCCCTCATCACCAGTTACCTGTGCACTGGATGTTTCTTCTCCTCTTTTCACCTGTTCATGGTGAGGTGGTTGAGGGCCTATACCAATCCGTACCCTACGACACCCTCCTTTCCACCAAATGGTTGGCCCCCATTTGTCCAACCAAGCTAAGCCTAATATTACATCTTCTGTCATCGACGGAACTACTATAAACCTTATTATTTCCCAGTGTTCCCCTAATTGCAATCACACAGGCTCAGTGATATAAGTAGCAGGCAATCCACCTAATAAGGATCCATCTACCTGTTCAAAGCGTACCGGTGTTTGTAAGGACCTTACTCTAATACCTATATGATGTACTAAATGTTCACTAATGAGACACCTAGTACATCCGGTATCGAGTAGGGCATTACACTGTGTTCGTTTCCCTGAATATGTACTGATGATTGTAATAGGGAGGTTAAACGGACGAATGGGTTTGCTTACCATGGGATCTTCTAATGTCTTTATATCCTCATGGTATATGGTCAATGGGGGCTCCATTCCGCCGATCCCTTCATCAATAGCCAACCTCTCCCCTCGGGGTTTTGAACTGTCGACATGTTGTTGTACTGCCCTCGTTCTTTCAGGGTATTTCCTAGGTGATTTCTTTTCTGCCACGTCTATCCTTCCTTTAGGAAGCGGCTCTCTGCACTCTGCAGCACGATGGCCCGGCAGGTTGCATCGAAAACAACGAAACGTTGAACGAGATGATCCGTCAGGTGGGCTGGATACTCGACCTAATTGCCGGAACTGTTCTGGATTTCTACGTAAACCTAGCTGGTTATCACTCCTAGGACGGAACTCTTGCAAGCCTGTATCCAGGTCCGTGACCACTCGAAACCATTCTTGTAATCTTCCTGGAATTCCCCGATATACACATGCTTGTCTTAATTCTTTATCTAGTCCTGCTTGGAACTGGTGTATCAATAATCGCTCAGGCCAAGTCCGTAATTTGCTAGCCACTCTGCGGAATTCTCTAACATACTCGGCAACTGGCCGACCCCATTGTTTGATACTCAAAACCTCCCCTTCTGCCCTCCGGATTCTAGACAAATCCTCAAAACGGGTTCGAAGAGCCCCCAGAAATACTCCAACATTAGTTAACTCGCGAGCATGATCAGTATGTAAGTCGGCCACCCACTCCAAAGCCTCTCCCTGTAGGGCTGCTGTTACTGCTCCCACCATGGCCCACTGAGAAGGGTAAAGGTGGCCGTATCTATCCATATGTCCAATGGCTTGACTCAAAAAAAGGGCTAGTTTATCAGGATTGCCATCAAAGGTCACATTCAAAGGTGGAGGACCCCAAACAGAGCCCTGCGGCCATGGTCCGGGACCCCACCCTGTTGCATATGAAGGACCTGTCGAAACCCCTGCTCCAGATGTAAGTGACTCCGACCCTCTCGAGAGTGGAACCCCGGGGGCTGATCTTAACCCTTTTGATGGAACTGTTGAGGACCCACCGGTCCCTCCCCATGATTTATCCATAGTTCGGCTGGTACCTTGCATACCCACCCTTCCCTGATATAGATCACCTTCACGTGTGGGTTCGAGTTTCAATTTCAGACTGGCTAATCGAAACCGACCTGAAACTGTATGAGTAGAGGAGGAACCTAATTGCGACCATGACGTTGCTTCTGGTCCTGGCACCCATCTCTGCCATGAGGGCGCATCCTGGTATCCTCCTTCTCCAAATTGCTCCCATAAAAGGTCCATGACAGTTTGGCCAGGGGCTGTGGCATAACTCCAGTCCTCCTCCTCCTCATCCGTCAGGCATCGCTCCCACCACTGGGTTATCATCCGACCGTCTTCCCCTGGTCCAACTCCACATCTCTCTGCCATACCCATTACTATAGGACTTTGCCACCATTCTCCGGCCAGGGTATTCCCCCCTGACGCCATTCCTTGGGGTCCTTGTACCTCAGTGGGAGGGTTTGACAAGCATGCTTCCCTCACCTTAGGATGTACCAACGGTTGTTCAACAACAGGAGCTTCCAGTTCCTCCTCCTTTTCCTGTACAGTCCCCTGGTCAGTTTCAACAGGGACAACGTCTTGTACACCTTCTGCCATCTTGCAATAAATTAACCTATGCCAGTACCCCAACAAGGTGGATTCAAAATTCAGGTTAGGCACAGGAAATACAATTGACTAAACTCAAAAAGGGATAACCCCATGCAAGGGGGGGGGGGAAGAGGAACAAAAGGTTTGGGGTTTTTACAGCGCAAACTTTCCTGTCAGCTTCCCTACCAGACTCCACACAAATAAAGCAAATGTGAAAGCTTCTGGGTGAAAACAGCTCTGGTTTACTTCGAGGAAAAGCGATGACTTTAACACAGACAAGCATTAAACCAGCTCTGTGCTATACAAAGTTTGCGCTGGGAGCAACTGCCTCCCAACGTTCCTTAAATATACTGATGTTATTACTCCACCCTATGCAGTTATGGACCACACCTCCACCACACCCGTGCTCATTAACCCACACCTTCACCACACCCGTATTCAATCACAACCCCCTTCCACACCCAACATCCCCACCCTCCTGGCTTCCTATCAGCGTTTGGCAACTATCATCGAGCACAGCTTTTGAGTTTAATACTTCTTTGCACGCCTTGCGCTAACAAGGCAATGCTCAGGTCACCGCCCATCAGCTGGTTATTCTTTCACCGCTGATCAGCTGTCCGGCGGTTTGAGGTAGCTCTGTGCAGGCGCGACAGTCTCTCTGCGCATGGCATCTCCTGCTTCCTAGACCCGCCGAGCAGCTTCCGTATATTCGTCTGAGACTCCGCGGCTTGTAGGATGCCGCATCACCGCACAGCCTTTGCTTCTCCCTCCATTAGGTCAGTTCCCCCTCTCTTGTGTGTCAAGCCCGGGAGGGCTTGACAAAAGATACATTTCGGTTTGGAGAAGATGGATAGATTATATTCAGTATAAATACAGGACTAAAAAGTTCCACTTAGCTTATGAGTAAATCTTAGAATATTTTTAATAGTTTATTATAGTGGAATATTATTATTTTAATAATTAGTTTAATACTTAGGATATTATGTTTATGTTTTTATTATTATGTTTACTTTTAACTTGTTTATATTTATGTTAAAAGGGAGTTAAAGTGCATTATGGATTGGGTTATTGATATAGTTGGTTAATGTTAATTAGATTATGATTATTATAATTGTAACCTTGTATTCAGCTCTGGGAAGTGGGGGAGGGTGGGGGGGTCAGGGTTGGGTTGGTTTTGGGGTTTATATTGTAACTTTTACAAAATTTTTCAATAAAAAAAAAGAGTATAAGAAATGAGCTGGGATGATGAGTCCTAGAATTCTCTACCCAGCAAATCTGGAAGGCAGAATCCAAGTTGGGAAAAGCTGCATAGCAATCGGAGTTGGTGGAGGAAGACCTGCCATTTGTATGGCTGGTTCTTCAGGCCTTCTGGTTATCAGTGAGCAACTAGTTTTTGTAAAAAAAAATTGTACAGGTAGTCCTCTATTTACAACCACAGTTGAGCACCAAATCTCTGTTGCTAAAAGAGACAGCTATTAAGTGAATTTTACCCCATTTTATGTCCTTCCTTGCCACAGCTGTTAAGTGAATCACTGCAGTTGTGAAGTTAGAAACACTGTTGTTAAGTGAATCTGGCTTCCCCATTGACTTTGCTTGTCAGAAGGTCGCAAAAGGTAATCACATGACCCTGGGACACTGCAACTGTGATAAATATGACGAGTGTCTGAATTTTGATCACGTGACCCTGGGATGCTGCAATGGTTGTAAGTGTGAAAAATGGTAAGTCATTTTTATTTTCAGTGCCATTGTAACTTTGAAGGGTCACTATATGAACTGTTGTAAGTTGAGGACTAATTGTCGTAGGTTTCTTCTACAGTGAGCTACTCATCAGATTTATTGTCCCAAAGGCCATTAGTTCTCCATGTCTGTTTTGCATCCAGTGGGCAAATGGGAAAATCATGTGGTATCTCTCAAAGAAGTGGATGTGGTTTTGTAATCTGATTACCAGTTTCTGCATTAAGTATCATTCTTTTTTTTATGCATGGCTCAATTTTCGCGACACATATTAATTGCCTGTCATCCATGCCCACCCTGGCCATGCCTACCCTGGCCATGCCCACCGTAGCCACACCCAGTGGGCCACGGCCACCTAGTGGGCCACGCCCACACGGCACACGGCAATACATAAGTGGGTTTTGTGTTGCAGTTTGGGCACTCGGTCTCTAAAAGGTTCACCATCGCTGGTCTATCTTCTAAAGTCTTAGCTATTGCCCTCAGCTTGGTGTCATCTGCAAATTTGATGAGTTCCCCTTCTTTCCCCTCATCTAAAACATTCATGAAGAAGTTAAAGAATATTGGGCCTGAGACAGAACCTTGAGGTAGCTCACTGCATGCTTCCCTCCATGTAGATGTAGTTCCATTGAGGACTACATGTTGAGTGCAGTTGGTCAGTCAGTTGAGAATCCATCTGGAGACTTCCGGTTCCAGTATGCGGCGACGCCAGTCACATCTGGGGACTTGTGTCCAGCCCAGCCAGGTTTTCTGCGTCGGTAGACCCCCCAGTGGGTTGAAAGTTGCCCTGGAGGTGCAACCACCAAGAAGGAGGCTTGCTGGTGGCCGCAGGAGAGCAGCAGCTTCTCCCGCGGCTCCAGCTATTTCCTTAGGGCCAACGGAGCAATGATTGTCCTGCAAGATGGCCAATTATCCTGCTGCACCAGCCGAAGTCGCAATTACAGCTAAGCGATATTAGACCCACTGTGGAGGATCTGGGTGAGACCCCTTTAGCCCCTCTCTTTCCCTTACTTGTTTTTTTTTTTTTTGCCTGAAAAAACTTGAGTTGGAATTATTTCCCCGTTTGGAAAGGGCGGCTTCTGTATGTGTGGGAAGAGAGGCATTGAGAATAAAAAAAATTTTAAAACTGCACTCTATTTTCACTCCTTTTGGGATACAGAAAAAAAACACTTTTTTTAAAATTTTATTAAGAGCTAATATTGGAAGAATACTTCTTTCTCCACTCTTTCCTTTAAAAGAGAGAAAAAAGGAAAAAAATGGTGTCTGGAAAAGTTCCTTTTTTATTTACTGAGGATATCTAGTGGTGAAAAGTTTATGTTGCAACTATTCTTTGGATAGAAACCTGACCTTCAAAATATTCCTGGAAGAGATAAGCTGGTGCAGCTGTGGGAACTGAGGGGGTGGACACTGTTTAATTACAGCCTTCATTAAAAAATGATAATAATAATAAAGAAAAGACTTTTTTGATTACTTTTAAAATGGAGACACTCCACTCTCATTTAAATTGCAAGCTTATACTGGAAAAGATTTATGAGGTTTCTGAAGAAATATGTGCTATAAGGAAAAGGATTACTACAGAACGAAGAGTCAATGCTACCCCAAACTTTCAAACTGACCTTCAAATTACAGCTGTTTATGCTAGAAACCAAAACATACCCAAAGAGGAATTAAAGGAAATTAAAGAGGAATTTGTTACAATGAAAGAGATGACCACAGAACTAAGAATCAGAGATTCTTCTTCAAATTTTAAAAGTGACTTTCAGATTACACCAGACTACTCTACAAACCAAAATACACTAAAAGAGGACTTCATTGAGGATACAGAGGAACTTATTTCATCCTACAAGCATCTTATCTACCGTTGTGAGGACCAGAAAAAACAAAGATTGAGTTTTGAACCTGTAATGCAGCAAGGCTTCAAGAATAAGAGAAATGGAGGTCCAATCCAGATGACAGGAAGCTTATTACTGCCTCAAATAACATCATAAGCAACAAAGAGAGA
Source organism: Crotalus adamanteus (assembly GCA_039797435.1). Taxonomy (NCBI): domain Eukaryota; kingdom Metazoa; phylum Chordata; class Lepidosauria; order Squamata; family Viperidae; genus Crotalus; species Crotalus adamanteus. The sequence continues at coordinate 54,627,804 of CM077935.1, read as the reverse complement.
TTTACCGGTTGGAAGGGAAGCGTTGTTGTGGAAACCTTCTTGGCAGAAAAAAAAGCCTAGAATAAGACTGAAAAGAGAAATTTAAAATTATATATATTGGATATAAGGCATTTTAGAACTATGGACTGAGTTAAGGATTAAGGTTTTGAATAGAAATAAGAAAAAATGGGTGATTAATGTATGGAAATTACTATATAATGGAATGAAGAAAAATGAAGAGATGTTTTAGATCGGGATTGAATTAATAATTAATTGAATGTGATTTTAATAAGATGATGTGTTCTCTCTGATAATATGGATGATATTAGGTTTGATAATTTAATTGGATGAAAACAGAACCTTGTTTAAGGGACTCAAATGATTTAAGGTTGTTATTATTTTGTTAACAAAAAAAATTGATGGATTGATGGATTAGATATGTATAGGATAGATTAATTTTTATTTTAATTGGGAGATATTTGTGGAAGAAGAAATAAATAAGATTTATGATGAAATTACAGAATTAGGACATATTTAGAAGGGATACCTGTGTTGTAGAAATAAGAGACTTGAGCCAGCTGTTTGGGGAAGGGAAGGTTTATTGCACAGGTTCAGAGAGCTAAACAAAGCAAAGGGTCTGAACCCCAAAAGGGGGTCTGTAAAACATATTTATACACTTTAATACATATACATTTCCTGATCACATAGTATTCCTTAAATGGCTATTTTCTATACATCCTTGTCTCAGCATATTAAAGAATACCAGACAGTTTTGACCAAACACATGCTTCTGTAAAAACAGGATATGGTCCAGACAGAGCAAAGCTAAATTGGTCAGCAGCTGCAAGACAGGAAACCTTCTGAAGACCCAGCAGTTTTTTAGAGCAACAGTATTTTTCCACTTTATTCCCCCCTGTTGAGACTTATCTCAACTTGTGACGATGAGTCTCAATAAAGGTCATGTACATGGGCTGCTTTATGGTATTCCCACATAGCCTTAACCTGTGCAGTAGCCCTTCGTTCAGCAAGCAAAGCCAAGCTATTGGATATAGTTCTGATAAAGATAGGTAAAATACAAGGTAATATTACACATCCAGCAGCAATTAAACCTATCAAAGCAACAATAGCTTGTAATCCAGGGAGTTTAGGGAACCACCCACCAAAGATTTCATTAAAATTAAACCCGTTCCAAACCTGATCAGGATTATGAGTGAGCTGTTGCATTTCTGTGGTTAATTGCTTAATGACTTTTCCAGTCTCATCTATTTGAAGGCAACAGCTTGAGAGATTAAATTTACCACAAACACCTCCTTCTTTTGCCAAAATATAATCTAAGGCTAATCTATTTTGATACACAGCAGTCCGAATTCTGTCAGTGGTGTCAGATAGAATATTCAATGCTTTATCTATCCGTTGTCCAGCTAAATCCAGGACTGCCTGTAACCTAATAATTCTATTTAACATATAAATAGGTGTGCGGTACCCATAAGTACCATCTTCAGCCCAAGTGGCTCTGCCATATGAGCAAACAATTCTTTCTGAGTCCCACACCATATTTTTCTCATAATCAGCCAATTCTTTACATGGGAAGTGAGAGAAGGCAGTGATGGTGTCTTCTTCTCGTTTCCTTCTTTGTAATCCTAAGGATTCATATACAGGAATTCCTAACACCTGTCTAGATTGAATAGGCAATAAGAAGAAGGACGGTTTTATCCAACCAAGGACACAAGAACCTGACCAATTATTAGGGAGTTGTTCATAGGCCAATTTCCCACATATCCAATACATATTATTTGGGGCTATCCACTCATTATCGGGATCAGATGTATTGAGATAGGTTAGAAAGGTCATATTTAACTTTATAGGTTCAGTGGCATTTCCAGGAGAAGTCCATAAATTATAACGTTCATTCCAGGAACAAAGACAAATAAGGTCCCCTACATTAATAGATCCATTTCTAGCAAAACAATTCCTACCGACCAAGTTGGTGGATAAAGTCCAAACTATTCCTGTATACAGGGTTCTTTGTGTTATGTTCCCTATCAAAGAAAGATTATTATATACAATAGGGTCTGCTTCAAGGGCCTCCCAAGGCCATTGTTCTCCCATATTGGTCCCTCCACATACAAAACAATTTTTAACTGTTAAAATCTTAGCTACTTCCTCCGCCATTTCTATGAATAAATTATTGGCTTTAGTGCTGATGGGCAGTGGTTTACCAAGTTTCTTGAGACTATCATAAACAGACCATCCCAAGGTTTTTATTTCCCCTTCATAAACTTTCTCTATCCGTATGGTAAGGTATGTCGTGGGGTCTGTTCCAGTGCCATCGATTCCAAAACCATAACTTACTAATGGAGGGTGTGTCCGATTCACTTCCATTTCTATTGTATTTCCCGTACCTCTTCGAAAGGACTTAATATGGGGACATCCTGCATATCCTCCTCCAGTATAATCACACACACATTCCCATCCATCACACTGAGTAGATCCTCCACAGGGAACCCATTGATTAGGATTACCATAAAGCCAATTGAGGTTAGTAGGGCATAAATATTTATGCTGGGTTTTATATGCATCAACCCAATTTTGATCTCCACAAGGAGACCCTTTTCCCTTACTCATAGCTATACAGGCATCAAATATTATCTTAAGAGGTTCTTTTCCTTGTTGTAATTGGAGAGTATAGTTGAGAAAATGCAACCTTCCCTCTCCATCTGGAGTAGTTCTTGTCCCAATTTTGGCTAAACCAGCTTATAAAGTAACATTAAGGCGGAGGGGTGTGTTAGGGTTATAACAGTACACCTTACCTTGGGAATTACATAAACTATACATTGTGCCATTATGAATACAACTGGTATTCTGGGATTGACACCCTTTAGGTGATTGAGTATGATAGACCAATGTATTAACAATTCGTTTACCAACTTTTGCTTTTGTAATACAGGGAACACATGTATCTGCTTTAACCTCAAATTTTTTGTATATTTTGGGCTGTTCGTTTCACTCGTTTACATACTGACTGTATCTTTGTTGACTTTCTGACAGTCACTCCAAATTCTACAGGATGTAAATGTAGAATACAAGTTCCCTTCCAACCAGGTTTCAACTGTGGGATCACCTTTATTCACTCCCATCCCCAAATTAATGGGGCTCCACAGTCTAAAGTTATTGGAGGAGGAGTTCCTTTATATGGGGCTTTTGCACATATTCCTTTTCTAAACACATATCCCACATATTGACAAGCTTCAGGGTTGGTTGGTTGGTTGTCTGATACGGCATGCTGCCTTGGCAATCCTATCAAAAATGTGTGGATACTGACATGGGTGAGGCAACACACCATTCCAACATTCTGGAGTAAAACTAAGGGGGGGATTACCATCACAATCACCAGTTCCTATAGTATAAGACTGAATAATACGTGGAGCCTCTTTTGGCATGCTCCATTGTCCTAAATTAGAAATACAAACATTATTACATACTACCACTGTACTATATAAAAACAACAATAATACTTTCATCCTTCTTCCTCCCGTGCGTAGAAAGCCAGCTTCCGGGGTGGCTTAGCAGGGGTCTTCACTACTGTGCATAGAAGAACCTATTGCTGGTAAGGTTCCTGCAGAGTAGTTTTTGATAAGTATAGGAATCACTTTTACTAACACAACATCTGTTACACAAATGATAAAACATACATTAGATATGTTTAAGGGTAAGCTTTGTAGGAACCACTGGGTCTCTGGATACCTTCCATGAGGGGTCAGCTGCTGCTTTGACCCTTGTCCAATGGATCCAAGACTTAGATTCTGCAATTTTTATAGCAAGAGGAGAGGACATTATCACTTCATACGGCCCTTTCCACCGTCCTTCTAACCATTCTCGTTTCCAATGCTTAACCCATACTCTATCCCCTGGTTTAAAAGGATGACACCTTGTCACCAACTTAGGTGGTGTTTGTTCAATAACATAATTTCTAAGCTTCTCTACCTGTTTATTGAGTTCCTGTACCATTTCAAGAGCCCATACTCCCCCCTGATGGCCCAAATCAGGCCATCCAGCAAGATTTCTTTTCAATAAAGTAGGAGGTCGTCCAAACATTAACTCATACGGGGATAATTTATATTGCCAACGGGGTGCACACCTCACAGCATACAGGGCCAAGGGCAAAGCATCAGGCCACTTTAGATGACTTTCAGCACATATCTTAGTAATTTTCTCCTTTAGAGTACGATTCATATGTTCAACATTAGCACCTGACTGAGGATGGAATGCACTATGAAATTTCCATTTGGACCCTACTGACTGTGCCACAGCTTGGTTAATTTGATGGACAAACTCTGGACCATTATCAGATGAAATAAAGGAGGGACTTCCAAACCGGGGTATCAATTCCTTTAACAACAATCTAGCCACTTCTCTAGCTTGCTTAGTCTTAGTGGGAAAAGCCTCTGGCCATCCAGTATATCTGTCTACAAAGACTAGCAAAGCCTTATACAATCCACATCTAGGCATGTCTGTAAAATCAACCATGACAGAATCCATAGGAAAATATGATATAGGTATGGTCCCAGGTGGTAAAAGGGGCCCTTGTTGAGGGTTAATTCTTGCACAGATTGAACACTGAGAAACAACTCAAGCTGACATACCAGCTAATCCATTAATAAAATAGTCCTGTCCTAATGCCTCCTCTAACCCTGTTTTGCCCATATGAGTAGCATCATGAGATGCCTGAATCAAAGCCCATGTTGAAGACTGCGGGACAAAAATGCACTTATCAGGTAACAGATACCACCCATCCTTCACAGTTGCTTTGAGGTCATTAACTGCCTTCACACACTCCTGCTGGGAATATGTAGGTTTTATAACAGTAGGCAGAACCCCCAGATCCATTGCAACATATATTGCCAGATCTGGTGTTGGTCCCACCTCCTCTGCTACACTTCTAGCTTCCAAATCCGCCTTTCGGTTACCCTGTGCCACCTTATCAACACCCCTTTGATGCCCTTTACAATGCATAACTGAAACCTTAGCTGGTTTTTGAACTGCATCAATGAGGCGTTGTATCAGGTGTCCGTGTTGCACATACTTGCCTGCCGAATCCCTAAACCCTCTTTCTTTATATACAGCGCCATGTGCATGCAGCGTCAGAAAAGCATATTTACTGTCTGTCCAAACATTCAAAGTTTTCCCCTCTGCCAATTCCAGTGCTCTGATAAGCGCCCACAACTCTGCCACCTGTGCACTATGTCCCGCTCCCAGGGGACCACTTTCCACCACTTTATCATCATCAACGATGGCATATCCTGAAACCCTTTTTCCCTCATACATATAACTAGATCCATCAGTATACCAATTCAGATTGGCATCTGAAAGAGGGATATCAGACAAATCCGGTTGACTAGAATAAACACTTTCTAATACTTGTAAATAGTCATGTTCCATCTCAACTTCTATTGGTAGCAGAGTAGCTGGGTTCAATCGGTTAGAAACCACTAATTTCACTTGGGGGTTCTCAATCATCATTGCCTGGTATTTAAAAAGCCTCTGACTACTTATCCACAAATGCCCCTTGTTATCTAATATAGACTGAACTGCATGAGGAGTATGAACACTTACAGGACACGAGAAGGTCAATTTATTGCAGTCTTGTAAAAGGACCGCTATAGCAGCAAGAACCTTCAAACAATGTGGCCATCCTTGTGCCACACCATCCAATTGCTTGGATAAATATGCCACTGGCTGTTGCCACTGTCCTAATTGCTGAGTCAATACTCCCAAAGCAACATTTCTTTTAGTATCTAAATATAAATTAAAGGTCTTTTCCAAATTTGGTAAAGCTAAGGCTGGAGCAGACGTAAGGGCTAATTTAACATCTTTAAAAGCTTTCCTTTGTTCTCCTTCCCAACGAAAAGGTTCACAATCACCCCCCTTTGTAGCAGCATAAAGAGGAGCTGCCAATAATGCATAATTTGGTGTCCATATTCGACAAAAGCCAGCTAAACCCAAAAAAACCCTCAATTGTCTCCTGTTTACAGGCTCAGCAATAGCTAACACTGCTTGTTTCCTTTCCCATCCTAGGGCTCTATGTCCTTGTTCAATATCATATCCCAAATATCTCACTTTCTGCTTCACTAATTGTGCTTTCTTCCTAGATACCCTATAACCACATTTTAATAGCAAATGTAAAAGAGCCTCTGTATTATCCCAACACGTATCTTCTGTCCTGCCTGTTACCAAAACATCATCTACATACTGCAAAATAGTATCCCCCCTTTGTCGGGGCACAAAATACTGTAAATCCTTTCCAAGCGTACTACCAAATAGGGTGGGTGAATTCTTAAATCCTTGAGGCAGTCGCGTCCAAGTATATTGCATCTTCTGCCCGGTCTTTGGATTTTCCCATTCAAAAGCAAATAATGGTTGGCTAACCTTATGGATTGGAATTGTAAAGAATGCATCCTTTAAATCCACTACTGAGAACCACGCAGCAGTTGGAGGGATTAAACTCAATAAAGTATATGGATTAGGCACAACTGGATGAATTGTTACAGTCATTGAATTAATGATACATAAATCTTGAACTGGTCTATACGACCCATCTGGCTTCTTTATAGGTAATATAGGTGTATTCCAAGGTGACTGGATGGGCACTAAAATTCCCGCCTTCAAATATTTTTGAATGCTATCATATATTGCAGCTATAGCTTCATTAGAGCAAGATCTCTGGCAAATATGCACTGGTGTCACTAGAGGTTTCACTTCCACAGTCACCGGCGGGTGATGAGCTGCAAAACCTGGAGAATTATCCTCTGCCCATAGCCCTGGTACTCCAAACTCCTTCCACTTCTCCTCCTGTAACTCTTCATCTAGCCACCATAAGCCTCCACATTGTCTCAGGTTGATGTTTTATTTGAATCCTTTGTTGTCCTTCATCAAAGGAAATAGTGGCCCTTAATTTACTAAGCAGGTCCCTGCCTAGTAAAGGTATTGGACATTCAGGAATATATAAAAACTCATGCTGAATCTTAGATCCCTTAAACACACATGTTACTGGTTTAAGGACTTGACATCCTAAAACCTGTCCCGACACCCCTTGAACTTGTATCTGATGGGGTCCCGGTGTAGCAATCTGACTATTTACAACTGATCTCCCTGCTCCTGTATGCACTAAAAATGTTGTCTGTTGACCCCCTATACTCATAGTTACCAATGGCTCGGGGGGGGGGGGGCTCTTCCAAGCCTGGTCCCCGTCAATCTGTCCATCCCATTCCTGCCAATCCAATCCCCTCTATCTCTCTATCTCTCTCCATATTTCCTCTACCTCCTCGGTTCCCTCTCATTCCCCTTCCTCTGAAGGGAGATCTGGTTAATGCCCCATTTCCAAAACCACCACGTCCCATTCCTGCCCTTCCTCTCCAGCCCCGTCCTCTCATCATTCTCTTGGGGCATTCCCTTTGCCAACGACCTTACAATTAGCACATTGATTCGGCCTGAGCATTGTTCCTCTTTGCAGCGCTACCGCCAACAATTCCATCTTTTTATGCATTCTAGCATCCCTCTCTTTCTTCTCCATTTTATCCCTATTAACAGACACTTTCCTTGCTACCTCCAATAATTCAGTTGCATTCTTTCCTAAAGCTCCTTCAAGTCTCTGAAGCTTTTTCCTTATATCATCATAGCTCTGCGCTATAAACCTTTCATTCAACATTCTCACATTATCCGCATGCCTAGGATCTATCTGGGTATAAAGCTCATACGCCTCAGTCAATCTCTGTAGGAAACTTTCCGGACTCTCATCTGCTCCCTGAGTCACTAAAGAGGGCTTAGACATATTCACCAGGGGCTTTCCCGCTTTACGGAGAGCCTCTACCACCAAATTCTGATATTCCTTCAACGATGTCATATGCGCATCGTTCCTAACATTCCACTCCAGTTCTCTCTCCGGTGCTCGGGCAAGCAGCTCAGGTTGTATATCCTGCACTGTGGGAAATCTCTCCCTCAGGCACTTTCTAACAGCTGCCCTCCACTTCTCCTTTTCCTCCGGAGTCAATAATGTATTTAACAACTGCTGTATATCCTGCCACGTTGGGTTGTGAGTTTGCATAATGGTCTGAAATAATTCCACCATCTCTGTCAGTTTAACAGATAAGGGACCATAATGTTGCTTCCAATTTAATAGATCCGTTGTGGTAAACGGGACATACTGAAACATAGATTGGATTTGCACTACTCCTTGCTGGTCTGTTACTTGCTGATCCATCTGCCTCAGAGGTGCCACCGCATCCCCCCACTGATCTATATATTGGAACTAATTAGGGTATTTCTCCTCATTAGCCGCTATCAGGGAGGTTAGATCATCAATCATTTGATTTTTAAATGTTCTTTCCAGGGGCCATCCAACATCCATATGAGGCCACTGTTCCTCACACAGAAAACTCAGTCTTTCCTTTATTACCTTTGGATAGGGGACCTTATACTGGGTATGATTAAAATACACATTGAACCCTTTTAACATGCATTCCAGCGGTGTGCTAGGAACGCTACTTCGCCCCCCCATCCTAACAACACTGCCACTGACCTATGGTGCCGGATGTTCCAACAGTCACCTATAGGAACTACAGCAGCTTAACCACCCACACAGCCTAACACGGACTACTTTAGGAACGACGTCCCAAGTCCAGGAGGGTGATCAAGCCTCCTCTTCTATCTTCAAATGAGATAGGTACTTCACAATTTTAACACATACTCGCTTGCAGCATCTTCACAATTGTCCTGGCCAGGAATCAGTTCAGACCTCCTTTCCTTCCCCCAAGGGTTCTTGGACTGGCTGTCAGCACCATCGGCCTCACTGAGGAGCCACAGCTGTCTCGCGGAGGAATACTCCCCCGTGGCGCCTGGAGAATGTTTCAGGAGTGGCTTCCCAAATCATTGACACAATTTCATTCTTAAATGGTTAATTAGCAGATTCAGTTCCATTATTAAACCTCCAGTTTGCTCCTGAATTCACTCATTCTTCCTTCTTGTTGAAGGAATAGAGCTGAGGAGGTCACTCAACTTGTCTTGGTCCTCCAGACCTGTCTGCTGTATGGACCTACCTCATCTAAGCCTCCCAAGAAAGCAGAACTCTTGAAATGAGCATTGTCTCAAAAGGAACTTTAGTTAGGGGCTAGTGATAGCAGGGAAAACAAGGCGAGGTCTGAGGAAAAACCCACACAAGCAGTATATTAAAAGCAATATTCATTACTCCTCCCCACAGGGTCCCAGTGTTTGTTTGAATTCCAGCCAATCCATAGGTGGCATAGTGTTTTGGTAACTGGCTCCGTTGGCACGCTCTTCAAGGTCTCTCTCGTTTTCATTTCCTTCTGGCTCCAAGCACAAACCGTCTCCTAAATAAGGGTGATGCATTCCTTCTCCTGGGGGAAGGGCATAGTGGAAAGACAGTGCAAAGCATCCCCAAAGTATCCCCCCTCCCAACAGAATGGCAGGCCTCAAAAAATGGTTACAAAAGCAAGTATACTATAAGAAGGGAAACAATACATTTCTTTGGGGATCTGACATACAGCCCCCCTAGAAAAATGACAGATCCACCTGCAGAATACAAAAGAAGGAGAGGGGGAGAAAACAAAGAGAACAATCACATTAATCAGGCTTATCAGGATACTTAGAGTAAAAACATTTAAGTAACCTAGGAGCTCTAATATGTTTTTTGTATACCCACTCATTTTGAGAGGATGGAAGATTTTTCCAAGCCACCAAATATTGTGTGGAACCATGATGTTTACATGAATCCAAAATGTCCCGCACTTCAAAATGTTGTTCACCCTCGACCAATATGGGTGTAGGCACAGGAGGTGCTGGTGGTCTAAGATTAGAAGTAATCTCAGGCTTGAGTAAGCTACAATGGAAAACAGGGTGGATTTGTCATAGGCTCTTAGGGACCTCTAATTCGACAGTTACTGGGTTGATGATGCATTTAATAGGAAAGGGTCCAAAAAACTTAGGACCCAACTTTTTGGAAGGTTGTAGAGATTGCAAATATTTAGTAGAGAGGTAGACTTTGTCTCCAACCTTAAAAGGTTTCTGCTCCACCCTCTTCTTGTAGTCCTGAGCCTTATAGGCTTCTCTGGCCTCATCTAGGGCTTTTTGTACTACCGACTAGGTATTTTGCAGTTGTTTAATCCACTCTTGCAAAGAGGGAATGTCCAGTTCCTTAGCGGGTAATTCAGGTATGGGAACAAATGTCTGACCATTTGCAACCTGGAAAGGGGTGAAACCAGTACTCGAATGCACAGCATTATTATAACCAACCTCAGCAAAAGGCAACAAATCAGTCCAGTTATCTTGTTGATAGTTGATAAAGCATCTAAGGTACTGTTCTACAACTCAGTTCAGTCTCTCTGTCCCCCCATTCATTTGAGTATGATGACTAGATAACAACCCCTGACTAGAACCCAAAAGGTCCAGAAAATCTTTCCAGAACTTGAAGGTGAACTGGACCCCCTGTCTGAGATGATATGTTGTGGGGCTCCATGAAAACGATAGATGTGTTGCACAAAGAGTTTAGCCAGAGTTTTGGCCGTTGGGATCTTCAGGCACAGGATGAAATGGGTCTGCCTACAGAACAGGTCCATAACCATGCAAATAACTGTATTCCTAGCACTTTCAGGAAGCTCTACAATAAAATCCATAGAGATCTCTCTCCAGGGTGCTGAAGGGCTCAGTACCAGCTGAAGCAGCCTTGGAGTTTTTCCCTGCCACCACTTCGCTGCAGCACACGTGGGGCAGCTAGCTACATAGCTTTCTATGTCCTTTTTCAAAGAAGGCCACCAGAATTTTCTTTTGAGCAGGTGTAGGGTTTTGACGAACCCAAAGTGCTGAGCAATTTTCAAGTCATGCTCAGCTTGCATCGCTTTCAGTTGTAGGGCTGCTGGGACATATATTTTTCCCCAAACCCAAGCCAGATTGTCTTTTATTAAACACAAGTTCTTATGTGTCTGAAACCACTCATCGGTTTCCAATGCTTTCTTGAACTCTTGGGCCACTGTCTGGTCTATTGGCATTGTAGTCCTGGTTTGTGCTCTGGTAGTTACAGGCGCTGCTAGCTGTTTTGGGGTTAGAAATGGTTTAACTACTTCAGATTTTACACTGTTATATTGCAGCATTCTAGACAGCACATCTGCCAGAAAATTCTTCCCCGCAGGGAGGTAATGGATTGTAAAGTTGAATCAGTGGAAATGCTAAGACCACCGTGCTTTTTTAGGGGACAGTTTCCTAGGGGTTTCATGGCTTCGAGATTCTTATGATCAGTCCACACTTGAAATGGTATTTTACTCCCTTCTAGGAAATGCCTCCAGGTTAGGAGAGCACATCGTACTGCATAGGCTTCCTTCTCCCAGGCTGCCCACCTCTGTTCAGTCTCAGATAACTTTTTGGAGGTGTAGGCACAGGGTTGTAATTGCCCCTCCTTGTTCCTTTGGAGGAGGACTGCTCCTACTACCACGTCACTAGCATCGGCCTGAATAACAAAAGCCTCTTCCAGATCCGAATGCTTCAGTACCAGCTCTGCAGAGAAAAGTCTCTTTAGTTTTTCAAAAGCGGCCTGACATTCCCCCGTTCATTTCAGCAGTTGGCTGGGTTTTAGCTTATCCCCACCTTTGGTTTTTAATAAATTGGTGATGGGGAGTGCAATTTGCGTAAAGGAGGGAATAAACTGATGGTAAACATTTGCAAAGCCTAAGAAGCTCTGAAGTTGTATTCTGGTGCGAGGGGGGACACACTCCAGGATGGCTCGCAATTTCTCCGGATCCATCTCCACCCCCTTGTTTGAGATGCGATTACCCAAGTAATCAGTGCAATCTTTGTGGAATTAGCATTTTGATAATTTGGCATACAGTTTGGCGGAGCACAATTTATTTAGAACTGCTCTTACCAGTTTGACGTGTTCTGCCTTGGTTTCAGTATAGAATCTATAGATCAAGATATCATCAAAGTAAACCAAAACCTCCTTGTACAGATGTTCATGCAGAACTTCGTTGATCAATTGCATAAAAACAGCCAGAGCCCCTTGTAATCCAAAAGGAAGCACTCTAAATTGAAAGCAGCCCAGGGGACAATTAAAAGCGGTTTTCCATTCATCTCCGTTTTCTGTTCTTATTTGATAATAAGCCTCCCACAAGTCTAGTTTAGAGAAAATTTTCCCTTTTGACAGGTGCGCTAGCATGTCTCTCATTAAAGGGAGGGGATACATATTTTCCACCCATACTGCGTTCAGACCTCTATAATCTACACACAGACGAAGAGATCCATCTTTCTTTTCCCTGAATAGCATGGGGGCAGCCACCCAGGGTCTGGCAAGCTGAATGAAGCCCCGCACCAAATTCTTGTGAATGAACTTGTGAAGTTTGTTCAACTCCCTAGGGGTCATGGAGTATAACTTTGGTTTTGGGAGCTTCGCCCCTGAGACAATCTCAGTGGCACAGTCTGTGGGTTGGTGGGGCAGAAGCTCATCCAATCACTGTTCACTGAACACTTCGGCTAGGTCCCGGTATTCTGGTGGGAGGCTCTGTAATTCCTGCTCGCTGAGGGCGGAGGCTAGTTCATGATGTAGTCCGTGCCTCCCACCCTTTTCTTTGGAGGGGCCCTCCTCTTCAGGAATTTTAGGTGTCCCTCCCTCCAATCAAATATGGGGTTCCATTTCTTTAACCATGTCAGTCCCAGCACTAATGGCCACTCCATGCCAGGAGCCACAACAAATGCTAAAGTCTCTGAGTGGTCTCCCATGGTTAAATGCAGGGGTCTGGTGGAAAAACTGGTGAGAACCCCCCCCCCCCCGCGATGGACCCATTGAGTTGGCAAAAGGTGATTGGAGTCTTGAGTCTCCTGAGGGGGACTCCCATTCTCCCTACAAGTTTTGAGCTGATTAAGCAGCAGGTGCACCCTGAGTCCAGCAAAGCTGCTAATTTTGCTTTCTTCCCGGTGCCCAGTATGGACAGATCTAGGGGCACAGTTATGGGGTCGATCGGCCCACTTACCAAGGGGTCATCCTTGTAATCACTTTCAGCTGCCTCCAAGTCATCATTCAGTGGAGTCAGAGCTCGACCCTCTGCCCCATGGGCCTGGGGAATCTCTACAAACTACTTGGACCTCATTGCCGACTCCCTTGGGTGTGGTGTGGCTTTTGTGGATCTCCCAGTTGATTGATGGTCTCCCCTCTTCGCTGGCACTTTGCTGCAACAGTCAACTGCTTGGTGCCTCTCCTTTCCGCATTTGAAGCAAGCAGTGGAACGGGGTGGTGCCAGTGATGTGCAGGCAGTTTCTCCTCTCCTGTCAGGCTGCGGCTTGAAGCTCATTCTCACCGGGTGGTGCTGGTGCTTGTGTTGATCTATTTCCACCTCCTCTGCCAATAGGCACCAATCATACAATCGTCCTGGTGCTCTGCAGGCCACACAGGCATTGTACAGATCTTCATTCAGTCCATACTGGAAGCAGCTCACCAGGATGTCCTCTTGCCAGTTTAAATGGCTGGCCAACACTTGGAACTCCTCCGTGTATTCAGCTACCAGCCATCGCCCGTTTCACCATTTTTATGCGGCCACGGGCTTTCTGGTCTGCAAGACAGTCTTCAAAGCAGTGGTGGAGGGCTGCTATGAACCGGTTAAAATTTCTTAATTCTGGAGCATTGCAGTTGTACAGGGTCACCATCCAGTCAGCGGCAGTATCCTCCAATGCCAGGGTGACCACCCTGACATTCTCCTCATTCGTGGGCAGCGTTATCCCATATATCTGCATATAGATGAATACCTGGGCAAGGAAGAGCCCCAATCTTTTGGGATTCCCATCAAATTTCACCCCCAACGGAATCAGCTTCACCTCCGTGGGCTGGGGTGGCCCTTCTCTGGGTCTTTGGGGAGGTCGCCCTCGCCATAGCACTGCTGCAGGTGGGGAAGCTGCCGCTGCTGCCTCAGGCACTGCTGGCTCTTCTTCATCAGCTCCTTCCTCCGCATCTTCTTCCCACCCCGGGTGCCCCTTCAGCTGGGCTTTTAATTCCTCAAAGGACTCTCTCACATATTCCATGGTCTGCTTTAAGACTGCTTCCATCAGCACCAATTTTCAATCCGCTTTCTCCTTTTCGGGAGGGGTAGGCTCTGGATTTTTCTTTCTTTCCTCTGCCTCGCATGAGAGTTACTTTCTGAGCCTTTCCTTCCCAGTCTTCTTTCTTTCCGACCCTGAGCGACCTAGCCCGATCGCCTTCTGCCGAAGGTCCAGCCTCTTCCAGATCCCTGGAATTACCTTCCTCAGGGTCTTCCAGAGTGATGTCTTCGCTCCAGGTCTCAATTTCGCCTTCTTCCATTTTGCTGCTAGGAAAGGGCAAGTCGGTTGCGACCCACCTCAGTAGGGCAGCTGCCTCTACAGGTTGGGCACTATGCAGACCTCACCTTATGTAAGGACCTACCTCATCTAAGCCTCCCAAGAAAGCAGAACTCTTGAAATGAGCATTGTCTCAAAAAGAACTTTAGTTAGGGGCTAGTGATAGCAGGGAAAACAAGGCGAGGTCTGAGGAAAAACCCACACAAGCAGTATATTAAAAGCAATATTCATTACTCCTCCCCACAGGGTCCCAGTGTTTGTTTGAATTCCAGCCAATCCATAGGTGGCATAGTGTTTTGGTAACTGGCTCCGTTGGCACGCTCTTCAAGGTCTCTCTCGTTTTCATTTCCTTCTGGTTCCAAGCACAAACCGTCTCCTAGATAAGGGTGATGCATTCCTTCTCCTGGGGGAAGGGCATAGTGGCAAGACAGTGCAAAGCATCCCCAAAGTATCCCCCCTCCCAACAGAATGGCAGGCCCCCAAAAATGGTTACAAAAGCAAGTATACTATAAGAAGGAAAACAATACATTTCTTTGGGGACCTGACAATCTGGTTGAGGGTTCACTGTGTCTTTAAAAGTTACAAGATTAGGCACTGAAGCAGAGAAGAGTCCAATGATGGTGGTTGGAAGGTCCAACTTTTGGTGGCACTAACTCTATCTAGTAATTTTGTCTGTGGACAAGCTTGACTCTGTTTCTAAAAGTTCTTGTGGATGAGAACAGCTACAGCTTTGGAGCTAGTTGCAAGTATCTTCTGTTCTTGCTGATGATCCTTTTATTGGTCTTCAATACAGAATCAGTGCATTTGACAATGTTCTGGTGAACTTGCTAGTCCTAACCATCCCTTCTGATCATCTAAACTCATTCAATTTTAGATCTGGGATACAATTTCAGATAAAGAATGTATCCTAGGAGGGTGTGTTACATGCACTCCCAGGTTTGGCTTATAGTCACTCACTCACACACTCACAGCCCTGGTAAACAGCCACACTCAAATCACTTTCAGCCAAACACTGAGGCACAACCGGTTTTTTAGAACTAATAGGCAAAGGCCTTTGCAATTCAAATTTTTATTAGTTTATCAGAATATAAAATACAAAGGAAAATGAAAATAATGGGAAACTTGGGGAGGAAAAAGGGAAGAAGGTAGAATGTAGGGTAAAAGGGAGGGAAGCATTGACTTCTGACTCTTTTTAGCACAATAGAAGGTAATAACATTACAGCTTCAGTTTTGTGGTTTTACACAGTAATATAGACTAGAAATTTCTATAACAACAAACCTATCTAATCAGCAAAGCCAAAATCAAAGTTTCATTTTTTCCATCTCAAGTGCAAAATCCAAAAGCGGTTTCCAAGTGAAAACAAAATTAGATGTGTTCTTTTTTTTCTTTTTTTTTTAATTTTTATTATTTTATTTTCATTACAATCATAAGAAAAAAAATTCAGATACATAAGAAGTTAAAATACAACACACAAGTTCCGACATTGCTCACCCATTTCCCCCCAGACCGCGTCCCCCTCTCATCTCTTCACTTCCCCCTTCCTTCTACCTCCTCCTCTCCTCCCCTCCCTCTCTCCTCCATCTTTCTACTTACTTATCCCTCTCCACTTCTTCTCAATCGGATGCGGTCTGAGGGAAAATGCCTGAGCAATCCTCTATCACCAAAATCTGAACTATTGAACATACTACCCATACTCTCCCCTCCCCCCTCCCCCCACACCCTTTCCCCCCCCCGACTTCCCAGAGCTCAGTACAGGGGAGGAAAAAAAAAGAAAACTAAACATAGTCAACTTAAATTTACTACTTATACAATAACCGGAATCATAATAACCCTTAACTCTCTGCAAACTTCAATTCATAATTTAATAAAAATCCATTATTCATAAAATAAATGAAACTTTGTTGTTCCATACTTCTTCTTAATATATTCTATCCATCTTCTCCATACAGAAACATATCTCTTTTGTGAATGGTCCTTTAAGTAAGCAGAAATTTTAGCCATTTCTGCTAAGTTAGAAACCTTGAATACCCATTCTTCTAAAGAAGGCAGAGAATCTTTTTTCCAATACTGACCCACCAATAGTCTTGCTGCTGTTATTAAATTCAGCATTAAAATAGTTTCTTTAACATCAAAATCCACAAAAATACCCAGAAGAAATAATTGGGGAGTAAATTTAATTTTCCTTTAAAAAACCTTTTGAATGTTCCACCAAATCATAATCCAAAAAGCTTTAATATTTTTGCAAGTCCACCAAACATGAAAATAAGTTGCATCCAAGGAACCACATCTCCAACATTTGGGTTGCAAATTTGGATACATACAAGATAACTTTTTAGGATCCAAATGCCATCTATAAAACATTTTTTAAAAATTTTCCATCAAATTTTGTGCTTGAGTAAATTTAACATTTCTAACCCAGATTATCTCCCAAGAATCCATCAAGATCGGTTCCTGCATATTCTGGGCCCATTTGATCATACAGTCTTTTACTAACTCTGTTTCTGAATCCAATTTTATCAACTCATTATAAATTCTTTTGATATGAGCAAATTTCTGATCTTTAATCTGAATTACCAAGTTTTCATCTGTTAAAGTAATTCCCACCTTCTTATCTACCCTCCATCTCTCCATTATTTGTAAATATTGAAACCATGATTGTAAAATATTTTCTTGCCTTAACAAATCAAAAGACTTTAATTGCCAATCTGTACCTGACCAAATGAGCAACTCTTTATAGGAAATATTGTCAAAATTCACCCCTTAAAATTAGATGTGTTCTTTAATTTGCATAAAGCAGTCAATTTAACTATCTTTACTTTTTTTCCTTGTTGTGGGAAGTAATAGATACTTTGATTTGCACTTATTAATCTTTATAGATTATCATCATTTATATTAACAGAATTTACTATTGTTGAAAGAAAAATCTTCAGGTCCAGTCCAATAAGACATAAGACAATGGAGACTGCTTTAGGAAAGAAGGTCCAGTTTATTGAGTTGCAGAACCACAACAGTATGTGGTTCTGGGGCAGCTGACCAAGTGAGGTTGGGATAGGTGGGTTTTTATACATTCTTTGGGGTTTTGTGTTT
The DNA here is from genome assembly GCA_039797435.1 of Crotalus adamanteus. Classification (NCBI taxonomy): domain Eukaryota; kingdom Metazoa; phylum Chordata; class Lepidosauria; order Squamata; family Viperidae; genus Crotalus; species Crotalus adamanteus. The sequence goes on along the minus strand of CM077935.1, from coordinate 54,610,373 downwards.
GGAATGCTCCAGGGGGTTGTGCAATGAGGTCGGCTTTTGTGTTCTAAAAGAGTGTTGGACAATTTCTATTGTGGCTGATGTCTTGTGTCAGGGGTGTCAAACTCAATTTCATTGAGAGCTGCATCAGCATTGTGGTTGCCATTGGGGGATCGGGTGGACGTGGCCAGCATGGGCATGGTCTATTGGGTGAGGCATGGCCAGCTCGACATCACTCACGTCAGGGGCACCTGTGTGGGCCTTGGCAGGACTGGGGCGGATCTGAGGGTCTCCGCTGGAGGGAGGGTGGGACCGGGTTGAGCGCCAGGGCATGTTCCACTGGAGGAGCTCACTGAGCCTCAGGCTGTGCACGGGGGCCCCTGGATGGTGGCACGGATTGCCCGGAGCCCTGGGCAGTGGAGGTCAAGCACCCAGCCCAGACCTTGAGCTCCCACGGCACCAGGACCCCACAGCCCTGCCTAGCCTAACAGCACTTCCCCAAGGGGGCGCCCACCTGCGCTTACCTCCTCCTCAAGGCTGCTGCTGTGCTCCCTCTCCTTGGCCAGGTTGCTCATGGTGGGTGCAGGAGGACAAATTTCATAGGTCAAAAAGAGGCCCACTCCCTCTCCATGAGAGGAGACCTGGCTTTGTAACCAAAGCATCTTCAGCAATAGGATGGGAGACCACCAGGGGATGGTGAAAGGGCAACAGGGCTGCTGGTAGCCAAGTGCTAAGGCAGGACTTCCCTCAGACCCTCCCTCCCTCTTGTTCCAATCTCCTTCCTTCCTTCCTTCCTTCCTTCCTTCCTTCCTTCCTTCCTTCCTTCCTTCCTTCCTTCCTTCTTTCTTTCCTTCCTTCTGTTTCTTTCCTTCTTTCCTTCCTTCCTTCTTTCCTTCCTTCTTCCCTCCCCTCCTTCCCTGCCTCCCTCCTTTTCATTCCCATCTCCTTCCTTCCCTTTCTTTCTTCCTGTTTCCCTCCTTCCTTCCTTCCCTCCCTCCCTCCCTCCCTCTTTCTCTCTGTACCCAGGAAGCAACGAGGGGAGGGGGAGAGGTTGGCAGCACCTCTCTCAAAGAAAAAGAGTTGGAAGAGACCTTTGAGGTCTTTAGTCCAAGCTCCTGCTCAAGCAGGGGACCTATACCATTCCAAACAATGGACTATATAATCTCTACTTAAAAGCCTCCAATGATGGAGCATCCACAACTTCTGAAGGCAAGGCTTTTCACCGGTTAGTTGTTTTCAGAAGTCCTTAGTTCTGGGCTGGTTTTCTTCTTGATTAGTTTCCATCTATTATTGCCTTCTGATGCTTTGGAAAATAGTTTGACCCCTTCTTCTCTGTGGCAGCCCATCAAATATTGGAACGTTGCTATCATGTCACCACCCCTAGTCCTTTTCACTAAGCTAGACATACCCAATTCCCACAAACATTTGTCGTATGTTTTAGCCTCCAGCTCCCTAATCATCTTTGTTTACCATCCATTTAGACCAGATGGTCCCCCTGGTTTGGTTTATAGAACAGTGGCTACAGCCAATCTGTGAGTTTGCTCTCTCGCCTGCCTGCACACCACCTTCCCCCACGCAGCATGTGTGTGTATGTGTGTGAGAGACAGAGAGAGATATCCCCCTTTTTTTGTAAGTTTGCTTACTCTGCAAGGCTCCCTGTTCTCCACACTTTTGCTTCCCTGCTGGCTCTCTCTCTCTCTCTCTCTCTCTCTCTCTCTTCCTGCTTTCTCATCCTTTTCCTCCAGCTGCACCTGAACGGAGCGGGAGGAGGTTAAAAAAAAAGAAAAGGGGTGGAATAACAGGGGAAGCTCTCCTGTTTTGTAACACCTCGGCTTCCTCCTCCTCCTCCTCTTCCCCTCCTGGCTCTCTCTCTCTCTGTCTGTCTCTCTCTCATACACAAACACACACACACACACACACACACAGAAACCCTTCCTGCTTTCTCCTTCTTCTCACCCTTTCTGTCCAGCCACCACAGAATTTCACATTGCCAGCTGCAGGCAGTTCCAGGCTGCGGCTCTACATGACTGCTGCGTTCCGGCCTTACCACGTGGCGGAGAGGGCGACTGGGAGCCGGCTGATGCTCAGCTTGTGCCACCACATGCTCACATCTGTGTGCCTGGGTGGGTGTGCCCTGGGGTGCTAGGCTTACAGAATGCCATGGCCCAAGTGAGGAAAGGCATGGCGCAGTGTGGCAAAGCAGAGCCGGACGAGGAAAAGCCCTGCAAAGTGGGGCCAGGCATGGGGAGGCTGGCCTGGCAAAGCAGAGCCACACAAGAAGCCTGGCAAAGTGGGGCATGGCTGGGCGTGACGGGGTTAAGCTGGGAGGGGTGGGGTGGGCTGAGGCAAATGAGCTGCAGCTGCTGCTGCACACCACCAGCCCAAGCGCTCGCCATTTCCTGTGCGTATGCCAGGGCGCCCAGTTGGGTTGGGGTGGGCCAGGTCTGGGGCAGTGGGGGCCGGTCCCTTGCTATTTCTGGGACAGCCCTGGGGGGCCAAATCTGGGCCCTCCCCAGGCCAGATCCGGCCCATGGGCCTTGTGTTTCACATGTCTGGCTTATGTCCTGTGTTGGATTTTTGGGTGAGGGTTGCTGGTTCTAATTCCATCACTCTGCTATAGTGGGCTATCAGTTTTGCTGCAAGAGATTTCAAAATATTTTGTCTTGAATGGGCTTCTGCCCAGTAGCATTTGTTTGCTCATGAATGGGGCCTTAGTCTTTCTGAATAGATTACTGAAGCTGCATTTCTAAAAGGTGGTTTCCTGAGTTTCTACTTGGGACAGGGAGACTGGGGGCTGGTTCCTGGGGACTGGTTTCTAAGATTTTTCTATTATTACAGTGGGGAAATATAATATTCTGCCTTTGTTAATATCCCCCCCAAATATTTCCTTCTCTAGGAGGGTGGGTGGGTGCTGACTTCCAACAATCCCCCCTTTGTGCCATATAAATGTGGGTGACACACTTTTAAAGGCACAAAATTGATGGTCAGGGAGACTTGATGGGTGCTTCTATGGGGGGCGGTTCCAAGATGTGGGGAAACAAGCTTTTAAACTGTTGATGCAAAAGGGAAGACACTAATAGAGGCAACAGAAAAAGATCGCTGCAGTGGCTCCCAAAAAGGGGAGCTTCCAACCTATAAAGGTCTAAAAGTCAGGGCAAAAGTTCTTTTAGGTGGAAAAGAAATTTATAGTATCCAATATTTCATGCCAATTATTTTTAAATGTTTGATGCCTCTTCCTGTGAGCTTTCAGGCAGGTTTGCACATGCCCCAAAATTCCTCACAGCCATGTTTTGCCTCAGTACATAACCACTGGCTGCCCATTTTCAAGGGTTATTTCCTGCCTTAGCTCTTAGTTTAGTGCATCCAGGTTTGTAATGTCAAATTGAGGTTAGCCAGTGTGCAAGCCAGGCTTATTAATATTTCTTAAATTGCACACAGTGAGCCCTAGGACTCCCACTAATGAGACCACCAGTGCAACATATTCAGGGCTTGGGTTTGGAGATCTCTTTCCTGCTACCTCCTCAGTGAGGGCATATGAATTGTAAATTACCTGAGGGAGCATGGTTCCCTCCCCCATGGAATTTGCAGGAAGGAATGCATGCAAAGGCCTTAGTGCCACAGAGCAAGAACCAACCTGGGGAACTTTACATGGAGGTAGGTAAAGAGGATAGCTTCAGTGTGATTCTGAATGGTGTGTGTGTGTGTGTGTGTGTGCAGCTACTTCTACAAGACAGGCAATAAAAACATCCTGGACAAATTTTCCTCCCACCAGACAGAAGTCCAAGGTGTTCAGGACTTGCTGTGCCAATCATTCCCAAATGCCATTCCTCCATAAATCCATTTAACTGGCTTAGTACAGTACAAATGAGGCAAGAAAGAAAACATTATAATGAGTTTACGCCCTCCCCCCATAGTCTTTCCAGTTGTCTTCTGAGGCTTCGCATGGGAGCCAATGGCTCCAGGAGGCCTTCCTTTCTCTGCAGCTTTCACAGGCATCTGGGTGATGCAGGGCTTGGGAAGATCTTTTTTTTTTAAAACAAGTGTTATTAGTTTTTTTCATTTTACAAACCAGTGCTTAAGAATCACTGTGGTGGCAGGGCAATCAATTGTCCAAAAACAAAGTCATACTCATAAAGATCAGATTAAATCATTAAAAAAAAGTTAAAAGAAAAGCACCCCTCTCTATTCCCTCTAGTAGTATATTATATTCAAGTTAATGTATTTCAGTACAACTAAGTCAGTCAAAACAGTCGTCAAAAGATTTCACCTAAATAAATCCAAATCCTATATTAAGCTTTACTACTTCAATTGCTATATTCCATATTACTAACATAAATACATAATTAGCACTTCAAATGTCTCTCCATACCTTTTTTTCCATTAACACAATCAATATTCATTTATTAATATCATTCCTTCTTTTTTCTTAATCAGTAACATTTCATCTAAATAAGTCCAAATCCTGTATTAAGCTTTACTGTTTCAGTTACTATCTTCCATATTGCTAATCTAAATACATAATTAACACTTCAGGTGTCTCCCCATTCCCTTTTTCCTTAACATAATCAATAAACATTTGTTAATATCATTTCTTCTTTTTTTTCTTATTCTTCTTCCATTACAAAATAGCTGTCATTCCTAATAATAAAAATATTAATTCAAAAAAGAAAAGAGCGAAAGGAAAAAAAACAAAGAAAAAAAAACAAAGACAAAACAAAAAAATACCTTTCTATTTCTATTATATTTTATAATATATCACTCCCTCAATATCTGTGTCAAACTCCTTTAACCTCCTCCCAAAATTACTATTACCACAACAAACATGTTAATATATAGACAAACGTCTTCTTATTAAATTCAAACCTTTAATTAATTTTTATTCAATCTAACATCTTATTTAACCGTCTTAAGCCATAAATCAATCCATATCTAGTAAGCCTTAAAATCCAATATATAGAGCCTTAAGTCAAAACTCTTAAATCTTGTTCTAGCTTTCCTTTTATGCCAAACAGTTTTCCATAACACCACCTCTATATCAATGAATAAGTCACTTTTTATGCCTTGCAGTATTCTTTGAGTCAAACAAGAGCGTCTCCTTTTCTGTTTTAAAGACCTAGCTTGTTTGTAAGTAATCCCTTGTTGTTTTAAAGAGTCAAGTCTCCACATTTGAAACTTTTGAATAACAGGCTCAGTTATGTCCAATTTTGTAGTTAATAGATGCTTATCCAAGCTGCCATAGTTTTCAGTTAGTTGAGCTTGTCTGTTCATTTCTGTTAATTTTAAAGTTGTAAGTGGTTCGGTTACAGTTCTTTTTGGTTCCTCAGAGATCTCGTCAGCATGCATATAAAGTAAAGTAGAATCTTCTTTAATCTTAGTTGATTCCGCTTCTGTTGTTTTTTGATCTATAAAATACTCAGATGTAGTCTGGGGGTCAGTTTGTAAATTCAAAGCAAAATGTCTGTTTTTTATTGCCATAGTACACTCTTTTATTTGGAAATGTATTTGGTCAGTAGCTTCATAAAGTTTTTCCAGTATAAGTTTATAGTCAAGTTGAACATTAGATTTCTCCATTTCAAGGAAAATTAGAAACAATCTGTATCTTTAGTAGAGGCTGTGTTTCAAAGAACATTTAATCAGTATCCACCCCCACAAATACAGCTGTTGAATTTCTTTGTCTTTTCCTTTTTATGGTAGTCTGAAGATCAAAGCCAGTCACACCAACAGAAAAAGAAATAGTGCAATTTTAACTTTTTCCACAAGGTGTCCTCAGTAGAATATAAAATCTCCTCCCAGACACCAGAAATATCATTAACAAGATCAGAAAACATAGAAAAAAGGAGAATTCTTCAAATGTAGAAAAATTCCAATAGTAGATTCAATATTCAAAATTAAAAAGATTTTCCAAGACCCCAAAGTGAATTAAAAAAATAAAAATAGAAAGAAAAAAAGTCACTTTAAATTAATTCAATCCAGAAGCTTCTTTTTCCCACACTCACCAACGCCGCCTTCTCAGAGCAGGGAAATGATTTCAAAAGTGCTTTTTACAGGCACAAAAAAAAAAAAAAAAGGAGAACCAAGAGAGGAAGAGAAAAAAGTCTCACCCGGCTCAGCCACAGTGGTTCCTGTGCTTAGATGTTCTTCTGACTTCTGGTTTCAGCGGCAAGATGAGCGGCCATTTTACTGGCCGCTCTTTCCACTGTCAGCCCAAAAGAGCAATCTCGGGCTGTGGAAGAAGCTGCCACTCTCCCATGGATGACAAGGACCTCCTCAGCGGTAGCTGCCCCTCCAGGGCGGCTTTTAGACCCGATTAAGGGTCTACCGGCAGCGGAGAATCAGCTGGCGAAGAGAGCAGTCTCTTTGCACAGCTGTGAGCGCCACAATCCGGAACTGGAAGTCGGGTTTGGGAAGATCTGTTCCACTGTGTGTCATGGTTCCAGCTAATGAAACACTTCAAAGAACTTCCAGGCATTGATTTTCCTAAAAGTCTTTTATTATGTTACAAAATGTCGGCACGGCATAATGAAGGGATGCTAAGATCTAAATTCTCTTCCCCTGAGCAATTAATTATCAGCATGTTCCCTCCCTAAATTTGCTGTCATATATTACATTCTCCAATTAGTGTGAAAGGCAAAGGTTCCCTTCCTCTCTCTTTTGCGGGCTTTTCCCTCCTCTGTCCTCTGCTCTGCATTAACTCTAAAAATACCAGACAGTTCTGCATATTTTGTCAAAGCAAGAATATACAGTATTTGCAGCATTGACATCCGCCCCCCCTTACAAGAAGGACAGATCCTGTAATGTAAACAAAAGCATATATTAATGACTAGTTTTCAGTTTGTTGGGATATTTCACATGAAACCTTTTGACCAATCTGTCAGCTTTCACTTCACTGGATTTCACCCAGGTGGCTTCAGACAATGGGTATCCCTTCCATTGCACTAGGTACTGCAATTTACCTTTATAGATTCTAGAGTCAAGAATACGTTTCACTTCATAGTGGGTCTGTCCCGCAACTATGAGGGGCCCAGGTGCCTTCTTCGGGGGAGGTCTTAAAGTGGAGCCTCGATAAGGTTTCAACAAGCTGCAATGGAAGACTGTGTGAATTCTCCCTAAAAGTCTAGGGAGTTTTAGTTCTACAGTGACCGGATTGATGATCCTTACTATGGAGAAAGGCCCCAAGAATTTTGGTCCCAATTTCTTGCTGGGCAATTTGAAGCGTAGATATTTAGTTGACAAATAAACCTTTTCCCCAACTTGGAATGTTCTTTGGGGAGCCCTCTTTTTATCAGCCTGCTTTTTATAGGTTTCAAAAGTCTTTTTTAAAGCAGTTTTTGTGTTTCTCCAAACTTCATCCCACCCCCTCACCCACTGGTCAAGTGTCTGGGAAGTGGAGGGCACATGAGGATATTCAGGTATTGGGCTGAATTCTTTTCCTGTGGCCACTCTAAAAGGCATGTAGCCAGTGCTGCTGTGCACAGAATAATTGTACGCCACCTCCGCAAAAGGGAGGAGATCAGTCCAGTTCGTCTGTTGGTAAGAAACGTAGCATCTAAGATATTGCTCCACCATTTTGTTAGCGGCTTCTGCGGCCCCATTGGTGGCAGGATGAAAAGCAGATGATAACCCTTGAGATGATCCAATTAATGTAAGGAAACTTCTCCAAAACTTCGCTGTGAACTGCACCCCCCTGTCCGAAATTATTCGCTTAGGGGCGCCATGCAGCCGGTAGATATGTTTCAGAAACAATTTGGTCAGTCGTTGGGCAGATGGGAGTCCTTTGCAGGCGATGAAATGAGCCTGCTTCGAGAACAGGTCTATTACAGTCCAGATGACAGTATTTCCACTACTTTCAGGTAGGTCTTCTATAAAGTCCATAGCTATTTCTTTCTAGGGTTGAGAAGGGTCTGCCATGGGTTGCAGTAACCCAGGGGTTTTCCCTGGGATTCTTTTCATTGTGGCACATACAGTACAACTTTTTACATAGTTTTCCACATCCCTTTTCAGCCCCGGCCACCAAAATTGCCGGTGGGTGAGGTGTAGGGTTTTCAAATATCCAAAGTGTCCAGCCTGTTTTACATCGTGGCTGTGTTTGAGAGCATTAAGACGGAGGGCTTCTGGCAAATATAGTTTCCCCCCTTTGTAAGCCAAGCCATCCCTGCACCTTAGGGAGGGTTGATTATCTTTGAACCATTGGTCGGTGAGGAACTCTCGTTTTGTTTTCTTTACTCCAGGGTCATCAGGATTGGGGACCCTGCGAGGCGTAAGTTGAGCGGCAGTTTGTGGATTGGGGATAATTGCCTCGTTAACCTCCTCCCGTTCGCTTTTGTATTGGGGTAACCGGGATAGCGCATCAGCTAGGAAGTTTTTTCCTCCTGGTATGTACTTTAGAGTGAAGTTGAAGCGGTTAAAGTACTGTGCCCACCACACTTGCTTTGGGGACAATTTGTGGGGAGTTTTCAGTGCTTCTAGATTTTTGTGATCTGTCCATACCTCAAATGGCACCTTACTCCCTTCTAGATACTGTCACCAGTTTAATAGCGCCCATCTAATCGTGAAGGCATTTTTCTCCCAGATTGCCCATCTCCGCTCGCTCTCAGTAAATTTCTTAGAGGTGTAGGCGCAGGGTTGCAGGATCCCACTTTTGTTCTTTTGCAGTAACACAGCTCCAACTGCCACATCGCTGGCGTCAGCTTGAATCACGAAGGGTTCCCCTGGGCAGGGGTGCTTTAGGACCGGTTCAGCAGCAAATAGTCTCTTTAAATTCTCAAAAGCTGTTTGACAGCCCATTGTCCATGCTAGTGGTTGGCCCGGTCGTGGCTTCCCTCCTCCTTTACCTGTTTTGAGTAGTTTTGTAAGGGGTAGGGCAATCTCGGCAAAAGAGGGGATGAATTGATGGTAAAAGTTGGCAAAACCCAGAAACCTCTGGAGCTGTTTGCGAGTCTTTGGGGGCTGCCATTTGATTATAGCTTTCACCTTGGCTGGATCCGTTTCAATACCCTTGTTGGAAATTCTGTAGCAAGATAGTCTAATCGGGTTTGGTGAAATTCACATTTCGACAATTTGGCATAAAGCTTGGCATTCAATAGTCTCTTTAACACTTCTCTCACCAGCTTTATGTGATCAGTCATATTCGTGCCGTATATCAGAATATCATCAAGATACACCAAAACCCCTTTGTACAGGTGATCATGTAGGACCTCATTAATCAACTGCATAAATACAGCTGGGGCCCCCTGTAGCCCAAATGGCATGACTTTGAACTGATATCTCCCCATAGGACAGTTGAAGGCAGTTTTCCACTCATCTCCCTCTTTTATTCTCACCCGGTAGTATGCCTCTCTCAGGTCTAAATTAGTGAAGACACTCCCCTTAGCCAGATGGGTTGATAAGTCCTTTAGGAGGACTTGAATTTTGTTTTCCAAAATTCATCTTCCCACAGCATGCTGTCTTCAAGTGAACTCCCTTTTCTCATGATAGATTTTCTTCCCCTGAATCTTTACCAGCTCCTCTCAAGCTTAGAGGCAGTGGATGGAGTTCAGGACCCCAGGTCGTTTGAAAAGAATTGAGACCTTAGCATGATGTCATGGTTCCGGCTAATGAAACACTTCAAAGAACTTCCAGGCATTGATTTTCCTAAAAGTCTTTGATTATGTTACAAAATGTCGGCATGGCATAATGAAGGGATGCTAAGATCTAAATTCTCTTCCCCTGAGCAATTAATTATCAGCATGTTCCCTCCCTAAATTTGCTGTCATATATCACGTTCTCCAATTAGTGTGAAGGGCAAAGGTTCCCTTCCTCTCTCTTTTGCGGGGTTTTCCCTCCTCTGGCCTCTGCTCTGCATTAACTCTAAAAATACCAGACAGTTCTTCATATTTTGTCAAAGCAAGAATATACAGTATTTGCAGCATTGACACTGTGGTTGCATGGTGACTTTCTAGTGGATGGCTGTATCCAAACCCAATTCCCTGGCTCAAATGAATGGAAGCAGCATCTGGGTCTATGTGCTCTGCTTCCAAAGGTTGTGGAGTTGTCTGTGCAGGGCTGAAAGACATGAGAACAGGGTCCTGTCCCCCCTTTATGAGTGACTCTCCCAGAAGAGGCTTTGTTGGTCTGATATGAGGAATGGAGAACAGAGGATAAGAAATGAAGAAGTGGAATGGGGGGGGGGGGGGGTGGATAACTTGCAAGCAGAGTTTTGAAAAGGCATTAATACTGCAGTTGTCAAAGAAACAGATATACAGATGAAATGGGGACACCACAGATGAGGAGAAAAGAGAAGCTGGGCAGCTTGAGAATGCTGAAAGCTTCAAATAATTTTAAAAGCCTAATATTTTAAGGTGTACAATTTGCCAGGGGCAGGAGAGTCTACCTTTAATATTTGTTTAAAATATTTAAACAACCTGACAGCATTTTGCCCAGTATTACCAACGCACAATTTAGATAAAAAGACCACATTAGAGATTGAAAAAAATGCTTATATGTTCCAGGTTTAGTCCCATAGTAAATTTTTTCTCTGATCACTGATAGGGTAAGAAAAGTAACTTAAGAAAAAGGTGTTCTTAAAGATAGATACTGTGGGAGATGAAAATATAGCCCCCTCCTCATATAACAAGATGAGGCTAGAACGGAGCTTCCGGTGGATCTGCGCGCGCAATGGCGGCTACTTTGTAGCCGTCCTCCTGGGTAAGTGTTTGAATCGCCATGAACAGCGGACATCAGCTGTTCAGCGGTTCAAAAACCCCCTCCCGGGCAAAGGGGGGGGTAGAGAGGTGTCTGAATAGTGGTAGAGCCTCTTATGCACCCCCAAAGTTTTTTTGGGGGGTGAAAAGAGTGCTCCCACGGAGTTCAGACGGTCTCCGCTTCCCAGCTGCTTTTGTCCCTAGGGACAAAACAAGCCGCTGCAACCACCTCCGCGATTAAAGTTAACTGGTGAGTTTTTTTTAGAAGCGGACAGAGCTGAGTAGAGGATTTAGTTTTTGCTTTCTTTGATTTTATTTGGATTTTAAGTTCAAAGATTTATTTTTACTTTTATATTCCCTCTTTTTATTTTTTTTTCCTTTGTTGAAAGGGAAAGTAAAATGGCGATCGGCAAGCCTTTCGGTGTTTTTTTTTCGGAAGGTAGAATGGCGACTGGCAGGCTTTTTGGGGTTTCTTTTTTCCCTTTCCCTTTTCCCTTTTTTTTTGTTTTTTTTTAATGATTGGAATGGAGTGTTAGTATTATTATTTTTGTACTTTTTTGGTTTCTTTTATGTACTTTTTGTATTTTTTAAAAAAAATGGAATGGATTTTTTCTATTTAATTATTCTTTTTTCTTTCTCTCTTTTCTTTTTTTTGAACTCCTTTTCTTTTTATTATAATGATCTCCTCTTGAAGGATTTTTTTTTTTTTGATTTTATGGAGTTAACTTCTTTTTTTCCTTTGTTTAATTTTTGCAATTTCTAAGAAGGAGTAAAGATTTTTTTAAGATGGCTCCAAAGCATCCAGTAATCCCTACAGCTTCTAAAGTGGCTTCTTCTTTGGTGTCATCATCAGCGCAACAACCTAAATTAATAGCCTCATCTTCTTCTTTGCCACAGTCAACAATGGTGAAGGATTTGCAAGATATGATGGGAGTTGTTATACTTCAAATTAGGGGAGAAATGAAAGAGATTCTAGAGGAAAACAATAAGACTTTGAGGCAAGAGATAGTTTTGGCTTTAAAAGGAGTTGCCTCTGTTCTTGAAAAGTTGAATTCTCGCGTAGAAGAAGTAGTAGAAAAAGTGGAATTGATGGAGGAAAAATTTGAAAGTATGGAAAAAGAGATGAAAAATTTTCAAGATGAGATTCTTATGCTTCAATATAAACAAATGGAATATGCTTTAAGAATCAGAGGTTTGGGTGAGTCTGTGCAAGGAGATCTGAGAGAGATGGTTGCAAAGGACTTTGCTGTGATTTTGAATAGAGAAAAAGAGGAAATACTTAGTGAAATTGAACAGACATTTAGAGTTAACTCTGTGGTGGCAGAGCAAAAGAATTTGCCAAGAGATGTGGTAATTTACTTTGGGAAAAGTTCCCTGTGCAATGAAATTATACAAGCTTTTTATAAGAAGAGGTTTCAAATTGCTTCACAAAATGTTATAATTTTAAAGGAGATCCCATCTAAAATTTTAAGAAGAAGAAAGGAGTTTGCTTTTTTAGCAGACGAACTTAAAAAGAGACAAATTTTGTTTAGATGGGATGTTCTGACTGGAATGGTGGTGAATTACCTGGGGATACGTTATAGTCTTAATACTGTTTCTAAAGCAAAAGACTTTTATACTTCGGTCCTGGGGGTATGCTCATCGCCACCTATCACGTTTAAAGCTTTGGAAGATAAAAAGGCAGAATTGCAATCTGAAGTGCTTACACTTATGAAAATTGGGAAACTTCAGTTTGAGGGGCCTCAACAAGTAGAGATGGAGGAGCAGAAGACAACCGGTGTAACATACAATTGTAAAGAAAAGGATCAACAGAAGAAGGTCAAGGAAGTTTCACAAGTATTGGTTCCTGAATCTGCGGGAGAAGTAGGATTTATAAACTCTTTGGAGCAACCTTTAAGGGCAGAATTGCAGTGTGAAGAGCCTATATTAATTAAAAATGGGAAATTTCAGTTTGAGGGGCCTCAACAAGTCGAGATGAAAGAGCAGAGGACAACTTGTGCAACATATAAACGTAAAGACAAAGACCAACAGAAGAAGGAGGTTAAGGAAGCCTCACAAGTATTGGTTCCTGAGTTTGTGGGAGAACCAGGACTTACAAATTTTTGGGAGCTACCTTTAAGGCCAGATTTTAAAGTACTTCTTTCGAGATTTATGGACAAGAGAGACTGATAAGGATTGTGTTTACAGTGGATGGAACTGGCTATTGGAGAGAAGATTATGGAGATCGAATGAAAATTTTAGATAAGAAATTTAAGTTTAAGTATTTAGTTTAAGTATTTAGAAGACTGTTGAGATTGCGGGAGAATTAAGATTTACAAACTTTTTGGAATTACCTTTAAGAGGTTTATGGATAAGAGAAGGAATGTGTTTACTGTGGAGGAATTTGTTATTGGTAAAGATTTAAACAGGTATAAGAGAATTTTAATGTTTTAAGTTATGTTTATGGGATCTACTATTATTATTTTTAAGAGAAGCTAATTTGTTTAATTAAACGTATTTAGATTTGTTTAGGATTTATATGTTTTTTAAGTTTTTTCTTTTCTTGATAGGAGAGAAGATTATGGAGATTGAATGAAAATTTTAGATAAGAAGTTTAAATATAAGTATTTAGTTTAACTATTCAAAAGAGTATCCAGTCTTAATGGTATAACGAATGTTTATATGCTTATTTTTGTGCTCTAGAGTAAAGAAAGAGGGAGATTAGATCTTATATTGTAGGTATGGATATTTAAAGAAAGTAATGTTTAAATTTGTGTTTTGGGGATTCTATATAGAATGATGGATAATAATATAAGTACAATACTAGAAAATGTTTAAAGTATATTATAATGTGTGTTTAATGTTTGCAACTATTATGTTTTAGAGAAGATAATTTGTTTAATTTAAGGTATTTAGATTTGTTTAGGATTTATATGTGTTTTAAGTTTTTTTCTATTTTTTATTTTCTTTGAAAATTTTAATTAAGCCTGTACTCAGCTCTGGGAAGGTTGAGGGAGGGTATGGGAGGTTTGGGGAAGATGGGGGAGGGTATGGGAGGGTGGGGGTTTGGGGAAGGGATTTGTTTTGTAAAATTTAAAAATTTTCAATAAAAAAAAAAAAGATGAGGCTAGAACAAACCTGCAATAGGCCCCCACAGAAGTGATTTGAAGCTCTAACTTGAACTTTATGCTGTTTCACATTACGAACGTACTATTTGTAATCTGCTGAGCTTTGTGTAATATGAAATTGCAAAGTAGATAGTTCTATGTATATTTGGAACATGAGTATTGTAACTGTGGGAGAAATAGGGAACTGAAAAGTAGCTGATGGATGTGGGTTCCAATGTACACGGGTATATGTGGAAAGTAGGTCAGAAGGAAGTCAGTAAAAAGTCAGCAACAGTCAGCAGAAGTCAGCAAAAGTCAGCGGACCATCTGACTACAATCTTAGAACGAGAAAGGGTATAAAAGGTTGGGACTGGACCTGATTGATTTGCCATTGGCCTATAGCTGTCCTATTGGATTCTGCTATGTCATATGGTCCTCATTGCAATGGGTTATTAATGTAAGGGATGTTGTGTTATTATGCTTGCTATGTTCCAAATTATTAGCAAAATAAACCTCTGAATCCTAAAGTAAGAATTATTGTTGTTGTGTTGCTGTCTCTTGTCTTTTTCATTGGGGTTTTCCACGACAATAGATAGATAGATAGATAGATAGATAGATAGATAGATAGATAGATAGATAGATAGATAGATAGATGAGAGAGAGAGAGAGAGAGAGAGAGAGAGAGAGAGAAATGAACACAGTTCTCTTCACCCTGTTTTGCTGGCCAGGCAAACTAGGGTGAGGGTATTTTCCTTTTGGTGGCTTATTTTAACATTTTTTTTTCCTAGCAGAATTTAAAAAAAATTTCTCTAGGGATTAGGGACACCTAACACACAAAGACTTTGACACACATACACAGAAAAACAAGGAAAAGAGTAAAGGAAAGGGAAACAGAACTCTTTAGTTTTACACATCCTGGTCGTTCCCACCATAAATCTCAGTTAGCACAAATTAGGGAAGGCAGAAATTTTAACAATCATATCACGTGGTTGCATAGAAGAGAGAGAGAGAGAGAGAGAGAGAGAGAGAGGGAGGGAGGGAGAGAGAGAGAGAGAGAGAGAGATCACTATTGCTATATGTTATGTCCTGGGCCTGCTGAATTGCTCAGCAGGCTCAGGAAGGCTGCAGAGAGTCCCTGGCAGACCACGTGGTTGCCCAGGACCAGACAGGCTGTTGCCAGCCTTGCGCGCATGTGCAAGGCATGAAACCAGCCTTGCATTGATTGGTTGACGCTGTCCTTGCAAGGAGACTATAAAAGGCCTGCGTGCCATTTTGTTTACTGTTCTGTTGCTGACTTGCAATAAAGAAGACTTGCTTTTCTGTTACTCACTTTGTCTAAATGCCTTGGACTCGCGAACAGAACATTGGTGAGGAAGGTAGGATCGCTGCAAGGAAGAACAGAAGAAGAAGATAGGACTCACCAAGGAAGTCCTGAAGCCCGGGGGAAGTTCGGCATCCGGAAATTGCGACTCTGCCTGCCAGTATGAAATCGCTGGAGGTGAGCTTAGCAGTAGGGACCCCTTCCCAAAAGGCTTGCAGCGAAGGTGTTGATGAAGTTACAGACTGCTACAATGTCAAAGATAGGCCAGTTGTCGGAATTCGATACTTCTCACCCAGAACGCTGGAACTCCTACGTGGCACGGGTGGAGAACTACTTTAGAGTAAATCAGATTAGAGAAGATGGCCTCAAAGCGGCTACCTTGCTGTGTGTTTGTGGGCAGGACATTTTCAATATAGGGGAAAATCTGGTTGCCCCAGCACCTCTGGAGTCAGTGTCCTATGCTGATTTGAAAAACATGCTGAGAGAATTTGGTGGGATCCTAGACTCTGAGTTTCCCATTTTCTAGATTGCTCTTTCCACCATCCGCAACAAGACTTCAAGGCCCCTTTCCTGGGTCCCCTGCAATCCTGTGGTACTACACCACCCATGGTACTACACCGCCCCCAACAGGTGGAGGTACCTTCCAACCTGCAGTCTGCAGCCTTATGGTTTTACAGGCAAATGGCCTGCGAGGATTCTGTCTGCCAAAATTTATCAGAGTACGGGCACCTCTTTTCCAGAATAGGGCTCTACTCAGCGATTCTTACCTAGTTGCCCAGGAGTGAAACCCTTTCTTTCCTTTGCACTAATTTCCCACGCACTTTCTCTTCTCTTTCTCAAAAGGTCCTGCGCTTTGGCCAAAACCCCTTGCTTTCCAGGATCTGTTGGTTGAACAGATCATTTTTGCCTTTAGGAGAGGAGAGAGGGGGCAGGATCCAGCTATCGCAGAGAGAGATTTCATCTACACATGGATACACACACACATGCTCTTTCACCTCCTGGGCTTTTAAAGTTAAAATTTAGAGGTACTCACCTCCTTTCCAAGCAGCCCTTGAGTTCAAACTCAAAACTCCCTTTACTACCCTTGCTCCAAATGTGCAGGGTCTGGGAAATCCACCCACAGACACAAGGGGTCTTCTGCCAGAAAGATAGAGGCTTACCCAGGCCCAATCTATTGATCAGGTTAGCTTGGAGTCCCATCCTGGGTGCCAAATTGTTGAAATAAAAATCTTCAGGTCCAGTCCAATAAGACATAAGACAATGGAGACTGCTTTAGGAAAGAAGGTCCAGTTTATTGAGTTGCAGAACCACAACAGTATGTGGTTCTTGGGCAGCTGACCAAGTGGGGTTGGGATAGGTGGTTTTTTATACATTCTTTGGGGTTTTGTGTTTGGAATGCTCCAGGTGGTTGTGCAATGAGGTGGGCTTTTGTGTTCTAAAAGAGTGTTGGACAATTTCTATTGTGGCTGATGGCTTATGTCCTGTTTTGGATTTTTGGGTGAGGGTTGCTGGTTCTAACTCTATCACTCTGCTATAGTGGGCTGCAAGAGATTTCAAAATATTTTGTCTTGAATGGGCGTCTGCCCAGTAGTATTTGTTTGCTCATGAATGGGGCCTTAGTCTTTCTGAATAGATTACTAAATCTGCATTTCTAAAAGGTGGTTTTCTGAGTTTCTACTTGGGGCAGGGAGACTGGGGGTTGGGTCAGTCGATGACCTGCCGGGCTACACAGGCCATGAATGTACTCGTGGTGCACCCAGACTGGGGCCTCACACTGGAGGGGTGCCCAGACCAGGGGCTACTCTGAGTCATGGACTGGCCAGACGGAACTGGGCTGGATCTGTTTGTCTTGGTGTTGCCTCCGTCCGGTGCCATGATGCCATCTCTCGCACCGCCTCGTCTTGGCCACGAGGTGGGCTCCTGGTACCCAGCCTCCCTGAACCGATCTCTCAGAATGTCCATTGTATACTGCCCGGGTGCTGTGGAGTAACTCCAGTCTTCCTCGTCCTCCTCAGTTATATGCCTCTCCCTCCACTCCATCAGAGGGGCCCCAGCACCTGAGCACATAATATTCAAGAATAATTCCCTCCTCCAATTAGCAGTCATGAATCACATTCTCCAATTAGTTTGAAGGGCAAAGTTTCCCTTCCGTTCTGTAGCCTGCAGTTTCTTATTTTAACTAATCCCCACACACATTCTTTCTCCTCCCCTCCCAGCATCATCTAATTTAACTCTAAAAGTACCACACAGCTTATACAGAGAGTGGCTGCCTCTTCATATTTTGTCAAAGTAAGAACATCCAATGTTAGCAGAATTGTTCTAGAATTCTGATTACTTTCTCGGTCCCGCCAACTGTTTGCAGATGATGCGCCGATGACAGGCAGATTTGTATGTCGAGGGCCTTCATCAACCCCTTCCAGAAATGGGCCGTAAATTGAGCCCCTCTATCCAAAAGGACCCTATCAGGTAGGCCGTGCAGCCGGAAAACCTGCTGTATGAATATGCGAATGGTGGAGCGGGCTGACGGCAAGCCATGGCAAGGAATGAAATGCGCCATCTTGGTCAGCATGTCCACCACCAAAAACACCGTTGTGAAGCCAGAAGATGGGGGCAAGTCCATCAAGAAGTCCACGGACACTGGTCCCCAGGGTCTCTTGGGCGTCGGCAAGGGCTGAAGTAGACCTGGTGGGCCCCCTGTTGCTGACTTGGTCTGCCTACACGGTACACAAGATTTGACGTAGGCCTGGACATCGTGTTGTACTTGGGGCCACCAGAATGCATGGGAGACTAGGTTCAGTGTCTTGAACAGGCCCAAATGCCCAGCCGGATTATCATGACACTGAGTGAGAATGAGCCCTCTGAGCGGCCCTCCCCGAACATAGAGCCGATCATGATACTTCAGAAGTCCATCCATGACAGTCCGTGGGGAGTCTGGCCCCAACTCCTCCCTTCATTGAGCCACCCACGCATCATGCTGTTGTGCCTCCCAAATCTGAGCCCATAAATCTATTGGTTCCCACACTACAGAGAAAGACTCTACAGGCAGAACTGTCCTGGGCAGAAGCTTGTCTTCCGTACGGGAATATTCTGGTTTCCTTGAAAGAGCATCCGCTCTTTGGTTGCGACTGCTTGGTATGTAGGTAATGTGAAAATTGAACCTAGCGAAGAAGAGAGACCACTGAATCTGTCATTGGTTCGATTCCTGGGCGGTCTGCAAAATTTCCAGATTCTTTTGGTCTATCCAGACTTCAATTTGATGCCGAGCCCCTTCCAAATGATGTCTCCAGGTCTCAAACGCCACCTTAATGGCTAGTAGATCCTTCTCCCAGATGGTGCAGTTACGCTTGGCTGGATTAAGTTTCCGTGAATAGTACGCACAAGGGAAGAGGGCACCACCAGGCGCGTGAGCCTAGAGTAACACTGCTCAAATGGCAATATCGGACGCATCTGCTTTCACGACAAATGGCCGTTGAGGGTGAGAGTGGTTCAAGATGGGTTCCTTCATAAAGGCTTCCTTTGAAGCCTAGAAAGCTTGTTGCTCTGAGATGCCCCAATGAAACAGGGTCTTTTTCTGCAGGAGCCGAGTGAGGGGTGCAGTCATGGAAGCAAAACCAGGTTCTATAGTAGTTGGCAAACCCAAGGAGTTGCTGGACATCTTTAACGTGACGTGGGGGTTGCCAACTACACAGGGACTCAACCTTGCTCAGCTCCATGGCAATGCCCTCAGGAGAAATGCGATGACCTAGGAAATCAATGGTTGTTTGATAGAATTGGCATTTCTCCAGTTTGGCGTACAAACAATCTCGGAGCCGGTGCAGGACCTGACAAAGATGCTGGTATGCGTCTCCAAATAGATCACGACAAACTGATCTAACAGGTCCCAGAATATGTCGTTCATGAAGTGTTGGAAGACTGCGGGGGCGTTGGTCAGCCCAAATGGCATCACTGTATACTCGAAATGTCCATACTGGGTGCCAAATGCTGTCTTCCATTCATCACCAGGCCAGATCCTAATGAGATTGTAGGCTCCTCTCAAGTCCAATTTCATGAAGATTTTGGCCTCATGGAGCCGTTCCAGAAGTTCGGGGATGAGGGGCAGTGGGTATCGGTTACGCATCATAATGGCGTTTAATTTGCCATAGTCATAACAAAGCCTTAATTCCTTGGACTTCTTTTTTTATAAAGACCACTGGCATGGACACTGGCAAAGACAAGGGCCGGATAAAACCCTGAGCCAGGTTTTTGTCCAGGAAGTCCCGCAACGTGGCCAATTCGGGGTCCGAGATGGAATACAAACACCCCACTGGGAGAGGCGCGTCAGGAACTAAGTTGATGGGGCAGGAACTAAGTTGATGGGGCAACTGATCTGCCTCAGTCTTGCTGAACACATCAGTGTAAGTCACCAGTTCAGAGGGCAGGGAGACCCCTGGGGGACTCACCACCTGGCCGGCACAGACTTGGCGGGTGTGGTCCACACACTGTAAACTCAGAAAGGTGACCAAGTTCTGGGACCAATAAATCTGCAGGTCATGTGTCTAGAGCCACGCCAAACCCAAGACCACGGGGAAATGCAGGTCAGAGGTTATGTAAAACTGAATAGCCTCCTCATGTGAGCTGATGGCCATAGCCAACGGCTGCATGGCAGCCTTAATTGGCCCAGACAGGAATGTTTGCTGGGTGGGGAATTCTGGAAGTTGAAGTTGACATAAGATGCCAAGGTTGGAAAATACTGCTCTAGTGCCTCACGAAGGTCTATAAATGACTGGACCCAACAAGGTCTCTCTCAAGGAAAAGATTGTTGTGGATACAGATAAATAAAACAATAAATAAAATAATATACAGTATTCATGCTTAGGGTAAGAGATCTTTTTTTAATTTTTTTTATTTTTCCAATTTACAAAACATTAAACATTTTTTTAACAGTACTGTGTCCTGTATCTCTTATTTACATTTATTACTATACATTTTTGTTTCTCTGTTCTAACCAATTATACCACTTATCCCACACTTCATAAAATTCTGTTTCTTCCTTGCCTTTCATTTCTAGCGTAAGCTTATACATCTCGGCACATTCTAATATCTTATGAATAATCATATCATTAGCTGGTATATTTTCAAGTTTCCAACATTGAGCATAGACAATACGTGCTGCTGTTACTATGTGTACAATAATATATTGGAGTTGCTTCTTTATCTTTTGATTTACTATTCCTAATAAAAATAATTCAGCTTTAAATTCAGTTTGTTCTCCTGTTATCTCCTGTAGCCATCTCCTTATCTGTTCCCAATATTTCCTTGCTTTAGGGCATTGCCACCACATGTGATAAAATGTTCCATCCTTATATTTACACTTCCAACAATCCGGTTTCATATTTGTATACATCTTAGCCAATCTCGCTGGTGGTAGATGCCACCTATAAAACATTTTATACTGATTTTCTTTATATGCAGTCGATAATGTTAATTTGCAGTTTTTGTTCCATACTTTTTCCCATTCTTCTAAATTTATGTTTCGGCCTACATTCCGTGCCCATGCTATCATTGAACCTTTCACTATTTCTTCTTCCATTTCTACCTCTAATAAGTATTTATATGCTTTTGTTATAAATTTTTCTTCTTTACCTATCAATATTCTATCCAATTGTTGTGGTACCCCTTGAATTCCATATTCTTCCATATTTTTTCTATATCTCGACTGTGTCTGTAAATATGGCCACCAGTCTATAATTATACCCTGTTCTTTTAGTTCTTCCTTTGATTTAAGATTCCTCTGGCTATCTAATAATTCTTTGTATCTTATCATCTTTTTTTTATCCAATGTATTTGGGTAAATCATTGCCTCCATTGGCGAGACCCAATTTGGTAATTTCATATAGTGTTTCCTTTTAACCTCTTCCCATGTCCATATCAACGCTTCTCTTATTCAATGTCGGTAAAAGTATGCATATGTCTTATTACGTTTATCCAATCCATAATCCATAATAGCCCCGCTGCTTGATAATAAAATTCCCATTTTGGAAGTCCAAAGCTACCCCTGCTTCTACTATCTTGTAGCATTTTAATATTTATCCGTGCTTTCTTACCCAACCAGATAAATTTTTTAATTATTTTATTTAGTTCTTCAACAAATTTCTTCTCTAATTTTATGGGGACTGTCTGAAATAAATATAATAATTTTGGCAATATGTTCATTTTAATCACTGAAATCCTTCCTAATAATGATAGCTGTAACTTTCCCCAAATCTCTAAATCTTTTTTCATTTGTTGTATCAGTTTTTTCTAATTATCATCTTTTATTGAGGAACACCTTACAGTGAGCCAAATTCCTAAATATTTAATCTTTTTTTCAATTTGCAATACCAAATCTTTTTCTAATTCTTTCTTTTGTTTTTCAGTTAAATTTTTTACTAACATTTTAGTCTTTTCTCTATTAATTTTCAATCCTGCCACTGTCCCGTATTTTTCTATTTCATTCATTAAGGTGTTTCCTGTCTCTAGCGGCTCTTCTATGAAGAACACTAGATCATCCGCAAATGCCTGCGTCTTGTATTCTTCTTTCTTTACCTTTAGTCCTTTTATCTCTCCATTATGTCTAATTTGGGTTAGCAGAACTTCTAAGGTCAAGATGAAAAGAAGAGGTGACATTGGACATCCCTGTCTTACTCCTTTATTTATTTCAAATTTCTCTGTGTTATCCCCATTAATTATCACTCTAACCTTTTGTGTCGTATATATCGCCTTTATCGTTTTCTCAAACTTCCCTCCAAATCTCATATCTTTGATCTGTTGGAACAAAAACTGCCAATTAAGATTATCAAATGCTTTCTGGGCGTCCAAAAATATTAATGCCATCTGTTTTTCAGGATGTGCTTCATAGTACTCTAAGACATTTAACACCGTTCTCATATTGTTACTGATTTGCCTTGTAGGTAGGAAACCATTTTGGTCCGAATGTATTATTTCATTTAATATTAATTTCAATCTTTTCGCAATTATAGTAGTAAAAATTTTGTAATCTGTATTCAGCAACGAGATTAGCCTGTAATTTTTTATCTGTTTGGGGTCTGTACCTTCTTTTGGGATAAGGGATATATAAGCTTCTGTCCAGGAGTCTGGTAATTTAGCTTTCTCCAATACATCATTATACACTTCTAGTAATATCATTTCAAAATCCTCATACAAGCTCTTATATACCTCCCCTGGAAGTCCATCCGGCCCCAGAGTTTTGTTACTTTTTTGTTTTTGCACTGCTCTTCTTAATTCCGTGGCTGTTATTTCCTTATTTAATATTTCCCTCTGCTCTTCTTTTAATTCTGGCAAACCATTAACCCTTAAATATTGTTTTATATTCTCCTCAATTTCTTCTTTTTTGTATAATACCTCAAAGTAGTTCTGGATTATTTTTTTCTTTTTATCCATTTTATACTGTAACTCTCCATTCTCATCTTGTAATTCCTGAATCAATCTTTTTTCCCTATCTTTTTTTAATTTATAGGCAAGCCACCTCCCGGGCTTGTTTGCATGTTCAAAATTTTTTTGTTTTACCGCTTTCAATTCCCTTGCCATTTCCTCTTGCTCCACCATATTTAGTTTATGTTTAGCCAAAACCATTTCCCCTTTAATTTTTTCATTCTGGGGCTCCCTTTGTAATTTAGATTCTAATTTTTTAATCTCCTCCTGAAGTGTATTTTGCGTTTGCCTTTTCTCCTTATTCTTTTTTGCTATATAAGCTATCTCTATACCTCTCAGATATGCTTTAGCCATATCCCATATAATTTGTAATGATGTTTGTTGCTTTGTATTTTCTTTAAAAAATAGTTCCATTACTTTTCTAATCCTTGAAATAAATTCTTTTTCCTTTAAAATTTGAGAATTCAGTGTCCACCTTCTCCTAACTTTTTTCTGTCCTTTCCAAGTTATTTTCAAGGGATTATGGTCAGCCCACATATTTGGCATTATTTCTATTGCTTCTATATCTTTTCCTACCTCTCCATTCATCCATGCCATATCTAACCGGGACCAAGATTTGTGTGAGTTTGAGAAAAAGGTATAATCCTTTTTTTGGGGATTCAATTTTCTCCACTGATGAAATAAGTTAAGTTCATGTACCATCTCAAAAAATGTCCCTGGCAGTATTTTTCATTTCTTTTTATTTTTCATACTGCTAACATAATCCTTTTTTTCGTTCACCATCGCATTATAGTCTCCTACTATACAAATATTTCCCTGTCCTATTTCTATAAGTTTTTCATGTAATTTGCTGTAAAATTCTTTTTGATTCTCATTTGGGGCGTAAATTGTCACCAACAACCATAACTTCTGCTCAATTTGTAATTCTATCATTAACACTCTTCCATCTATATCTTGATATTTTAATTTAGCCTTTATTCCCTTCCTAATATATACCGCTATTCCCCTCTGTTTTTGTTCCGCTAATGCTGTGTATAATGTTCCTAATTTTGGGAATTCCAAACATTTCCTATGTTGCTCTTTTATATGTACCTCTTGTAGGCACGCTATATCTATACCTTGTTTTACTAATTTTGTTAATATTTGTTTTCTTTTGGCGGGGGCATTTAATCCGTTAACATTGATCAATACTAACCTAATTTCTTCTTCCATTGTTCTACTTGTATATTCGTCGTGATCTCAAACCCACTCCTTCTTCTCTCCTTTGTCTTTTTTCTTCCTTACTTTCTATCTCTCGTTCTATTTCTCTTGACTCCTGTTGTTGGTCTTCCTGACTTCTAGATTCTAATTTCTCTTTACTACTACTCTCTTCTTCCACCCCTTCCAACTGATCATAGAGTTCTCGTGCCTTATCTAAATTATCTATCTTGAACTTTCTCTCCTGCCATGATACCAACATCCCTTCTGGGATTAACCATCTAAATGGTATATTTCTTTTAATTAGCTGTGCTGTGAGAAACCTATAATCTCTTCTCTGCTCTCTTACTTTCTTCAGGACTTGTTTTAGTGTTTGTATTTCTTTATCCTTATAAATCATTGGGTCATCTCTCGTGATCTTATAAATTATATCTCTGACTTTCTTTCTCACAAATCTTATGTGGACTTCTCGTGGCAGTCTATTACGCCTAGCATAGCTTGTGTGTATTCAGTATACCTCATCAATCTCCAGTAATATTTTTAGCCTATCCCTTTGTAGGGCTCCCACTATCAGCTCTGCCATAATAGTACCCAGATCTTCTTCCTTTTTTTCCATTACATTCTGGAATCTTAAATAATATGCAGCTCGGTCCATTTCCAAGTGAATAATTGATTCTTCCATTTTTTTGTTAATTACCATCATTTTTTTGTCTACTATGTCCACTTTTTTCCCCATTTTTTCTGACCTCACCTCCACTGTCTTTATTCTTTCTTCATTTTTCTCAATTGTTTGTTGTATCATCTCTATCCTATTGTCTAATTTATTCATATCCCCTTTCAGTTCTATATGGTTCTTAGACATTATAATAATAGTAATAATGATAAAGTTGGAAGGGATCTTGGAGGTCATCTAGTCCAACCCCCTGCTCAGGCAGGAAACCCTATACCATTTCTGACAAATGGCTGTCCAGTTTCTTCTTAAAAACTTCCAGTGTTGGCGCATTCACCACTTCTGGAGGCAGGTTGTTCCACTGGTTAATTATTCTAACTGTCAGGAAGTTTCTCCTTAGTTCTAGGTTGCTTCTCCCCTTGATTAGTTTCCATCCGTTGCTTCTTGTCCTGCCTTCAGGCGCTTTGGAAAATAGCTTGACTCCCTCTTCTTTGTGGCAGCCCCTGAGATATTGGAACACTGCTATCATATCCCCCCTCATCCTTCTCTTCATTAAACTAGACATACCCAATTCCAGCAACCGTTCCTTATATGTTTCCTGCATTTTCAACATCGTTTCCTGAATAGCCAATAATGTTGTCTGCATAGTTTGCATGTTTGATATGACACTCTGTTTTTCCATCCCCAACATTCCTTCTATTGTTCTCTGGCCTGATGGGGATGAGGGTGTCACTGATGGACTTGATGTTGTTTTCTTTCCTGTTCTCAATGTTGTCATTGCAGTACTTGTCATATTGCTCAAATATACAATATTCTTAATATTCCCTTATTTAGCTAGCAGCCTATTAATTTCACACTTTTTCTCTGAACCTCTGTTTCTTCATTTTTCTTTCTCTTCTCTTCTACATCTACAGCCACTGCCACCCCCAAACCTCTTTTCTCCTTCTCCAACACCATTCACTTTCTTTTTTCCTTCTTGCTTGACACACAGTCCCTCTAAGGCTCCGGTTTCCTTCTCCAATCTTATATCATCAACTGCCTATCCACTCCTGTCACTCTCACTGCCATGTCCCGTCCTCTCGCTGTCTCCTTTACTTTCTCTGATCTTCTGTTGCCTTCCGCTCCTTCCTCGTCTCCGCGTCCCAATCTATCTCCACCTTTCTCCACCGTCTCCACTTTCTCCAGTCATCTGCTACGTGTTGCTACGTGCTGCTCCTTCTCCGTTTTCAATTTTCTTTCCTTTGTTTTTTCCTGCTTCTCCCGCTACTCTCCTAGACCACCAGTCTCTCCAACTTCCACTGTCTATCGCCGGTCGTCTCACTTCGCTCTCGTCTTACTCACTCCACCGTCTCTCGTCTTCGTTATACCACCTCCCTGATCTCTTTCCTTGATCTTCTGCCAGCTACTTCCTTCACCGTGCGTTAATCCTCTCCTTTTAAAACATTTGCCACAATGTTCTTTGTCTCCCTTCTGTTAATCCTTTAGTTATTTTAATTTGCTGACTCACAGGTTTTCCTGCTGGGTCGCTGCTTGCTTTGAGGATTCCCTCGCAAATTGAGCTTCCTTCTCACACCAAAACTCATGGACATGTAAATCTTTTTAGGCTCTTCTCTTCTATTACTATTTTGGGATATTTTTACTCACTTCAAATGACACAGTCTGTTAAATAAATCCTTGCTTCCGCATCATCTGTGACTTGTCATGGCCTCGAATCTGCCATCTCACAATAGCAGACACTTTCATTCCGGGTTTAAGGGGTTTCCTTTCGTTGTAGCGGGTTATTGCCTTTCACCTCGCTACCCCCCAAGGCTTCGCCCTTTATCTCGCGTGGCCCTCCGGGCTCTCCACACCCCGAAGGGTCCCCGATCGTGGAAGAATCAGAGTTGGAGGATGGAGACTGTCCTCTTTCCTCTACAATGCCTCAACGTCACCACTGGAAGTCAGTAAATGGTATCTTCATGGAGAACACCCTCGCTCCCATTGATGAATGACATGTTGGGTCACCTCACAAAGGGAGGATATTTACAAAATTGGACTTGAGACTATTACTGGGTGAGGATGAGAAAGGGCAATGAAAGATGGCCTTAAACTGCCCACTGGGCTGCTACCAGTTCTGGGTGATGCCGTTTGGATTGTATGGAGCCACAGCCATCTTCATGCAACTGATAAACGAGGACTTGCATGAACATTTGCAAGCTCTCTGACACGGAAAGGCTGACAGAAAAAAGCCTACCTGATCCGCTGGGCTCATCTCACGTGAAGGCAATTCCTAGAAGGCAGAATTCCTTTTGAGGTGTGGACCGACAAGAAGAATTTGGAAACACTGAAGCCCCCCCGAAAGCTGTTGAAGCAGGTTTGGTGGGCTCACTACTTCAATAGGTTTGACTTCACACTCGGCTACCTACCTGGGGTGAAAAACCTTGCAAATGCCCTCTCCAGGATACCTCAGCACAACAGTGCCAGGGAGGTTGTCAATTGCATCATCTCCTCCCGACAGGTAGCTGCACCAGCCCTAATGAGACAACAGAGGGTCACCAATACTAGTAGCTGAGGACCTAGCACAAACACTAAGAGGGTGTCAGCTGTCCTCTGCTAGCTGCCGACAAACTCCAGACACAGAAGGAACAGATGACCAACAAACTTTAATGCAAAGAAAAAGTCAGCACTGGGAGTGAACTGCTCCCAGTGCTTTACATAGATGTGCCCCACCCACCAACCCCACCCCAATCAGCAAGCCAGCATCCAGTCCGTATGGATAAAAAGAGCAGTTCAAGGTCCACATTCCCCCCCTCCAGACACACCCACGTAGCCTCTGCTGTTCCAGCTGTTCTCTCAGGCAACCAGGCAGCACTCTGCCTCCTCCCCCCTGCGCCTGGCAGGAGGGCGAGGCAGCCAAAGTGAGGTATAATCCCCCCCTCGTCCGGCTTGCTTAGCCCAAATGTCCAGCCAGCGGTGGGAACGTTTCCGGCGTCTGGTTCCTCGGAGGGAGGCACCTGCGGCATCTGGTGGCCATGCTGACCCCCAGATGCTGGCAGGGAGCCGGGTCGACTCCCAGCTGATTCCCAGGAGCCGGGCTGACCTGCAGAGGCTGGGCCGACTCCCAGCCGATCTTCGGGAGTCGGGCGGCGCATGGCGTTTCCACTGACTCCCAGCTGACGTGCTCACGCTGGCCCGACTCTCAGCTGACTGTCAGGAGTCGGGCGGTGTGTAGCGGCCCCGCCGGTTCTCCGCCAAACTCCGGATGCCGACCCGACTCCCAGCTGACTGTCGGGAGTCGGGCGGTGCTCAAGGTCCCCATGCGGATGTCGGTCGACTGCTGGCTGCGTGCTCCCCATCTCCCGGCTCATGGCAAGCCCAGGGACTTGACAGGTGGCCCCCTCCACCAGGGCCCCTCCTAGAAGGCAAACAGAGACAGGTGAGTGTGTGACAACTCTATTGGCCCCTTCCGTGGCCCCACCTCCCAGTTTTCCAGGGTGCTGGCGATGGAAGGCCCACAGCAGTCGTGGGGCGTGGACGTCCTCCCTCCGCACCCACAATGCCTCTGAAAGAGGGTACCCCTTCCACCTCACCAGGCATTGGACTCGTCCATGGTGGATCTGGGAATCTAAGATCTCCTGTATCTCGAACTGGTCGCCAGAAACCGGGCCTGGTGGCTTGGTCACAGGCCCCCTTGGGGAACTCGTCACCGGCTTCAGCAGGCTCCCATGGAACACACCTTCCCAAAGGCCCGAGGCAGCCACAATTGCATGGTTACTGGGTTTATGACCTGAATCACCCTGAAGGGACCTATGTACTTGGGACCCAGTTTCTTACAGGGCACCCCCGAACGTAGGTACTTGGTGGATAGGTATACCCAGTCACCCACCTGAAAGGGCTTGTGCTCAGCCCTTTTTTTATCAGCCTGTGCCTTCGTTTCTGCCCCCGCTTTTACCAATGCTTCCTTAACCTTGGCCTACAGACCTTCCACTTGTGCCATCCACTCCTGGGGTGTACACGGCAAGGGATCAGATGCCTCCAGCAGATGCCTCCACGTCGAATGAGCCCATCGTACCGCAAAGGCTTCCTTCTCCCAAATCGCCCATGCCCTCTCAGCGGCCGAAAACTTCCGCGATGTGTATGCACACAGCTGCAACGACCCTTGGCCGTTCCGCTGTAACAGCACAGCCCTCACAGCTACATCACTGGTGTCAGCCTGGACTACGAAAGGGCTTTCAGGATCCGGGTGGAGTAGGACCGGTTCCTTGGCAAACAGGGCTTTCAGGCCCTCAAACGCTTTCTGACAGGCCATAGACCACTCCAGCGGTTGTCTGGGACGTGGCTTACTCGCGGTGTGCTTTGTGCGCAACAAGTCAGTCAGGGGAAGGGCTACCGCGGCAAAAGAGGGAATAAATTGCCGGTAAAAATTGGCAAAGCCCAGGAAACTTTGTAGCTGGTGACGAGTGTGGGGTGCCTGCCACTCCAATACTGTTCTCACCTTGTATGGGTCCATCTCCACGCTGTCCCCTGATATCCTGTAGCCCAAGTAGTCCAGCCAGGCCTGGTGAAACTCGCATTTGGAGAGTTTCACAAAGAGGCGGGCGTCCAACAATTTCTTCAGTACCTGCCTGACCAGGTCGATGTGTTCCTCCAAGGTGGTCGTATATATGAGGATATCGTCCAAATATACAAGGACCCCGCGGTATAAGTGTTCGTGCAACACCTGGTTAATAAATTGCATAAATACCACAGGGGCCCCCTGCAGGGCAAAAGGCATTACACGGAATTGATAGCTGCCAAGCGGGCAGTTAAAAGCTGTCTTCCACTCATCACCGTTCTTTATACGGACTCTGTAGTAGGCCTCCTGCAGGTCCAACTTCATGAACACATGCCCCGTACCCAGATGGGCCAGGAGGTCTTTCATCAACGGGAGTGGGTATAGGTGCTCCACACAAACCGCATTAATCCTGTGGAAGTCCACACAGAGCCGAACGGAACCGTCCTTTTTCTCCTTAAACAGGACTGGGGCGGCTATCCGTGACTGAGCTGGTTGGATGAACCCCCGGGCCAGGTTCTGGTCAATATAACGTCGTAGCTCCTCCAACTCCCTGGGTGTAATGGTGTACATCCGGGGCTTGGGCAATTTTGCCCCCGGTAGGATATCAACTGTGCAATCAGTGGCGTGGTGGGGTGGCAGAATGTTGCACTCCTGCTCACTGAAGACCTCAGCCAGATCACTGTACACTGCCGGGAAGGCAGCTTCCTCCCTGGATTCCGTCAACTCCGCCTCCTTTTCCTTGCACTCCGCCCCCTTTTCCCCGGAGTCCTGGTTAGTGGCCTGGGGTCCCACCCTGATACGCAGCTTCCGATATCCCCCTACCCACCATATCGTAGGGCCCCACTTGTCCATCCAGGCCAAGCCCAAGATCACCGCCTCAGTCATGGACAGGACGACTATGAATCGGAGGACCTCCCAATGGGTTCCCATGTCCAGCCGGACGGGTTCCGTTATGAGACTAGCTGGCGCCCCTCCCAACAGAGACCCGTCCACTTGCTCGAACCGGATAGGGTGGGCTAGCCTCTGTACTCTGATCCCACTCTCCGCTGCCACTGCCTTGCTTATCAAGCACCAGGTGCACCCTGAATCAATGAGGGCTTGGTAGCCTCTCCGTTGCCCTGTCTGCAGGTTAGTCAGTGTTACAGGTAGAACGAAGGGCATTATAGGCTCACTTACCATAGGATCATTGGCTACGTCGTCCTTGCAGTCGTCAGCTGCCAGACGGTATCTCGTCACTGCTGTTACCTCCTCCTCCTCCACTGGGAACAACCGTCGGGGTGTAACTGCTTCTGGTTGCTGCGCCACCCTTGATCTGTCGGGTGTTCTGTTGGCACCAGGAGTGGGCTTTCCAGGTGTCGAGGAAGGAACCTGTGGGCTCGGGGCTGGACAGTCCGCTGCTCTGTGGCCCGGCTGGTTACACCGGAAACAGCGAAAGGGCACTCTGGTGGAAGGGGTGGAGGAGCCCAGACCTGCGGGCGGGGCCCGTCTCCCCTCCTCCCGTGACTTCTCCACCGATCTTCCTGGTATGACCGGATCCTCTCCCTTCCCCCGGAACTCCTGTAGACCGGTGTTCAGGTCTATGACTACCCGGAACCACTCCTGGAGATGGCTGGGAACCCCCCAGAACACACAAGCCTGGCGCAACTCTTGGTCCAGACCTGCCCAGAAATGGTGGACGAGTAGGTGTTCAGGCCAGGAGAGCAGCCGCCCCGCGACCCTACGAAAGTCACGGACGTAATCGGTTGCACACCAGCTGCATTGTCTCAGCGCAACTCTGCCTCAGTGCGCTGAACTCGGGAAGTGTCTTCAAAGTGGGAGCGCAACGCATCCAGGAACAACCCAGCGTCAGCCAGCTCCCGGGCATGGTCGCTATACAGATCCGCTGCCCATGCCGCTGCCTCACCCTGCAGTCCCGCCAAAACTGCCACCACCATGGCCCATTGGGATGGGTAGAGCAGAGCATATCGATCCAGATGGCTGAGTGCATAGCTTAGGAACATTGCCAGGTGATCCGGATGTCCATCGAACGTGACTGGTAAGGGTGGTGGGCCCCACATCATTCCCTGACTCCAGGGCCATATAGGCTGGGCCAGGCCTCGTAAGGCGTCAGCCATAGTCGATGGGCCCTGGGTGCTGGAACCCATGCCCTGCTGGTCGGAGACCCTGCCAGTAGGCAACCCCCATGGATCAGGTGCTGGCCGGCCTGTCCCCGCAGCCTGAGACTGGGCCTGCAGTGCACCCAGAGTAGACCCTCCTACCGTGGAGACGTCTGGAGCAGGAGGACATTGCAGTTGCGGGCTGGCCAAACAGAACCAGCCCGAGTTGGGATGTCTGGCTGGTACCTCCATCCGACACCACGAGGCGTCCTCTCCTGTAGCCGTCCGTCGTGGCCATGAGGAGGCGTCTTGGTACCCTACCTCCCCAAACTGGTCCCTCAAAACATCCATGGTATTATGGCCGGGAGCGGTGGAATAGCTCCACTCATCCTCTCCCGTCAGACGTCTCTCCCGCCAGTCCATCAAAGAGGCCCTAAACCCCGGTGTAGTCACCTGTCTGGGCTCCACATTGGCCAATACAGGGCTGTGCCACCAGTCCCCCGATGCTGCAGGAGCCCCAGCCCCCTGGATCTCACCTGCAGGGGCTGCAGGCCGTGGCTCTACCACCTTGGGCCTGACTACTGGCTGCATGTCCCGGGCTTCAGGTTCAGGCCCTGTTGCTCCAGCCGGGTTGGCCTTGTCTGCCACCGGAGGAGCCTCCTGTTTACCCCCTGCCATCTCAGTAGAAGTCCCACAACGACAGGCAATAAGAGGGGAACAGAAAAAAAACAGTGCTGACTTACTGTCCGCTGTCCTCTGCTAGCTGCCGACAAACTCCAGACACAGAAGGAACAGGTGACCAGCAAACTTTAATGCAAAGAAAAAGTCAGCACTGGAAGTGAACTGCTCCCAGTGCTTTACATAGATGTGCCCCACCCACCAACCCCACCCCAATCAGCAAGCCAGCATCCGGTCCGTATGGATAAAAGGTGCAGTTCAATGTCCACATTCCCCCCTCCAGACACACCCACGTAGCCTCTGCTGTTCCAGCTATTCTCTCAGGCAACCAGGCAGCACTCTGCCTCCTCCCCCCTGTGTCTGGCGGGAGGGAGAGGCAGCCAAGGTGAGGTATAATTCCCCCCCTCATCCGGCTTGCTTAGCCCAAATGTCCAGGCAGCGGTGGGAACGTTTCCGACGTCTGGTTCCTCGGAGGGAGGCACCCGCGGCGTCTGGCGGCCATGCCGACCCCCAGCTGCTTGCAGGGAGCCGAGCCGACTCCCAGCTGATTCCCAGGAGCCGGGCCGACCCACGGAGGCTGGGCCGACTCCCAGCCAATCTTCAGGAGTCGGGTGGCGCATGGCGTTTCCACCGATTACCAGCTGACATGCTCATGCTGGCCCAACCCTCAGCTGGCTGTCAGGAGCCGGGCAGTGTGTAGCGGCCCCACCGGTTCTCCACCAAACTCCAGACGCCGACCTGACTCCCAGCTGACTGTCAGGAGTTGGGCGGTGTGTAGAGAACCCCGCCAGTTCTCTGCCGAACTCTGGATGCCGACCCGACTCCCAGTTGACTGTTGGGAGTCGGGCGGTGCTCAAGGCCCCCATGCGGACGTTGGTCGGCTGCTCGCTGTGTGCTTCCCATCTCCCGGCTCATGGCAAGCCCAGGAGCTTGACAGAGGGGCTTTGGTGGAAGATGAATGGTTCCAGCAACATAAGGATGAGCTCTCAATGAAGAATGGGTTAGCATGGATGGGGTCCAAGCTGTATGTTCCAGCAAACCAGCGAACCTTGGTGCTGCAGCGCAGCCACAATACAAAAGCGGCGGGGCACTTTGGATTTGTGAAAACCCTCCACCTCGTAAAGTGACAGATTTGGTGACCACACAGGAAGAAGGATATAAAGACTTATGTGGCCAGCTGCTCAGTGTGTGCGTCAGCAAAGAGGCTATCCGGAAACCCCCCTGGCTGCTACAAGTCCCTCAGCCCATAATAACAGACCAGGAGGTACAATTCACTTCAAAATTTTGGCATGAGTTCCTGAAACTGTTAGGCTCCTCCCAGAGCCTTAGCTCAGCCCATCATCTGCAAACGAATGGAGTTGTGAATGTAAGAATGTCATGCTAGACTAGTACCTTCGATGCTATGTGAACTACCAGCAAGACAAATGGGCTGAGCTTCTGCCTTTCACTAAAGAGGCATACAACAACCCTGTACACAGTAGCACCAGTTTCACTCCTTTCCAGATAGCTACTGGCATAGAATTCGTGCCCATGCCAGACCTCCCTCAACAGACCCCTTCAATGCAACACTGTCTGAATGGAAGTGTTAGTATCACTGTGTAACACCTTGGTAAGACCACACTTGGAACATTGCATCCAGATTTGGTTGCCGTGATATCAAAAAGATGTTGAGACTCTAGAAACAGTGCAGAGAAGCACAACAAAGATTAGGGGACTGGAAGCTAAAACATATGAAGAACAATTGCAGAAACTGGGTAAGTCTAGTTTAATGAAAAGGAGTGGGGTGACATGATAGTAGTGTTCCAATATCTAAGGCCGTGGTTTCCAACCACC
This sequence comes from Crotalus adamanteus, assembly GCA_039797435.1. NCBI lineage: Eukaryota > Metazoa > Chordata > Lepidosauria > Squamata > Viperidae > Crotalus > Crotalus adamanteus. The sequence continues at coordinate 54,576,893 of CM077935.1, read as the reverse complement.
AGGTCTTGGCCCGCTAGCGGGCCACGGCCTGTTCGAAACTGGGCTGTGGGAGAAATAGGCAAGTGCATGCTTACAAAGTTGCACTGTTGAAAGTGGAGGGCACTTGCGCTCGAAGCTCCATTCATGCACACACCCTCTGCTTGCACGTGAAACTCCATTTGTGTAAGCACAGGGTGCACGTGTGTTCACCTGCCAATTCCCTCCCCCCCCCACTGATTGCGAAGAGGTCAACCTATTCTCCAAAGTCCCAAAGGTGCTTTTCAAAAGGCAATTGGACTTTCTTAGTTTTTTGCTTGAAAACATTTCACTTCTCATCCAAGATGCTTCTTGAGTTCTGACTGAATGGCAGGGAATGGAAGGATTTATATTCTTTGCCCATCCATTCCCCACCATTCACTCAGAACTGAAGAACCTTTTTAGATGAGAAGCATAACACTTCAACGGAAAAAAACCTAAGTCCACTTGCCTTTTGAAAAGCACCTTTGGGACAACCATGACCTGGATGATTGAGAATCTCCATAGACATCTCGTCTCCAAAGCACCTCATGGCAGAATAAGAAGCAATGGATGGAAACTAATCAAAGAGAGAACTGACCTAGAACTAAGGAGAAATTTCCTGACAGTGAGAACAATTAACCAGTAGAATGGCTTGCCTTCAGAATTTGTGGGTGCTCCAAGAATGGAGGTTTTCAAGAAGAGACTGGACAAGCATTTGTTCAGAATAGTAGGGTTTCCTGCTTGAGCAGGGGGCTGGACTAGAAGACCTCCAAAGTCCCTTCCAACTCTGTAATTCTGTTGTTTAAGTATCTCAATGGGAAGCAACCAGCAAATCCCTACCCTATAACGTTATAACCCTGTAACATTTCCCTCCCAAGAAGAGGCGGAGAAGGGGCGGAACAAAACAGTCGGACGATTTATTCTAGATTACCTTCCGGAATGTTTAGGCTGTGACAAATTTCTTCCTTCGGGAGGTACCTCCCTCCCTTCTTCACCTCTCCCGGAAATGTCACATAGAGCTGCTTAGTGTAGAGTGATTCGTGCCACGATTTCAAAGCGAATTTCCGGACCCAAAGAGACTCGTTTTTCCCCAGCTCCCTCAAGGAGGAAGCGAGAGCCGCTCTTCCAAAGCCAGGAAGAAATCCCAGGATTCCTTATAGCTTTGACCGGCGAATCGCCGGCAAGCGGTGGAGGTCTTTCTATCTCGGGCCTTTTGTGCGCCTCAGCCCTTCTTTTCGGTGGCGAGTGGAATCCTAGGGGCAGAGGAACCTTCAAGTATCCCCGTATCCCTCATCTCCCCAGCTCGAAGTAGGCCTGTCTCAGTTGACTAGCAACGTGTGCCGTCCGGAGCACCGGTCGCCGCTCAGCCGGGGCATACTTCGAGGTTGAGAAAGGCGCGTCAGTCCCGGAACGGGTGCCTTGGGCGCTCTCTTTACCTGAGATAGAGACCCTTGGGTTTCGCCAGAAAGGGGTTTGAAAGGCTTGTCCCTCAAGTCCACAGCAATATATCTCTCTTGAAATTGTTTCTCGCTCTATAGACACGGGGCAAAAAAGAAAGTGGTTCTTCCGCTCCGTGCGCCTGATGCACTTCCTGTTTGCGGCTCTGCTAGAAGCTGTATAACTTGTGCTTCCAAAACAGGAAGGGGAGCAGGTCCCGAGAGGAGACAGGGTTGCTGCCATCGCAGTTCGGGAAGGGAAAAGGAGGAGCAAGCGGGTCAGGTCCGAGACGGTGGGAGCTGCTCGGGTGAGAAAAGCAGTTATGGGTCGCCGTCAATTTAGTGCGTGGGGGGAGGGGGCGGCGGCACTGGGAAATTGGTGCTCTCAGCAACGGGTCTCGTGCTCCCCTCCCCACCCGGGCCCGGTTTTTGTGGGTCGTACTCTTTCCTGATTGGCCAAAAGGCGCCGGGGAGGGTAGGGATGGTGGTCAATTTGGGGAGGATGGATTGGCGATGTCCCACCCAGTTGTGAGATGTAAAAACCTCAAATTTTGATACAATACGAAGACAAGTCTGGTTAACAAAACAAAGTTTTATTGGAGAATAACATAAAAATAATGAAAGAAAAGAATAGAAACGAACAAGAGCGTTTGCAAACGCGGCCTCCTGAAATCTTCCCACTCGAATGTTTTCCAAGAGCGCCCTGGCCTGGTTTCAAGCTCTGCATTTTATACTTCTACAATGCATGCCACATCTAAGAAGCTCTTTCATCTTTATAGATGTACTTTGAAGTTGTACTTAAAGTCATCCTGACCTCTTCCACCCATCTGCTGTTATCTTGTTTATTTGTAATTTTCACCTAGGATCAAAATCCCCCTCTTTGATAGTAGGATTTCTACTCAAAGTGTAAGTTCCTGTGTCCGGAGGATTTTTAGGCAGTAAACATTGAACAAACGTTCTCACACATGTTAGAAGTAAGTCTTCATCCTGGTTCATCCAAGCCGGGAATAAATAAGCAAACATGGCAACTGCTTTGGGAAGAAGGTTACAGTTTATTGCAGAAAGATGGTTCTTCAGGAAAGAGCAGAGGAGAGAAGGGCTGAGCAGATGGGGTAGTAGGTTTTTATACCCCCTCTAGTCTTTTGTTTGGAATAGTTTCCTGTTCCTGTGGCATGAACCTTGAGGCTGTTTCTGAGTGTTTGTCTAGGCCTTGATATCTGTGGTTTAATCCTATTATCATATCCTGCTTCCCAGGTGATGGGGCTAATGACTCCTAGAGTTTGGGTGGGGTATGCAGATCTTCTCTTTTGTCTTCTTGATTGCTCTGGCTCCAACTTTCTGATGGTTTTACATCTGCATTTGTATGGGGCTAAAGTCTTGCTTGGGGCAGAGAGATAGATTTGGGGCCAGGTTTGGTTTTAAAAAGTCCTTTTGAGGAAAAATGTTCTGCCCTTTTTAATATTTCTTTCTCTGGGCTAACTTCCCTCAATCCCCGCTTTGTGCCTTAAGTGTGTGAATGTATGACACACTTATTGGCACAACATTAAAATTGATCTGGTCAGGGAGACTTGGTAGGCAAGCTTTTAAACTGTTAAGCAAAAAAAAAAAAAAAATTAATGGAGGCAGCAGAAAAAGATCCCTTTAGTGGCTCCCAAAAGGGGAGCTTGCACCCATAAAGTTCTAAAAGTCAGGGCAAAATTTTGTTAGGTGGAAAAGAAATTTATATTGTCCAATATTCTGTGCCAATCATTTTCAAATGTTGGATATCACTTTTAGCTTCCAGTCAGGTTTGCACACCTCCCAAAATTCTTCACAGCCATGGTTTTCCTTAGTACATGACCACTGGCTGCCCATTTTCAAGGGTTGTTTCCTGCCTTAGCTCTCAGCTCAGTGCATCCAGATTTGTAATGTCCAATATGCCAGGCTATTAAATTTTCTTTAAATTGCACATAATGAGCTCTAGGAATCCCAATCTGAGCCCAACAGTGCAAGATATTCAGGGCTGAAGTTTGGGATCTCTTTCCTGTTGCTTCCTTAGTCAGGGCATAAGAATTGCAAATCACTTGAGGGGGCCTAGTTCCCTCCCCCTTGGAATCTGTTGGAAGTTGGTCCCACAAAGCTTTGGTGCAATAGAGCAAAAATCAGCCTGGGGAACTTTACTAAAGGTAGGTGGAGGGGATAGACTCAAGTGTGATTCTGAATGGTGTGTGTGTGCATGTATGTGCAGCTACTTTTACAAAATAGTCAATACAAACATTCTGGATAAATTTTCCCTCCCACCAGATAGAAGTCCAATGTGTTCAGTACTTGTTCTGCCACCTATTCCCAAATGCCATCTCTCCATTAATACATTCAACTGGCTTGTTACAGTACAAATGGGGCAAGAAAGAAAAGTTTACAATGAGTTTCCACCTTCTCCCCACAGTCTAATTTTCTCTTCTGAGGCTTCACATGGGGACCAGTGGCTCCAGGACTCCTTCCTTCTGCAGCTCTGGGTCTGTGTGTTCTGCTTCCAAAGGTTTGGGGGAGAGTTGCAGGGCTGAAAAATACAAGAACAAGGTCTCCCCCCCCTTTCTGGGTGGACTCTCCCAGGGGAGGTGGGCAAAAGGTATGGAGAACAAAGGGCAAGAAAAGAATTGGGAAGGGGGGGGGTAGCTTGAGAATGCTTAAAACTCCAAATAATTTTAAAAGCCTAATATTTTAATATGTGCAACTTGCCAAGGGCAGGAGGATCTGCCTTTAACATTTATTCTAAAATAGATCACATTATTTTAGAGATTGGAAAATGCTTATGTTTCAGAATGCTTCATAGTAGTTTCACCAGTAAGTGATAGGATAAGAAAAGTAACTTAAAAAAATTATTTACCCACACAAGCAGACTTGAGTTTCAAAAGGCTCTTGTAGATAGACACACATTTTTCAGGAAAAGGATAGATAAAACACATACAGTAAATACAAGTGAAACTTTTCCAACAGATAAACTTAAAACAATCCCTCCTGGTAACTTAAGGCTGTTCTTGAGAGTACACACAGAGAAAGAGGAAAACAAACAAACAAACACAATTTTTTTTCTTCACTCTGTTTGTTGGCCAGAGAAACAGAGTAAGGTATTTCCTTTTTGCGGCTTATTTTAAGCAAATTTTCTAGCAGAATTTAAAATTCTTTTTCCTTTGGATTTGAAACAGTTAACAGTCACATTTACCTCTCACACACAGACTTTGACAAACATATATACACCAAGACAAGCGAACAGAAGTCTTAGTTTTACACATCCTAGTCATTCCCACCATAAATTTCAGATAACTCAAGTTAGGGAAGGCACATATTTTAAACATACCACATGGTTGCATAGAGAAGAGAGAGAGATAGATAGAGAGAATCACTATTTCTTATTTTCCCTTTTAAGTACCTTTATTTAGCCAAATTGGTTTCCCAGCAAAGCCCTAAGCAAAGTCTATATTTTTTTTCTTTTCCCCCATATAGTTTCTTTACCTACCTCTTTTCCATTCCGGCCTGGACAGGTAGCTGATTCCTGTCCCAGGCTACGAGCAAGCTCTCAATGGGGAAACCTACTTCCGCCCTTGAATTAGAACCTCCCATGTTTCTATAACGGGATTTCCCTACCGCTAAAGGGCACGATCCATCAGAAGTCTCCTTGTGAGACTTCTTCCTACTATCACGATTTTGTGAGTCTGGAAAAAAAAAGGACTCACGGACCTTCTCTGGATCCCTCTCAGAGTTCATGGGCTCCTCTGAGGGATCCGCCACATTTTCAGACCAAAAAGGGGTCTGCAGAGACCTGCTGGTTTCCATCCTTAGAAGGTACGGGCTACTCTTCAACCGGCCAGCTTTACGCCACCGTTTACGGACACCTGGACCTCCAGTGTCCGTGGGCACCTCTGCTTGCCCTCGGAGGTAGGTGGCCGCTCCCTTCTTGGGGCTTAATTTCTTAACTTTGCTTTGCTTACAGGACCTTACCAGCTAGTTGCCCAAATCCAATTCTTTCATTCACTCATTCCATTTCATTTTCACACAGTCTCTCCCTTTTCCCTAACAAAAGGTCCTGCGCTCTGGCCAAACCCCCATGCTTTCCAGGTTCTGCCAATTAAACAGATCCTTTCTGTGGCTAGGAAAGACCAGAAGGAGCAAAATCCAACTGTGATTGAAGAAAAAAAGTCTTCTCACTCACACAAACAGAAATACACACATTTTCTTTGTTCCCCTGGACTTTAAACTTAAAATTTAGAGGTACTCACCTTCACCTTCTTTCCAAAGCAGCCCTTGAGCTCAAACTCTCAAAACTCCCTTTACTACCCTGGCTCCACATGGGCAAGGCCTGGGAGACCCATCCACAGACACAAGGGGGTCTGCTGCCAGCAAGATGGGGCTTACCAGTCTCAGTCCATTGGAGAGGTTAGCTTGGAGTCCCATCTCGGGGTGCCAAATTGTTAGAAGTAAGTCTTCATCCTGGTTCATCCAAGCCGGGAATAAATAAGCAAACATGGCAACTGCTTTGGGAAGAAGGTTACAGTTTATTGCAGAAAGATGGTTCTTCAGGAAAGAGCAGAGGAGAGAAGGGCTGAGCAGATGGGGTAGTAGGTTTTTATACACCCTCTAGTCTTTTGTTTGGAATAGTTTCCTGTTCCTGTGGCATGAACCTTGAGGCTGTTTCTGAGTGTTTGTCTAGGCCTTGATATCTGTGGTTTAATCCTATTATCATATCCTGCTTCCCAGGTGATGGGGCTAATGACTCCTAGAGTTTGGGTGGGGTATGCAGATCTTCTCTTTTGTCTTCTTGATTGCTCTGGCTCCAACTTTCTGATGGTTTTACACCTGCATTTGTATGGGGCTAAAGTCTTGCTTGGGGCAGAGAGATAGATTTGGGGCCAGGTTTGGTTTTAAAAAGTCCTTTTGAGGAAAAATATATTTTTCTGCCCTTTTTAATATTTCTTTCTCTGGGCTAATTTCCCTCACACATTTGGCAGTGCATTGCTACATTTGCGTTACAGTGTTACATTTGTGTTAAATAGACAGTCTCATATATTAGCATTACATTTCTACAATTATATTTGTACAATTTTATAAAAGAATAACTTTTATTTCCTTCACAGTCCCCTGCTGGTGTTGGTGGAGAAACGTGGAGAGCTGTTTCCATTCTTCCCCCTGATGCTGCCGTTGCTCCAGGTCCTTTTCTCCCCATTCTCTCTCTCTTCCCTTGTCCACGGGGTTGCCTCTTAGCGGCTAACCTTGGGCAGAAACAGGAACACCTAGAAGCACTAAAGAGGCCTGCCTGCAGGTGGAACAGACCCCCTAGAGCAGGGCTTTTCAACCTTTTCATAGATTGTACCACTTTTAGTATATGGCAATATTTGAGTAGTCACCTAGCAAGGTATCAAAAACTTGATGACCAAATAAAAAGGAAAAAAGTGATAAACTACAGGCAGTCCTCGACTTACAACAGTTCGCTTAGTGACTTGTTTGAAGTTACAACGGCATTGAAAAAAGTGACTTATGACCATTTTTCACACTTATGATTGTTGCAGCATCCCCAGGGTCATGTGATTTACATTCAGATGCTTGGCAACTGATTCATACTTATGACGATCATGTGATCACCTTTAGCAACTTTTTGACAAGTGAAGTCAATGGCCTTTGGGGGTGCAGGCAGGGCTGTGGGGGCATCTGTGGGTCTCTGGTGGAGGGGGGTGGGACTGGGGTAGGCACCAGGGCATGGTCCACTGGAGGAGCTTCGCCATCCCTCTTGGGCCGTGTGGGGGACTCCCGGAGAGTGGCATGGGCTGCCCGGAGCCCTGGGCAGCGGAGGGCAAGCACCCAGCCTGGCCCTTGAGCTCCTGGGGCACCAGGTGGCTGCAGCCCAACCCACTCCAGCCCCACTTCCCCGAGGGTGCGCCTGGCTGTGCTTATCTCGTCAAGGCTGCTTCTGCTGATGTGCCCACTCTCCTTGGCCAGGCTGCTCATGGTGGGTGCAGGAGGGCAAAGTGCGTGGGTCATAGGGAGGCCCATTTCCTCTCCATGTGAGGAGACCTGGCTTTGTAACCAAAACATCCTTAGCGATAGGATGGGAGACCATCAGGACAGGCCAGAAGGAGGGGGCAAGGGGATGGCAAAAGGGCAGCAGGGCTGCTGGTGGCCAAGTGCTAAGGCAAGACTTCCCTCAGACCCTCCCTCCCTCTCATTCCAATCTCCCTCACCAAGCCAGATATGTGAAGTAGGTGAGGGCCATGTGCTGGCTACTTCCAGGTGATGGTGCATTTCTTCATTCCTCACGAAGGGTGACACCTCCCCGGCTGCGTTTCTTGCCTGTTTTTCTCTCTCATCTCAAATATTTTCCCACCACTCTGTACTTAGGAAGGAAGGAAAGAAGGAAAGGAGAGGGATGGTCTGAGGGAACTCCTGCCTTAGTCCTGCCCTGCTGCCCTTTCACCATCCCCTTGCCCCCTCCTCCTGGCCTATCCTGCGGGTCTCCCATCCTATTGCTAAGGAAGCTTTGGATACAAAGCCGGGTCTACTCCCATGGAGAGAGAATGGGCCTCCCTCTGACTTTGCCCTCATACCCATCATGAGCAACCTGACTAAGGAGAGCAAGCAGAGCAGCAGCAGCCTTGAGGAGATAAGTGCAGCTGGGCACCCCCTTGGGGAAGTGGGGCTGGGCTTGGTGCTGCGGGTGCTCAAGGGTGAGGCAGGGCATTTGACCTCTGCTGCCCAGGGCTCCGGGCAGCCTGCACCACCCTCCAGCCTTCCCCCCCCCCCCCACATGGCCTGAGAGGAACAGTGAGGCTCCTCCAGTGGACCATGCCTTGGCACTTGCCCTGGTCCCATCCCCTTCTCCAGAGACCCTCAGATCTGTCCCACTCCTGTCCAGGCCCCCACAGGCACCCTTGACGCGAACAATATAGAGCTGGCCATGCCCACCCAGTAGGCCACACCCACTCCATCCATGCCCACCCAGTAGGCCACACCCACCCAAGGGTAACTGCAGTGCTGATGTGGCCCTCAATGAAATTGAGTTTGACACCCATGCAATATGCTGTTCCTTCTTTCAGCCACTCCATTTTCTGCTGGAGAGTATGGATTCATGTATCTATGCCTTATGCCTAAGTTCCTCAGCCACCTTTGGAAATTGTCAGACGAACTCTTTTCCCCTGTCTGTTTGCAGCTGGCATACTTTATGGCCATATCTTCGCTCTGCAAAATTCACCCATTGCCTGAAATGTTGTAATACCTCTGTCTTGCTTTTTAACAGATAGCAAAACCCGTATCTAGTATAATCATCCACTATGACTAGTGCATACCTAGCTCCTCCTAGAGAGGGTGCCATAGGGCCAATTAAATCAGCGTGCAGTAACTACAAAACTCTTTGTTTGTTTGCCTTGAGCTTTTCTTACTCACAGAATACACCCTGGACTTTGACTCTTTACAAACAGCGCAATATAAGTAAGTATTGCATTTCTTAATGTTTAGTCCCTCAGCTAGGTCTGGCATTTTTTGCAGCACTCTGAAACTTGCATGACGTAACCTCCTGTGTAGTAAATGTACACAGTTATCATGCTTGGGAGTGTTTGTAAGTGTTCATGCACAACCATTCTTTTGCTTCCCTAGTACATATAAATTATCCTGCTTAACACCTTGTGCACAAATCCTACCACCTTTCCTGATGGTGTATTGTCCTTTAGCAAACAGTATTTCATACCCCTTATTATCCAAACTTGAACTACTTAACAAATTATGATCTATGTCTGGTACATACATAGTCTCAGTGGTGGATTCCTTGTATGGCTTTAATAAGCTGCAATAAAATGCTGGATGTGCTTTACCCAATAACCTTGGTAGTTTTAACTCTACAGTTACCAGGTTGATTACTTTCACTATGGGGAAATGACATATGTATTTTGGCCCTAACTTCTTGCAACTTTGTTTCAGCTTAAGGTAATTAGTAGACAGATACACTTTATCCCCTACATGGAATGCTTCCTGGGGAGCTTGTTTCTTATCTGCCTGCTATTTTCTGACTTTCGGCTGCCTTAACTAGAGCTTTCTTCACATCGCTCCAAACTTGTTCGAACGAACTCACCCAATCACTCAGGGTGCTTGAAGATGGGGGCTCTTAGGGGCATTCTGGCATTGGCACAAACTCCACTCCTGTAGCTAACCTAAATGGCGTGAAACCAGTGCTACTGTGCACTGTGTTGTTGTATGCTACCTCTGCAAATGGCAGCAACTCTGCCCAGTTTTCTGGTAGTTGACATAGCAACGCAGGTACTGCTCCACTATGGCATTGGTCTGTTCCGCCGATCCATTTGTACTTGGATGGAAAGCAGAAGAGAGCCCCTGGGAGGATCCAATCATCTTCACAAACTCCCTCCAGAACTTAGTGAAATAGAACCCCCAATTTGAGATGATGTGCTTAGGCACTCCATGCAACTGATAGATGTGCTGCAAAAACATCTTCGCTAGTTTCTGGGCTGAGGGGAGACCAGCACAGGTGATGAGATGGGCTTGCTTGGAAAACAAGTCTATTATGGTCCAGATTATGGTGTTTCCCCCACTCTCAGGCACCTCCAATATAAAGTCCATGACTATCTCCTCCCAGGGTCTGGTTGGGTTAGCCACTTGTTGTAACAGTCCTGGACTCTTCCCTGGTAGTATTTTGCTAGCTGCACAGACAGCACAACTCCCCACATAGCTTTCAATGTCCTTTTTCATCTTTGGCCACCAGAACTGACGACTAGCTAGATGCAGCGTTTTCAGGAACCCAAAGTGGCCTGCTTGCTTAGCATCGTGACTGCGTTGTAGGACCTGCAGTCGCAGGCGGTCTGGGACATACAATTTGTCCCCCTTCTATGCCAAACCCTTCTGCAGGGTCAACTTCTGATGAGCCACAAACCATGTGTCAGTTTGCAGCTCCTGCTTCAGCTGCTGTGCGAACTCATCGGTGGGGGGTGAGCTTCTCTTTTTCTCGTCGTTGCTTGCGCCACTTGCTGTCTGTCAGGAACAACCGAACGTACCACCTCCTGGTGACTGCTTTTGTATTGGGGCATGTGGGACAGGGTGTCAGCCAGGAAGTCCCCCCCCCCCCCCGGATGTATTTTAGCTCAAAGTCAAATATTTTGAAATACTGTGCCCATCTGACCTGTTTGGGAGAAAGTTTGCGGGGAGTCTTTAAGGCTTCTAAATTTTTATGGTCAGTCCACACTTCAAAGGGGATTTTGCTTCCTTCTAGGAATTGCCTCCAGGTTAGCAATGCCCACCGTACGGCAAAAGCCTCTTTCTCCCACACCACCCATCTCTGCTTCGTTCAGCTTTCGGGAGGTGTATGCACATGGCTGCAGGTCCTCCCCTCGTGCTGGAGGACGGCTCCCACAGCCATGTCGCTGGCATCTGCCTGAATCACAAAAGGTTCCTCTGGGTTAGGGTGCCTTAGCACTGGCTCAGTGGCGAATAACCCCTTTAAGTTTTCAAATGCCGCTTGGCACTGCATTTTCCAGTTCAAGGGCTGATTTGACTGAGGCTTCTCTTCCCCCCTTCCCAATCTTCAACAACTCAGTGATCGGCAGAGCAATCTTGGCAAAAGGGATGAATTGCTTGTAGAGGTTTGCAAACCCCAGAAAACTTTGCAGCTGCTTGCGGGTTCAAGGGGCTTGCCACTCCAAGATGGATCTCACCTTCCCCGGGTCCATCTCTATTCTGTCGCATGACACACAGTAGCCCAAGTAGTCCAGTTTAGATTTGTGAAATTCCCATTTAGACAACTTGGCATACAGCTTAGTGTACAACAGCTTTTTTAGCACTTGCCGCACAAGCTTCACATGTTTGTCCATGGTCTCAGTGTAAATGAGGATGTCGCCAAGGTACACTAAGACCCCCTTGTAAAGATGCTCATGCAGCACCTTGTTCATGAGTTGCATGAACACTGCAGGGGCCCCCTGTAGTATGCCTCCCTCAGGTCTAGTTTTGTGAATATCTTCCCCTTGGCTAAGTGGCCTAACATGTCCTTCATGGGGGGGAGGGGGGACATGTTTTCCATGCACACTCCATTAATTTTGCAAAAATCAATGCACAATCTAAGTAACCCATCTTTTTTTTAAAGAGTACTGGGGCCACGACTTGAGATTTCGCGGCTTGAATAAACCCCCTTGCTAAGTTCTTGTCAATGTACTCCCTCAGCTCCTTCATCTCCTTTGGAGTCATGGAATACATCTTTGGTTTGGGGAGTTTTGCTCAGGGCAGGATCTCTATGGCACACTCCATGGGCCGATATCGCATTACTTCTCACTGAATGCTTCCAGAAGGTCTCGGTATTCCCTCAGGATGGATTGCCGTCCCTCCCTTTCCTCCAATGCTCCCTTGCTGCACTCAGGAGTTCTCTTCACTCCCCTACCTTCTTGGGCTGCTCCCCTCTTTCATGGAGGCTCAGGGCCCACCTCCCCATGATCATCCACCTCACGGCTCTGTCCCAATAGATTCAGGGTCTCCACTTGGCTAGCCAGGCCAGACCCAGGATCATGTCCTCTGCCATCTTTGGAGCGACCCTGAAGCTAATGGTCTCATGGTGCTCCCCTGATTCCATTTGTACTGGCTCAGTCAGATGGGAAGTAGCCCTGCCCCCTATCAGCGAGCCATCAACCTGTTCGAACTTCACAGGTTTTTTAAGCTTCCTCACATGCAACCCTAACTTTTGCACCACCGCCTGACTAATTAGGCAGCCAGAGCAACCTGAGTCCATGAGGGCCTTAACCACTCTTCTCACCCATGAGTGGGATGCCTTGATGCCCACGCTAACTTCAAGGTGGTTAACCGGTCCACTCACCATCGGATCATCTTCGCTCTCGCTGTCATAAAGGACCATTGGTGGCTCCTCTTCAGTCAGAGTTCTATCCCCTCCACTCTCGGGAGGGGAGTCCTCAATGACTTGCGTTGCAGACTGTGACTTCTCCTTTCCCTTCTTAGGTGGCTTCTTTGGCTTCAAAGGAGTCGAGGTCACAGGAGCCATCCAGGGCGTTGGCACCAGGCACATTGCAGCTCGGTGGCCCTCCTGGCTGCAGCGGAAACACACGATAGGCGCACGCTCAGACAGCCTCGCAGGTGTCAGGGTCACTGCCACCGATTGCTTCCTCCCCAAGGCACGTTTCTACTGGACCTTCAGGCGTGGGCCGACACCCCCACCACCCTTGTACACCACCAGGTCCAGCTCCACAGTGGTGATTAGCTGGTACCAATCCCCAAGCTGATTTGGGATCCCTCGGGCTAGACACAACTGGAATAGGTCGCAGCTCAGCCCCTCTCGCAAGTACTGGGTCAGGAGCTGTTCTGGCCAGTGCCACACCCTCCCCATGATGTGCCTGAAGTCTCAGATGTACTCAACTATGGGTCTGGTCCCCTGCTTGATCCTTCGGACTTCCAGCTCTACCTGTTGGGTTTATACAGGGTCCCCAAACAGGGCTCTGAGGCCACAGAGGAAGGTGTCTGGAACTGGCAGCTCAGGGGCACCTTCGTCGTGGAGGATGGTCACCCATTCTGCTGCCTCCCCTTCAAGGTTAGCCATGACAACATCCACCTGGGCCACATTGTCAGGGTAATCATCTCCGTGCCAATCTAGGTGCGTCCAGACCTGATTTAGGAAAAACACCAGCTTTTCTGGGGTCCCATCGAACGTCACCCTCAGCCGTGGGGGAGAAGGTGGCCTGGGTCCCGGCCACTGCACCTGTTACGTCCTTCGTGAAATGGCAATGACACGAGAAGCAGTTGTAGTTCTCAGGAACTTCTTTATTTCTGTTCAGCATACTGGTTACAAGACACCGACAACGCCCAAATCTCCCGGCCTGTTTTATAGGCCATTCCCGGGCCAATCTGCAACATTTGGCGCGCCAGCACCCGTGCATGCGCGCATGTGCTGGCGACAGCCAGTCTGGTCCCGGGCAGCTTGCACCTGCCCAGGACCATTGCAATGCCCCGAGCCTGCTTCCACAGGCTCAGGACATAACACCCCTTCCCCCCCGGCTAAGACTATGATCATACAATAATAAGATACAACCTAATACGAGCGTGGTGCCCATACTACCTAGTGCCAGTTATTTCCTCTGCTTCTATCATTCCCAGTGTTCTATTTTCCTATGTGTACAGGAATGTTCTCTGTTAACTCTGTTTTGCCAGTAGAGTTACAAAATCTTCTAAATACTTAGGAGATCTTCTGGCTCTCTGTGACCTCCTGACTTCTGGGTACCTGCCAAGTACCCTTTGACTGAGGGGTGATGCATACCTGTCCCCCCTGTTACACCCTGGTGATTCCCAAGGACTGTGCTCCAATGCCTGGCCTGCTTGCTTGCCCACCGGGCTCGTCAGGCCAGGGCTTCTTTCTCTGTTTGACCTGGTTGTCCTGCCTAGCTGCAGGCTCTCTGGCCCTCTTAAGTGACTGTCACTGTTGGGCGATTCTGTAGAACCTCCCAGGTCCGTCCAAGTCCCGTCAGGAGGTTGTCTTTCCCCTTGTTCCCGATCTGTTCCCGGGCTTGTGGGGTTTTCAGTGCTGTCCCAAAACTCAGTTGTCCCCTGATTGAAGTCAGAGGTGTTGTAGTCGGGATTTGGTTCCTCGACCACCTCCCTGTGTGCTTGCCCCCTTCTAGGGACAGGGGTAGCGTCGGGCCAACTAGAGGGAATGTGTGCCAGCTCTCTTGCAGGGTGTGACTTGTTTGGACGCTCCCGGATATCCTCCCTGACTGGAGTACTGAGTGATGCGGGTGAGTAGTGATTATGCCCCCGGGGTGACTCCCTGGCTGGAGTAGGCACTGGTGCCTGAATTCTAGTTGGGCTCCGTGAATTCCTGTTTGGAGCACTCGCGGAACTTTGGAATGGGCTGTCTGTAGCCTCCTCGTTAATGATGGGCAGCAGCCCGTACTCTTCCCTTTGCCCTAAAGGGTCCCCCTCCCCCCCTGGAAAAGACCCAGGAGTCTCAGTGGGAAGGTCCCGTCTAGTGCAGAGCTGGTCGATGTGTCGACGCAGGACACGACCGCTGTCCAGAGACACCTCGTAAGACAGAGGACCTGTGACTCTGGATACAGTGGCGGGGACCCATGAATGGCCAGGCCCATAGTTACGAGTCCAAACCGGGGCACCCACAAGCAGTTGTCTAGGTGCCCTGGGGTGTGTGAGTGTGGAAGGAAGTCTGTCCGGATGCAACCGGTCAAGCTTGGTGGTCAGTTTGCGCCCCCAATGAAGTTCAGCTGGGCTCCTCCCAGTAGAAGTAGACGGTGTAGTGCGATAAGAAAGGAGGAAGTCAGCCAACCTGTGATGCCAGTCTCCATAGGTAATTTTCTTCAAGGCGTCCTTGGTGATGCGAACCATGCGTTCAGCCATACCGTTGGTGGACGGGTGGAAAGGCGCAGAGGTGGCATGACGAATCATGTTGGCCTGTAAGAAAGCTTGGAATTCGGAAGAAGTGAATTGAGGGCTGTTGTCAGACACGAGGACGTCTGGAAGCCCGTGTGCAGCAAAAATCCCCCTCAGTACTTGAATAGTCTTTGCAGTGGTGGTGGAAGAGACAGGTACAACCTCAAGCCATTTTGAATGGCTATCAACTAGGACCAAGAAGAATTGACCCTGAAAAGGCCCAGCGTAGTCAATGTGCACCCTAGACCATGGAGACTGTGTTTCCTCCCATCTATGTACAGGAGCTTGGGGCATTTCAGGGCGCGAGCGTTGACAAAGGTGGCATGCATGCACCTTAGCTTCAATGTCTCTATCTAACCCAGGCCACCACAAATGGCTGCGCGCAAGCGCCTTCATGCGTACAATGCCAGGATGACCCTCGTGGAGGGAACCTAAGACCCTAGTCCTCATTGAGGTAGGAATGACAACTCTGCTTCCCCAAAGCAGACAACCCTGGAAGGTGGACAATTCGTTCCTTTTGGACCAGAAACTCTGAAACTCAGTGCCAGGACAGCTCTCTGGCCATCCAGATAAAACCCAAGAAAGGACATGTGAACGTGTGAGATCTGTGGCTGATTCAGCGGCCACATCCCTGGCATCTAAAGGAGACTCAGGCAAGGCCTGAATGGAGAGGATATTGATTGTTGGTGCAGGGTCAGCTTCTATTACCGGCAGGGGTAATCTACTGAGGCCATCAGCATGGCCCATTTCCTTCCCAGGTTTGTGAAGTAAGGAGAAATCATAGGCAGACAGAAAGATAGACCATCTCAGCATTCTGGGGGAGATGATCTGGGGAGTTTGTTTATGTGTGGTAAACAGTCCCAACAAAGGCTTATGGTCAGTGAAGACCGTGAAATGCCTGCCGTATAAAAAATCATGGAATGTTTTGATTCCCGCAACAACAGCTAAAGCCTCCCTGTCTATTTGAGCATAATTTCGCTCAGCAGAAGACAAGGTTCTGGAGTAATATGCAACAGGAACCTGAGTTCCGTCTGATCTGAGGTGGCTTAGTACGGCTCCCACCCCATAAGGAGAAGCATCACAAGCGATGCACACAGGAAGGGATTCATTGAAATGTGCAAGCACACTGTTAGAAGTGAGTAAGGCCTTGACCTCATTGAAACTTGCTTCGTGTTTTTGTGACCACTGCCACACTGCCTGTTTGTCCAGAAGCCTGTGAAGAGGCTCGGCTACACTAGCCTTGTTTGGGAGGAAGGCGTTATAGAAATTCAGAAGGCCCAGAAAAGCCTGTAGTTCGGCCTTGGACTTTGGCCTAGGGGCATGCATAATGGCTTCCAGTTTGGATTCAGCAGGGTGAATACCGGTAGCATCGATTTTGAATCCCAGAAAATCTGTAGAAGGCACCCCAATTTTACATTTGTCCTTAAGTTTGAGGCCCGTTTTCCTGAACCTCAGCAGAACAGCCCTTAATCTCTCAGCTAAGTTGTGTGTAGAGTCCCCTGCAATTAAGACATCATCAAAATAGGGGCAAACCCCTGGTATACCCCGTAGTGTGTTTTCCATTACGCTTTGGAAAATTCCAGGAGCTACATTTACTCCAAATTGTAACCTCTTTACCTTGAATGTCCCCCTATGGGTCACAATGGTCTGAGCTACAGCAGCAGCATCATCAACAGGCAGCTGTTGATACGCTTGAGCTAGGTCAAGCTTTGCAAAAACGCGCCCCCCCCTTGAGGGAGGCCAGGATATGACTGACCACAGGGACAGGATAGGCATGTTGCTGCAATGCCTTATTCAGAGTGCATTTGTAATATGCACAGATGCGAATGTCCCCATTTGCCTTAAGAGGCGTGACAATGGGGGTCTCCCAAGGACTGGAGTCGACAGGTTCTAAGACTCCTTGCTGAATCAATTTGTCTAATTCAGTGTCAATTTTACCCTTTAAAGCAAAAGGAACCCTTCTTGCTTTGATTCTAATAGGGGTGACAGTGGGGTCTAACTTCAGTGACACAGGGGGTCCTTTGTACGTGCCCAGCTGGGGGCTGAAAACATCTGCAAATTCTTTGCAGACTTCTTGTAGGTCAAGTGTTTGCAAACTATTGAGCCTGTGACATGTATTCCCAAGGCCTCAAACCAATCGAGTCCTATGAGACTCGTTCGTTCCCCCCCTACTACTACTACATCTAGTGGACCTTCAAAATCCTTATACTGTACGTTAAGGGTGGCCTCCCCCTTAACACACACTCTGGAGTTTTGAAAGTCCGTTAACACAATGTCGGAAGGCCTCAGCTTGGCCTGAAATCCGCTGCCAGAACAAATCTTCCTAAATGTGTGCATGGAAATGATCGAGAGTGCAGACCCCGTATCCAGTTCCATAGCCAATGGAAACCCTTGTAGCTTCACTTTAAGTGACAGCTTTTTCTTGATGGGCTTGTGTGTGCCTGTCTTGTAAATGCTTCTTCACGAAGCGCAGAACCCCACCCTGTTTTGGCTGGGAACCCTGGTACCTTTCAGGCGCAATTCTTCCTGAGGTTGTACCTTCTGACGGCCCAGACACACAGCTGCAATGTGTCCCTGCTTTCCGCATGCTCTACAGATAGCAGAGCGGAATCTACAGTCGGTCCTCTTGTGGCGACCTCCACAACCGAGGCACTTGGGGAGAGCTGAAGAGCTTCCTTTCTGTTTCCCTTCTTTCGTGGGGTAGAGACGGTCTACTTCATCGTCAGGATCCTCCTCTGGGTTCCTTTGGGCTCCTTCCTGGTGCACGGACGCAGCCTCTGGAGTGCTTCTGATCGGCCTCATGTTCTTGATGGCGCCGCCTGCTGCCTCTTCTGCAGTAACCTCTCTCAAGGCATCTTGGAATGATAAGTCTTCTTTAGCAAAAAGTCTCTGCTGTAATTCTCTCTGCCTCAGTCCGCATACAAATCTGTCTCTCAGCCGTTCTTCTAGATCCTTGAACTCGCAGTGTTTAGCGGCTTTTCTCAGCGCAGCAATGTACTCTTTAGCTGATTCTCCGGGTCGCTGATCCCTCTGTTCGAAGGTGTGGCACCAAGCAATGACGGACAGCTTGGGCTGGAAGTGTTCCTTGAGTAGTTTTTTGAGATCTGTGTAGTTAACAGATTCTAGAGGTACGGGTGCTGCTATGTTTTCAGCGATTTCGAATGCGTCTTGACCGCAAACGCACAGCAGGGTGGCGGCCTTCAAACTATCTTCTCTTACTTGGTTGACTTTAAGATAGTTTTCCACCCTGGCTACGTAAGACTCCCATCTTTCCGGATGCGAGACGTCGAATTCCGAAAGTCTTCCTATTTTTGCCATTTTTGTAGAAAAGGAAGGGTCCATCAGCCAGCCTACCCCCGATGCTCGCTGGATTGGCGGGCAGCTGCCGAGTCAACGCCGTTCCTACCGCTCAGGACTCTCTCAGGTAAGCTTACACCTGTCTTCGGTCGATGTAAGGCAATCCCACCTTCGTCGCCAGTGTTGCGTCCTTCGCGAAATGGCAATGACACGAGAAGCAGTTGTAGTTCTCAGGAACTTCTTTATTTCTGTTCAGCATACTGGTTACAAGACGCCGACAACGCCCAAATCTCCCGGCCTCTTTTATAGGCCATTCCCGGGCCAATCTGCAACATTTGGCATGCCAGCACCCGTGCATGCGCGCACGTGCTGGCAACAGCCAGTCTGGTCCCAGGCAGCTTGCACCTGCCCAGGACCGTTGCAATGCCCCGAGCCTGCTTCCACAGGCTCAGGACATAACAGCACCCATGCCCTATAATCAGGGTATATCCCTGGCTGTGCTCTATACCTGTGCCTCACGGGTTGCCAACCCACTCCCCCAAGCTGTGACTCAGGTACTGGGGCGGGCTGTAGACTCTCTGCCCCGGACTGGGTCCCAATGGGGAAGGTAACCTGGGCAGTGGGTTAACTGCCCCCCGTCATCGCAGCAGCCACTCCTACCGAGTCCTGGGTTGAAGGGATCGCTGTCGGCCTCAGGATTGGGGCTGAACCACCTCGGGGTCTGGCATCCAGCTGTGGGACCAACCCTCCTCCATGGACCTCCAGGCTGCTGAACTGCTTCCTCAGGTGCTCCACTAATTGGCTGCCGCACCTTGGCAGGTAGTGCTCCCTGGGTGCCATTCCCTCTGAGGCTTCACATTTCCATCACTCCATCCCCGTGGCTCCTTCACGCTGGGGCCAGTACAACCAGAATTCAGCTTCCACAGCTCTTCATAACTCCTTTCTCTCCACCTCTCCAACTCAGGCCGGTTGAACACTGCCGCTCCCCCCATCCGCTCCAGGGTTGGCTCCCTCCGTTCAGCTCGCTGCTTGGGTCGGGTCGAGGCTAGTGGGGTTACAAAGCCACCTTGAGCTCCAGCTGGAGTTGCACTGATCGATCCCGAGCTGGCTACAGCTGGCTTCTCCATTTCAGGCATCTTCCCCTGAGTCTTCACACCCCCCTGGAGGCTTCCAGCGGGGCGTAGGGGCCCAGGACCCCTCAATGGAATTTCATTTGTTTAGAGAGCTAGCTTAGTGTCAACCTCCTTCTGAAAAGCCCAACTAAGAAAAACACCAGAGCCATTAAGTCCTCTAATGTAATCATTTATTGAGCAGAATCAAACCAGCATGGTCAAAGGGAAGCTAGCTCTAAAGAAACAGCGGGAAGCAATTAATTAAAAGAACAAAACTTCTCACCCCTCTCTGACAGTACAGGTCACATTGTCCAATACATCTTCTAGTAATTATTATGAGAACAGATTTTAGTTTCGCAAACACGATTCTTCAGCAGCTTCGGGTCTCACGCTGATAAAGGACACCTGTAGATTCAAAGTTCTCTTTCCTTCCTCCCCCCTCTGTTGGCAAGTTAGAAGCACGCTGCGGTCCTAAAGGCAGTAGGGTTTGTAGCTTGACAGCTGGTCTGTCACCTTACTAAAAATTATTTTGTAACTGCTTGCCAAGAGTCTGGCTAAAACTGCCTGATAGAAACATTTGCTACAACAATATACTTATCGGTAGAAGGTAAAATGGCATATGAATTCTGTTTCGGTTTTCCTTTTCGAAGGTATAATTCATATCTGTAGGAACATTAATCTGATTATTTGAATTTGCATTTGGTATACTTAAGGAAGATTAGAAGGTATTAATACTCTTCCACAGTAAAAGAAGAGATTATTGTATTTAGAAGATCTGGTTCTGCATAACAAAAAATATTTTTTCACTAATAATGGTTTATCAGCCTAATAAAATATTGAGTTGTTTTTGTGACTTCTGCTTTTCCTAGCTTTGCCATTCTACTTTTGTTGTAACCTAGACTGCATTTCATTTGATTAGCATATTCTATGTGTTGAGTGTTACACAAACTCTCAACCATTGTTGGAAGCCTTTTGACAGTGGTATAAAAAGAGTGAAAGTTTTGTCTAGGATGAGAAAAAACAGGATTCAAGTACTGTACTGTTATATTTTGCATGAACCTTAAAATGGAAATATAGTTGGAAGCTGCAGTAGAAGAGGCCTCATAACCAAAAAACCTCATCCCTATTATAATAACATTTCTTTCAGAAGAATATGGTGGAATAGTTCTGTTTTTTCTCTAAAAATGCTCCCTGTCTGATGCGAAAGACAAACTGTAGCTTTGATGAAGTAAAAGACATTTCATATATATTGCAAAAAGGTTGTCTGGTTTAGCCTTCTTATTTTCATTAAGACTGATACTATCTTATCTGACAAAACTTTATTGAAAAACACTTGTTATTCAAAAATATGCTGATTTTTTTTGCCACCTGGACTACAAGGCTGTTTTCTTGTAATGATTGTTTTTGGTGGGGCAGTCATTTAACAATCCATATTTTCAGGGTATTCATCATGCCTTTTAAGAGAAATTTGTGTTTGGGTATTGAAATGAAGTCTTGCTTTTACAGGACACAGTAAAACATGGTGGATTATTATGAAGTTCTAGTTCATAGACATGTCTCACCAGAAGACATTAAAAAAGCGTACGTACACATTTTTATATGTTTTTATTCAAAACTAAATTAAAATAAAAATACAAAACTCAAAAAAATCCAAAAAGAAAAAACACAAAACACAATACAATCAATGCATTAAAAAGGTGCATAAAAACATATACACATATTATGCCTTCTAGTTGAATACTGATTAATATATTACTACAACATTAATTCCCACCCCTTGCAAAACAAGCCCTCCCAAAATTTTTAAACTACTAAATCTATTTGCAACTTGTTGATCTGTCTTCTATATGTTATATTAATGACAAAGTCGTTAACAGGAAGTACAATAATAGTGAAACAACAAAATTAAAGTTTCAAAACTCACTGTTAACAAGCTGTTATTGTAATCCACTTGTGGTATCTTATCTTTCACAAATCATCCCAAAAGTTATAAATAGATCATCCTGGGTCAAATATCCATGTTTGTTTTTTTAATGTCATTTTTTGTCAATTGTTGTTTAATTAAATATAATAAATTCAGTCTCCAGAATAGGTCTATCTTCCGATCAAACTGCAAGCAAATGTAGTTGCCAGTTAACTGTAATCCATCTAGTCTCCCTCAGGCTTCATAGAGGAAAGGAATTTCTCTTTCCCCCTTCCAGTCAAAGCTGTGATGTTGAAGAAATGTATAGACTTAAAGTTTGGAACAGCAGATGAAATCTACTTTATTGGTTCTCCAGCTGTGAGATTATCTCTTTCATCTGGAACCGGATCAAAGTCCTTTTGTGTATCTTTATTGAAAAATAAAGCTTCAGATCCTAACATTTTTTGAACAATCATTATAGTTTGGTCAAGCTTTTGAAGGAGGAATCGAACTAGGAGCTGCATACTTCCCCTCCCTCCCTCCTTTCTTTTTTTTTTATAACAAATTTTATTAATTTTTCAAATTTTAACAACCAAGTAATTAGGAAGCAGCGTGGTGATAGGGTAATCAATAATCCAATAACAGAGTAATACATAGATATCTCAGTTTACATCAATAAAGGTTCCCTCTCTATTTCCCTTAGATATTATATCACATTCATATTAGTACATTTGTAACTAAAGTTCAATCAATCTATACATTTATCAATAACATTTTAATTATACATATCCAAATCCTGTTTTTAGGTTTTATTTAATTCCAATTATCATATTCCAATTTAGTCTTTTATAACCAATATTTATAATTCGGATAGGTTTAGTTTCCCTCATTCATTATGAACTAATTCTCGTGACTAAAATGCAACTATTATTCCAAAATTTAAATTCTTTCTTTATTCACCAATATATTCTATTTCTCATCCTAATAACTCCTCATATGCTAATAACATATCTCTCATTATCACAAATCCATTTCCCTATAACCATTAAAACTATAATCTATCAGGTTATTTTAATTTCCCTTATTATTCTAAATCCTAAATATTAAATCAGTCGATATCGCTAAGATCAGTCAAAATCTCTACAACGAAGCTGCTTAACCCTCCAATGAATTTTTAAATCTAACTCTGGCTTTCTTTTTATGCCAGGCAGGCTTCCATACCAGTGCCCTTAAATCCTCCAATGTGTCTCCCTTCATTCCCACACAAGTTGCTTGAATCAAGGGAGAACATCCAATTATCAGTTTTTCAACGGAACTGGCCCCTTTGTAGTTATTAGATAATAGTTCAAATCTCGATATTTGGTTTGGAATGCTTGTCATCAATTCAGTCTGGTCTTCTTTTTTCTGGGTGAAGCAAAGAGCCATATCCAGTGTTGTAGTTGTTGTTTGGTCATCCAAGTTGTCTAGGTCAGGGCTTTTCAACCTTTTCACCCATTGTACCACTTTTACGATATGGCAATGTCCGAGTACCACCAGTCGCCTAGCAAGGTGTCAAAAACTTGATGACCAAAAAAAAAAGGAAAAAAAGTGATGAAGTACAGGCAGTCCTCGACTTAAAACAGTTCGCTTAGTGACTGTTCGAAGTTACAGTGGCACTGAAAAAAGTGGCCCCCAAGCCACAGCCGAGCAAGACACCTGCCTGCCCACCCGGTGGTGCTCTTCCTCCTGTCCAAGGTTTTCATTGTTGTGAGCATTTCTGTTGAGGATTGGCAGCGGGGGTGGGGTGGGGGGTGTTTTGTTTTTATTCCGCCTGTCTGCTGGGTGGTTGCAGCAGGTTTTGGTCACTTCACATGACCCTGGGACACTGTGACCGTCATAAATATGAATCAGTTGCCAAGCATCTGAATGTAAATCACAAGACCCTGGAGATGCTGCAACATTCCAGCTGATCGGCGCTTCTTCTGGGCTCAGCAGAAGCGCCAGGATCAGTGCTGCTTTCCAGCTGATTGGTGCTTCTTCAGGGCTCAGCAGAAGCTCCAGGATCAGCACCGAGCTCCAGCTGGAGCCTGGTGCTGATCCTGGTTCTTCCACTGAGCCCTGACAGCCCCGAAGCGCCAATCAGCTGGAAAGCTGCACTGATCCTGGCACTTCCGCTGAGCCCTGACAGCCCTGCAGCTCCAGCCATCTCTCGCTCAGGTTTGTGCGGTGCTGCCACTGGTTCAGCTCATTCCCCTCTCCCACTACCACTTTTCTAGGATGGTTGCATACCACCTGCCAGGTGCCAATGTACCACAGGTGGTACCCATACCACTGGATGAAAAGCCCTGGTCTAGGTTCCCAATATGGTATGTCTGTAGATCAGATCCTGTTGCTTTTGGAGTTACAGTTGTTTTAGTTGACATCAGTTTCTGTTTATCAAAGTTCTCAGTAAATTGTACATGCTGTTGAGTAGAGTCCTCTTTAATGTTAAATTGTTCCTCTTCTATTGTTTTTTGGCTTATAAGTTGAACAGTTGGGGTATGGGGTTCAATCTGTAGTTTTGTGAAAATATCTTCGGCTTTCACTTGAGATTTTATTAGCTCAGTGGCTTCAAGGATTTTTTGAAGTATAAGTTTATAATTAAGCTGTGGGTAGATTCCCTCCGTTTCCATGGTGATTAGTGATTAGTCTTTTAGTGGAGGCTATGTTTAGTAAAGATCAGCCAATGTCCAATGTCCACCTCCACTCTTTTAAAGCTGTTTTCACCACCCAGCTGTTTCCCAATCTTATCTTTTTTTGCTAGTATGAAGGCCAAATCAAAAGAGTCAACATGCCTCACAACTGAAAAAAAAAAGATTTTTTTTTCCATTTGCTGTGTCAGTTTTCGCCACAAGATGTCCCCCTTCGACTACAAAATCTTTTCCCAGACAGCAGTTAGCCAAAAAAAGAGGATATTTTCCAAAGTTAACGATTAGAAAAAAAATAAGTCTCAGTTGGATCTTTTAAAGTCCCGAAAGTATCCAAAAGTCAAAATTCCAGTTATTTAGTTATTAAAATTATTTATTTTCTTTCCTTCAACGTTTAAATTCCCAGGTATAGAAATGCCGCTGTGTTGAAAGCGGGGAAGAGGTTTAAAAAGGCTTTCACAGGAAGGTAATTAGGGTAACAAAGAGGAAAGGAAGGGTCTCACCCGAATCCTCCACGATGCTTCATTGTGCTTAGATGTAAGTTTGACTTTCGGCTGGTGCGACTAAGTGAGTGGCCATGTTAATGGCCGCTCTTTTCTTCTTCGGTCCTGAGGAGTTGCCACAGATCAAACAGAGAGGCTGCCGCCCCTCTGCGATCTGGCGAAGTCCTCCCCAATGTTGGTCGCCCCTCCAGGGCGACTTTCGACCCTTTCCAGGGTCTCCCGAAGAAGGAAAACCAGACGGGGAGAGCAATCTCACCACACGTCCGCCAGCGCCGCAAACCGGAACTGGAAGCCTCTCCCCTCCCTCCTTTCTTAGGTTTTAGACACTGTTCAGCCATTTTAATCTGTGAAACTTAGCCACAGAACAAAGAACAACAACAAAAGTATGTTTTCCTCTATATTTCAATCCAAGGTTATAAGTAAAAAATCAAGAGAAATAAACACCAGGTATTTTGCAAATTCAAAAAATACAGCATCCAGTGGTGAGCGCCTGATAGCTCTTCACCACCACTCTGAATACTGCTGTGCTTTCCATATGGAAGGGACAGAGGTTATCCAGAACAACATATATCAAAAGGAAAAAAGAGAAAAAGCAATTAGAATCCAGCAAGGGTTTGAAATAAATCAGCATTCAACCAATAATCAACTTTTCAAGCATAAAGCAAAATAAAATTCAGAAAGTGAAAATGAATACTCAGGCATGCTTAGAAAATGAAACTGCTTGACAGGAAGATGGTTATGCCTAGTGACTTTTCGATCGCTTCCAGAGGAAATTAGAATCTTCAACACCTCCCCCCCACTGGGTCCACGATCGTCCAAAAGTCATATTGAGTCACTCCTAAGTGCTCCCATTCAAAACCAGGGAGCAGCACTGCCAAAGAACTAGCTTTAGTAGTGTAATCAGCAGATCGTTGGTAAGAGAAAAATAAACCCTTACCATGTAGCAGCCGTCTTTAAAGGAGGGGCACGTACTCATTTTTAAAGCTCTGGCAGGTTATATGCAGGTAGTCCTCCATTGTTGGTAAACGAGACAGTTGTTAAGTAAGTTTTGCCCCATTTTACGAGCTTTCTTGTCACAGTTAAGTGAATCACTGCAGTTAAGTTAGTAACATGCTTGTTAAGTGAATCTGGCTTCCCCATTGACTTTGCTTGTCAGAAGTTTGCAAAAGATGATCACATGACCACATGACACTGCAACCATCATAAATATTAACCAGTTGCCAAGCATCCAAATTTTGTTCATGTGACCATGGAGATGCTGCAATGGTCATAAGTGTCAAAAGGGGTCATAAGTCATTCTTTTCAGTGCCATTGTAACTTCAAACAGTCACTAAATGAATGGTTGTAAATCAAAGACTACCTGTATAATATTCCTGGCATTAGCCACTTTTTGAGGGAGGCTTTAAACTACACAAAAGTGATTGCAGTTCTCAGCCTATAAAAAGTTTCCTCATGCTTACTTTACTACCACTTAGGTCACGGGTGTCAAGACTCACCACGTCACATGACATGTCGCGACATAGTGCAACTTTTTTCGCATTGCTGGAGCTGGGGTGGGTGTGGCCTCCGCATGATGCAACCGGCCTGGAGGCCGGCAGTTCGACACCCCTGACTTAGGGGATTGTTTATATGTTTACCCAGAATTAAATCTCGCAGTTGAAATTGGTCACATAGTCAGCTAGATGTTTATTAGCTGAGAAAGATTGTTTAAAGCAGAAGTTATTTAAAACATTCAAGAAAATATGCCTGCAGATAAAGTTACAGAAACTTACATCAAGAATAAAAACTGATCTTACAAAACTGAGTCCTGAGAATTGGGACATGTTTATGGATCAGTTGGCTGTGACATCAAAATTAAGAAATTGGTCGTTAATACTAATCTCCTAATCACCCCTTCCTATGATTAAGTTATAGATTGATAAAATTATCAGAATAGGAGCCAGTAAACAGTTCACAGTATAATCTGGATGAGATTTTTAACTAAACAATATTTTTTTATTTTTTCACATATTGTGTTTATGTATAGCAGACATGTCAAACACAAGGCCCGGGGGCCGGATGCGGCCCGCGACGTTTCATGTGGCCCGTGAAGCCATCCTGGAAACAGTGAGGGAATGGCCCCTGCTGCCTTGGCCCCGACCCTGGCCACCCGGGAGCCAATGTACAATTTTGTGGTGGCCATCTATGCTGGAACGCATTCAGTCTTAGCTCTACAAGGCCATCTGGAAACAGCGAGGGACCGGCCCCTGTCGCGTTGGCCCCACCCCCTAGGTGCGCGCTGGGGAGGTGTCACCCTTTGTGAGGAATGAAGAAATGCAACATCGGCTGGAAGTGGCCAGCAAATGGCCCTCGCCTACTTCACATATCCGGCTTGATGGGCTCTGCGGGAGGGGTTTCGGCAGGCTCTTCCAGTGGACCATGCCTTGGCGCTTGCCCTGATCCCACCCCCTTCTGCCAGAGACCCTCAGATCTGTCCCACTCCTGCCCAGGCCCCCACAGGCACCCTTGACGCAAATGATGTAGAGCTGGCCATGCCCACCCAGTAGGCCACACCCACTTCAGCCATGCCCACCCAGTAGGGCATGCCCACCCTGGCCACACCTACCTGGCCCCTCAAGGACAACTGCAATGCTGATGCGGCCCTCAATGAAATTGATTTTGACACCCCTGATGTATAGAATTTAGTACCCCTGTGAATTGCCTCTACTGTGTTTTTTCCATTTCCTATTGTGCTCTTCTATATCTTGTGGTGCAGCCCATTCAGATGGTTTATCCTTTAGTTCTTTGAGACCTTGCAAAGTGGGGCAAGATAAATCAAGCTTGAGCAATCTTATTATGGGCAGATTATATTTATCATGTATTAGGAAATTAACATTGGTAATCAGTATATCTATTGATGTTTAAAATGTTTAAAAAATTCTTAGTTCATCAGGCTAATTTGTTTTTCTCTTCATGCAGTGTTGTTCTTTAATAAAGTATCTTTGGCTTTGATTTCAGGTACCATAAACTGGCATTAAAATGGCACCCTGACAAAAATCCAGATAATAAAGAGGAAGCTGAGAGACAATTCAAGCAAGTTGCTGAGGCTTATGAAGTGCTGTCGGACGGTAATAATATGAAAGATTTTCACACCAGGACCTGTGGCAGTTAGAACATGCCTAAAACTATTGAATATATATTTGGCCCCATAATATGAAGGAAAAAGTTCTGCAAGATTGGACCTGGTAAAAATGTTCTTATGGATTTTCCTTGGAAAAATAGAGATATGCTGCACTGGATAATTGTTCACAGCAGCTGTGGAGAGGGGAGGGAAGGAAAGGAAGGTGCTGGTAAGAGTGGGAAGCAGGCATAGTGTTTAAGGGAAAGATAATTTATATGATTTAAATAATTTCAATCTATATTTAAATGTAGATTATATAAATGGGGGCAATATGCAGCTCAGTCTTGATTTCACTCTCCCCACCAATATGTCAGTTCAGGTTTCTGGCAGATGCTCTGTCCTTTATTAGTTATAGTTAGGGTTTCCCAAACTATAATCTCCCTTGGGAGGTGCAGACAGAGTACAGTGGAGTGTGAAGAACCTTTTAGTTTACGTTGAAATTTTGGGAATGGTGGATTTATTGTAACATTGTATTGTTTTCACTGTTCATTTGTGTTCATTTTGGTGTTTGGATTTTTAGGGGAGCTGTGTACATTAAGATTACAGGTAGTCCTTGATTAACGATGGTAATTGGGACTGGAATTTCTATCGCTAAGCAATGTGGTTGTAAAGTGTGACATTACGTGACTATGCTGCTTAGTGATGGCAGTTCCAGCAGTCCCAGGTTACTGTTAAGCAAATCACCAAGGGCTGTTAAGCGAGCACCTCACGTGACCGTGACTTCTGACTTCCTGCTGGCTTCCCCATTAATGTTCCTTGTGAGAAGACAGTAGGGAAGGTTGCACATCATGAACACATGACTGCAGGGTGCTGTGATGGCCAGAACTTCAAGGACTGGTCATAAGTACCACTCATTCATTACCATTGTTAAGTTTGAACAGTACACTAAAGGGAGGCATGATGGTAAAGGTTTAGGAGCTTTTTTCCTCTTTAGAGGTCTTGAAGAAATTTAGGAAAGCCTCCTTCAACCTGTCACATTGCACATTTTGCTAACTTGTAACTGAATTTTAGAAGAAATAGGAATATTTTGCTGCATAACCTAAAAGTCAAATTATTCAGAGAAGGAAGTTGTCAGTTTTGTTACATATTTGGTCCTACTTAAGAATTATGTCTTGATTATTCCATTACGATGAATGAAAATAGAATATACACTGTGCACAATTATTAGGCAAGTGAGTATTTTGACCATATCATTTTCATGCATATTTTCCACCTCCAAGCTGTATAAACCTGAATGCTTAGTGAATATAAGCATATCAGGTGATGTGTATTTGTGTAATGAGGGAGGGTGTGGCCTAAGGAGATCAACACCCTATATCAAGGTGTGCATAATTATTAGGCAGCTTCTTTTCCTCAGGCAAAATGGGCCAAAAAAGAGATTTAACTGGCTCTGAAAAGTCAAACATTGTAAAAAGTCTTTCAGAGGGATGCAGCACTCTTGAAATTGCTAAGATATTGGGGCGTGATCACAGAACCATCAAATATTTTGTTGCAAATAGTCAACAGGGTCACAAGAAACGTGTTAAGAAAAAAAGACGCACATTAACTGCCAAAGATTTGAAAAGAAACAAACGTGAAGCTACCAGGAACCCATTATCCTCCAGTGCTGTCATATTCCAAAACTGCAACCTACCTGGAGTGCCCAGAAGTACAAGGTATTCAGTGCTCAGACATGGCCAAGGTAAGGAAGGCTGAAACCTGACCACCACTGAACAAGATATATAAGTTGAAACGGCAAGACTGGGCCACAAAATATCTGAAGACAGATTTTTCAAAGGTTTTATGGACTGATGAGATGAGAGTGACTCTTGATGGACCAGATGGATGGGTCCGTGGCTGGGTCAGTAACAGGCAC
The DNA here is from genome assembly GCA_039797435.1 of Crotalus adamanteus. Taxonomy (NCBI): domain Eukaryota; kingdom Metazoa; phylum Chordata; class Lepidosauria; order Squamata; family Viperidae; genus Crotalus; species Crotalus adamanteus. Next base: position 54,547,563 of record CM077935.1, on the reverse strand, counting down.
AGAGCTCCACTTCGACTCAGACGCCAGCAAGTTGGAGGTGGGGTACTGGTATGGGCTGGTTTTATTAAAGATGAGCTAGTTGGACCTTTTCGGACTGAAGATGGACTCAAAATCAACTCCCAAACCCACTGCCAGTTTTTAGAAGATACTTTCTTCAAGCAGTGGTACAGGAAAAAGTCTGCATCTTTCAAGAAGACCATGATTTTTATGCAGGACAATGCTCCATCGCATGCATTGAAGTACTCCACTGCGTGGCTAGCCAGTAAAGACCTTAAAGGTGAAAGAATAATGGCATGGCCCCCTTCCTCACCTGACCTAAACCCTATTGAGAAGTTGTGGGCCTTTCTTAAATGGGAGATTTACAGTGAAGGAAAACAGTACACCTCTCTGAACAGTGTCTGGGAGGCTGTGGTTGCTGCTGCACAAAACATTGATCGTCAACAGATCAAGAAACTGACAGACTCCATGAATGGAAGGCTTATGATGCTTATTGAAAAGAAGGGTGGCTATATTGGTCACTGATTTTTTTTTTGAAATGTCCAATGTTTGTACATTTTGAGTTGTTTTTGTCACCACTCTGACTGATGATCCCAACAAATCAGACACACCTGACACATTGCAATCTCTAATGCCAGACTGCATACTGGCAGTAATGATCTCCAAGTCAGCACTGATTAAATTGGCATGAAAGCAGTATATTCAAAGCATAGCAAAGCATAGCAAATCCCTCCCCCCCCCCCGACAGTGCAGGTCACATTACCCAATTAAGCATCAGACAATTATGAGAAAGAACCTTCAGTTTCCAAATCAATCTCTACAGCTGCAGATACAACCCACATTCAATTCTCCCCCTCTTGTTTCTGTTGGCAAGTCAAGGAAAGAAAGAATCTGAAACAGCATGGAGTTTTTTCCCAACTTGACAGGCTGACACCCCCCCCCCCCCCCCCCCGAAGTTGGAAGGAACCTGGAAAACAGGATGGATATACATTATACTGTGTTACCTCATACACTTTATCTCCTACATGGAACGTCCTCTGGGGAGCTTGTTTCTTGTCTGCCTGTTTTTTCTGACTTTCTGCTGCTTTAGCTAAAGCTTTCTTTGCATTGCTCCAAACACGCCGGAATGAATCTACCCATTCATTTAAGGTACCCAAGGAGGGAGGCTCCTGAAGGCATTCTGGCATTGGCACGAACTCCACCCCCGTGGTTAGCTTGAACCTGGTGCTACTATGCACTGCATTGTTATATGCCACTTCCGCAAATGACAGGAGTCCCGCCCAGTTAGTTTGCTGGTAGTTGACATAACAACGCATGTACTGCTTCACCATTGTGTTAGCTCATTCTGCAGCCCCATTCGTACTTGGATGGAAAGCAGAGCTAAGTCCCTGGGTGGACCCAATCATCCTTACAAACTCCCTCCAGAACTTAGCAGTAAACTGGACCCCACAACCTGAAATGATGCGCTTGGGCGCCCCATGCAGCCAGTAGATGTGCTGCAAAAACATCTTTGCTAGCTTCTGGGCTGATGGTAGTCCAGCACACGTGATGAAGTGGGCTTGCTTGGAAAACAGGTTTATCACAGTCCAAATCATAGTGTTTCCCCCACTCTCTGGTAACTCCACTATAAAGTCCATGGCTATCTCCTCCCAGGGTCTGTTCAGATTAGCCCTTCCAATTTTTTATGGTCAGTTCACACCTCAAATGGGGCTTTACTTCCCTCCAGGAATTGCCTTCATGTCAATATTGCACCGCAAACGCCTCTTTCTCCCATACAGCCCACTGCTGTTCTGTTTCATTCAGTTTGCGAGATGTGTATGTGCACGGTTGTAAGTTTCCCTCCTTATTTCGCTGGAGGAGGACTGCCCCCACAGCTACATCGCTGGCATCCTCCTGAATTACAAACGGTTCCTCTTGGTCTGGGTGTTTCAAGACTGGCTCAGCTGCGAACAGCCTCTTTAGGTTTTTGAATGCCACTTGGCATTCAAATGTCCAGTTCAAGGGCTGATTTGGTCAGGGCTTTTCCCCTCCCTTCCCTGTTTTCAAAAGCTCCATAATTGGTAAGGCAGTCTTGGCGATGAAGGGGATGAACTGTCTGTAGAAATTTGCAAACCCTAGGAAACTTTGTAGCTGCTTGCCACTCCAAGATGGATTTCACTTTTGCTGGATCCATCTCAACGCCCTCACACAAGACACAGTAGCCCAAGTAGTCTAGGCTGGTTTTGTGAAACTTGCATTTTGACAGTTTAGCATACAGCTTAGCGTCCAATAACTTTTTCAGCACATGTCACAGGAGTTTCACATGTTCGTCCATGGTCTCAGTATAAATAAGAAAGTTATCCAGGTACACTAAAACTCCCTTATATAAATGCTCATGTAGCACCTCATTTATGAGTTGCATAAACATGGCAGGGGCCCCCTGTAGTCCAAAAGGCATCACTCTAAATTGGTAGCTCCCAAGGGGGCAGTTGAAGGCAGTCTTCCACTTGTTGCCGTCCTTGATTCTCTCTCGATAGTACGCCTCCCTCAGGTCTAACTTCGTAAATATTTTCCCATTGGCTAAATACCCTAGCATGTCCTTCATGAGAGGGAGGGGTACATGTTGTCTATGCACACTTCATTAAGCCCACGGAAATCAATACAATCTCAGCGACCCATCTTTCTTTCCTTTAAAGAGCACTGGTGCTGCCACTTGAGATTTTGCTGGCTGAATAAACCCCCTCGCCAAGTTCTTTTTTATTTTTTTATTTTTAAAAAAATATATTTTATTAATTTTTTACAATAACAATCTTTAGTGCTTCATGAACAGTGTGTTGTCTGGGTTCATAAATTTAAAACAATGATAATTAATTTCTACAATTAATATGTTAATAATATATTTCTTGATCTTCTCTTCTTTCTATAATATTCTTCTGTCTACATTAAACAAATACAATTCTTAATATTTTCAGTACAAACCAAGTTGAATATAAACATTTTTTTTAGTATTTATGCATATAAATAACGTCAACATATAACATGTTTCTTAATCAGCTTATTTCCATTGTATTTATAAAAGTCATCTTATTAAATCATTATATGTCCTGTTTTCAAGATTCTTATTAAAGCTTAATTTCCCCTCAGTATTCAAACCACTCTTATCAATCATAGTGTCAAGCCCTCCCGGGCTCGACACACAAAAATAGGGGAGACAGCCTGGTGACGGTTGAGGAGAACCAGCACAGGATCTAAGCAGCTCACCGTTTTGGAAGGAAGAGTTGTCAGACCCAGCACACTACCAACCTGGCCGCTACCAACCTGGCCGTTTGCAGCCTCCAGCCTGCGCCAACGGCGAGCGCGTCCTGGCGGCTCCGGCGGGACGGCACCTACACCGCCGGCGTGATCTGCGTGCAGCCAGCTGATTGTGCATGTGACGTCCTCACGTGGAAGCCAACACGGGGGATGGGGGCTGTGGGCAGGAGCTATGAATTGCCGCTGGGTCTGACAGGATCTAATATCAGTTAGGGCGGGGGGACGGACTTGTTTCACGGGGCTTGCTGCTGTGGGACTGACCGAGGACTTGCTTCATGGGGCTTGCTGCGGTGGAGGTTAGCACAGGGTGGGGTGGATGGGTGGATTAGGGGCGGGGTATCCTTATAAGGCTTGATGAGGGTGTGTGCTGTGGGTGTAGCCCGGGACGGCATATAGCACGTGGGGTTGGAGCCTCCCCCAGGGTAAACTTTGTTTCCTGCAACGTGCAATAAACTTTGTTGGATTCTGGAGCGTGCCTGGTGTATTGTTCGCCTGATTCACTCAAGGACATTCCTTACAGTAAGTTTACCCTCCTTTCTTGCTTGCTGTTCGACGCCGGTTGCCTGCAGCGTCATGGCGGAGGGAACACAAGGGGCAGACCCAGTGGAGACCGCAGAGTGCGGGATAACAGATCTGACCGAGCTGACCGGTACACCAACGGCAATCGGAAGGCCGGGCGTTACGCCGAAGAGAACTGCGGAGAAGTCCCGAGTTGCATCCCAGACGGCTCAGACGTCGTTCCAACAACTCCCTGGTGATACGACCCCAGTGCTCCACGAATATGAAGAGGAAGGTCAGGTGGAGGATCCTATGGTGAGTGAACCGATAGTCCCATTTGACATTCCGGTAACATTGACTAGCCCGGTCACTGGGGAGGCAAAATCATTCCAGGCATTGGTTGACACTGGCTGCACCGGATGTCTTATTAGCAAGGAGGTGGCGTCCCAGATGCATATTAGGGTGACCCGATTGAAGTCCCCCATTCGCTTTGAGCAGGTGGATGGGTCCGTATTAGGAGGGGCCCCGACTACGCTAGTGACTGAACCCGTTAGGATGGAAGTAGCCGCGCATTGGGAGATGTTGAGATTCCTAGTAGTTCCATCCATGTCAGAGGCTATTATCCTGGGGTTGGCGTGGTTGGATAAATGGACACCAACCATATGGTGGGCAGATGGCTCCCGCCATCTACGCCTTACAGCGGGCCCTCAACCACCAGTCCCGGAGCGGTATAATAGCAACATGAAAGGGGAAGGGGCAGATCACATAACGGATGGGAACCAGGGCGAGTACCCAGCAGTGTACGAGGATCTTGCAATGGTCTTTAGTGAGCAGGAGTGCGACAGTCTGCCTCCCCATAGGCGTACAGATTGCGCGATTGAACTTATCCCTGGGGCGAAACTCCCAAAGGCCCGAATGTACCCAATGACGTTCACGGAGTTACAGGAGATGAGGCAGTACGTGGATAAGAACTTAGCCAGAGGATTTATAGTACCAGCACGGTCTCGGATGGCCGCCCCTGTACTGTTCCAGGGAAAGAAGGATGGGGGTTTGAGGTTATGTGTAGACTTCCGAGGTCTCAATGCGGTGTGTATAGAACAGGTGTATCCCCTGCCCCTTATAAAAGACCTTTTGACCCACTTGGCTACTGGAACCATCTTCACAAAGCTGGACCTCCGTGAGGCATACTACAGGGTTCGCATCAGAGAGGGAGATGAGTGGAAAACAACCTTTAACTGTCCGCTAGGCAGTTATCAGTTCAAAGTAATGCCATTCGGGTTACAAGGGGCCCCGGCTGTGTTTATGCAGCTGATCAATGAGGTGCTGCACGACCACTTATACAAGGGTGTCCTCGTGTATCTGGATGACATCTTAATCTACTCACGCTCACTAGAGGAACATGTGGAATTGGTGCGCACGGTTCTACGAAAATTGTTAGACGCTCAGCTGTACTGCAAAATATCAAAATGCGAATTCCACAAGGAGCGTATTGACTATCTTGGCTTCAGAGTGTCGGCGGCAGGGATAGAAATGGATCCCAATAAAGTAAAATGCGTATTGGAATGGCAAGCGCCAAAAACCCGTCGTCAGCTACAGCGGTTTCTAGGGTTTGCGAACTTTTACCGGCAGTTCATCCCCTCCTTCGCTGACGTGGCCCTGCCGCTGACTCAGCTGTTGCGCACCAAGCGATTAACCGGAAAACCTCGCCCAGGACAACCTCTTGCCTGGACTATGGCCTGCCAACAGGCTTTCGAGTCCCTTAAGGGACTATTCGCACGAGAACCCATTCTGATACACCCCGATCCAGGCCGGCCATTCGTCGTACAGGCCGACGCCAGCGATGTCGCCATTGGGGCGATATTGTTGCAACGTAATACAGACGGACTGTTACAACCGTGTGCCTACACGTCCAAAAAGTTCACGGACACGGAACGCCGCTGGGCAGTGTGGGAGAAGGAAGCGTTTGCTGTGAAATGGGCCCTGTCGACATGGCGTCATTTGCTGGAGGGCGCACAGCACCCCTTCGAGGTGTGGACAGACCATCAAAATCTAGCGGTCCTCCAAACCCCAAGAAGATTAGCACCCAAACATGTGCGATGGGCGCAATACTTCCAACGGTTCAAATTCCACCTGAAAGTCGTTCCGGGAGGGAAGAATTTCCTAGCCGACGCACTATCCCGGCTACCACAGTACAATAGCAAGAGAGAGCAGGTGATTCACGCTATCATACCTCCGTATAATCCGGGTCCCGGCCTGCCTGAGAAGGGTGCACAGTTAGGAGCCTTCGAGGATGGGCTGAGTTCGGCTTTGTTAACAGACCCCTGGATTTTGGCTAACCCTGGGGTCTTGAGTCGTCGCGATGGGTTGGCCTGGTATGGGGATAAGCTATACGTTCCGCTGGCACTAAGGAACCGAGTGTACCACAGATGTCATGACTCAAAAACAGCCGGCCATTTTGGATTTGTAAAGACACTCCATCTAGTGAGACGCCAATTCTGGTGGCCAGGGATGAGGAAGGACATTGAAGAATATGTCAAACGGTGTCACCTTTGCGCCCAAGCAAAAACGGTACCGAAAAAACCCATGGGATTACTACAGCAAGTATCTGACCCGGACCGCCCATGGCAGGATCTCGGGATGGACTTCATTGTAGATCTGCCAAACGTGAGGGGCTACACGGTGATCTGGACAGTGGTGGATCTCTTTTCTAAGCAGGCCCACTTCATCCCCTGCAAGGGTCTGCCATCTGCAAAACGGTTGGCGAAATTGTTTATACAACATATTTACAGACTACATGGGGCGCCCCGTCGAGTTATTTCAGATCGCGGCGTGCAGTTCACAGCCCGCTTCTGGCGAGGTTTCCTAGCCAGTATTGGAACCACACAAGGATTGAGCTCGGCATACCACCCCTGTACCAACGGGGCGGCAGAACGGGCAAATGCAGCGATTGAACGGTACTTACGCTGTTATGTATCGTATCAACAGCTGGATTGGGTGGACTATGTTCCATTTGCTGAACTAGCGTATAATAACGCAGTGCATAACAGTACCGGTCTAACCCCATTTCAGGTTGTTTATGGGTATGATGTGGTCCCCTTACCCGATTGTGTGTCACCAGACCCCCCGCTACACCGATCAGAGGGTTGGTTTGCTCGAGCGGGCCAGGTGTGGCGTAGCGTAAAGCAGGCACTAGACCAAGCAACACAGGTGGCTAAGTATCACGCCGACAAGAAACGTCGACAACCGGTCCAATTCCGTGTGGGGGATAAAGTATACTTATCAACCAAATATGTTAAGTTGCAGGTCCCCTGCAAGAAACTGGCACCAAAATATATCGGGCCCTTTCGCATAGCACAAATCATCAATCCGGTAACGGTGAGGCTCGAATTACCAAAGCTTCTAGGTAAAATTCATCCGACATTTCACGTAAGTTTATTGAAGCCGGTGGGGAGGACATCTCATGGACAACCCCCAGGCCCTGTCACCCCAGGACAGTACGAAATAGAGGACATAGTTGACTCGCGACTACGGGGTAATAGACTGTACTACCTGGTCGTGTGGAAGGGGTATCCTTTGTCTGAAGCCTCCTGGGTATTGAGTGGGGATGTGTCCGCCCCCGAGCTAGTTAAAAGGTATCACAGAAGGGTACCACACGGAGCGCGGGGGGGGCAAGGGGACGGTTAATTGGCGTATCTGACCAAAGGGTACACGTGGTGACTCATCTGTTACCTTTGTTTCAGGGGGAGTTGTGGTGAGGGGAAGCCGAATGTCAGACCCAGCACACTACCAACCTGGCCGCTACCAACCTGGCCGTTTGCAGCCTCCAGCCTGCGCCAACGGCGAGCGCGTCCTGGCGGCTCCGGCGGGACGGCACCTACACCGCCGGCGTGATCTGCGTGCAGCCAGCTGATTGTGCATGTGACGTCCTCACGTGGAAGCCAACACGGGGGATGGGGGCTGTGGGCAGGAGCTATGAATTGCCGCTGGGTCTGACAGGATCTAATATCAGTTAGGGCGGGGGGACGGACTTGTTTCACGGGGCTTGCTGCTGTGGGACTGACTGAGGACTTGTTTCATGGGGCTTGCTGCGGTGGAGGTTAGCACAGGGTGGGGTGGATGGGTGGATTAGGGGCGGGGTATCCTTATAAGGCTTGATGAGGGTGTGTGCTGTGGGTGTAGCCCGGGACGGCATATAGCACGCGGGGTTGGAGCCTCCCCCAGGGTAAACTTTGTTTCCTGCAACGTGCAATAAACTTTGTTGGATTCTGGAGCGTGCCTGGTGTATTGTTTGCCTGATTCACTCAAGGACGTTCCTTACAAGAGTGAGCTGCGGATCCTCCAGCTACTGTTCTGGGCGCTGGAGCAGCAAAAGAATGATTCAGGATGCCAGGAGATGCCGCGCAGGTGCAGATATGCTGCTGCGGCTGCACAGAAGTAGGGCGATCTGCCAAACAGCTGACGAGCGGCAAGCCAGTGAACAGCTGATGGGCGGTAGCCGACAATTATGATTAACAGTCAAGGGCACCCCAGAGAAGCCTCAGGGGTGGTTGAGGTTTCTCTGATTGCTGCCGGGTACTGGTTGGGAGACAAGAGGGTAGGGTTGTAGTTTGTTAGGCAGGGGTGTGGTGGGTTTGTGGCTGAAGATTGGTGAAGGGTGGGGTAGTAATTGGTGAAGGGTGGGGTAATTACAAGAGTGTATTTAAACAGAGCTGGGAGGCAGTTGCTCCCAGCGCAAACTTTGTAAAGCATAGAACCTGATTGCTAAGGTCTGTGTGAACGTCATCGCTTTACCTCAAGTAAACTGGAGTTTGTTGGACGAAGGTGTTCCTGTGTTTTCCTTTTCCTGCAAGTGTCTGGTAGGAAAGCTGACAGAAAGTTTGCACTGCACTTTAACCCCTTTTTAGGTTCCCCTCATTTTCCTTTTTGTGTCTCACATTCCATTGTGTTTCCTATGCCTAGCCTGTGTCCACCTTTTTGGGTTTGTTGAACTGAATTTGGGTGGCGTAGGTTGCTTTTTGAAATATGGCAGAAGGCATGCAGGATATTGCTCCCAGTGAGACTGACCATGGTGATGTCCAAGAGGAGGAGGTAATTAACAGAACCTCCGGTTGCTGAACAACCATCAGTATGCCCTAAGGTGGTGGAGCCCAGCCCAGTAGACCCTCCAACTGATGTCCCAGGGTCTCAAGGAATGGCAGCAGGTGGGAACGCCCTTTCCGGGGAATGGTGGCGAAGTCCTGTAGTGACCAGGATGCCAGAGGGTTATGCAGTTGGACCAGGGGAGGAAGGTCGAATAACCTCCCAGTGGCGGGAATGACGCATGACGGATGAAGATGAGGAGGACTGGAGCTATGCCACGGCTCCTGGGCAAACTACCATGGACCTCTTGCATGAGCAATTTGGAGAAGGAGGGTACCAGGATGCATCCTCCTGGCAGCGGTGGGTTCCCGGGCCAGAAACAACGTCATGGTCACAAGTCGGCTCCTCCTCCACCCAATCAGCCACAGGATGGTTTCGATTAGCAAGTCCAAAGTTGAAACTTGATTCCAGCCGTGGGGGTAAATTATACCAGGGAAGTGTTGGCAATCAAGGTCCTAATCGACCCATAGATAGGTCACGGGGAGGAGGTCCTGGGAGGCCTTCAGCAGTTCCATATTGGGGAGTCAGGTCAGGTCCCGGGGTTCCACTCTCGAGGGGATCGGAGACCATTGTGCCTGGAGGAGGGGTTTTGGTAGGTCCTTCACCCGCACCTGGATGGGGTTCTGGACCATGACCACAGGGCTCTGTCTGGGGTCCTCCACCCCTTAATGCTACATTTGATGGGAACCCAGATAGGCTGGCCCTTTTCCTAAGTCAAACCATAGGACATATGAATTGATACGGCCACCTTTATCCCTCTCAGTGGGCTATGGTAGGAGCAGTAACAGCAGCCCTATAGGGGGAAGCTATGGAATGGGTGGCCGACCTACATAGTGACCATGCTTGGGAGCTAGCTAATGTTGGAGCGTTCCTGGGGGCCCTCCGAACTCGTTTGGAAGACGTCTCTAGGATCCGGAGGGCGGAAGGGGAGATGTAAGGTATAAAGCAACGGGGCCGGCCAGCTGCAGAGTATGTCAGGGATTTCCAACGAGTAGCCAGCAAATTACGGACCTGGCCTGAGTGCCTGTTGGTACACCAGTTCTGGGCAGGATTGGATAGAGATCTGCGACAGGCATGTGTATACCGGGGGATGCCAGGTAAATTACAGGAGTGGTTCTGGGTAGTCACGGACTTGGACACGGGGTTACAGGAGTTTCGTCCAAGAAGTGATAGCCAGCTGGGACCACGCAGGAATCCGGAACGACCCCGGCCTCTAGGTCCAGTGTCTGCTCCACCTGGCGGATTACCTCGTCCAACTTTTCACTGTTTTTGGTGCAACCTGCCGGGGCATTGAGCTGCAGAATGCCTCGAGCCACTTCCTAAGGGAAGGGTAGAAGTGCCGGAAAAAAGTACACCGAGAAAAATCCCTGAAAGATCGAGGGCAGTACAACAAGATATCGAGAGTTCAATGCCGCAAGGGGAGAGGTTGAATGCCGATGAAGGGGCCAGCAGTGTGGGACCCCAACTGATCATATACAATGATATAAGGACATCAGAATATCCCATGGTAAGTGAACCCATTCATCCGTTCATCCTTCCTATCACAATCACTAGTACATATTCAGGGCATCGAAGACAGTGTAACGCCGTCCTTGATACTGGGTGTACTAGATGTCTCATTAGTGAACATGTAGTACGGCAAACAGGCATTAGAGTGAGGCCCTTACACACACCAGTATGGTTTGAGCAAGTAGATGGGTCCTTACTGGGGGGGGGGGGGAGTGCCTGCCACCTACATCACTGAGCCTGTGCGATTAGAGTTAGGGGAACATTGGGAAATAATACGCTTTGTAGTAGTTCCGTCCATGGCGGAAAATGTTATTTTAGGTTTAGCCTGGTTGGGGACCCAACTGGTGGGAAGGAGGGTATCGCAGAGTGCGTATTGGTGTGGGTCCTCAGCCACCTCCTCATGAGCAAGTGAAAAGAGGAGAGGAGATTATAACTGACCAAGTAACCAGGGAGGAGGGGGAGGTTGCGTTTCCATCAGAATATACCGACCTCACAGATGTGTTTAATGAATGGGAATGCAATGTGCTACCACCTCACCGTTCAACCGATTGTGCCATCAATATAATGGCAGGGGCAACCCTCCCGAAGCCTCGCATGTACGCTATGACTCCTAATGAAATGGCGGAGTTGAGGAGGTATATTGACAAAAATCTAGCGAGAGGTTTTATCCAACCTGCCTGGTCGCGGCTCCTGTTTTGTTTAAGGAGAAAAAAGACGGGGGACTACGTTTGTGTGTGGACTTTCGGGGTCTAAATGGAGTCTGTGTGGAAAAATTATATCCCCTTCCACTCATGAAAGACCTTTTGGCCCATTTAGCAAAAGGAAAAATCTTTACTAAATTGGATTTACGGGAGGCGTATTACCGGGTACGTATAAAGGAAGGGAACGAGTGGAAGACTGCGTTCAACAGTCCATTGGGAAGCTATCAATATAGAGTAATGCCGTTCGGGTTACAGGGGGCTCCTGCTGTGTTTATGCAGCTTATAAATGAAGTGCTGCATGAACATTTGTACCAAGGGGTTCTTGTGTACCTTGATGACATTCTCATATATTCGGCCAATAAGGAAGATCATGTGCTTTGCTGGCTGAGGAATTCTGGGAGTTGAAGTCCACAAGTCTTAAAGTTGACAAGGTTGAGAACCCCTGAGTTAGTCCGACAAGTGCTACGCAAACTCCTCGATGCACAATTATACGTTAAGCTGTCAAAGTGTGCATTTCATCAAAGTAAATTGGATTACCTAGGATACAGAATATCGGGAGGAGGGGTAGAAATGGATCCAACGAAAGTGCAGGCTGTCCTAGACTGGCAACCACCACGGACGTGTCCTCAATTGCAAAGTTTCCTCGGCTTTGCAAATTTTTACAGACAGTTTATTCCATCTTTTGCTAAAGTGGCATTGCCATTAGCAGAGTTACTGCGTACAAAAGCCACAGGTAACAAGCCCCATCCAAACCAACCATTACCCTGGTCACTCAAGTGCCAACAAGCATTTGAGGCTTTAAAAGTCTTGTTTTCAAGGGAACCAATCTTACGACATCCCAATCCAGATGAACCTTTTGTAGTACAAACAGACGCGAGTGATGTGGCAGTAGGGGCAATGCTTTTACAAAGGAATGAACAAGGAAGATTGCAACCTTGTGCGTTCACCTCTCTTAAATTAACCAACACTGAGCGAGGGTGGGCGATTTGGGAGAAGGAGGCGTACGCGGTATGGTGGGCGTTAGCCACATGGCGTCATTTTTTAGAAGGAGCTAAAGAAACTTTTGAGGTGTGGACTGACCACAAAAATTTGGAAGCACTACAAATTCCCAGATGACTCACTCCAAAACACGTGAGATGGACGTTATATTTCCAATGTTTCAAATTCCAACTAAAGTATATACCCGGAGGGAGGAACTTTCTTGCGGATGCGTTATCTAGAAAACCGCAGTACCATAGTAAGCAAGAGGAGGTGGTTCAAGCCCTCATAACTCCAACTGTGCAGTCCACAGATAAAATTCTGGTGGTACGATCTGTGGAAGACATGGTACAGACTCTGCAAGGCGCTCTTACAGTTGATCCATGGTTAACGAGCCATCCCCATACTCTTACTATGAGGGACAGGTTAGTATGGAAGGGTGAGAAATTATATGTCCCACAATCCCTACGGGTGGAGATTCTCAAGCGAGGCCACGATGTTAAGTCAGCTGGTCATTTTGGGTTTTTAAAAACCCTACACCTGCTCAAACAACAGTTTTGGTGGCCAGGTATGAAAACGGATGTAGAGAAATACGTTCGGGAATGTTCCATGTGTGCGACTACAAAACCACGGGTGGGAAAACCGTCGGGCCTGCTACAAGTGTCCGATCCTAACCGTCCTTGGGAAGAGATTGGCATGCACTTTATAGTCAATCTGCCAGCCAGCCACGGGAACACAGTAATATGGACGGTGATAGACCTGTTTTCAAAACAGGCACATTTTATACCCTGCAAAGGGTTACCATCAGTGAGGCGTTTAGCAAAACTATTTGTAACACATGTTTATCACCTACATGGAGTACCTCGTCGCATCATATCAGATCGAGGAGTGCAATTCACCGCCTGATTCTGGAGAGATTTCATCACGTCTATTGGTTCATCTCAGGGACTGAGTTCCGCATTCCACCCCAGCACAAACGGAGCAGCTGAACGTGCCAACGCAATGGTCGAACGATATCTTAGATGTTATATCAATTATCAGCAGACAAATTGGGCTGATCTTCTACCATTCGCGGAAGTGGCATATAATAACACCATCCACAGCAGCACAGGGTTTACTCCGTTCCGGGTGGTACATGGAATAGAGTTTGTCCCTATTCCCGAATTACCTCAGGGAGGTACTGGGTCACAACAACCGAATGATTGGATGCTCCAGAGTAAAAGCGTATGGAAATCAGTTAAGAAGGCACTACAGAAAGTGGAACAATCATCAAAAAGACAAGCCGACAAGAAGAGAAGTCCACAAAAACCCTTTCAAGCTGGCGAGGAAGTGTACCTGTCCACTAAATACATAAAGTTACGCAGGCCATGTAAGAAGCTAGGGCCAAACTATATCGGGCCTTTTAAAATAGAACGGGTTATCAATCCAGTGATGGTAAGATTAAAATTGCCCCGCAGCCTTGGTAGAGTGTACCCAGTCTTCCACAGTGGGTTACTAAAAACGGTAACGAAACCTTCATTCAGGCAGGTACAACAACCCCCTGGTCAAGTTGGGGGAGGTCATTACAAAATCGAGAAATTACTCAATTCATGGTATTGATGGGGTCAGTTACAATACCTAGTACTGTGGAAGGGATACCCAATGTTGGAGGCATCATGGGTGAGGAAGGCAGACATTGATGCCTCTTGACTAGTACGCAGATAACACTGTAAATATCCCCAAAAGCCAGGGGGAAGGGGAGATGTACCCACAACCCCAACACCAACCTAACTATATGTTTTGCCTATTTCTAGGAGGACACCTGGTAGGGGGACCGACTGTCAAGCCCTCCCGGGCTTGACACACAAAAATAGGGGAGACAGCCTGGTGACGGTTGAGGAGAACCAGCACAGGATCTAAGCAGCTCACCATTTTGGAAGGAAGAGTGAGCTGTGGATCCTCCAGAGACTGTTCTGGGTGCTGGAGCAGCAAAAGAACAATTCAGGACGCCAGGAGACGCCGCGCAGGTGCAGATATGCTGCCGCGCCTGCGCAGAAGAAGGGCGATCCGCCGAACAGCTGACGAGCGGCAAGCCGGTGAACAGCTGATGGGCGGTAGCCGACAATTATGATTAACAGTCAAGGGCGTCCCAGAGAAGCCTCGGGTGGTTGAGGTTTCTCTGATTGCTGCCGGGTGCTGGTTGGGAGCGAAGGCGGGGTTGTAGTTTGTTAGGCAGGGGTGTGGCGGGTTTGTGGCTGAAGATTAATTGGTGAAGGGTGGGGTAGTAATTGGTGAAGGGTGGGGTAGTAATTACAAGAGTGTATTTAAACAGAGCTGGGAGGCAGTTGCTCCCAGCGCAAACTTTGTAAAGCATAGAACCTGATTGCTAAGGTCTGTGTGAACGTCATCGCTTTACCTCAAGTAAACTGGAGTTTGTTGGACGAAGGTGTTCCTGTGTTTTCCTTTTCCTGCAAGTGTCTGGTAGGAAAGCTGACACATAGTTTTCTCAAAATTCATTACCTTTAAATATCCAAACTTTTCATTTAAATAGATCCTCTTAATGTTTTAACATTTCATATATTCTAAAAGTATTATACTACTTATATATCTTATTCCTCTTACTATAGGGCCCCTTTACAACCTTCATCTATTCTTTTGGCTATATTCCAACAATATTTAATCCTATAATACACCATCTAATAATCTTTCTCTAGGGCCTCTTTATATCCAAACTTTATATATATATGGACAAAAAAGACAAATCAAGTAAGGTATCAGGTTTTTTTCTCCCACGTTTTGATGATTCTTCTGACAGTTCTTTAATCCATTTTATTTGTTCTTTTTTATCCTCAAATTTGTTTTGAAGTCCTGGAGGATAAAGCATCTTTTTTGTCTTGTTTATTATGGTAAGGTTTTTTTTGTATTAAATTTTAGTTTTCTTCATTTGTAGCTTTTCTATTTAAGTCACTTTCATTTAATTTATATTCTGTTGTCTGATTTGTTTGTTCATTCTTTGTTGTCATTTTTTGAGTGTCATTTGGTTGTAGGTTTAAGTTAGAGATATGTTCGTTTATATTGTCAAACTTATTTCTAATCTTATCATGGTTTGAAACAATTATTGTTTGAATCTGTCACAGCATTGTGTATATTTTCTCCTGGAATGTATTTGCATTGTCTTGAGTCATTGTTCCTGCAGATCTTTGAAGCTCCAAACTGGGTTCTTCAGGAAAAGATGTTAGGTATGGTTTTATAGGTATGGTTTTATATTACTTTTAGATAGGTATATAATATCCATTTTATCTCTCCCGTCTAAGTAGTTTTCCATCGGTGTCATAAAGTTTTTAATTAGTTTTATCAATCCAGTCAACTTCTCGGGAAGTACTAGGTTAGGAGTCCTTCAGGCCAGTGTCTTAGTCTCCCCGTGATCCTCCTGAACTCTCTGATGTACTCTGCTATGGTTCTGCTCCCCTGCCTGATGGTTCGGACCTCAGTCTTGGCATGTCAGGTTTGCATGGGGTCGCCAAAAAGGGCCCTGAATTCTCCCAGGAATGCGTCCAGGTCTCCCAGCTCGGGAGCTCCCTTGTATAGGGCAACCACCCATTCCGTGGCTTCTCCATCAGGGTTTGCCACAATAACCTCCACACAGGCCTCATCGTCAGGATACATCTGGCTGAACCAGTCCAGGTGTGACCACACCTGGTTTAGGAAGAAGGCCAGCTTCTCTGGGGTTCCTGTCAAAGGTTGCTTTTAGCGATGGAGGCTGCTGGGCTCTGAGTGCAGGCCACTGTTCTGGGACCCACTCCTCCGCAAGGGGGAAAGGTCCAGGTTAAGTGGCTGGTCTCTGTGGTTGCAGCAGCGGCTGGCCGGCTGTGCCAGGCAGTTGGGCGACTGTTGGTGGAGGGCCGGCAACCCCGGGTCGCAGGCTTGCACCGGACTGAGAAGTGGCAATCCCCTGGGGGCTGGCTGTTTCCCCAGTCACAGTAGTCACCGCCCTCAGGGTGGATCAAGATGACAGGAGTTGGCTGGACCTTGCCTGGGGGGGTCTTCTCCTGGCTCCCAGCCGGCTCCTCTGCCCACCGTTCCAAGTCACACCATCGCTTCCATGGCTGCTCAAGCTGCCTACTGCAAAATGCCTCCAGTCCACTAGTCCTTCCCATTCTGAAACTTTCCTCCTCTTCCATTGAGGCATCTTCCCCTGAGTCTTCACTGCCCTTCTGGAGGTGACCAGATGGGGTGTAGGGGCTCAGGACCCCTTAGTTGAATTTGAAGTTTAATGAGAGCTGACTGAATGTCACCACTCCGGCTGATGATCCCAAGAAAGCAGACACACCTGAGACATTGCAATCTCTAATGCCAGACTTTATTAGGAAATGCATACCTACAGTAATGATCTCCAAGTCAGCTCTGATTAAATTGGCACGAAAGCAGTATATTCAAAGCATAGCAAAGCATAGCAACTCCCTTCCCCCCTTGACAGTGCAGGTCACATTACCCAATTAAGCATCAGACAATTATTATGAGAAAGAACCTTCAGTTTCCAAAACAATCTCTACAGCTGCAGATACAACCCACATCCCATTCTCCCCCTCCTGTCTCTGTTGGCAAGTGATGGAAAGAAAGAAAGAAAATCTGAAACAGCATGGAGTTTTTTCCCGAACTTGACAGTTTGTTTATTATTTTCACTTTAACAGATGCAAATAAACGAGATGGGCAAATTTTCCTTTTTCATTTAGTTGCATAATTCTGCACACTAATAGTTGCCCAATAATTGTGCACACATAGATATACTCCTAAGAAAGCCAAAACCTCACTTTTACTTTCTTAAATATTCAGGTTTGAGGTTTATTAACATTTTGGATTGACTGAGAGCACTGTAGTTGTTCAATAAGAAAAAAGTACTCAAAGAAGAGGATGACTTGTCCTCTCTTTTTCCTCTCTATCCTCAACTTGGTCTTTTAAAAGACAGGGAACTTTGCTGAATAGGGTTGCTGTGCTTGGAGGGAAATCCACTAAAACAGATCAAATAGCAAATGTGAGTTCATCAAAATAATTTGCTTGGATTTGTATATTTGCATTTTAACTGCTTCAAATTCTTTGCAGCTAAAAAGCGGGATCTCTATGACAAATATGGAAAAGAAGGATTAAATGGAGGCAGAGGTATGTAAAGATTTACTACTGCTGTTCCTATTATTCTAATTTAAATGTTTTTGGAACTATTTATGGATTTGATTATTAGAAAGGGTAAAATATGGAAAGAAGAGAGCCATGATATAACTTTAGAGAAGATAAAATATAAATGGATTTATAACTGCTGTGAAGATTGGAAGCTGCTTCTTTTCATCTTTTTTATTTTATTTATTTCTAATTTACTTATCACTTATCTCTACTTTTCTTTTTAAAATTTGTATTGTTTTACTCTGTAAAAATTCTTCAATAAAAATTTAAAAAGTAAATGATTGTAGAATAGAGCTATAATGCATTTTAATTGGCGTGTACTGATTTGAGTAGGACGTTGGAGATCTCAATCTAGTTCCTGGCTTAGAAAAATCAGGATTCTGATAAATGTGTGTCACGTCTAATTGATTTCAGTAGTCTACTTCAACTGTAAATAAATCTAATTCAAATCCTTATTTCTGTAGTTTCCATCATCTTTCTAGTATCTCTAATCTAGCAAGGATTTTGAGAAAGGAAAATAAGAGGATCAAATGCTATCCTGAACTTGATAAAAAGACAAAAATCCAAGAAATACAGTACAATACTAATTTATCATTAAAATGATGGTGCTCTTGCTAAATTATATAATGAATGTTTTAATATTCTGAAAAATGGAATATTGAATATTCTCTTTGTAGGTGGATGTCATTTTGACAGTCCATTTGAATATGGTTTTACATTCCGGAATCCAGAGGATGTCTTCAGGGAGTTCTTTGGTGGAAGAGACCCATTATCTTTTGATTTCTTTGGTGAGTATTTAACTTTTAAATTTTGGGGAGTCTGAATATGTAGAATATTGAAAAAATTACTTTTTTTTTGTAGTGTAAGGTTTTCCACTTAGCCTCACAATTGTCCCAGCATTACTCAGGAATTTAAAAGAGCCAAAGAAACTCCTGAGCCGAGGTTTCAGCAAGCAAACAACTTTTATTTTGACCAAAATAGAGTTGGGTGACCCCATTTCTCTTCGTGGCTGGTAGAGAGATGAAGGCAACAACCAGGAAAGATGTCTTCCACCTTTTATACCTTTCCAGAACAAAGAGATCAGGTCTTTGTATCAGGAACGAAAAGGTACAGAAAATAATTCCAAGATGATGACTCATACACAGCAACTCAGGCTCCATCCGTAACTCCTTTTCCCCCTCCCCTTACAATGCTCTTTTCATATAAGCAATCACCTGTACCTAAAGCATGAAACATTTGCTTCTATATAACTAATTTCCCAATATAAAGCACCTACAAAGCTTCTTGCACATAAACAAAGATATATATATATTTCAAGTCCTGTGGCTTTAAGGTGTTGGACCAGGGAAGAAGTTGGTTCCTCTTTTTTGACTGAGTTCTTGTGTTCTTCAATACGTGCACTTATTCTTCTGTTAGTTTGTCCGATGTATGTGGTGGGGCAAGCGGTGCATGGGATTTCATATACTCCTTGATTTTCTAACTCAATTTTGTCTTTGGGGTTTCTTAGGATGGTGGATATTTTTCTGTTTGTGCAGAATGCTGTCTTGATGTTGTGTTTGTGGAGGATCTTGCTGATTCTGTCTGTGGTGCCTTTTATGTATGGGAGGAGGGCTTTGCCATTTTCTTGTTCTCTGTCTTGGATTTTAGTGGGGGTTTCTTTTTGGATTAGGTTTGTAATCTTATTTCTTTGGAATCGATTGGATATTAGTACATTAGTGAGAGTGTGTAGTTCAGTTTTTAGGTGTTCGTCAGCTAAGCGTTTTGTTCTGGAGATGAGTCTTGGCTACGGAGTTGATCTGTGCTGGGTGGTGGTGTGAGAGTGCGTGCAGATAGCGGTTTGTGTGTGTTTTCTTCTGGTAGATCTGTGTGTGTTTTCTTCTGGTAGATTTTCTTCTGGTAGACCCAGCACAGATCAATCAAGGAGTATATCAAATCCCATGCACCGCTTGCCCCACCACAGACATTGGACAAACCAACAGAAGAATAAGTGCACGCATTGAAGAACACAAGAACTCAGTCAAAAAAGAGGAACCAACAGAATAATCAGAGAAGCCATCGAGATAGAAAAAGGCCCACACAGTATGAATAAACGAGATGATACCTCCCGCCTACCAGCCATTTGGAAACCCGCCCTTATTGACAAATGAGTCCCTAACACAAAGAATGACACCAGACCCACACTCACGAAAACCACACAGGATGTCACTACCACACATCCACGCAAAAAGCAAATAGTGGTTTGTGTGTGTTTTCTTCTGGTAGATGGTGTGTCCTAGGGAGCCATTGGATTTCTTGTAGACTAAGACATCCAGGAAGGGAAGTTGGTTATTAGCTTCTGTTTCCATGGTGAACTGTATTTTGGGGTGTAGGCTGTTGAGGTGTGTGAGGAAGTTGTCCAGTTTTTCTTTCCCATGTGGCCAGATTACCACAGCTGCATCATTAGCCACTTTAAACCCCTCCAATCCATACATGAAGCAAACTGACACCCAGCATGAAGATGAGGCACGACCACGAACGCGAAGCCAAAAAATAGCAAGGCAGCCCACCATCTTAAACCTCCCTGCAACTCAGACTAACCTGAGCACAACAAAGCCCCCACCCAAACAGAACACTCCCCCAGCCAATAAGAGCACAGCCAACCCCCCAGCCAATCAGAGCACAGCCAAACCCCTAACCAATCAGAACACACCTCCACTCAATCAGATCACAGCCAAGCTCCCACCCAATCAGTTCATACCCCCACTGGCAGTTAAAAGGAAGAAACAGCTAAGACCACACATTGCTCCTCGAAGCACAAAGCTGAAAACACCAGCCTGAAGATGACAAATGGGACTTCGTCGAAACGTCGCCAAGACACTTCCAATTTTACGCGGGAGAAAACCCGAATAACCAAAGATAGATAGATAGATAGATAGATAGATAGATAGATAGATAGATAGATAATAGATATACATACATACATGTATATAATGATTACACAGTATCACTACTAATAGCAATATTACTAATATCAACCTTAAGCATAATAAAATCCCTTTAGTAGGAATCCTCATAACTGCTGCTTCTAATCCTCTGGTTTTCTATGTATGTTGGCAAAAAGCTACTCTTAATATGTTCAAAATCTGATTTGGTTTCTTTAATTTGATACTTTGGAGTGCTGAAGATTTGTGCAATAGGCTGCAGTATATATCTGTGTAATCCTTTAAAAATATTTCCAAATTACTTTTGATGGTGTCCTTGGAAATGATTAGTTCATAGAATCATAATGTTGGAAGGAACCTTGGAGGTCTTCTAGTCCCAAAGCCCAGGCCAGGCCAGGATTCCTCATGCCATCCTAAATAAATGGTAGTCCAATTTTTCTTGAAAACTGCTCCCATACCTTCAGGAGGCAGGCTGTTCCATTGCTTAATACCTCTCATTTTGTACAGTTGCATAGATATATTTTAAGATTTTAGATACAAGTTCTAATGCCTTCCAGCGTGGACAAATTTGGAATGAGTTTAACTTTTTGACTCTGTTTGATAGTCTAAGCCAGTGTTTCCCAAACTTGACAATTTTAAGGCATGAGGACTCAACTCCCAGAATTCCACAGCCAGCGTTGCTGGCTGTGGAATTCTGGAAGTTGAAGTCCTCATGCCTTAAAATTGTCAAGTTTAGGAAACACTGGTCTAAGCTTCTGCTTTAGGGGGTGATGGGCACCAGTGCGGAATATGCTCCTTTGGCTGGAGCAGAACCCTACTCGGTGTTGACCCGGGGCCCCGGTACCTCTCCTGAATGCGTCTTCTTTCGGGCGGTCCCTCTGGCGACCTCGGCAGATGGCGGCAATGTGGCCTGGTTTGCCACAGGCCCGGCACATTGCAGTTCAGAATCGGCAATCTGTGCGTTGATAGCGGCCTCCACAGCTCATGCATCTAAGGAATGGAACTGCCTTCCCAGCTGGCTACGGTCCCTTCTCCGGGTGCTTTCGTAGCTGGTCGACTTCATAGTCTGAGTCGTTGTCTTCCATCCATTCGGCGTCCTCGTGGTGGACGGGTTCGGTGCTTGGCACGCTTTTGGAGGGCCGCAGCGCTTTAATGGCCCCTCCGGCGGCTTCGTCCGCCATGACCTCCTTCAAGACCTCTTATAGCAAGAGAGTCTCCTTAGCGAACAGTTTTTGTTGGAGCTCTCGATTTTGGAGTCCACAAAGCGGTTTCGTAGTCTCTCCTCCAAATCCGCAAAATTGCAGAGTCGGGATGCTTGACGAAGAGCGGCAATGAATTCTGTTGCAGACTCGCCGGTTTGTTGCTCCCGCTGCTCAAAAGCATGCCTCCACGCTATAACGGATAACTTGGGCTCGAAGTGGTCTTGGAGCTTTTTTTTTCCAAGTCCGCGTAGGTGACCGACTTGAGCAGTGCCGGGGCGACCAGATTCTCTGCAATGTCAAAGGTGGCAGGGCCACACACGCAGAGGAGTGTCGCGGCCTTCAATCCATTTTCGGTGACCTGGTTGGTGTGGAGGTAATTTTTGACGCGGGAGATGTAGGACGCCCATCTCTCTGGGTGAGTTACGTTGAATTCTTCGAGCTTCCCGACCTTCGCCATGGTGGTTTGTTTCTTCGTTCAATGCCTTGCATTGCTGGCTTCTGTGTAGGCCCTAGGATGGATCCTTAGGGCGTGGTGGTCTCCAGTGTGGCTTGCTGGCAGACCAAGGGGGGGGGGGGAATGTAGTTCCTGTCAGGCTCTGTTCTGACCTCACCCCCTAGTGACTTCAAGCTCTCTCAATGAAGCAGCACATCCCACCTTCGTCTCCACTGTTATATCTTCTGTTCTTTAGGCATTGAACGAGGCAGAGTGTTGAAACAGCGAACAAGTTTATTAACTCAGAACAGAAGCAGCCCTAAAGTCTGCTGCACAGCTATTTATACAGTTAGCCTCTAGGTGGCAACCAATAGGTTTAAAGTAACAGTTTCCCACCCCAAACCTCATTATCAGCTTGGAGACAGCCAGTCTGGCTTTCAGTAACAGCAGCTGTTAAACAATACAGCAATGTAGGTCAGACATTAAGCAAGTGATTTAAAACAGTTGTGGCCAATACATTACAAGCAGTTTCTTCCAAAAGGATCTTTTATTAGGAGAAGTTCATAGCAGGCTTACTAGACAGGATCTGAGGGTTTTCCTGCTCAGATCGATAGGTAAAAGTGTCCCAAGCAAAACCCCACCCCATAGTTCATCCGGTCAGTTCAAATTGTCCAATCCCCAGGTTTTAGGTTCCTCTTGGGAAAGGGGAGATAACATCAGGCCATCTCTGGTTTTAGCTGTGATGTTTAGATGGCTCTTCGCACCTTCTCTGGGAGCGCGGAGATAAAGCAGTTGCCGGAGGTTGCATTCCATTTTTCCCCTCCCTTTGCTAGCTGACAGTAAGGGATGGGAAAGTTCACAGAGAAATAATGCAGGAAAGCAAAGTGTTACATTGTAGTGATAGAGGAAGTCAAGGCAATAACCCTCAAGCACTCCCCCCTCCCCCCTAGGATTATGGCAGAACCCAGGATGAGAGGAGAATGAGATTTGGGTTAAAATGAAAGAGGAAGAGATAGTAAAAGGAGGAGGGGGACAAAGGTTGGGGAGCCTATTGATATGGGTTCTGACACTCTGTATATTTGATCGAGCTCTCCTTCCATCTCTTCTTTCTCAATTTCCAGTGCTTCCCCTAGCATGTTTGTGACCAGTTCTGTTATATCTTCCTCCTTATCTTCCAGTATGTTCTGGAATCTTAGTAGGTACTGTGGGAAGTCAGCCTCCCCCCGGAGAAAGAAATATTTTTGGGAATATTAAAAGGCAGAATATTATATTTCCCCAAAGGATCTTAAAGGCAGAAACTCCCCCCAAGTCTCTCTGCCCCAAACAGAAACCAGGTCTGCAGAAATGCAGATGTGATAATCTTGTCAGAAAGATTGGAGTCAGGAAGCTGAGATTAGAAAGATAAAGATCCCTAGAATCAACAATCCCTCACACCAAAAAAATCCAACATTCATCGGCCACAGCCCCAGGGAAGCAGGATATGACCTTTGGGACATAATAGAATTAACCCACCACCATCAGAATACCAGAAAGGCACACTCATACTCAGGTGAAAGTTCATGCCACAGGAACAACTCCAAACAAAAGCCCAAGAAGGTATAAAAACCCACTCCCTACTACAAGTGGTCAGTTTTTCCCAGAGCCGTCTTTCTGTCTGGCTCTCCTCTTCAATAAACTCCAACCTTCTTTCTAAAGCAGTCTCCATTTTGTTTATTTCTGGCTTGGACTGGACCCTGAAGATTTTTCTTTCAACAGTACGAAGCTTTGTACCTAGAAAATGAATATTGAGGATATCTGAAAACTGAAGGGTATTTTTGAGTGATCTGAATTTAATCAGGTAAATGGTATTACATTTTGAGTATGAAAAAACAGGTTACTCTTTTGTTAAGAACTCTTTAACAAACACTGTGTGGATGTGTATATCTTCAGAGAGTAGACAGAAATATTTAACTGCCATTCTTTCTTAAAGAACAAGCATTTCAGATTACATAGCTTTAAAATTGAGCTTGGTTTTTTGTTGAAGTATTTTTATTCACTGTTGAATCTGAAGGTATTACCTAAACCTCTCAAATTAATATATTTAAATTCATGGGAAGTAAATTTTAAGAATATTCCTTGGGGACTTGCATTATTAAATGGCTAATGTATTTTATTTATGAAATTTATTTGCTGCCCATTTCAAGGTCCAGGAGATTCTGAGCAGCTTACTTCAAGATAAAACAAACACTCAACATGTATAAAAATGGATTAAAATTACAAAAATTAAAACAAACTAAAAAAACAAGGGTTTGGAAGGGAGAGGTGGGGTGCTTTCTCTGTTAGTGTACCAACTGCCTCCAGCCAACAGCTTCCCCTTCAGGACCCCATGCCAACTGGCATAGCGAGGTTTTAAGGCTTTTCCTGAAGGCTAAAAGAGAGGGGGCAGATCTCACCTCCTGTGGCAAGATGTTGCAAAGGGCAGGACCTGTGGCAGAAAAGGCTCTTCTCCTGGATCCCACCAGCTGAAATTTCTTGGCTGATGGGATCTGCAGTAGCAGAATGGGAAAAATTCTTCATGGTCACATGACCCTACCCATTTCACCCTGGATTTTCCAGAACGGCTGAGCCACGATGAGCCATTATCCATGGCTGCTGCTTCACTGGTAATATGCCGCTGCCACAACTACTCTGCTGCTTCTCCGTGGCTGCTTAATTGTGGCTGATGCATCACGACCCAAGTCTTCATAGCCAATTCCCCCCATGGGACGATTAAACGTGCCTATGGCACTTCTGGCTTCTTGCATGCTTTTGATGCGTGCCCGATGGCAAGAGGCACGGGTCATTGGCAGCAGTGGTGCTGGAAAGCGGTGGCAGTATAGGGGGTGCTGGGGGGCCCAGGGTGTCACATTCACCAGCAGCATTTGGGTGGTGGAGTGGTGGTGGATGTGAGGCTTTGCCAGCAGCAGTAGGATTCAGATTGCTGCTGGCTTACTTTAAAATTATTCCAACTCCCCCCCCCCCCTTTTTTTTTCTTGGCTTTCATTTTCTGAAAAGTTCAGCAGCTGTGACATCAATCTATCGGATGCTGGTAGTCAAGCAACTGAGACAAATGCAGCCATGCCCCTCTCGTTTTGGAGCTGTGGTTGCCTTCCTGTTGACCAACCCACCCCTCTTTTAATCTGCTCTTGATTTAACACAACAAGGGAGTCCCCTCCCCTTTTCTCCCCTCCCCTGCCCACTTCTCAAATGCATTTTTCCTTTTTCTTCTTCTTCCACCTGGGCAGTATCAAAGGATCATGGAAATGCTTGGCGCGTCTATACTACCACCACTTTCCAGCACTGCTGGTGCCAACACCCCCTGTGTCTCTTGCCATTGGCCACACATCAAAAGCACGCCAGAAGTGCCAGAGGTGCATTTAATTGTCCTGTGGGGGGGATTGGTTGTGAAGACTTGGATCACGGTACATCAGCCACAATTAAGCAGCCACGGAGAAGCAGCAGAGTAGTTGTGGCAGCAGTATATTACCAATGGAGGAGGCATTGTGGACAAAGGCCCGTGGTGGGTCAGCTTTGCTGTAAAATCTTGGGTGAAATGGGCAGGGTCATGTGGCTATGAAGAATTGTCCTAGACCCTCTGCAGTAGGCTCCTTATGCCAGCACAGGTGGGGTGGGCCAATCACATTAGGGGAAGACGGTTCTGCAGATATTCTGGACTCATGCCATAAAGGGCTTTAAAGGTAATAACCAACACCTTGAATTGTACCCAGAAGCAGATTGGCAGCCAGTGGTGTTACATGTGCCACCCTAGAGGCCTCCAAAACTATCCATGCAGCTGCATTTTGAACCAATTATACTGTGTTTCCCTGAAAATAAGCCCTAGCTTGATTTTGGAGTGGGCCTAATCTAAGCCCTACCCCCAAAATAAGCCCTAGTTTTGGGGCGAGGTGCATGCCTAAAAATCAAGCTAGTGTGGGGGTGTGGAGCTGCCCCACGTGCCCCGCACCCACTTACTGTTGCAGCCAGACCTCCCATGCCCCGACACCTGCCTCACCAGCCCACTTCTGCGGCTGCTTGCTGCCGCTGATGCACATTGCCCCTGCCCTCCATTTCGCCATCAGAGGCCTTCAGGAAATGCCTCTGGAGCCCAGAACGGAACTCTGAATTGACATGTGTGGTGTCCCCTGGCCTCTGTTTCACCATCAGAGGCCTTCAGGAAAGGCCTCTGCAGCCGAGAACCGAGCTCCAGATTGATGCTCACGGCACCCCCTGAAGGCCGGGGGGGGAGGGGTGCTGCACGCGTCAATCTGGAGCTCGGTTCTTGGCTGCAGAGACCTTTCCTGAAGGCCTCTGATGGCAAAACAGAGGTTGGGGGGCGACACGGACAAGTGGCGGTGAGCAGCTGCAGAAGAAGTGGGCTGGCTGGTGAGACAGTGGAAAAATCATCCCCTGAAAATAAGACCTGATGCCCCTTTTGGAGGCAAAAAATAAATAAAATAAGACCAGGTCTTATTTTTGGGAAAACATGGTACCTTCCAAATACTCTTCAAAGATAGCCCCATGTAGAGCATGTTGCAATAATCCAAGCAGGAGATAACCAGGGCATGAGTGACTGAGCACAGGGCCTTATGATTTAGAGAAGGGTGCAGTTGGCGCACCACATGAAGTTGTGCAAAGGTTCTCCTAGCCATGACTGCCACCTGCTCTTCAAGCAGGAGTTGCATGTCTAGGAGAGATCCCAAGTTGTGCACTGGGTCTGTCTGGGATAGTGCCACCCCATCCAGAACTAAAGATGATAAACTACTGGATCCTGAGGCTCTGGATACCCATAGCCACTCTGTCTTACCAGGGTTCAGTTTGTTTGTTCATTTGTATCCCACCTTTATTGTTTTTACAAATAACTCAAAAGGCGGCAAGTGTATCCACACCTTCGTCCTCCTATTTTCCCCACAACAACCCTGTGAGGTGAGGTGGTCTGAGAGTGACTGTTGTCCCCCCTCCAGGCCCCCATAGCCTCCAGGCAACTGCAAAAGGGCAGCCATAGCCTCACTTGGGTCACCAGGGGTGGAGATATATAGTTGGGTATCATCAGTATATTGGTATCTCACCCCATGGTCTGGGATGATCTCGGAGGTTTCATGTAGATGTTAAAAAGGAGCAGAGAGAGTACTGAGCCCTGTGGCACCCCACAAAGGAGCAGCCATGGGCTGGACCTTTCGCCCCCTCTTAACACCAATTGGAACCAGTCACAGAGAAAGGAACTGAACCAGTGCAACACTGCACCACCCAGTCCCAGGTCCCACAGCTGGTCCAAATGATACCATGGTTGATGGTATTGAAAGCCGCCGAGAGGTCAAGGAGAGCAAGGATGGATAAACTACTTCTATCCTGCTTTCACCAGAGATCGTCAAGTGTGACCAATGCCATTTCTGTCCCATGACTGGGCTTGAAACTTGACTGAAAGGGGTCTAGATAATCTGTGTCATCCAGGACCCTTTGGAGCTGCAACACAGCCACTTTTTCCACCCCTTTCGCTAGAAAGGGAAGGTTGGAAACTGGATGAAAATTGTCCAATATGGTGGGGGTCTAATGGTGACTTCTTAAGGAGGGGCCAAACCACAGCGTCCTTAAAGGGTGTTGGGAATACCCCCCCCCCCCCCGCAGTGATGTATTAATCACTGCTTGCACCCACCCAGAAGTCACTATCCTGGAAGCTTGCTATAATCAGGAGGGACAAGTACAGTGAGGAAAAAAAAAATTTGATCCCCTGCTGATTTTGTATGTTTGCCCACTGACAGGGAAATGATCAGTCTATATTTTTTTTTAAAAAAACAAGTTTTATTAATTTTCCAATTTTACAAAAATCCAAGTATTAAGGAAGCAACATGGAGATTGGGTAACCATAATCCAATAACAAGCTCTTTCATACATATGTCAGGTTACATCATCAAAAATTTCCTCTCTATTTTCCTTGGTTATTATATCATATTCAAATTAATACATTGCTAGTTATAATTCAATCGGTTAAGACATTTATCAATATGACCCAAGAGGCAATAGCAAACAATCATGAAGAAACGAAAATACATCACAAAGAAATCAAGAATGATATTGGAGAAACGAGAGATGAAATTAAAAACATGAATGATAAGTTAGGGAGTATACAACAAACAATGATGGAAAACGAACAAAGAATTCAAAAAGTCAAAACAAAAATATTTAGGGATCTGGCTTACAGTGAAGTGTTCCTCGATTTAAGGAGGATAATTATGATAAAATATTACACCAGATAAAAAAAGATTTAGAAAATTGGGAAAATCTACAAATTTCATTTTTAGGGAGGACCGCTACAGTCAAAATGAATATATTGCCAAAAATATTATTTCTGTTCCAAGTTATTCCAATAAAACTAGGGAAAACATTCTTTCAAGAATTAAATAAATTGGTCACCAAATTTATATGGCAAAGGAAAAGACCCAGGATTAAATTAAAACTCTTGCAAGATATGAAAGATAAAGGGGGATTGGTGTTACCAGAGTGGGAAATATACTACCAAGCATTGAGCCTAACTTGGCTAAAAGAATGGATGGAATTGAAAAATACCAGAGTTTTAACAATAGAAGGACATGACTTGCAAGCGGGGTGGCATGCATTCCTATGGGACGAAAAATATAAAATACATAGATACTTTCAAAGACACATAGTTCCCAAGCTACAGACTTGGGGAAAAAATAAAACAAAAACATTATATAAGAATTCCAACGTGGTTATCCCCAACAGAAGCTATGAAACACCCAAACCTACTGGATATAAATAAGATAATTAGATACAAGGAATTAGTAAACGAACAGGGAAATCTGAAAACAACAAGAATTGGAACAAGATATAGGCAGAGAGATTGACTGGTGGACATTTACACAAATTCAATCTAAATATACAGAGGACAAAAAATTATATGAAATACAAAAAGCTGCAAGAATTGGATAAAATTATACATGGAACAGAAATAAAATTAATTAGCAGTCTATACAAATACTTATTGAGATATAAAATGGAAGACGAGGTTGTCAAAGACACAATGATTTGATGGGCAAAAAATTTTGGATATAATATAGAATTGGAGAAATGGGAAAAATATGGGAAATAAACATAAAAGTGACTATGTCAGCGGCATTCAAGGAAAACCAGTTGAAGATGTTTTACAGATGGCATCTTCCACCAGCAAAGCTTGCCAAGATGTTCCAGAACAATTCGCCAACATGTTGGAAATGTAAAAAAGTACATGGAACATATTATCATTTATGGTGGACATACCCAGTTGCGAAAAAATACTGGACTAAAATAAGAAGATGGATGGAAGAAATAATAGACCAACCCGTAGACTGGAAACCAGAGATCTTTCTGCTGGGTATTTTAAACAGAAAATATAGTAAAGAAATACAGTTCTTAATTCTACATATAACAACGGCAGCAAGACTAGTATACGCACAGTTCTGGAAAAATGAGAATATACCATTAGAGGAAGAAGTGATAAGAAAAATCCTGGACTGTGCTGAGATGGACAAATTAACAAAAGAGATAAAAGAAAAGGAAGATACAGAGTACTATCTAATATGGAATAAGTGGTATGATTGATTGGAGACTAGAAATAATAAAGGAGAATAAATGTGGACAGGTCAAAAGTGGAAAATGTGTGTATAATAATGTATAGTAATAATAATATGTATTATTTTTAGTATGAGGTATAGTATGAAGGAAGAATAATGTAAACAAGAAACAACGGCACAACAAGGACAAATATATCTAAAGAAGAATAAGGGGGGAAATGTAAATAATAGAAGATTACCGTTACGAAATTGCTGTTAAAAAAAAGGAGTATACACTGTGTGTGTATGTGTGTTGTGTTTTGTTGTTTTTTTTTTAAATTTTTTTTTTAAAAAGACATCAATATATTTTAACTTATATGTATCCATGACCTGTTTTTAAATTTTACCTAATTTCAATTACAGTATTCCAGTTAGCTTAATATCCATAGTATTTAGATTTCGGGTAACCCAACGTTCCCTTAGTTCATTACAAAATAGTTGTCATATCTAAAATACACTTACTATTTACTCAAATAAATTCTTACTTTATTTCACAAACATATTCTATTTCTCATCCTAGTACCTCATCACTTACTAATAAAATAACCTTTATCGTCTCAATCCAACTTCTCTATTATAATTCAAAATTATTATTCTAGTGACTATTTTTTATTTCCCTTATAGGTCTAAATCCTAAATATTAAATCAGTATCTTTTAAAGTCTCCTTAGCCCATTAAATGAGATTTTAGGCTCTTCCATTATAGGTCACATTAAAAAACCCCATTTTTAAGTCTAACTCTAGCTTTCTTTTTGTGCCAAGCAGGCTTCCGTAGCAGTGCCTTTAAATCCTCAGGTGGATCTCCCTTCATTCATACACATGTTATTTGAATCAAGGGAGACCATCCAGTTATCAATTTTTCAAGGGAGCTGGCCCCTTCATAATCATTGGATTGTTGGCCTGATAATTCAAATCTCCATGTTTGGCTTAGTATATTTGTCATCAGTTCAGTCTGGTTTTCTTCCGGTTTCAGCTGGTTTAAGTAAAAAGTCATGTTCAATGTTGTAATTGTTGTTTGGTTGTCTGGGTTGTCTAGGTTCTCAATGTGCTGTACATGTTGGTCTTCAGCACCTTCCATCCTAGTATTGCTTTCTTCAGTTTCTGTTGCTTTTTGAATTGCAGATTTTTTGGTTAAGATCAAGGTTTGGATATCAGGGTTCTCAGTAGGTTGTACCTGGTATTCTTTAAAGTCTACTTTGATGTTAATTTCTTCCTCTTCTGGTGCATTTTGGATTTTTAAGTTCATCAGTTGAAATCTGGGCTGCACTTTGTAACTTTAAGGTGACACCTTTATCTTTCAGTCTGGAATTCATTAGCTCAGTAGCCTCAAGGATTTTTTCATGTATAAGTTTGTAGTTAAGTTGTGGGTAGTATTCCTCCATTTCTATGGTGTTTACAGATAGTCCTTTAGTGGAGGCTATTTTTGATAAAAGTCAGTAAACGTCCACCTCCACTATAAAGAATTGTTTTCACCACCCAGCTGTTTCAAATTCTTATCTTTTTTGATAGTGCCAAGGACAAATCTTAGTCTCACAGGTCTCCCAGTCAAAAAGAAATTCACTTGCTATACCCAGTTTCGCCACAAGATGTCCCCGGTAGCATGTAAAGTCTTTTTCCAAACTCAAGTTAAGCTTTTATCCAGTTTAAAAAAAATGTTCTTTTTTTTTTCAACTTAGCAGATAGATAAGGTAATAGGTCCCCATAGAAATAGGAACTTTTTGCGACCCCAAATATCCAAAAGGTGCAAGTCCAATTATTTAGTTGTTTAGTTTAGTTCTTTTTTTCCCCCAAAAGCTTTATATTTCCAGGGTAGGCAGAAGCCGCCAAGTTAAGAGGGGGGAAGAAATTTCTAAAGGCTTTTACAGGAAGATAGTTGGGATACAAGAAAGGTAAGGTAAGGTCTCACCCAATTCCTCTGCGGTGCTTTCGTTGTGCTTGGTAGTGCTTTTTGGCTTTCGGCTGGTATGGCTTAGTGATTGGCCATGTTAATGGCCGATCTTTTCTTGGTTGGTCCAAAGGAGCTGCCTCGGAGCAAACGGAAGGGCTGCCACCCTTCCGTGATCTGTCGAGGGTCCTCCTCATGGTGGTTGCCCCTCCAGGGTGACTTTCGACCCTTTTCAGGGTCTTCCGACAAAGGAAAACGGGACGGCGGAGAGAGCGCTTTTTCTGAACATCCACCGGCGCCGCGATCGCAAACCGGAAGCCTAAAGGCTGTTTTCCATTCATCCCCCTCCCTAATCCAGATCCGATAATAAGCTCTTAAATCCAGCTTGGTAAAAAAATTTCCTTTATCCAGGTGGGCTAACATCTATAATTTTAATGGTAGGTTTATTTTAACAGTGAAAGACAGAATAACAACAAAAAAATCCAGAAAAACACATTTCAAAAAAGTTATGAATTGATTTGCATTTTAATGAGTGAAATAAGTATTTGTATATAAGTTTTTTATTCATTTTTTCCATACATACAATAGTAATTTTTCAACCAACGTGCCGTCTGAGTTTACATGCTAATACATATTTCATTCCTAATCCTTTCTTCTTTCCTCCAGCCAATAGTAAAATAAATTCCAGGTTTGATAATAGTCTGTTTCTTCTTTTTCTTTCAGTCTCATAGTGTCAACACTGTTAATATGGGATATTATTGCTTTGACAAGATATACAGAACTGTCTGGTATTTTTAGAGTTAATTCAGATGACAGAGAAAGGGAAGAGATTTATAAGGAAAGCCCGGGAAAAGGAACGGAAGTGAATCTTTGCCCTCTGGGTTAATTGGAAGATGTGACTTATGACTGCAAAATAAGGGAGGGGTTTAGCAAGAAAAGTTAGACGCAAGCAAGAGAAATTCAGATTCTGGCATCCATTCAATATGTGCCGATAATGTGTCCATGATTACAGACTTTTTCAGAATAAATATGCCTGGAATTTCCTTGAAGTGTTCCATTAGTCGGAACGTTGACACATAGTCAATCTGTCCATCTCTGCGCATTCTAGTATTTTTTTAATTATTTCTTCATCTGATGGTATTCCTTCATTTTTCCAGTGTTGCACAAATATAATTCTTGCTTCTGTTGTGACATGCAAAGTCAAGTATAAGCTTTGTTTATTAGTCATTTCTAGCATTATATCTAATAAAAAAAGTTCAGGTTTGAAATCAACATGTTCTCCTAACATCTTTTCTAACCAAGTATGTATCTTTTTCCAATAATTCTTTGCTTTATCACATGTCCACCAAACCTGATAATACGTGCCTGACTTATGTTTACATTTCCAACATCTATCTGACACATTTTTAAACATTTTTGCTAATCTTGCTGGTGGCAAGTGCCATCTATAAAACATTTTGTATAAGTTTTCTTTATATGAAGTTGACATTGTCAATTTATAGTTTCTTTCCCATAAATTTTGCTATTTTTCTAATTCTATATTATAACCAAAACTTTTTGCCCATCTTATCATTGTTTCTTTGACTTGTTCACTTTCCATTTCTAAAGTTAATAAAAAAAATTATACATTTTCTTAATTAATTTTTCATCCGAAGTCAACAATGTCTTATCAAACACAGTTTGTTCCTTATAAAATCCATACATTTTAACATCTCTATCACATCTAGTTTGCATTTGTAAATGTGTCCACCATGTTAGGTTGATACCCTTATTTTCCATTTATTGTTTAGATTTTACATTTCCTTCGGAGTTTAGAATATCTCTATATGTCCAGATTTTTTCAAAGTCCACTAAATTTGGGTGTACAAATGCTTCCATTGTTGACAACCACCCTGGAATTTTTAAATATATTTTACTTTTTATTTTTTCCCATGTTGTTAACAGTGCATTTATATAATGATTTTGGAAATATTTATGAAGTCTATTTTCCCATATAAGAAAGCATGCCACCCCAATTGTAAATCATGCCCCTCCAGATATAACAATGTTTTGTTTTTAAGAATTATCCATTCTTTTACCCATGTTAATACAGATGCTTGATAATATAGAACCCAAATAAGTATTTGATCCCCTATCAATCAGCAAGATTTCTGGCTCCCAGGTGTCTTTTATACAGGTAATCTCAGCTGGTTACCTGTATAAAAGACACCTGTCCACAGAAGCAATCAATCAATCAGATTCCAAACTCTCCACCATGGCCAAGACCAAGGAGCTGTCCAAGGATGTCAAGGACAAGATTGTAGGCCTACAGAAGGCTGGAATGGGCTATGAGACTATCGCTAAGCAGCTTGGTGAGAAGGTGACAACAGTTGGTGCGATTATTCGCAAATGGAAGAAACACAAAATAACTGTCAATCTCCCTCTGTCTGGGGCTCCATGTAAGATCTCACCTCATGGAGTTTCAATGATCATGAGAACGGTGAGGAATCAGGCCAGAACTACACGGGAGGATCTTGTCAATGATCTCAAGGCAGCTGGGACCATAGTCACCAAGAAAACAATTGGTAACACACTACGCCGTGAAGGACTGAAATCCTGCAGCACCCGCAAGGTCCCCCTGCTCAAGAAAGCACATGTACAGGCCCGTCTGAAGTTTGCCAATGAATATCTGAATGATTCAGAGGAGAACTGGATGAAAGTGTTGTGGTCAGACAAGACCAAAATCGAGCTCTTTGGCATCAACTTAACTCGCTTTGTTTGGAGGAGGAGGAATGCTGCCTGTGACCCCAAGAACACCATCCCCACCGTCAAACATGGAGGTAGAAACATGCTTTGGGGGTGTTTTTCTGCTAAGGGGACAGGACAACCTCACTGCATCAAAGGGCTGATGGACGGGGCCATGTACCATCAAATCTTGGGTGAGAACCTCTTTCCCTCAGCCAGGGCATTGAAAATGGGTCGTGGATGGGTATTCTAGTATGGCAATGACCCAAAACACAGGGCCAAGGGAACAAAGGAGTAGCTCAAGAAGAAGCACATTAAGGTCCTGGAGTGGCCTAGCCAGTCTCCAAACCTTAATCCCATAGAAAATCTTGTGGAGGAAGCTGAAGGTTCGAGCTGCCAAACGTCAGCCTCGAAACCTTAATGACTTGGAGAGGATCTGCAAAGAGGAGTGGGACAAAATCCCTCCTGGGATGTGTGCAAACCTGGTGGCCAACTACAAGAAACCTCCGACCTCTGTGATTGCCAACAAGGGTTTTACCACCATGTACTAAGTCATGTTTTGCGAAGGGATCAAATACTTATTTCACTCATTAAAATGCAAATCAATTTATAACTTTTTTGAAATGCGTTTTTCTGGATTTTTTTGTTATTCTATCTCTCACTGTTAAAATAAACTTACCATTAAAATTATAGAGTGATCATTACTTTGTCAGTGGGCAAACGTACAAAATCAGCAGGGGATCAAATAATTTTTTCTCTCACTGTATGTCCATTCCCTGGGAATCTCTAATGGAATTGCACCAAACTTGGACTCCAACCAAGAGCAAATCTGAGTGTTGTTATCCATCAGGCGTTGCACAAACTCTTCCGCACAGCCCTGAAGATGATCGTCCAAGCCCTCCTTCCTGAGGAGGGACTAGGTGACCCTGAACAGGGCTGTTGGGAGACACTGCAGATGCAATAAGTGTGGAAAAATACATTTTGCCACTTTTACCGCCAGAACGCCGGCCTTAATCATGGCTTTAACCTGTGTTCAGTCTCAGAAATGGGGTCTCACATCCAGTAACTTGGGGAGCATGACCCCTGAACACCAAGAGATTCTTGAATGATAACTGCTACTCCCTCTCACCTGCCCCGTGGCCTTGGGTGGTGTCAAACCCTAAACCCAGTGGGACACATTTCCAAGAGGGGAACTCCCCCCTCTGGTGTCAGCCAGGTCTCAGTGATGCACTGAAGCTTCTGTAGCACTTCACCATTGGCTCTCAGCACCAGAAGCTCTCCCTCATCCCCATCCCCATTCACACCCAATCTACCCCACCCCAGCATTGGTCTCTCTCACTGGCCAGCTTGAGGGGCAGAAAACACACACATACACAACACCCTATCTGTGGCTCTCACCCAGAGGGAGCTGTGCCACTCCTATGTTGACACCAGCAACCCCTATGCTCTCACCTTAGGGGGCACCATTCCTATCATCTTGAGGGACCGATTCCCAGAGCAAACAAACCACTCTCTGACAGTCCTGGTAGCAATGTGTTGGGGCAAATTCTTAATGTATTTTATGAAATTACTGAACTACAATTGGTAGTTTTCTAAGATACCTGCTAATTGCTTAGCAGTTGGCTGCCAGAGGATTATAATGAAGAATCAGAAGAAAGGTCTATAGAGGAGCACTTGGAAGAGTATAGCTATAAGTCAATAGGAGAAATGGCAGAGGAAGAACTATATGAAAAGTATAGGGAAGATTTTTTTGAGGCATTTGAAGAATATGAAGAATCTTTTGAGCTGGACAATGTACTACTGTGTTTCCCTGAAAATAAGACCCACCGAGAAAACAAGCCCTAGCCTGATTTTGTGGCAGGCACCTAATATAAGCCCTACCCCCAAAATAAGCCCTAGTTAAGAGCCCACCCACTCCATCCCACCTTCTGGTTGCTCGCTGCCGCAACGGGGCAGGAAAGCGCATGCACTGGTGCCACCATGAGTTGAGCCGAGGCAGGTGGGGGTGGAGCTGCTCCACACGCCCTGCACTTGCTTAACTTGGACTCTGTGTCAAGCCCCGTGGTCTCGACATTTACAGGAGGGAGGGGGACCGAAGCAGCTGGCTGCCAAAGCAAGCAGCTGGCCGCCGGAAACGCCGCACAGGAGGAACAGCTGACCCAGCCCACCCGGAACTGTGCCGGGCAGCGTGGGGGAATCTGGCGCACCCCAGGACGGCCAGTCGGCACCTGGTTGGGTCAACTGGCCGGTGCTCTGTTGTAGCTGGCTCCGGCGGCAGCGGGGATTCCCTGGCGGTGTGGAACGTGGTGCGGCGATGTCGCCGACAGGTGGGGCATCCCGCGGAGATTCCACAGCCCATGGTTTCTGCAGCGGCGCCCGGATCAGCTTCCTAGCATGCGGGCGTTGGAATGTAGCCTTTTACCTCCGAAGGCCGGATGCTGGCTTGCTGATTGGGGGCAGAACTGCAGGGTGGGGGAGGCTATGGAAAGCGCTGGGAGCAGATCACTCCCAGCACTGACTTTATTACTGCACAGAATAAACCTGCTTGTCAACTCGTTCCTGCGTTTGTTTACACGGATGAAGAGAGACATCTGCCACTCTGCAGCCAGGCCACTCCCCACTTGGCAACCTCCCCTCACCCATTCATTGACCCAGATGCCCGCCT
The DNA here is from genome assembly GCA_039797435.1 of Crotalus adamanteus. Classification (NCBI taxonomy): domain Eukaryota; kingdom Metazoa; phylum Chordata; class Lepidosauria; order Squamata; family Viperidae; genus Crotalus; species Crotalus adamanteus. The sequence goes on along the minus strand of CM077935.1, from coordinate 54,510,845 downwards.
GCCTGTTCCCTTTCACACCCCTCCCAAGCTGGACTGCCATGCTATGGAGGATGGGCAGGGGAAGCTCAGTCGCCTTACCCAGTCCCCCTCCGCTGTTTCGGAGCCAGGGGGGAGTGATGGTGAAAGGTTCCACCACCACTGCACAACAGCCACGTCCAATGCTGGAGGGGCTTTCTTTGGTCCTGGCCGCCCCTGCTGATCATCTGCCCTGGGCCAGCAGCAGGGTAGGCTTGTGCCACCCGGTCCTTCGGTTGCCCCCGCCTGTCCATGCCACCCTCCTTGTTCCGCTGGCACTGCCCTCACCTCCCGAGCGTCTGCCCTGGGAAACCCTGTAAGCCGATGAGGCTGCAGGCAAGCAGACGGGCGGGGGTGGGCAGGTGGCTTTGGTGGGTGTCTGGCAGGCGGAGGGAGGCAGCAGGGGATAGATTATCATCTATCTTTTTACCTTTCATGATGGGCGGCCAATAAATGATAGATAGATAGATAGATAGATAGATAGATAGATAGATAGATAGATAGCCTGAAAAACTATGGACAGAGGTTTGTAACGTTGTACAGGAGGCAACAATTAAAACCATCCCAAAGAAAAAGAAATGCAAGAAAGTGAAGTGGCTATCTGATGAGTCCTTACAAATAGCTGAGGAAAGAAGGAAAGCAAAAGGCAAAGGAGAAAGGGAAAGATATACCCAACTGAATGCAGATTTCCAGAGAACAGCAAGGAGAGATAAGCTTTCTTAAATAAACAATGCAAAGAAATAGAGGAAAACAATAGAATGGGAAAGACTAGAGATCTCTTCAAGAAAATTGGAGATATCATGTCATGGGCCCATCGGAACCCGGGGCCAAGGAGAAGGAGATGGAGGGGGATGGCACAGTCCCTATGGCCCATGAGGAATGACCTGGGGACAAGGAAGAGGCAGTTCCAGGTCCCTCAGGCCTTAGAAGACTAGGCAGAGAGGAAGAGAGGGTGCAGGCTGACCAAGGAAGGGGGGAGGGGATGGAAAGGGCAGGCAGCAGAGCAGAGGAGCGATGGAGCTCTGAAGATGAGCAAATGCCTCCCCCGCCCATGGAGAATGGAGAGGAGGCAGAGTCAGTGCAGGGCGACCCGACTACTTGGGAGGAGGGCAACCCGCCCCTGTTCATGAGGATCACCTGGAGAGTAGCATTTAAGGAGATGCCGTGAGGAGGGGCTTTTGTCGGGAATGAGTATTGTATTTCGCAGCAACACTCTCCAAGAAGAACTTTGCTCCACAATCCTTGCTGTTGTGGACTTGTGTTTGATTCTTTGCCTTGATGTCTGCGGGCTAACGGCAATGCGGCTCTGTTCCAGGTTTTTACTGCGTTCCTGGTGGACTCTCCATGCCGCGAAGTTCCAAGTCATCCATCGTGAACTTTGCTCAGGTTGAGATCCTACCTTGCTCCCGTAGTGTTGCTGCTCCCTTGGATTTCCATTGCTGGGAAGTTGCATGGAGTATGTGCGTTTGTGTGTGTTTGAGCCTTGCTCTTGGACTGTAGGTGTAAATTGAGTGCAGAGACTTTGGGAACGGACCAGGAATTGATGGATTATGGGGATTCTGGGGGATGGTGGTGGAATAAATGCTGGCAAGCCTCTGCCTAGCACGTGTTGCTTGCTCGCCAACCCTGGGTTATAATATATCAAGGGAACGTTTCGTGCAAAGATGGGCATGATAAAGGACAAAAATGGTAGAGACCTAATAGAAGCAGAAGAGATTAAGAACAGATGGCAAGAATACACAGAAGAACAATACAAGAAAGATCATAATGTTTCCTGATAACCACAATGGTATGATCGCTGACGTTGAGCCAGACATCCTGTAGTACAAAGTCAAGTGGGCCTTAAGAAGCATTACCAACAATGAAGCTAGAGGTGGTGACGGTATTCCAGCCGAGCTATTTAAAATGCTAAAAGATGTTGCTGTTAAAGTGCTGCACTCAATATGCCAGCAAATTTGGAAAACTCAACAATGGCCACTGGGTTGGAAAAGGTCAGTTTACATTCTAATCCCAAAGAAGGGCAATGCCAACGAATGTTCAAACTACCGTACAATTGCACTCATTACACACACTAGCAAGGTCCTGCTCAAAATCCTACAATCCTAGGCTTCAGCAATATGTGAACCAAGAACTACCAGAAGTACAAGGAGGCGGTCAGAAAGAGGGTAACCTCATAGTACCTCAGCCAATGGGGAAAGAGGAGGGATGTGGTGACCGGGACAGGGTTGTATAAAGAAGGGAATATTTTGGGTTGAAACTTTGGAGGGAACCAAGCTTTGATAGCTTTTCTCCCCGCTTATTGCAATAAACAAAACAAAAGGCCTGCACTGTGTCTTGGCTGGTTATTGGTCAGGCGAGCTTGCCTCTGGTCATGAAGAAAAGTGGCCAGGAGCACATAACAGCCTTGGGGGCTCCTCCAGGATTTGCATCCATTCCATCTTTGGCAGCCGGGGATATTCAAAAGGGGAGTGTGCACCTGGGTAAGTTTTTCCCAGCCCTAAAGGTCGGATTGCCCCTGCTCAAACAAAGAGGAATCGGAAATCCTGAGACAAAAAGCCAGGACCCAGTGAAAACCTAAGGGAATGTCGGCCGACTCAATGAAGGACTTCAACTCAGCCTGACAGGTAAGATACCAGAGGGGTATCTAGATACCAGAGGGGTATCCATGGCAATAAGAGTTTGAAGAGGAGGGACGCCTCCCCAGCACCGGCCAATAAGGAAAAAGAGGAAAGGTATTTACATTCTGGAATGAAACCCCTTAGGGCAGGGCTTTTCAACCGGTGGTAAGTGTACCACTTGTGGTACATTAACAAGTGGCAGGTGGTACGCAGCCCTGCCTACCCAAGTGTAGTGGGGGAGGGAAAGAGCCAGCGCATGCAAGGACTTACTGTGAGAGAGTCCTCTGCAGCAGCAGAGTTGCTGGGGCGAGGCAAAGGCCCCAGGCTCACTTCTTGCTCACCCTCCCCCATGAGAGGAGGAGGAGGGGGGGAGGGGGACTGAGACAGGAGAGGCTATAAAAGGCAGTTTGGGTGGGAGAGGGAGAGAAAAAAAAGCAGCCTAGGGAGGAGGCAGAGTCAGCTCTAGCTGCACTGAAGGGAAAGAAGAAGGAGGAGGAGGGTGTGGGGGAGAGGAGATCAAGCAGGCTGGCCATGAGCTGATCTACAACTGCTGTGGCAGCCACCTGTGCTGGCAGCAGCAAACAGGCAAAAAATGCAGTGGGGGAGGAGTGAAAAAAGGCAGCAATGGCTGGAGGTGAGGCAGGGAGATGGAGAGTGGAAGGATTCTTATGTGCTTTTGTGACTTTGAAGTCCTGGGATTTGTGCAATGTGGGCTTTGTGTTCTTAAGGAGTGTTTGGCAATTTCTATTTGGCTGATGGCTCCTGTTAGCCTCTATTACTCTGCTATTGTTAGCTGTAAGTTTTGCTGTGTTATGTGCTCCTGGCTACTTTCCTTCATGACCAGAGGCAAGCTCGCCTGACCAATAACCAGCCAAGACACAGTGAAGGCCTTTTGTTTCGTTTATTTCAATAAGCAGGGAGAGAAGCTATCAAAGCTTGGTTCTCTCCAAAGTTTTAACCCAAAATATCTCCTTTTATTCATCCCTATCACCGGCCACTACAGCCCTCCTCTTTCCCCATTGGCTGAGGTAGTATGAGGTTACACTCTTTCCATCCGCCTATACACATTTCCTGATAACATACTAAATCATATTCACATAGACATGTAAATGGTTATTTTAAACTTAGTATATATTTATATCTCCATTTTAAACAATAAGTTCTTTTCCTGCTTTTCAATTCAATGTGCCTCTCTTCTTATCTTATTCAGCTTATTTTCCTATTTTCCATTCAACCTTCCTTCCTGGCTAGCCATTTCCTTTAAAAAAACTATCTATTTTATGACTTCCCTCTTCCTTTCTCAGACCCAACTATTTTTGCCTATATGGTTTATCTTACTTCCTTAATGTCTTCCTGACTCTCACCATCTGTATTTTTCTTATTCAATTAGTTTCCATTGTATTGTAGGTTTAACTGTCTCTGAAGATTTATCATATTGATGTATATTTATCAATCCCCCCTGTATTTCTGTATACTCTGATGAATCTTCATTTTTGGCTATATTAGATAACATAAATTGAATCTGTACATCTTCTCCAGAGATGTTTTTCGCCACTGACCCTAATGTTTTGGTGCAAAATGAAACACAGCAAGGTAAACTTTGGAGACAAACACAACACATAATACCTATCACAACTATAAACACTAGTCCTATAAATATTTGTTTTAACTATTCAAAATTGGGAAGCCAATTTGTTAACCAACTCCAATCACCCCACATATTTTCATACTTTTGTTCAGGAGCTTTGGCCACATTCCTGATTCCTTTTGCAATATCCATTCTGCTTCATGATTATCATCTACCTTTAAATCCCACAAACAAATTTTTACCTTTATTTCCCAGGCTGTTCTGGTGTGTTGTCTTCAGTAATATTAGAAGTAGAATCCACCCTTCATGATTATTACACAGTATTTCACACCCACAAATTGATCCACAATTAAAACAATAACAATAATCACTAGCTATTACAGAGGTAGCACATCTACCACCTAATTCTTACAATGTACAATTCTACATTTTCAGTTTCTAATGGTATGACTTCTGACTTAGTTATTCATTTTATTTGTAACAAGCAACTTTTATTTCTCTGATGAGTCACCACCAACATCTTTGTTCTTCGTCTGGGGTCACCTGAAATTCTAATAGAGATATTCAAAATAGATAGGGGTTCTGGTCCACTACCCATTCAAGTCCTTTTAAACGTGGCTTTCAGTCCTTGTGCTGGAATAACCGTCCACCCTCTTTCAGGTCCAGTCACCACCTTTGCTCATGTGTAGTGAGTCCAACCCTTCTCAGCCCTCCGGACAGCAGATTTAATATAAGGAACTTCCCTTCTTTGGTTGTAGAAGTTCCTCCTTCCATTTACGATTCAGCACCCACTGTCCCGGCTGGATCTTATGGACTAGAAATTCCAAAGGAGTTGTTTGCGCCACCAAGCCTTCCTGTCAAAGAGAAGACAGAGACCCCAGTACTTGTTCTACATTTAGCTATTTGTCTCCCTCCTTTGGGAGCCTTAACCCTTTATTAACCATTTTACATATCAAACATCCCTCTGTAGCCCTTTGGGCTATCCCATAAATTCCAAGGATAGCATAGAATTTCAAATACATTTCTACTTATGCTTTAATTCCCCAATATTTCCCCTCATATAGTTTTTGGATCACCATTCTTGCAGTACCTTGTGATAACCACAGAATCCCCTTAAAACCATTTTTGTTGTTTGGTAATTATAAATCTACTATATCCTCAATCCTTTTACTATCTATTTTCCTTTCCCCTTCAACTATAATATATTCTAGATATTTTACCTCCTTTCATACCAACTGGGCTTTATTTGCTAAACACCCTCAATCCTTTCTTCTGCCAAAAAGTTGCTTTCCCATTTCTTGATAATTCCCAGAATAAGATCTTACAAAATTGGGAAGCTACATAAAAATGTATTTGCTTCCACAGCTTAAAAGTGGAGGAAAGAAAAGAAAGAAAAAAATCATTTGTCCTGTATGAGATAGACTACACTTGTCCATAGAAGCTCTATCAAAAATTGTCACATTTTTCTTTCTCCTCCCCCTTTCACCCTGATTAGATACCATGTTACAAAAATATAACTCAATAAACTTATTGTAAATAACACATTCAGGATTTTAAAAGGTAAAGAACATAGGCTCACCAATTAGCATTGGGCCAACATTTCTGGAATGCCTTTTGTCTCAGGCAAATAACATTCAAATCACTCTTGTGGCAGCACATCAAAGAACACCAGGATAGCTAAGAAGACAAAAGATTGTTTCCCCCTTCCCCCACTCACTAAACCAGACAGAGTAAAAATTTATACAAAACTTTTGCTTGAAACAGCCCTCAGGAGGAAAATTGCCTTAACATTTACAGAAGTGGCTTGCCAATACCTTCCTCCTAGGGCTGAACAAAAATAAACCAGCCCCAAAACACTCAGCCAACCCTCATGGCTAAAGCAGGATTTGAACTCAAATCCAGCCTTGCAGCCTGTGGCTATAACCCTGAAACCAAATTGGATTTCTATAAAGATTTCCCTCCCCCTCCTTGGCTCCAAGGAAAAGGAAAACAAATTGGACACACACAGTATGCAGCAATTAATCATCTTTTCTGCAGTAGCAAGGAGTCCCAAAGACACATATTTATCAGATGTTAAATAAAACATCATAAGATTGTTCCTTTGACAAGAATACCCTCAAATGCATTATTAAGGATAAATCCAAACTAAAATGCAAAGGAAAATCACTGAAGCATGCCACACATACAAAAACAGAATATCAGAGTTGGATGGGACATTAGTGGTCCTCTAGTCCAACCCCTTACTGAAACTGGAAACTCTATCCATTTCAGACCCTATCAATTTCTAACCTCCTCCCAAAAACCTCCAATAATGAAGCATCCACAATTTCTGGAGACAATTATCCCACTGATTAATTATCCTTACAGTCAGGAAATTTTACCCAATTTCTGTTCTTTAAAAACACACATACACACAAACAAACATGCAGACAGAAACTGCTTCCCCCTCCTTTTTCTTCTTCTTTTTCTTCTTCTTTTTTTTTTTTTTGCATCTCTTACTTCTCCAAGGCAGAAATTCTTGGGTTAAAAAAGTAACAAACTAAACATGTTTAAAAGGATTGCTCAAAAATTTCACCTCCCTTCAATAGCCCTTCCACCATGGGTTTTAAACCCATTCTTCCTTCCAATGTAATGTTATACTGTATCTGGTGAATTACTTCACCAGGGTTCTTTAAAATCACCTTTAAAGGATCCATGTGTACCCCTCTTCTATTGCCCTCTTGGGCCCATATAAGAGGGTCCACTTTTCCTTGAGCTTCCTCACTCAAGGTCATAATATTTACAATTATTTCTCTTTCATTCCCCATAATAACAATCCCCAATTTACCAATTAAGTACCTCCTGGCCAAATTACAGCTCCATTTAACCAATACAAAGTTCAGGTCCTTTTACTACTGTCTGGACCATAGCAGATTTAAATATTGTTGTTTCTACTACATGTCCATAATTCCCTGATCCTTAATCTTCCCTTTCCCAATTTGCATTCCTGGAGGTAAAAGTTCAGGGTAAATCTGGTGGTCCAGAATCCACCGAATACACCCTTTCCTCCTCCAGGGATCCAACCTTTAAGGTTTATCAGGGGTTCCTAAAAAGCTAAACCAGAAAACAGATTAGTCCCCTGACACCCCTAATTCTCAAAATTCACCAAATGTGCTAGTTCTTCCCCCTCCTTCCTCTTAAGGTACCGTACTCATTTTCCCAGTGTCCCTCCTTACAAAAGGCACATTTATTTATTTATTTAAAGACTGGGGAAAATTTTTCTCCTAGAGATTTATATCCCCTGGTGCCAACTGGCTGTCCTCACCCCCAGCCTGCCTTTCCTAATTACTCTTCCTCTTTGCTGGCCTGTTTGCAATAATTGAGCCATGATTTTTATCTTATCTTATGTTTATCTCTCTCCTCTTCTCACTTCGCATATACTTTCTGAGCCTCTTTTACCGCTAATAAATCTTCTATTGTTTTAGTTTTCCATCTGTCTAATTTCTGCATTTGTACCCTAATACCTTCCCATGCTTTCCATTGGTCCTAAAAACATTTCTAACTTGTTTTCCTACTTCAATAGGATCTTCTATTAGTTTGGGCAATTCTTTCCTAGATTGCCTGATTTCAAAAGCTGTTAGGGGGGACAATTCCCCCCCCCTTTGGGGAGAGGTTTTCTCCTCTCTTGTCACCTTCCAAACTATAGGAACCTCAAGAAATACATAGCTTTCTACTTAACTCTTTCACACAAAATAGCAGATCAGAGTTCTCGCCTTTCATCCTGGCCAGGCATAAAACTTCACACAGCTCCTTTCTTTCTCTCTCTCTTTCCCTCTCTTTCATCTGATTATTTCCATTCTTTTAACACCTTCCATTGTCCTTCTAATTACTAAGAAACTACCCTTCTTCACCCTTTCTTGCTTTTACACCAGACACAAAAAATTCCAAATGCTTCACCCCAGGCAAAACAATCATTCTTATTTTCAAGGAACTTTTTCAAAGCCAATGAGCTCCATCTCCCAAATTTTCCTTTTGGAATAAGACCTTGTTGTTTTGTATATTACTGTTAGAGGGTCTCTCCTTCCCCTCCCCCAGGTCTTTAGAAATGAGTCAATACAATCCCCAAACACACAGACCATTAAACATAATTTCCAGACCTTTGGAGGTGTATGTCCCTTTAAATTTCCACTTTTACTCTTTTAGGGCACTTGTAGCTTGTTCTCCAGGCAGTGGGGAAATGCAAGGAGCATTTCTGATAGACTTTAACCACTGCCTATCCATTCCCCATCGCTCTAAGCTAAGCTGAGAAGCCCAATTTAATTTATTGGCTGGCCAAGCATGTACTTAGGCCAAATATATACTGTAATGTATCATCCTTCCTTTGTTCAAATGCCTTGTTTAAAGCACTGACTTAAAATACTTCAACATTCTCCCTAAGGGGGTTCATTCCAGAATGTAAATACCTTTCCTCTTTTTCCTTATTGGCCGGCACACTGGCCGGGGAGGCGTCCCTCCTCTTCAAACTCTTATTGCCCATTAACACCTCTCTGATATACAGATACCCCTCTGGTATCTTACCTGTCAGGGTGAGTTGAAGTCCTTCCTTAGGTCGGCCGACTTTCCCTTAGGTTTTCACTGGCTCCTGGCTCTCTGTCTCGGGATCTCCAATTCCTCCTTGTTTGAGCAGGGGCAATCCGACCTTTAGGGCTGGGAAAAACTTACCCAGGTGCGCACTCCCCTTTCGAATATCCCCGGCTGCCAAAGATGGAACGGATGCAAATCCCGGAGGAGCCCCCAAGGCTGTTATGTGCTCCTGGCTACTTTCCTTCGTGACCAGAGGCAAGCTCGCCTGACCAATAACCAGCCAAGACACAGTGAAGGCCTTTTGTTTCGTTTATTGCAGTAAGCGGGGAGAGAAGCTATCAAAGCTTGGTTCTCTCCAAAGTTTTAACCCAAAATATCTCCTTCTTTTATTCATCCCTATCACCGGCCGCTACAGCCCTCCTCTTTCCCCATTAGCAGAGGTAGTATGAGGTTACACTCTTTCCGTCCGCCTATACACATTTCCTGATAACATACTAAATCATATTCACATAGACATGTAAATAGTTATTTTAAACTTAGTATATATTTATATCTCCATTTTAAACAATAAGTTCTTTTCCTGCTTTTCAATTCAATGTGCCTCTCTTCTTATCTTATTCAGCTTATTTTCCTATTTTCCATTCAACCTTCCTTCCTGGCTAGCCATTTCCTTTAAAAAAACTATTTATTTATTTTATGACTTCCCTCTTCCTTTCTCAGACCCAACTATTTTTGCCTATATGGTTTATCTTACTTCCTTAATGTCTTCCTGACTCTCACCATCTGTATTTTTCTTATTCAGTTAGTTTCCATTGTATTGTAGGTTTAACTGTCTCTGAAGATTTATCATATTGATGTATATTTATCAGCTGCAAGGGATTTTGAAGTATTTTTCTCCTGAATGGATTTTGCCTGTAGCATTCCTTTACTTAAGAATGGAGCCATTTGGCAAGGCTGCTTTAGCCGGCAGCCAATACTTACATTTTTTTTCTTCCTTAAGTGCTGGCTGCTTAACTTTCTTTTCTAGCCAGTAGCTAATTCTTAAAGGGGAATGTGCCTTTTTAAGCTAGTTCACTCAGCAGCTTGTCTTTTCTGTCTCTGGAGGCTTTTCCCTGTTTGATGAATATATGGAAGAGAGAAAATATTGGGGGGGGGGGGTTCAAATTCTTCCTTCAGAAGGAGATGGGAATGAGAAAGAGGGAGGGAGGGAAGTCCCGCCTTAGCACTTGGCCACCAGCAGCCCTGCCATTGACTTTGTTTGTCAAAAGGCTGCAAAAGGGGATCACATGACCCTGGAACACTGACCATAAATATGAATCAGTTGCCAAGCATCCAAATATAAATCACATGACCCTGGGCATGCTGCAATGGTCATAAGTGTGAAAAATGGTCATAAGTCATTTCAGTGCAATTGCAACTTTCAACAGGTTTTTTGTTTTTGTTTTTTTGGTCACGGTTTTGACACCTTGCTAGGTGGTACTCTAATATTGCCATATCCTAAAAGTGGTACAATTGGTGAAAAGGTTGAAAAGCCCTGCCTTAGGGAGATGGGAATCCCTTAGGGAGAATGTTGAAGTATTTTAAGTCAATGCTTTAAACAAGGCATTTGAACAGAGGAGGGATGATACATTACAGTATATATCTGGCCTAAGTACATGTTTGGCCACCCAATAAATTAAATTGGGCATCTCAGCTTGGTTTAGAGCGGTGGGGAATGGATAGGCAGTGGTTAAGGTCCCCCATTACATTTCTGTCACAAACACTCCTTGCATTTCCCCACTGCCTGGAGAACAAGCTACAAGTTGCCCCAAGAGAGTAAAAGTGGAAATTTAAAGGGTCACAAACCTCCAAAGGTCTGGAAATGATGTTTAAGGGTCTGTGTATTTCTGTGTTTGTGTTGACTCATTTCTAAAGACCTGGGGGAGGGGGGTAGAAGCCCTCTAATAGTAAATATACAAAACAACAAGGCCTTATTCCAAAAGGAAATTTGGGAAATGGAGCTCATTGGCTTGTAAAAAAGCTCCTTGAAAATAATAATGATTGTTTTGCCTGGGGTGAAGTATTTGGAAATTTTTTGTGTCTGGTGTAAATGCAAGAAAGGGTGAAGAAGGCTAGTTTCTTAGTAATTAGAAGGACAATAGAAGGTGTTAAAAGAATGGAAATAATCAGATGGAAGAGAGGGAGGGAGAGAGAGAGAGAGAGAGAAAGAAAGGAGCTGTGTGAAGTTTTATGCCTGGCCAAGATGAAAGGCGAGAACTCTGATCTGCTATTTTGTGTGAAAGAGTTAAGTAGAAAGCTATGTATTTTTTGAGGTTCCTATAGTTGAAGGTGAGAAGAGAGGGGAAAACCCCTCTCCAAGGGGAAAAAATTGTCCCCCCCCCCAACAGCTTTTGAAATCAGGCAATTTAGGAAAGAATTGCCCAAACTAATAGAAGATCCTATTGAAGTAGGACCAATGGAATATTCATGGGGAGAAATGCAACCATTTTTAACATGTTTACACCAGAGAATGGGATGATTAGGTGAGCAGTTAGGGAACAGTGTAAGAAAAAGTTTTCACAAAAGAATGGACAGGTTGAGATCCCTGTTGCAGATCCAAAGTGGGATGGTAACAGGAGTGCAGAGAGGAATGCTATGGCTGATTATAAGGGATAGAAGGTGTTGAAGTAAAGTCTTCATCCTGGTTCATCCAAGCCGGGAATAAATAAGCAAACATGGCAACTGCTTTGGGAAGAAGGTTACAGTTTATTGCAGAAAGATGGTTCTTCAGGAAAGAGCAGAGGAGAGAAGGGGTGAGCACATGGTGTTGTAGGTTTTTATATCCCCTCTAGCCTTTTGTTTGGAATAGTTTCCTGTTCCTGTGGCATGAACTTTGAGGCTATTTCCTGTGTCACGTATTCTGACCTGAGTTTAGGTGTGCCTCTCTGGTATACTTGATGGTAATGGGTTAGTCCTATTATATCCCAAAAGTCATCTCCTGCTTCCCTGGGGCTGGGCTAATGACTCTTAAGAGTTTCTTTGTCTTGAGTTCCCTGGCTCCAACCTTCCTAATGGTCTTATATCTGCATTTCTATGAGGTTAGCTCTTGCTTGGGGCAAAGAAATTTGGGGCCAGGTTTGGTTTCTGCTTTTCAAAAAGTCCTTTTGGTGAAAAATATATTTTCCTTTTTAATATTTCCTTCTGAGGGGGCTAACTTCCCTCAATCCCCACTTTGTGCCTTAAGTGTGGGTATGACACTCTTAAATGGCACAAGATTAAAATTGATCTGGTCAGGGAAACTTGGTAAACAATCTTTTAAACTGTTAAGCCAAAAAAATAAGACACTAATAGAGGCAGCAGAAAAAGATCCCTGCTCCCAAAAGGAGAGCTTGCAACCCATAAGGTTCTAAAAGTCAAAGCAAAAATTGTTAGGTGTAAAAGAAATTTATAGTGTTCAATATTCTATGCCAATCAGTTTCAAATGTTGGATGTCACCTTTAGCTTCCAGTCAGGTTTGCTTACCTCCCAAAATTCTTCACAGCCATGGTTTTCCTCAGTACATGGCTGCCCGTTTTCAGGGGTTGTTTCCTGCCTTAGCTCTTAGTTCAGTGCATCCAGGTTAGTAATGTCCAATTGAGGTTAGCCAATATGCCAGGCTATTAAATTTTTCTTTAAATTGCACATAATGAGCTCTAGGAATCCCAATCTGGGCTCAACAGTGCAAGATATTCAGGGCATAAGTTTGGGATTTTTCCTGTTGCTTCCTTAGTCAGGGCATATGAATTGCAAATCACCTGAGATGGGCTGGTTCCCTCCCCCTTGGAATTTGTTGGAAGTTGTTTCTACAAAGCTTTGGTGCAATAGAGCAAAAATCAGCCTGGGGAACTTTACTAAAGGTAGGTGGAGGGGATAGACTCAATGTGATTCTGAGTGGTGTAAATGGTGTGTGTGTGTGTGTGTGTGTGCATGTATGTGCAGCTACTTTTACAAAATAGTCAATACAAACATTCTGGATAAATTTTCCCTCCCACCAGATAGAAGTCCAAGGTGTTCAGTACTTGTTCTGCCACCTATTCCCAAATGCCATCTCTCCATTAATACATTCAACTGGCTTGTTACAATACAAATGGGGCAAGAAAGAAAAGTTTTACAATGACTTTCCACCCTCCCCCCATAGTTTAATTTTCTCTTCTGAGGCTTCACATGGCACCAATGGCTCCAGGACTCCTTCCTTCTGCAGCTCTCACAGGCATCTGGGGAAATGGTAGGACTTGGGAAGATGTTCAACTTAGATTGCATGGTGGCTTTTTAGTGGATGGCTGGATTCAAAACCCAATTCCATGGCTCAGATGGATGGAGGCAGCATCTGGGTCTGTGTGTTCTGCTTCCAAAGGTTTGGGAGAGGGTTTCAGGGCTGAAAGATACAAGAACAAGGTCTCCCCCCCCCTTTTTTGGGGGTGGACTCTCCCAGGAGAGGCAGACAAAAGGTATGGAGAACAAAGGGCAGGGAAAAAAATTGGAAGGGGGGTAGCTTGCAGGCATTTTGAAAAGGGCATTAATACTGCAGTTATTAAAGAAACAGAAAGACAAATGGGGAACAACAAAATGAAATGTTTCACTTTTGAACTTGAGCATTTGCAGCTGGGCAGCTTGAGAATGCTGAAAGCTCCAAATAATTTTAAAAGCCTAATATTTTAAGGTGTGCAACTTTCCAGAGGTAGGAGAACATTTATTCTAAAATAGACCACATTATTTTAGAGATTGAGAAATGCTTATATATTTGGGATAAGAAAAGTTTCATAGTAGCTTCACCAATAAGTGATAGGATACGAAAAGTAACTTAAGAAAATTATTTCCCCACACAAGCAGACTTGAGCTTCAAAAGGCTCTTGTAGATAGACACACATTTTTCAGGAAAAGGATAGACAGATAAAACCCATTTAGGACACAAACTCATTTATAACACATTGCAGAATGATTTTCCAGAGCTTGGGGCAGGAACCCAGCAGGCAGGACATTCCCTCCTCCCCCAAAGTGGAAACATCTTGGCAAACACAAGGAGGACCCAATACAAACTAGTCTGACTCACAAACACTTAACACATACTGGCTAACAGCAATTAGGATTGACAGGATTAGAATAGAAACACCAAAAGGTACACAACAATAAAATAATTTAACACTGGATTCCCCCTGGAACAAAAATTAACACCTTTTAGACAGAATTGAGAAGGAAATTAACCCAACAACAGACACTGACCAAAAAAGTCAGAAATGACAATTTTGGAAACCATGAAAGGCATTCCAATGAAACAAATGTACAAAAAAATGGTTTGCATTCATCAAAGAAAGGGACTGAGTTACTTGGCAATAAACTCACAGATTTTCTGGAGGAATATTTAAACTAAACAAGGGACAGTGAGTTAATTGATACAGAACATCCCTGTCCCCAGCAATCAAAAATTACAGGGTTAGTAGTGCAAGTAACATAAATGTGTGTGGACAAGAATATCAACCTTGCTATCAAGCAAAATCAAGCTTTTAATAGCGAGTGTCACACAAAGTGGACTAACACATAGGTGTCAGTCATAAAGAATGAAGGCAAATATGATATAGTTGTCATTATAGAAACATGGTGGGATAAAACCCACAAATGAAACACACAACTAGAGGGATTTCAATTGTTTAAAAGGAACAGACCAAATAAAAGAGGAGGCAGAGTTTCTCTCTATATAAGAAATAACTACATATCTACAGAATTAGGGCACAACAATGATGGAAACTGTCTTGAATGCATTTGGATCAATATAAAAGGGGAAAAATGACATTGCAATAGGTATACACTATAGGCCACCCAACCATACAGGGGAAATAGATGACCTTTTTGCTGGTCAGCTAACTAAGGTGCATAGGAAGCACATGAAAATAGAACACAGTCAAACTAGAGTCTTGGACTTTAAGAGAGCTAATTTCAATAAACTTAAAAAGTGGAAAGAGGAACACATAACTAAAGCAGAATATTAGCAAATAGTCTGAGCCTGCAAAGATGAGGTGAAGAAAGCTAAGGCTCAAAATGAACTAAGGCTTGTGACCACAGTCAAAAAAAGTAAAAATAAAAAAGCAAACAGTCCAACTTATCAAAAACAGTACCATAAAAAATAGATTAGAAACACAAGTTAAGATAGGCAAGAAAAAATGGTAAGTGAGCACTTATCCAGCCTAGAAGAGTTCAAATCACCAGGACCAGATGGATTACACCCCAAGGTTCTCAAGAAACTGGCAGATGTGATCTCAGAACCACTGAACTATATTTTTCAAAGATCCTGGAGCACTGGGGAATTACCAGAGGACTGGAAAAGAGCTGATGTAGTTCCCCTCTTCAAAAAAAGAATAGATCTAGGAAACAGACCTATCAGCCTGACCTCAATACCTGGGAAGATCCTGGAAAAGATAATCAGCAAGCACCTAGAGGCAAACAAAGTCATTACTAAAAGCCAACATGGGTTTGTTAAACAGATCATGCTAGACAAATCTTACTGCATTCTTTGACCCAGTTACAAAATTAGTGGACTAGAGGAATGCTGTGGATATACTTTTCTTGGACTTTAGTAAGGCATTTGATAAAGTTTGTATAGGGTTTCCTACCTGAGCAGGGGGTTGGACTAGATGACCTCCAAGGTCCCTTCCAACTTTATTATATATTATTAAATGCAAGAGTGAAATCTTTCTAGCAGATGAACTTAAAACATTCCCTCCTGCTAACTTTGGGCTGTTCTTAAGAGTACACAGAGAGAAAGAGGAGAACAAACAAACAAACAAACAAACACATTTTTCTTCACTCTGTTTGTTGGCCAGACAAACAGAGTGAGGTATTTCCTTTTTTGTGGCTTATTTTAAGCAAATTTTCTAGCAGAAATTTAAAATTCTTTTCTCTTTGGATCTGAAACAGTTAGCAGTCACATTTACCTCACACACAAAGACTTTTTTTTTTATTGAAAATTTTTATAAGTTTTTACAAAAAAAACAGAAAAAAAATATAACAATACAAAAACAGAGAACAACATATACAAAAAACTAAACATAACATAACAAAACTCCCCTTCCCCAACCCCCCCCAAAACACCCCCCCCCTTCCCCCCCCTGAGCTTCCCAGAGCAGAATATAGGCTTAATTAAAAAAAATTAAAAAAATTATATATAAAAAAGAGAGAAAAAAAAATAACACTGAAATATATGTATATATATATAGAAGTAAAAATTATGAAAAAGCAATATGATATTTTTTTATATCCAATTTAAATTGTATAAATTCTATCCATTTAACCCAAACAGCAAGAAATTTCTCTTGCGTTTGTTCCTTTAAGAAAGCCGAAATCTTTGCCATTTCCGCCAGATAAGACACTTTAAGAAACCATTCCTGCAATGTAGGCAAAGATTCCTTCTTCCAATATTGTCCTACTAACAGCCTTGCGGCTGTAATCAAATTTAACATCAATATAACCTCCTTTGTATCACAATCAGTAACTGTACCCAACAAAAATAATTGCGGAGTAAATTTTACCCTCCTTCTAAAAATTCTCTGAATATTCCACCATATCTTAATCCAGAATGCTTTTATCTCTCTGCACGACCACCAAATGTGATAATAGGTGGCATCCGAGCAACCACATCTCCAACATTTAGGCTGTAAGTCCGGGTACATGAAAGACATTTTTTGTGGGTCAAGGTGCCATCTATAAAACATTTTATAAAAATTTTCCCTTAAATTCTGTGCCTGTGTAAATTTGACATTTCTTACCCAAATGGTCTCCCATGTATCCAATGGGACTGATTCACCAAAGTTTTGGGCCCATCTAATCATACAATCTTTAATTAATTCCGTTTCTGAGTCCAATTCGACTAGCACCCCATAGATTCTCTTAATATGGGCTTGTCTTTGATCCTTCACTTGCTTAATAAGATTTTCATCTTCTCTAAGAAAACCCACCTTGCAGTCCACCTTCCATCTGTCTGCTAATTGCCTGTATTGAAACCAAGAATAAATAATATTTTCTTGTGCTAACTCCTCCCGTAATTTTAATTGCCAATTTTGTCCATCCCATCTGAGTAGCTGTCTGTAAGACACCATGTCCATTTTAACACCTCTTTTTATTCCTTCTATCGCATGCCAGGGTATAGCCCATAATGGTACTTTAAAATCACTTTTATAATATTTTCTCCAAATCCTAAGTAAAGAAATTCTTATAATGTGAGATTTAAAAGCCCAATCCACTTTTTTATTGAATATTAAATAGGCATGCCACCCAAAAAGTAGGTCCCATCCCTCTAGATGGAGTATGTCAAGATTTGTCAAATTTACCCAGTCACTAATTAGTGTTAAAACCACCGCATCATAATATAATTTCAAGTTCGGTACCTTGAGTCCACCTCTCTCACGGAAGTCTTGCATGATTTTAAACTTAACCCTTGGCTTTTTCCCTGCCCAAATAAATTTATTGATACCTTTCTGCCATTCACTTAAATTAATCTCGTTCTTCAAAATCGGTAACATTTGAAACAAAAAAAGAAACTTGGGTAGAATATTCATTTTTATCACTGCAATTCTTCCCATGAGGGATAATTGCAGCTTCTCCCAATTCTTCAAGTCTTTCTGTACACTAACCCACAACCTGTCATAATTATTTTTAAATAATTTTGCATTAGAAACAGATAGCATCACCCCCAAATATTTTACCTTATTAACAATTTCAAAACCCGTCAAGTTAGCCAAAGTCTGCTTCTCCTGAATAGTCATATTTTTAGGTAGGATTTTAGTCTTGTTAACATTAATCCTAAAACCCGAAACCAAACCATATTGATGAATTAACTGTAGTAACTTTACTGCAGAACTAATAGGTTGCGACAAAGTAACCACCAAGTCGTCTGCAAAGGCTCTTAACTTATATTCTTTTTTATTAACTTCTATTCCTTTAATTTCCTGCGAGTCTCGAATTTTGATCAACAATATTTCCAATGTTAAAACAAACAACAACGGTGATAGTGGACATCCCTGCCTAGTACCTTTCTCTATTGTAAATACCTCTGACAAACCTCCATTAACAATAAGTTGTGCCGTTTGTTTTTGGTATATTACCGTAAGAGCTTGTGATATCTTTTCACCAAAATTCATCTTTTCAATTACTCTTAACATAAAATGCCAATTCAATTGATCAAAAGCTTTTTCAGCATCTAAAAATATCAGCCCTGCAGGGACTTGGTTATTCTTGTCTAAATATTCTAATAAATTAATGATTTGTCTAACATTATTTTTCATGTACCTACCAGTTATAAACCCAGATTGATCTTTATGCACAAGATGATGGACAACCCTCATAAACCTATTTACTAAGATTTTTACAAATATCTTATAGTCCACATTTAAAAGAGATATGGGTCTATAATTCTTTGGTAAAGTAAGATCTTGATCCTCTTTTGGAATCAAAGATATAAAAGCACTACGCCATGAAGGAGGAATCTCTGAGCCCTGTAAGATATCATTGAAAAGATCACCTAGTGGTTGGATCATCTCCTCCATTAAAACTTTGTAGTAAACAGCTGTCAACCCATCCGTACCCGGTGCTTTCCCTGGTTTCAATTGTTTAATTGCTATCGCAATTTCCTCTTTGGTAATTAAGCCATTAATTTCATGTTTCTGATCCTCTGTCAATTTGGGAAAACTAGCCTCACTTAAATATTTATTTATATCTAGAATTTGCACATTAGTAGATTTGTATAATTTTTGATAATAATCTAAAAAAGATTTCTTAATCAATTCCTTCTGAAAGACTAATTTGCCCTTATAATTTATTTTATCTATTATCCTCTGTCTCTGCTTCTTTCTTAATTGATAGGCCAGCCATCTCCCTGGTTTGTTGGCATTACAAAATGTATTTTGTTTCATAAACAATAAGTTAGTTGCAGCTTGGTCCGCCAGCAACATATTAAATTGTGCTCTTAACAACTTTACAGATTCTTTAATACTTTCATCTGAAGGATTTAAAATCAAAAACTTTTCTTTTAACTTAATTTCATCCTCCAATTCTTTACGTTTCTGAGTCTGCCTTTGCTTATGACAATTATTCATTTTTATCAAGATCCCACGCATGAATGCTTTACCTGCATCCCATACCATTGACATTAAGGTCCCCTTATACATATTTAAAGCAAAATAATCCTTTAAAGACTCCTTTAACTTTTGAATATTCTTTTCTTGTCTAAATAAGTTTTCATTCACCCGCCAGGATCTTCTCTCCTCTTTTTCTTGAATCAGCTCCATCCAAACTGGACTATGATCCGTCAGCGACCTAGGAAAAATCTTTACATTCTTTACTCTATTGTATAAGTCCGTTGTGATAAAAAAAAAGTCAATTCTTGAGAAGGATTGGTGTCTATCTGAAAAGAAGGTAAAGTCTCTCTCCTCTTGATTACATTCCCGCCAGTAATCCCTTAGTTCCCAATCCTCCTTCATATCAAAAAAAGCTTTAGGTAGTTTTGCCTGTTTAAAAAGAGGAGAAGAACCTTTCTTATCCCTTTGTATATCTAAGACACCATTCCAATCACCCATTAATACCACGGATCTATAGTCCAGCAAAGTTATTTTTTGATGTAGCAATCTATAAAATTGTTCCTGTTGCTGATTTGGTGCATAAAGTCCTACTATGAGTATTTTCTTACCATACAAACCAAGTTCAATCATCACATATCTTCCTTGGGGATCTGATTCTACCAGACAAGCTGGTAAATTTTGCTTCACATAGATAATCACTCCCCCCTTTTTCCCAGGAGCAGAAGATACAAAGTGAGATCCCAGACGGGCATTAACTAAGTATTTCTGATCTTTAAGTAAAATATGAGTTTCCTGTAGACAAATAACATCATTATTATATTGCTTCAAATAGTAAAAGATTTTCTTTCTTTTCTGTGGAGAATTCAATCCGTTAACATTCCAGGTCAGAAACTTTGCCATCTCCCTTGGCCAGGAGCCTGGAGAAGACTCCCTGGAGATCTGCCATTGCTGCATGTGTTGCAGAACTCTTGGGTCTTGCTCCTCCCACCGGCGATGAAACACTTTCGGAAGAAGATTCTTTAGCCTCTCTCTTGCGTTGCTCCTTCTCCTTATGTCTATAGGCTGCACGGGTCATTCTCTGCTCTTTAACCTCCGTTTGACGTTGCCATTCAGCTTGCAACATCCCAGCAGAAACCAGACCTAGTGCTTCAGATTGCTGCTCCAACTCTTTGCCACTCAGGGGTTTCTGAACAGATGAAGCTGAGCCTGCACCCAGGACCGTGTTGTAGAACTCTTTAGCTTTATCAACCGTATTCAACCTATAACGCGTCCCCGCATGGCTCAGAACAATACCCATCGGGATCTCCCATCTAAATGGCATCAATCTGGCTTTAAGCTCATTAGCTAGAAAAGCAAAATCTTTCCTGCTTCTTAAAATTTTTGATGGGATTTCCTTTAAAATGATGATATCTTGGGCAGCAATCTGGAATCTCTTATTATAAAAGGCTTGTATAATTTCATTACGCAGAGACTTCTTTGTAAAATAAATCACCACATCTCTAGGCAAATTCTTCTGCTTGGCAATCCAGGAGTTAACTCTGTAAATTTTTTCCACTTCTCTGCGTAATTCTCCTTTATCCATATTCAGAGCAACAGCTAAGTCAGTAAGCACCACCTCCATCAGGTCTTGATTCATATCTTCCTTAAGGCCCCTGATCCTCAGGGCATACTCCATCTGTCTATACTGGAAGATAAGAATATCTTCTTGTGAAATCTCCATCTTCCTTTCCATATCTTGGAATTTCTCCTCAAAAGAGTCAACTTTATCTGCCACTTCCTCCACTCTCGAATCCAGCTTCACCACCACCGTAGCCAAGCCTGATACAGCTGCAACTATATCTTGCCGCAAGATGGTGTTATTATCTTCTAGTGAGACCTTCATCCCACTTAACTCTTCCTTAATTTCAGATTTAATCTGTGTAACAAGTTGCTTCATTTCATCTCTAATTTGAGATACAGCATCTCCCATTATGCCTTTAATCTCTTGTACTGACAGGCCTGGCAAAGGAGGGGAGGGTGGTGGCTGGATCGGTGGTACATGTTTAAGTTGTTGTTGTGGTTGTGCAATTAGAGCTGTGGGAGAGGAAACCACCTTGGATGTTATAGAAGGCGGCTGTCTCTTTGAAGCCATTTTATATAACGCAGTTCTCTCTTCCCTTCTCCCCAAAGGAAAAAAAAAAGGGGAGGAGGGAAACAGAATTTTTTTTTAAAAAAAAAAGGCAATAACACTGTAATCCTTAAAAGTCCAAAGAAAAAAGGAGAAAAAATCAAAAAAGAAATCCAATACCAGGAACAAAAAGGTCAAAAGCAGTCATTTAAGTCCAAAGCTTTAAAAGCAAAGAGACAAAAGAGAAAAGGAAAAAAAAACTCTGACACTTTTAAAACGCCATCTTATTTCCTCTCTCCATACCAGCAAAAAAAAAGAACAAAGGAGAGATAACCAAAACTAACTAAAAGAAAGAAATAAAACACTAAGCTATATAAAAAAAGATCCTTTAAACCGCTCTGTCCGCTTCGGAGATTACTCACCAAGACGCTGTAATCGCGGAGATAGAGGCGGCGGTTTCTTTTGCTTCAAAAAGAAGCAAAAACAGCTGGGAGGCGGAGATCAGCAGGAGCTCCGAGGGAATACTCCTTCCACCCCCTCTAGGAATAAATCCAGAGGGGGTTCAGGGGTTCTACCTCTACTCCTGCGTTCTCTACCCCTTCCCTTTGCCCGGGAAGGGGATTCCGAACCGCGGGCCAGCTGATACGCGCTGTGCTCCGCGATTCTGACACCTTCCCAGCTGGACGGCTACTAAGTAGCCGCCATCGCCGTCGCCCCGTACCGGAAGCTCCCAAAAGACTTTGACAAACATATACACAAAGACAAGGAAAACAGAGAAAGAAACAGAAGTGTTAGTTTTACACATTTTAGTCGTTCCCACCATAGATTTCAGATAACTCAAGTTAGGGAAGGCACACATTTTAAACATACCACGTGGTTGCAGAGAGAGAGAGAGAGAGAGAGAGAGAGAGAATCACTATCTTATTTTCGCTTTTAAGTACCTTTATTTAGCCAAATTGGTTTCCCATTTTCATCCTTCAGTAAAGCCCTAAGCAAAGCTCATCCTCACAAATTTGTCTTGCTCGCTTTTTCTTTTTCTTACCATCCAGGACAGGCACTCAGCCTCTCGTCCCACACCTCAAGCACATCTCCAATAAGTGTCCTAATTCCAACCCTCGAACTGCAGCTACCCATGCTCCCCTTCCGATGTGGGGTTCAAATTGGCTCAGTCGGGTTTTTCTCCTTAGCAGCACTTCTTAGCCACTCTCAGTGACAACAACCCTGCCGCCCTGCCTCAGTTTTTGGGCACTAAAAAAATTGCCCAGGAAGGACTCTGGTCCCTACACACGGCGTAAGTGGCCCTTCCAATTTAGGGACTCTCGTGGTTTTGCGGACCTCAAAAATACGTTGTCCGAGGAGGACCTGTGCACAGGTACCCGGCCTCCGTTTCCACACCGCCTATCAGTTTTACAGACTTAGAAGTCTGCTGAGGACCTGTGCTTTGTGCACTTGAGTACGGGCCCCTCATATAGGTGGGCTTTGCTTACAGGGCCTTACCAGCTGGTTGCCCAAATCCAATTCTCTCATTCACTCATTCCATTCCATTTTCACACAGCCTCTCCCTTTTCCTTAACAAAAGGTCCTACACTCTGACCTACCTCCATGCTTTCCACGTTCTGCCAATTAAACAGATCCTTTCTCCGGCTAGGAAAGATCAGAAGCAGCAAAATCCAACTGTGATTGGGAAAAAAAGATCTTCTCACTCACACACACAAACAGAAATACACACATTTTCTTTGTTCCCCTGGGCTTTAAACTTAAAATTTAGAGGTACTCACCTTCACCTTCTTTCCAAAGCAGCCCTTGAGCTCAAACTCTCAAAACTCCCTTTACTACCCTAGCTCCACATGGGCAAGGCCTGGGAAACCCATCCACAGACACAAGGGGGTCTGCTGCCGGCAAGATGGGGCTTACCAGTCTCAGTCCATTGGAGAGGTTAGCTTGGAGTCCCATTCTCTGGGGTGCCAAATTGTTAGAAGTAAAGTCTTCATCCTGGTTCATCCAAGCCGGGAATAAATAAGCAAACATGGCGACTGCTTTGGGAAGAAGGTTACAGTTTATTGCAGAAAGATGGTTCTTCAGGAAAGAGCAGAGGAGAGAAGGGGTGAGCACGTGGTGTTGTAGGTTTTTATATCCCCTCTAGCCTTTTGTTTGGAATAGTTTCCTGTTCCTGTGGCATGAACTTTGAGGCTATTTCCTGTGTCACGTATTCTGACCTGAGTTTAGGTGTGCCTCTCTGGTATACTTGATGGTAATGGGTTAGTCCTATTATATCCCAAAAGCCATTTCCTGCTTCCCTGGGGCTGGGCTAATGACTCTTAAGAGTTCCTTTGTCTTGAGTTCCCTGGTGCCAACCTTCCTAATGGTCTTATATCTGCATTTCTATGAGGTTAGCTCTTGCTTGGGGCAAAGAAATTTGGGGCCAGGTTTGGTTTCTGCTTTTCAAAAAATCCTTTTGGTGAAAAATATATTTTCCTTTTTAATATTTCCTTCTGAGGGGGCTAACTTCCCGCAAAGGTATTTAAAAATGCAGTGCCTCAGAGTCTTAACATTCAGAAGGCACTGTGATTAGAACAAGGAAAGAAGGAAGCATAACTGAATGGCTAGAGATTAAAAAGCCAACTTCAAAAGTATGAACATTTGGATCCTGGTAATCCAGGACATCAAATGATTTTGAAATATCAATTTGTATGGAAAGCATGGGAAGGTATTAGGGTAAAAATGCAGAAATTAGACACATGGGAAACTAAAACAATAGAAGATTTATTACTGGTAAGAGAGGCTCAGAAAGTGTATGCAAAGAGAGAAGAGAGAGATAAACATAAGATAAAAATGATGGCTCAATTGGTGCAAACAGGCTAGCAAAGAGGATGGGGAAGAGTAATCAGGAAATCAGTAAGGGGTCTTGGGAGAGGTCTAGGCTGGGGGTGAGGACAGCCATTTGGCACCAGGGGATATAAACCCCTAGGAGAAAATTTCCCCAGTCCATAAATAAATAAATAAATAAATAAATAAATAAAGGTGCCTTTTGTAAGGAGGAAGGACACTGGGAAAATGAGTTCCCTAAGAGGAAGGAGTGACAGATTTTATCTTCCTGGGCTCCAAGATCACCGCAGATGGGGACTGCAGCCAAGAAATTAAAAGACGCTTGCTCCTGGGGAGGAAATCTATGGCAAATCTAGACAGCATACTAAAAAGCAGAGACATCACCCTGCCAACAAAAGTGTGTATAGTCAAGGCCATGGTTTTCCCAGTTGCAATGTATGGCTGTGAAAGTTGGACCATAAGAAAGGTTGAGTGCCAAAGAATTGAGGCCTTTGAACTAAGGTGCTGGAGAAGACTCCTGCGAGTCCCTTGGACTGCAAGGCGTTCAAACCGGTCAGTCTTAGAAGAGATCAACCCCGACTGCTCTCTAGAAGGCCAGATCCTGAAGTTGAAACTCAAATACATTGGCCACCTAATGAGAAGGAAGGACTCACTGGAGAAGAGCCTAATGCTGGGAAAGATTGAGGGCAATAGAAGGGGACGACAGAGAATGAGGTGGTTGGATGGAGGCACTGAAGCAGTAGGAGTGAGCTTAAATGGACTCCAAAAGATGGTAGAGGACAGGAAGACCTGGAGGAACATTGTCCATGGGGTCGCGACTGTGCAACTAACAACAACAAGAAGAGGAAGGAGGGGAAGAACTAGCAAAGTTGGTGAATTTTGAGGATTAGGGGTGTCAGGGGACTAATCTATTTTCTGGTCCAGCTTTTTAGGAACCCCTGATAAACCTTAAAG
This sequence comes from Crotalus adamanteus, assembly GCA_039797435.1. Classification (NCBI taxonomy): domain Eukaryota; kingdom Metazoa; phylum Chordata; class Lepidosauria; order Squamata; family Viperidae; genus Crotalus; species Crotalus adamanteus. The sequence continues at coordinate 54,486,092 of CM077935.1, read as the reverse complement.
GTTGAACCCCTGGAGGAGGAGGAAAGGGTGTACTCGGTGGATTCCAGAGTCACCAGATTTACCCTGAACTACTGTATATACCTCCAGGAATGCAAATTGGGAAAGAGAAGATTAAGGATCAGGGAATTATGGACATGTGGTAGAAGCAACAATATTTAAATCTGCTATGGTCCAGACAGTAGCAAAAGGACCTGGACTATGGTGCAACTTTATATTGGTAAAAGGAACTGCAATTTGGTCAGGAGGTACTTAATTGGTAATTGAGGGTTGTTATTATGGGGAATGAAAGAGAAATAATTGTAAATATTATGGCCTTGAGCGAGAAAGCTCAAGGAAAAGTGGACCCTCTTATATGGGCCCAGGAGGGCAATAGAAGAGGGGTACACGTGGATCCTTTAAAGGTGATTTTAAAGAACCCTGGTGAAGTAATTCACCAGAAACAGTATATAACATTACATTGTAAGGAAGAATGGGTTTAAAGCCCATGGTGGAAGGGCTATTGAAGGGGGATTAAATTTTTGAGCAATCCTTTTAAACATGTTTAGTTTGTTACTTTTTTAACCCAAGAATTTCTGCCTTGGAAAAGTAAGAGATGCAGGAAAAAAGAAAGAAAAAAAAGGGGGAGCCAGTTTCTGTCTGCATATTTGTTTTTGTTTTTTTTTTGTTTTTTTAAAGAACAGAAATTGGGTAAAATTTCCTGACTATAAGAATAATTAATCAGTGGGACAATTGTCTTCAGAAACTGTGGATGCTTCATTACTGGAGGTTTTTGGGAGGAGATTAGAAATTGATAGGGTCTGAAATGGATAGAGTTTCTTGTTTCAGTAAGGGGTTGGATTAGAGGACCTCTAATGTCCCATCTAACTCTGATATTTTGTTTTTGTATGTGTGGCATGCTTCAGTGATTTTCCTTAGCATTTTAGTTTGGATTTATCCTTAATAATGCATTTATAATGTATTATTGTCAAAAAGGAACAATCCTATGATGTTTTATTTAACATCTGATAAATATGTGTCTTTGGGACTCCTTGCTACTGCAAAAGAGATGATTAATTGCTGCATACTGTGTGTTCAATTTGTTTTCCTTTTGCTTGGAGCCAAGGAGGGGAAGGGAAATCTTTGTGGAAAACCAATTTGGTTTCAGGGTTATAGCCACAGGCCGCAAGGCTGGATTTGTGTTCAAATCCTGCTTTGGCCATGAGGGATGGCTGAGCATTTTGGGGCTGGTTTATTTTTGTTCAGCCCTAGGAGGGAGGTTTTGGCAAGCCACTTCTGTAAATGTTATGGCAATTTTCCTCCTGCGGGCTGTTTCAAAAGTTTTGTATAAACTTTTACTCTGTCTGGTTTGGTGAGTGGGGGAAGGGGGAGACAATCTTTTGTCTTCTTAGCTACCCTGTTGTTCTTTGATGTGCTGTCACAAGAGTGATTTGAATATTATCTGCCTGAGAGAAAAGGCATTCCAGAAATGTTGGCCCAATACTGATTGGTGAGCCTATGTCAGTGATGGCAAACCTTTTAGAGACCGAGTGCCCAAACTGCAACCCAAAACCCACTTACGCATCATCGAGTGCCAGGTGGGTGCGGCCCATTGGGTGGGCATGGCTGCGGTGGTAACAGCAGACTTGGTGGGACTAAAAAGTTAAATCAATCAATTCCAACTTTGCAAGATCTTTTTTTTTCCCTGCAAGAAGTTGAAATTGACTGATTGATTGAACCTTTTTTTTTTTTTTGCACATGGCGGTGGAGGCCTAAAGCGAAAAGGTTTTATAAAACCCAGCTGAAGGCCTAGGACTGGGGCGACATTGCGCATGCCCACAGAGAGGGCTCTGAGTGCTGCCTCTGGCACCTGTGCCATAGGTTCGCCACCACTGGCCCATGTGCTTTACCTTTAAAATCCTGAATATGTTATTTACAATAAGTTTATTGAGTTATTTTTTTTGTAACATGGTATCTAATCAGGGTGAAAGGGGGAGGAGAAAGAAAAATGTGACAATTTTTGATAGAGCTTCCATGGACAAGTATAGTCTATCTGACACAGGACAAATGATTCTTCTTCTTTTTTCTTTCCTCCACTTTTAAGCTGTGGAAGCAAATACATTTTTATGTAGCTTCCCAATTTTGTAAGATCTTATTCTGGGAATTATCAAGAAATGGGAAAGCAACTTTTTGGCAGAAGAAAGGATTGAGGGTGTTTAGCAAATAAAGCCCAGTTGGTATGAAAGGAGGTAAAATATCTAGAATATATTATAGTTGAAGGGGAAAGGAAAATAGATAGTAAAAGGATTGAGGTTACAGTAGATTTATAATTACCAAACAAAAATGGCATTAAGGGGATTCTGTGGTTATCACAAGGTACTGCAAGAATGGTGATCCAAAAACTATATGAGGGGAGTCATTCTGGAATTAAAGCATAGGTAGAAATGTATTTGAAATTCTATGCTACCCTTGGAATTTATGGGATAGCCCAAAGGGCCACAGAGGGATGTTTGATATGTAAAAGGGTTAATAAAGGGTTAAGGCTCCCAAAGGAGGGAGACAAATAGCTAAATGTAGAACAAGTACTGGGGTCTCTGTCTTCTCTTTGACAGGAAGGCTTGGTGGCGCAAACAGCTCCTTTGGAATTTCCAGTCCATAAGATCCAGCTGGGACAGTGGGTGCTGATTCGTAAATGGAAGGAGGAACTTCTACAACCAAAGAAGGGAAGTTCCTTATGTTAAATCTGCTGTCCGGAGGGCTGAGAAGGGTTGGACTCACTACACACGAGCGAAGGTGGTGACTGGACCTGAAAGAGGCTGGACGGTCATTCCAGGACAAGGACTGAAAGCCACGTTTAAAAGGACTTGAATGGGTAGTGGACCAGAACCCCTACCTATTTTGAATATCTTTATTAGAATTTCAGGTGACCCCAGACGAAGAACAAAGATGTTGGTGGTGACTCCTGGGAGAAGTAAAAGTGGTTTGTTACAAATAAAACCAATAACTGAGACAGAAGTCACACCATTAGAAACTGAAAACGTAGAATTGTAAATTGTAAGAATTAGGTGGTAAATGTATATTTTTTGTTATTGTCACTGTGATTGTTGTAGCTGTTATTATTGTTGTGATTGACCAATTTGTGGGTGTGAAATACTGTGAAATAATCATGAGGGGTGGATTCTAATTCTAATATTACTGAAGACAACACACCAGAGCAGCCTGGGAAATAAAGGTAAAAATTTGTTTGTGGGATTTAAAGGTAGATGACAATCATGAAGCAGAATGGATATTGCAAAAGGAATCAGGAAAGTGGCTAAAGCTCCTGAACAAAAGTGTGAAAATATGTGGAGCGATTGGTGTTGGTTAACTAATTGGTTTCCTAACACTGAATGGTTAAGACAAATGTTTCTTGGCCTAAATTTTTTAGTGGTTATAGGACTTATGTGTTGTGCATGTCTGCAATGTATTCCTTTATGTGCATCTACTTTAACCAAAGCTGTAGGAAAAGCTTTAGGAAAGCCTTAGGAAAAGAAGAAGTTATACAGTTAATGGTTATAAGATTTTCTAAACATGATAAAGAAGACCTTTCAGTGTAATAAAAATTAAAAGGGGGGATTTGATAGAAGTAAAGGAAAGGTCTTCAAAATTTAATATTGAAAGAGAAATTTAAAATTGAATTTGCTGCAGTGGAAATTTACTGAGTGGAGAATCAGGAAAGGAGAGCATAAAGAAAGGATGTAAGAGAAACACGTAGGCAAAAATTAGCTGGGTCTTAGAGTGGGAAAGGAAGAAGACAAGCTATAAAAACATCTGTAAGAGAAGATAACTAGCAAAACAGGAAAGAACCTATTTTTCTAAGAAGTCATAAAAAAGGGGGCCAGAACTCAGGCAACTGAGCATGTGCAATTAGTTGATTAATATTAACTGACACACCTTGCATAAATTATCTCTTAATTTTAATGTACATGTGATGTATGATTTAGTATGTAGCAGGAAATATGTAGGAGGCGGTCGGAAAGAGTGTAACCTCATAGTAACTCAGCCAATGGGGAAAGAGGAACACATAACACTATGATCCATGGCCAGGAACACATAACACTATGGTCCATGGAATTGCAAAGAGTCAGACATGACTTAGCGACTAAACCAGTGGTCGGCAACCTTAAAACACTCAAAGAGCCACATGGACCCATTTCCCAGAGAAAAGAAAACACTGGGAGCTGCAAAACACACACAAGGGGGGGAGCTTGATTGAAGAGTTTAATTAAAAAGAAATAGAGGCTGCTGTGCATGAGTTCTCTCTCTCTCTCCCTCCCTCCCTCTTTCTCTCCCTCTCTTTGTCTCCCCCCCTCTCTCTGATCTTCTGCTCACCTGGCAAGCTGGCTTCACACTGTTCTCCGACAAGCTGACACACATTCTTTTTTATATATATATAAAGGTTTTTATTGAGTTTTATAAGGTTGGGGAAGGGGCAGGACCAGGATAGGGATTAATGTTCGGGGTAGGGTTAGGATCGGGATTGGGGTTGGGACAGGATTGGGAACAACATTGGGGTTGCCTCCCAAGTAACATTTTCAAGCTTTAGCAAACAGACTATTGTCTGGGTACATATATTCAGTTAATACTAATTAATATAATAGTAAATAGCTGTGAATATGATAAACAATAATAAACAGTATCAGTTGGTCAATACATATCATTCTTCTTACTAATATATATTCAAAGTAACATATCACATTCATTTCTCACTAGTTCGTTTTCCTAACCATTGGTAAAATTTATCCCATGTTTTAAAATAAACTGAATCTTCTTTCTCTTTAATCTGTAAGGTTAGTCTATCCATTTCTTCACATTCTAAAATTTTCTTAATTAAGATCTCTTCAGTTGGTAAGTTTTCATTTTTCCAGTATTGGGCAAATACTATTCTCGCTGCTGTCAATACATGCAATATTAAATACTCTTTCTCCTTCTTGTACTTAGCTCCTAATATTCCTAACAAAAACAGTTCTGGTTTAAATTATATCTGTATTTTAGTCATCTTTTCCAACCATGTATGTATCTTAAGCCAGAACTTTTTCGCTTTAGGGCATACCCACCAGATATGGTAATAAGTACCTGGCCTTTGTTTACATTTCCAACAATTATTCAAAGTATTTTTAAACATTTTCGCTAATCTTACTGGTGGCATATGCCATCTATAAAACATTTTATACAAATTTTCTTTATATGAAACTGCTTTAGTCAATTTGATGTATCTATCCCATAATTTTTGCCAGTCTTCCAAATCTATAGAATATCCAAAGTTTTTTGCCCATGTTATCATTGTTTCTTTTACTTGTTCTTCTTCCATCTTCAAGTTTAGTAGAAATCTGTAAAGTTTCTTGATCAGATTTTCATCTGTTTTTAATAATATTTGATCAAATTGTGTCCTTTATACAATCCTGTTTTCTTTGCATCTTTTTCATATCTTGTTTGAATTTGCAAATATGGCCACCATGCTAAGTCAATACCTTGTTGTTGTAAATCTTGTCTGTCTTTCAATTTTCCTTCCTTATCCAGGATATCTTTATAGGTGACAACTTTGTCATAGTTAATTAAATTTGAGTAAGCAAAAGCTTCCATTGTTGAAAGCCACTCAGGTAGTTTAATGTAAATTTTCTGCTTTATTCTTTCCCATTCTGAAAGGAGTACATTCCTTATAAAGTGGTTTTGGAAGTATCTATGTGTTTGATTTTTCTCTTACCATAGGAAGCCATGCCAACCAATTTGTAGGTCATGCTCCTCTAGGTACAATAGTCTTTTATTTCTCAGCGTTATCCATTCTTTAAGCCATGGTAAGATGGCTGCTTGATAATAAAGTCTCCAATCCGGGAGTCCAAATCCTCCACTATTTTTAGCTTCTTGTAACATTTTCACTTTAATTCATGCTTTCTTCCCTTGCCAAATAAATCTCAATATTGTTGCATTTAGATCATCAAAAAAGACCTTTCCCAATTTTACAGGGATTGTTTGGAATAAGAAGAGTATTTTCGGTAAAATATTCATTTTCACTGTGGCTATTCTTCCTAACAGTGACAGTTGAAGATTTTTCCACTTTTCCAAGTCCAATTTTATTTGTTTCAACAATCTTTCATAGTTATCTTCTTTTAATGTTATACATCTTGTTGTTAAGTAGATTCCTAGATACTTAACTTTTTTAACTATTTGTAAATTTGTCTTTTTTGTAAGTTGAGTTTTCTGTTTATCTGTTAAGTTTTTTGTTAATACTTTAGTCTTTTCTCTATTTATTTTCAAACCTGCCACTTCTCCAAACTTTTCTATTTTCTCCAACAGTTTAGTAGCTGTTTCAAGTGGCTCCTCCAAGATAAAAACCAAGTCATCCGCAAAGGCTTGTAATTTATATTTTTGTTCTTTTATCTCCAGTCCTTTAATTTCTATGTCTTGTCTAATATTTCTGGTCAATACTTCCAATGTTAATATACAGTAAATAACAGTGGGGATAGTGGACATCCCTGTCTTGTACCTTTTTTGATATCAAAGTTTTCTGTATAATCTCCATTTAGAATTATTCTAGCCGTTTGTTTATGGTAAATTGCTTGAATTGCATTTATAAAGTTTTTCCCAAAGTCCATTTCCATCAACTGCTGGAACATAAATTGCCAATTTAAGTTGTCAAAAGCTTTTTGCGCATCAAGAAATATTAATGCCATCTGTTTCCCTGAGTGATTTTCATAGTACTCTAAAACATCCAAAATCATTCTTAAGTTATTTTTTATCTGTCTTTTAGGTAAAAAGCCATTTTGATCTGTATGTATAAATTCAAGAATTTCTTAATTCTTTCTGCCATTATTGAAGCAAAAATTTTATAGTCCGCATTTAATAGCGATATTGGTCTGTAGTTTTTTATTTGTGTAAGGTCAGTATCTTCTTTGGGTATCAAAGTAATATTAGCTTCAGTCCACAACTTTGGTATTTTAGTCTCCAAAAAGATTTCTTTACACAGTTCTTTCAACCTCGGACTTCATACATCTTGTAATGCTACGTAGAATTCTGCAGGAAGTCCATCTGGGCTCGGAGTCTTATCTTTTTTTTCTTTTGTCTTTTTATAGCTTCTGTAATCTCCATCATTGATATTTTCTCATTTAGTATATTTCAAATATTCTCTGGGATTTTTGGCAAATCTGTTTCTTTTAAGTATGACTGTATTTTCTCTTTAGGAACTTCCTCTGCCTTATAAAGTGTCTCATAGTAATCTTTAATGATTTTTTTCATTGCAACATTGTGGAACTGTAATTCTCCCTTTGAATCTTGTAGCTTATTTATCGTTCTTTTTACTCTCTCTTTCTTCAATCTATATGCTAGCCATCCCCCCAGCTTATTGGCATTTTCAAAAAAAATTCTGTTTAGACCGTTTAATCTTTTGTGCCATTATATCCATCTCAGCCAGGTTTAATTTATGTTTTATTATCTCCATTTGTTTCTTGAGGATTTTCTTTTGTGGGTCTACTTGTAACTCTAGTTCCAATTTTTTAAGTTCTTCTCTCAGCTTTAACTGTAATCGTTTCTTTTCTTTATTCTTTTTAGAGGTGTAAGTTATGGCCAATCCTCTAAAATATGCTTTAGCCGTGTCCCATACATTTTGGAGGGATGTTTCTTCTTTCTTATTTATTTTTTTTTAAAAAATCCATTTCCTTTGTTGCTAGTTGTAAGAATTCTTTTTCTTTCAATATAGATTTATTCAGAGACCATCTTAGATTTTTCTCGGATCCTTTCCAGGTCATTTTTATTGGGTTGTGGTCTGCCCAAACATTAGTTTCTATCTCAACCTTTTGTATTATCATTTTCAAGTCGAAAGATGTCCGTATCATATCAATTCTAGACCATGATTTATGTCTATTTGAATAGAATGTATATTGTGATTTTTCTGGGTTTCTCTCTCTCCATATGTCTTGAATACACAATTCTTCTTTCATTTTTAAAAACACTTTAGGTAGTATATTTTCTCCTTTTCAATATGTAGGAGGCGGTTGGAAAGAGTGTAACCTCATAGTACCTCAGCCAATGGGGAAAGAGGAGGGATGTGCGGCCGGGACAAGGATTGTATAAAGAAGTGAATATTTTGGGTTGGAACTTGGGAGAGAACCAAGTTTTGATAGCTTCTCTCCCCACTTATTGCAATAAATGAAACAAAAGGCCTTCACTGTGTCTTGGCTGGTTATTGGTCAGGCGAGCTTGCCTCTGGTCATGAAGGAAAGTGGCCAGGAGCACATAACACTGTGGTCCATGGGATTGCAAAGAGTCAGACACGAGTTAGAGACTAAACCAGGGGTTGGCAACCATAAACACTCAAAGAGCCACTTGGACCCGTTTCCCAGAGAAAAGAAAACACTGGGAGCTACAAAACGTGCGTGTGCGTGCACACACACACTGTCAACACTGCTAATATTGAATATTCTTGCTTTGACAATATATACAGAACTGTCTGGTATTTTTAGAGTTAAATCAGGTGACAGGGAAAGGAGGAGAATATAAGGAAAGTCCAGGGAAAAAGAAACGGAAGTGAATCTTTGCCCTCCCAGTTAATTGGAAGATGTGAATCATGACCCCAAAATAGGGGAGGGGAAATGCCTGGAATGTTATGTGCAAAGGAAGGGAAATTCAGATCTTAGCATTTCCGCCATGCCATGCTGACACTCTGTAATACTAATAAAGGCTTTTAGGTTAAAAAATATGCCTGAAAGTTCTTTGAAGTGTTTTGTTAATCAGACACATGACACACACAAGGGAGGGAGCTTGATTAAAGTGTTTAATTAAAAAGAAATAGAGGCTGCTGTGCATGAGTTCTCTTTCTCGCCCTCTCTTTGTCTCCCTCCCTCTCTCTCTCTCTCCCTCCCTCTCTCTCTCCGATCTTCTGCTCACCTGGCAAGCTGGCTTCACGCTGTTCTCCGACAAGCTGACACACATTCTTATTGGGCTGGCTCTCTCCTGCCCTTGGTCTGCCAGTCCTCTTCCCCCACTCTCTCTCTATGTGTGTGTGTGTGTGTGTGTGTGTGAGAGAGAGAGAGAGAGAGAGAGCGCTGCTGCTTTCTGCTGCTTTCTGCTGCTTCCTGCTTCCTGCTGAGATGCAGCAAAGGCAGAAGCCCCACCCAATAAGTTTGTCAGCTTGTCCAAGAACAGTGTGAGGCCACTCTCTTTTTTACACAGAGAGAGAGAGAGAGAGAGAGAGAGAGAGAGAGAGAGAGAGAAGGGAAGTGCAAGTGCCTCTCTCTCTCTCTCTCTCTCTCTCTCTCTCTCTCTCCAAATGGCGGAGGAGGCTGGGAGCTGCAGGAGAAGGCTCAAAGAGCCACATGCGGCTCTGGAGCCACGGGTTGCCATGTCGGACTAAACCAACAACATAAGTATAATGCCCTACAAATATGTCTCAGATGGTCTGATCTTCATATAGATTCTAAAATAAAAATAAACAGCTAAAAATTAAGGACATGTTGAACTCTACTTACAATTCAACTGAAGGGTTTCAACTCAGTCTTATGTAACAGCAGAAGCATGTCTTGCTGTTCCTCATCCTTTTTTAAAAAATTCCAGATGTTTTACAAAGTAGCAGGGCTGGCAATATGGAAACTTGGAAGTGGTTAGTCTGGGGGTGCCTGGAGTCCTTTTGTTGAAGTGATATTGAACAAATTGTTTTTTTTTCAAAGTTTTTCAAATAAACATACATGTCTAATTATCTCCACCTAGATCAGCGGTCTCCAACGTTTCCAGCTTGGCAGCCTGGCCCAGCCCAGCATGGGTGTGTGTGAGTGGCAGGCGAATGCACATGTGTGCCCTTCACTCACACAAATGGAGCTTTGTGTGCAAGCGGAGGGTGCTTGTGCTCATGCGCAAAGCTCCACTCATGCAAATGGAGCTTCGTGCACAAGCTCCCTCCACTCACACAAATGGAGCTTCGCATGAATGGAGGGTACTTGTGCTTATGCACGACGCTCCACTCGCGGGAATGGAGCTTCGTGTGCCAGTGCAAGCGCCCTCTGTTCACAAGTGTGGACCTGCGCGATCTTGCCCAACGCTCACACAGGTGGAGCTTCACGTGCGCGTGCTTGCCCTTTTCTCCCGTGGCCTGGTTTCGAACAGGCCGTGGTCTGCTAGTTGGGGACCCCTGACCTAGATTATGGTACTTTGGGTTCTGTAGGATCTTAGACTAGACTGATTATAAAGTTCTGTGACACAGTCATTCTTCAATTTAATGTTGAAGATCACATTATTTTAAGTGCCTTTTATTGTAATTTTTTGCATATATTCATTTATACATATTTTTTCAGGTATCTGGATAACGTGATAAAATGGTAAACTTTGATTTTAAGACTAATGAAGATGAAATGTTTTGATTAATAACTTACACTTTGCTTTCAGGTAACATTAAATTTCTACGCATTATATACCAGAAGACCTGTTACAAAAGCAAAATTCCTTTTCTGTAAACAAACACATAGACCAGCAATGAGAGTATTCTTTTTATTGTTCCATTTAGCATTTCTAATACCTTCATGCAGTTTTTTTTAATATATGTCTGGTTAAAACCTCACTAATCAGGCTAATATAACAGATTTAGATTCTTAATTACTCTTACTCTTAATTACTTTTGTTCAGGTTCCCAAGTTCCTACACCTACAAAAGGATATAGTTAAATTGGCAGTGAAACACAAGTTACTTAACTTTTCCACAGGTTGTATTTTTTTCTTATATTAGCAAATTACACTTAAAGGCTGAAGTTCAGTGCATATTTCCTTGGGAGTAGGACTTCTTGAAGAGAGCCAGGGTAGTGCAGTGGTTAAAGGCTCCAGGCTAGAAACCAGGAGATCATGAGTTCTAGTGCTATCTTAAGGAAGAAGACAGTTGGGTGACTTTGGTAAAGGACCTATTGAAAACTATGAATAATACTTTTACGTACAGAGGTATAATGTAGCACTAACAAATCTTTATGTGACAACAATACTCTCAAATCAAAGATTGAAATAAATTATGCTGGAGATACATCTTAATATTTAAATGTCCATTTTTAAACCTTTGTGTTTAATTAATACAGAAATTCACGTGTTAATCCTAAACCCTTTTTAACTTTATTTGCAGAAGATCCTTTTGATGACTTTTTTGGTAATAGAAGAGGGTCACGTGGAAACAGAAGCAGAGGTGGTGGTTCATTTTTCTCTGCTTTCAGTGCTTTTCCTGCCTTTGGGAGCAGTTTTTCTTCCTTTGATACTGGTAGGATGAACTTAATTACAATGTAGATATTAAAATGTCGACAATTATCAAAGGAATAAAACTTCACATGTTTATGCACAAGGTTTAAACTGTGCAGACCTGCAAAATGTGAGTCTGCCTTGGACACCATGTATGCAAGCTAGAATTATAGGAATAGACAACTAAAAGAGAGCAAGAATTGCTTAGGTGGGCCCAATGATTTGAGCTTTAACATTTATTTCAAGTTTGAAGATCCTTTGGTGCTCCAGAGTATTACTGATTTATACCATTTGGCAGCTCTGTCAAGCATGGGAATTAGCAATATTTGGATTTCCATAGGTTCCCCACTTTTCTAGCCCTTCAAAGTGTGTACAACATAAACTAAACTAGTCACATAATTTTCAATTTTACAAAATAGAGTTCTCCTGATTACTGTTTGTAATCTATATTTGAGCAGTGAGGATAGATGTAGTTGTGTTTGGTTTAAACCACTATTATTTGGTATTTTGACTGTATTCTGAACATTTAGTATTATTTAATATTTCTCAATATTAGTGAACAAATATGATCTTAAATAAATGACCTGATAGTTCCAAACATTAGTCTCTCCATTAATCTAAAAACAAAAATATAGGTGGGAAGCTGCTGTTGAGTTCTTGAATTAATGTGGTTCCTTTACCTGGGCCAAATACATTCTGTCACTTTTTCTTAACAGGTTTTACTTCATTTGGTTCTCTTGGCCATGGAGGCCTTACTTCTTTCTCCTCCACGTCATTTGGTGGTAGTGGAATAGGTAATTTCAAATCTGTATCGACTTCAACTAAAATAGTTAATGGCAGAAAAATCACTACAAAGAGGTACAGTGATTTAAATTTAAATTTATTAGCAAATTGTTAATACTCTTTTTTCCATTCAAAAGAAAACAAAACTACACAATAGTAACTCTTTTAGTAATGTTTGACTCGTTTTTATGTTGTTATGTATCATTTTTTGTCTTGGGGATAAGTCTAAAGTTGGCATCCCTGTAGCTGAAGTGCCCAAGATACACTTCATAAAGTAAAAGTATGTGGTGTGTCTGAAATGACTCAGAATCATAGTTAAAAAGGTAGTTCATAATTTTGCAAGGATTTTGACAACTACAGAATTAATTGCTTCAAACCTGTGGATAAAATGAAGTTTTCCAGTTCAGTTTGCTGTCTTGTGGTGAATCACTTTATGGACAAGAAATTCATGTGTTATCTTACTACTGTTTAAAAAACAAAAACCAACACCCATGCACTTCCATGAATCTTTATCCTGCAGAATTGTTGAGAATGGACAAGAAAGAGTAGAAGTTGAAGAAGATGGCCTGTTAAAGTCTTTAACAATAAATGGTAAGGAGCAGCTGCTACCCTTGGATAACAAGTAATTCATCACACGCATTTAACAGAAATTTTAAGCTATAACAAGCACCCTTTGCGGATTAACAGGAACATATATGAAGATTTCAGACAAACTCTTTCATTATACTATCTGTAATCTGAAGTATTTATAAATGGCTCATCAGAGCTCATATGTCAGACTTTTTCCATTTAATTGCCAGGACCAGATGAATAGGACAGTTGTTGAAATCCATGGTAGCAAATTCATGGTAGCAAACATCCCTAATACATCTTCCTCCTCCTATTTTCCCTGAGTATCTGGCCTCCAGAAACAACCAGACTGCTACATTTTAAAGTATCTGAAATTTTTGAATGTTCTTTAAATTCAGCCTGCTGCAGTTGCCTCTTTTCAGTGCAATCTAAGACTTGTAGCTAATATAGCAGCCTTAGCTAGTAGTAAAAGGCATTCTTAAAAAAAAACAAGTGAAATTTCTGTTAGTCTTCAGCTCAGGCTATTTCAAAATCACAGTGACACAGACTTCATAGGGAATGAATCCCTTAAAAAACAGATCACACAAATCTACCCAAGCCTGATGACCTCTATCTACAGAACCTAATAATCTTGATGATTTTAATTTCTATATCCTTGCCCACTCCCAAACAGTTACTAGAATTCTTCTTAAATTCTACAGTCTATCTGGGATTATTAGGTGAAAATGAAAGGTACAGTTATACAGTGCATTCAGAAAGTATTCAGACCCCCTTCACTTTTGTCAATTTTGTTATTGCTGCAGCCTGAGTCTACAGTTGTTGAAATTCAATTTTTTCTCATTAATCTACATTCACTACCCCATAAAGACAAAGTGAAAACAGAATTTTAGAAATGTGTGTAAAGTTATTTTTAAAAACCTGAAATATGACCTTGGCATAAGTATTCAGACCCTTCACTCAGTACTTAGTTGAAGCACCTTTGGCAGCAATTACAGCCTTGAGTCTTTTTGGGTATGACGCGACAAGCTTTGCACACCTGGATTGGGGGATTTTCTGCCATTCTTTGCAAATCCTCTCAAGCTGAGTTAGGTAGGATGGCGACTGTCAGCAGACAGCCATTTTCAGGTCCCTCCAGAGATGTTCAATAGGGTTCAAGTCAGGGCTCTGGTTGGGCCACTCTAGGACATTAACAGAGTTTGTGATGACCCAGGACACAGCACAGCAGCAATGCAGTCAGCTGGCAATTCAAACCACCCTTTAATTGCTCCAAATTTTCCCCAAATGCTCCCATGTTTCTGGCAAGCCTCCAAACAAAGGAAAACAGACACACCTCTGGCTGCAAGTAGTTTCACATACAGTCTGATTAGGAGAGGAATTTACTCAAGGCCACAGAGATAAGAAAGAATGACACATTCATCATAAACCTAATGAGTCTGTGTGAATACACGCTTGCCTGAGCAGTTTCAGTAGGGAAGCCAAACTACAGTCCGAGTTCTTTAAACATCCAAGCAATGTTGTCAGCCAGTCCAATGGTCAGAGTTTCCGGGTTTCCAAGCAGAAGTCACAGAACAAGAGATCAGCAACAACACACACAAAACTCCAAGGAATCAGCGTTTGTTCCCGAGAAAAGCCTCTCCCCACAGCGTCTCCTTAAATCTCATTCTCCAGGTGTGCCTTGTGGAGAGGGGCGGGACGCTCTCCTCCCAAGTAGTTGAGCCTGCCTGCATTGTTCCCTCTTTCTCTCCACTCTCCGTGATCTAGGATCAGGTGGGGGTGGCCCTTGCTCATCGCCTGAACTCTGTCTCTCCTGTTCATCCTGTCCCACTCCTGAAGGGCCCTGGCCTGCCTCAGCCTGCTCTTCCCCACATTCCTCTGAAACCACACACCTCTCCTTCAACATCCATAGGGTCCTGTTCCAGCTAATTTTCCTCCGCAGATTCAGGCTCTGACGGAGGCATGACAGAGTTGTCCCTAAGCCACTCCTGTGTTGACTTGGCTGTGTGCTTAAGGATCGTTGTCATGTTGGAAAGCGAACCTTCAGCCCAGTCTGAGGTCTTGAGTGCTGTGAAACAGGTTTCATTGAGGATATCCTTGTACTTTGCGCCATTCAGCTTTCCCTCAACCCTGACCAGTCTCCCAGTCCCTGCTGCTGAAAAACAACCCCACAACATGATGCTGCCACCACCATGCATCACTGTTGGGATGATATGTGATGAGCGGTGCCTGGTTTGCTTCAGACATAACGTTTAGAATTGAGGCCAAAAAGTTAAATCTTGGTTTCATCAGACCAGAAAATCTTGTTCTTCACAGTATGAGAGTCCTTCAGGTGTTTTTTTGCAAACTCGAAGTGGACTTTCGTGTGTTTTGCACTGAGGAGAGGCTTCTTTCTAGCCACTCTGCCATAAAGCCCAGATTGGTGGAGGGCTGCAATGATGGTTGTCCTTCTGGAACTCTGTCTCATCTCCACATAGGATCTCTGGAGCTCAGTCAGAGTGACCATCAGGGTCTTGGTCACCTCTCTTACGAAGGCCATTCTCCCCTGATTGCTCAGTTTGACCAGGCGACCAGCCCTTGGAAGAGTCCTGGTTGTGCCAAACTTCTTCCATTTGAGAATTATGGAGGCCACTGTGCTCTTAGGAACCTTTAGTGCAGCAGAAATTATATTGTAGCCTTCCCCAGATCTGTGCCTTGTAATAATCCTGTCTCTGAGCTCTGCAGGCAGTTCCTTTGGCCTCATGGCTTTTGCTCTGCTACAGTATGTATTGTCAGCTGTGAGGCCTTCTATAGAGAGGTGTGTGCCTTTCCAAATCATGTCCAATCAATTTAATTTACCACAGGTTGACTCCAAGGTGTAGAAATATGTCAGCAACAATTAAGAGAAATGGGAGGCTCCTGAGCTAAATTTGAAGTGTTGTTACAAAGGGTGTAAATACTTATGCCAATGTGATATTTCAGTTTTTTCTTTTAATAAATTTACAGACATTTCTAAAAT
This sequence comes from Crotalus adamanteus, assembly GCA_039797435.1. NCBI lineage: Eukaryota > Metazoa > Chordata > Lepidosauria > Squamata > Viperidae > Crotalus > Crotalus adamanteus. The sequence goes on along the minus strand of CM077935.1, from coordinate 54,470,534 downwards.
TCTGTTTTCACTTTGTCATTATGGGGTACTGAGTGTAGATTATTAAGAAAAAATTGAATTTCAACAACTGTAGAATCAGGCTGCAGCAAAACAAAATTGACAAAAGTGAAGGGGGTCTGAATACTTTCTGAATGCACTGTATGTAACTTGAAGGATACTATGTTTTGCTTTTAGCTCTTTCTTCCTGTGAGCTTTTCCTTTGCAAACATTCTTTATATAAAAACTGGATGCCGCTTAAGTGTCAGAAACAACATTCTGAACTAACACAAATGTAATTTCTTTAAATAGGATAAGAGAATAACTTTAACATGCCAGTGGTAAAATTAATTTTTAGGACTGATAGTGTTCTTAAATATAGATTCATTACAGGTAGTCCTCAACTTACAACTGTTTGTTTAGCGACTGTTCAAATATTGTAAGCTGCCCAAAGTTACCCTGTGGTAAGATAAGCAGCCAATAAATTTTACAAATGAATGAATGAATGATAAAATTGCAGTGGCCTTGAAAAAAGTGACGACTGTCACAGCATCCCCTTGGTCACGTGATCAAAATTTGGTTACTTGGCAACTGGCACGTATTTACAATGGTTGCAGTGTGTTGGGGTCATGTGATCACCATTGATGTGACCTTCCCAGCTGGCTTCCAACAAGCAAACAAATGAAGCTGGATTCGTTTAATGATTGCATGATTCACTTAACATCTGCACTGATTTGCTCAACTGTGGTAAAAAAGGTCATAAAATTGGGCACAACTAACTTAACAACCACCTTGCTTAGCAACAGAAATTCTGGTCCCTGTTGTGGTCATATGTCAAGGACTACCTGTACTGTATTTAAATACAGTTTTAACACAGTGGTCTTAAAAACAATTTTTAAGAGTACTATTGAATTTTGGATGAATATTCATTTGCTTTTCATTTTATCTGAAGCAATGGATGACAGCAAAAGGACTTTCATTTCCCCAAATTTACATTTTGTTAAGCCACCCAGGCAGCTTTATAGGGCTTGCCCATTTCCTAAGGAATTCCATAAGAGAGTGACTTTCTTTTAGAAAACAGTCTTCCCTTTAAGAAATGACACATTTGTTTACAAAATAGGAAGCTTTTAGCAGGCATATTGCTATAATGAAGTCTCAGAAAACTAAAAAATACTAACAGTAGTATTTACAGGTATGTTGCATATCCTCTAAATTCTTTCTTTTGGAGGTAAGTGCGCAACAGATTTCTACAGTATAGGTTTTGGGTGTTAGGAACCTGATTTGAAATTGAGTTTTAAGCTGGCTATTACTGAATATTTGTTAAGAGTATTACTGAGATTTTCAGTAGAAGTTTCAGAAAAGCTGCAAAGATCAACTTTAGCAAGATGTAACTATCTGTGCACTTAATTGCGTATTTATACCACATGCATGTCATCAGATTATGCTCACACTCTTTATCAGTCAAGCCACAAAAATTGTGTTTAAAAAACAGTGTGCTTTCAGAGGGCTATCTGAAGGCTTTTAAAGCTCAAAAGTGCATTTGTTGATGGGAGAAAATGTTTATTTTAAAATTATCAGAAGATAAACTTCTTTGAAACTGTTTTCCTGTAATATAATTTATCTAGACTGGTGAATTGGAAGAAACAAATCAAAATAAAAGTGCAACCTAAGACATTTTTCTGTTTAATTTTTAATTAAGTCTATGAAAATTGTTGAAGGATACCATGAACAAGTTATTTTTGTGAAAAATGTTCCTGTTAGTATCTTGACACTCACATAGAAAAGCTATTAAATTCTGCTGTTAGACAAAACTTACCAAGAAGAGTAACTTACCAGCTTTCATGCTACTTTATTGCAGCATAGTGTACTGCACAATATTTCACAACAGCACAACAAGCTTAATTTGGGCGCTGCCAAATTATGCATCCTTCCTTAACTAATAGACTTTGATATCTTTGTTATGCAAAGTTCTTTCATATAATTTGAAATCTCACCCATCAGATACAGGTTATTTGCAAAGCATTTGCCACTTAACTTTAATTTCCTCCTCCTAATTATCCCCACAATAACAACCCTGTGAGATGGGTTGGGCTGAGAGAGAAGGTCTGGCCTAAAGTCATCCAGCTGGCTAAGGGAGTACTTGAACTCACAGTCTCCTGGTTTCTAGATCAGCACATTCACCACTGCACCAATCCAGCTCTCCAACTTTTGCTTTCTTGAGTGCCTCTTCTCTCTGGAGTTAGTAACCATACCAGAAGCTCATAGGTTCCTGACAGCACACTTTTGGGGGGCAAGTGTTTTTTCTTAATTTTCAAATATATATATATACCTTCATTGGGTATTAAACAATCCCCCGCCCCCAAAATCATGAATCCACTTTTGAGCTTATTCTTGAGTTTGTATACAAGACCTGTAACACAATTTTCAGGAAAAGTGTGTTCATTGTTAACAAATGGAAACGTTCTTTTCCATCCCTTCTGCTTTCATTTTTTTAATCCCCCCCTTCTGAAGACTTTATTTTTTTCCCAACTGGAATGTAACATTCTGAAGTTGCTATTTCTCACTGCAGAATATTTGAATTTAAAATTTATGTTGTTTCTTGGCATCTGGTTCACTTAGTTGTGTCTTTTTTTCTCAGTGGTTCATATTTAACAGCAACTCAAGCATTGCTTTATTTTATGTCATTTCTGCTCCAATTAATCAAGTTGGGGCAATTTAAAAAGAATGATTAAAGAACAATATTTTATTGATTGATTGATTTGATTGCCACCCATCTTGCCTCAGGACGACTCTGGGCAGCTTACAAATGTTAAAAACCAATAAAACATTGAAGCAATAAATCATAGCAATAATTTACAATTAAAATGATGGGGTGAAGGGTTAAGGATGTGCATGGGGGAAGGTGGAGTCTTGTCTTAATCTGTCAGCTTCCTCCAGCGTGATGCAACCCCATTGGGGCCCCAGGCCAACTGGCAGAGCCAGGTCTTCAAGCCCTTACAGAAGGCAGTGGGGTGGGTGCGGATCTCACCATGGGGGGTGGGGGGCACAGTGTTCCAAAGGGCAGGAGCCATGGCAGAAAAGGCTCTTCTCCTGGACCCTGCCAGCTGAAATTCTTTGACAGATGGGATCCGCAGCATGCCCCTTCTTCCAGCAAGGGTGTGGCCGGCCAGTCCCATTGGGGTAAGATGGTTTGACAAGTAACCTGGACCCATACCATGAAGGGCTTTAAAGGTGATAACTTACACATTGAATTCCACCCAGAAGCACACTGGCAGCTAGTGCAACTCATGGAACAGCGGTGCAACATGCACCACCCTAGGGGCCCCAAGAACTGCCTATCTGCCACTGCACTCTGCACCAGTAGCTTCTGAATACTCTTCAAGGGTAGGCCCGTGTGGAGCACATTGCAGTAGTCCATGCAGTAGTCCATTTCTTGGTAATTTTTTTGAAAAATAACAATTAAATGTCTATGAATATCCTCCACTTCATTATTAAGCTTGTTTTCTAATTAATCATCTAGATCACCTTGTCATAGATCCTGTTTTTAGAGTTCTCATTTAAATTTATTTTCCCCACAATATTCAAAAGAAAGCATTTTTACTTGTTAAAATTTTCTTAGACTTAATTACACTTACATATTGAAATCTTTTTCCTCATATGAACCATCCCAACACTTACATTTTTCATATCTTGGAATAGAAAGAAGAAAGGACAAAAATAATATACTATAGAATGTTTCTGCTGGTGGTGTAATAGAAAAATCTCTCATTGTTGAGAATTGTTGCATTCACATTTGGCCTTTGTGTATGTTTTTAGTTATTGTGCTCCAATGTACTGTATGTCTGCAAATAAGTTAGCTGACTTATTTGCAGCTTTGCTTAAACTCTTTTATGTTTTGTAACTAAACAAGATGTTTAGCTTCAGTTTCTTCATCTGTAAAATTATTTTACTGATTTTAAAACTATTAATGAGTTTAATAAAATGTATCATGTTATATAAGATTATGATAAAAAAAACCTTGATTTAATATAATATATTTATAGCAGTTGTTCCCAAGCAAGTTGTTCCCTATGAAATATTCATGTTGCTTTTAATTAGGGATAGTTCAGACTATTAGACTTCAGCTCCAGAAGTCTGGACAATTGCTAGATACTGTGTTTCCCCGAAAATAAGACCGGGTCTTATATTTATTTTTGGTCCAAAAGACCCATTAGGGCTTATTTTCGAGGAATGTCTTATTTTTCCATGTACTGGAGGCAGTGAGCGCGTGGGGGCTGAAGGTGTCTGACAGCTGCAGCCCACTGACCCCTTGGCTGGTGCACTCTGGGGCTGCAAAGCCCATGCAGCACAGGTGAGTGGGAGTGCTGCTACTGCTGGGCTGGCCCCCGCTGGACGCTCCACACAGTCGCCTGCCCACTCCATCCTGTCTGGTTGCTCACAGCCACAATGGGGCAGGAGGCCACGTGGCACGCTAGTGCCACCACCACAAGGTGAGGCGAGGCAGGTGGGGGGGTGGAGCTGCACCCCCACCCACTCACCTCAGGGCCCCCACAGCCAGGCCACCTGCCTCGCCTCACCTTGTGCCAGCAGCACCGGTGCGCCACGCGGCTGCCTGCCCTGTTGCAGCTGCAAGCAACCAGACAGTGGGACAGAGTGGGCAGGTGGCCGCGTGGGTTCCTGCTCGATGGGGCTGCTGCTAGTGCCGTCGTGAGACGAGGCAGATGGGGTGGCCTAGCTGTGGGGGCCCTGAGGTGCACGGGTGCAGGGCACTTGGGGCAGCTCCACCCCCCCTGCCACCTGCCTTGCCTCACCTTGTGGCAGTGGCACCGGTGCACTGCGCAGCCCCCTGCCCCATTGCAGCCACGAGCAACCAGATGGTGAGACAGAGTGGGTGGCCGGCCGGCTGCAAGTGCTCTTAACTGGGGCTTATTTTGGGTATAGGGCTTATATTAGGTGCACGCTAAAAGAATCATACTAGGGCTTATTTTCTGGTTGTGTCATGCCTCCGCAAGAGCCTGAATCTGCTGAGGAAAATGAGCTGGAACTGGAGCCTATGGAGGTCGAGGGAGAGGTGTCTTTGGCTTCAGAGGAATGTGGGGAAGAGCAGGTCGAGGCAGGCCAGGGCCTTTCAGGATTGGGATAGGATGAACATGAGAGACAGAGCTCAGGCGATGAGCAAGGGCCACCCCGTCCTGATCCTAGAGCACAGAGAGTGGAGAGAAGGAAGGAACAATGCAAGCAGGCTCAACTACTCAGGAGGAGAGCGCCCCGCCCCTCTTCACAAGGCACACCTGGAGACTGAGACTTAAGGAGACACTGTGGGGAGGGGCTTTTCTCGGGAACAAATGCTGATTTCTTGGAGTTTTGTGTGCTGTTGCTGATCTTGGAAACAACTAGCTGATCTCTTTTTCTGTGTTGTGATTTCTGCTTGGAAACCCTGAAACTCTGACCATTGGACTGGCTGACAAACTTGATTTGGTGTTCAAAGACCTCGGATTGAATTTTGGCTTCTCTTCTGAAACTGCTCAGGCAAGCTTGCATTTCCACAGACTCATTAGATTTTGGATGTTTGTTTCTTTCCGTGTTATCTACGTGTCCTTGAGTAAATTACTCTTCTAATCTAACTGTGTGAGTCGAAACCTGAAGGAGGACGGCTTGTTCCATACACACACCTGAAGAGTTAAAAACTTGTGCCTGAAGAGTTAAACACTTGTGAAACTACTTGCAGCCAGAGGCTGCTGAAGGTGTGTGTGTCTTACTTTGTTCTGTGGCTTGCCAGAAACGTGGGAGCATTTGGGGAAAATTGGAGCAAATAAAGAGCAGTTTGAACTGCCAGTTGACTGTTTTGCCTCTGTGCTGTGCCCTGGGTCATCACAGGTTGGGTCTTATTTTCAGGGAAACATGGTAGAAGCAAAGAAATACTATATAGAAAAACTGGTCCTTTGCTGTCATCTACTTGTCTGGATTTTTGCAGGCCAAATCTGGTAGCTCTAGAGGTGTTGAACAGACGTCTTAAATGAGTAGACATTCTTATTAGAACCTCTTATGGCTCCTTTCATTTTTGTGTTTCGTTTTTTCCACTTTTTCTCGTAATCTGAAACTATCATGACAGTTGGATACCGCTGAATACAGGTAGTCCGCAACTTACAACCATTTGTTTAGTGACCCTAGTTACAATGGCACTGAAAAAAGTGACTTATGACTATTTTTCACATGACCCTTGTAGCTTCCCCATGGTCAAATGATCAAAATTCAGGCACTTGGCAACTGGCATGTATTTATGACTATTGCAATCTCCTGGGGTCATGTGATCACCTTTTGCAACTTTCTGACAAGTAAAAGTCAATGGTGAAGCCAGATTCACTTAACAGCTGTGGCAAGAAAAGTCGTAAAATGGGGCAAAACTCACTTAACAACTGTCTTGCTTAGCAGTGGAAATGTGGGGCTCAGTTGTGGTCTTAAGTCAAGGACTACCTGTATTTGATTGATTGATTGATTGATTGATGGAAGTAGCCACCTATCCCACACAATTGTCTCACACAGAAAAAAACCCAACGTAAAACCCCACTAACAGAGAAAAGCACATCTATAACAGCAGAATTTATCTACCATCTGACCCAAATGCCTGGGGAAATTGCTAGATATTCAGTGCCTTCCAAAAGGCTAACTTGGGTTGAGATCACTTATTTATTTACTTATTTACTTACTATAGCTGCCCATTTCAGATAAGTGACTCAGGGCAGCGAACAATAATAAAACAATTAAGATATAATGCAAAAGTAAATATGAACATGAATTTGGCCAAAAGTGAAGGTTCTGACTAATGAAACACTTCAAAGAACTTCCAGGCATTGTTTATCCTAAAAAGTCTTTTATTCATGTAACAAAATGTCGGCACGGCATGAAGAGGGATGCTAAGATCTAATTTCTCCTCCCCTGAGCACATATTTTGGAAGCATGTTCCCTCCCTTGATTTGCTGTCACAAATCACATTCTGCTATCAGGTTGAAGGGCAAAGGTTCTCTTCCGTTTGCAACTCATACATTCTTTCTCCTCCCCTCCCAGCGTCTTCTGAGTTAACTCTAAAAATACCACACAGCTCTGCATATTTTGTCAGAGCAAGAACATCCAATGTTAGCAGCTTTGACATCGTCAGGCACCAGGGAAATCAGGAGATTCAGGCCGTTCAAATGAGTATAAAGATTTATTGCAAGCTTAAGTTCTCTACAAGAATCTAACCAACTGGCAGTCAAGGGAAATGCACGGGAGATAAGACAGGCATTCAAGGTGGGCTGGACTTAGATCTCTTAGAGAGGGCTGTAAAGCCTTATGAAGTAGTATGTAAGACTAAATGCTATTGCTATTGCCATAGCTATTTTTGTCCATTACCACCTCTTCTCCTTTAGAATGATGAGTCTCTTACTCATTCCTGAAAGAGTATAGCTGGATGTACAATAAATGGATGCTCTCAAGTAGGACAGAATAGTAAGTTTTCTGGCCTCTCTAGATAACCTGAATAGACTAGTCTTGCAAATTGCACAAGTTATGAAGAAATGAGTTTGCCGTTCTTAACTGTTTTTCCTGATCCTGCAAAATGTTTCAAGGGTGAGAATGTGTTGAGGACAGATGGTGCAAGCTAAGGCTTGGTTGCTTATCAGCTGGTATCTGGGTTCGGCAAAAATATGGGTTTTCAGACAACATGACATCTGCAGTCTGTACAATGTCTGCCAGATCAAGGAAGAGTTTCACATTCACTGGGGATACATTTTTTTTTCAAATTATGAAAGTTCCCTGAAGAATACCACTTCTTCCAGAGGAAGCAAAATTAGTAAATTGTGCAAAACCTCTCAGCCCTCTGGTTTGGGAAGGTGTCAGAAACATCAGATTGTTGGTTTTGCAGGAGGCTTCTTACTAGTACTTTACATGAAACCCTTGGGCAAGTATCATTCTTTTAAACTTTTGGAGCAATAATTAGGGATATAAAGGCAATTCAACTATTCATGTAGAATGATTGAAAATAATTGTGACTGAGAAAGCATTTCAAAGTAATTTTACTTGAAAGCTGATGACTAAATAAATATGGCTTAAGCCAAAATAAAGTATTGGCTTATTTGGTCCTGTGTTAAAGAACTAAGTTCCGACATAGTTTATATCATGTCCTATTTGTTTGTTCCTATAGAGCATGGCAAGAGCCAGTTTCATGCAGTGGTTAAGGTATCAGGCTAGAAACTGGGTTCTAGTCCCTGGATAGTTGTAGTCCTGCCTTAGGCATAAAGCCAGCTGGATGAGTTTGGGCCCAGTCACTTTCTCATAGCCCATTTGAGGCAATGGCAAACCACTTCTTAAAAACCTTGCCAAGAAAACTGCACGGACTTGTCCAGGCAGTCTCCAAGAATTGGAAATGATTGAACAGAAGAGGGAAAAAAATAAGAGCATGGCAAATTTAGCCATTTCTTTTATATATTGCTAAATATATGACAAGTTAAATAGATGAATCATTTTGTGGTGAAATTCTGTTAATTGATGTAGAGTCCTAAGAACCATCAGTAGCAAATACTGGGAAAAGATTCAGAAATATATGTGCTGTCCAGCTCTCTCTCTCTCACACACACACCCCACAGGTGTAAGGAGACTCTATTAAGTCTTCCGAGCCTGAATTGGTATTCCTCAGCAATTCCCTGTGCCAGCACCAGCTCAACCTCAATGAGTTCCACAGGGTACTCAAATGAAGCCAACACTAGTCCTCAATGCAAAGGCGAGTCCAGCCCACTAGGCAAAAGCAAGTTTCCAAGGCAAAGGCAAGTCCACAAGACAAGGCAAGTGAACAAGGCAAAGGCAGGGAAGGGCAAGGCCACAGCTGAAGAGTAACAATCCAAAGTTCAAGGCAAGAACACACAGCAAGGAAACAAACATGTTCCGAGCATCGTCTCCATCTGTCTGCTGTGCTAAATAGCCAGCTTCTGGTGCAGCCCTTCAAGAGGGATGAGGATGCCTCCTCATGTGTAATCAAGCTGACCTTCGCTGCTCCTGCCTTTTCTCTGCCCTAGGTGTTCTCCTATCAGGTGCAAAAGGCAGTTCCTCTTCCTTATCACTGACCAGCTACAGCTGCGTGCTTTCCTCACCTGAAGCTTTAGGGCTGTCCTGCTGCAGCTGTGCTTCAGCCAAATCACTCTCAGATGGTTGCTTAGAGCCATTGACCAACTCCCCTCCTGACATGCCTAGAACTGGTTCATCCTCCTCTGAACTGACATCTAGAGAGGTATCTGGGGAAGTGTCCGGGAGAGTCATCACAATATATTACACAGCTTCCTAAAATTGTTCTTTACACAAATCATGCAGTGTCGGAGATGAAAAATCACATTTGTTTGTGATGAGTGCTCTGCTGTGCAGACTTCAACCTTCCTTCCAGTTGGAGTTAGAGTTGGGGGAAAAAATCACATTTGAAGCTATACTGGCTGGGGACGTCTGAGAGTTGAAGTCCACCCTTCTTAAAGTTGCTAAGGTTGAGAAACTGATGTATAAGAGTGCTTTCAAACCCAGCTTCAAAACTAAGAGGATTCCTGGCATTTAGCATTCTTCAATAGTGTTTGTATTCTCTCAACACACATGCTGAAGTGGGTGCAGTCTTTCCCCTCTCCTTTCTGAGCTTGAAGCTAAAAGTAAGCAGAGTCATGCCCAGATTTCTGCCAATAACAGATGTTTGATTTTTCTCTACTGAGACCATCAGAATGAGAGGTCCTCTAATCAGTATTCTGCCTCATCCTCAGAAATGCTCTTCCATAAACAAAGTCCCATTTCTCTCTGGGTTTAGGAATTTGTTCATTGTGACCAACTAGGGAGATAAACTCAATGTGCTTTTGAGTTTCATGACTTAAAAGCTCTGTTTCTTTCTTTTTTTCTTTTTTGCTTTTGTGTAAGATTATTGTTTATACATGTATTTTCTAAAAAATGAAACTGTATTGTGTTAGTGTGGGTTCTCTTTTAAGTTTTCTTCTTCTGGTAATTTAAGTAACTTCGTATTTGCATGTTGTCTAGTAAGCAGTTCCATGTGGTTATTCCAGTTTAATGTAACATTCAGCTCTAAGCACCAGAACTGATTTATCTGCTGGAAAATACTTACTTACCTGAAAGCATAGATGTGACTCAATGTAAAGTTTCTCAAGTGAGGACATTTGTTAGACTATCACATTAATGGTGGTGATCTTCCCACTGTTAAGTCCTCGAGTTAATGGCGAAAGAAGAGCACACATTCTGTGAAGCCAACAACTGCTTTATTCTTCTTTTGCTCACTCCAACACAACTCGGAGGCTCGCAGGCCTCTCCGACACTAAATAGAATCCCCAGGCAAAATGGTTACAAAGAGATGGTGCACTTCGCGCCTTGCGCATGCGCGCAGGCTGGTGCCACTTAGTCTGGTCCCGGGCATCTTGCAACAGCCCGGGACCATTGCAACGTCCCGAGCCTGCTTTTGCAGGCTTGGGACACAACACCCCTTCCCCCTGGATGAAACTTAATAAACCTATATAGATAGGTATACGCAACCTCACAAAGAGACATGGTGTGCTATCCCTTATGGAACTGCACATACTGTTGCAGCTACTAAATAGCCACTCTATAACATGGTGCCGTGCTATCGTTTTGGAATTGAGTGTCCATACCCACAATTCCAGTTCCCCCAAGCAGTAGGCACCTTCCTCATTTCCCTTGGCTTGACAGCAACTTCACATACTCTTCAAGGTTTTGGGGAGGTCTTCTAACCCTCTGTGACCTCCTCAGGTTTTGAGAACACCCTTGACCTTCCTGTGTATTTGTTGCAACAGAGTTTTCCCCTCTTTCTTGCCCTGGTGGTCCTCGTGACCTGGGTTCTGTTGCCTGGTCTGCTTGCTTGCCCACCGGGCTTGACAGACCAGGACTTTGCTCCAAACTGTACCTGGTTGATCTGCCTGAGTGTAGGCTATCGGGACCCTTTACGTCCCACCCAGTATTTTGTGATTCTGTGGTATTCTCCAGGTCCACAATGGACCTTTCATGGGAACACATTCCTTCACTCCCAAGCCCAGTAGCTGGGTTGTCTGGGGTCTCTGCCGTGCCCCAGTATTCTATTGCCCCCCATTCTGTGCCAGAGGTACCAGAATCAGGATTTGCCTCTCTGACTACCCCCTTGTATACTGACTTCCTTTTGGAAGCAATTGCAGCACTTGGCCATCTTGTTTGTTTGGATGCCAGTTCTCTGGTATGATTTGGGTTGTTTGGATGCTCCCGGTTATTCTCCCTGGCTGGAGTACTGTATTGGGGTTGTGGATAGTGAGAGTGCTCCCTGGGTGACTCCATGGCTGGAGTAAGTACTGGTGTATGTGTTATTCCTTGCTCCCCTGGATTCCTGTTAGGTACACTTGCGGACCCTTGGGAGGGGCCTTCCTCTGCCTCTCCATTTGCCCCTGACTGCTGACAGTACCCTTCCCTTTGCACACAATGGTCCCCCTCCCCCCCCCCCGGAGAAAACCCAGGAGTTGAAGAGGGAGAGTCCAGTCTCGTACGCAGCTGATCGATATGCCACCGAAGGACGCAGCCGTCGTCCAGAGAAACCTCGTAAGACAAGGGACCAGTGACCTTGCAGACCACAGCTGGAACCCACAAGTGACCGGGCCCATAGTTCCGGGTCCATACCAGGGCACCCACTTGCAACCACCTTGGTGCCCTTGGGTGTGAAACCCGAGGGGCCACCCTGTCCGGATGCAGCCTGTCAAGTTTGGTGATCAGTCTGCGCCCCCAGCGAAGTTCTGCCGGGCTCTTCCCAGTGGAAGTAGACGGTGTGGTGTGGTATGCAAGAAGAAAAACTGCCAACCTGTGGTGCCAGTCACTGTAAGTCAATTTCTTGAGAGCATCCTTGGTGATGCAAACCATCCGTTCAGCCATACCATTGGTGGAAGGGTGGAAGGGCGCCGAAGTCGCATGACGAATCGTGTTAGCCTGCAGAAAAGCCTGGAACTCAGAAGAAGTGAATTGAGGATCGTTATCTGAAACCAGAACATCTGGAAGGCCGTGTGCAGCAAAAATTCCTCTTAATACTTGAATGGTCTTGGCAGTAATAGTGGAGGAAACAGGAACAACCTCTAGCCACTTTGAATGGCTATCAACAAGGACCAAGAAGAATTGCCCCTGAAAGGGCCCAGCATAATCTACATGCACTCTAGACCAAGGTGATTGTGTTTCCTCCCACCTATGCACAGGGGCCTGAGGCATTTCTGGCCGTGAACGCTGGCACAAGTGGCATCCATGCACCTGGGCCTCTATATCCTTGTCTAACCCTGGCCACCATAAATGGCTGCGTGCAAGCACTTTCATCCTGACAATGCCAGGATGGCCCTCATTTAAAGAGACCAAGATCCTAGATCTAAATGAGGTAGGAATAACAACTCTGCTGCTCCACAACAGACAACCCTGAAAAGTGGATAACTCATGCTTCTTGAGCCAGAAGCTTTGGAACTCAGTACCTGGACTTCTCTCAGGCCATCCAGATAGAACCCACGAAAGCACACATGCAAGTGTTAGATCTGTGGCCGATTCTGCAGCCACATCCCTGGCATCTAGGGGAGATTCAGGCAACGCCTGAATGGAGAGAATATTGATGGCAGGAGCAGGGTCTGCTTCTACCAGCTTCAGAGGTAACCTACTTAGGCCATCAGTGTGACCCATTTCCTTACCAGGTTTGTGAATCAGTGTATAATCATAGGCTGACAAAAAAATAGACCACCTCAACATTCTGGGAGAGATAATCTGGGGGGTTTGTTTGTCAGTAGTAAACAACCCCAGCAGAGGTTTATGGTCAGTATAGACCGTGAAATGTCAGCCATATAAAAAATCATGGAATTTTTTAATTCCTGCTACTATGGCCAATGCTTCCCTGTCTATTTGAGTGTAATTACTCTCAGTAGAGGATAGAGTTCTGGAGTAATATGCTACAGGAACCTGAGTTCCATCAGCCCTCAAGTGGCTAAGTACAGCGCCCACCCCATAAGGGGATGCATCACAAGCGATGAAGACAGGCAGGTTTTCATTGAAATGTGCAAGCACATCATTAGATGTCAGCAAGGCCTTGACCTCATTGAAGCTCTTTTCGTGGACTTGGGACCACTGCCAAACTGCCTGCTTGTCTAAAAGCCTATGAAGTGGTTCTGCTACAGCAGCCTTGTTAGGTAGGAAAGTGTTGTAAAAATTCAAGAGGCCTAGGAATGCTTGCAACTCCCCTTTAGACTTAGGGCTGGGAGCCTGCTGTATGGCTTTTAACTTAGATTCAGCAGGGTGAATACCCCTAGCATCTATTCTGAATCCCAGAAAATCTGTAGAAGTGACTCCTATCTTACATTTATCTTTTTAAAGTTTTAGGCCTGTTTTTCTGAAGCGAAGCAAGACAGCCCTCAATCTCTCAGCTAAATTCTGAGTAGATTTGCCAGCAATAAGGACATCATCAAAATAGGGGCAAACCCCAGGAATGCCTCTGAGTGTGTTCTCCATGACACTCTGGAATATTCCAGGAGCTACATTTACACCAAATTGCAGTCTCTTGACTTTGAAAGCTCCTCTATGAGTTACAATAGTTTGTGCTTCAGCAGCAGCTTCATCAACAGGTAACTGTTGATATGCCTGTGCCAGATCTAGCTTTACAAAAACGCGGCCCCCTTTGAGGGAAGCCAAAATATGGCTGACTAGAGGTACAGGGTACGCGTGCTGTTGCAAAGCCTTGTTTAATGTGCATTTGTAGTCTGCACATATACGTATGTCCCCATTAGCCTTGAGAGGCGTAACTATGGCGATTTCCGATGGACTTGAATCTACAGGTTCCAAGATACCTTGCTGGAGCAACTTATCCAGTTCAGCATCAATTTTCCCTTTAAGTGCAAAAGGTACTCTCCTTGCTTTAACCCTAATGGGTGTGATGGTAGGGTCAAGCTTCAAGGAAACTGGAGGTCCTTTGTAAGACCCCAATTGTGGACTAAATACATCCGCAAACTCTTTGCAGACTTCTTCTAGGCTCAACGTTGGCAAATTGTGCAATCCTGTAACCTGGATTCCCAAGGCCTCAAACTAATCGAGCCCTATAAGGCTTGTTCATTCACCCCCAACAACCAATACATCCAATGGACCTTCAAAATCCTTGTGCTGTACTGTAAGGGTGGCCTCCCCCTTTACACACACCTTGGAATTTTGAAAGTCTGTTAAGATTATGTTGGATGGCCTAAGTTTGGCCTGGAACCCACTGCTGTTGCAAATCTTCCTAAAAGTGTGAATGGAGATGATTGAAAGGGCAGACCCAGCTCCATAACCAAGGGAACTCCTTGTAACCTCACCTTAAGTGACAGCTTCTTTTTAAGTGGTTTGTGTGTGCCTGTTCTGCAAATACTTCTACGTGATGCACAGAAACCCACCCTGTTTTGGCTGGGGACCCTGGTACCTTTCAGATGCAATTCTTCTCGAGGTTGTGCCTTCTGTCGACCCAGACAGATGGATACTATGTGGCCTTGCCTGCCACACGCTCTGCAGATTGCAGAACAGAACCTGCAGTCGGCCCTCTTATGGTGACCTCCACAGCCGAAGCATTTGGACGCAGCTGGAGTTTTTTCTTTGCTTTCCTTCTGTTTCCTTTCCTTTAACGGGTAAAGATGATCCACCTCATCTTCAGGATCCTCCTCTGAGCCTTCTTGGACTCCCTCATGGTGCACGGAAACTGCTTCTGGATTATTCTTGATGGCCCGCATGTTCTTGACCGCTTTGCCGGCTGCCTCCTCAGCTGTGACCTCTCTCAAGGCATCTTGGAATGAGATATCTTCCTTTGCAAAGAGCCTCTGTTGCAATTCTCTGTTCCTTAAACCGCATACAAAACGGTCTCTCAGCCTTTCTTTTAAGTCTTTAAACTCGCAGGGTTTGGCTGCTCTTCTCAAGGCTGCAATGAATTCTTTGGCTGATTCACCTGCTCTCTGATCCCTCTGTTCAAATGTATGTCTCCACTCAATGACAGACAGCTTAGGCTGAAAATGTTCCTTTAATAACTTCTTTAAGTCTGTATACGTTACAGACTCTAGAGGAGCAGGAGCTGCCAAATTTTCTGCAATTTCAAACGCATCTTGACCACAGACACACAGCAAGGTTGCAGCCTTCAAGCCATCTTCTCTAACTTGATTCACTCTAAAGTAATTTTCTACTCTAGCGACATAAGACTCCCATCTTTCTGGGTGAGCAACGTCGAATTCGGACAACCGCCCTATCTTCGCCATCCTTACTTCTACTTTGAGGAAGGGGTCTATCAGCCAGCTTACCTCCAGCGACGCTGTACTGGCAGGCCAGGTGCTGAATTTAACGCCGTCTTCCTCTCCTCAAGGACTCCTTGGGTAAGTCTTACAAGCCTTCTTCTTTCAGCTTGCGATCATCCCATCCTCGTCGCCAGTGTTAAGTCCTCGAGTTAATGGCGAAAGAAGAGCACACATTCTGAAGCCAACAACTGCTTTATTCTTCTTCTGCTCACTCCAACACAACTCGGAGGCTTGCAGGCCTCTCCGACACTAAATAGAATCCCCGGGCAAAATGGTTACAAAGAGATGGCGCGCTTCGCGCCTTGCGCATGCGGGCAGGCTGGCACCACTTAGTCTGGTCCCGGGCAGCTTGCAACAACCCGGGACCATTGCAACATCCCGAGCCTGCTTTTGCAGGCTCAGGACACAACACCCACATTTCAAAATGTTTCCTCTGGTTGATCATTTAGTTTGTTATCTCATTGATGCACAGACCTTTAGTGCTGACATTATGAAAATTAGTAATCTTATGACTTGGCAAATTCAAATACTTGAAGGAAGAGTATTTGGCTGCATTGGGAATATAAAGGATTCTTTCCAATTTCACTTGGCACAAGAGTATTTCTGAATATTTAGAAGGGAGGGAGGGAGGGAGGGAAGAAGGAAGGAAGGAAGGAAGGAAGGAAGGAAGGAAGGAAGGAAGGAAGGAAGGAAGGAAGGAAGGAAGGAAGGAAGGAAGGAAGGAAGGAAGGAAAGATACCCTGCTTCTTTTACATGCCAGCTTTGTTCCAGTTTCCAAGAGGAATCAAACTAATGAGGAAGGAATCATAGTACAGAATTATCCCATATTCCCATGTTCTGATATCTAGTATCATAGAGACACTTTCATTTTCCTGGACATAACATTGATGTACACAAATACACTTTTCCTTCTTAGGGTAATTAAGTATAGAGAAGTAGTAAGAAATAGTAAGCAAAATCAGTTAAAACATGGAGTAAGATATGTTTCTTTTCCTTTTTTTCTTCCCATAGGGACCCATAGATATCCATCATGGCATTGATCAGTTAAGGCTTTCATATAATACTTTTAGTCAGAGAATGCATGGACTCAATACATTTCATTATTTCTTTGAAGAAAGACACATTCAAACAATGAAGATCAGATAGATAGATACATTTTTAACTGTTTTGCTTATTCAAATAAGCAGAATGGGTATTGTAACCTCTTACACACAGGCCTTGAGAATAGGGGTGTAAGATAAGTTCTTCCTTTTTGAGATCCATTTTAACATAGCATGATCATTCATACCCTGGTCATCTCCCATTTGGACTATTGCAATGTGCACTACATGGCACTACCTTTGAAAAGTATCTGAAAGCTTAAGCTGATACAAAATGGGGCCATGCAAGCAATTTTGGGCACCCTAACAATGGTACATGTAAGGCTTTTGCTGTGTGAGTTGTGTTGGGTGCTGGTTTGCTTCAAGGTGTTGGTTATGACCTTTAAAACCCTACATGGCATGGGGCAGGTTAGCAGTGGAACTCTCTTTGCCCCATCACATCAACCTGTCCTACCCAATCAGGCAGGAAAGGTATGTTGTGGACCCTGTCAGCTAAAGAATTTGAACTGCTCAACTCTACCATTGCTCCCGCCCTCTGCAATACTCTCCCCCCAGAGGTGAGGCTGGGCCCCACTGTCCTAACCTTTTTGAAAGGTTTGAAAACATGGCTCTGCTGCCTTGCTTGCTTGGGGCTCACAGCATGCTTGGAGTATGCAGCCATGGGGCTGGTTGGCACCCTGAAAGCCCTCCCCTGTAGGAGAAAAGCAGGCAGAGCCTCGGGGCGGAGTCAAGAGATGACTCAGCTTAGAATGTTACATGTCCACAAATGCTCTTAAGTGCAGCCCCCCTTGAATTTTGTTAACTTATCTAGTGCCAATTTAATGCTGACCATTAGTTGACCAGATCCTTGTGTATAGGCTTCAGCAATAAATCTTCTGAACTGGAACTTAATGTGTGATCCTGATTCTTCACATCTGACATTAATCTGGTGAACTCACCTCAACACTTTACACTGGACTATAGCAAGAAACCCCTAGAATGGCATCAGACCTGCAAATTGCAGCAGCAGCTGACAATACCATGATGGAGGCTGTCCTGTGATTCCAGGATGGCTTGGAAACCCAAGTTGTGAAATATGTCAGCTACAATGCTTCAGTTCATCCAGCAGATGAATAATTTAGCTCAACCTCCTCCACCACCGATAGCCCCAGCTCCTGCTCTGGCAGCACTGCCTGTGCTGCAGAGAACTCATGGCTATTTACCAGAGAGGTTTGGAGGAGAGTCAGAAAAGAAGAGAACCTTCATAGCACAAAGCAGATTTTTTATCGACACCTGGCCAGCAGAATTTCCAACCAACTGGTCGCAGGTCTCCTTTGTACTAAGTCTCCTGACAGCCTCGACATCGCGATGGGCTCTCCCCGTAAACAAATGCAAGGACCCTATTATAAATAACTATCAGAACTTCATGGCAAACTTCAGAGACCACTTCAGGTACCCCATACAAGAAGTCACAGCAACATGCCAGATTCAGGAACTTCAGCAAGGCAGTAGGAGAGTACAACAATACCGAGGAAATCCAATTATTTATTTATTTATTTATTTATTAAAATTTATAAACCGCCCCACTCCCGCAGGACTCCGGGCGGCTAACAATAAAAACACAATATAACTTAACAAGACAAACAATACAGTAACATTCATCCAGGGGTCAGATTTTATAAACCCCAGGCCTGCCAGAAAAGCCAGGTCTTAAGCAGCTTGCGGAAAACCAACAGGGTGGGAGCGGTCCTAAACTCTGGGGGGAGCTGGTTCCAAGACATGGGCGCCATCACAGAGAAAGCCCTCCCCCGCGGCCCCGCCAAATGGCACTGCTTGGCCGACGGGACCTGAAGGAGGCCCAGCCTGTGGGATCTAACCAGACAAAGGGAACTATGAGGTAGTAGGCGGTCTCACAAATACCCTGGCCCTGAGCCATATAAAGCTTTAAAAGTAATAACCAACACCTTGAATTGGACCCGGAGACCAATAGGCAACCAGTGCAGCTCGCGGAGGATAGGTGTAACGTGGGTGTACCGAGGAACACCCGCTATCACTCGCGCGGCTGCATTCTGGACCAACTGTAGTCTCCGAATACTTTTCAAGGGTAGCCCCATGTAGAGCGCATTGCAGTAGTCCAGGCGTGAGGTGACAAGGGCATGAGTGACTGTAAGGAGAGCCTCCCGGTCCAGGTAGTGTCGCAACTGGTGCAACAGACGAACTTGTGCAAAGGTCCTCCCAGCCACAGCCGTCAAATGATGTTCCAATTTCAGCTGTGGATCAAGGAGGACACCCAAGTTGCGAACCCGCTCCGAAGGGGGTATATTTTCCCCTGCTAGAGTCAACACTGGACAGTTAACATGATCCTTGGGAGGCAACATCCAAAGCCACTCGGTCTTGTCAGGATTGAGCCTGAGTCTGTTAACCCCCATCCAGACCCTCACGGCTTCAAGGCAACGGCCCATCACATCAGCCGCTTCACTGAGAGAGCTCGGGGAAGAGATATATAGCTGGGTATCATCAGTATACTGATGAAACCTCACCCCATGCTGTCTGATGATCTCACCCAGCGGCTTCATGTAAATGTTAAATAGGAGGGGGGAGAGGACCGACCTCTGTGGCACCCCGCATTCAAGGGGCCTCGGGGTTGACCTCTGCCCCCCCCACCAGTACCGATTGCGACCGGCCAGAGAGGTAGGAGAACCACCGTAGAACGGTGCCTCCCACTCCCACCCCTCCAAGTCGTCGCAAAAGGATACCATGATTGATGGTATCAAAAGCCGCTGAGAGGTCAAGTAGCACCAAGACAGAGGAATAACCCCTGTCTCGGGCCCGCCAGAGATCATCCATCAGCGCGACCAAAGCAGTTTCTGTGCTGAAGCCGGGCCTGAAGCCAGATTGAAAAGGGTCTAGGTAATCCGCTTCATCCAGAGACCGTCGGAGCTGGAGTGCCACCACTCTCTCTACAACCTTCCCCAAAAAGGGGAGATTGGAGACTGGACGGAAGTTATTTAAATCAGCCGGCTCCAGGGTAGGCTTCTTGAGAAGGGGCCTCACAACCGCTTCCTTCAAGGGTTGCGGGAAAGACCCCTCCCTCAACGAAGCGTTGATCAACACCTGGAGCCAGCCTCGTGTCACCTCCTTGGCGGCCGAGACCAACCAGGAAGGACACGGGTCCAATAAACAAGTGGAGGCGCTCATCACTCCCACCGCTCTGTCAACATCCTCAGCGGTCACCGACTCAAATTCATCCCATAAAACTGGGCTAAGACCTGCCCTGGTCATCTCAGAAGGCCCTGCCCAATCGGAGTCTAGGTCTGTCCGAATCCGAGCGATTTTGTCTGATAGAAACTGCACAAATTCTTCCGCCCTACCCTGTAAGGGCTCCCCGGCTTCCCGAACGTTAAGTAGTCACAGCCAATTTAGTTTAGAATGAAATAGCTCTGTTGGTTCATTTCAGGAAGTATCTGAACAACTGGATTGCAAATTAACTCATCAGGCAAGGAGTTCCACAGACATTAGAGCAAACTTACCAGGCTTGCATTATTATTGACTCACATGTGGAAGAGATCTGAGATCAATCCAACTGTTGCAGGTTGCCAATGAATCCCATTCACTACCCAACCTTCACTCCCCTTATGGCAACTGAAACCAACCCAGGGGGAGAGGAACCTATGCAAATGGGCAGCTGGACAGTCACTAGCTGCAGAAAGAAAGGCAGAGGTGCAGAGATTTGGCACTCTGTTTTTAGTGTGGAGACGCTGGGCACATGGTCAGGAACTGCCCTTCCAGAACCCCCAGGTAAGGAGAAAAGGGCCTCAGCCACAACTACGGAGAGAGCTGTCCCAAATGCAGACTTCAAACCCATGGAATTGACAACTTCCTCGAAAGAGCCCATGGGAGGGGCTATTCAAGCACTAAACAGAGCTCAGCATCATTTATTTATTTATTTATTTTTAAAATTTATAAGCTGCCCCACTCCTGAAGGACTCTGGGCGGCTAACAATAAAAACACATAAAACATAACAAAACAACAATACAAAAACAATCATCCAGGGGTAAGGTTTTATAAACCCCAGGTCTGCCGGAAAAGCCAGGTCTTAAGTAGCTTACGGAAGACCAACAGGGTGGGAGCGATCCTAATCTCCGGGGGGAGCTGATTCCAAAGCGTGGGCGCCATCACAGAGAAGGCCCTCCTCTGCGGCCCTGCCAAATGGCACTGCTTGGCTGACGGGGCCTGAAGGAGCCTGAAGGAGGCCCAGCCTGTGGGATCTAACCAGACGTAGGGAACTATGAGGTAGTAGGCAGTCTACTACCTCAAGGGACGTTGTTGAAGATTTACTGTGGATATAAAAAGTAAATCCGAAGTCAAAACCAGTATTTTTTGAACTAGAAATAACATTCTTGGTAAAACGTTAATTTTTATTACAGATATTCTCCCCATCAAAGACAGTTGTAGCTGATCCCATCGTGAAATGTCTTTTTTAATTTCATTCCACGTTTTGACATATTTTGGTAAAGCATACAATTTATATTCATCAAGGTAACCCCTAAATATTTTACCTTATTCTCAACCTTAAAGCCTGTTTTATTCATCAATTTTAATTGGTCATTTTGCCCCATGTTTTAGTTAAAAGTTTTGTCTTTTGTTAAGCTTAAATCCTGCTACGGCGCCAAATTCTTTTAGGTTTTTTCGAGGATAGGATAGAAATAGAAATAATAGAAATAGTATTGGCCAAGTGTGATTGGACACACAACAAATTTGTCTCCAGTGCATAAGCTCTCAGTGTGCATAAAAACAAAAGGGTAATATACTCAGTGTACTACAAGCCTACAAACAACAAGGCAATATAATAATAATAATAATAATAATAATAATAATAATAATAATAATAATAATAATAATAATAATAATAATAATAATAATCCCCCAGTGAGGCACTACCTTGACGTGGTTGTGGGGCTTGTGTACTCTGAGGAAGTTGAGAGCTATGCCAGAGGTTCAACCATACTGGACAGGTCTCATCAGAGGAGTCAGACAAAGAGTGTCTCTCCCATAAAAAATATGGTGAGACGTAAATTTCAGAATGCCATACCGGCTCGGATGTCGCCCGGGTTAACAAGGTCCATGCTAGATATTGGAGTTCCTGGATATCTGGTGAAAAATGGGTTACAGGACTCAGGACTGTTGGCTGAGCAACCAGGGCCAGCAGCTGCAGAACTACTGGAAGAAAAGATGTTTACCCGTTGCAGATACACAGTGATTGAAAACAAAGAAATAATGATCTGTTACTACAGATCAAGTCCAACAAGAAGAGGATATCTAAAACGAATGCACCAGTTCTGGAAAGAACAACATCCAGAATCAGAAATAACAGAACAGAGACTAGCAGATCAACGCCGATTTATAACACGAAATAAAGTATTCACAGAAACAGAATTGGACGAACTGCAAAGGTTTACCCAGGGCAAAGAAATCAAAGCCTTACCAGAAGTAATTCAGAATGTAGAGGCAAACCAGGGGGAGTTGGCAGTGAAGGAATCCAATAGAAATATACAACTGTTCTCATTTGGAAACCAGGCACCTCTACCTCAGGAAGAACAAAACCCTCTAACTAAAGAAATAAAAGAATTGAAACAAAGAATAACTGAGCATCTAGAACAATACAAAAACAACAGAATAAGGCTGCCTGCATTGAAGCTTGTTCCAAAGAAACAGCTAGCACAAGCATTAAAAGATGCAAATACTGCAATATCAAGTATAAGCACCAATTCACTGCAAGAAACAAACCAACTAATGTACAGCACAGCTGCAGTTATAACAGAATACCTGGGATGCAAAATCAACAAAAAAGAAAAACAAACAAACAGTGCACCAGAAAAATGGAAGGTTAGACTAGAAAATAAGATCAGCAAGTTAAGATCACATGCAAGCAAGCTAGAACAGATGAAAGAAAAGAAGCTGAAGAACAAGAAGACCAAAGAATAGCTAATCAAGAAATACCACTTAGAAACAAGGAAGATCAAGGAAGCACTGGAAATAATAAAGCAACAAATAACAGCTATAGCCAGGAAAATCAGTAGATATGAAGCTCGAATTGCAAACTATAGGCAGAACCTCCAATTTCAATCCAATCAGAAACATTTCTACCAATCCATCAATGGAGAAACTGCAAGGAATCAGGCAGTACCTGACAAGGAAGAAACAGTGCAGTTCTGGAAGCAGATATGGGATAACCCAAAGAAATACAACAAGGATGCGGCTTGGTTAAAAGAGGTGGATGCAAATAAAACAGAAGTTGAAATGAAAGAACTAGTAATAACAACAAAAATGGTAGAAAAAAGAGCAAAGAAAATCAAAAATTGGTCAGCACCAGGTGAAGATGAACTGCATGGGTTTTGGTTGAAACATCTAACTGTTATACACCCACTCATTGCCAAGCAGTTCAACAATATACTACAAGGAGGAGAAATTGAAAAGTGGCTAACAACTGGGAAAACCTACCTAATAATGAAAAATCCAGCAAAAGGGGCAACACCAGGTAACTACAGGCCAATTACCTGCTTACCAACAACTTTCAAATTACTAACTGGTGTAGTAGCTGATGCAGTGCAACAGCATCTAGTTGAAAACAATCTCTTTCCACCTGAGCAGAAAGGAAACCGCCCCAATAGCAGAGGAACAAAAGATCAACTCCTAATAGACAAAATGATCTTGGAAAACTGCAAGAGAAGGAAGACCAACCTGAATGTGGCATGGATTGACTACAAAAAGGCATTTGACTCTCTGCCACATGACTGGATAATCAAGTGCCTAGAAATAACAGGAGTCAGTAGAAACATCAGAAAATTTGTGCAAAGATCGATGGCACAATGGAAGACACAGTTGCAGATCAATGGTGAGAGGCTGGGAGAGGTTAATATCAAGAGAGGAATATTTCAAGGAGATTCATTATCACCATTACTATTTGTTATTGCACTGTTTCCTCTGTCAACAATACTGAATAACTCAGGACATGGCTATCAAACATCAAAAACATCTGCCAGACTATCCCATCTCCTTTATATGGATGACCTGAAACTGTATGGAAAAACATCATCTGAAATAGAATCGCTGCTCAACACTGTCCGTATATATAGCCAAGATATTGTTATGGAGTTTGGCTTGGACAAATGTGCCACACTTACTATCAAACAAGGAAAAGTAGTGAAAACTGAAGGAATCAAGATGCCCCACGAAAATAACATTAAGAGTCTGGATGAGGAAGAGTACTACAAATACTTGGGTATCCTTCAAGCTGACAACATCAGGCACACTGAAGTCAAGAAAAAGATTAGAGGTGAATACATGAAGAGAGTGAAGAAGATCTTAAAATCCAAACTCAATGGAGGAAATACCATAAAGGCAATCAACACCTGGGCAATCCCAGTCATTAGGTACACAGCTGGAATAGTGGACTGGACTCAAGCAGAACTAAAAGCAATGGATAGGCAGACCAGAAAAATAATGACAATGAATCATGCCCTTCATCCACGCAGTGACATTGATAGACTTTATCTACCAAGGCAAATAGGTGGGCGTGGAATGCTACAAGTACATCAGATGGTTGAAGAAGAAAAAATGGCTTTGGAAGAATATCTGGAGAACAATGATGAAGATGCACTGAAATTAGTATATCAGGAAGGCTTACTAACTACTGGAGAGACCAAACTGGCCTACAAGAAAGACCAAATGAAGAACAGAATAGAGGCATGGGAAGACAAAGCACTACATGGCCAATACATTAAAAAAATAGCTAGGAAAGCAGATAATAATAAAACCTGGCAATGGCTAAGAGCAGGAAAATTGAAGAAAGAGACCGAGGGACTAATTCTGGCTGCACAAGACCAAGCCTTAAGGACAAATGCATATAAAGTCAAAATTGAGAAGACAGCAACAGACAGTAAGTGCCGCCTATGCAAAGAAGCTGAAGAAACAGTGGACCACTTGGTAAGCTGTTGCAAGAAGATTGCACAGACTGACTACAAGCAGCGGCATGACAAAGTAGCAACAATGGTGCATTGGAAGATCTGCAAAAAATATCATTTGCCTGTAAGCAAAAACTGGTGGGATCATAAAATAGAGAAAGTCATAGAAAATGATAAAATTAAACTGCTCTGGGACTTCAGAATTCAAACAGACAAGCACCTGCAACATAACACCCCAGACTTAACAATTGTCGATAAGAAAGAAAAAAAAGTCTGGATAGTGGACGTGGCAGTGCCTGGAGATAGCAGAATAGAAGAGAAAGAACTGGAGAAGATAACAAAATACAAAGACCTACAAATAGAAATAGAAAGACTGTGGCAAAAGCAAGGGTAGTACCAATAGTCATAGGTGCCTTGGGTGCAATCCCAAAACAACTGGAGCACCACTTGAACACAATTGGCATTGACAAATTCGCTATTAGTCAATTGCAAAAGGCGGCCTTATTAGGAACTGCTTCCATCCTGCGACGATATCTGTAATACCATCAAACATCCACACCTGCCTATCCCAGGTCCTGGGTAAGGACTTGATAGGTAGACAAAATGCCAAATCCAGTCTGAACATCTGGCTGACTGTGCGATGATCGATAATAATAATAATAATAATAATAATAATAATAATAATAATAACCCCCAGTGAGGCACTACCTTGATGTGGTTGTGGGGCTTGTGTACTCTGAGGAAGATGAGAACTATGCCAGAGGTTCAACCATACTGGACAAGTCTCATCAGAGGAGTCAGACAAAGAGTGTCTCTCCCATAAAAAATATGGTGAGACGTAAATTTCAGAATGCCATACCGGCTCGGATGTCGCCCGGGTTAACAAGGTCCATGCTAGATATTGGAGTTCCTGGATATCTGGTGAAAAATGGGTTACAGGACTCTGGACTGTTGGCTGAGCAACCAGGGCCAGCAGCTGCAGAACTACTGGAAGAAAAGGTGTTTACCCGTCACAGATACACAGTGATTGAAAACAAAGAAATAATGATCTGTTACTACAGTTCAAGTCCAACCAGAAGAGGATATCTAAAACGAATGCATCAGTTCTGGAAAGAACAACATCCAGAATCAGAAATAACAGAACAGAGACTAGCAGATCAACGCAGATTTATAATACGAAATAAAGTATTCACAGAAACAGAATTGGACGAACTGCAAAGGATTACCCAGGGCAAAGAAATCAAAGCCTTACCAGAAGTAATTCAGAATGTAGAGGCAAACCAGGGGGAGTTGGCAGTGAAGGAATCCAGCAGAGATATACAACTGTTCTCATTTGGAAACCAGGCACCTCTTCCTCAGGAAGAACAAAATCCTCTAACTAAAGAAATAAAAGAATTGAAACAAAGAATAACTGAGCATCTAGAACAGCACAAAAACAACAGAATAAGGCTGCCTGCATTGAAGCTTGTTCCAAAGAAACAGCTAGCACAAGCATTAAAAGATGCAAATACTGCAATATCAAGTATAAGCACCAATTCACTGCAAGAAACAAACCAACTAATGTACAGCACAGCTGCAGTTATAACTGAATACCTGGGATGCAAAATCAACAAAGAAGAAAAACAAACCAACAGTGCACCAGAAAAATGGAAGGTTAGACTAGAAAATAAGATCAGCAAGTTAAGATCACATGCAAGCAAGCTAGAACAGATGAAAGAAAAGAAGCTGAAGAACAAGAAGACCAAAGAATAGCTAATCAAGAAATACCACTTAGAAACAAGGAAGATCAAGGAAGCACTGGAAATAATAAAGCAACAAATAACAGCTATAGCCAGGAAAATCAGTAGATATGAAGCTTGAATTGCAAACTATAGGCAGAACCTCCAATTTCAATCCAATCAGAAACGTTTCTACCAATCCATCAATGGAGAAACTGCAATGAATTGGTCAGTACCTGACAAGGAAGAAACAGTGCAGTTCTGGAAGCAGATATGGGATAACCCAAAGGAATACAACAAGGATGCGGCTTGGTTAAAAAAGGTGGATGCAAATAAAACAGAAGTTGAAATGAAAGAACTAGTAATAACAACAAAAATGGTAGAAAAAAGAGCAAGGAAAATCAAAAATTGGTCAGCACCAGGTGAAGATGAACTGCATGGGTTTTGGTTGAAACATCTAACTGTTATACACCCACTCATTGCCAAGCAGTTCAACAATATACTACAAGGAGGAGAAATTGAAAAGTGGCTAACAACTGGGAAAACCTACCTAATAATGAAAAATCCAGCAAAAGGGGCAACACCAGGCAACTACAGGCCAATTACCTGCTTACCAACAACTTTCAAATTACTAACTGGTGTGGTAGCTGATGCAGTACAACAGCATCTAGTTGAAAACAATCTCTTTCCACCTGAGCAGAAAGGAAACCGCCCCAATAGCAGAGGAACAAAAGATCAACTCCTAATAGACAAAATGATCTTGGAAAACTGCAAGAAAAGGAAGACCAACCTGAATGTGGCATGGATTGACTACAAAAAGGCATTTGACTCTCTGCCACATGACTGGATAATCAAGTGCCTAGAAATAACAGGAGTCAGTAGAAACATCAGAAAATTTGTGCAAAGATCGATGGCACAATGGAAGACACAGTTGCAGATCAATGGTGAGAGGCTGGGAGAGGTTAATATCAAGAGAGGAATATTTCAAGGAGATTCATTGTCACCATTACTATTTGTTATTGCACTGTTTCCTCTGTCAACAATACTGAATAACTCAGGACATGGCTATCAAACATCAAAAACATCTACCAGACTATCCCATCTCCTTTACATGGATGATCTGAAGCTGTATGGAAAAACATCATCTGAAATAGAATCGCTGCTCAACACTGTCCATATATATAGCCAAGATATTGTTATGGAGTTTGGCTTGGACAAATGTGCCACACTTACTATCAAACAAGGAAAAGTAGTGAAAACTGAAGGAATCAAGATGCCCCATGAAAATAACATTAGGAGTCTGGATGAGGAAGATTACTACAAATACTTGGGTATCCTTCAAGCTGACAACATCAAGCACACTGAAGTCAAGAAAAAGATTAGAGGTGAATACATCAAGAGAGTGAAGAAGATCTTAAAGTGCAAACTCAATGGAGGCAATACCATAAAGGCAATCAACACCTGGGCAATTCCAGTCATTAGGTACACAGCTGGAATAGTGGACTGGACTCAAGCAGAACTAAAAGCAATGGATAGGAAGACCAGAAAAATAATGACAATGAATCATGCCCTTCATCCACGCAGTGACATTGATAGACTTTATCTACCAAGGCAAATAGGTGGGCGTGGAATGCTACAAGTACATCAGATGGTTGAAGAAGAAAAAATGGCTTTGGAAGAATATCTGAAGAACAATGATGAAGATGCACTGAAATTAGTATATCAGGAAGGCTTACTGACTACTGGAGAGACCAAACTGGCCTACAAGAAAGACCAAATGAAGAACAGAATAGAGGCATGGGAAGACAAAGCACTACATGGCCAATACATTAAAAAATTAGCTGGGAAAGCAGATAATAACAAGACCTGGCAATGGCTAAGAGCAGGAAAATTGAAGAAAGAGACCGAGGGACTAATTCTGGCTGCACAAGACCAAGCCTTAAGGACAAATGCATATAAAGTCAAAATTGAGAAGACAGCAACAGACAGTAAGTGCCGCCTATGCAAAGAAGCTGAAGAAACATTGGACCACTTGGTAAGCTGTTGCAAGAAGATTGCACAGACTGACTACAAGCAGCGGCATGACAAAGTAGCAACAATGGTGCATTGGAAGATCTGCAAAAAATATCATTTGCCTGTAAGCAAAAACTGGTGGGATCATAAAATAGAGAAAGTCATAGAAAATGATAAAATTAAACTGCTCTGGGACTTCAGAATTCAAACAGACAAGCACCTGCAACATAACACCCCAGACTTAACTATTGTCAATAACAAAGACAAAAAAGTCTGGATAGTGGACGTGGCAGTGCCTGGAGACAGCAGAATAGAAGAGAAAGAAATGGAGAAGATAACAAAATACAAAGACCTACAAATAGAAATAGAAAGACTGTGGCAAAAGCAAGCAAGGGTAGTACCAATAATAATAGGCTCCTTGGGTGCAATCCCAAAACAACTGGAGCACCACTTGAACACGATTGGCATTGACAAATTCGCTATTAGTCAATTGCAAAAGGCGGCCTTACTAGGAACTGCTTCTATCCTGCGACGATACCTATAATACCATCAAACATCCACATCTGCCTATCCCAGGTCCTGGGTAAGGACTCGATAGGTAGACAAAATGCCAAATCCAGTCTGAACATCTGGCTGATTGTGCGATGATCAATAATAATAATAAAGTTGGAAGGGACCTTGGAGGTCATCTCTAGTCCAACCCTCTGCTCAGGCAGGAAACCCTATACCATTTTGGACAAATGGCTGTCCAGTCTCTTCTTAAAAACTTCCAGTGGGAGCATTTACCGCTTCTGGAGGCAGGTTGTTCCACTGGTTAATTGTTCTAACTGTCAGGAAGTTTCTCCTTAGTTCTAGGTTGCTTCTCTCCTTGATTAGTTTCCATCAGTTGCTTCTTGTCCTGCCTTCAGGTGCTTTGGAAAATAGCTTGACTCCCTCTTCTTTGTGGCAGCCCCTGAGATATTGGAACACTGCTATCATGTCCCCTGTCCTTCTCTTCATTAAACTAGACGTACCCAATTCCAGCAACCATTCCTTATATGTTTTAGCCTCCAGTCCCCTAATCATCTTTTTTGCTCTTCTCTGTACTCTCTCTAGAGTCTCAACATCTTTTTTACATCGTGGTGACCAAAACTGGATGCAGTATTCCAAGTGTGGCCTTACCAAGGCACTGTAAAGTATTAACACTTCACGTGATCTTGATTCTATCCCTCTGTTAATGCAGCCTAGCACTGTGTTGGCTTTTTTGGCAGCTGCAGCACACTGCTGGCTCATATTTAAGTGATTGTCCGAGATCCTTCTCATAGTTACTACTACTCATAAGATACCAATAGGAGAAGGTGGTAGAAAAGATGAGAAGGATAATAATAATAATACAGCCATACTACATGAGAAAATAGACACAAGATAGTACTGTGGTAATTAGGTGTTCAGCAGAGTGATGGCATGAGGGAAAAAAACTCTGTATCTAGTTGCTTTGGCATGCAATGTTCTATAGCGGCATCCTGAGGTGAGTTGAAACAGTTTATGTCCAGGATGGGAGGGGTCTGTAGATATTTTCTCAGCCCTCTTTCTGACCTGTGCAGTATACAGATCCTCAATGGAAGGTCCTCAATGAAAGTTGTAATTCTACAACTTTCAATGGGTCCTCCAGTATCAATACCACATTGTCATGAAATGGTCTTAATTTATATACCTCCTTTTTAATTTTTACTCCCTTCATCTCTTCTCTTTCCTTATATCCCTATTCGGAACTTCTAGAGCTACTGTAATATGAATAAAAGTTGGGATAGTGGGCATTCTTGTCTCATTCCCTTCTGAATAACACAGCATTTTGTGAGGTCACCATTAACAATAATCTGCATTTCATAGTGTATATTGATTTAACCCACTTTACAAAACTGTCACCCAAATCCATAACTTCCAATACTTTAAACAGAAATAGCCAAGTGATGCTTTTTCTGCATCTAAAAGAACTAATGCAGCTTGCTTTTCCTTGTGTTGCTGTAGGTGCTCTAGAGTCTAAGACATTCAGAACTGTCCTTGTATTGTCCTTTAATTGCCTTTTGGGTAAAAACCCACTTTGGTCTTAATGGATGTGTTGTTGATTGCAGGTGTGTACTGAGTACAATTTAACATCAGTTTGAATGTGATTGGTTAATTCTGAACACAGCCACATCCCTACTTATAAGAGGGTGTGCACACTTATGAAATCACATTATTGTAAGTTTTTTATTGTTATTTTCCCCCTAAAAGATTTCAGTTTGTTTTTCAATTGAATTGTACAGTTTATATGTATAAAAGTATGAATGGTGGAAAAATTCTGAAGTGATTTATCTTGATCTGATTTATATCCTAAAACCTGGCATTTTAAGAGGGGTGTGTAGACTTTTTATATCCACTGTATGTGGCATTGTCCCTACCCAGTACTGTTGCTGCATTATTGGATTAAGGAGCAACAGCCAGCTTTATAGACTTCACAACAGTTAAGGCATTAAACATCCCTACTGCTCTTTTGAGCTCCCTAATGCAGGTCAAAACAGTCGATGACTGGACCTTGAAACTGGGTCTGATTACAGACTCCACAGACCCCACAGACCCCTTGCACATAACAATAGCCACACATACTGATTTTTTAACCCTCTATGTCAGGGGTCCCCAACCCCCGGTCTGTGGACTGGTACTGGGCCGCGGCATACCAGCAACCGGTCCGCACAAACAAGCAAAGCCCCATCCGCGAGATGCAGGCAGCACACAAAACCACACCCCCTCCGGTCCGCGGAAAAACCTTTCTCCACGGAACTGGTCCCTGGCACCCAAAAGGTTGGGGACCGCTGCTCTATGTGACCAACCACCTCCACCTTCCAATCATTGCTGCTGTTCTCCCTCTCCTTGGCCAGGTTGCTCATGGTGGGTGCAGGAGGACAAAGTGCATGGGTCAAAGGGAGGCCCACTCCCTCTCCATGCGAGGAGACCTGGCTTTGTAACCAAAGCATCCACAGCAATAGGATGGGAGACCACCAGGGGATGGCGAAAGGGCAACAGGGCTGCTGGTAGCCAAGTGCTAAGGCAGGACTTCCCTCAGACCCTCCCTCCCTCTTATACCAATCTCCTTCCTTCCTTCCTTCCTTCCTTTCTTTCCTTCCTTCTTTCCTTCCTCCCCTCCTTCCCTGCCTCCCTCTTTTTCATTCCCATCTTCTTTCTTCCCTTTCTTTCTTCCTGTTTCCCTCCCTCTTTCCTTCCTTCCCTCCCTCCCTCCTTCTCTCTGTACCCAGGAATAGAATGTTGAAGGAACAAGAATGTACTAAAGATGGGAGGTGGATGTTGCAAGATGGGAGAGGGATGTTGAAAAGAAAAAAAGAAAAAACAACAACAACAAAACAATGGCTAGAACACAGAAGCAGCCACTGAAGGGAGGTCGCAAGGGATGATTAATATTTTCTTTTTTTAAAAAATATATTTTATTGGTTTTATAGTTTTAACAAAAAGTGTTTAAGACACACCGTGGTGTTTGGGTAAACAAAGATTCCAACATAAAATCACACAATAACAGCTCAACTTAATACATTCGCTATCATCTCTCTATTTCCCTCAAGTAACATAGTAAATTTAATATATTTCATTTCTATCCTAAATTTCTATTACTACTAAACCTGTTTATTAAAACTTTAAATCAATTTCAATTACCATAATCAGATAGTGTTTTACATCAACATATTATCACTTCAAATACCTCTTGCAAATATATTCAAGTTCTTAATCCCTCTCATCCCTTTTTTATCACCAATCTTATTTGTTTCTTCTTCCAATAATAACTAGTTTAATTAAAAAAACAATATTATCATATCTTATCAAATCGTATTATTATACACAAACATCTCTTAAGTAATTAAACATTACACATGTATATAATTATAGTTTTCTTACTTCTAAATCTAAATCATTATCCTTAACCTTTCAGCCAATAAGTCCATTTTTGTTACTTATAGTAGTCTTTGACTTAATTCATTTCCATTCATTAAAGAAACCAAATTCCATCCAATTAATTATCATACCATATCAAGACATATTATTATACACAAAAATCTCCTAATTAATTAAACATTTCAAAATTCCAGTCTAAATCAATCTATTATTCCAAGGAATGCATTCTTAGCCTCTATAAAGCCAAGTTTCTTTTTTCACTCCACATTTAACTTTCATATTTCCATATCAAATTTCCATAAAACAAAAAGTCATCAAACTAAATTAAACACACATAAATATAATTGTAGTTTTCTTATTTCTAAATCTAACTCATTATCCTTAAAACAATCCATAGAACCAACATTGCCTTTAAATCCATTAAACAGTTTTTACTAATTTAAACACGCATGTATATAATTGCATTTTTCCGTTCTAGATCATTATCCTTAAAACAATCCATGAAGTCAACATTGCCTTTTACTCCATTAAAGATTTTTAAATTTGTTTTTCAATCTAATTCTGGGTTTCTTTCTATGCCACACAGGCTTCCATAAAAATGCTTCCCTTTCAACCAATAAGTCCATTCTCAATGCTTGTAATAATCTTTGAGCAAATGTACATCTCTTTCTCTGCAGTAAATGTCTTTTTTCTCTTTCAACCAATAGATCAGTTTTTATTGCTTGTAGTAGTCTTTGAGAGAGTATAGATCTCGTCCTCTGCAGTAAACGTCTTTTTCTGTTCTCTTTGCAATATAGTTGCTTTGTATTTTGAAGTCTTAGTCTTTGCTTCTTCTGGTTCTCTAAGTTTCTGAAGAGGGGATTGTCAGATGAAGTAAATTCCACTTCTATCTCTGTAGATTCCTCTTCTGGTACATTTTGATTTATGACATGATCAGTTGTAACCTGGACATCAGTTTGAGCAAATGTAGTAGAGTCTCTGGATCTTAATTCTAAAGTACAGTTTTTAAATGGAGCACAAATTTCTGCATTGGCCTCATAAATCTTTTCCAATATAAGTGCACAGTTCAGTTGTATCTGAGGCTTCTCCATTTTAATACTCTTAAAAGGAAATCTCTTTTTCTTTTTTGTAGAGGCTTTGTTTAATGTAAAAACATCCACCCCCACAGCATCACAGGTGCACAGCTTATCTTTAATGTTTGAAGTTCATAAAAAAAGTAAGCAAAGTTACAATATTAAATTTTCACCACTAGATGTCCTCAGTGAGTTAGGAAAGTCTTTTCCAAAAATCAATTCTTTTTTTCTATCTTTTAAGGTATAATATGTATATGTATATATGTATATGTATATATATATATATATATATATATATATATATATATATATATATATATATATATATATATATATATATATATATATATATATATATATATATATATATATATATATATATATATATATATATATATATATATATATAAGTAGAAATAATAATGTTCTTAAAAATAAAGAGAGAGGAAAACTTTTCCTTCTTTTTTTTTTTCCTTTTTCGTGTCCAGTTTATAGCCTTTCAGTATCTGTAAAATGCCTTTCTTCCCAAAAAAAAAAAAAAAGCAGAAGCCGCCTTTCCAAGCCAGGGAAATAATTTCAAAAGCTCTTTACAGGCACACACACAAAGAAAAAAGCGGAATAGAGAGAAAAATAAGAAAAAATTCTCACCCGGATTCACCACGGGGGCACTCAAAGCTTAGATGTTTTCTGACTTACGGTCTGAAGCGGCAGGGCGATCGGCCATTGCCAATCTTCTTCTCCTTCGGCCCTCAGAGATTCGTCCGGACAGCTGGAGGAGCCGCCACTCCTCCGCAGCCGGACCGCAGCCTCCTCGACAGAAGTCGCACCCTCCAGGGCGACTTTGGACCCGTATAAGGGTCCACTGACAAAGGGAAACCTAGTCGACGAGGAGAGGAGTCTCCCTGTGCGACTAGTAACGCCGCGAACCGGAACCGGAAGTCAGAGATGATTAATATTTTCTAAAACAGGATGGTTGTATTTATACTTTAGTTAAACAAATATGTGATAAATTCAAGTTAAAAAAAAGCTTTACAACATTTAGTGGTGAGGCCAAGTCAATATAGGCCTCAGCTGGAAAGTTGTTTTTGTTTCTTTGAAATGATGTATGGGAAGCTTTTGTTACATGAAGGTTCAAGAATGTCAATGAAGAAGAGAAGAAAGTTCCTCAGTATTTGCATAATTTGGCGAAGGTTTTGTCTTCTATCTCAGTACAGGCCCAGGTTGCCTTACCAACTGTCTCTGGCTATTGTTCCTGGAGAGTGGATTCAGGTGAAAAGAACTGTCACCGAGAAATACCAGTCCTGAGTGGTCTCAACCATGCCAAGTCCTCCTGATTTAAGGAATCAAGGTGTGAGTCCATGGAAACTCCCATCATATCCTCTCCGGTGACAAACTCCGCAGCTGGACGGCCTGAAAATGAAATTTCAACCTGCCTCACCTGTTGAACTGTTTCCATCTAAGTAGGAGAAAAATTTCAATGGATTGGACTACCCTGGAACCTGGTCTTCCTAGAACCTGGACTATGTGTTGCAAAAATTTTCTTCTGCTACTGTTGTTTCCTTCGTACCTTCTTTGGTAGAAGGAAGGACCATGGGCCCAATACTTTAAGGAACATTGGGGAAAGAAGACTCAGAATATGAAAACTTGCTTGCACAGGAATCTAAAGAAAATATAGGGAGTTATGAACTATTAAAAGTATAAAAGAATAAATTCAGGTGGAAGAGAAAAAGGGGGGATTGAAGGAAATAAAAGTTATTCTTTTATAAAATTGTAGAAATATAATTGTAGAAATGTAATGCCAATATATGAAACTGTCTCTTTAGTACACATGTAACACTGTAATGCAAATGTAGTAATGCACTGCCAAATGTGTGAGAAGGTTTGTTCAATGTTTACTGCCTAAAATTCCTCCGGATGCAGGAACTTACACTTTGAGTAGAAATTACTATCAAAGAGGGGGATTTTGACCCTAGGTGAAAATTGCAAATAAACAAGATAACAGCAGATGGGTGGAAGAGGTCAGGATGACTTTAAGTACAACTTCAAAGTACATTTATAAAGATGAAAGAGCTTCTTAGATGTGACATGCATTGTAGGGGTATAAAATGAAGATCTTGAAACCAGGCCAGTGCGCTCCTGGAAACCAATCCATAGGGAAGGATCCAGGAGGCCGTGTTTGCAAACGCCTCTTTTCTATTCTATTCTCTTTTCTTTTTATTCTTTTTATGTTATTCTCCAATAAACCTTTGTTTTGTTAACCAGACTTGTCTTTGTATTGTGAGTATCAAAATTTGGGGTTTTTACATCTCACAGTACCATAAAAATGGCTGTCACTTTAAAAAAAAAATCTGATGTTCCTCATTATAGGAAAAAAAATCCTTTTGAAGCTGACTCGTCTGGTTACTCCAGCACCAGTTTTACTCTGAAACATGTATTTATTTATTTATTTTTTTTTGCTTTTTTATTAATCTCAACTTCCAAACCCAGTATGGACCTTGATTCTGAAAGAGAAATGCATATATGTGTGCCTTGGTACTCACCAACTTGGCCTTTTCCTTTCATACCTTCACAGGCGATAGGTTGGAGGGAGGAAATTGCCATTCAGCTTCTTTTCCCACACCTTACCTGGACTATATCAAATGCTGTGTTCAAAGACAAGTCCTCTTTTTTTCCTTAAACAGATTATTTTTAGAATGTTTACAGAAAAATGTGTGTATAGATATTTATGCTGAGATTTTGTGAGAATCTGAAAAAGAAAAATCAAGTTTCTTTTATTTTAGCTGATATCCTTCACAGAAGGGGTTGGACGTTTCTTGTACTCTTTGAATACTAGAAATTAGAATGACTTTCTGATATTAATTGGCTATAATTCTAGATAATCATGGAGTCTACTGTTTCACACACTGAATTATGGAATTCATTACCTCAAATAGTACTGTTGGTTTTTACCTGAGGTGTATTTTTATAATTATTAGATGACTTCAGTGATTATGGATATTATCTGGGAAGGCAGGGGAAAACATAGAATAATAGAATTTACTTTAGAACAGTGGAGTTGGAACATCTAGCATCAAGGAATATCTAATCCAACCCTCCACGGTTTGCAGAAAAAGCATCTTTGAGAGTGGCTGTCCAGCCTCTTCAAAAAAACCCACCAGTGATGAAGAAGCCCTACACTTCATAAATAGACTGTTCCACTGTTGTACAAACCCACTGTTGTACAAATCATATAATCAAAACAAAATCTGTTTAGCACCAACTTATATCCATTATTTCTAATCCTATTTTTTGTGTCAGTGGAAAATAATTCCTTACCATCTGTGTTACGCTTTTATGTATTTGAACATTAATTCCATGACTCTGCTCAGTCTTTTTTTTTTTTTGCAAAATGAGCAAGCTCCTACTTGTCCTCATAGGGCATGTCCTCACTCTCAATACCCTGAATCATACATGGTACTCCAAATAGGGTCTTCAGGGCAATAAGGGCTATGGTGTTACTTTTATTGCATTCCAAAACTGCATTAGCCCTTGTAGCACCTGTTTCACACCATTGTCTCATGTTCAGCTACCCAGATTAGATTTCAATTTTGTTTGTCATCCTGGGTGGTTGCTAGACCTCCCAATTTTGTGTCATCTACAAATTTGATAACTAGGCCATCAATCCCATTGTTGTCCAGGTCATTAAGAAAGACAATAATACTGGACTCAAAAAATCCCTGAGGGACTCCGTTGGTCACTTCTAGTTATAAACCCACCATGATATATGTCATCTAAATTCTAAACCATATTTCTAACAGCTTGTCAGTGAGAGTGCCATGTGGAATCTTCTCAAAAGCTTTGTTGAAATCAAGGTTGATTATATCCACAGCATTCCCCTTGTCCACCAAAGTACAAGGGCAATTTGGAAATAAACCTCTGTTTCGTTATCAATGACAGACACTCACAGATACAGAACTTTTATTATACACGTTAGAAACTACAACATTACATTACTTTTTGACATAATTGCCATTCAAATTCAGGCACTTGTCATAACATCTTACAAGGTTTGAAATTCCTTAGTAGTCGCTTGGTGCCAAATCTGGGCTATGGGGGTGTGATCAAAAACATACCAACAGAACTGCTTCAAAAGTTCTTGGGTGCATCTAGCAGTGTGCAGGCAAGCATTATCGTGAACCAACACCACATGGGAAGTCAGCATGTCCCGACACTTGTTACATATGGATGGCTCGTCTGAGTTTTCATAATGTTTCACAGTAGACTTCGGAACTGATGGTCGAACCACACTCCATGAACTTCACTAGCAGTAC
Organism: Crotalus adamanteus; assembly: GCA_039797435.1. Classification (NCBI taxonomy): domain Eukaryota; kingdom Metazoa; phylum Chordata; class Lepidosauria; order Squamata; family Viperidae; genus Crotalus; species Crotalus adamanteus. The sequence goes on along the minus strand of CM077935.1, from coordinate 54,433,171 downwards.
TCCTTTGGCATCTTCACATTTGGCGGGATTTTCTATAGCACCCCCACCATAACCCAGATTTGGTGACTACTACTAAGGAATTTCAAACCTTGTAAGATGTTATGACAAGTGCCTCAATTTGAATGGTGATTATGTCAAAAAGTAATGTAATGTTGTAGTTTTCTAATGTGTATAATAAAAGTTCTGTATCTGCGAGTTTCCGGTGACATCGCTGCAACATGGGTGCTGGAGAATGAAACTCCGTTCCCCAAGCCTGATTTCTACCAGCTGGGGAGTCCAATAGAAAAGTCACCCCATAGAGGCGACTGGCCAAAGGGTGAAACTTTGCAGATCGCGGGCCAGCGGTAGCTGACCCGCTTGATCCAAAGCAGCTCTCAGGACCGGCAGGAAGAATGGCTGACCTCACCCATGCGATCAGCCAGAAGCAGCTGATCGTTGGACACAACAAATTCTAACAAGCGGAAAGCAAAACAGCTGATCCGGGTAAGACTACTTTCCTTATCTCTCTACAAGCGAAAATACCGGTTCTGGGAAAAAGCATTCAAAAGCAAGAAATCCCCAAGCTTCGGGGGGGGGGGGGGCTTTTTTCTTTACCCCTCCCTCCTAAACTATAAGCGGCGGTTTAAGCTTTGGGGAAATTAAAACTGACTTATAACAATACTGTGAAGATAACTGAGGGATAAAACAAGGATAATTTGGGAAACTCTTGGATTTATAAATCTTTTTGTTTCTTTATTGTTTGGAAACCATCTGGTTTTAACTTTTTAACTTTTTTAAAGTATGGTGAGAATGGACATCTAATGACATCTAGTGGGAAAACTGAGAACTACATGCAGTCTTACTTTTTTCTTTATCTTACTGAGTTGTTTTGATTGGAGTTTTTAAAACTTGGCTGGATGTCCAGACACAGCTTATAGTTTAAACATTTTGGTGTCCTTGGAATTTATAGTCCTGAAGATTGTGGCTGAAAAAGAAAAGACTCTTTTTGGATTGCCCTTTTCTACAGGATGGATTAAAATTATAAATAAAAATTGTTTTTGAAGTAATCTAACTTCCCTGGATTACAAACCGGTAGTTTGCCGCCTCCTGTCCAATGCCGCTGCCATGAGGCCACGGAACAAGCCAGGCGGAGGTAAGGAACCTGGTCGGGGCTCTGCGAGGGTTGGGTCAGGGCAGCGGGGAGAATGGCCAGGAGCCAGCCAGCCAGCCAGTGAGAGCAGGGTTGGGTGGGGGGATTGGGATCTGGCCCCTTTTACCTCATCCAGGGGCCAGGGAGAAGTTGCCTGCCAAGCCTTGTGGGCAGCAGTGGTGGCGCAGGGGGCAGGGGGAGGAGGATGCATGTGTTTGCACTTTGGAGGAAGCAGGTGGGACGCTGCATCCATTTGTGCTTTGCAGAAGCTTGCAGGGGGCAGGGGAGGAGGACGTGTGTGTTTGCACTTTGGAGGAAGCAGGTGGGATGCTGCATCCATTTGCGCTTTGCAGAAGCTTGCGGGGGGGTGGAGGACGCGTGTGTTTGCAGTTTGGAGAGAGGGAGAGAGAGGAAGGAAGGGGAGGAAGAAGGAAGGAAGGAAGGAAGGAAGGAAGGAAGGAAGGAAGGAGATGGGAATGAGAAGGAGGGAGGCACATGACCCTGGGGATGCTGCAATGGTCATAAGTGAAAAATGGTCATAAGCCACTTTATTCAGTGCCTTTCTAACTTCAAACAGTCACTAAGTTAACTGTTGTAAGTCGAGGACTACTGTACTTTATCACTTTTTTCCTTTTTTGGGAGGGGGGGTGTCATCAAGTTTTTGACACCTTGCTAGGCGACTGGAAAAGCCCTGTGTAAGAGTACTTGGATTGCAGCTGCTTTCTTGCAGGTATGTGGAATGGCATGGGACCCACAGGTTTTGCAAAGTTAAGTGAGGAAGTTGGTTACAGCTTATTAGGAAAGATAAAATAGACAACCAAGAATGCTTTATTGACCATTCTTTGTCCAGATTTTATATCAGTTGCATCTGCTAGTACAGGCATTCTGCTTCAGATTTCTGTTATTTTCAGCATCTGGCAAAATGAATGAGTACTTTTCCAACAACCTGTAAAATCCAACACACTGTGCTTTCATTGTTTAATTCTTCCCTCATACAGTAGTGGCCAAAATTGTGGAAACCTTTTGGGAAAAGTGTACAGTAGAAATGCTACCTTTGGTTAAGTTTCCACCAATTTTTCTTCTAATTTCTTTATAACTGTAGCCTTGTTCACTTAATAATACTATTTTACATCGTTTTCTGGGCAACCAGTCAACTCTTTGCACCATTACTTTAATTTTATTACGTTTTACTAGCTCACTAAATGAAAGAACACAAAAAACCCCAACCAACTTGATAGCAATCACATAACACACTGACAAATGTCCTCCTGTCAGTTTCAATACATGACATCAATAACTGAATCCTACTGTGATCTGATTGGCTCATTGCCAAAACAAGAAGACGAGCCTCCTGCCCACTGCCCCACCCACCAGAGACCCCCTGGATCTCCCCCTGCCCGGCCCCCACAGGCATCCCTCCTCAGGAGCAACATCGAGGTGGCCACGCCCACCCAAGTTGTCATGACTACTGTAGCCATGCCCACCCAGTGGGCCACACCCACCACGCTGCCATGACTACCATAGCCACTCCCACACAGTGGGCCACGCCCACCCAGCACCCGGCGATACATAAGTGGGTTTTGGTTTGCAGTTTGGGCACTCAGTCTCTAAAAGGTTCACCACCACTGATATAGACTGAAAACAGAAAAAGAGAAAAAACTGATAAAACGAGCTGCAAGATCCAAAAGGTGAATTACAGTTTCAAAATTATACAATTAAAAAAATTATCAAAGATGAGTTTCCGGTAACGTTGCTGCAAGATGGGTACTGGGGAATGAATCTTCCTTCCCCAAGTCCGATTTCTACCAGCTGGGGAGTCCTATAGGACCGAAAGTCACCCCGTAGAGGCAACTGGCCAAAGGGTGAAACTTTGCAGATTGCGGACCAGCGGTAGCTGGCCCGCTTGATCCAAAGGAGCCCTCGGAACTGGCAGGAAGAAAGGCTGACCACACCCATGCAGTCTGCCATAAGCAGCTGAAACAAAGAAACAAGAAGAAATAGCAGTAGAAGGAGCAGTCAAACAAAGAGAGGAGGAAGAAATTAAAAACACACATACAGAAGAAGGAGCAAGACCAAGAGATCAGAAACAGATAAGATCGACTAGAAGATTAAGACCTAGAGGAGTGTGGCATTTTGTCAATAAATATAAATGGACTAAATTCTCCTTCAAAAAGGAGAAGAACCTTTACATGACTACAAAAATAAAAAATGGACATAATTTGTCTTCAAGAAACACACATTAAGAGACAACATTATAAATTGTTAGAACAACTGAAAATTGGTAAGCTTTACTTTGCATTAGCACTTCAAAAGAAAAGAGGCATAGCTCTATACATTAAAGAAATGAACCCCAAACAAATCTACGCAGATGAAGAGGGGAGAATATTAATGGTGGAAATAATGATGGATCAAAAACAGATACTGATGGTAGCAATATATGCAGCAAATGATAAACAAGAACAATTTTAACCAAAAACTATACAAAAGAATACTAGATTTAAACTATCAAAATCTTTTTTTTTATTAAAAGTTTTTAAAAATTTTTTACAGTATATAACCCAAATCCATCCCCCCTTCCCCCACTTCCCAGAGCTGATTACAGGGTTACAAATAAGCAATCATAATCTAACTAACATTGCCCAACTCTACTAACAATCAAATCCATAACATACTTTAACTCCTTTTCAAAATAAATATTAACAAATTAAAAACCAAAAATAATAATATAATTAAACAATAATACTAAAAATAATATAAATTCAATCATATTAAACTATTAAAAATAATCTAAAATTTACTCATAAGCTAAATAATACTTTTTGGTCTCATATTTATTCTGGATATAATCTATCCATCTTCTCCAAACCAGAATATATCTTTCTTGTGAATAATCCTTCAAATAAGCGGAAATTTTTGCCATTTCTGCTAAATTAGACACCTTAAGTATCCATTCTTCCATAGTAGGCACTGAATCTTTCTTCCAATATTGCCCCGCCAGTAATCTTGCAGCTGTTATAAGATTCAACATCAAATTAATTTCTTTAACATCAAAAACTACAATAAAACCTAATAAAAATAATTGTGGCATAAACTTTCTCTTTCTCTTAAAAATATTTTGAATGTTCCACCAAATCTTAATCCAAAAAGCTTTTATATTTCTACAAGTCCACCAAATATGAAAATAAGTTGCATCTAAGCTTCCACATCTCCAACATTTGGGCTGTAAATTAGGATACATACAAGACAGCTTTTGAGGATCCAAATGCCACCTATAAAACATTTTATAAAAGTTTTCTCTTAAATTTTGAGCTTGAGTAAATTTTACATTTCTAACCCAAATTGTCTCCGATGTATCCAATAAAATCGGCTCTTGAATATTTTGAGCCCATTTTACCATACAATCTTTAACTAACTCCGTTTCAGAATCCAATTCTATTAAAACACTATAAATTCTCTTTATATGGGCTCGAGTTTGATCTTTAATCTGTTTTACCAAATTCACGTCCTCTAAAGTAATACCAACCTTTTGATCTAAACTCCACCTAACTAACAATTGATTATACTGAAACCAAGAGTGTACAATATTTTCTTGCTTCAACTCAGCTAAAGATTTTAATTGCCAATTCTTCCCTACCAAACTAAATAATTCCTTATAAGAAATCCTATCCAAATTCACTCCCCTAGATACCCCCTCTATCACATGTCCAGGAATCCCCCAAATTGGAATTTTATAATTTAATGTATAATAATACTTCTTCCAGACACGTAATAAAGCGTTTCTTAAAATATGAGATTTAAAAACCTGATCTACTTTTTTATTATAAATTAAATATGCATGCCATCCATATAATAAATCCCATCCCTCAAGAAGAAGTATATTTTTATTTGTTAAGTTAAGCCAATCACTAATCAGAGTTAAAGCCACTGCATCATAATACAATTTTAAATTAGGCGCCTTAAGTCCTCCTCTTTCCCGTGCATCTTGTATAATCTTAAACTTAACTCTTGGTTTTTTCCCTGCCCAAATAAATGTGTTAATACCCTTCTGCCATTCCTCCAAGTTGGCATCTTTTTTCAAAATAGGTATCATTTGGAACAAAAAAAGAAACTTTGGAAGAACATTCATTTTAACCACTGAAATTCTCCCCAACAAAGATAACTGTAGTTTTTTCCAATCATTAAAATCCTTTTGCACTTTTACCCATAATGTCTCATAATTATTTTTATACAACTTAACATTAGAAGCTGTAATGTAAACTCCCAAATATTTAACCTTTTTCACTATTTCAAAACCTGTTAATTTAGCTAACATATCCTTTTCCTTCATAGACATATTTTTTGAAAGTATTTTAGTCTTATTGTTATTTACCTTAAAACCAGAAACTTTCCCATACTGGGTTATGATTTCCACCAAATCCCTTACCGAATCATTTGGTTGAGATAATGTCACAACCAAATCATTGGCAAAAGCTCTTAACCTATAATCATTCTTATTTATTTTTATTCCCTTTATTGTAGTTGATTCACAAATTTTAATTAATAAAATCTCCATTGTTATTCATATGAATCAAAACCCCTCTCATATGCACTTTACTAGCATCCCAAACCATTGGCATCGAAGTACCCTTATACATATTCAAAAGAAAAAATTCCTTCAAATATTCTCTACATTTCTGTGAATTCCCCTCATATCTAAATAAATTTTCATTCAGTCTCCAAGTCCTTCTATTCCCATCTTCAACAAATAACTCCAACCATACAGGACTACGGTCAGACAATATTCTAGGGAAAATCTTAGCACTCTTAACCCTAGAAAAAATATCATTAGTAATTAAGAAAAAATCAATTCTGGAATACGATTGATGCCTGTCCGAAAAAAAAGTGAAGTCTCTTTCTTCAATATTCCATTCTCGGCAAATGTCTCTACGTTCCAAATCGTCCTTCAAGTCAAAAAAAGATTTGGGTAGTTTAGCATGATTAGGAGATTTAAAAGAACCCTTCTTATCTTTACTTGAATCTAAAACACCATTCCAGTCACCCATCATAATAACAGATTTATAATCCAGTTGAGTTAATTTCTGATATATCAACTTGTAAAACTGTTTTTGTTGTTGATTAGGGGCGTATAATCCAATAATAAGACATCTCTTACCATTTAATAATAAATCAATAATAACATATCTTCCTTGTGAGTCAGAATCAATTAATTTCGGTGATAAATCTTTCCTCACATAGATAACTACTCCCCCTTTTTTCTGCGGAGCAGAGGCTATAAAATGTAATCCCAGCTGGGAGTTAATCAAATACTTTTGGTCCTTTGAAGTAATATGAGTCTCTTGAAAACATACAACATCATTCTTATGTTGTTTCAAATAGTGAAATACTTTCTTTCTTTTCTGTGGTGAATTCAAACCATTAACATTCCATGTCAGAAACTTTGCCATTTTTAGTGACCTGAAGCCTCTGGAACACTGCTTGTAAATCTGCCGTCGATGATCTCTTAGGTCTTGTTCCTCCCACTGGCTCTGAGGTAGTCGAATATGTTGTAGATCCAACATCCACTTTTTGTTGTTCTTTTTCCTTATGAAAAATCTCTTGCTTTAAAAATTGTATTAAGTCTATAACGTGTCCCAACATAGTTCACCACTATTCCAACAGGTAAATCCCATCTGAACTGAACCTGTCATTTTTTAAAGCTCCTCAGCCAAAAAAGCAAAGTCCTTTCTTTTTCTAAGAATTTTTGGAGGTATTTCTTTTAAAATTATAACATCTTGAGCTGCAATTTGAAATCTCTGCTTATAAAAATCCTGTATAATTTAATTACGAAGTGATCTTCTGGAAAAATAAATCACCACATCTCTTGGTAAATTTCTCTGTCTCGCAATCCATGAATTAACCCTAAAAAAATTTTCTATCTCTCTCAAAATTTCTTCAGGATCACATCCCAAAATAGGAGCTAAGACTGCTGCAATTTCTTCTTGCAAATTCTCTTGCAAAGTCTCCTTCAGACCTCTTATTTGCAAAGCATATTCCATGTCTCTATATTGTGACATAATAATTTCATTCTGTGTTGTATCAACATTATTTTCAACTTTTTCAACTCTATATTCTAACCTTTCAACATTTCCCACCACATCATCTACCCGCTCATCCAGAGCTGCTAACATGAGCTGCTAACCCTTGGAGAGCCAGCACTATATCTTCTCTCATCTCCCTGTTTTTCGCCTCAAAAAGCTCTGCTGTCTCTTTTTTAATCTGTCATGCTGTTTTCTCCAAAGCATCCTGTAGGTCTTTGAGTGTGAATGCCGGTGGTGAGGGAGAGGGTGGGGGAGACTTAGGCTTGGATTGCTGTACAGTCTGAATTACCGGAGAGGAAATTGAGCCTTTAGGAAGAGCAGAAATTCCAGGGTGTTTAGAAGCCATTTTCAAACCATTTAAAACCACTTCTCTTATAAAACCAACAGTTACAAAAGATGAAAAGAGGGGACAGTAAAAACAAATCCCCCCCAAATAAGAAAAAAAAGGCTTATTCTTTAAATAAGTAACCAAAATCCGTTACTTTGTTTAAACTTTGTTGCCAAGTGAAAGTGAAAGTCATTCTTAATGATGTCCTTTCAAAGAAAGAAACGGCATTCCTCCGCCATTTTTCTCTTCTTCCTTTTGTTAAAATAATAGGTGGAGAAGATCCTTTACTTATTTCCTGAGTTAAAGTCCCAAATTCCTCACAATTCTGATCCTCCTGATCAGCTCCGTCTGCTTTTAATTTTACTCACAGATCTCTTTAAACAGCAGATGTGGAAGCAGCGTCTGGCTTTGTTCCTAAGAACAAAGGTGTCCCAGGATGTGGAGAAAACCCAGACTCCAAGGGAGTTCTCCCCCTTTGCCCTCCCAAAAATAAATTTATGGAGGACCTGGGGAACTCGACCTCTATCTGAGTAAGCTCACCTTCTCCCCTTCTCCTGGGGAGAAAGGCTCCAAGCCGCGAAACAGCTGTTGATCACCGTCTCTGCAGGCTTTAACACATTCCCAGGGTGGACGGCTAGAAAAAAGCCGCCATCGGGGCGGCGATCACCACCAGAAGTCAAACTATCAAAATCTTAATATAATGGGAGACTTTAATGCAATAGCAGATGGAACTTTGGACTACAACAGTGCTAAACAAGGAAGAAAAGGAGGAAATATATTACCTAAAGCATTTTTAAAAATGACAGAAGAAGTCTGCATTCAGGATATATGGAGAGAAAAAAATCCAAAGAAATCGCAATATACTTTTTATTCAAATAGACATAAATCATGGTCTAGAATTGACATGATATGGACATCTTTGGAACTTAAAACAATGATACAAGAAGTTGAGATAGAAACTAATGTTTGGGCAGACCATAACCCAATAAAGATGACTTGGAGAGGATCTAAGAAAAAATTAAGATGGTCCTTGAATAAATCAATATTGAAAGAAAAAGAATTCCTACAATTAGCATCAAAGGAAATGGATTTTTTCTTTAAAATAAACAAGAAAGAAGAAACATCGCTCCAAAATGTGTGGGATACGGCTAAAGCATATTTCAGAGCGTTGGCTATAACTTATATTGCTAAAAAGAATAAAGAAAAGAAACAACTACAGTTAAAGTTGAAGGAAGAACTTAGAAAGTTAGAATCAGAATTACAAACATCCACAAAAGAAAATACTTAAGAAACAAAATGGAGATAATAAAACACAAATTAAATTTAGCCAAGATGGAAATAATGGCTCAACAGATTAAAAGGGCTAAACAGAATTCCTTTGAAAAGGCCAACAAGCCAGGAAGATGGTTAGCATATAGACTGAAAAAGGAAAAAGAGAAAAAACTGATAAACAAGCTGCAAGATTCAAAAGGTGAATTACAGTTTCAAAATGATACAATCAAAAAAATCATTAAAGATTACTATGAGATACTTTATGTTATGTGCTCCTGGCTACTTTCCTTCGTGACCAGAGGCAAGCTCACCTGACCAATAACCAGCCAAGACACAGTGAAGGCCTTTTGTTTCATTTATTGCAATAAGCAGGGAGAGAAGCTATCAAAGCTTGGTTCTCTCCAAACTTTTAACCCAAAATATTTCCTTCTTTATACATCCCTTGTCCCGGCCACCACATCCCTCCTCTTTCCCCATTGGCTGAGGTACTATGAGGTTACACTCTTTCCAACCGCCTCCTACATATTTCCTGCTACATACTAAATCATACATCACATGTACATTAAAATTAGGAGATAATTTATGCAAGGTGTGTCAGTTAATATTAATCAATTAATTGTGCATGCTCAGTTGCCTGAGTTCTGGCCCTCTTTTTTATGACTTCTTAGAAAAATAGGTTCTTTCCTGTTTTGCTAGTTATCTTCTATTACAGATGTTTTCTTCTTCCTTTCCCACTCTAAGACCCAGCTATTTTTGCCTACATATTTCCTTTACATCCTTTCTTTATGTTAACCTTTCCTGTTTCCCATCACAGCTTCTCCACTCAGTAAATTTCCACTGCAGCAAATTCAATTTTAAATTTCTCTTTCAATATTAAATTTTGAAGACCTTTCTTTTACTTCTATCACTTTATAAGGCAGAGGAAATTCCAAAAGAAAAAATACAGCAGTACTTAAAAAAGCAGTCTTACCAAAAATCCCAGAGAACATCCAAAACATATTAAATGGAAAAATATCAGTGATGTAGAATATAGAGGCTATAAAAAAGCAAAAAAAGGATAAGACTCCTGGCCCAGATGGACTACCTGCAGAGTTTTATACATCATTACAAGATGTATTAAGCCCGATTTTGAAAGAACTGTGTAACGAAATTCTCCTGGAGGCTAAAATACCAAATACATGGACTGAAGCCAATATTACTTTAATACCTAAAGAAGACTCTGATTTAACGCAAATAAAAAATTATAGACCAACATCACTATGAAATGTAGATTACAAAATCTTTGCTTCAATAATGGCAGAAAGACTAAAGAAATTTTTGATTGAATTTATACACACAGATCAAAATGGTTTCTTACCTAAAAGACAGATAAAAAATAATCTAAGAATGATTCTTGATGTGTTAGAGTATTATGAAATTCATTCAGGGAAACAGATGGCTTTAATATTTCTTGATGCACAGAAAGCGTTTGACAACGTAAACTGGCAATTTATGTTTCAGCAGTTTGCAGAAATGGATTTTCGAAAAAAACTTTATAAATTTAATCAAAACAATTTATTGTAAATAAACTGCTAAAATAATTGCAAATGGAGATCATACACAAAACATCTATATTAAAAAGGGCACAAGACAGGGATGCCCATTATCTCCATTATTATTTATACTAACACTGGAAGTACTGAATAGAAACATCAGACAAGATACAGAAATTAAAGGACTGGAGATAAAAGATGAGAAATACAAATTACAAGCATTTGCAGATGACTTGGTTTTTATACTGGAAGATCCATAGGAAACAAGCACTAAACTTCTGGAGAAAATAGAAAAATTTGGAGAAGTGGCAGGGCTGACAATAAACAGAGAAAAGACCAAAGAATTTAACAGAAAAACAAAAAAATCAACTAACAACAACAAAAATCTTCAAATAGTTAAAAAAGTTAAGTACTTGGGAATCTACCTAACAGCAAGATGTGTAACAGTAAAAGAAGATAATTATGTAAGACTGATAAAAGAAATAAAATTGGATCTGGAAAAGTGGAAAAACCTACAACTTTCAATGTTGGGGAGAATAGCAACAGTGAAAATGAATATCTTACCAAAGATACTCTTTTTATTTCAAACAATCCCTGTAAGGCTGGGAAAAGCCTCCTTTGATGAACTGAATACAATAATACTGAAATTCATCTGGCAAGGAAAAAAAAGCTAGAATTAAAGTGAAAATGCTACAAGAAGCAAAAGACAGTGGAGGATTTGGACTGCCAGACTGGAGGTTATACTATCAAGCAATTATTCTAACATGGCTTAAAGAATGGATAATGCTTAGAGATAAAAGACTATTGTACCTAGAGTGGCATGACCTACAAATTGGTTGGCATGCCTTTCTGTGGTATGGGATGAATAAAACACATAGATACTTTCAAAACCATCTTATAAGGAATGCACTCTTTTCAGAATGGGAAAAAATAAAAGAAAAAATTTATATTAAGATACCTGAATGGCTTTCAACAATGGAAGCTTTTGCTTACCCAAATTTAATTAAGTATGATAAAGTTGTGACTTATAAAGATATTTTGGATAAGGAAGGAAAATTGAAAGATAGACAAGATTTACAAGAACAAGATATTGATTTAGCATGGTGGCCATATCTGCAAATTCAAATGAGATATGAAAAAGATGTGAAAACAACGGGATTTTATAAAGAACAGAATTTGATCAGACATTGTTAAAAACAGATGAAAAGTTGATTAAGAAACTCTATCGATTCCTGTTAAACTTAAAGATGGAGGAAGAACAAGTAAAAGAAACAATGATAATATGGGCAAAGAATTTTGGATGTAATATAGAATTAGAAGATTGGCAAAAGTTATGGGAAAGAAATATTAAATTAACTAAAGCAGTGCCATATAAAGAAAACTTATATAAAATGTTTTACAGATGGCATATGACACCAGTGAGATTAGCAAAAATGTTTAAAAATACTTCAAACAACTGTTGGAAATGTAAACAGAAACCAGGTACTTATTATCACATCTGGTGGATATGCCCTAAAGCAAAAAGATTTTGGGTTAAAATACATTTATGGTTGGAGAAGATGAAAAAAGGCAAAAAAAATAAAAAAATAAAAATGATAAGACTCCAGGTCCAGATGGATTACCTGCAGAGCTTTATAAATCATTACAAGATGTATTAAGTCCTACTTTGAAAGAACTGTGTAATGAAATACTCCTGGAGGCTAAAATACCAAATACATGGACTGAAGCCAACATTACTTTAATACCCAAAGAAGACTCTGATCTAACGCAAATAAAAAAACTATAGACCAATATCGCTATTAAATGTAGTCTATAAAATTTTTGCCTCAATAATAGTGGAAAGACTAAATATTTTTTTGATCGAATTTATACATACAAACCAAAATGGTTTTCTACCTAGAAGACAGATAAAAAATAATTTAAGAATGATTCTTGATGTGTTAGACTAGAGTACTATGAAATTCATCCAGGGAAACTGATGGCTTTAATATTCCTTGTTGCACAGAAAGCGTTCAACAATGTAAACTGGCAATTCATGTTTCAGCAACTTGCAGAAATGGACTTTGGAGAAAACTTTATAAATGTAATTAAAACAATTTATTGTAAACATCATCATCATCATCATCATCATCATCATCATCATCATCATCATCATTATTATTATTATTATTATTATTATTATTATTATTATTATTATTATTTCTTCATTATTTTCCAGTGCAACCTATAGTTTCCTGGTGGTCACCTACAACACAAAACCCTGCTGCTTACCTTTTCAGTATCATTAATGGTAGGCTGGGTGTTACTGTCTAACAGAGATATTTGTTTAGCAATATACTGCTTATTTATTTAAATAAGAGCACCATCTTATTCATTTCAGTGGTAGGACATTTTTTAAAATCTCTCAACCCATTTGAAAATATTCTTATCAGATGAAGCTTGGTTCTGTGTTTAGTGCTATAAAAACCGGGTATCATTTTTGGGCCCATATGAAAGGTGAGAATGATTTCCATAAAATCAGTATGTGTTTGTAATAATTATGTACTAGTTGTTTCTGATTCAGTTGGCTTTCTAAATTCATACAAATAAACAGCAGTTGTAGGAAAAAGATGCGTGAAATAAAAATGCCTCCCTGAGTCACTGTATCAAATTAAATCAAATTAAATTTCTGTGCTGCTCAGAGTCACTGTATCAGTGAGATGGGCAGCATAGAAATGTAATAAATAAAAATGGAGAAAAGATGTAGATAGGAGGCCTTATATGTTAATTAATTTTATAGATTGACAAGATAGAAAAAATGTTTTGTGCAATTCTTGAAATGTCCATAGAGGAAAGGCAGCCTCAGTGCAGAGTTAGAAAAGTGATTATTGGTTTAATTCAGTGTTTCTCAATCTTGACAATTTTAAGGCACGTGGACTTCAACTCCCAGAATTCCACAGCCAGCATTGCTGGCTGTGGAATTCTGGGAGTTGAAGTCCACATGCCTTAAAATTGTCAAGGTTGAGAAACACTGGTTTAATTTAACTTCATGACAAGTGGTCTGCTTCACCCATAGGATATAATGTCTGGATGGTATGTTGTGAGGCTATGTTTTAGGGCAAGGTATTTTGTGAGATTTCATGCATTTTTGTTCATCAATAAGAGCAATAGTGGTGTAGTGGTTAAGGTACTGAACTAGGACAAATTGGAACCTGTTAAATCCATTGTTACTGTGCTGAGTGTTACTCTTAGCTCCGCTTACTTCATATATGTGCTGGTATGGAGATAAAATGAAGGGCTGATTCTCCTGGATGCCAAGCTGGGCTATAAAACCAACAAAATAAATACATTTTCAGATTGATTATTTAGAGGAAAACAATCTGATTCAAAGTCTCCTGAATATGAAATGAAATTAAAAGCTAAAGGATATACAAAGAGGTATTTGTGAACACGGATGACATCTTTGAGTAAAGATAACTTTATGGCTATTTCAAGCAATTTCTTATGTTTCTAATTGCACAGAGAACTGTTGAATTAAAGGAAGTTTTGCCATTTTGGTTACAAAGTGGGAAGTTGCTTTTAAGGTTACGTCTACTACATTGACTATTATTACTATATCAATCAGCAATGAGGAAAGTTATAGTTTAGAGCAGCAATCTCTTCATTTTATAATCAGACTTATTTTACTCCAGTTCTTATAAGATCACTGGGGTTTTTTTTTGTTCATAATTACTTTTCACCCTGCTTATTCTGTTTTTTTGTAGATTGCATTGCTCAAATACAAATTTTCTTTTTATTTTTTTATTTTTTTTATTATAAATTTTTACAATTTTACAATAAAAACCCCTTTCCCAATCCCTCCCAACCCAACCCCAAACCCTCCCCCTCCCCCCATTCTTCCCAGAGCTGAATACAGGGTTAACTAGAACTTAAAAGAAAAAACTTTTAAACCCAAATAAACCTCAAACAAATATAATTACATTCAGTAAACAAATTATTAAATACTTTAACTCCATTATATATAAAAAACAGAAAGAGAAAAAGAAGAAAATAAAAAATAATAATAAAAAAACAAAACTATTCTACACTTCTAAATAATATCTTAAACTTTAAATATAAATTATTCAAAAGCTAAATGATATTTTCTTATATCATACTTATATTGTATAAAATTTATCCATCTTTTCCACAGCAAGAGGTACTTCTCTTGCGATTGATCTTTCAAAAAAGCCGAAATTTTTGCCATTTCAGCTAAGTAAGAAACTTTAAGAAACCATTCCTGCAAAGTAGGCAAAAATTCCTTCTTCCAATATTGCCCTATTAACAACCTTGCCGCTGTAATTAAGTTTAATATTAAAATAATCTCTTTGTCATCACAATCAGAAACAATACCCAACAAAAACAATTGTGGGGTAAATTTTATCCTTCTTTTGAAAATTCTTTGAATATTCCACCATATCTTGATCCAAAAGGCTTTTATGCTTTTACATGACCACCAGATATGATAATACGTTGCATCCAAGCAACCACATCTCCAACATTTAGGCTGCAAATTTGAGTACATACGAGACATTTTTTGTGGATCAAGGTGCCATCTATAAAACATTTTATAGAAATTTTCCCGTAAATTTTGCACTTATGTAAATTTAACATTCCTCACCCAAATGGTCTCCCATGTATCTAATAAAATCAGTTCATCAAAATTTTGAGCCCATTTAACCATACAATCTTTAACTAATTCTGCTTCTGAATCCAATTCCACTAATACACCATAAATTCTTTTTATGTGGGTTCGACTTTGATCTCTAATTTGTTTTAGCAAGTTCTCATCCTCTCTAAGCAAACCCACTTTATAATCGATCTTCCACCTTTCCAATAATTGTCTGTACTGAAACCATGAATAATTAATATTTTCTTGTGCTAATTCATCTATGGATTTTAATTGCCAATTTTTACCATCCCACTTAAGTAATTGTATATAAGAAATACTATCCATCTTAACTCCTTTCCGTATTCCTTCTATTGCATGCCATGGAATAGCCCATAATGGAATTCTTGAATCAATTCTATAATATTTCTTCCAAACCCGAAGTAAAGAAGTTCTTAAAATATGATACTTAAAAACCCTGTCAACTTTTTTATTATAAATTAAATAGGCATGCCATCCATATAATAAATCCCACCCCTCCAAAAGGAGTATATCTACATTTGTTAAATTAACCCAATCACAAATTAATGTTAAAACCACAGCATCATAATACAATTTCAAATTCGGTACCTTGAGTCCACCTCTCTCTCAGATAAATTTGTTGATACCTTTCTGCCATTCATCTAAGTTTGCTTCTTTCTTTAAAATAGGTATCATTTGAAATAGAAAAAGAAACTTTGGCAAGACATTCATTTTAATCGCTGCTATTTTCCCCAATAGAGACAATTGCAGCTTTTTCCAATTCTCTAAATCCTTTTGTATTTTAAACCACAGCCTTTCATAATTATTTTTATACAGTTTTGCATTAGAAGCAGATAAGATAACCCCCAAATATTTTACCTTATTAACAACCTCGAAACCTGTCAGTCTAACTAAGATCTCCTTATCCAAATTGGTCATGTTTTTTGACAATATTTTAGTCTTATTATTATTAATCTTGAAACCTGAAACTTGTCCAAACTGATTTATCAATTGTAGCAACTCCATTACAGAATAAGTTGGTTGAGACAAAGTAACAACCAGATCATCTGCGAAGGCCCTTAATTTATAATCATTTTTATTAATTTCTATTCCTTTTATGTTAGGTGATTCGTGAATTTTGATCAGCAAAATTTCCAAGGTTAAAACAAACAGCAAAGGCGACAATGGACAACCCTGTCTAGTCCCCTTTTCAATTGGAAATACCTCTGATAAACCTCCATTAACTATAAGTTGTGCCGTTTGTTTTTGATAAATGGCTCGAAGAGCCTGTAAAATTTTATCTCCAAAATTCATTTCCTCAACCAATCTTAACATGAATTGCCAATTTAACTGATCAAAAGCTTTTTCAGCATCTAAAAATATCAATCCTGCAGAAATCTGGTTGTTCTTATCAAAATATTCTATTAAGTTAATAATTTGTCTAACTTTATTTTTCATATATCTTCCAGTTATAAAACCAGTTTGATCCATATGTATTAGTTGATTCAACACAGTCATAAGTCTATTACCTAAAATTTTCGAAAAAATCTTATAATCTACATTCAAAAGAGATATAGGTCTATAATTTTTTGGTAAAGTAAGATCTTGGTCCTCTTTTGGGATCAAGGATATAAAAGCTCTACCCCAAGACAGGGGGGTCTCTAATCCCTGTAATATATTATTAAAAAGTTCCCTTAAAGGTTCTATCATCTCATCTATCAAAGTCTTATAATAAATTGATGTCAATCCATCAGTACCCGGTGCTTTACCTACTTTTAATTGTTTAATTGCTGTAACAATTTCCTCTGTAGTAACCAATCCATTAATTTCTTGTTTCTGATCTTCTGTTAACTTAGGAAAATGAGCATCTTGTAAATATTTATCTATATCTAGAGCCTGTACTTTCCTACCCATATATAATTTTGTATAATAATCTAAAAAAGATTTCTTAATCAACTCCTTCTGATATACCAATTTACCATTATGATTTATTTTATCTATAATTCTCAACTTCTGTTTCTTTCGCAATTGATAAGCCAGCCATCTCCCTGGCTTATTAGCATTACAAAATGTATTATGTTTCATATAAAGTAAATTGGTTGCAGTCTGATCCACCATTAACATATTAAATTGCGATTTAAGCAATTTTATAGATTCCTTAACCTTCTCATCTGTAGGATTCGAAATTAAAACTTTTTCTTTTAATTTAATCTCATCTTCCAACTCCTTACGTTTTTGCACCTGTTTCTGTCTATAAGCCTTATTCATTTGTATCAAAACCCCACGCATATAAGCTTTACTTGCATCCCATACCATTGCCATTGAAGTTCCCTTATGCATATTTAAAACAAAATATTCCTTTAAATACTCTTTAAGTTTCTGAACATTCATTTCTTGTCTAAATAAATTTTCATTCAACCTCCAAGATCTCCTCTCCTCTTTTTCAGTAGCCAGTTCCATCCACACTGGGCTGTGATCTGTCAATGTCCTTGGAAATATCTTTGCATTCTTTACCCTAAAATATAAGTCCGTTGTAATAAAAAAAAAGTCAATTCTTGAAAAAGATTGATGTCTATCCGAAAAAAAGGTGAAGTCTCTCTCTTCCATATTATGTTCTCGCCAATAATCTCGCAACTCCCAGTCCTCTTTCAAATCAAAAAAGGCCTTAGGTAATTTGGCCTGTTTAAAAGAAGTAGAAAATCCTTTTTTGTCTCTATATGTGTCTAAAACTCCATTCCAATCTCCCATTAATATAACAGATCTATAATCCAATAAAGTCAATTTTTGATGTAACAACCTATAAAATTGTTCCTGTTGTTGATTTGGTGCATACAAACCTACTATAAGTATTTTCTTGCCATACAATCCCACTTCAATCATTACATATCTCCCTTGAGGATCAGAATCTACTAAACAAACTGATAAATTTTGCTTAACATAGATAACTACACCCCCTTTTTTCCCAAGAGCAAAGGATACAAAATGAGATCCCAATCGAGCATTAGCTAAATATTTTTGATCATTAGAGATAATATGCGTTTCCTGCAAACAAATAATGTCATTATTATGTTGCTTCAGATAGTGAAATATTTTCTTTCTCTTCTGAGGGGAATTAAGGCCATTAACATTCCATGTCAGAAACTTTACCATCTCCATCATCCAATAGCCTAGAGAAGACTGCTTGAAGATCTGCCATTGAGGATTGCACTGAAGATCTCTTAGGTCTTGCTCCTTCCACAGGCTCAGAAACAAATTCTTGTGAGACTTCTTTAACCTCTTTCTTCTGTTGTTCCTTTTCCTTACGTTTATGTGCAGCTCGAGTCATTCTCTGCTCTTTCATCTCAGCTTGTTGAAACCACTCAGCCTGTGGTTTTCCAGCTTTCATCAATACAGCTTCTTCAGACTGCTGTTCTATCTCCTTCCCATCCAAAGCTTTAAACATTATAGGTGGTGATGAGCGTGCTCCTAGGACCGAAGTATAAAACTCCTTTGCTTTAGAAACAGTATTAAGTCTATAACGTGTCCCTGCATGGCTCACCACTATTCCAATCGGAATATCCCATCTAAATGGCATCTGCCTCTTTTTAAGTTCATCTGCTAAAAAAGCAAACTCTTTTCTTCTTCTTAAAATTTTAGATGGGATCTCCTTTAAAATTATAACATCTTGTGCAGCAATCTGAAACCTCTTATTGTAAAAAGCTTGTATAATTTCATTACGCAGAGATCTTTTCCCAAAGTAAATTACCACATCTCTTGGCAGATTTCTTTGCTTTGCAACCCAAGAGTTGACTCTGAATATTTTTTCAATTTCTCTGGATATTTCCTCTTTTTCTCTGTCCAGAATCACAGCAAAATCATTTACTACCATCTCTCTCAAGTCTTGTTGCATATTCTCTCTCAGACCCCTAATTCTTAAAGCAAATTCCATCTCTCTATATTGAAACATAACAATCTCATCTTGTGAATTTTCCATCTTATTTTCCATTCCTTCAAATTTTTCCTCCAACACCTCCACTTTATCTGCAACTTCTTCAACACGAGAGTCCAATTTTTCAACCACAGAAGCAAGTCCTTTTAAAGCCAAAACTATATCTTGCCTCAAAATAGTATTATTCTCCACTAAAAGCTCTTTCACTTCACCTCTAATTTGAGATATAACATTTCCCATTATATCTTGCAAGTCTTTTACCGTTATTGGTTGCAAAGGAGGAGAAGATGGTGGTGTGGCTTTAGGTTGTTGTGCTGGTAATATCGCCGGAGAAGAAGCCACCTTAGGTACTGTAGAAGTTACTTGGCGCTTTGAAGCCATCCTTTTTTTTAAAATTTATTTCTTCTTTCCTCCTTCTTAAAAAATACAAAGAAAAAAATCCCTTAGAAAAGTAAAAAAAAAATTTTAAACAAAGAGGGAAAATAATCCTCCTAAAACCCAAATCCTCCTTCAAAAAATCAATATAAAAAAGAAGTAATTAAGTAACCAAGTCCGTTCCGTTCCCTTAAAAAAAGAGAAAACTTCCAATCGCCATTTTACTTTCCCTCTCAGCAAAAGAAAAATAAAAAAATAAAAATAAATCTTTAAAATTAAAGTCCAAATAAAATCAAAAGATAAAATCCTCTGTTCAGCTCTGTCCGCTTTTTAAATAACTCACCAGTTGTCTTTGGTCGTGGAGGTGGGAGCGGCGTCTTGCTTTGTCCCCAACAGCGAGAGACAAAGACAGCTGAGAAGCGGAGACACCCTGAACTCCATGGGAGCACTCTTTTCACCCCCAAAAAAGATTCTTTTGGGGATTTCAGAGGCTCTACCACTATTCAGGGTGATACTCCCCACCTTCCCTTTGCCCAGGAAGGAGGTTTTAAACCGCGGAACAGCTGATGCCTGCTTTTCTCAGCAGTTCTAACACTTTCTCAGGAGGACGGCTACAAAGTAGCCGCCATCGCCAGCGCAGCGCCACCGGAAGTCACAAATTTTCTGTAATAGCATCTAATTGACACCATTTGTACATATCAGGGAAAGTGTTTTCCATTCAGTATCATTGCCAATAACATACTGAATGTTCTTGTTAAAATTTCCAGTCCAGTCCCGCATATACCACTGACTGCAAATTTTATGCTGAGACAACTTCAATATAGTGTTGCTTTTGTTTGTGGTCTGTTGACAGTTTAATATCATCTCTTCCCTCATCCCCTTTAATATCCTCTTCTCACCCCCTTTAATATCCCTTCCCTCACCCCCTTTAATATCCTCTCTTCCCTCCCCCCTTTAATATAATCTCTTCTCTCACCCCCTTTAATACCATCTCTTCCCTCACCCTCTTTAATATCATCTCTTCCCTCACCCCCTTTAATATCATCTCTTCCCTCACCCCCTTTAATATCATCTCTTCTCTCACCCCCTTTAATATCCTCTTCTCACCCCCTTTAATATCATCTCTTCCCTCGCCCCTTTAATATCATCTCTTCCCTCACCCCTTTAATATCATCTCTTCCCTCACCCCCTTTAATATCATCTCTTCCCTCACCCCCTTTAATATCTCTTCCCTCACCCCCTTTAATATCCTCTTCTCACCCCCTTTAATATCATCTCTTCCCTCGCCCCTTTAATATCATCTCTTCCCTCACCCACTTTAATATCATCTCTTCCCTCACCCACTTTAATACCATCTCTTCTCTCACCCCCTTTAATATCCTCTTCTCACCCCCTTTAATATCATCTCTTCCCTCACCCCTTTAATAACATCTCTTCCCTCACCCCCTTTAATATCATCTCTTCCCTCACTCCTTTTTATATCCTCTTCTCACCCCCTTTAATAACATCTCTTTCCTCATCCCCTTTAATATCATCTTTTCCCTCACCCCTTTAATATCATCTCTTCTCTCACCCTCTTTAATATCCTCTCTTCCCTCACCCTCTTTAATATCCTCTCTTCTCTCCCCTTCAGCAGGATCCAGGCAGTGCCTCGCACAGCTCCAGCTGAATCTCTGCCTGAACACTGCGTGAGGCCGCCTGCCACCCCCAATCAGCTGGAGCTGTGCGCACCGATCCTGGGCTCTCCGCAGGACCCAGGCAGGCAATGCCTTGCGCACCTCCAGCTGAATCTCTGCCTGAAGACTGCGTGAGGCTGCCTGCCACCCCCAAGGCCGTTGCCAATCAGCTGGAGCTGCGTGCTTTGATACTGGGCTCTCAGTAGGACCCAGGCAATGTGCAGTTCCAGCTGACTTTCTCACAAGCCTGTGCGGCACTGCTACCGCTTCACCTCATCCACTTTTACACTTTTTTTCCATTTTTTTACAGTGCTGTTCAACTCGTCGTATGTGTACCACCTGCCAGGTGCCAATGTACCACTAGTGGTACACGTACCACTGGTTGAAAAGCCCTGGTTTCGGTAACTTCACCCAATCATCTTGTCTGCTCTATAAGATAAATTCCTGACATACCTACTTTTCATATAAAGACATTGCTTTTATCTATGGTTTTTTTCTTTGTATACCTGATGTATTTTTTATTATTTTGGATATGCATTTATTGTATTCTGTTACATTGGGGCTATAAATAGTTGTAAACTATATTGAGTGATGTGAAGAAACCTAGAGCAGGAGTGTCAAACTCAATTTCATTCAGGGCCGCATCAGCATTGCGGTTGTCCTCGGGGGGGCAGGTAGGTGTGGCCAGGGTGGGCATGGCCTACTGGGTGGGTGTGGCTGGAGTGGGTGTGGCCTACTGGGTGGGCATGGCCAGCTCTACATCATTCGCATCAAGGGTGCCTGTGGGGGCCTGGGCAGGAGTGGGACAGATCTGAGGGTCTCTGGCAGAAGGGGGTGGGACCAGGGCAAGCACCAAGGCATGGTCCACTGGAACAGCCTGCCGAAACCCCTCCCCCAGAGCCCATCAAGCCGGATATGTGAAGTAGGCGAGGGCCATTTGCTGGCCACTTCCAGGCGATGGTGCATCTCTTCATTCCTCACAAAGGGTGACACCTCCCCAGCGCACACCTAGGGGGTGGGGCCAACGTGGCAGGGGCCGGTCCCTCGCTGTTTCCAGATGGCCTTGTAGAGCTAAGACTGAATGCATTCCAGCATAGATGGCCACCACAAAATTGTACATTGGCACCCAGGCGTCCAGGGCCAGGGCCAAGGCAGTGGGGGCCATTCCCTCACTGTTTCCAGGATGCCTTCGTGGGCCACATGAAACCACATCGTGGGCCGCATCCGGCCCCTGGGCCTAGTGTTTGACATGTCTGACCTAGAGGTTAAAATGAAAATCTGCATGTCAAACTAAGTGTCAATGCTGCAAATACTGTATATTCTTGCTTTGACAATATGCAAAACTGTCTGGCATTTATTGGGTTAATACTTAGCTTAGACTGGGCGGGGGAAAAAGCCCGGGAAAGAAAGAGGAAGTAAACGTTTGACCTTCTCACTAATTGGATAATGTGACCTGTGACTGCATGAGAAGGGAGGGGTTGAGCAAGGAAAGCTTGATGCCAGCGGCAGGAAGTTCAGATTCTGGCATTAACCAGTCGAACATGGTGACCGGCAAAAATTGTAGCTCTGCAAATAAAGACTTTAGGAAACATGCCTGAAAGTTCTTTGAAGTGCTTCATTAGTCAGAACATGTGACCTCATGCCAGAATCCTCACTTTTTTCAAACGATCTACGCCCCGATCTATCAACAGTTGCCTCTATGCCTGAGAGGAACTGGCAAAGTTTCGGGGGAGATCTCATTATGGAGAAATTTCCTTACATTGATTGGATCATCTCAAGGGTTATCATCTGCTTTTCATCCAGCCACCAATGGGGCCGCTGAAGCCGCTAACAAAATGGTGGAGCAATATCTTAGGTGCTACGTTTCTTACCAACAGACGAACTGGACTGACCTCCTCCCTTTCGCGGAGGTGGCATACAATAATTCCGTGCACAGCAGCACCGGCTACACGCCTTTCAAAGTAGCCACAGGGAAAGAATTCAACCCAATACCTGAATATCCTCAGTTGCCCTCCGCTTCACAGACACTTGATCAATGGGTGAGAGGATGGGAAGAAGTTTGGAAAAACACAAAAACTGCTTTAAAAAAGACTTTTGAAACCTATAAAAAGCAGGCTGATAAAAAGAGGGCTCCCCAAAGAACATTCCAAGTTGGGGAAAAGGTCTATCTGTCAACTAAATATCTACGCCTCAAATTGCCCAGCAAGAAATTGGGACCAAGATTCTTGGGGCCTTTCCCCATAGTAAAGGTCATCAACCCAGTCACAGTACAACTAAAACTCCCTAAACTGTTAGGGAAAATTCACCCAGTTTTCCATTGTAGTTTGTTGAAGCCTTATCGGGGCTCCACTTTGAGACCTCCTCCAAAGAAGGCACCTGGACCCCTCGTAGTGGCAGGGCAGACCCACTATGAAGTGAAACGTATTCTTGACTCCAGAATCTTTAGAGGGAAATTACAGTACTTGGTACAATGGAAGGGATACCCATTGTCTGAAGCCACCTGGGTGAAATCTAGTGAAGTGAACGCTGACAGATTGATCGAACAGTTTCATGTGAAACACCCCAGCAAACCGAAAGATAATCCTTAACATATGCTTTTGTTTCCTTACAGGATCTGTCCTTCTTGTAAGGGGGGCCGGATGTCAATGCTGCAAATACTGTATATTCTTGCTTTGACAATATGCAAAACTGTCTG
Organism: Crotalus adamanteus; assembly: GCA_039797435.1. NCBI lineage: Eukaryota > Metazoa > Chordata > Lepidosauria > Squamata > Viperidae > Crotalus > Crotalus adamanteus. The sequence continues at coordinate 54,409,511 of CM077935.1, read as the reverse complement.
GCATTTATTGGGTTAATACTTAGCTTAGACTGGGCGGGGGAAAAAGCCCGGGAAAGAAAGAGGAAGTAAACGTTTGACCTTCTCACTAATTGGATAATGTGACCTGTGACTGCATGAGAAGGGAGGGGTTGAGCAAGGAAAGCTTGATGCCAGCGGCAGGAAGTTCAGATTCTGGCATTAACCAGTCGAACATGGTGACCGGCAAAAATTGTAGCTCTGCAAATAAAGACTTTAGGAAACATGCCTGAAAGTTCTTTGAAGTGCTTCATTAGTCGGAACATGTGACATCAAGTATATTCACAAAAGCCTATTTGTGTTTGAGGATCTATTTAGAGGAATGAAAACAATGTGTGTTCTTGTAAATCTTCTCAAGAACTTGCATAGATATGCTATAGGATCAATTGAACCACTTTGGTTTGGAAGGTGGAGATAGGTTTGGATATTAAGTAAATATGTGTGGTTTTATACACGCATATGCACACACTTATTATCCCAAATCAGTGCACTTCATTGAATGTTATGGACCATATTTTCCTATGCTATAAAATAAAATTGTTTAGGCTTTACCTGTCATTGCCAATATATTAAACACAGAGTGAGTAATATGGCATTTATTCAGATAGTTATGACTATAGATGAGGATGAAATCATGGTCTCATTTGATGTCACAGCCCTGTTCACATCTATAGATTCAGAAGTAACTGAAGAATCCATGACTGCATTGCTTCACAGTATACCTGGCTTAATTGAATACACAAAGATCAAAACACCCAGGATCATGGATCTCATAAACCTCTGCTTAACTACATACTTCCAATTTGATGGCCGAATTTACCAACAAATTAAAAGGACACCTATGGGATCACTACTTTCAGGACTTATAGTGGAGGTCGTCATGCAACGTCTAAAAGCCATAGCACTTCCACAAATACAACTGAAAACATGGATCAGATATGTAGACACCTTCACCATAATAAAAGACTAATTAGAGAACACCCACAGAACCATCAGTAACACTTTTAAAGGAATCCAGTTTACTAGAGAAGAAGAAAACAACTCACTACCTTTCCTGGACATCCTGATCAGCAGAGACCACAATGGTAAGCTATAAATACAAGTCTACAGAAAAACCACCCACACTAACCAGGTGCTCCACTACCAAAGCAACAACCCAAACTCCCACAAGAGAAGCTGTGTAAGGACTTTATTTAAATGAGCCCAAACACACTGCAACCCAGAACAGCTGAAAAAGGAAATGGAGCATCTATTCAACACATTCCAACAAAATGGATACCCATGCAACTTCATCAAAAAGTCCTTGACCACTCGACTTCCGGTTCCGGATCACGGTGTCCCTAGTCACACGAGGAGACTTGTCTCCTCGTCGGCTAGTTTTCCCTCCACCAGTAGACCCTTATGTCTGAGCCATCTCTGAGGGCCGACGGAGAAGGAAGATCAGCCAGTAAAATGGCCGATCACCCAGCTGCTCCAAACCACAAGTCAAAGAACATCTAAGCATTGAGAACCACCGTGGTGAATCCGGGTGAGACTTTTTTGGGGGCTCCTCTCTACTCTATTTTGCTTCTTTTTTGCCTGTAAGATCTTTGTTGGAACTATTTCCCTATCTCGAAAAAGCAGCTTCTATATGTTTGGGAAGAAAGGCGTTGAACAAAAGAATACAATAAAATTTTAGAGACTATATTTTATTTTCATCTGTTTTTGGGGTGCAGAAAAAACTCTTTCTAAGAGCTGTACTATTATTTTATGCTTGAAGATTATTTCTTTTTTCACATCATATTTTAAAAGATAGAAAAAAGGGGGGGAAATGATGTCTGGAAAAGTTTTTTTTTAAATCTATTGAGGATATCTACTGGCGAAAACCTAATATTGCAACCTCTGGTTATTCTTTGGAGATGGAATAGACCTGACCTTATTTATTTATGAGACTTATATACCGTTTTAAGTGCAAGCACTCTCTAAGCGGTGTACACCAGTAAGCAATGTATATATATATTTACATTGCCCCCAACGATCTGGGTCCTCATTTTACCTACCCCAGAAGGATGGAAGGCTGAGTCAACCTTGAGCCGGTGAGATTTGAACTGCTGACCTGCTGAACACAGTCAGCTAAAGTGGCCTGCAGTACTGCACTCTAACTGCTGCGCCACCTCGGCTCATTCAAATTTTCTCAAGAGAAAAGATAAATTGATGTAGCAGTGGGAATTGTGGGGGTGGATACTGCTCAACTTTTACTAACTACAGCCTCCACAAAAAAGGAAAAAAAGAGACTCTCTTCAATTATGATCAATATGGAGAAAGCTCAGTTATAATTAAACTGCAAACTTATATTGGAAAAGTTTTATGAGGCTACTGCAGAAATATGTGCTACAATAAAAGAGTTTACTACAGAATTAAGAACCAGAAGTTCCACTTCAAACCTTCCAACTGATCTCCAGACTATATCTGAGCATGCTACAAACAAAAACTTACTAGAAGAGGAAATAACTGAGATAAAACAGACTTTATTTTATAAACATATCATTTATAGTTTTGAGGACCAGAAGAACCAAAGATTAAGACTTGAAACTTTAAAGCAATGAAGCTTTAAGGATGAGAGAAACAGAGGCCTAATACAGAGGATGGGATTCCTATTGCTTCAAAGGGCACTGCAAGCAACAAAGAGAGATCTATTGGTTGAAAGGGAAGCTTGGTTATGGAAACCTGTTGGCATAGAAAGAAGGCCAGAATAAGACTGAAAAGAGAAACTTAAAGTGATGTGTAATGGATTAAAAGGCATTGTTGATTTATGGACTGTTTTAAGGACTAAGATTCAGACATAGAAATAAGAAAACAAAATAGGGGGGGTGACTATTAGGGCAGATATCTTAAAATAGACTAAGAATGTAATTGGAGGAATAATAGGTTTATTTTGATGAAAATTATTATGTACTGGAATGGAAAAAACGGTGGTTTTTTAGATCTGGATTGTTTCAATAATCAACTGAGTGTTTTAAATTAGTGGATGATGTTTTTGTATGATAATATAGATGTGATAAGGCATGATAATCAATGGGATGAAGTCTGAAATTTGTTTAATAAACTGAAATGATTTAAAGTTTATTATTATTTTGTTACTTTAAGTATATAATGGATTAAAGGTAATCTAGAATATTAAGAATGTATTTTTTAGAACGATAGGTTTATTTGTATGAAAATTATCATGTAATGGAATGAAGAAAATTGAAGAGATGTTTTAGATTTGGATTGAATTAATAATTAATTGAGTTAATTTAATAAGATGATGTGTTTGTTTGATGATAGGGATGTTAGTAGTTATGATAATTGGATGTAATTTGAAGTCTGTCTGATGGATTGAAATGATTTAAGGTCTGATATTATTCTGTCAGCTTAAAGAGTTTGATTAATTGATGGATTAGATATGTATAGGATAGATCAATATTTTATTTTAAATAGCGGATATTAGTGGAAGAAGAAATAAATAAGATTTATGTTAAAATTAAGGAATTAGAATATATTTGGAAGGGATACCTGAATTGATAATGTTTTTATTTTAAGTTAATTTGATTACGGTATTTTAAATTTATAAAGCTTTAAAATAGGTTCAGGTTGAATAAATTTAAGCTAGAATTGGATTGTTTTAAATATACTATGCTATTTGAGGGAAAAAGAGAGGGAATATTTGATGTATTGATTGAACTATGTATATATGTTTTGTCTTTGGATGTTTGTTGTTTACCCCAACACCATGGTGTGTCCTGAGTACTTTGTCCTAAGAATTAAAAAACCCAATAAAAATTCTTCCCCCCCAAAAAAGTCCTTGACCACTCAACCCAATACAGCACAACCAACATAAACCCTAAAAAGAATTACACCGCCATACATCAAGAATATCTCAGAAACTGCAAATAGACTACTACAACCACATGGAATCAACATAGCACACAAGCCAGCTAAAGCCCTTCAAAACATCCAAAGCAAACCAAAAGACCCAGCAACTCCAGAAGAAAAAACAGGAGTCATCTACAACATACAGTGTAAGAACTGCAACAATCACTATATAGGACAAACAGACAGAAGACTGGCAGAACGCATCCATGAACACCAACTGGCAGTCAAAAGGCATGATGAAAATTCTTAATTTCACAACATATAGACAATTTTAACCATAGTTTCAATTGGGAAAATGTGACAATCCTAGACCAGGCCAAATCCAAAAATGCCAGGGAATTTCTAGAAGCCTGGCACTCTGACAAATCAGCCATCAACAGACACATAGACATTAACAACATCTATAGACTATGCAAAAGAGACAATCAACCAGCCCAAAAGAGAAAAAGACTCCAGCACCTCTTTACCAGTAATCAGCACTCAGATCAGCATAGATTAACTCCAAGGTCAACTTCAGACCAACAATCAGGTAAGCAATACCTCAGTCAAGAAAGTGCCAAAGAGCCATTAGTAAACAGCCCAACCAAAGAATCCCTAAGACTGCCCCCACCCACACAGACAGGCAAGACACCAGAATATAAACTGACAGCAAACAGTACTCCTTACTAGCACTGATGATGTTACCTAGTTAGGGTAATGAAATGTCTGCAAGAAAACAAGCAATCTCAGAGAGCACTAAAGACCCCTTATGGCTAAATTATAAATAATTAAAAATGTATTGTTTAATTTTTATATACATTATAAACATGTCAATAAAAGGAAAAGTAGTAGGCTGCTCCAGTTTGTATCGTGGTGTCACAGGCGAGGGAAAAGTGGGGCTCCACTTCCCATGGCTGATTTCTCCCTGCCAGGGGCCCTAAAAGGGTCTAAAGTCCTCCTGGAGAGGTGATGAAGAAGGAGGGAACCCTCGTCGATCATGGAAAGACGGCGGTCAATCTGTTTGATCTAAGGAAAGCCCTCTAAACCAGCAGAGGAAAGCCCTCTAAACCGGCAGGGGAAAGACAAGCTGCATTCATGTGGTGAGTCAGAAGCTACTGACAACCGAAGAAAGAAAGCGTTATTTAGCAAATTGTGAGCATCGTGTTTGGAATAATTTAAGAATTATTTTGGATACACTGGAGTATTATGAAATGCATCCAGGAAAACAAATGGCGCTAATTTTCTTAGACATGCAGAAAGCCTTTGATAATGTAAATTGGCAATTCCTGACACAATTAAATTGTATGGACTTTGGAGAAAAGTTTATAAATATAATTAAGACAATATACTACAGACAAACAGCAAAAATAATTATAAATGGGGACTTTACAGAAAATTTTAATATAAGAAAAGGCACAAGACAAGGTTGTCCACTATCCCCTTTGTTATATATATTAACCTTGGAAGTGCTGAAGAGAAACATTAGACAGGATCCAGAAATAAAAGGAATGGAGATAAAAGATGAAAAATATAAACTGCAAGCGTTTGCGGATGATTTGGTATTTATACTAGAGGAACCATTGCAGACAAGTCTCAAACTACTGAAAAGGATAGAAGAATTTGGAGAAGTAGCAGGATTGAAAATAAATAGAGAAAAAAACTAAAGTTATACTGAAGAATCTTACAGATAAACAAAAAAATCAACTGTCAGAAAAAATAGGTCTCCAGATAGTGAAGAAAGTTAAATACTTGGGAATATATCTAACAGCAAGATACGCAACAATAAAAGAAGACAACTGTACAAAATTATTAAAGTAAATAAAACTGGATTTGGAAAAATGGGAAAACTTACAATTATCATTGCTAGGAAGAATAGCTACTGTGAAAATGAATATTTTATCAAAACTACTTTTCCTATTTCAAACAGTACCTATAAAAATAGAGAATTTTTTTTTTTTTTGATGAGTTAAATACATTGATTTTGAAATTCATTTGCCAAGGGAAAAAAGCTAGAATCAGAGTGACAATGTTACAAGAATCTAAAGAAAATGGAGGATTTGGACTACCGGACTGGGTTTTATATTACCAAGTATGTGCTTTAACATGTATAAAAGAATGGATAACTCTTAGGCATAAAAGATTATTATACTTAGAAGGGCATGACCTACAACTTGGATGGCATGCTTTTTTATGGTATGGGAAGAATAAAATTCATAGATACTGTACTTCCAAAATCGTTATGTAAGAAATGCATTATTTTTAGTATGGGAAAAGATAAAAGATAAAACCTACATGAAAATACCAGGATGGGTTTCAACAATGGAAGCTTTTGTTCACCCAAACCTAATTAACTATGAGAAAATTATAACTTATAAAGATATTTTGAATATGGAAGGGAAACTAAAAACTAAACAAGAGTTGAAAGATCAGGGTATTGACTTATCATGGTGGCCTCTATTGCAAATACAAATGAGATATGAGAAAGATGCTAAAATACATGGTTTCTATAAAGACCAGACAATATTTGATCAGGTATTGTTGACAACAGATGAAAAACTGATTAAGAAATTGTATAATTTTCTATTAAACCTAAAAATGGAAGATGAACAAGTAAAAGAAACAATGATAATATGGGCAAAATATTTTGGGCACAATATAGAATTAGAAAAATGACAAAATCTATGGGAAAGAAACTATAAATTGACAATGACAACTGCTTATAAAGAAAACTTGTATAAAATGTAACTGTTGGAAATGTAAGCAAAAACCGGGCATGTACTATCATATTTGGTGGACGTGCCCTAAAGCAAAAAAATTTTGGTCAAAAATACATACTTGGTTAGAAAAGATATTAAGAAAACATGTAGATCTTAAACCGGAATTATTTTTATTAGGTATAATATTAGAAAAATATGATAAAGAAAATATATATTTGATGTTGCAACGAGAATTGTATTTTCCCAGCACTGGCAAAATGAAGAAATACCACCTGAAGAAGAGATAATCAAGAAAATACTGGACTGTGCAGAAATGGACAGACTGACATTGAAAATTAAAGAAAAAGAATACTCAAGAATATTTTCAAATATGGGATGTATTTTATCAATGGCTGGAAAAACAGGGTAGAGACTAGGATTCTTAATGTGTATTATTAAGCAAATTGGACCCAGACAACACATTGTTTACTAAGCACTTATGAATTGTAAGTACATAAAATTAATAAAAAATATTATTAAAAAAATAAAAGGTAAAGTAGTAGCCTAGAGCTTTACACTGAAGTACAGCAATTCTTTGTTCTTGCTGTTCTGGGAATCTATTTTTGGTTAATATTAAATTAAAGAGAGAAACTTAAAATATGGTTTATGAGGGTCATTGCTCTCTTTCCATTTTCTCCCCCAAGATTCTTTCTGTGTATTTCCTCTTTATATAGTTACTGGATTGATTATAAGCAGCTGCTCATCAAAAGATTTTAAGTAGCTGACATTTCACAAAATTTTACACACAAAAACAGCAAAGGAACAAAACATTTTGCTTTACTGTGTCAAGAAACCATATTAAAATTAAGGGGACTGGATGGGACTGGAACATTTTATTTTTATTTATTATTAAACTTCTATGTTGCCCATCTCACCAAGGCGACACTAGGCGGCTTGCAATCATACAATTAAAATGCCATTTAAAACATTAAAACAATAAATAACCGTACATTTAAAATTCAGTTAAAATTCAATTAAGATGGAAAGGAAGGGAGCAAAGTGCACATGGGTAAAGAGTGTAGGATGGAAGTGAAGCTTGTTCTGGATGGGGTCACAGATATCCAGAAAGATTAGGTTAATTATAGGAAATGTTTTTTGACAGCGTGTTAAAGCGGCAAAATGGAGCAGTTGGTCTCTGGGCCGCATGGTGGTGACCTAGTAGCAGCAGAGATACCAGAATGCAATACAGCTGTTGGAAACATGGCAGCCTGAAAAAAAACCCAAAGGCTGTGTAAACCACGTTAGCAAAGCTGAACAGTGATGATGAGGGGGAAGACGACCCAATGGTGAGTCAACCCATCCCACCTTTTACCATTTCCGCAAAAATCATAGTACCCAAGACAGGAGCCCAAATGGACTTAAGCGTCTTAATCGACTCGGGTTGCACCAGATGCATAATCAACCTCCCTACAGTGCTAAAGCTAGGAATTTGTGCTAAACTACTGCCCCTAGCCATGAGGTTCGAACAAGCAGATGGAACTTTCATCGGGGGAGTGCCTGCCATGCATCTAACTGAGCCAGTGCGTTTAGAGATGGGGGAGCATTGGGAAATCATCCGCTTCGTAGTGGTCCCAAAAATGACTGAGGCCGTCATTCTTGGGTTAGCTTGGCTCAATAAATGGTGCCCCTTGATTTGGTGGGAGGATGGAGTGAGGACATTAAGGTTAGCGATGGGGCCCCTTCCTCCTACCACACCCAGCGAAGTGTGAGGAGCTGTCACTACTGAAGACCAAGGACTGTCCCCTGAACTTTTGAGAGCTGCCATAGAACCCCTTCCAAGGACCCAACTTATACCAAGTGACTACCGAGATTTAGCAGAAGCTTTTAGTGAAAAGGAATGTGACATCCTCCTCCCCCCCACTGGGCAGTTGACTGTGCAATTGAAATCCTACTGAGGGCCAAACTCCCTAAGCCCCAAATGTATTCAATGATGCCCAGACAGTTAAAAGAACTGAGGGAGTGCATTGACAAGAATCTAGCCAGAGGTTTCATCCACGGAACAATACAAGATATCGATTGGATTCAGTTTGGAAAGCAGAAGAATTTGAAGTAAGGAATAGAGCAATTCTAGATGAAGGAGTGAAACAAAGACAAGGGGAGAGTTAGGAGCAGAAGCAAATGGAAGAGATGACTCAAGGAGCAACTGCACAAACAGGAGAAGTGAAAGATGACCAGGAGGGCGAAGGTGAAGGATTTTCTCTTGCCAGAGAACAGAGGATTACCAGATCGACTAGACCTAAATATAAATAATGGAAATGGAAATGGAGAAAGAAAATGGAATTTTTTCAGCAAACATAAATGGACTAAATTCCCCATCAAAAAGAAACAAAGTTTTCAGGAAATTACAGAAATTGAATATAGATATAATTTGTCTACAAGAAACACATATAAAAGAACAGCATTATAAACTATTGGAATATCCAAAAATTGGGAAACTTTACTACACATCAGCACATCAGAAAAAAAGAGGGGTCTCCATATATATTAAAGAGACAATAGATTCTAAATTGGTATATTCAGATAAAGAAGGCAGAATCTTAATGGTAGAAATATTTCTGCACCAAAAGCAAACACTGCTAGTGGCAATTTATGCACCAAACAACAATCAAGAACAATTTTATAAAAGCCTACACAGAAAAATAATAGAAATGGAGTACTAAAATATTTGCTTAGTAGGAGATTTTAATGCAATAGTGGACGGAAAAATTGACTATAAAAGCAATAAAACAGGAAAAAGTGGAAGAAGAAGACTACCCAAGACATTTTTTGATATGGCAGAGGAAATTGGAATTCAAGATGTCTGGAGGGAGATTAACCCACAAAAACTGCAATACACCTTTTATTCAAACAGCCAAAAATCTTGGTCAAGGATTGATATGATTTGGATGACTGCTGATGTGAGAATGAACATACAGGATATTGAGATAGAAATAGGCACATGGGCAGACCATAACCCTCTGAAAGTGACTTGGAAAGGAATACAAAAAAGACTAAGAATGACTTTAAATCAATCTATATTAAAAGAAAGAGAATTCATAGAGTTAGCAAAAAAAGAAATGGAATTTTTCTTCAAAGAAAATAAAAAAGAAGATACAACATTACAAAACGTATGGGACACAGCTAAAGCATATTTTAGAGGCATAGCTATAACATATATGGCAAAGAAAAACAAACAGAGAAGACAACAATATGCATTACTAAAAGAAACATTTGGAAAGTTAGAATCAGAACTGCAAAAAAATCCACAAAAAAAGACTTTGAAAAGAGAATGGACATAACAAGACATAAATTAAATCTGTTGGACTCAGAAAAAGTGGCAGAGCAGATAAAGAGAGCGAAACAGAACTTTTTTGAAAATGCCAATAAACCAGGAAGATGGTTAGCTTATAAACTTAAAAAAACAAAGAGAACAAAATGATACATAAACTACTAGATGGGAAAGGTCATCTGCAATATAAAAATGAAGAAATAAAAAAGATAATCAAAGAATACTACAAGGAACTGTACGATAAGGAGGAAACATCAAGAGAGAGAACTGTAAAATATCTGGAAGAAAAAATCTTCCAAAAATCTCAGAGACATTCAAAACTATGTTAGATGAAAGAGTCACAATGATGGAAATATCAGAGGCCATAAAAAGACAAAAAAATGGGAAAAAAACAGGTCCAGATGGGCTTCCGGCAGAGTTATATAAGAATCTCCAAGAGATACTAAGCGAACTACTGAAAGATGTTTGTAATGGACTTTTATTAGAAGCTAGACTCCCATCTACATGGATGGAAGCAAATATTACTCTAATACCCAAAGAAGACTCCGATTTGACCCAGATTAAGAATTATAGACCGATTTCACTGCTGAATGTGGATTATAAAATTTTTACTTCAATAACGGCTGAGAGACTGAAAAAATACTTAGTTGAATTTTTACATCCAGTTCAAAATGGCTTCTTACCAAAGAGACAAATTAAAAACAATTTAAGACTGATAATAGACATATTAGAATATTGTGAGCTATACCCAGGGAAACAATTGGCACTAATATTCTTAGATGCCCAAAAGGCATTTGATAATGTCTCCTGGCAATTTATGATTCAGCAACTACAAATAATGGATTTTGGACAGAATTTCATAAACGTGATAAAAACAATATATAATAAGCAGACAGCCAAAGTGATTGTGAATGGAGATTGTACTGAGAGCTTTGAAATAAAAAAAGGCACAAGGCAAGGATGCCCACTATCCCCCCTGCTATTCATCTTCACTTTGGAAGTTTTAAATAGAAATATTAGACAAGATACAGAAATTATAGGGCTGGGGATAAAAGGCAAAACATATAAATTACAAGCATTTGCTGATGATTTAGTATTTATTTTGGAAGAACCTCTGGAGATGATCCATAAATTGTGGGGAAAGATAGAACAGTATGGAGAAATGGTGGGATTAAAAATAAATAGAGAAAAAACTAAGGTAATAGTTAAGAATGTCAGAAACAATAGAGGTACAGATAGTGAAAAAGGTTAAATATTTGGGTATATACCTATCGGCCAAATGCTCAACAATAAAAGAAGATAACTATATAAGGCTATTGAAACAAATAAAATTAGGCTTGGAAAAGTGGAAGAATTTGCAACTGTTAATGCTAGGAAGAATTGCTACAGTTAAAATGAATATATTGCTGAAGATTTTATTTTTATTTCAAACAATTCCAATAAAACTTGAGAAAAAATTCTTTCAAGATTTAAATTCATTAATTTTGAAGTTTGTTTGGGAAGGGAAGAAAGCTAGAATAAAGATGAAAACATTACAAGATGCTAAGGAAAATGGAAGTTTTGGGTTACCTGAGTGGGCTCTGTACTATCAAGCATCTGTATTAACATGGGTGAAAGAATGGATAACTCTTAGAAACAAAAGGTTGTTATATTTGGAGGGACATGATTTACAATTGGGGTGGCACGCTTTTTTGTGTTATGGGAAAAATAAAATTCATAAGTATTTCCAAAATCACTATATAAGAAACGCGTTGTTAACAGTATGGGAAAAAATTAAAACTAAAATATATGTTAAAATTCCAGGGTGGCTATCAACGATGGAAGCTTTTCTACATCCAAACTTGGTGGACTTTGAAAAAATTTGGACATATAGAGATATTCTAAATACTGATGGGACTTTAAGATCGAGACAAGAACTGGAAAATCAGGGTATCAACCTGTCATGGTAGGCACATCTACAGATGCAAAATAGATATGAAAAAGACGTGAAACTGTATGGGTTTTATAAAGAACAAACTATTTGATAAGATGTTGTTAACTTCTGATGAGAAATTAATTAAGAAAATGTATAATTTTTTGTTAACTTTGGAGATGGAAAGTGAACAAGTCAAAGAAACAATGACAAGGTGGGTGGAAAATTTTGGTTATAATATAGAACTAGAAAAATGGCAAAAATTATAGGAGAGAAATTATAAATTGACAATGTCAACTTCGTATAAAGAAAATCTATATAAAATGTTTTATAGATGGCACTTGCCACCAGCAAGATTAGCAAAAATGTTTAAAAATATGTCAGATAGATGCTGGAAATGTAAACATAACTCAGGCATGGTTTTTTTTTTATTATTGAAAATTTTTAAGTTTTACAAAAAAAATTCCCTTCCCCAAACCCTCCCAACCCTCCCCTACCCTCCCCCGACCTTCCCACAGCTGAATACAGGCTTAATTAAAAAAAATTTAAAACAATCTTAAGACACATATAAACCATAAACAAATCTAAATACATTAATTAAACAAATTATAAAATAGTTAACAACAATATATATAAAAAAATACAAGAAGAAAGAAAAAAGAAACAGAAAAAGAAAAAATCAAATAAAAAAAGAAAAATAAAAAAATTAAAAAAATGTCTTTAAATTATCTTAAATTTTAAATATAAGTTATTCAAAAACTAAATAATATTTTTTTATATCCAACTTATATTGTAAAAAATCTATCCATTTTTCCCATACCAGGAGGTACTTCTCTTGCTATTGATCTTTCAAGAAAGCCGAAATCTTTGCCATTTCCGCCAAATAAGAAACTTTAAGAAACCACTCTTGCAAAGTAGGCAAAGATTCCTTCTTCCAACATTGCCCTACTAACAACCTGGCCGCTGTGATTAAATTTAACATCAATATAATCTCTTTACTATCACAATCAGAAACAATACCTAACAAAAACAATTGTGGGGTAAATTTTATCTTTCTTCTAAAAATTCTTTGAATATTCCACCATATCTTAATCCAAAAAGCTTTTATATTTTTACATGACCACCAGATATGATAATAAGTAGCATCCAAACATCCACATCTCCAACATTTAGGCTGCAAGTCAGGATACATACGAGACATTTTTTGTGGATCAAGGTGCCATCTATAAAACATTTTATAAAAATTTTCCCTTAAATTTTGGGCTTGTGTAAATTTAACATTCCTCACCCAAATAATCTCCCAAGTATCTAATAGAACCGGTTCATCAAAATTTTGAGCCCATTTAACCATACATTCTTTAACTAATTCTGCTTCTGAATCCATTTCTACTAACACCCCATAAATTCTCTTAATATGAGTTCGTCTTTGATCTTTTATTTGTTTTAACAAATTCTCATCTTCTCTAAGCAAACCCACGTTACGATCTATCTTCCATCTCTCCACTATTTGTCTATACTGAAACCATGAATAAATAATATTTTCTTGTGTTAAATCTTCCAAAGATTTTAATTGCCAGTTTTTACCATCCCATCTAAGTAATTGTGCATAAGAAACACTATCCATCTTGACTCCTCTCCTTATCCCTTCTATCGTATGCCATGGTATAGCCCATAGTGGAATTTTAAAATCACTTCTATAATATTTCTTCCAAACCCGAAGTAAAGAAATCCTTATAATGTGAGATTTAAAAACCCTATCAACCTTTTTATTAAAAATTAAATAGGCATGCCATCCAAAAAGTAAATCCCAACCCTCCAAGAGGAGTACTTCTACATTTGTTAAATTAACCCAATCACTAATTAATGTTAAAACCGCAGCATCATAATACAATTTCAAATTCGGTACCTTGAGTCCACCTCTCTCACGAATATCTTGTATAATTTTAAGTTTTGCTCTTGGTTTTTTCCCTCCCCAGATAAATTTATTGATACCTTTCTGCCATTCATTTAAATTAACCTCATTCTTTAAAATGGGTATCATTTGAAATAAAAAAAGAAACTTTGGCAGAACATTCATTTTAATCGCTGCAATTCTCCCCAAAAGAGTTAATTGCAGCTTCTCCCAATTTTCCAAACCTCTTTGTATTTTGACCCACAGCCTTTCATAATTATTTTTATACAATTTTGCATTAGAAACAGATAAAATAACCCCCAAATATTTTACCTTATTAACAACCTCGAAATCTGTCAACCTAACCAAGGTCTCCTTGTCCAAATTGGTCATGTTTTTAGGCAATATTTTAGTCTTATTATTATTAATTTTGAAACCCGAGACTTGTCCATACTGATATATCAATTGTAATAGCTCTGTTACAGAATCAATTGGTTGAGATAAAGTAACAACCAAGTCATCTGCAAAAGCCCTTAATTTATATTCTTTTTTATTAACTTCTATTCCTTTTATTTGCTGTGATTCTCGAATTTTAATCAACAAAATTTCCAAAGTTAAAACAAACAGCAATGGTGACAATGGACAGCCCTGTCTAGTCCCCTTCTCAATTGAAAACACCTCTGACAAACCCCCATTAACTATAAGTTGTGCCGTTTGCTTTTGATAAATAACACGAAGAGCTTGTAAAATTTTTTCTCCAAAATTCATTTTCTCAATTAATCTTAACATAAATTGCCAATTCAGCTGATCAAAAGCTTTTTCAGCATCTAAAAATATCAATCCTGCAGAAACTTGATTGTTTTTATCTAAATATTCTAATAAGTTAATAATTGGTCTAACATTATTCTTCATATACCTTCCAGTTATAAAACCCGTTTGATCCATATGTATTACATGATGCAAGACCCTCATAAGTCTATTAGCTAAAATTTTCGAAAAAATCTTATAATCTACATTTAAAAGAGATATAGGTCTATAATTCTTTGGTAAAGTGAGATCTTGGTCTTCTTTTGGAATCAAAGATATAAAAGCTCTGCCCCATGACAAGGGGATCTCTGAACCCTGTAATATATTATTAAAAAGCTCCCTTAAAGGTTGAATCAACTCTTGTACCACAGTTTTATAATAAATAGATGTCAATCCATCCGTACCCGGTGCTTTACCTAATTTTAATTCTTTAATTACTATCTCAATTTCTTCACTAGTAATCAGGCCATTAATTTCTTTTTTCTGATCTTCTGTTAGTTTAGGAAAGTTAGCATCTTCTAAATAATTATCTATATCTAAAGCCTGTACTTTAGTACTCATATATAATTTTTGATAATAATCTAAAAAAGATTTCTTAATCAACTCCTTCTGATATACCAATTTACCATTATAATTTATTTTATCTATGGTTCTCTGTTTCTGCTTCTTTCTCAATTGATAAGCCAACCATCTCCCTGGTTTATTGGCATTACAAAATGTACTTTGTTTCATATACAATAAATTAGTTGCAGTTTGATCAGCCATCAACATATTAAATTGTGATTTAAGCAATTTTATAGATTCCTTAATCTTCTCATCTGTGGAGTTTAAAATCAGAGCTTTTTCTTTTAATTTAATCTCATCTTCCAACTCCTTACGTTTCTGCACCTGCTTCTGTCTATGAACCTTATTCATTTGTATCAAAATCCCCCGCATGTAATCTTTACCTGCATCCCAGACCATTGACATTGAAGTTCCCTTATACATATTTAAAGCAAAGTAATCCTTTAATTGCTCCTTTAATTTTTGAACATTCTTTTCTTGTCTAAATAAATTTTCATTCATCCTCCAAGATCTCCTCTCCTCTTTTTCATTAACCAATTCCATCCAAACTGGACTATGATCCATCAATGTCCTAGGAAAGATCTTAACATTCTTTACCCTAAAATATAAATCCGTTGTAATCAAGAAAAAGTCAATTCTTGAGAAAGATTGATGTCTGTCCGAAAAGAAGGTAAAGTCTCTCTCCTCCAAGTTATGTTCACGCCAATAATCTCGCAGCTCCCAGTCCTCTTTCAAATCAAAAAAAGCTTTAGGTAATTTAGCCTGTTTAAAAGAAATAGAGGGTCCTTTTTTGTCTCTTTGTGTATCTAAAACACCATTCCAATCTCCCATTAATATAACAGATCTATAATCCAACAAAATTAATTTTTGATGTAACAATCTATAAAATTGTTCCTGTTGTTGATTTGGTGCATACAAACCCACTATAAGTACTTTCTTGCCATACAGACCCACTTCAATCATAACATATCTCCCTTGGGGATCGGATTCTACTAAACAGGCTGATAAATTTTGCTTAACATAAATAACTACTCCCCCTTTTTTCCCGGGAGCAGAAGATACAAAATGAGATCCCAGACGAGCATTAACTAAATATTTTTGATCTTTAGAAATGATGTGTGTTCCCTGCAGACAAATAATATCATTGTTATGTTGCTTTAGCTAATGAAATATTTTCTTTCTCTTTTGAGGGGAATTGAGACCATTAGCATTCCATGTCAGGAGCTTTACCATCTCCCTTGACCAAAAGCCTGGAGAAGACTGCTTGAAGATCTGCCATTGAAGAATGTACTGCAGAGCTCTTGGGTCTTGCTCCTCCCACAGGCACCGAAGCAAATTCTTGTAGAACTTCTTTAACTTCTTTCTTCTGTTGTTCCTTTTCCTTATGTCTATGGGCTGCCCGAGTCATTCTTTGCTCTTTGATCTCTGCTTGTTGCGACCACTCAGCCTGTGATTTTCCAACATCCATCAATACTACTTCTTCAGACTGCTGTTCCACCTCCTTGCCATCCAAGACTTTCTGCATCATAGGTGGTGATGAGCCTGCTCCCAGGACCGACTTATAAAACTCCTTTGCTTTAGAAACAGTGTTAAGTCTATAGCGCGTCCCCGCATGACTCACCACGATACCCATCGGAATCTCCCATCTGAATGGCATCAATCTTTTTTTAAGTTCATTGGCTAAAAAAGCAAACTCTTTTCTTCTTCTTAAAATTTTAGATGGAATCTCCTTTAAAATAATGACATCTTGAGCAGCAATCTGAAACCTCTTATTATAAAAAGCTTGTATAATTTCATTACGCAGAGATCTCTTCCCAAAATAGATTACCACATCTCTTGGCAGGTTTCTTTGCTTTGCAACCCAAGAGTTAACTCTAATTTTTTTTTCAATTTCTCTAAATATTTCCTCCTTCTCTCTATCCAGAATAGCAGCAAAGTCATTTACTACAATCTCTCTCAAGTCTTGTTGCATGTCTTCTCTCAGCCCTCTGATTCTTAAAGCATATTTCATTTCTCTAGATTGAGACATAACAATATCATCTTGTGAAATTTCCATTTTTTTTCCATGCCTTCAAATTTATCTTCCAAAATCTCCACCTTGTCTGCAACTTCTTCCACTCTAGAGTCCAGCTTCTCAACCACAGAAGCAAGTCCTGTTAAAGCCATAACTATATCTTGCCTCAAAATAATATTATTCTCCACTAAAAGCTCTTTCACTTCCCCTCTAATTTGAGATACAGCATTTCCCATTATATCTTGCATATCTTTTACCGTTACTGCTGGCAAAGGGGGAGAAGGTGGTGGTGTAGCTTTAGGTTGTTGTACTGGTAAGATCGCAGGAGAAGAAGCCACCTTAGGTACTGTAGATGTTGCTTGCCGCTTTGAAGCCATTTTCAAAACGAAAAAGTTTTATTTCTTCTTTCCTCCTTCTTTAAAAAAAGAAATAAAAAATACAAAAAAAAGAAAAATCCCTTAAAAGAAAAAAAAAGATAGCAAAAGAGAGTCTAACAAAAAAGAATCTTCCCAAAACACAAATCCACCTTAAGAAAAAAATTTTTTAAAAAAAGAACAATCTAGTCCATTACATTCTGTTTCACTCGCTTTTTTAAAAAAAAAACTTTCCGATCGCCATTTTACTTTCACTCTCACAAAAGGAAAAAAAAGAGAAAAAAGAAGGGAAATAAAAATCAACCTTTCAAACTAAAGTCCAAATAAAATCCAATAAAAAAATCCTTTATCCAGCTCTGTCCGCTTTTAAAAGTAACTCACCCGGTCTCTTTAGGTGCGGAGGTGGGAGCGGCGTCTTGCTTTGTCCCTGAGGGACAAAGGCAGCTGGGAGGCGGAGGCAACCCGAACTCCAAGGGAGCACTCTTTTCACCCCCCAAAGAAAACTTCCTGGGGGGTCTCAGAGGCTCTACCTCTATTCAGGTGATACTCCCCTCCCCCCCTTTGCCCGGGAGGGAGGTTTTGAGCCGCGGAACAGCTGGTGCCTGCTGTTCTCTGCAGTTCTAACGCTTTCCCAGGAGGACGGCTACAAAGTAGCCGCCATCATCGACGCTAATCCACCGGAAGTCTGCCAACTCAGGCATGTATTATCATATTTGGTGGACATGTGGTAAAGCAAAGGCATATTGGAAAAAGATACATGTTTGGTTAGAAAAAATGTTGGGAGAACATGTGGAATTTAAACCTGAACTTTTTTTTATTAGGTATAATGCCAGAAAAGATTAATAAACAAAGTTTATATTTGGCTTTACACGTCATAACAGCAGCAAGAATAGTCTTCACGCAATACTGGAAAAATGAAGGAGTACCACCAGAGGAAGAAATAATTAAAAAAATATTGGAATGCGCAGAGATGGACAGATTAACTGTGAGATTGAAAGATAAAGAAGAAACAGAATACTACCAAATCTGGGAGCCATTCTACAAATGGCTAGAGGAAAGAACCAAGGATTAGGAATTGATTATGTAATAGCACTTTTGAATCCAGACAGCACGCTGGTTGAAAAATTAATACATGTACTGTATGTAAGAGAAAAACTAATAAAATCTTTATTTAAAAAAAGAAAGAAATAAAAAAGAAAAAAAACGACCACGAAAGGGATTGCAGAAGTTAGCGGGCTCCTATCAACCCTGGGAGGAGATAGCTATGGACTTCATTGTTGAACTACCAGAAAGTAGAGGAAATATGGTAATATGGACTGTCAATGATCTCTTTTCCAAGCAGGCTCATTTTATAGCCTGCTCAGGGCTCCCTTCTGCAAAGAAGTTAGCTAAAATGTTTCTGAAACATATATACCGCCTCCATGGTGCCCCAAAGAGGATTATATCAGATAGGGGCGTTCAATTTACAGTGAAGCTTTGGAGAGACTTTCTCAAGCTAGGACTAATGTAAAAAAAGCTCTAACACAAGCTGCAAAAACTTACAAGGAACAAGCCTATAAGAAGCGGTCCCCTCAGAGACCGTTCTGGGTGGGGAAAAAGGTCTATCTTTCAACTAAGTATTTAAGACTCAAACTGCCTAGTAAGAAATTGGGACTGAAATGTCTTGGTCCTTTTCTTATAGTTAGAATCAGTGGTGGGATTCAAATATGTGAACAACTGGTTCTCTGTGTGTAAGCTGCTTCCAGAAGTCCATTCTGGGCCTGGGCAACAAAAAATTAGCTACCGGTTCTGCCGAACTGCTGCGAACTGGCTGAATCCTACCACTGGTTAGAATCATAAACCATGTGACAGTTGATTTAACACTTCCTCGCTTACTGGGGTAAATGCACCCTGTGTTCCATTGCAGTTTACTAAAGCGTTTTAGAGAGTCGTCATTGAGACCAATCCCTAAGAAGGCACCCGGTCCTCTTTTAGTTGAGCGGGAAACTCACTATGAAATTAAGCAAATCCTTTCTTTTTATCCATTTTATATTGCAACTCTCCATTTTCATCCTGTAGTTCCTGAATAAATCTTTTCTCCTTCTCTTTTTTTAATTTATAAGAGAGCCATCTCCCAGGCTTATTTGCATGTTCAAAAAAAATTTGTTTTGCTGTTTTCAATTCCTTTGCTCTTTTTTCTTGATCTATCATATTTAGTTTATGTTTAGCCAAAACCATTTCCATTTTAATCGATTCATCCTGGGGCTCTTTTTGTAATTTAGATTCCAATTTTTTAATTTATTTTATTTTATTTTTAAAATTTATAAGCCGCCCCACTCCTGAAGGACTCTGGGCGGCTAACAATAAAAAACACATAAAACATAACAAAACAAAACAACAATACAAAAACAATCATCCAGGGGTAAGGTTTTATAAACTGTCCTCCTGGAGTGTATTTTGTGTTTGCCTTTTCACCTTATTTTTTTTTTTTTGCTGTATAGGCTATTGCTATACCTCTCAAATATGCTTTCGCAGTGTCCCAAATAATTTGTAATGATGTTTGTTGTTTTGTATTCTCTTTAAAAAAGAATTCCATTTCTCTTCTAATCCTTACAATAAATTCTTTTTCTTTCAAAATATGAGAGTTCAATATACATCTTCTTCTTACTTTTTTCTGCCCTTTCCAAACTATTTTCAGAGGGTTATGATCGGCCCATGTATTTGGCATTATTTCTATTATCTCTATGTCTTGCCCTACCTCTTCATTCATCCATGCCATGTCTATTCAAGACCAAGATTTATGCGGGTTCGAGAAAAAAGTATATTCTTTTTTTTGGGGGGGGTTCCGTTTCCTCCACTGATCAGATAAGTTAAATTCATGTGCCAAATCAAAGAATGTCCTTGGTAGTGTTTTCCTTTTCTTTTTATTTTTCATATCACTAATATAATCTTTTTTTACATTCACTACCGCATTATAGTCTCCTACTATACAAATATTTCCCTGTTCAATTTCTAAAACTTTTTCATGTAGTTTGTAATAGAATTCTTTTTGATTCTCATTTGGTGCATATATTATCACTAGCAGCTATGATTTCTGCTCAATTTTTAATTCTATTGTTAATATTCTTCCATCTGTATCTTGGTACTTCAATTTAGCATTAATTTCTCTTCTAATATAAACCGCTATTCCTCTCTGTTTTTGTTCCGCTAGTGCTGTATATAATACTCCTAATTTTGGGAACTCCAAATATTTCCTGTGTTGTTCTTTAATGTGTACCTCTTGTAAACAAGCTATGTCTATATGTTGTTTTACTAATTTTGTTAGTATTTGTTTTCTTTTTGCAGGTGCATTTAATCCATTAACATTAATTGATATTAATCTAATATTCTTTTCCATTTTCTACTTGTGTGTTCTACTTGTGTGTTTGTCTTGTTCTCGGACCTACTCCTCTTTCTTTCCTCTGTCCTTTTTCTTCCTTGCTTTCTGTCCCTTGTTCTATTTCCTTTGCTTCCTGCTGTTGGTCTTCCTGGCTTTTGGATTCCAATTCTTCCTTGCTGCTATTCTCTTCCTCCACTCCTTCCAATTGTTCATAGAATTCTCGTGCCTTCTCTAAGCTGTCTATCTTAACCCTTCTCTCCCTCCATGATATCAAGATCCCCTCCGGGATTAACCATCTGAATGGTATGCTTCTTTTAATTAAATACACACTGAGAAATCTATACTCCCTTCTCTGTTCTCTTATTTTCTTTGGGACCTGTTTTAAAGTTTGTATTTCCACACCTTTATAAGTCATTGGATCCTCTCTTGTAATTTTGTAAATTATATCTCTCACTTTTTTTCCCAGCGAATCTTATATGTACTTCTCGTGGAAGTCTGTTGTGTCTGGCATAATTTGTGTGAATTCTGTACACCTCATCTATCTCTATCAATATCTCTTGTTTGTCCCTTTGTAAAGCCTCAGCAATCAATTCCACCATGATAGCACCCAAATCCTCTTCCTTCTCCTCTACCACATTTTGAAATCGTAGGTAAAATGCCGCCTGGTCCATTTCCAAATGGATGATCGATTCCTCCATTTTTTTATTAGTTGTCATCAGTTCTTTATCTAGTGTGTCAACTTTTTTCCCTACTTTATCCAACCCTACTTCTACTGTCTGTATTCTTTCTTCATTTTTCTCAATCGTTTGTTGAATCATCTCAATTCTATTATCCAATTTATTCATATCCCCTCTCATTTCTATGTGTTTCTTAGATAGTGTCTCCTGCATTTTTAGCATCATTTCTTGGATAGTAAGTAGTGTTGTCTGCATGGCCTGCATATTTACTATTACACTCTGTTTTTCTGTACCAAGCATTCCTTCTAATGTTCTTTGACCAGGTGGGGATGAAGGTGTCAGTGCTAGGCTTGACACTGTTTTTTTTCCCCTGTCCTCAGTGTTGTCATATTTATCACTTGTTTCTCTAATACTTTTTATTTCTAAATGTCACTCTATTTAGCCAACAACTTATTTAACTTTGTTTTAACTCTAAACTTCTAATTCTTCGTTTCCCTTCCTCAACTCCTCTGAGACTACCTCCACTTCCACTATTCCCCAAATCTCTCCTTACCTTCTCCAACCCTCTTCACTTTCTTTCCTCTTTCTTACTTATCACACAGTCTTTCTAAAAGTCCAAATTTCTTCTCCAATTGTATATTATCAATCGTTAGTCCATTCTTATCACCTTATCATGTCCTCTCGTCATCTCCTTTAACTTCCTCTCGCACTCGTCACCGTATCCCCCTTCAATCCTCTTCACTTTCTCTCTTCCCTCTTAACTAAAGGCACAGTCTCTGTAGAACTCCAGATTTTCCCTCCAATCTCGTATCTCCCACTGTCAATCCGTTCCTTTCGCTTTCGTCTCCTTGTCACGTCCTCTCGCCGTCTCCTTCGCCTTCCAGATTTTCACTATGCTCCACTCTCTTTCATCACTTAAACACATCCTCTCGTCATCTCCTTGGCTTTCCGAATCTTCTCCATGTTCAGGTCTGTCTCCAACTTTCTTCTCCAACCACTTTCTCCAATTTTCTCTAATATTCCACAGCGTATTCACTCCTCCGTTTCTCCTAAATTGCCATTTTCTCTTCGTTCCCAGCTCCTTGCTTATCGATTTTCTCCCTTCGCTTCTCTCGTCCCACTGACTCCACCAACTCCGCTTTCGCTGCCATCTCTCAACCTCTTCTTCCTTAATCCTCCACCGTCTTCCTCGTACTTGCACTAAAACATTTACCACAAGGTCTTTCCTTCCTTTATGTCTCCCTCCTGTTAATCCTCTGGTTGTTAAATCTGCCAACTCACGGCTCTTCCCGCCAGATCGCTGACTACATTGAGGATTCCTCACCAATTGAGCTTCCTTTTAACACCCACACTAATAGACAAATAGATCTTTTTAGACTTTTCTATTATTCCTTAAAGATATTTTGAACTATTTTAACTCACTCATTAACACAGTCTGTTAAGTTTCTCTTTGCTTCCGCATTCTCTGTGGTTTGTCAGGGCCTCAGATCCGCCATCTGTTGATGGCAGATATTTCCACGCTGGATTTAGGGGGTTTCCTTCATTGTAGCGGGTGATCTCCTCTCACCTCGCTACTCTTCCGGCATCACCCTTTCTCACGTGTAGCCCTCCAGGCTCTCTACGCCCCTGAAGGGTCTCCAATCATAGAAAGATCAGAGTTAGGGGACAGAGACTGTCCTCTTGCCTCTGCACCGCCTTGACATCACCACCGGAAGTGGTGAATTATTTCGAGTTACTATATAAAAAGGAGGAAATAGATGTGGAGAATATAAAACAATACTTAAAGGTTAACGGCTTGCCAGAATTAAAAGAAGGACAGAGAGAAATATTGAATAAGAAAATAACAGCCTTGGAATTAAAAAACGTGGTGCAAAAACAAAAAAATAATAAAACCCCAGGGCCAGATGGCCTTCCAGGGGAAGTATATAAGACTCTTTACGAGGACTTTGAAAAGATACTATTGGATGTGTATAATGATGTGTTGGAGAAAGCCAAATTACCAGACTCCTGGATAGAAGCCACTATATCCCTTATCCCAAAAGAAGACACAGACCCCAAACAGATCAAAAATTATAGGCCAATCTCATTGTTGAACACTGATTATAAAATTTTTACCACTATAATTGCAGAAAGATTGAAACTATTATTAAATGAGATAATACATTCAGATCAAAATGGTTTTTTACCCACAAGACAAATTAGGAATAACATGAGAACAGTGTTAAATGTCTTAGAATACTACAAAGCACACCCTGGAAAACAGGTGGCACTAATTTTTTTAGATGCCCAGAAAGCATTTGACAATCTCAGTTGGCAATTTATGTTCCAAAAGATCGAGGACATGAAATTTGGAGGGAAATTTGAGAACATGATAAAGGCAATATATAAAATACAAAAGGCCAGTATGATAATTAATGGAGATAATATAAAAAGCTTTGAAATAAATAAAGGAGTAAGACAGGGATGTCCAATGTCACCTCTACTTTTTATTTTGACTTTAGAAGTGCTATTAACTCAAATTAGAACTAACAAAGAGATAAAAGGGTTACAGGTTAAGACAGAAGAATACAAGACACACTAGAGAGAGGAAATATTTTAATGAACGAAATAGAAAAATATGGAATAGTGGCAGGATTAAAAATTAATAGAGAAAAGACCAAAATGTTAGTAAAAAACCTAACTGAAAAACAGAAAAGGAAACTAGAAGAGGATTTGGAATTGCAAATTGTAAAAAAGATCAAATACCTAGGAATTTGGCTTACTACAAGATGTTCCTCAATAAAAGAGGACAACTATAAAAAATTGATATTACAAATGAAAAAAGATTTTGAGGCCTGGGGGAAATTACAATTATCATTATTAGGTAGGATTGTGCTGATTAAAATGAATATATTACCAAAACTATTATATTTCAAACAGTCCCGATAAAATTAGAGAATTTTTTTTTTTGAAGAATTGGACAAAATAACAAACAAATTTATTTGGTTGGGCAAAAAAGCACGAATAAACATGAAAATGTTACAAGATAGTAGAAGTAGAGGTGGACTTGGCCTCCCAAAATGGGAAATTTACTACCAAGCAGCTGGATTACTCTGGATCAAGGATTGGATAAACCTAGACAACAAAAGGGTTTTAATGATTGAAGGGCATGACCTGCAGGCTGGCTGGCATGCCTTTTTATGGGGAAAATACAAGAAAACACACACATATTTCTATCAGCATCAGATAAGAGATGCGCTGATTTGGACGTGAGAAAAAGTTAAAAAGAGACACTATATGAAAATCCCAAATTGGACCTCACCGATGGAGGCAATGATTCACCCTAACACATTGGATAAAAAAAAGATGATTAGATATAAAGAATTATTAGATAAACAAGGAAACCTCAAATCAAGAGAAGAATTAGAAGAACGGGGAATAATTATAGATTGGTGGCCATACTTACAGATTCAATCTAAACATAGTAAGGATATGGAAGAACACGGAATAAACCAGACACCACAGCAATTGGATAAAATTTTGACAGGTAAGGAAGGAAAATTTCTATCAAAAACTTATAAATATTTACTAGAGGTAGATTTGGAGGAAGAAATAGTAAAAGGGCCAATGATAGCATGGGCACGAAATGTGGGCCGAAATATAAAATTGGAAGAATGGGAAAGAGTATGGAACAGAAATTGTAAACTGACGTTGTCAACTGCATATAAGGAAAATCAATATAAAATGTTCTGTAGATGGCATTTAACACCGGCGAGATTGGCTAAAATGTACAAAAATATGAATCTGGAGTGCTGGAAATGCAAAAATAAGGAGGAAACATTCTATCATATGTGGTGGCTGTGCCCTAAAGCAAAGATCTATTGGGAACAGATAAGGAGCTGGATACAGGAGATAATAAAGGTTCAAATTGAACTCAAACCTGAATTATTTCTTTTGGGTATAATAAATTTAAAGATGGAAAAAAACCTCCAATACATCATTGTACATATATTAACAGTGGCTCGCATAGTATATGCCCAGTGTTGGAAAGGTGAAAACATACCTACAAATGATATGATTATCTATAAGATACTAGAATGCGTGGAGATGAACAAGCTTACACTAGAACTAAAAGACAAGGAGGCAACAGAATTTTACGAGATATGGAACAAATGTTATGATTGGCTAGAACAGAGAAATAAAAAGATATGATTACTAATGTAAATAATTGTAAATAACATATATGAGATGTATAACACAGTACTGTTAAGGAAAAAATGTATTTTGTATTTTGTTTTTGTTGTATAGTGAAAAAGGAATAAATAAAATTAAAAAAAAAGAAATTAAGCAAATTGTCAGAGACCACTTGGGTGAAAAGTACAGACATCAAAGCAGACCGGTTGATAAAAAAGTTTTATGATAAACATCCTCAAAAACCCTGGGGAGACTCCTAACTTCACCTTTTGTTTTTCTACAGGATCTGTTTTCTCTTTAAGTGGGTCCAACTGTCAACTCTGCAACAGCCCTGGCTGAAGCCATCTTGCTCATTTTTGGTTGCCACAGGAGTGGGGGAAGGAATGGGGAGTTTTATACTAGTCTAAACATTTCTCTGTCCCATGGGAACCAAGGTCATTTCTGTTCGTTAGACTGGGGGTTGAGCTTAATGTTAGAAAGCCTGCCAAACCGTTCTATTGGGAAATATAGTTGATTGCATAGTTTCAGGGGTGGGAAGTTTAACTTTGTAATACTATAACTTTTGGAGGGAACTTTAGTCTTGGTTTCACTTTTGACCGTACCAATACTTTGTAGCCAATAAACATGTTCTTGGAGGAAAACTCAAGCCTCGGATTTCTGCTTTAATTGGTTTCATCTATCGGAACCATGACAGGTAATAGGATTTAAAATCTACATTTCCCCCACCTAAATCCAAGGACAGGATATGACCTTTTAATCACAAGAAGAATTACCAAACACCTTTAGAATAGCAAAAGACACAAAGCCCAAACACATTGCACAACCCCCTAGAAGAGGAGCGTTATGCCAAAACCGCGCCCACCCCATTGCCAGCAATGGAAAAAAAGTTGTGATACATCGTGACATGTCACATGACCTTGCGAGTTTGACACCCCTGCCCTAGAACATCTCAACTTCAAAGCCCCAGAACCCCATAAAAATCCATCCATTTACCCAACCCTTTGGTCAGCTGCCCCAGAACCAAATCACTGAATGTCACTTCACTTCTGCAATAAACCTCCTTCTGAGCAGCTGGCTTTGAACTGTTAATTTCTGCGGTGGCATTTCCCTTCTCCTGTGCATTCTCCCAGTGGGAAAAATGAGCCCAGATTTCTAACAATTGGCAACCATGAAGGGATTCTCAGGTAACTTAATCGATGGACCAGGTCCAGGTAAGCTTCCCCCAGCTGGCAGCAGGCTCCCTTTGCCTGTGGAAGAATTCCCTGGACCCTGCCTGATTGAGAAAGGTAGTAAAGGGAGGGGTTTTTGGGTAATATTTTATTAATTTTTTTTCAGGGTAGGGAAAAGCGAGGGTCATTATGAGTAGTGGGGTTAAGGGTAGGGTTCAAGGGGGGGGTTAGGGTGGGAATGGGTACAACAATGGGGTTGCCCCCAATAACATTTCACACTTTAGCAAGCAAACTATCATCCGGATACAAGTATTCAACGGAGCTAATATAATAATCAGTAACTGTAGTCAACAAAAATAACAGAAATTATAAAGCATATCAATTAATCAAAAGAAAAAAAATCAATCATCTTAATAAATTTCAATTTCATTATCTCATTTTGCTAACCATTGATAAAAGTTTTCCCATGTTTTATAATAGACTGAGTCTTCTTTCTCTTTAATCTCTAACGTTAATCTATCCATTTCTCTGGTGACGTTGCTGAGGTTAGACCCAGGGGAAGAACGCTCCCTTCCCCGGGTCCAAATTTCTTCCGATGGTGGGCCCTTTTGGGCCGAATGCCACCCCGGAGAGGTGGCCACTGAAGGGCGAACCTTTGAGGATCACACGCTGGTGGTAGCCAGCGTGCTGGAATCAAAGCAGCCCCTGGAACCACCAGAAGAAAGGCAGACTGCGATCGTGCGATCCACCATTAACAGCTGATCGTCGGAGACGGAGAAATAGCACTGACTGAAAGCAAGCAACTGATCCGGAGGAGAACAGGCTCTTCTTTCTAGATGAAGGTTGATTTTTCTTTTTAATTACCCTGTCTGGAGTTTGAGCGTGGAGCTTTAGGGAGCGGGAGGAGTTTTCCTCCCCCTCCTGCATATAAGCGGCGGTTTAAGCTCCTTTGTACTTTTTTTTAATAAAAAAAATAACCTTCCAATATGGTTAAACTTTTTAAGCTCTAATAGAGACTTGGGTAGCTGGCCCTTTTAAAAGTTTTTTCTCTATTTAACTCAGAAAATCCACTCTAACTGTTTATTGTTAAACTTTTTAAATCCTTTTTCTTCTCTCTCCCCACTCTGGACTGCTTTTTTTTCAAATACTGTGAATGGATACATGCTTCCTTTTTTCTTTGTCTGGTGTGTATTCAAACTAGAAACTTGGCTCTACGCCCAGACACTTGGCTGCTTGCCCAGACATTCTTATCTGACCTTGCTAACTGAGGGAGGCTTTTTCTTTTCCTGATTGCTATTTTTTTCCTTAGCTTGACTATAGAGCAGTGATGGCGAAACTTTTAGAGACCGAGTGCCCAAACTGCAACCCGAGTGCCCAAACTGCACTTATGTATCGTCGGGTGCCGGGTGGGAGTGGCCTATTGAGTGGGTGTGGCCCATTGGGTGGGGGTGGCTACGGTGGTAACGGCAGACTGGGTGGGACTAAAAAGTTCAATCAATCAATTCCAACTTTGTGAGATCTTTTTCTTCCTGCAAGAAGTTGGAATTGATTGATTGAACCTTTTTTTTTTTTGCACACGGTGGCGGAGGCCTAAAGCAAAAAGGTTTTATAAAACCCAGTCAAAGGCCTAGGATTGGGGCGACAGTGCGTGTGCCCACAAGAGGGCTCTGTGTGCCACCTGTGGCACCCATGCCATAGGTTCGCCACCACGGCTATAGAGCATACTTTAGACACAGAACATCTGGTGTTACCCCTTTTTTTGGATTATAAACATTTCCCTTTTTGGATTACAAGTATTTTACTATGAAGAATTGAATATTAAGGGAATTTTTTTTCTTTTGTCTCCTTTTTTCTCTATGAGTAGAGACTGCTGAATTACAAATTGGATATTTTTTTTCCTTCCTGCCTCTTCTTACTTATACATATATATAGATATATAGATATATTTTTCTTTCCATTTTTTTTTGGGTTGGCTTTTTCTCCTGGATAAATTTTTGGGTTTTTTTTTTTCTTTCTTTTTTTTCTCTCCTCGTTGGAATTACTTTTTCTTTTTAAACTTTTTTTCCCTTCCATTTTTTAATTTTGTTCTGGCTACTACTCCTAGTAATAGGAGCCTATTGGATTACAATTGGCCATTGAGCCATCCAGTGGATTACAAGATAATATATCAACTCAATGATGTGTGCTTCTAACCTGCCCAAACCCATGAGAAAAGGATCTTCTGCTCCCACCTCAACTTCTGCTAGTCCAGTTTACCAGAAATCTATTACCATAATGTTACAGCAAGAAAAAATGGAAGCTCAAAAAGATATGCAGGCAATTCTGCAGACAATTGTGGCTCAGGTCGCCGCATCGGCCAAAAACCTTGAAGATATGAAAAAAGACCTTGATAAAAATTATGAAGATTTGAAAAATGATCTTGCTAATATGAATCAAAAAATGGAAAATTTCCAGCAGGAGATTACAGATAATCAACAAAGGATCCAGGAGATAGAAGACAAATTTTTAGAAGTTGACCAGAAATTAGAATCTCTACAAGAGGAGAATCAAAGACTGGTCCAAACAAACGTGGAACTGGAAGATTCTATCGTGATGATAGAGATGGAAAAGGCATCATACTTTTTAAGATTTCAAAATATAATAGAAGACAAAGACGAGAATCCGTTGGCATTGATAGCTGAGTTACTTGAAGACCTTTTAGGAATGGGAAAGGCTCAAATGGAAGGAGAAATAGATCAGGCTTTTAGAGTCAACTCAAGTTATGCCAGAAGAAACAGAGTCCCCAGGGAAATTCATGTTAGATTTCTTAAAAGATCTATGTGAGATGAGATTCTGAGAATAGTAAGAGATCAACCATTAAAATACAAAGAAAAAGAAATTGTAGTGCTCAAGCAAATTCCCAGAAGGATAAGAGAAGTTCGAAGAGAGTACCAATTCCTAACGAGGAAATTGATTAATAAAGCAGTGAATTTCAGATGGCTGGTTCCAGAAGGGATACTGATTTTTTGGGACTCAAAAAGATATAGAGTGGACACCTTGCTTAAAGCAGCAGAATTTTTCAACAACCATAGATCCTTTTTGGAAAAAGGGGATCCTGAACCTAAGAAACAAGAGGAGACGGGTGCTGTAGGAACATCTGAACAATTAGAGGAAGAAAAAGCCACAAAGACTACCTTAGACGAAGGAATAAGACCGAGCGACCAGAGGCAGATAAGATCGCCTAGAAAGTTGAGACCCAGACATAATTGAAGCCATGGAGGAGATTGGAATTTTATCAATAAATATAAATGGATTGAACTCCCCCTCAAAGAGGAGAAAAACTTTTACTAGACTACAAAAGTCAAAAATGGACATAATTTGCTTACAAGAGACAAACATTAAGAGACAACATGCTAGAATTTTAGAACAACCGAAAATGGGTAAGCTTTATTCCACGTATGCAACCCAAAAGAAAAGAGGTATAGCTCTTTATATAAAAGAAAAGATAAATTCTAAACAAGTCTATGCAGATGAAGAGGGGAGAATACTAATGGTTGAGATCTTGGTTGACCAAAAACAGATATTGATGATCGCAATATATGCACCTAATGATAAACAAGAACAATTTTATTATCAATTACATAATAAAATATTGGACTTAAATTATCCAAACCTTTGCATTCTGGGAGACTTCAATGCAATAGCAGACCCATCCTAGGATTACAAAAGCCATATACAAGGGAGAAAAGGGGGAAATACCCTACCCAAAGCCTTTTTAAAAATGAAAGAACTGTCTATTCAAGATATATGGAGAGAGCTGAACCCAGATAAATCACAATATACATTTTATTCAAATAGGCACAAATCATGGTCTAGAATTGATATGATATAGACATCTTTTCACTTGAAAATGATAATACAAGAGATCGAGATAGAAACTAATGCTTGGGCTGATCATAGCCCAATAAAAATGATTTGGAAAGGCACTAAGAAAAAATTAAGATGGTCTTTGAATAAGTCTATACTGAAATAGAAAGAATTTCTACAATTAGCGACAAGGGAAATGGAATTTTTTTTTAAAATAAACAAGAAGAAACCTCGCTTCAAAATGTTTGGGATATGGCCAAAGCATACTTCAGAGGCTTAGCCATAACATATACTGCTAAAAAGAATAAAGAAAAGAAACAATTACAGTTAAATCTGAGAGAAGAACTTAAAAATTTGGAACTTGAGTTACAAAAAGACTCACAAAAGAAAGTTCTTAAAAAGCAAATGGAGATAATAAAACATAAGCTAAACTTGGCTGAGATGGACATTATGGCTCAGCAGATTAAACGGTCTAAGCAGAACTTTTTTGAAAATGCTAATAAGCTGGGAAGATGGTTGGCATATAGATTAAAGAAAGAGAGAGAAAAAAGACTGATAAATAAGTTACAAGACTCCAAAGGAGAGCTACACTTTCATAACGATCCAATGAAAAAGATTATTAAGACCTATTATAAGACTCTTTACAAGGCAGAGGCGGCCTCCAAAGATGGAATACAAACCTATATGAAAGAAAGTAATTTACCAAAAGTTCCAGAGAACATCCAAAATATATTAAATCGCAAAATATCAATGATAGAAATTATAGAAGCTATAAAAAGGCAAAAAAAAAAAGATAAGACTCCGGGTCCAGATGGACTCCCCGCAGAGTTTTATGCAGCATTACAGGACATATTAAGGCCGATTTTGAAGGATCCATGTAACGAAACTTTCCTGGAGACAAAAATACCAGACTCATGGACGGAAGCTAACATCACCTTGATACCTAAAGATGATACTGATTCTACACAAATAAAAAACTATAGACCAATATCATTATTAAACGTGGACTACAAAATCTTTGCTTCGATATTGGCAGAAAGAATGAAGAAATTCTTGACAGAATTCATGCATACAGACCAAAATGGTTTCCTACCCAGAAGGCAAATAAAAAACAACTTAAGGATTATCTTAAATGTCCTAGAATATTATGAAAACCACCCAGGGAAGCAGATGGCATTGATATTCTTCGATGCACAAAAAGCCTTTGATAACCTAAATTGGTAATTTATGTTTCACCAGCTGATAGAAATGGACTTTGGCAACAATTTCATAAATGCAATCCAATCTATTTACAATAAACAAACAGCCAGGATACTTCTAAATGGTGATTATACAGAAAGCTTTGATATTCAAAAAGGCACAAGACAAGGCTGTCCATTATCTCCCTTGCTATTTATTTTAACACTGGAAGTACTGGCTAGAAACAACAGACAGGATACGGAAATAAAAGGATTGGAGATAAAAGACCAAAAATATAAATTACAAGCCTTTGCAGAAGATTTGGTCTTCATCTTGGAGGAGCCGTTAGAAACATCTACTAAATTGTTGCAGAAAATAGAAAAGTTTGGAGAAGTGGCTGGTTTGAAAATAGAGAAAAGACTAAGGTATTAACAAAGAATTTAACAGATAAACAGAAAACCTACTTCACAAAAAAGACACCAAGATGTACAACACTAAAAGAAGATAATTATGAAAGACTGTTGAAACAAATAAAATTAGACTTGGAAAAATGGAAAAACCTCCAACTTTCATTGTTAGGAAGAATAGCAACAGCGAAAATAAGTATTCTACTGAAACTACTTTTTCTATTCCAAACAATCCCTGTAAAACTGGGGAAGATTTTCTTTGATGATTTAAATACAACAATATTAAAATTCATATTGCAAGGGAAGAAAGCACGAATTAAAACTAAGATGTTACAAGAAGCTAAAGATAGTGGAGGATTTGGACTTCCAGACTGGAGACTTTATTACCAAGCAGCAATCTTACCGTGGATTAAAGAATGGATAACGTTGCGAAACAAAAGACTTCTCTGCCTAGAGGGGCATGACTTGCAATTGGGTTGGCATGCCTTTCTGTGGTATGGGAAAAATAAAATACACAGATACTTTCAACGTCATGCTATAAGGAATGTACTCCTTTTAGAATGGGAGAGAATAAAACAAAAAAATTATACTAAAATACCAGAGTGGCTTTCAACAATGGAAGTCTTTGCCTACCCAAATCTAATTAATTATGATAAACTGGTCACCTATAAAGACATTCTGGATAACAACGGAAAAATCAAAGATAGGCAAGACTTCCAACAACAAGGCATTGACTTATCATGGTGGCCTTACTTACAAATTAAAACAAGATATGAGAAAAATTTAAAGACAGTGGGATTTTATAAAGAACAGATAGAATTTGATCAAATACTTTTGAAAACAGATGAAAACTTGATTAAGAAACTTTATAGATTTCTGCTAAAATGGAAGATGGAAGAAGAACAAGTGAAAGAGACAATGATAGTATGGGCAAAAAACTTCGGATATTCTATAGACTTAAAACCTTGGCAAAAACTATGGGATAGAAACATCAAATTGACTAAAGCAGCTTCATATAAAGAAAATTTGTATAAAATGTTTTACAGATGGCACATGACACCAGTAAGGTTAGTGAAAATGTTTAAAAATGTTTCGAATAATTGTTGGAAGTGTAAACAAAAGCCAGGCACTTACTATCACATCTGGTGGATGTGCCCCAGTGCAAAGAAATACTGGTGTAAGATTCATATATGGCTGGAAAAGATAACTAAAATACATATAGAATTTAGGCCAGAATTGTTTCTTCTAGGAATACTAGGATCTAATTATGGGAAAGAGAACAAGTATTTAATATTACATATATTGACAGCTGTGAGAATAGCATTTGCCCAATACTAGAAAAATGAAGATATACCACCTGATGTGATTATAATTAGGAAAATCTTAGAACGTAGTAAAGGGAGTTTTGAGGCTTGGCACACAGTGGCTGCTCAGAAGGAGGTGAGTACCACCTTAAATTTTGTCAGTTTTAAGAAAACCCAGGGAGTGAAAGTATGTGTGTGTGTGTGTGTGTATGTATGTGTGTGCAGAAAGGAAAATCTCTCTCTACCACAGCTGGCTCCTGCTCCCTCTGTGCCTTTCCTAGCCACATCCAGGCCCGTTGCTAGTCCCACAGGACCATGACCAATGAGCTCTGGAAAGCAAGGGGTTGTGGACCTGCTAAGAGAGAGAGAGAGTGAGCAAAGAAGTGCCTGATAGACACCAGGTACAACCAGTGTCTATGAGGGCATGGCATTCCCTCCGCGTGCCGGTCTGTGGACTTGTTAACACTATGGACAGGACGAAGGGGGCCACGGGCTCACTCACCATTGGGTCATCCACCGCATCGTCCTCACTGTCACCGTCGGCTGGATGATACTGCGCCACAGCTGTGGCGCCCTGGTCTGTTGGCAGTACTCGTTGAAATGCCAGAGTCATCGGCTGCTTTGCTGCCCTTTATGACTCGGGCCCTTTTTTCGGTGTTGGAGTGGCTCCTCCAGGTGTTCCGGAACCCCGTGGGGTAGGGGCTGGGCATTCGGCTGCCTGGTGGCCTGGCTGATTGCACCGGAAGCAGCAGAAGGAGGGGCCACCGGAGGGACCAGAAACCCTGGGGTAGCTGACCGGCTGTCTCTGGCCACCCTCTGGTAGCTTCCCCACTGGTTGCCGAGGACGATTGGTGTCCCGACCTTTCCGGAACTCTCTAAGGCCTGTGTCCAGGGTCAGGGTGCCGGGTCCGGACCTAGAGGCTCAACCACTCCAGGTGGGGTTGGTGGCGTGGGGCAACCTGTGGCCCAATGGGGGCCGGGACATACATGGGGTCTGCCACCCATACCCATCTCTTTTGATGGGAACCCTGACAGACTGGCCATGTTCCTGAGCCATGTGATCAGTCATCTTGATCGTTATGCCCATATGTATTCCTCCCAGTGGGCAATGGTGGTGGCGGTCACAGCAGGGTTCCAGGGAGAGGCAGCGGCGTGGACTGCTGACCTCTACAGTGACCATGACCGGGAATTGGGTAATGTGGGCATGTTCCTGGAAGCACTGCATGCTCGGTTCGAAGATGTGTCATGGCTCCAGCGGGCAGAGTCGGAACCCTTATCGCTGAAGCAGCACGGTCGGACCATAGCAGAATACATCCGTGACTTCCGCAGACTGGTGGGCCGACTCAGCTCATCGTGGCCAGAGAGGTTGTTGGTCCATCAGTTCTGGGCGGGGCTCAACCAGGAGCTACGCCAAGCCTGCATCTACAGAGGTGTACCAAACCACCTTCGGGAGTGGTTCCATGTGGCGGTTGATCTGGACACAGGCCTTAGAGAGTTCCGGAAAGGTCGGGACACCAATCGTCCTCAGCAACCAGTGGGGAAGCTACCAGAGGGTGGCCAGAGACAGCCGGTCAGCTACCCCGGGGTTTCTGGTCCCTCCTTCCGCTGTTTCCGGTACAATCAGCCAGGCCACCGGGCAGCTGAATGCCCAGCCCCTACCCCACGGGGTTCCGGAACAGCTGGAGGAGCCACTCCAATACCAAAAAAAGGGCCCAAGTCGTCAAGGGCGGCGAAGCAGCCAATGACTCTGGCATTTCAACGAGTACTGCCAACAGACCAGGACGCCACGGCTGTGGCACAGTATCATCCAGCCGACAGTGACAGTGAGGACGATGCGGTGGATGACCCAATGGTGAGTGAGCCCGTGGCCCCCTTTGTCCTGCCCATAGTGTTAACAAGTCCACAGACCGGCACGTGGAGGGAATGCCATGCCCTCATAGACACCGGTTGTACCCGGTGCCTGATAAGCAGGGCTGTAGCCATGGAAAGTGGTATCAAGTTGCATAGATTGGCCCAACCTGTTCATTTTGAGCAGGTGGATGGGTCCCTATTGGGAGGGGCCCCGGCTACCCATATCACGGAACCAGTCCGGCTGCAGCTTGGAGGCCATTGGGAAGTCCTCTGTTTTGTTGTTGCTCCAGCTATGACTGAGGCGGTGATCCTTGGCCTAGCATGGTTGGATAAGTGGG
The DNA here is from genome assembly GCA_039797435.1 of Crotalus adamanteus. Lineage (NCBI taxonomy): Eukaryota > Metazoa > Chordata > Lepidosauria > Squamata > Viperidae > Crotalus > Crotalus adamanteus. The sequence continues at coordinate 54,373,735 of CM077935.1, read as the reverse complement.
AACCCACCATTTGGTGGGAGGGTGGGTACCGTAAAGTATGCCTTGGGGTTGGGCCCCAACCACCTGGGCCAAGCCCGACAAAGCAGGTACCGGTGTGTGTGGTCATGGGGGGGGGGGGGAAAGCCCCTTTCCCTGTAGTATACAATGACCTGGCCGAGGTGTTTAGCGAGAAAGAGTGCAATCAGCTACCACCTCACCGTGGGACGGATTGTGCAATTGAAATCGAACTGGGAGCCAAACTACTGAAGCCCCGAATTTATGTCATGGCACCCAGGGAGCTCGAGGAATTACAGCAGTTTATTGATCTGAACCTGGCGAGGGGGTTCATTCAACCAGCCCGTTCCTGGGTCACTGCCCCGGTCTTATTCTGGGAAAAGAAAGACGGGTCACTTCATCTGTGTGTTGATTTCTGAGGCCTTAATGCCGTTTGTGCTGAACATCAATACCCCCTCCCACTCATGAAGGATCTACTAGCCCAGTTGGGAAAGGGACGAGTATTTACCAAACTGGACCTCCGGGAGGCGTATTACAGGGTACGGATATGGCACGGAGACGAATGGAAGACAGCATTTAACTGCCCACTCGGTAGTTTCCAATACTTGGTGATGCCGTTTGGGTTACAGGGAGCCCCCGCGGTGTTCATGCAGTTGATCAATCAGGTGTTGCATGAGCACCTCTATTGGGGGGGTCCTGGTTTATCTCGATGACATCCTCATTTACACTGCCACCCTGGAGGAACATGTTTGCTTAGTACGACAGGTATTACAAAAACTCCTTGCTGCTAAGTTGTATGTAAAGCTGTCAAAGTGCGAGTTTCACCGGGACCATCTAGACTACTTCGGATACCGGATATCGGGAGGCGGGGTGGAGATGGACCCTCACCAGGTACAGGCGGTATTGGACTGGCAGGCGCCCAGCACTCATCGACAGCTACAGAGCTTTTTGGGGTTCGCTAACTTCTACCGGCAATTCATCCCCTCGTTTGCCGCCGTAGCTCACCCCCTAACAGAGTTGTTACGGACAAAACATCTGAAAAGCAAACCACGGCCCAGCCAACCAGTGGGATGGACCATGGCCTGCCAGAGAGCCTTCGAAGAACTCAAAGCTCTTTTTGCCAAAGAACCTGTGTTACTTCATCCAAACCCCGATGCCCCTTTTGTGGTACAAGTCGACACCAGTGACGTGGTTGTGGGGGCCGTGTTGCTACAACAGAATCACCAGGGCACATTGCAACCCTGCGCATACATGTCCTGGAAATACACCACAATGGAAAGAGGGTGGGCTATTTGGGAAAAGGAGGTGTTTGCTGCAAAATGGGCACTTGTGACATGGCACCATTTACTGGAGGGTGCTACACAGCCGTTTGAGGTGTGGACTGATCACCGGAACCTCGAGGCATTACAAAAGCCACAGCGCCTGTCGCCTAAACATGTTAGGTGGGCTCAGTACTTTGCTCGCTTCCGCTTTACTCTGAAGTACATACTGGGGGGTAAGAACTTTCTTGCTGATGCTCTGTCTAGCCTGCCGCAATACCACAGTAGTAGGGAGGAGGTGGTACAGGTGATTATACCCCCCTGTACCCAGAGGGTAGCCCACAAAACAACCGGTGGGTCAACGACCGTCACGCTTCTGGAGCTACGGACTGCTGTAGCAGATGACAAGTGGTTACAGGACCATCCGGGCCTGTTGACAGGGAGGGAGGGACTGGCCTGGAAAGGTGATAAACTCTATGTTCCTGAAGGTTTGTGGCAGACCGTCCTCCAGAGGTGTCATGACGCTAAACAAGCCAGGCATTTCAGGTTCCTAAAGACTCTACACCTGGTGCGGCGACAATTCTGGTGGCCCCAGATGAAACCAGAAGTGGAGACATACGTAAAGAACTGTCACGCCTATGCCACTGCAAAACCATGGGTGGGTAAGCCGATGGGACTGTTGCAGAAAGTAGCTGATCTGACCCATCCCTGGGAAGAAATCGCTATGGACTTCATAGTCGAACTACCCCGGAGCCGGGGCTACACCGTGATATGGACAGTTATCGATCTCTTCTCGAAGCAGGCTCACTTTGTTCCCTGCAAGGGGTTACCATCGGCTCAGCGACTGGCCAGGCTCTTCATACACATCAACTGTCTTCATGGGGTGCCCCGATGTGTAATCTCGGACTGGGAGGTGCAGTTTATGGCACACTTTTGGCGTACATTCCTTCAACTGGTAGGGTCGTCTCAGGGCCTCAGCTCTGCATACCACCCCTGTACTAACGGGGCCACAGACCGAGCAAACGCCATGATAGAATGCTACCTTCGTAGCTATGTCACCTACCAGCAAACGGACTGGGTAGACCTTTTGCTGTTTGCTGAGGTGGCGTACAATAATACGGTGCACAGTAGCACCGGGTTTGCCCCTTTCTGGGTGGTAAATGGAGTGGATTTTGTCCCCATCCCAGAATGGGCTCAAGAAGTGGGCATACCACACACACCGCAGGCATGGATGTCGCAAGTAGCGGGGTTGTGGGGACAAGTAAAGGATGCTCTAACCCAGGCCGAGGTGGCTGTAAAAGCTCAGGCTGACAAAAAGAGAGCAGATCACAAGCCTTTCCGGGTAGGGGACTGGGTGTACCTATCCACAAAGTACCTCTGTTTGCGACTACCCTGTAAGAAACTCAGCCCCAAGTACATAGGACCTTTCCCGATAGTCCAGGTGATCAACCCAGTGATGGTACGGCTATGATTGCCTCTGTTATTGGGAAAGGTTCATCCTGTTTTGCATGGCAGTTTGTTAAAGCCGGTTCACGGGGCCCCGGGGGCTGTACGGCGCTGGGACCAGTAAACGGGTCACAATACGAGATTCAAGAGGTTCTTGACTCACGGATCCGCCACGGTAAACTGCAGTATCTTGTCCGGTGGAAGGGGTACCCACTCTCCGAGGCTTCCTGGGTTGGGGTGGCGGATGTACATGCTCCTTGGCTCCTACGGGCATTCCACCGTTGGTGTCCGGGGAAGCCGAGTAGTGGAAGCTGTGGGATAATGGGCTCACCCATTTCTCCTTACCTTCCAGGTAAAAATGTGGTAGAGTGGGCCGCATGTCAAACCTTGCGGGGCTTGCCATTCACTGGTGGGGGGAATTCGGAAACCAGTCCATTGCTGCCGAACAGAACCACAACGCTGCACAGCCCCTCGCATCGGCCGGCACCAGGGAAACCCCCCCCCTCACCGCCTTGCCAGCCTGCTGGATGTCAGAGGCCGGCAGAACACCGCTGAGCCCAGCTGGCCATCACCTGGAAACCCCAAGCCTCACCTCTCCGCCGCCCAGCTGATCATCGGACGACCTGCGGCCGTTGCGAAGCCCAGCTGACATGCGCAGATTGGCAGAAGGCCGGAACTGGGCGAGGGGCCCTTCTCAACAGCGCAAACGGCCAGTACGACAGCTGGACAAAGGGGGGGGGGAGGTGCAGAGCCAGGAGCCACGCAGCACAGAGCACTCACCGTTACCAGGAGAAATGCCGGTGGCAGAGCACGGGGCCTCGGAGGAGTCTGGAAGCAGCGCGTCAGCAGAAAGCACCATCTTGAACGGACAGGAGGCAGGGCAGAGGGGTGGAGTGCAGCTGGGGGAGGGCCAGGGCCGGACAAACGGCCTTTTGAAGACAGCTGGGCGGATGGTGGTTAGTGGTTGGAGGGTGGGGTTGTGGGTGTGGCACTGTTATATGAAGCACTGGGAGCAAGCCACTCCCAGTGCTGACTTTGTTTGTTAGGGATTAAAATACCTGACTTGCACTTCGTTCCTGCGTACCTGCATTTATTCCATCGGGACGACGACGGACGGCATGACAAGAATGAGATGTCCATGTGTGGGGAACAAGATGCACATGGGTGGAGAAGGAAATGCACTTGGACATGGGAAGAGAATGACAAACACACAGAGGGACAACAAGATTCCTATGGACAGAGAACAAGACCCTTATGGACAATGAACAAGATGTCAATGGATGGAGAATGAGATTGACATGGGTGGAGAACGAGATGCACATGGAGGGAGAATTAGATGTCTGTAGACAGAGAAGGAGATGCACATTGAGAACAATATGCCCATGTGTGGAGAATGAGATGCACATGGATAGAGATTGGCCATGGAAGGAGAATGAAATGCACATGGATGGAGAATGAGATGCCAATGAGTGGAGAACAAGATACACATGGACAGAGAATGAGTTGTCAGTGGAGGGAAAGCAAGATGCCCATCTGTGGAGAACGAGATGCACATGGACAGGGAATGCGATGCACATGGATGGAGAGCCAGATCTCAATGGATGGAGAATGAGATGCCCATTTGTGGAGAACAAGATGCACATGGGTGGAGAATGAGATGGACATGGGTGTAGAAGGAGATGCACATGGGTGGATACCAATGCATATGGAGGGTGAACGAGAAGGACATGAGTGGGCCAATAAGTCACACTGGAACAAAAAAGGCAACTTTCAGCTGTTTATTTCTGCAGAAACAGAGAGCTTCACACTTGGGACAGAAGTCCAAATCAAGCGCCCTGTGTAAAAGATGGCTCAGATAGTTATGCAAAAAGTTTATTTTTATTTACAATCAATCTATGTCATTTCTTTCACAAGGTTAGTATTCGTGATTAGTTTATTACATTTGTCATATTTAGTACAAGATAGCAAAACCCTCCTAACCCTATCACATTGGCAGGAGTTTCCTGTTGCATGTCTGTAATTTGTTTGCCAATTTTGCAAGGAAGTGGCAAAAGAGAGGGGCAGCTTAGACAGTCTGGTGGAGAAGATTTAATCAGTTCTAACTTTTGCTGGCTTGTTTCTACATAGTTTAATTAATTGCTGGCTGACTTGGTGTTTAAACTGTATTTGAGACCTTTCTTCTGAAGGGATTCCTTTTCTTTATCACCTTTGCTAATTAAGAGGAAAAACTGCAAAGCCGCAAACCACCAGGAGGCTTTGCTGTTGTTTTCTGTATGGTTGAAAGGAGACTCCCCCCATTTCAAAGATTTTAAAAATTTTATATTTATATTTATATTCGTTTTATATTCTTGAGCTATCAAGCTATCAAATCGATGGAGAACAAGATGCACATGGGTGGAGAATGAGATGCCCATGTGTAGAGAAAGAGACGTGTATGGATGGAGAATGAGATGTGCCTAGAAGGAGAACAAGATGCATATGGGTGGTGAAAGAGATGCCCATAGATGGAGAGACAGATGTCAATGCATGGAGAACAAGATGCCTATGGATGGAGAATGAGATGCCCATGGACAGAGAATGGAATGCACATGGCAAGAGAACAAGATGTGAAATACCCATGTATTTCTATACCCATCTTGTGATAGAATGAGATGCCAATGTGTAGACAATGAGATGACAGGAAAAAAGAACAAAATGCACATGGAGGCTAGAGAATGAGGTGCCTATGGGCAGAGAATGAGGTGCCCATGGTGGGAGAATGAGATGCTCATGGACGGACCATTAGATACACATAGTGTTATGTATTGAATATATATAAAGTTGTGTTAATCCCTGCTAAAGTGAAACTAACTTAACTCCAACTGCTTGTGAAGCTAAAATGAAACTAACCTTTAGATGACCCTGACTGTTAACTCCAACTGTTTTGGAGGGAAACTTTGAACATTCATATTTGGGTGGGCTTTTCAAGTATTGTGATTGGTTAAGGCCCTGTGGGCTGAGAGTATAAATTACAGGCAATTGCCTGCAGTTCTCCAGTTCTAGATTGAGTCAATAAATGATGTTGTAACTATGGTGGTCTTCTCCTTGCCTACTGAAACCCACTACACAATAGTGGCGATGAAGGTGGGATGCTGCAGAGGAGAGAGCTGCTGCTAACCAAGAGACTGAAATCACTGGGTGATAGGCTGGGTAAAGAGCCCCGGCAGGCCTAGTTCTCACCCCCCGCCTACCAGTAAGCCACACTGGAGGCACGCTAAAATCACTGGGTGTCAGACCTGCCAAGAAACCCGACCGGAGACGCCACAAGCACCAGTGCACCGCTGGGAGACCACGCACGCCCCATGGTCTCGCGTGCACATTGACTTTGCAGGCCCTTTCCAAGGGCAGGTGTTCCTAATTGTAGTAGAGAGTTATTCCAAGTGGTTGGAAGTGGCACCGGTCTCATCGATGACAACAACCAGGGCATCCAAGAGTTGCGCTGGCTGTTCGCCACACATGGTCTGCCAGATGTAATCATGTCCGACAACGGGGCACAATTCATGGCAGGAGAGTTTCAATCTTTCCTCAACACCAACATGATTTGGCATGTAACATCCGCTCCATTCCACCCTGCGACCAACGGTCAGGCTGAACGAATGGTCAGGACCATAAAGGAGGCGCTCAAGCGGTTGACGACTGGGGACTGGAATCACCGCCTTGCAAACTTCCTCCTGTGTCAACACACAACTCCCAGTACAGCAACACGTCGCAGCCCAGCAGAGTTGAGGTGGGGCCGTCGGCTCACCACGAAGCTCGACCGACTTCACCCAGACAGAGTAGCGGCAGAGACAGCTCAACCAAAGTCCCCCAGGAACATACAGCTGGGTGAATTGGTCTGGGCCAGGAACTATGGAAGTGGGGCACCTTGGGTGGCAGCTAGGGTGACTAAGATAATGGGGCCCTTGTCATACGAGGTTATTCTGGAAAATGATTGCATGGTCAGACGTCATGTTGATCAGTTACAGCGTCGGCAGGCCGGGCCAGTCCTGGGGGAGGATCCCGAGACTTTATCAGACACACAAGAGAGCTGTTTTCCCCTGAGTTTGCCTACACCACCCGTGGCCGCCTCCGGGGAAATGGAGGCACGAAGGGCCGTAGAGCCACCGCCACTCACGGGCAACCTAAATGGCCATCACAAGTCTGTTCAACTGGAGGTGGATAATACTCCACTTTAACAGGACTCTCCAATAACATTGCGGTGGTCCACCAGGATCCGTGGGCCACCAGCCTATCCCAAAGACTATGAATATTGAACAGACGGAGGATGATAACTATCCTAGGGGGAAGGGGTGTTATGTATTGAATATACATAAAGTTGTGTTAATTCCTGCTAAAGTGAAACTAACTTAACTCCAATTGCTTGTGAAGCTAAAATGAAACTAACCTTTAGATGACCCTGACTGTTAACTCCAACTGTTTCGGAGGGAAACTTTGAACATTCATATTTTGGTGGGCTTTTCAAGCATTGTGATTGGTTAAGGCCCAGTTCCCACGCAACTGCCGAGATCAAAATTTAATCCCCACATGTTTCCAACTGAAATTCCACTCCAACTCTGCAGCCACCAAATGCATCCTGAAAAGAACAGAATTGGCCCTAATCAGAAATGAATTTCACACAAAAAGATTCCTCCTAGACCGAATTAACAAAGATCTCCTCACACTTCACCTCAAACTCAGCAACAAGATCCACCCCGCACTTTGGGACAAATCCAAACAACTCGCCATCTGGAGAGCCGAAACACAGACCACCCTCAAGACAGACACACACACCAACAAACTCCGAAGACTACAAGAACGCCAGAAACAAACCCCTCCTCCCTCACAGCCACACATGAAACAAACAGTGCATAACATCTCAGATAGGATCCTCACCAAAGCCGAAACCAATGTCCTTTCCAAAGGATTCAACTTTGCAGTCGCTCCCAAACACATCCCCACTGAAACCATTATATGTGGAGTTGAAACCAGCCTGACCAAAATCAACCCCGACGACGCTAACAGAATCAGACTCGAAATCACCAACATCCTCTGCACCAGCAAGCCACCCAAAAGCAACTTACCCAAAGAGGAACAGACAGCACTACGTAACCTGAAAGAAGACACCAGCATAATAATCCTACCAGCAGACAAGGGCAACGCCACGGTGGTTATGAACACATCTGACTACCAAACCAAATTAACCAACCTACTCCAAGACTCCACATACAAACCCCTAAACACAGATCCCACCACCTACCTGGAAAAAACCACCAGTTCCAAATAAAAGCCTCCCCCATTAGCGAAGAGATCCAGAAAGAATCATTCCCAGAGAGAAATCATCCAGATGCCCCAAACTCTATGGTCTCCCCAAGATATACAAAGAAGGAACCCCACTCAGACCTATAGTCAGCTCCATAGGCTCACCTCTACAAAATCTAGCCAAATTTCTCACCAAACAACTACAGCCCTATGCAGAATCCATCACCTCACACGTAAAAAACTCATTCCAGTTTATAGAGATCATAAAGAAACAAAACTTACAGCCCAGCGACCTACTAGTGAGCTTCAATGTCATATCCCTCTTCACCCAAGTGCCTATCAAAGAAGCCTTGACAGGTATCCAAAACAAATATAACCCCCTAAACACATCTTAGATCTGACCAACCACTGCCTATCCAACACATACTTCATCTATAACGGACAAAAATACAAACAAACAGAAGGAGCACCCATGGGATCACCCCTCTCACCTGTCATTGCAAACCTCTACATGGAACACTTTGAAACCCAAGCTCTAGAAAAATCGGATCACAAACCCAAACTCTGGCTCAGATACGTAGACGACACCTTCATAATCTGGCCACATGGGAAAGAAAAACTGGACAACTTTCTCACACACCTCAACAGCCTACACCCCAAAATACAGTTCACCATGGAAACAGAAGCTAATAACAAACTTCCCTTCCTGGATGTCTTAGTCTACAAGAAATCCAATGGCTCCCTAGGACACACCATCTACCAGAAGAAAACACACACAAACTACTATCTGCACGCTCTCTCACACCACCACCCAGCACAGATCAACTCCGTAGCCAAGACACACATCTCCAGAACAAAACGCTTAGCTGACGAACAACACCTAAAAACCGAACTACACACTCTCACCAATGTAGTAAAATCCAATGGATTCCAAAGAAATAAGATTACAAACCTAATCCAAAAAGAAACCCCCACTAAAATCCAAGATAGAGAAAAAGAAAACGGCAATGCCCTCCTCCCATACATAAAAGGCACCACAGACAGAATCAGTAAGTTCCTCCATAAACACAACATCAAAACAGCATTCTGCACAAACAGAAAAATATCCACCATCCTAAGAAACCCCAAAGATAAAATTGAGTTAGAAAATCAAGGAGTATATGAAATCCCATGCACTGCATGTCCCAACACATACATCGGACAAACCAACAGAAGAATAAGTGCACGCATTGAAGAACATAAGAACTCAGTCAAAAAAGAGGAACCAACATCTTCCCTGGTCCAACACCTTAAAGCCACAGGACATGAAATTGACTTTAAAAAGACCAGAACTATCGCCCAAACTGAACATTTTAATAACAGAATAATCAGAGAAGCCATCGAGATAGAAAAATGCCCACACAGCATGAACAAACGAGATGATACGTCCCGCCTACCAGCCATTTGGAAACCCGCCCTTATTGACAAACGACTCCCTAACACAAAAAATGACACCAGACCCACACTCACAAAAACCACACAGGATGTCACCACCACACATCCATGCAAAAAGCAAACCCAAATCCACACCGATGATGAGGCACAACCACAAACCAGAAGCCAGATCACAGCTGCATCATTAGCCACTTTAAACCCCTCCAATCCATACATGAAGCGAACTGACACCCTCCATGAAGATGAGGCACGACCACGAACGCGAAGCCAAAAAAAAGCAAGGCAGCCCACCATCTTAAACCTCCCTGCAACTCAGACTAACCTGAGCACAACAAAGCCCCCACCCAAACAGAACACTCCCCCAGCCAATCAGAGCACAGCCAACCCCCCAGCCAATCAGAACACAGCCAAGCCCCTAACCAATCAGAACACACCTCCACTCAGTCAGAACACAGCCAAGCTCCCACCCAATCAGTTCATACCCCCACTGACAGTTAAAAGGAAGAAACAGCTACGATCAAACATTGCTCCTAGAAGCACAAAGCCGAAAACACCAGCCTGAAGATGACGAATGGGACTTCGTCGAAATGTCGCCAAGACACTTCCAGTTTTACGTGGGAGAAAACCCGAATAACCAAAGACCTACATATATATACGGATATTATATTTCAATAAAAAGGGAAGCGATCACCAGGAAATAAAACACCAAGGTTTTAATAAATAAAATCAAGCTTTCGATGGGTAGCATCTGCCATCATCGTCAGGATACAAGCTAGCTAGTGAGGAAACCTGCTTATAAGCATAGCCACACCTAAACTCTACGCATGGACCTTGTAACAGGTCCAAGCTGACTAATCCTTACTTCACTTACAGCCTTCAGTGATTCTTTCTTATAGCTCTTACTTACATCCACACAACCACCCACTTCCCCCCTCCCTTTAGTTCCTGAGTCATATAGGCAACGTGTGTTTCTCAAAGTTAAAGGGTCCTCTGCACTATTGAGTTGATTCTTCTTCCTGTGTTCCTCGGGACGTTTCTCTCCTCCACTCCTCCGGCACGCATCGTACACATTTGCGTTTCCATAATCGCAGTATTTCATGCCGGGGATTCCGTCTCGGTTCTTATTTTTTAGCGCCTTCAATCCTGTCACTCCTCCAATCCCCCCACTATCCTTGCCACCAATCTCATCCACACTTTTATTTCCCCCCACTGTTCCCAGCGTATCGCATCCTTCGTGCTCCTCCTTCATGCCATCCAGTGCAACTCTCAATCCGGTTGGCAACCGGATTGAGAGTTGCACCAGATGGCACGAAGGAGGAGCACGGAGGAGAAGCATGGTGTGTGTGTGTGCGTGTGTGTGTGTGTGTATATATATATATATATATATATATATATATATATATATATATATATATATATATATATATATATATATATATATATGTATATATAGGTCTTTGGTTATTCAGCGGTGGTGTATAAAATTAAATTATATATATAGGTCTTTGGTTATTCAGTGGTGGTGTATAAAATTAAGTGCATGGACTGCCCACGTAATTACGTGGGCGAAACATCTAAGAGGTTGAAGACTTGCCTGCACGAACATGAGTTGGCAATTAAGAGGGGCGAGCAACACTCGCAGGTCTGGTCGCATATGGTTGAAAATGGCCACCGTTTTGATTTTGACCATGTTCAGATCTTAGCGAGTGATGCCACCAAAGGGGGGCGACTATTAAAAGAGGCGTCATTCTCTGGAAAGGACTCCATCAACCAACATGTGGATATGTGCCCAGCACAGCAAACGTTAAGAATTTGGCACATGAACCGGCCCCTCAGTCGCCGGAGAGGATTGATGTATGGATCGTGCCCGGATCGGGAGAGGAACGCTGCTGCCACTTTATTACACGACCGGATCGACATGGGCTCATATACCCCCCCCCATCAGCTATATCCACCTGCTCCGGGATGGGCCAACAACTTCGACAAACCTCCTTAAAAACCTCCCCAGATAGTAAATCGGGTAAACACATTATGATGACTCGATCCCGTCAGAAGAGGGAAAGAGATTCCCAGCTTACGAACAAGGACGGCTCCCGTGATCAGGGGGAGGAAGAGATTGTTGCCGACAAACGGGATGGGGCATCTGTGATGGGAGACAAAGGGGAGGGGACCGGGGGATTGCATAACGATCAGATGAGGGTGGCGTCCATGGATAGGGGAATACATAGCAAAGAGGAGGCGGCACACTTGGATCGCAGTTGTAAGAGACAGAGGAATTTGACAGTGAGATCAAGGAAGAACTGCACCCCCCCCAAAGTATGGTGTCATATACACGAGGATGAGGGGGGAGGGGAACAATTACCATCGGCATGTAAAGGGAAAAGAACTCCCTCTGCCCCTGGAGTTAACAAGGAGAAAACTTATGGTAAATCACGGAGGAGACATGGGAAAACATCATACATTGACGTAGGTAATGCATCTGAGATACAGCACGAACAGCTGGGTCCAATAACACGCTCTAGAAGCCGGACACAGGCTGCTAACATCGTATAAAGGCTCTTTCCCAGTGACTACTTTTAAAGCCCTGATGATGTTGGGTGATCCCAACGAAAGCTCGGCTCATTAAATTTTTTACTACTTTCCTCTTGGTGATCGGTATTTATTGGTTTTATTATATATATATATATATATAGCTGCTAGTGTCAAGCTTAAACATACTAAAATCATAAACAGAATAAAATCCCTTCACATACATGCCGTTTAGGTAGACAAGCTCATCTTATAGATAAGCTACATCTTGAGTTAGCAGGATGTTACAAATCATGCCACAGACAAGGAAGGAGAGATAAGACAGGAAAAAAAGGGGCTTTTGATCTAATAATTGGAGGGTCTGGTTGCTAGGCAGTTAGAAAGCATGTGACCAGACTAGACCTATCAACTGAGTCTGGAAAACAAGGATGTAGCGTATTCTACGGGACAGGGTATAAAAGTTTATGCTGAAATGATTCAAGTGTGGCCCTTTACTTACAGGTAGAAGGGTCCACCAGCCTTTGCAAACACTTCAATAAAACTTGTTTTGTTTTCCAACACCCTTAGGGTTGAATTTTTATTCCTCACAGTAGTATTGTGTTGGACTGGGCTTTTATGATCATATTTTTGAGTTCTTCTTGAGTTTTTTCCCCCTTTAAGATTTTCATCCATGGAATCCATCCTAAGCTCTTTCTAAAAGTTTGTTGAAATCAGCTCTTTTAAAGTCTAAGATATTAGTTTGATTTTGTTCTGTTACTTGTGTCTGCATTATATTGAATTCCAATATGACATGGTCACTCTCCCCCAAACTTCCTGCAACTTCAATCCCCTCTATCACTTCTTCTCTGTTAGTTAGAATTAAGTCCTGTATAGCTGACCCTCTAATTCCCTCCTCTACCATTTTGATGACAAAGTTGTCAGCTAGGCTTGTCAGGAACCTGTTTGATCTCCCACTTGATGCAGATTATGTTTCCCAGTTGATGTCAGGGTGCTTAAAGTCCCCCATTACTACTGTTGTGTGTTTCCTACATACATTATTTAACTGATTAGCAAAAAGTTCATCTAATTTTTTTCTGCTTGGTTGGGTGGCCTGTAGTATACACCTATGCCAATGTCATTCTTTTTTTCCTTTTATTTTAACCCATAAGCACTCAAGGAGGTTTTCATAATTGGTTTTATGTATTTCTGTAGAAGTGTAGTGTGTCAACCTCCACCTGAAATCTCCACCAAGAAACACACCAGACTCGAAATGACTTCTAATGTTGTCTTTAATGGGTTGAATCATAGCAGCAAGTTAGAAAGTGAAAGCTGGTGGAATTAGGGTGAGGCGGCTGGCTCACCCTATTCGGTTCAAGCAAGTGGACGGGTCCCTTTTGGGGGGCTCCGGCCACTCTCATAATGGAGCCCGTCAGGCTTGAGATGGGTACCCATTGGGAAGTCCTCTGGTTTGTAGTCGTCCTGTCCATGACTGAGGTGGTGATTTTGGGCCTGGCATGGCTGGACAAATGGGGCCCTACGATATGGTGGGAAGGGGGATACCGGAGGCTACGTATTGGGGTTGGTCCCCGGCCTCCTAGCCATAAATCTGAGGAATGGGGGGCGGAATGCAGGGAAAGAGAAGCAGAGCTAAATGGCACTGGGGAAGAAGGCCCCTTCCTGGCTGTGTACAATGGTCTCACTGAGTACCTGTACCCTCTCCCGTTGATGAAAGATCTACTGGCCCATTTGGGTATGGGACGTGTATTCACAAAATTAGACCTGCAGGAGGCCTATTACAGGGTCCGTATAAAACAAGGTGATGAGTGGAAGATGACATTTAACTGCCCGCTTGGCAGTTATTAATTCCAGGTGATGCCATTTGGTCTGCAGGGGGCCCCCGCGGTATTCATGCAACTGATTAACGAGGTATTGCACGAACACCTATACTGCAGGGTTCTAGTCTATTTGGACGATATTCTCATTTATACCACCACCCTGGAGGAACATGTCCACCTGGTCCGGCAGGTACTGAGGAAACTGCTCGACGCCCACCTCTTCGTGAAGCTCTCCAAGTGTGAGTTTCACCAGACCCGACTGGATTACCTGGGTTACAGAATATCAGGGGATGGTGTAGAAAAGGACTCCCACAAGGTGAAAGCAGTGTTGGACTGGCAGGCGCCCCGAACCCATCGCCAGCTGCAGAGCTTTCTGGGATTCACCAATTTTGATCGGCAATTCATCCCCTCCTTTGCTGTGGTAGCCCTCCCCCGATGGATCTGCTACGCACGAAGCATACAGCAAACAAGCCATGCCCTGGCCAACCGCTGGGTTGGACCATGTCCTGCCAGAAGGCATTCGAGGACCTGAAAGCTCTGTTCGCCAGAGAACCGGTCTTGCTCCACCCGGATTCCGAGAACCCCTTTGTAGTGCAAGCCAACGCCAGTGACATCGCCGTGGGGGTGGTGCTACTACAACGGAATGACCAGGGGTTGTTGCAGTCGTGTGCTTATACATCGCGGAAACTCACAGCCGCCGAGCGGGTGTGGGCCATTTGGGAAAAAGAGGCGTTCGTGGTGCGGTGGGCGGTCTCAACATGGAGGCATTTGTTGGAGGGGGCAAAAAAGCCGTTCGAGGTGTGGATGGATCATAAAAACCTCGAAGTACTACAAACACCAAGACTCCTGTCACCCAAACACGGCCGGTGGGCACAGTACTTCCGCAGCTTTCAGTTCACCCTGAAGTATGTACCGGGAGGACGGAACTTCTTGGCCGACGCTTTGTCGCTCATGCCCCAGTACCATAGCAGGCGGGAGGAGGTAGTGCAAGCAATTATGCCTCCGTACCAACAAGGCGTGGCTCGGGTGGTTCCTCTCACGATGTCAAGTGATCTGGTCCAGGAGCTACAAACAGTAGTCCGGGGCGATCCATGGTTGAAAGACCACCCAGGTCTCTTGACATGGAAGGAGGGGCTGGCCTGGAAGGGAAACAAAATGTATGTCCCAGAGGTCCTGAGGCAAGTGGTTCTCCGACGGTGCCACGACACTAAACAGGTGGGCCATTTCGGCTTCCTGAAAACATTGCACTTGGTAAGGCATCAATTCTGATGGCCCCAAGTAAAGGTGGATATGGAGACCTATGTGAAAGGCTGCCACATCTGTGCCACCACAAAGCCCCATATGGAAAAGCCTTTGGGCTTACTGCAGAATGTAGCAGACCCAACCTGGCCATGGGAGGATATTGCCATGGATTTTGTGGTTGAGTTGCCAGAGAGCTGGGGTCACACCTGTCACAGGTTCCGACTAATGAAGCACTTCAAAGTTCTTGCTTTGACAACACCGTTATCTGGACTGTGATTGACCTGTTCTCCAAACAGGCCCATTTCATCCCATGCAAGGGGCTACCATCTGCCTGGCGGTTGGCCAGGCTGTTCGTCAAACATGTCTACCGTCCTCATGGTGTGCCCTGGCGAATCATTTCAGATTGGGGGGTGCAGTTCATGGCATGGTTCTGGCAGGAATTTCTCCAGTATATAGGGTCATCCCAGGCTCTCAGCCTCGGCAAATCACCCCAGCACCAACGGATCAGCTGAGCGTGCGAACGCCATGGTGGAGCGCTATCTACAAAGCTACGTCTCCTATCTGCAAATGGACTGGGCCGATTTGTTGCCATTTCCTGAAGTAGCCTACAACAACGCAGTGCATAGCAGCATGGCATTTGCTCCTTTTCGGATGGTGCATGGGGTGGATTTTGTCCTCATGGGACCCCTTTACCGTGTACACCCCAGGAGTCAATGGCATGATTGGAAGGGCTGTGGGGGATGGTAAAAGAGGCCTTAGTGAAAGCTGAGGCAGAAACAAAAACACAGGCTGATAAAAAAAGGGCGGCTCACAAGCCCTTTCAGGTGGGCAATTGGGTGTACCTGTCAACCAAGTACCTACGCTTAGGGGTGCCCTGTAAAAAGTTAGGTCCCAAATATGTAGGCCCCTTCCAGCTGGTCCAAGTCATCAACCCAGTGACCATACGATTGTGACTACCCCAGTTCTTGGGGAAGGTACACCCTGTTTTCCATGGGAGCCTGTTGAAACCAGTTAAGGGTTCCCCTCATAGGTCTGTGAGCAAGCCACCGGGGCCGGTCTCTGGCAAGCAATACGAAATACAGGAGATCCTAGACTCCCGGGCCTGTAACGGACAGGTGCAATATCTGGTCAGGTAGAAGGGGTATCCCCTCTCGGAGGCATCATGGGTGAGGAGGGAGGATGTGCACGCACCACGGCTGGTGTGGGCATTCCATCGCTGACACCCTGGGAGGCTGGGGGACAGGTCTGCGGAAAGGTCTGGCAGGGTTGTCATATGCTCACCCGTCTTTTTGCCTTTCAGGTGGGGCCCTGGTAGAAGGGGCTGCCTGTCAAGCCCCTGGGCTCAACATGAACCAGTGGGGGGGAGGAACGGAGCAGCCAGCCGAAGCCAAGCAGCCAACATCCGTGCGCCGCCTGCAGCCGACCCCCGTGTGCCGCCCGAATCCCGAAGGCCAGCTGGGTGTCGGAGGGGACACCTTTCACTGTGGCTGCCTCTCCCTTGTTGCCAGAAGCTGGGGAGGAAGCCGGTTATGGTGCCTAACAGCTGGGCATCGAGGACATCGCCTGATGCCACCTGACGCACTGCCGGTGGCCGGGGAGGACGCCAGCTGCCATACGAAGCTGTTGAGCTCCAGAAGGGCCGCCCGATGCCCTCACACACTGCGGAGCAATGCCGGCGGCCAGGGGAAGAAAGCCGGCTGCCGGGCGAGGCAGCTGGACAGAGAATGTTTGCCGAGGACAGCTGGTCCTGCGGAGGCCATGTTGCCCAGAGAGGGCACCCGTCAGAGTGATGGCTGCAGTGATGCCTCCAGAGGAGGGGGGTCATAAATTGAACTGCGGCTTTTACCTGCACAGACCGGATGCTGGCTTGCTGATTGGGGTGAGGTTGGAGGGTGGGGCACGTCTATGTAAGACACTGGGAGCAAACCACTCCCAGTGCTGACTTTCATTTTCAATGCATTACACTCTTGGTCACTTTGTTCCTGTGTTCCTGGAGTTTGTTTCCAGCAGACGAAGGACAACTGACAGAAATACAGGATGTACTTTCCCCAACCACTTAGTTAGTTTCAGTTCCACTGTTACCAGGTTTATCACTTTCACTATGGGAAACGGACCTATGTACTTCAGTCCTAATTTCTTGCAACTTTGTCTAAGGTTTGGATACTTTGAAGATAGATATACTTTGTCTCCCACCCGAAATGTCTCCTGCATGGCTCATTTCTTATCTGCTTGTTTTTTCTGACTTTCTGCTGCTTTGGTTAGGGCTCGCTTTGCGTCATTCCAAGCTTGCTGGAATGAGTTCACCCAGTCTCTCAGGGTGCTCAAAGAGGGAGCTTCCTGGGGGCATTTAGGCATTAGCATGAACTCCACTCCAGTAGCCAACTTGAATGGAGTAAATCTGGTACTACTGTGTACTGCATTGTTGTACGCTACTTCTGCAAATGTCAGTAACTCTGCCCAATCCGTTTTCTGACCCTGGGAAGACCCTATTAGCCTTAAAAATTCCCTCCAGAACTTAGCAGTGAACTGAACCCACCGGTCTGAAATTATATGCTTAGGCATATAATTCAAAGTTAAATCTTTGGAAGTATTGCCCCCACCTGATTTGCTTAGGGGAAAGTTTATGGGGGGTTTTCAGGGCTTCCAAGTTCTTATGATCAGTCCATACCTCGAAGGGGTGGTTGCCCCCCTCCAGGAACTGTCACCAGATTAGTAATGCCCATCACACTGCAAAAGCCTCTTTCTCCCACACTGCCCATCTCTGCTCTATCTCGCTCAGCTTGCGCGATGTGTATGTGCATGGCTGCAGGTTTCCTCCTTCATTGTGTTGGAGGAGTAGAGCTCCCACTGCCACATCGCTGGCATCAGCATGAATGATGAAAGGCTGCTCAGGATCCGGGTGTTTTAAAACTGGGTTCACAGCAAACAGCCCTTTTAATTTCTCGAATGCAGTTTGACAGCCCATTGTCCAGTTCAAAGGTTGGCTTGGCTGGGGCTTCTCCCCCTGTCTCCCGGTTTTCAATAACTTGGTAATTGGCAAGGCGATCTTAGCGAAGGAGGGGATGAATTGACAGTAGAAATTTGCAAACCCCAGAAAGCTTTATAGTTGCTTCCGAGTCCGGGGGCTTGCTACACGAATATAGCTCTCACTTTCTCTGGGTCCATTTCTATCCCTTCACTCGAGATGTCCTTCATCAGGGGTAGAGGGTACATATTTTCCATGCACACCCCGTTAATCCTGCGAAAATCAACTTACTATCTCAGCGACCCATCTTTTTTTCTTTAAATAGTACTGGGACGTCAACTCTTGATTTTGCGGTTTGGATGAAACCCCTTGCCAAATTTTTATCAATATAGGCTCTTAGCTCCTTCATCTCCTTTGGAGTCATGGAGTACATTTTTGGCTTGGGCAGTTTTGCCCCAGGCAAGATTTCAATGGTGCAGTTTGTGGGATGATGGGGGGGGGACAATGTAACATTCCTTCTCACTGAACACCTCCATTTGGTCTTTGTAGTCTCTGGGAATAGTGTGCTCCTCGTCCCCTCTCTCTGACATTCCCTTGCTGAACTCAGCTGATTTTACTTCCTTGAGTTGCTTTCCTTCCCTGCTGGACTTCCCCTGGATTCGCTTTCTCATGACCATTTGTTCTATGGATCTCTCCCAATAAATTCTGGGGCCCCATTTTGCTAACCAGGCTAAGCCTAGGATCATCTCTTCAGCCATCTTCGGGGGGGACCACAAAGTGGATGGTTTCCATGTGCCTCCCCATCTCTAGGTATACTGGTTCAGTTAGGAGAGAGGAAGCCTCTCCCCCAATTAGTGAGCCATTTACCTGCTCGAACCTAAAGGGTTTCTTTAACTTCCTTATGCATAACCCCAATTTTTGAACTACAGTCTTGTTTATCAGGCAACGAGAACAGCCTGAGTCTATGTGGGCTTTCACTACTCCCTCTGCCCCTGGCCGGGAAGCTTTGATGCTTACTTTGACCTCAAGGTGATTTACAGGTCTGCTCACCATTGGATTGCCTTCTCCCTTGCTCTCACTGTTGTACAGCTGGTTTCGCAGGGGCTGGTATGGCTGGAGTCGCACAGGGCCGGCACCGGGCACATCACAGCACGCTGGCCTTCCTGACCACAACAGAAGCACAGGATAGGTATGTGCTCTGGTTGCCTTGCATTTGCACCGACAGCAGTCGTTGGTGGCTTCCTCCCCAGGGGTTGTCTCTCTTGGGTCTTCTTGGGACAGGATCCAGTGCTCTCTCCATACTAGCACAGCGTCAAATCCACCTCTACCATGGTGACCAACTGTTACCAGTCATCAAGCTGATTCGGGATGCCCCTGGCCAGGCATAGCTGGAATAGATCATGACTCAGCCCTTCCCAAAAGAATTGATTCAGGAGCTGCTCCGGCCAGTGTCTCAATCTCTCCGTGACCCTGCGAAATTCACAAATGTAGTCGATCACTGGTCCGATGCCTTGCCTGAGTCTTCTGACTTTGATCTCCACCTGCTGGTTCTGCACAGGGTCTCCAAAATGCATCCAAAGACTCCCCAATAATGTGTCTGGAGTGGTTAGCTCAGGGGTATCCTCATCATGGAGGATGGTCACTCACTCGACTTCAAGCTTAGCCACAATGACATCTACTCGGGCTGCCTCATCCAGGTAATTATTCCCATGGTGATCAAGGTGGGACCAGACCTGGTTCAGGAAAAATGCCAATTTCTCAGGGCTCCCATTGAATGTTGCTCTCAGTGGGGGTATCCAAGGTGGTTGGGGGGTGGTGGTGCTGGCTGAAGTGCTTTTAATCCCCCTCCATCAGCCTGGTGCCTGCCACTCCACTTGAGCCCCAGGTTGGGAGCTTGGCTGTGCCTCCCCCCCAACATCCCAAAATAAGGGTCCGCTGCTTGCTGTTGCTGTTGCCAGCCAATTTCCCCCAGTTGGGGAGTAGAAACCTCTGGCATGCTATAGAGTGGTCGACTTGGGCTGAGGCTCATCAGCAGGGTCAATACGGTTGGCTGATCCACTCCTGTCATCACTGCAGCCATAGTTCCCATTGGATACTGGGGCATGAGTACTGGTAGTGAGGTTGGACTAGGAGTCATCCCCATTCATGGTCTTGAGTCTGGCTGCACAGTAAGCTCACCTCCCCTGATGTCTAGTCTGCTGAACTTCTGCCTCAGTTGCTCCATCGACTGACTGCCACACTGGGGCAAGTATTGATCTACCTGCCCCATTCCCTCAGCAACCCTCAACTTCCACCATTCCACTCCTCCTTCCCACTCAGGTTGAGGGCGATACAACTTGAATTCAGCTTCCACGGCTCTCCGCACCTCCTCTCTCCATTTCTCCATCTCAGGCTGGTTGAATGCAGTCGCTCCCCCTGTCCATTCTGAGGTTGACTCCTTCTGTTCAACCTATTCCTTGGGTTGAGTTGCAGGAGGAGGGGTCATGGCACCCCCTGTCACTCCAGCAGGGGTCCCTCCTGGTGAAATTGCCATGGACGGGGTCAACCCAGCTGATCCCAACTTCCCTGGGGTTCCATGGGCCTATCCCAAACGTGATCCAGACAACTTCTCCTGAGTCTTCACCACCCCTCCAATAACTATCAGAGAGGGGCAGGGGCTCAGGACCCCTTTTTATGTTGTTAGATTAAGATAGCCATCTTAGTGTCAACCTCCATCTGAAATCCCCACCAAGAAACACACCGGGGTCAAAATGTCCTCTAATGTTGTCTTCAATAGGTTGAATCATAACAGCAAGTTAGAAAGCAAAAGCTGGCTCTAACACAAAGGCGGGAAGTGGTTAATTAAATGAATCATCCTCTCAGACTTCTGGTTTGGTCGCCGACGGGACGGATGGAAGAAGCCGGTGTTCCAGCTTCCCAGTCCAGGTTCGCTTTGCCCAGCGACCCTTAAAGGGTCGGAAAGTTGCCCTGGAGGGGCAACAAAGAAGGAGGGACACTCCAGGAGCTCAGATCATGTGGCGGTCGATCGGAGCGGACTGAAGAACTCCTCTGAAAGGGTGGAAGAAAGGCTGCCGGGTAAGCTGAGGCAGCCCAAGTCGTCCCCAGCCGGAAGGAAAGCTCTGCAAAGCAGCTGATTCTCAACAGCGTGCTGAGACTGGGTGAGCTAGAACTTTTTCCTTCTCCTTGTGGACTATGAAACGTTGAGCCCCTGATGGGGAAGAGCTGAAAGCAAAGACCCCCAGAAGGATTAATTTAAACGCAGTGAGTAACTACAAAAGGGGAAAAGCGCCTTAAAGATATTGGATATTGATAAATGAGTGTAGGAGGACATCTAGTGGCGAAAGAAGAAACAACAGTACCAACAAACAGTGGAAAAGAAAAAGAAAGAAAGGAAAAAGTGTTTCCAAAACAACGACCTTGAAAGACACTTGCAAACAACAAAGTGCCTTGGTGTGAGATTACAAGGGAAAAGACGTCTCATAGTTATATTTGTTGACTTTGGCTAAAACTAGACAGACACTATTTGGAGAAAGTGAACATTTTATATCAAAGACCTGACTGGAGGAGGTGGATTTGGCCTAAAATACCTGGCTCCCTTTCGTATTTTGGATTTAGCCCAAGATTGTGGGCTGTAAAATGAGTACATCAAACATTACTAGACTTATGAAGAAAACTTCTTCTGCACCCTCTGTGGGACAATCTAGCCCACAGGTTGGCAACCTGCAGCTCCAGAGCCGCATGCAGCTCTTTGAGCCTTCCCCTGTGGCTTCCAGCCTCCTCTGCCATTTGCAGAGAGAGACAAAGACAGAGAGAGGCACTTGCGCTTCCCTGCTTCTCTCTCTCTCTCTCTCTGTCTCTCTCTCTCTCTGTGTTTGTGTGTGTGTGTTTGTGTGTGTTTCTCTCTCTCTCTCTCTCTGTGTGTGTGTGTGTAAAAGAGAGTGGACTCACGGTGTTCTCCGACAAGCTGAAAAGCTTTTTGGGCAGGGCTTCTCCCTTTGCTGCATTTCTGCAGGAAGCAGGAAGGGCAGGAGAGAGCTAGCTAGCCCAGCTATTCTGACTCAGGAATTCTGGGAGTTGAAGTCCATGAGTCATAAAAGAGCCCAGGTTGCCTACCCCTGAGCTTGTTGGAGAACAGCTTGAAACCAGCTTGCTAGGTGAGCAGAAGATTGGAGAGAGAGGGGGGGAGAGAAAGAGAGAGAGAGAGAGAAAGAGAGAGAGAAAGAGAGGGAGGGAGGGAGAGAGAGAGAGAGAGAAAGAAGGAAAGAGAGTGGGGGAAGAGAGAGGGCAGACCAAGGGCAGGAAGAGAGAGAGGGAGAGAGAGAGAGGGAGGGAGGGAGAGACAGAGAGAGACACAGAGAGAGACCCTTTTGATATCTAAAATGAAGATAACACTGCATATATCCTTTTTTACCTTTATGATATATATCATAAAGGTAAAAAAGGATATATGCAGTGTTATCTTCATTTTAGATATCAAAAGGGTTTTGTGGCTCCCAGTGTTTTGTTTTCGATGGGAAATGGGTCAAAGTGGCTCTTTGAGTGTTTTGGGTTGCCTACCCCTCATCTAGCCCAACAACCCAGGGATCTATTGAAACAATGTTACAACGTGAGAAAATAAGCACTGCCCAAAATGAAATGCAGGCCTCACTAAAACTGATTCAAGAGATGATGCAAAAAAAAATCATGAAGTGACACAAAGTAACTTTGAGAAATTAAGCAAAGAAATCCTGGATATAAAGGCACAATCTGAAGCTCAAAACCAAATGATTATTAAAAATGAACAAAGAATCCAGAAAATGGAAAATTAGAACAATTAAATCAAGATCTAGAGGGGGCAGTTAAGATTCTGGAATTTGAGAAGGCGGAACACTATTTGAGATTCCAAAATATCCCTGAGGATAGAGAAAAAAACATAGCAGTTGTGATCATTGACCTTCTGGCAGAGGCTCTGAAGGCAGACAGAGTAGAGATCCAAATGGAGATTGATGAAATATTCTGCATGAATTCAAGCTACGCAAGGAAAAACAGGCTACCAAGAGAAGTACATGTAAGGTTTATAAAGAAAACAACAAGGGATGAAGTACTGAGAAAAGTGAGAGATGAGCCATTACAATATAAAAATAAAGAAATCGTGGTTTTAAAGCAGATACCCAAGAGAGTAAGAGATACTCGAAGACACTACCATTTCTTTTTTTTTTTTTTTGTAAAAATTTTTATTTTCAATTTTACAATGCATTACATTCATAAAAATACTTCAGATAAAAAATAAAACAAATTGATACACACAACTTCGGTATTGCTCACCCATTTCCCCCCAAACCGCATCCACCCTCTAACCTACTTCCCTCTTTCCCTCTTCTTCCTCTTCCTCACTCTCCCCCTCTCCTCCTTCTCCTCAACCTTCCTACTTGCTTCTCCCCTTCTTCCTATCTTCTCGCTCCAGTTGCGGTCCAGGGGAAATGCCTGAGCAATTCCTCTCCAAATTAAAACATCAATATTAGACACTACCATTTCTTAACCACAAAGCTGATTGCCAAAGGCATAAACTTCAGTTGGCTAATGCTGGAAGACATTTTAATAAATTGGAACAACACAAGATATCGACTGGATACAATCTGGAAAGCAGAGGACTTCAAAGCAAGGAACAGAGCAATTTTAGATGAAGGAGTGCAACAACGACAAGGGGAGACTAAGGGACAGATGCAAATGGAAGAAATGACCCAAGGAGCAACCACACAAACAGGAGAACAGAGAGAGAAAGATGAACAAGAGGGTGAAGATGAAGGAACTGCCAGAGAACAGGATTACGAGATCGACTAGACCTAAATATAAATAATGGAAATGGAAATGGAGAAAGAAAATGGAATTTTTTCAGTGAATGTAAATGGACTAAACTCTCCATCAAAAAGAAACAAAAATTTCAGGAAATTACACAAATTGAACATAGACATAATTTGTTTGCAAGAGACACATATAAAAGAACAGCACCATAAATTATTGGAATATTCAAAAATTGGGAAACTTTATTATGCATCAGCACATCAGAAAATAAAGGGGTTGCTATATACATTAAAGAGACAATAGATTCTAAATTGGTATTCTCAGATGAAGAAGGAAGAATCGTAATGGTAGAAATATATCTACACCAAAAGCAAACACTGCTAGTGGCAATCTACGCACCAAACAACAATCAAGAAGAATTTTATCAAAGCCTACATAGAAAAATAATAGAAATGGAGTACCAAAATATTTGTCTAGTAGGAGATTTTAATGCAATAGTAGATGGAACAACTGATTATAAAAGCAACAAAATTGGAAAACACGGAAGAAGATTACCTAGGACATTTTTTGATATGGCAGAGGAAATTGGAATACAAGACGTCTGGAGGAAAATCAATCCACCAAAATTACAATATACGTTTTACTCAAATAGCCAAAAATCCTGATCAAGAATTGATATGATTTGGATGACGTCTGAATTGAGGATGAATTTACAGGAAATTGAGATAGAAATAGGCACATGGGCAGACCATAACCCTTTAAAAGTGACATGGAAAGGAATACAACAAAGACCAAGAGGGACTTTAAATAAATCTATATTAAAAGAAAGAGAATTTATAGAGTTAGCGAAAAAAGAAATGGAATTCTTCTTTAAAGAAAATAAAGAAGAAGATACAACATTACAAAATTATGGGATACAGCCAAAGCATACTTTAGAGGTATAGCTATAATGTATATGGCAAAGAAAAATAAACAGAGAAGACAGCAATATATACTATTAAAAGAGAAATTCGGAAAGTTAGAATAAGAATTACAAAAAGATCCACAGAAAAAGACTTTGAAAAGAGAAATGGAAACAATAAAACATAAATTAAACCTGTTGGATTCAGAAAAAATGGCAGAACAGATAAAGAGAGCAAAACATAATTTTTTTGAAAATGCCAATAAACCAGGAAGATGGTTAGCTTACAAACTTAAAAAAACAGAAGGAGAAGGAAATGATTCACAACTTAGTAGATGGGAAAGGCTATTTGCAATTCAAAAATGAAGAAATAAAAAAGAAATTAAGGAATACTACAAGGAACTGTACGATAAAGAGGAAACTTCAAGAGAGAGAATTGTTCAATATCTAGAAGAAAATAATCTTCCAAAAATTCCAGAGACATTTAAAACTATGTTAGAAGAAAGGATTACAATGATGGAAATATCAGAGGCTATAAAAAGACAAAAAAAATGGGAAAACACCAGGCCCAGATGGGCTTCCGGCGGAGCTATATAAAAATCTACAAGACATACTAAGTGAACCGTTGAAAGATGTTTGTAATGGACTTTTGTTAGAGGCTAAACTCCCAGTTACATGGATGGAAGCAAACATTACTTTAATACCAAAAGAAGACTCAGACTTGACGCAGATTAAGAATTATAGACCGATTTCACTGCTTAATGTGGATTACAAAATTTTTACTTCTATAATGGCAGAGAGACTGAAAAAATACTTAGTTGAATTCATACATCCAGATCAAAATGGTTTCTTACCAAAGAGACAAATTAAAAACAACTTAAGAGTGATAATGGACGTATTAAAATACTATGAACTACACCCAGTGAAACAATTGGCACTAATATTTTTAGACGCCCAAAAGACATTTGACAACGTTTCCTGGCAATTTATGACTCAGCAACTACAAATTATGGACTTTGGACAGAACTTTATAAATATGATAAAAACAATATATAATAAACAGACAGCCAAAGTGATTGTGAACGGAGACTGTACTGAGAGCTTTAAGATAAGAAAAGGCACAAGGCAAGGATGTGTATTATCCCCACTGTTATTCATTTTTACCTTGGAAGTTTTAAACAGAAATATTAAACAAGATACAGAAATTAAAGGACTGGAGATAAAAGGCAAAACATATAAATTACAAGCATTTGCTGATGATCTAATATTTATCTTAGAAGAACCTTTGGAGATGATCCCTAAATTATGGGGAAAGATAGAACAGTATGGAGAAATGGCGAGATTAAAAATAAATAGAGAAAAAACTAAGGTAATAGTAAAGAATCTTACAGATAAACAAAAAAAAAATGTCAGAAAAAATAGAGGTACAGATAGTGAAAAAGGTTAAATATTTGGGTATACAGCTATCGGCCAAATGCTCAACAATATAAGAAGATAATTATATAAAATTATTGAAACAAATAAAATGGGACTTGGAAAGATGGAAGAATTTGCAATTGTCAGTATTAGGAAGAATTGCTACAGTGAAAATGAATGTATTGTCAAAGATTCTATTTCTATTTCAAACAATACCGATAAAACTTGAGAATTT
The DNA here is from genome assembly GCA_039797435.1 of Crotalus adamanteus. Taxonomy (NCBI): domain Eukaryota; kingdom Metazoa; phylum Chordata; class Lepidosauria; order Squamata; family Viperidae; genus Crotalus; species Crotalus adamanteus. The sequence continues at coordinate 54,347,442 of CM077935.1, read as the reverse complement.
TTTTTCCAAGACTTAAACTCATTAATTTTGAATTTTGTTTGGCAAGGAAAGAAAGCTAGAATTAAGATGAAAATGTTACAAGATGCTAAGGAAAATGGAGGTTTTGGGTTACCGGAATGGGTTTGTATTATCAAGCATCTGTTCTAACATGGGTGAAAGAATGGATAACTGTTAGAAATAAAAGGTTGTTATATCTGGAGGGGCATGACTTACAACGGGGATGGCATGCTTTCTTATGGTATGGGAAAAATAGAGTTCATAAGTATTTCCAAAACCATTATATAAGAAATGCTTTGTTTTATTGAAAATTTTTTAGATTTTACAAAACAATACAAATCCCTTCCCCGAAGCCCCCCAACCCTCCCCTACCCTCCCCCAACCTTCCCAGAGTTGAATACAGGCTTAATTAAAAAATTTTCAAAAAGTCTTAAAACAGATATAAACCATAAACAAATCTAAATACATTAATTAAACAAGTTGTTAAATAATTAACAATAATACATGTATAAAAAGACAAAAATACAAGGAAATACAAGAAAATAAGAAGAAAGAAAAAGAAAAGAAATAAGAAGAAAAAAAGGAAAAAAAAGTCTATAAAGTCTATAAAATATCTTAAGTTTTTTATATAAGTTATTGAAAAGCTAAATAATATTTTTTTATATCCAACTTATATTGTATAAAATCTATCCATTTTTTCCACACCAAAAAATACTTCTCTTGCGATTGGTCTTTCAAGAAAGCCGAAATCTTTGCCATTTCCGCCAAATAAGAAACTTTAAGAAACCACTCTTGCAAGGTAGGCAAAGATTCCTTCTTCCAACATTGCCCTACTAACAACCTTGCCGCTGTGATTAAATTTAACATCAATGTAGTCTCTTTAGTGTCACAATCAGAAAGAATACCTAACAAAAACAATTGTGGGGTAAATTTTACCCTTCTTCTAAAAATTCTTTGGATATTCCACCATATCTTAATCCAAAAAGCTTTTATATTTTTACATGACCACCAAATATGATAATAAGTAGCATCCAAACATCCACATCTCCAACATTTAGGCTGTAAGTCAGGATACATACGAGACATTTTTTGTGGATCAAGGTGCCATCTGTAAAACATTTTATAAAAATTTTCCCTTAAATTTTGGGCTTGTGTAAATTTAACATTCCTCACCCAAATAATTTCCCAAGTATCTAATAGAACTGGTTCTTCAAAATTTTGTGCCCATTTAACCATGCATTCTTTAACTAATTCTGCTTCTGAATCCAATTCTACTAACACCCCATAGATTCTCTTAATATGAGTTCGTCTTTGATCTTTTATTTGTTTTAATAAATTCTCATCTTCTCTAAGTAAACCCACATTGTGATCTATCTTCCACCTCTCCACTATTTGTCTATAATGAAACCATGAATAAATAATATTTTCTTGTATTAAATCTTCCAAGGATTTTAATTGCCAATTTTTACCATTCCATCTAAGTAGTTGTGCATAAGAAACACTATCCATCTTGACTCCTCTCCTTATCCCTTCTATCGCATGCCCCGGTATAGCCCATAGCGGAATTTTAAAATCACTTCTATAATATTTCCTCCAAACTCGAAGTAAAGAAATCCTTATAATATGAGATTTAAAAACCCTGTCAACCTTTTTATTAAAAATTAAATAGGCATGCCATCCAAAAAGTAAATCCCAACCCTCCAAGAGGAGTATTTCTACATTTGTTAAATTAACCCAATCACTTATTGATGTTAAAGCCACAGCATCATAATACAATTTCAAATTCGGTACCTTGAGTCCACCTCTCTCTCGAATATCCTGTATAATTTTAAGTTTTACTCTTGGTTTTTTCCCTGCCCAGAAAAATTTGTTAATACCTTTCTGCCATTCATTTAAATTAACCTCATTCTTTAAAATAGGTATCATTTGAAATAAAAAAAGAAACTTTGGCAAAACATTCATTTTAATCGCCGCAATTCTTCCCAAAAGAGATAATTGCAACTTCTCCCAATTTTCCAAATCTCTTCGTATATTGACCCACAGCCTTTCGTAATTGTTTTTATACAACTTTGCATTAGAAACAGATAAAATAACCCCCAAATATTTTACCTTATTAACAACCTCAAAATCTGTCAGCTTAACCAAAGTCTGCTTGTCCAAATTAGTCATATTTTTAGGCAATATTTTAGTCTTATTGTTATTTATTTTAAAACCCGAAACCTTTCCATACTGATGTATTAATTGTAATAACTCTATTACAGAATGAGTAGGTTGAGATAAGGTAACCACCAAGTCATCTGCAAAAGCCCTTAATTTATATTCTTTTTTATTAACTTCTATTCCTTTTATTTGCTGTGATTCTCGAATTTTAATCAACAATATTTCCAAAGTTAAAACAAACAACAATGGTGACAATGGACAACCCTGTCTAGTCCCCTTCTCTATTGCAAACACCTCTGACAAACCCCCATTAACTATAAGTTGTGCCGTTTGCTTTTGGTAGATAGCACCAAAAGCTTGTAAAATTTTTTCTCCAAAATTCATTTTCTCAATTAATCTTAATATGAATTGCCAATTCAGCTGATCAAAAGCTTTTTCAGCATCTAAAAATATCAATCCTGCAGAAACTTGATTGTTTTTATCTAAATATTCTAATAAATTAATAATCTGTCTGACATTATTCTTCATGTACCTTCCATTTATAAAACCCGTTTGGGTTTTGTTAATAATGCTTTGTTAATAATATGGGAAAAAATTAAAGCTAATATATATTTAAAAATTCCAGGGTAGTTATCAACTATGGAAGCATTTGTACATCCAAACTTGGTAGACTTTGAAAAAATTTGGGAATTTAAAATCTAAACAAGAACTGGAAAATCAGGGTATCAACTTGTCGTGGTGGGCACATTTACAAATGCAAAATAGATATGAAAAAGACATGAAACTGTATGGATTTTATAAAGAACAAACTGTATTTGATAAGATTTTGTTAACCTCAGATGAGAAATTAATTAAGAAAATGTATAATTTTTTGTTAATTCTGGAAATGGAAAGAAAACAAGTTAAAGAAACAATGATAAGATGGGCGAAAAACTTTGGTTGTAATATAGAACTAGAAAAGTGGCAAAAGCTATGGGAGAGAAATTATAAATTGACAATGTCAACTTTGTATAAAGAAAATTTATATAAAATGTTTTAGAGATGGCACTTGCCACCAGCAAGATTAGCAAGAATGTTTAAAAATATGCCAGATAGATGTTGGAAATGTAAGCATAACTCAGGCACGTATTATCATGTTTGGTGGACATGTGACAAAGCAAAGGCTTATTGGAAAAAGATACATACTTGGTTAGAAAAGATATTGGGAGAACATGTGGATTTTAAACCTGAACATTTCTTATTAAGTTCTTATAAGAACTTAACACTTCTTCCAGAGTTTGGCTGGCAGGATGCAGGTAACCCCTCCCCCCTGCCCTGCTGCCTCCCATGGCACCGCGCCGCTCTGCATCCCGCGCCTCCGTGCCTCAAGCCTCAATGGCACAGGACCGCTGGCTTGGTCTCCAATGGCCGCTGACTTGCTCCCAGCCACCGGTGACCATGCAAGCCCTGGCAACTGCTCCAGCCTAAGAAGCAGGTGGCTGGGAGGCTGCCGCGGCGCCGACCTCCTGCGCCCGTCAGCTGGTGACCTCCGGACCTGTCCCCATCAGCTGGAACGTCTGGCAATGCTTTGGCCGGTGAGGAAGGCGAAGGGGAGGCCGCCGCAGCACCGAACTCTGCGCCCGTCAGCTGGCGACCCCCAAACTTCCGCTTCTCAGCTGTGAGGTCTGTCAAGGGAGCCAGCTGGTGTGGAGGGCAATGGAGAGGCGGCGGCTCGGCAGGTGGGGTCCTGCCTGGCCGTGAATGTCGGGCCCACCCGCCCCATCTGTAAAAGAAAAAGTCTTCCACCCAAGCATAACTTTTAAGGATTTTAAGGATTTTTGAGAGGGAGAGAGAAATAGAGAGAGGGAGAGAGAAGAGAGGGAGATGGAGAGAGAGAGAGAGAAAGAGAAGGAGAGAGAGGGAGAGAGAAAGAGAGAGAAAGGGAGACAGGGAGAGAGAGAAAGAAAGGGAGAAAGAGGGAGAGAAAGAGGGAGAGAGAAAGAGACAGGGAGGAGAAAGAAAGGGAGAGAGAGAAAGAAAGAGGGAGAGAGATTAAATTAGTAACATGGTTGTTCAGTGAATCTGGTTTCCCCACTAACTTTGCTTGTCACAAGGTTGCAAAAGGTGATCACATGACCCTGGAATAATTTTATGGTTGGAGGTCACCACAACATGAGGAACTGTATTAAAGGGTTGCAGCATTAGGAAGGTTGAGAACCACTGAGCTAGAGGAAAGAATGAAGGATTAGGAACTGAATATGTATTAGCGTTTTTAAACCCAGACAACACGTTGGTTGAAAAATTAATATATGTATGTAAGAGAAAATCAATAAAATCTTTATAAAATAAATAAATAAATAAATCATCCTCTCTCCTCTTACCAGTCAGGTCACAATGTCCAATTGAATCACAACTGTTTGCTGTGAGAAGCATTCTCTTTTCGCCAAAACAGATCTTACACTTCTCTGCTTTCTCACGATGATAAGCCACCTGTGGATTCCACTCGGTTTCTTCACACACACACCCCACTCTGTAGGCAAGCTACAGGCACGCAGAGGTCTTAAAGGCAGCCGGGTTCATAGCTTTACATTGTGATTTTTTACATATCATTCAATTCCACCTCCTCTTGTGTTAGGTCTGTTTCCTTTGAACATGTCTATTTGTATGGAGGTTCTCAGTTTCTTTTGAACAGTTTATAACCTTTCAGCAGAAATTCCAGTCGTGAGTTTCATCCCACAAATTTTCAGTAATGGCAACTACATCATACCTGCCCTCGTGTACTAGTACTTCAAGTTCACCCTCTTTGTTCACCAAACTTTGAGTGTTAGTGTATAGCAGGGGTAGGGAACATCTAGCCCATGGGCCATATAAGGCCCACAAAATCAAGGCAACCGCAGATGGGACTCGAAATTCAATAAATCTAGGAGCGTTTTTCATAGCAACATAACTATTGTCTGTATTGAGGTGGATCAAAGCAAAATAATCCCATCGCTGGCAACACACACACTGGATAGTTATTAAAACTTAAGTGGTGTGACATCCTACTGTAAGGTTTTCCTTTTAACCTCACAATTGCCCCAGCATTACTCAGGAATTTAAAAGAGCCAAAGAAACTCCTGAGTCGAGGTTTCAACAAAGATTACAACTTTATTTTGATCAAAACAGAGAGGGGCTGCCTGATTCCTCTTCGTGGCTGGTAGAGGAATGAAGGCAAGCAAGCAGAAAAGATGTCTTCCACCTTTTATACCTTTCAAGAAGAAAAAGATCAGGTCTTGGTACCAGGCATAAGATGGCACAAAAAAACAATTCCTAGATGATGACTCATACACAGCAACCCAGGCTCCATCCGTAACTCCTTTTCCTCCTCCCCTTACTGTGCTCTTTTCATATAAGCAATCACCTGTACCTAAAGCATGAAGCCCTTACTTTTCCAATATATATATATATATAAAGTATCTGATCAAGCAATTAACTACAAAATAATGATTACAAAATAACACTATATGTATCAATAGAAAATGGTTACTATATATAAAATAAATGCTAATGTCAAACTTAAACATACTAAAATCATAAGCACAATAAAATCACTTCACTCCTCCCTTTTTAATATAAAAGCCGAATAGGCTTAGGGACTCTTAAAGAGGGGAATATAGTGAGAAGGGAAAGGTTGCAAAATCATTGCTTTAGCTGGTCTATCATTATAGACAGGAGTGGCAATAAAAGTTGTTCCGGATATAGTATATCTAACAATTCTCTAAATAAGCGGGATAAGGCATGAGAAACATAACAACCCTCCTAAGGCCAAAACCACAATGAACAATATCCATTTCCAAGTGGCAAACATTCCCAAAAACCATCCTCCAACATCCAGTGCTCCTGTCCATGTCGGGGCAGGGACATGAGTCAACTCTCGCATACTGTCAGTGACTTCTTTGACATATTCCTTATGTGTAATGTCAGACTGGGGTCTAATAATACAATTTAGGGCCACAATGACAAAATAGAGGGCCCATTTGGTTGGACAGTCCTTTCCAAGTCAAATTAAAATACAAAGTGATGTTCTCTCAAGCTTCACATTCAAAAATGAAACAATTCTTTAGGGCCAGATCAATAATAATAATAAAAAGAGTCTTTGATACTGAGGGAATCTCAGTTGTGGTTTCCAGTTCATGAAAATCAACTTGAACCCATATTTGTATCTGGTTCAATTGATAGCGAGTTCAAATGATGCTGAAAAATCCGTTGGTCTGGTTATCGTGAAGCACACCAGGTTGCAGGAATCCTTCAAATGTACCAGGTTGGGTAGGATGTGCAAACATATTTGGCGTTTAATGTGTAGGCCTGTTTCCATACTTAGTTCATTTAGCGTGATTATAGTCAATAGCTTTACATGCATCAAAGAAGATTCTGGCATACATCATTTCAAAGGGACAAAGATAGCTTTCCAATTGAGGCCTATATTGAAATAGCTTCACTGCTAAATGTTGTAAAGCATTTTATTTACTTGTATTTATCACAGATTTGTTGAACTAAAGTATAAATACAACCAATCTGTTTTTAAAAAAGTATTTCTCATCCCTTGCGACCCCCCTTCAGTGGCTGCTTCTGTGTCCTAGCTATTGCTTTCTTTCTCTTCTTTCTTTGTTTCTTTCTTTGTCTTTCTTTCTTTCTTTCTTTCTTTCTTTCTTTCTTTCTTTCTTTCTTTCTTTCTCACACTCTCTCTTTCTCTTTCTTTTCAACATCCTCTCCCATCTTGCAACATCCACCTCCCACTTTCTTCTGTTTCTTCATTGTTCTCTCTTTTCATATTTCTATAGTACATTCTTGTTCCTTCAACATTCTAAGGCTTGTGTTAAGGCATACAATTCACATGTTTGGGCTGACCACGTTAATGGCAGTCTCCCTGCTTCATGCATGCAATTCACAAGTCTGTGTACACCCACTTAAAAACAACTTTCCTGCTTCTTCCTTCTAATATCCATTCCTTCACTTCTCTTCCACTACTTTGGTCTAACTTCTACTTTTTTCCTTCCACAGTTACATCTGCTATCTACAAGTGTATACCTCCTTTTGGCTTTCTGATGTAAAATTGCCCACACTTGATAAGAAATGCTAACCACCCAAACATCCCCAAATGTCAATTTTAGGCAAAAATGCCACTGGCTGCCTCTTTGCCCCCAGTTCTGAGTCAAAACCTCCTCACCAAACTCTGTATTTGTTAACATAAACTCTTTTTCTAACAGTTTTGCATACAAATGTTTAGTCAAAACAACATAGCTATTTATAATCCCCAAATTTTTCTCAACTTCTTCATTTTAACTTCACAAAAATAAACAAACTTAATAAGATATTCTGAGTAACTGAAAGAGATTTATATCAAACCCTAGTATTGGTTTTAATATAAAGTTAGTCAAATTCCAATTTAATCAATTCCATTCAGATGGAAACAAATTTCCATTAAGTAGGTTAAACATTTACAAATCTAATGAAAACAATGCAAAGTCATTTCTTTTGGTTGATGATATATATATATATATTGGAAAATTTGCATAAAAATACGACTCCTGGGCATGTCTATGGTACAAATAAAATACGAACACCAGGAGAGTATAAATATAAAAATATACTTTACTAAAAGCTGCCAAGCTTTCGTTTGGAAACTCCAAACATCATCAGGGCTAAGGAGCCAGTAAACAATGATGACTTAAATGGGTTTTGCCGGCATCTGCACCCGGCTCATGGACCGCGTCACCGGTCCCGGCCGGTTAATTAGTGTTCCAGATGTTTCTTTATTACTCTCCTTACGCTTCCTTCTATGGTTCTTCTGGATCGTTCCTTCCACTGTCTCATTACTGGCATTCATCTCCTCTACCACCCCTTTATCCTTATTTCCTTCCATAGTACTGACCCTCCTCCCCTTTTTGTTTTCATTTTCCACCCTGGGGGCATCTGTTTCTCCTCTATCAGTGTTACAAGCTTCCCTGGGCTCACATGAGGAGTCTGCAGCCTGACGCTGTGGGTAGGGGGGAGAAGAAGAATGAAAGCACGGCTCGATTGCCTAGGCATACGGTGAAAGGGAGAGACACGGTGTTCTGCCTGGACCCTCTGCAGACAAGGAATACCCCCACCAACAATACAGCCCCCCCCAGGATGAACACTTTGAAGTCCCCCCAAAGACGAGCACAGGAGAGGAGAGTGAGAACACGGGGAATCAGAATGCAGAGATCTGGAGACCTGGTGTCCGCCTGAATATCGTTCCTATCAGCAATGGGGAAGAGCATGCGATAGGGAGGAGGGGGGATGATGAATTGAGAGACGGAGTAAGCACCTGATCACGCAGCAAACAAATGGAACAGTGGAGAACTGTCGACACGAAGATTGCCAGGACGGAGGAGGAGGGCATAGACCCCCAAATATGCAACACCCGTATGAAAGTTACTCATGACAGTGGAGGAGTGAGAAGAAAGGGTGTGGAGCAGGGATTGAGAAAAGCGTGTGTGTGGGGGAGTGTCTGTGAGCCCAGGGAAGCTTGTAACACTGATAGAGGAGAAACAGATGCCCCCAGGGTGGAAAATGAAAACAAAAAGGGGAGGAGGGTCAGTACTATGGAAGGAAATAAGGATAAAGGGGTGGTGGAGGAGATGAATGCCAGTAATGAGACAGTGGAAGGAACGATTCAGAAGAACCATAGAAGGAAGCGTAAGGAGAGTAATAAAGAAACATCTGGAACACTAATTAACCGGCCGGGACCGGTGACGCGGTCCATGAGCCGGGTGCAGATGCCGGCAAAACCCATTTAAATATATATATATATACATATATATATATATATATATATATATGTTTTCTGAGGTTTTCGCGGGTATTTGTATGTAGGTCTTTGGTTGTTCGGGTTTTCTCCCACGTAAAATTGGAAGTGTCTTGGCGACGTTTCGACGAAGTCCCATTCGTCATCTTCAGGCTGGTGCTTTCAGCTTCGTGCCTCGAGCAGCAGTGTGTGGTCTTGGCTGTTTCTTCCTTTTAACTGCCAGTGGAGGTATGAACTGATTGGGTGGGAGCTTGGCTGTGTTCTGATTGGGTGGAGGTGTGTTCTGATTGGTTAGGGGCTTGGCTGTGCTCTGATTGGCTGGGGGGTTGGCTGTGCTCTGATTGGCTGGGGGGTTGGCTGTGCTCTGATTGGCTGGGGGAGTGTTCTGTTTGGTTGTGCTCAGGTTAGTCTGAGTTGCAGAGGGATTCAAGATTTTGGGCTGCCCTGCCATTCCTTGGCTTCGTGTTCGTGGTCGTGCTTCCTCTTCATGGAGGGTGTCAGTTTGCTTCATGTATGGATTGGGGGGGTTTAAAGTGGCTAATGATGCAGCTGTGGTCTGGCTTCTGGTTTGTGGTCGTGCCTCATAGTCAGTGTGGCTTTGGGTTTGTTTTTTGCATGGATGTTTGGTGGTGACATCCTGTGTGGTTTTTGTGAGTGTGGGTCTGGTATCATTTTTTGTGTTAGGGAGTCGTTTGTCAATGAGGGCGGGTTTCCAAATGGCTGGTAGGCGGGAAGTATCATCTCGCTTGTTCATGCTGTGTGGGCGTTTTTCTATCTCGATGGCTTCTCTGATTATTCTGTTATTAAAATGTTCACTTTTGGCAATGGTTCTGGTATTTTTAAAGTCAATTTCATGTCCCGTAGCTTTAAGGTGTTGGACCAGGGAAGATGTTGGTTCCTCTTTTTTGACTGAGTTCTTATGTTCTTCAATGCGTGCACTTATTCTTCTGTTGGTTTGTCCGATGTATGTGGTGGGACAAGTGGTGCATGGGATTTCGTATACTCCTTGATTTTCTAATTCAATTTTATCTTTGGGGTTTCTAAGGATGGTGGATATTTTTCTGTTTGTGCAGAATGCTGTTTTGATGTTGTGTTTATGGAGGATCTTACTGATTCTGTCTGTGATGCCTTTTATGTATGGGAGGATGGCTTTGCCGTTTTCTTGTTCTTTGTCTTGGATTTTAGTGGGGGTTTCTTTTTGGATTAGGTTTGTAATCTTATTTCTATGGAATCCATTGGATGTTAGTACATTGGTGAGAGTGTGTAGTTCGGGTTTTAGGTGTTGTTCGTCAGCTAAGCGTTTTGTTCTGGAGATGAGTGTCTTGGCTACAGAGTTGATCTGTGCTGGGTGGTGGTGTGAGAGAGCGTGCAGATAGCGGTTTGTGTGTGTTTTCTTCTGGTAGATGGTGTGTCCTAGGGAGCCATTGGATTTCTTGTAGACTAAGACATCCAGGAAGGGAAGTTGGTTGTTAGTTTCTGTTTCCATGGTGAACTGTATTTTGGGGTGTAGGCTGTTGAGGTGTGTGAGGAAGTTGTCCAGTTTTTCTTTCCCATGTGGCCAGATTATGAAGGTGTCGTCTACGTATCTGAGCCAGAGTTTGGGTTTGTGATCAGATTTTTCTAGAGCTTGGGTTTCAAAGTGTTCCATGTAGAGGTTGGCAATGACAGGTGAGAGGGGTGATCCCATGGGTGCTCCTTCTGTTTGTTTGTATTTTTGTCCATTGTAGATGAAGTATGTGTTGGATAGGCAGTGGTTGGTCAGATCTAAGATGTGTTTGGGGGGGTTATATTTGTTTTGGATAGCTGTCAAGGCTTCTTTGATAGGCACTTGGGTGAAGAGGGATATGACATCGAAGCTCACTAGTAGGTCGCTGGGCTGTAAGTTTTGTTTCTTTATGATCTCTATAAACTGGAATGAGTTTTTTACGTGTGAGGTGATGGATTCTGCATAGGGCTGTAGTTGTTTGGCGAGAAATTTGGCTAGGTTTTGTAGAGGTGAGCCTATGGAGCTGACTATAGGTCTGAGTGGGGTTCCTTCCTTGTGTATCTTGGGGAGACCATAGAGTTTGGGGCATCTGGATGATTTCTCTCTGGGAATGATTCTTTGCTGGATCTCTTCGCTAATGGGGGAGGCTTTTATTTTGGATCTGGTGGTTTTTTCCAGGTAGGTGGTGGGATCTGTATTTAGGGGTTTGTATGTGGAGTCTTGGAGTAGGTTGGTTAATTTGGTTTGGTAGTCAGATGTGTTCATAACCACCGTGGCATTGCCCTTGTCTGCTGGTAGGATTATTATGCTGGTGTCTTCTTTAAGGTTACGTAGTGCTGTCTGTTCCTCTTTGGGTAAGTTGCTTTTGGGTGGCTTGCTGGTGCAGAGGATGTTGGTGATTTCGAGTCTGATTCTGTTGGCGTCGTCGGGGTTGATTTTAGTCAGGCTGGTTTCAACTCCACATATAATGGTTTCAGTGGGGATGTGTTTGGGAGCGACTGCAAAGTTGAATCCTTTGGAAAGGACATTGGTTTCGGCTTTGGTGAGGATCCTATCTGAGATGTTATGCACTGTTTGCTTCATGTGTGGCTGTGAGGGAGGAGGGGTTTGTTTCTGGCGTTCAGAAACAAACCCCTCCTCCCTCACAGGGGATTATACGCCAGAAACGCCAGAAACGCCAGAATTATACGCCAGATATTATACGGGATTATACGCCAGAAACGCCAGAAACAAACCCCTCCTCCCTCACAGCCACACATGAAGCAAACAGTGCATAACATCTCAGATAGGATCCTCACCAAAGCCGAAACCAATGTCCTTTCCAAAGGATTCAACTTTGCAGTCGCTCCCAAACACATCCCCACTGAAACCATTATATGTGGAGTTGAAACCAGCCTGACTAAAATCAACCCCGACGACGCCAACAGAATCAGACTCGAAATCACCAACATCCTCTGCACCAGCAAGCCACCCAAAAGCAACTTACCCAAAGAGGAACAGACAGCACTACGTAACCTTAAAGAAGACACCAGCATAATAATCCTACCAGCAGACAAGGGCAACGCCACGGTGGTTATGAACACATCTGACTACCAAACCAAATTAACCAACCTACTCCAAGACTCCACATACAAACCCCTAAATACAGATCCCACCACCTACCTGGAAAAAACCACCAGATCCAAAATAAAAGCCTCCCCCATTAGCGAAGAGATCCAGCAAAGAATCATTCCCAGAGAGAAATCATCCAGATGCCCCAAACTCTATGGTCTCCCCAAGATACACAAGGAAGGAACCCCACTCAGACCTATAGTCAGCTCCATAGGCTCACCTCTACAAAACCTAGCCAAATTTCTCGCCAAACAACTACAGCCCTATGCAGAATCCATCACCTCACACGTAAAAAACTCATTCCAGTTTATAGAGATCATAAAGAAACAAAACTTACAGCCCAGCGACCTACTAGTGAGCTTCGATGTCATATCCCTCTTCACCCAAGTGCCTATCAAAGAAGCCTTGACAGCTATCCAAAACAAATATAACCCCCCCAAACACATCTTAGATCTGACCAACCACTGCCTATCCAACACATACTTCATCTATAATGGACAAAAATACAAACAAACAGAAGGAGCACCCATGGGATCACCCCTCTCACCTGTCATTGCCAACCTCTACATGGAACACTTTGAAACCCAAGCTCTAGAAAAATCTGATCACAAACCCAAACTCTGGCTCAGATACGTAGACGACACCTTCATAATCTGGCCACATGGGAAAGAAAAACTGGACAACTTCCTCACACACCTCAACAGCCTACACCCCAAAATACAGTTCACCATGGAAACAGAAACTAACAACCAACTTCCCTTCCTGGATGTCTTAGTCTACAAGAAATCCAATGGCTCCCTAGGACACACCATCTACCAGAAGAAAACACACACAAACCGCTATCTGCACGCTCTCTCACACCACCACCCAGCACAGATCAACTCTGTAGCCAAGACACTCATCTCCAGAACAAAACGCTTAGCTGACGAACAACACCTAAAACCCGAACTACACACTCTCACCAATGTACTAACATCCAATGGATTCCATAGAAATAAGATTACAAACCTAATCCAAAAAGAAACCCCCACTAAAATCCAAGACAAAGAACAAGAAAACGGCAAAGCCATCCTCCCATACATAAAAGGCATCACAGACAGAATCAGTAAGATCCTCCATAAACACAACATCAAAACAGCATTCTGCACAAACAGAAAAATATCCACCATCCTTAGAAACCCCAAAGATAAAATTGAATTAGAAAATCAAGGAGTATACGAAATCCCATGCACCACTTGTCCCACCACATACATCGGACAAACCAACAGAAGAATAAGTGCACGCATTGAAGAACATAAGAACTCAGTCAAAAAAGAGGAACCAACATCTTCCCTGGTCCAACACCTTAAAGCTACGGGACATGAAATTGACTTTAAAAATACCAGAACCATTGCCAAAAGTGAACATTTTAATAACAGAATAATCAGAGAAGCCATCGAGATAGAAAAACGCCCACACAGCATGAACAAGCGAGATGATACTTCCCGCCTACCAGCCATTTGGAAACCCGCCCTCATTGACAAACGACTCCCTAACACAAAAAATGATACCAGACCCAACTCACAAAAACCACACAGGATGTCACCACCAAACATCCATGCAAAAAACAAACCCAAAGCCACACTGACTATGAGGCACGACCACAAACCAGAAGCCAGACCACAGCTGCATCATTAGCCACTTTAAACCCCCCCAATCCATACATGAAGCAAACTGACACCCTCCATGAAGAGGAAGCACGACCACGAACACGAAGCCAAGGAATGGCAGGGCAGCCCAAAATCTTGAATCCCTCTGCAACTCAGACTAACCTGAGCACAACCAAACAGAACACTCCCCCAGCCAATCAGAGCACAGCCAACCCCCCAGCCAATCAGAGCACAGCCAACCCCCCAGCCAATCAGAGCACAGCCAAGCCCCTAACCAATCAGAACACACCTCCACCCAATCAGAACACAGCCAAGCTCCCACCCAATCAGTTCATACCTCCACTGGCAGTTAAAAGGAAGAAACAGCCAAGACCACACACTGCTGCTCGAGGCACGAAGCTGAAAGCACCAGCCTGAAGATGACGAATGGGACTTCGTCGAAACGTCGCCAAGACACTTCCAATTTTACGTGGGAGAAAACCCGAACAACCAAAGACCTACATATATATATATATATATAATTAAACAATTTAAACTCAACAATTTTCCCCCCCAAAAAATTGTCCAACAATTACTGTCTCCTCTTTCCAGTAAAAACTGCAAGAGTGGGATCAAATTTCAGATCCACTCCACCCTTCTCAAATCGCAATTCTAAGCAGAGAAGGGAAAAAAAAATGTTAAAACGAACAGCTCCCCCTTCTTCTTTCTGTCTCTCTCGCTCTTAAAGCAACACAGCAGTGGAGAGACGGGGAAAAAAATTTCACCACCCAAAAAATAGTTTTCTTCATATGCATGTTCCATAAATTTTCTCATACATCCTCCATGAAACTCTTCTCATGCAAACACTTACTATTTCTTTCACAGCCTGGGAGAAAGTGGGTGGGGGGTGGGGTTTGAGGGCTAACACACACTTAGGTATCAACAAATTAATTCATTCAGTTCCATGCTAACTGCTTGCATAAACAATTCCACATACAAATATTTCATTTCATACTTTTCTCCAGGCAAACCATTTATTTTTAATAAGGCCTTTTGGTATGTTGTTATCAGAGAGGGTTTTGACCCTCTTCCAAGTCTTGGAAATAACACAGAACAACATAGACAAACATATATACACAAATACTATTAAAACAACATTTATTTAAACATATAGCTTGTCCCACAAAAAGCGAGAAAAATCATGAGGTGATTCCAACCAAACATGGTTGTTTTTTTATAGGGCCCTTTAACCATCTCCTATTTTTCTCACCATTCCAAGCCCAAGCATAATGTTCTGGGTGGCCACACACACACACACACATATATATACATACATATATATAAACAAAACACACTACACATCAGTTTGGGGTTTGAAGCTAAAACAGGCCTCCCCTTTTATTGCATACTGCCCTAAGGAAACAGGTTGGGCCCCTGGGTGAAGATGGGCTCAGTGAGGGACAGCATAATGAGCAAATCCTGGGATACCATGAGACCAAACCTCAGGGGAAATGGAATCCGGAAAAGAAACAGGAGATGCACTAGCATCCAAGAAATACCCTGGGGTTGACAAGTGATTGTTGCTCCCAATTTCCCCAGCAAATCTCTGCCCAGCAAATTAATAGGGCACTGGGTAAAACAAGTTTTTGCAATTTGCGCTGAATATCGGGGGCGCTTTGTGCAACAAAAGCCATTTTCAAAAGTGGTTCACTGGCTGGGCTATCAGGATCAATGTCTGTATAACAACGAGATCCATCTTTTAATCGGTTGATAAAATCAGTAGGACTCTTTTGTGCTGTCTGAAAAATCTGATTCACTCTATAGTAATTAACAGTCTTGGGGACCCCAGTTCTAATGCCATGGAGAATGGCTTTGTGAAAATTCAGTAAGGCACCATATCCCCCATCAGTGTTAAAATCACATTCAAAACTTGGAACAAAAACAACTTC
Source organism: Crotalus adamanteus (assembly GCA_039797435.1). NCBI lineage: Eukaryota > Metazoa > Chordata > Lepidosauria > Squamata > Viperidae > Crotalus > Crotalus adamanteus. Next base: position 54,331,821 of record CM077935.1, on the reverse strand, counting down.
AGGTGCTGGCCACTTTTCAATGTCTCTTTGTCCATCATTGGTGGCTTCCTTCCATCCTCTAGTATATTCCTCCAAGGCTTTTTTTTTTTTTTCAAAACCTGGCGTTTGTCCTCAGCCCCCAAAAATCCAGATAACAAAGTGTCTATATCAGGGACCGTTGGCTTGTAGGTGGCAAAAATCCTTTGAAATAAATCAACGTACTGCTGGGGGGGATTCTCTAAATGGTGGCAAGTTAGCTTTCCAGTTAAAAAGGTCACTGGTAGTAAATGGAGTGTGAACCAGGACCATTTTTCCATTTGCTGCTGGCACCTGTCACAGGGGCATATTGTCTTCTCCTCCAAGTGATTTTTTTTTAGCATAAACTTTGCCCTGTCTCATGCGAGAAGGGCTTTGAATCCATATAGCAGAGGACAATCCCTCATCAGGATCTTTGTCTTCAGAGACTGAGAGAAGGGGGGCTGCGGGGGAAGCAGCAGCTGAATGCAAGGACGGAGAAGAGACAGAGGGGGCTGTGGGGGAAGCAGCAGCTGAGCTCAGGGGTGGAGCTTCAGAAGCAGCAGCAGGAGCAGTCGGGATCACATAAGGTGGTTGGTAATCTTCAGGTTCAGGACAAGTTTGAATTGCTTTCTTTTGAAATTTATTTCTGGGCGGACTGGACAAACCAAATTCAAAACCTCTGGAGGGACTAACAGGCCACATTGTTTTAAAATGTCCTGTCGGATGCTCAAATTAAAGAAAAAGCCTGCATATAATTCTTCATCCATCCGCCCTTGTATAGCAAGAACATCTGTAAGCTTATTAATAATATCCAAGTCCACAGACCTTTCTCTTGGCAAAGGTTGTTGCCCAGGGCCCATAAAATAAGTTGGCCACACATCAACACAAAGCACAACCTCTGACAGGGTTAAACCTAACAGCCGCTTGAGGTTTCAAAACATCCCAATTTTTCAAAACACATAGCAGAGGATTACATTTAGATTTAATTTGTTTCTTTAAATTACTCTGACAATTCCCCATATTTTTTTTCTTTTTTTTTTTCAAGATAGTTTCTCGGCTTCCTCCCTTTTCACTTAATTAATTTGGAATTTTGTAATTAATTTTTCCTTTGGAGGACTAGTCGGGGAGATCAGCCCCCTATCTTATTCCAAAATTACCAAAACCTCTGCAAAAAAAATTACATACCAATTCAATTATTTTTCTTAACTCACTCTATCCTGTATTAGAAGACAGTTGCTTGGCTTCCTCTTTTCTTACATTTATTCATTTATTTTTATGCTTATCTGTAGAGGATAGTCAGAGAGCTCAACCTCCTGCCTTATTCCAGGATTTCCAAAGCTTTTTTATTTCTTTTACTTACCAAGGTGCCTGTTGCAATTTCTCCTGTCAGTAGAGAAGCATGAAACCTTGTTGAATTCGGGCATTCAGGTTCATCAGACACGGACCCCACCATCGACGATGAAGCATAGAATCTTCCAGGTCAAACACCTGGGAGCGCTCTAAGACTCACAATTCAGTCGCCGCTGGTTTCGTCCTGCTGAGAATTGAAGGCTCGCTGGGACCTTAACAGGGTCTCCAGATGTGAGGGGAGAGCCATTGTGGCTTCCACCACGTTTGGGCGCCAGGATGTAAGGTTTTCCTTTTAACCTCACAATTGCCCCAGCATTACTCAGGAATTTAAAAGAGCCAAAGAAACTCCTGAGCCGAGGTTTCAACAAAGATTACAACTTTATTTTGATCAAAACAGAGAGGGGCTGCCTGATTCCTCTTCGTGGCTGGTAGAGGAATGAAGGCAAGCAAGCAGAAAAGATGTCTTCCACCTTTTATACCTTTCAAGAAGAAAAAGATCAGGTCTTGGTACCAGGCATAAGATGGCACAAAAAAACAATTCCTAGATGATGACTCATACACAGCAACCCAGGCTCCATCCGTAACTCCTTTTCCCCCTCCCCTTACTGTGCTCTTTTCATATAAGCAATCACCTGTACCTAAAGCATGAAGCCCTTACTTTTCCAATATATATATATATATAAAGTATCTGATCAAGCAATTAACTACAAAATAATGATTACAAAATAACACTATATGTATCAATATAAAATGGTTACTATATATAAAATAAATGCTAATGTCAAACTTAAACATACTAAAATCATAAGCACAATAAAATCCCTTCACTACAAATGGCAACTACAAAGAAAAGAAAAGTTGATGCAGAGTGTTGATCTTTCCAAGAGAAATGGACAAATGTATATTTTTTGTTGAAGTCAAAGGCCAACCTGTGTGCCTAGTTTGTGGCGATGTGTTAGCAGCAGGGCTTTTTTGGTCATAGAACGCCCAGAACAGAGTTCCGGCACCTTTTTTGGATGGAACCTTGTAGGATAGGCAAAGCAGGTTGTATGACGTGTGTGAGTTCTGGCACCATTTTTTTTTTTACAAAAAAAGCACTGGTTAGCAGTAATGAAAAACGCCAATCTGGAGTGTCATTACAGCTCAAAACATGCTAAACTCAATGAATTGGGAGGCCAAATGCGTCTGGATAAAATCAATGCTCTTCAGCGGAGTTTGGAATCACAACAAGTTGCTTTCACTAGGCCTCGTTGGGACAGAGACAATGTTATTCAGACAAGTTATGTAGTGAGTGAGCTAATCGCAAGGAAGCTGAGGCCTCATGTAGAGGGAGAGTTTGTGAAAGAGTGCATGGTGTCTGCTGCAGAATTGTTAGCACCAGACAAAGTAAAATTGTTTCAGAGTGTTAGTTTGTCTTGGAGAACTGACTCAGAGTGCATTAGTGACTTAGCACAAGATATTGAAAAAACACTGAAGGATTCTGCAGGAGATTTCCAATGTTTCTCTCTGGCTTGTGACAAGATAACAGACATAACAAATACTGCCCAACTGGACATTTTCATTCATGGGATAAGTGCAGAGTTTGACACACAAGAGGAACTGCTGTCATTGGAAATCATGCATGGCACTACAAGAGGTGAGGACTTGTTTAAGACACTTGTTTCATCAGTGAAAAAACTTGAGCTAACATTTGAAAAGGTAAGTGGCCTTACTGCAGGTTCAATGTGCAACATAAACATATTGATCTGCAAACTAGGCATGATAGCCAAATCTGGCCCTAGACTTGTGCCCTGGCACACATAGATCCCAATTAAGCAAATCAGGGACAGGAATAAAAGTATTCCTCTCATTCAAACAGGGAACCCCCAGCCTCAGCTTCTGTTCTCTTTTAAAATACATCAAAGGAAAATACAAAAGAAAAGTTGATTGGGTACAACAAAAGCATCCTCCCCTTTGCATATGAAATAAGTTACATGAAGTTAAACATGTTCATTCAAATGAGCTCTAAAGAAACTGTGGGCATAAAACTTAGGATGTTAATGAGGAAAAAATATCATAAGGTTAGAGTCCACAAAGAGACAAACCAGATGTCAATCAACACTAAAGAGTTCTCTATCTTATCAGAAGAAAAACTACAGACATCCTGTTAAGACAAAGACACTCCTATCCTATCCTGACCTGGAGAGCAAAAATAGTTTATTTTGCACTTTAGGAATCTTAGAAAGTATCCATCAATCCATCTGTAGTAACAGAGTAAAAAGCTTTCTACATTCCAGCCTTCAATGGTTTGATAAAATATCATTTGAAAGAGAAAAATAAACCAAAATACAAGAAAAACCATGCTACGTATCAAATACAACAATACAGAATAACAGAGTTGGAAGGGACCTTGGAGGTCTTCTAGTCCAACCCCCTGCTCAAGCAGGAAACCCTATACCATTTCAGACAAATGGTTGTCCAATCTCTTCTTAAAAACCTCCAGTGTTGAAGCACCCACTTCTGGAGGCAAGTCATTCCACTAATTAATTGTTCTAATTAATACTACAAAGTCCATGCTGGCACTACAAAGTTCATATTGTGTGGCCTTCAGCAACCCAGTTTAGTCTAATATGCCATTTTAACTAGTTTCCTTGGATCTGTGAGTTGTATGAAGTTAAAGCTAGTTTAACTTGTAGTTAGGTAATCACGGTTAAGAATCTCATGCAAACACATTTGCAATAGGGCTGGGGGGGATCCCTTTTTGATATTTTACCATTGGGCCACCCCTGTGATCCAGGATTACAATTTCCACCATTTTTTGTATTAGATCCCACAAAGGATCTTGCTGAATGGGTTGACAGCAGTGGCAGATAAAAACTTCATCTGCTTTTGGTTCCCTTTTCAGAAAGAGGTTGTGTGTTTTTTCAATTTTAGCAAACCCTCACAGCATTCCACTTGTGTTGCTCTACCAACCTAGAGCTTGCATTTTGAGTGTTTTCAGAACTAGTTGTGTTTCTCTCCCTTTTGGCAAGATTTCCTTGCTTCTGCTTCAGCTCTGCCTAAGCCAGCCTCAGCTTTTTCTCAGAAAGATTTCCAAAGAAGTCACTGCCCTTCCAGCTGCTCAGGAGCCAAGAGGAATTACACCCTCTGGAGCTGATATTGGCAGGGGAAAGGTTCTTCCGCAGTCCCAATGCCAAGCTTTTCCAGCCCTTCCTGGGAACCAGCCCTGCCGAGAAGTTTGCAGTGCACCAGGCGTAACATCGGCATTCCCCCGGGCTCAGCCTCATGCCTCCTGGACTGGAGAAAGAGACCATGCTGCAGCTTCAGAGATGGGCCCTTGTTTGATCGAAGGAAGGGAAGGAGGAAGGGAGTGTTGGGACAGCCCAATCAGCCCAGTTCATTGAGACTTACTCAATTTTATTTGTGTTATTGATAAACTGTGGGGTCCTTGGTGCTCTCTGAGCTTGGTGGTTTTCTTGCAGACATTTCATTACCAAACTAGGTAACATCATCAGTGCTAGTAGGGAGCAGGTTTTGCTCTCTATTTACAGTATATACTAGTGGCTTGACCTGTCAGTATTGGTGAGAGTGGTCTTGGTGGTTCCTTGATTGGGCTCTTGTTTACTGTTAGCTTGTTTGACAGTTCCTTGATTGGGGTATTGTTTGCTTCTTGATTGTTGGTCTAATGTTAATCTTGGTATTAATCTCTGCTAATCTGGGTGTTGACTGCTGGTGAGGAGGTGTTTTGGTCATTTTGTTTCCTTTTTGGCTTTTTGATTGTCTCTTTTTAATGGTATGTAGATGTTTATGTCTATGTGCCTGTTGATAGCTGATTTGTCAGGGTGCCAGGCTTCCAAGAATTCTCTAGCATTTTTGGACTTGACTTGGTCTAGGATGCTCACAGTTTACCTGTTAAAACTATGGTTAAGTCTGTCCATGTGTTGCGAAATTAAGGAGTTTTCATGATATCTTCTGACTGCTAGTTGGTGTTCATGGATGTGTTCTGCCAGACTTCCACCTGTTTGTCCTACGTAGTGGTTGTTACAGTCCTAAAACTGTTTGTTGTAGATGACTCCTGTTTTTTCTTCTGGGGCTGCTGGGTCTTTTGGTTTACTGATGTGCAGGTTCTGAGGTTTTGCTTGGTAAAAAATACAGGAAACCAGAAGTTGCCTTCAAGCTTACATGTTTATTCAGCTGAATAGAGACGGACTCCTCTAAATGAGAGAAGCCCCGAATAACAAGAAATCCTTGTATTTATTCTTTCTGATTACATAAGCAACCCATCCAGCAAAGCTGACACACATAAGATAAAGATTTCACCCAATAAGTCTGGCACACTGTAGATAAGAAGGGAGAAAGCAGAAGTAGCTAAACATGTTCCCTTTTGGGTGTTTCCCTAAAGATATCGTATGTTCTCGGGTGGGTTAGGACATTGGGTGTTTTGCTTGCTGTCCTTTCATGACCCTGCATCCAGGACTCTGCAAGTGATCACAGAGAGAGGGGCCATCTGTACATATTGACAATTGATACTGTCCCCTAAGTCCTGGTCATCATTACTTAGGATGTTTTGGAGGGCTTTAGTTGGTTTGTGTGCTACGTTGATGCCTTGTGGTTGTAATGGACTGTTAGATGTTTTTGATGGATGGCAATGTTACCTTTTTCGCAGCTTGTGTTGGATATACTACGGTAGGTTGAGTGGTCAGGCACTTTTTGATAAAGTTGCGTGGGTATCCATTTTGTTGGATTATATTGTATACTATAGATGTTGTGTTTCCTTTTTCCTATGTTCAAGTTTGCTGTAGTGTGTTTGTGCTTGTCTAAATAGTATTCTTACACAGATTCTCTTGTGAGAGGTTGAGTTGTTACTTTAGTAGTGGAACACTAAAATAATAAATAATGGAACAAGAGACAGACACTTCAAAACAGGGAAGATAGTGATGAAGTTTTCAAGACAGAGAATAAACGGCCAAGAACTTGTGTAAACTATTGTAAACTGACACTTCACAACAGGGAAAATACTTAATTTTTAGAAAAGTTTTAACAAACAAAAAAAGTCATGGAAATAGAGACTGACATTATAGTGACTTGCAAAATATGTCATAAGTTCAAGCTTATGGCCACAGAACACCCAAACTATGTATGCATCAAATGTAAATTATATGAATTACTAGAAGAAAAAGTAAAGGGTCTAGAGGCAACTCTAGCCAATCTGAAACTCAGTGAACAAAGCCAGAAACCCCAACCTAAAAAAGAAGACTACACCAAAAGAAAACACAATAGGGAGCAAACAGTTTCTTTAAAAATGACCACATATATGAACTGTGGAAAACAAAAATATTGGATATTGTTCTTCTATGCAAGGTTTAGGCTTCTTTGCTGGGACAGTATTGTTTGTGAATAACTAACATTGGTGCTACCTTCCCCGTAGATAAGGGTCAGCTTGTTTGCTGGGGTAGTGCGTTCCATTGTTGATTGCCATCAATTTTTGTGCCTGCTACCTTTCCCATAGATAAGGGTTGGCCTTTTTGCTGAGGTCAGTTCTACTGATGGAGAGGGAATGGACCTCTTCCACACATAAGGACTGCCTGTGTTGGCAGGGTTCAAATACCTTCTATTGCCTCTGGACAGTTGGGTCCCTGGACTGTCTTAGAGGAGAAAACAAATAGAGATTTGAAAAAAAAGAAAAAGAACAGAAAAAAGAGAAGAAAAAAGAAAAGAGAAAGAAAAAGGGAACGAAGAAACAAACATGGGATTTTGCCCTCAACCATGATTGAACTGAGTGTCTTGAGATGGACTTTTAGTCCAAAGTGAGTGTGGAGCTCAGATCTGCAGGAAACAGCCAGAGACAGGCAAAACGATTGATATAAAGTGTGCATGATAGGTAATCATCATCATCATCATCATCATCATCATCCCCCAGTGAGGCACTACCTTGACATGGTTGTGGGGCTTGTGTACTCTGAGGAAGATGAGAGCTATGCCAGAGGTTCAACCATACTGGACAGGTCTCATCAGAGGAGTCAGACAAAGAGTGTCTCTCCCATAACAAATATGGTGAGACGTAAATTTCAGAATGCCATACCGGCTCGGATGTCGCCCGGGTTAACAAGGTCCGCGCTAGATATTGGAGTTCCTGGATATCTGGTGAAAAATGGGTTACAGGTTACAGGTTACAATATACTACAAGAATCAGTCAGTACCTGACAAGGAAGAAACAGTGCAGTTCTGGAAGCAGATATGGGATAACCCAAAGGAATACAACAAGGATGCGGCTTGGTTAAAAAAGGTGGATGCAAATAAAACAGAAGTTGAAATGAAAGAACTAGTAATAACAACAAAAATGGTAGAAAAAAGAGCAAGGAAAATCAAAAATTGGTCAGCACCAGGTGAAGGTGAACTGCATGGGTTTTGGTTGAAACATCTAACTGTTATACACCCACTCATTGCCAAGCAGTTCAACAATATACTACAAGGAGGAGAAATTGAAAAGTGGCTAACAACTGGGAAAACCTACCTAATAATGAAAAATCCAGCAAAAGGGGCAACACCAGGCAACTACAGGCCAATTACCTGCTTACCAACAACTTTCAAATTACTAACTGGTGTGGTAGCTGATGCAGTACAACAGCATCTAGTTGAAAACAATCTCTTTCCACCTGAGCAGAAAGGAAACCGCCCCAATAGCAGAGGAACAAAAGATCAACTCCTAATAGACAAAATGATCTTGGAAAACTGCAAGAAAAGGAAGACCAACCTGAATGTGGCATGGATTGACTACAAAAAGGCATTTGACTCTCTGCCACATGACTGGATAATCAAGTGCCTAGAAATAACAGGAGTCAGTAGAAACATCAGAAAATTTGTGCAAAGATCGATGGCACAATGGAAGACACAGTTGCAGATCAATGGTGAGAGACTGGGAGAGGTTAATATCAAGAGAGGAATATTTCAAGGAGATTCATTGTCACCATTACTATTTGTTATTGCACTGTTTCCTCTGTCAACAACACTGAATAACTCAGGACATGGCTATCAAACATCAAAAACATCTGCCAGACTATCCCACCTCCTTTACATGGATGATCTGAAGCTGTATGGAAAAACATCATCTGAAATAGAATCGCTGCTCAACACTGTCCGTATATATAGCCAAGATATTGTTATGGAGTTTGGCTTGGACAAATGTGCCACACTTACTATCAAACAAGGAAAAGTAGTGAAAACTGAAGGAATCAAGATGCCCCACGAAAATAACACTAGGAGTCTGGATGAGGAAGATTACTACAAATACTTGGGTATCCTTCAAGCTGACAACATCAAGCACACTGAAGTCAAGAAAAAGATTAGAGGTGAATACATCAAGAGAGTGAAGAAGATCTTAAAGTCCAAACTCAATGGAGGAAATACCATAAAGGCAATCAACACCTGGGCAATTCCAGTCATTAGGTACACAGCTGGAATAGTGGACTGGACTCAAGCAGAACTAAAAGCAATGGATAAGAAGACCAGAAAAATAATGACAATGAATCATGCCCTTCATCCATGCAGTGACATTGACAGACTTTATCTACCAAGGCAAATAGGTGGGCGTGGAATGCTACAAGTACATCAGATGGTTGAAGAAGAAAAAATGGCTTTGGAAGAATATCTGAAGAACAATGATGAAGATGCACTGAAATTAGTATATCAGGAAGGCTTACTGACTACTGGAGAGACCAAACTGGCCTACAAAAAAGACCAAATGAAGAACAGAATAGAGGCATGGGAAGACAAAGCACTACATGGCGAATACATGAAAAAAATATCTGGGAAAGCAGATATTAACAAGACCTGGCAATGGCTAAGAGCAGGAAAATTGAAGAAAGAGACCGAGGGACTAATTCTGGCTGCACAAGACCAAGCCTTAAGGACAAATGCATATAAAGTCAAAATTGAGAAGACAGCAACAGACAGTAAGTGCCACCTATGCAAAGAAGCTGAAGAAACAGTGGACCACCTGGTAAGCTGTTGCAAGAAGATTGCACAGACTGACTACAAGCAGCGGTATGACAAAGTAGCAACAATGGTGCATTGGAAGATCTGCAAAAAATATCATTTGCCTGTAAGCAAAAAATGGTGGGAACATAAAATAGAGAAAGTCATAGAAAATGATAAAATTAAACTGCTCTGGGACTTCAGAATTCAAACAGACAAGCACCTGCAACATAACACCCCAGACTTAACAATTGTCGATAAGAAAGACAAAAAAGTCTGGATAGTGGATGTGGCAGTGCCTGGAGACAGCAGAATAGACGAGAAAGAAATGGAGAAGATAACAAAATACAAAGACCTACAAATAGAAATAGAAAGACTGTGGCAAAAGCAAGCAAGGGTAGTACCAATAGTAATAGGTGCCTTGGGTGCAATCTCAAAACAACTGGAGCACCACTTGAACACCATTGGCATTGACAAATTCACTATTAGTCAATTGCAAAAGGCGGCCTCACTAGAAACTGCTTCCATCCTGTGACGATATCTGTAATACCATCAAACATCCACATCTGCCTATCCCAGGTCCTGGGTAAGGACTCGATAGGTAGACAAAATGCCAAATCCAGTCTGAACATCTGGCTGACTGTGCGATTATCCACAATAATAATAATAATAATAATAATAATAATAATAATAATAATAACCCCCAGTGAGGCACTACCTTGACGTGGTTGTGGGGCTTGTGTACTCTGAGGAAGATGAGAGCTATGCCAGAGGTTCAACCATACTGGACAGGTCTCATCAGAGGAGTCAGACAAAGAGTGTCTCTCCCATAAAAAATATGGTGAGACGTAAATTGCAGAATGCCATACCGGCTCGGACGTCGCCCGGGTTAACAAGGTCCGCACTAGACATTGGAGTTCCTGGATATCTGGTGAAAAATGGGTTACAGGACTCAGGACTGTTGGTTGAGCAACCAGGGCCAGCAGCTGCAGAACTACTGGAAGAAAAGGTGTTTACCCGTCGCAGATACACAGTGATGGAAAACAAAGAAATAATGATCTGTTACTACAGATCAAGTCCAACAAGAAGAGGATATCTAAAACGAATGCACCAGTTCTGGAAAGAACAACATCCAGAATCAGAAATAACAGAACAGAGACTAGCAGATCAACGCCGATTTATAACACGAAATAAAATATTCACAGAAACAGAATTGGACGAACTGCAAAGGTTTACCCAGGGCAAAGAAATCAAAGCCTTACCAGAAGTAATTCAGAATGTAGAGGCAAACCAGGGGGAGTTGGCAGTGAAGGAATCTAGCAGAGATATACAACTGTTCTCATTTGGAAATCAGGCACCTCTACCTCAGGAAGAACAAAACCCTCTAACTAAAGAAATAAAAGAATTGAAACAAAGAATAACTGAGCATCTAGAACAGCACAAAAACAACAGAATAAGGCTACCTGCATTGAAGCTTGTTCCAAAGAAACAGCTAGCACAAGCATTAAAAGATGCAAATACTGCAATATCAAGTATAAGCACCAATTCACTGCAAGAAACAAACCAACTAATGTACAGCACAGCTGCAGTTATAACAGAATACCTGGGATGCAAAATCAACAAAGAAGAAAAACAAACAAACAGTGCACCACAAAAATGGAAGGTTAGACTAGAAAATAAGATCAGCAAGTTAAGATCACATGCAAGCAAGCTAGAACAGATGAAAGAAAAGAAGCTGAAGAACAAGAAGACCAAAGAATACCTAATCAAGAAATACCACTTAAAAACAAGGAAGATCAAGGAAGCACTGGAAATAATAAAGCAACAAATAACAGCTATAGCCAGGAAAATCAGTAGATATGAAGCTCGAATTGCAAACTATAGGCAGAACCTCCAATTTCAATCCAATCAGAAACGTTTCTACCAATCCTTCAATGGAGAAACTGCAAGGAATCAGTCAGTACCTGACAAGGAAGAAACAGTGCAGTTCTGGAAGCAGATATGGGATAACCCAAAGAAATACAACAAGGATGCGGCTTGGTTAAAAGAGGTGGATGCAAATAAAACAGAAGTTGAAATGAAAGAACTAGTAATAACAACAAAAATGGTAGAAAAAAGAGCAAAGAAAATCAAAAATTGGTCAGCACCAGGTGAAGATGAACTGCATGGGTTTTGGTTGAAACATCTAACTGTTATACACCCACTCATTGCCAAGCAGTTCAACAATATACTACAAGGTGGAGAAATTGAAAAGTGGCTAACAACTGGGAAAACCTACCTAATAATGAAAAATCCAGCAAAAGGGGCAACACCAGGTAACTACAGGCCAATTACCTGCTTACCAACGACTTTCAAATTACTAACTGGTGTGGTAGCTGATGCAGTACAACAGCATCTAGTTGAAAACAATCTCTTTCCACCTGAGCAGAAAGGAAACCGCCCCAATAGCAGAGGAACAAAAGATCAACTCCTAATAGACAAAATGATCTTGGAAAACTGCAAGAGAAGGAAGACCAACCTGAATGTGGCATGGATTGACTACAAAAAGGCATTTGACTCTCTGCCACATGATTGGATAATAACGTGCCTAGAAATAACAGGAGTCAGTAGAAACATCAGAAAATTTGTGCAAAGATCGATGGCACAATGGAAGACACAGTTGCAGATCAATGGTGAGAGGCTGGGAGAGGTTAATATCAAGAGAGGAATATTTCAAGGAGATTCATTATCACCATTATTATTTGTTATTGCACTGTTTCCTCTGTCAACAATACTGAATAACTCAGGACATGGCTATCAAACATCAAAAACATCTGCCAGACTATCCCACCTCCTTTATATGGATGATCTGAAGCTGTATGGAAAAACATCATCTGAAATAGAATCGCTGCTCAACACTGTCCGTATATATAGCCAAGATATTGTAATGGAGTTTGGCTTGGACAAATGTGCCACACTTACTATCAAACAAGGAAAAATAATGAAAACTGAAGGAATCAAGATGCCCCACGAAAATAACATTAAGAGTCTGGATGAGGAAGAGTACTACAAATACTTGGGTATCCTTCAAGCTGACAACATCAAGCACACTGAAGTCAAGAAAAAGATTAGAGGTGAATACATGAAGAGAGTGAAGAAGATCTTAAAATCCAAACTCAATGGAGGAAATACCATAAAGGCAATCAACACCTGGGCAATCCCAGTCATTAGGTACACAGCTGGAATAGTGGACTGGACTCAAGCAGAACTAAAAGCAATGGATAGGCAGACCAGAAAAATAATGACAATGAATCATGCCCTTCATCCACGCAGTGACATTGATAGACTTTATCTACCAAGGCAAATAGGTGGGCGTGGAATGCTACAAGTACATCAGATGGTTGAAGAAGAAAAAATGGCTTTGGAAGAATATCTGAAGAACAATGATGAAGATGCACTGAAATTAGTATATCAGGAAGGCTTACTAACTACTGGAGAGACCAAACTGGCCTACAAGAAAGACCAAATGAAGAACAGAATAGAGGCATGGGAAGACAAAGCACTACATGGCCAATACATGAAAAAAATAGCTGGGAAAGCAGATAACAATAAAACCTGGCAATGGCTAAGAGCAGGAAAATTGAAGAAAGAGACCGAGGGACTAATTCTGGCTGCACAAGACCAAGCCTTAAGGACAAATGCATACAAAGTCAAAATTGAGAAGACAGCAACAGACAGTAAGTGCCGCCTATGCAAAGAAGCTGAAGAAACAGTGGACCACTTGGTAAGCTGTTGCAAGAAGATTGCACAAACTGATTACAAGCAGCGGCATGACAAAGTAGCAACAATGGTGCATTGGAAGATCTGCAAAAAATATCATTTGCCTGTAAGCAAAAACTGGTGGGATCATAAAATAGAGAAAGTCATAGAAAATGATAAAATTAAACTGCTCTGGGACTTCAGAATTCAAACAGACAAGCACCTGCAACATAACACCCCAGACTTAACAATTGTCGATAAGAAAGAAAAAAAAGTCTGGATAGTGGACGTGGCAGTGCCTGGAGATAGCAGAATAGAAGAGAAAGAACTGGAGAAGATAACAAAATACAAAGACCTACAAATAGAAATAGAAAGACTGTGGCAAAAGCAAGGGTAGTACCAATAGTCATAGGTGCCTTGGGTGCAATCCCAAAACAACTGGAGCACCACTTGAACACCATTGGCATTGACAAATTCGCTATTAGTCAATTGCAAAAGGCAGCCTTATTAGGAACTGCTTCCATCCTGCGACGATATCTGTAATACCATCAAACATCCACATCTGCCTATCCCAGGTCCTGGGTAAGGACTCGATAGGTAGACAAAATGCCAAATCCAGTCTGAACATCTGGCTGACTGTGCGATGATCGATAATAATAATAATAATAATAATAATAATAATAATAATAATAATAATAATAATAATAATAATAATAATAATAATAATAATAATAACCCCCAGTGAGGCACTACCTTGACGTGGTTGTGGGGCTTGTGTACTCTGAGGAAGATGAGAGCTATGCCAGAGGTTCAACCATACTGGACAGGTCTCATCAGAGGAGTCAGACAAAGAGTGTCTCTCCCATAAAAAATATGGTGAGACGTAAATTGCAGAATGCCATACCGGCTCGGACGTCGCCCGGGTTAACAAGGTCCGCACTAGACATTGGAGTTCCTGGATATCTGGTGAAAAATGGGTTACAGGACTCAGGACTGTTGGTTGAGCAACCAGGGCCAGCAGCTGCAGAACTACTGGAAGAAAAGGTGTTTACCCGTCGCAGATACACAGTGATGGAAAACAAAGAAATAATGATCTGTTACTACAGATCAAGTCCAACAAGAAGAGGATATCTAAAACGAATGCACCAGTTCTGGAAAGAACAACATCCAGAATCAGAAATAACAGAACAGAGACTAGCAGATCAACGCCGATTTATAACACGAAATAAAATATTCACAGAAACAGAATTGGACGAACTGCAAAGGTTTACCCAGGGCAAAGAAATCAAAGCCTTACCAGAAGTAATTCAGAATGTAGAGGCAAACCAGGGGGAGTTGGCAGTGAAGGAATCTAGCAGAGATATACAACTGTTCTCATTTGGAAATCAGGCACCTCTACCTCAGGAAGAACAAAACCCTCTAACTAAAGAAATAAAAGAATTGAAACAAAGAATAACTGAGCATCTAGAACAGCACAAAAACAACAGAATAAGGCTACCTGCATTGAAGCTTGTTCCAAAGAAACAGCTAGCACAAGCATTAAAAGATGCAAATACTGCAATATCAAGTATAAGCACCAATTCACTGCAAGAAACAAACCAACTAATGTACAGCACAGCTGCAGTTATAACAGAATACCTGGGATGCAAAATCAACAAAGAAGAAAAACAAACAAACAGTGCACCACAAAAATGGAAGGTTAGACTAGAAAATAAGATCAGCAAGTTAAGATCACATGCAAGCAAGCTAGAACAGATGAAAGAAAAGAAGCTGAAGAACAAGAAGACCAAAGAATACCTAATCAAGAAATACCACTTAAAAACAAGGAAGATCAAGGAAGCACTGGAAATAATAAAGCAACAAATAACAGCTATAGCCAGGAAAATCAGTAGATATGAAGCTCGAATTGCAAACTATAGGCAGAACCTCCAATTTCAATCCAATCAGAAACGTTTCTACCAATCCTTCAATGGAGAAACTGCAAGGAATCAGTCAGTACCTGACAAGGAAGAAACAGTGCAGTTCTGGAAGCAGATATGGGATAACCCAAAGAAATACAACAAGGATGCGGCTTGGTTAAAAGAGGTGGATGCAAATAAAACAGAAGTTGAAATGAAAGAACTAGTAATAACAACAAAAATGGTAGAAAAAAGAGCAAAGAAAATCAAAAATTGGTCAGCACCAGGTGAAGATGAACTGCATGGGTTTTGGTTGAAACATCTAACTGTTATACACCCACTCATTGCCAAGCAGTTCAACAATATACTACAAGGTGGAGAAATTGAAAAGTGGCTAACAACTGGGAAAACCTACCTAATAATGAAAAATCCAGCAAAAGGGGCAACACCAGGTAACTACAGGCCAATTACCTGCTTACCAACGACTTTCAAATTACTAACTGGTGTGGTAGCTGATGCAGTACAACAGCATCTAGTTGAAAACAATCTCTTTCCACCTGAGCAGAAAGGAAACCGCCCCAATAGCAGAGGAACAAAAGATCAACTCCTAATAGACAAAATGATCTTGGAAAACTGCAAGAGAAGGAAGACCAACCTGAATGTGGCATGGATTGACTACAAAAAGGCATTTGACTCTCTGCCACATGATTGGATAATAACGTGCCTAGAAATAACAGGAGTCAGTAGAAACATCAGAAAATTTGTGCAAAGATCGATGGCACAATGGAAGACACAGTTGCAGATCAATGGTGAGAGGCTGGGAGAGGTTAATATCAAGAGAGGAATATTTCAAGGAGATTCATTATCACCATTATTATTTGTTATTGCACTGTTTCCTCTGTCAACAATACTGAATAACTCAGGACATGGCTATCAAACATCAAAAACATCTGCCAGACTATCCCACCTCCTTTATATGGATGATCTGAAGCTGTATGGAAAAACATCATCTGAAATAGAATCGCTGCTCAACACTGTCCGTATATATAGCCAAGATATTGTAATGGAGTTTGGCTTGGACAAATGTGCCACACTTACTATCAAACAAGGAAAAATAATGAAAACTGAAGGAATCAAGATGCCCCACGAAAATAACATTAAGAGTCTGGATGAGGAAGAGTACTACAAATACTTGGGTATCCTTCAAGCTGACAACATCAAGCACACTGAAGTCAAGAAAAAGATTAGAGGTGAATACATGAAGAGAGTGAAGAAGATCTTAAAATCCAAACTCAATGGAGGAAATACCATAAAGGCAATCAACACCTGGGCAATCCCAGTCATTAGGTACACAGCTGGAATAGTGGACTGGACTCAAGCAGAACTAAAAGCAATGGATAGGCAGACCAGAAAAATAATGACAATGAATCATGCCCTTCATCCACGCAGTGACATTGATAGACTTTATCTACCAAGGCAAATAGGTGGGCGTGGAATGCTACAAGTACATCAGATGGTTGAAGAAGAAAAAATGGCTTTGGAAGAATATCTGAAGAACAATGATGAAGATGCACTGAAATTAGTATATCAGGAAGGCTTACTAACTACTGGAGAGACCAAACTGGCCTACAAGAAAGACCAAATGAAGAACAGAATAGAGGCATGGGAAGACAAAGCACTACATGGCCAATACATGAAAAAAATAGCTGGGAAAGCAGATAACAATAAAACCTGGCAATGGCTAAGAGCAGGAAAATTGAAGAAAGAGACCGAGGGACTAATTCTGGCTGCACAAGACCAAGCCTTAAGGACAAATGCATACAAAGTCAAAATTGAGAAGACAGCAACAGACAGTAAGTGCCGCCTATGCAAAGAAGCTGAAGAAACAGTGGACCACTTGGTAAGCTGTTGCAAGAAGATTGCACAAACTGATTACAAGCAGCGGCATGACAAAGTAGCAACAATGGTGCATTGGAAGATCTGCAAAAAATATCATTTGCCTGTAAGCAAAAACTGGTGGGATCATAAAATAGAGAAAGTCATAGAAAATGATAAAATTAAACTGCTCTGGGACTTCAGAATTCAAACAGACAAGCACCTGCAACATAACACCCCAGACTTAACAATTGTCGATAAGAAAGAAAAAAAAGTCTGGATAGTGGACGTGGCAGTGCCTGGAGATAGCAGAATAGAAGAGAAAGAACTGGAGAAGATAACAAAATACAAAGACCTACAAATAGAAATAGAAAGACTGTGGCAAAAGCAAGGGTAGTACCAATAGTCATAGGTGCCTTGGGTGCAATCCCAAAACAACTGGAGCACCACTTGAACACCATTGGCATTGACAAATTCGCTATTAGTCAATTGCAAAAGGCAGCCTTATTAGGAACTGCTTCCATCCTGCGACGATATCTGTAATACCATCAAACATCCACATCTGCCTATCCCAGGTCCTGGGTAAGGACTCGATAGGTAGACAAAATGCCAAATCCAGTCTGAACATCTGGCTGACTGTGCGATTATCCACAATAATAATAATAATAATAATAATAATAATAATAATAATAATAATAATAATAATAATAACCCCCAGTGAGGCACTACCTTGACGTGGTTGTGGGGCTTGTGTACTCTGAGGAAGATGAGAGCTATGCCAGAGGTTCAACCATACTGGACAGGTCTCATCAGAGGAGTCAGACAAAGAGTGTCTCTCCCATAAAAAATATGGTGAGACGTAAATTGCAGAATGCCATACCGGCTCGGACGTCGCCCGGGTTAACAAGGTCCGCACTAGACATTGGAGTTCCTGGATATCTGGTGAAAAATGGGTTACAGGACTCAGGACTGTTGGTTGAGCAACCAGGGCCAGCAGCTGCAGAACTACTGGAAGAAAAGGTGTTTACCCGTCGCAGATACACAGTGATGGAAAACAAAGAAATAATGATCTGTTACTACAGATCAAGTCCAACAAGAAGAGGATATCTAAAACGAATGCACCAGTTCTGGAAAGAACAACATCCAGAATCAGAAATAACAGAACAGAGACTAGCAGATCAACGCCGATTTATAACACGAAATAAAATATTCACAGAAACAGAATTGGACGAACTGCAAAGGTTTACCCAGGGCAAAGAAATCAAAGCCTTACCAGAAGTAATTCAGAATGTAGAGGCAAACCAGGGGGAGTTGGCAGTGAAGGAATCTAGCAGAGATATACAACTGTTCTCATTTGGAAATCAGGCACCTCTACCTCAGGAAGAACAAAACCCTCTAACTAAAGAAATAAAAGAATTGAAACAAAGAATAACTGAGCATCTAGAACAGCACAAAAACAACAGAATAAGGCTACCTGCATTGAAGCTTGTTCCAAAGAAACAGCTAGCACAAGCATTAAAAGATGCAAATACTGCAATATCAAGTATAAGCACCAATTCACTGCAAGAAACAAACCAACTAATGTACAGCACAGCTGCAGTTATAACAGAATACCTGGGATGCAAAATCAACAAAGAAGAAAAACAAACAAACAGTGCACCACAAAAATGGAAGGTTAGACTAGAAAATAAGATCAGCAAGTTAAGATCACATGCAAGCAAGCTAGAACAGATGAAAGAAAAGAAGCTGAAGAACAAGAAGACCAAAGAATACCTAATCAAGAAATACCACTTAAAAACAAGGAAGATCAAGGAAGCACTGGAAATAATAAAGCAACAAATAACAGCTATAGCCAGGAAAATCAGTAGATATGAAGCTCGAATTGCAAACTATAGGCAGAACCTCCAATTTCAATCCAATCAGAAACGTTTCTACCAATCCTTCAATGGAGAAACTGCAAGGAATCAGTCAGTACCTGACAAGGAAGAAACAGTGCAGTTCTGGAAGCAGATATGGGATAACCCAAAGAAATACAACAAGGATGCGGCTTGGTTAAAAGAGGTGGATGCAAATAAAACAGAAGTTGAAATGAAAGAACTAGTAATAACAACAAAAATGGTAGAAAAAAGAGCAAAGAAAATCAAAAATTGGTCAGCACCAGGTGAAGATGAACTGCATGGGTTTTGGTTGAAACATCTAACTGTTATACACCCACTCATTGCCAAGCAGTTCAACAATATACTACAAGGTGGAGAAATTGAAAAGTGGCTAACAACTGGGAAAACCTACCTAATAATGAAAAATCCAGCAAAAGGGGCAACACCAGGTAACTACAGGCCAATTACCTGCTTACCAACGACTTTCAAATTACTAACTGGTGTGGTAGCTGATGCAGTACAACAGCATCTAGTTGAAAACAATCTCTTTCCACCTGAGCAGAAAGGAAACCGCCCCAATAGCAGAGGAACAAAAGATCAACTCCTAATAGACAAAATGATCTTGGAAAACTGCAAGAGAAGGAAGACCAACCTGAATGTGGCATGGATTGACTACAAAAAGGCATTTGACTCTCTGCCACATGATTGGATAATAACGTGCCTAGAAATAACAGGAGTCAGTAGAAACATCAGAAAATTTGTGCAAAGATCGATGGCACAATGGAAGACACAGTTGCAGATCAATGGTGAGAGGCTGGGAGAGGTTAATATCAAGAGAGGAATATTTCAAGGAGATTCATTATCACCATTATTATTTGTTATTGCACTGTTTCCTCTGTCAACAATACTGAATAACTCAGGACATGGCTATCAAACATCAAAAACATCTGCCAGACTATCCCACCTCCTTTATATGGATGATCTGAAGCTGTATGGAAAAACATCATCTGAAATAGAATCGCTGCTCAACACTGTCCGTATATATAGCCAAGATATTGTAATGGAGTTTGGCTTGGACAAATGTGCCACACTTACTATCAAACAAGGAAAAATAATGAAAACTGAAGGAATCAAGATGCCCCACGAAAATAACATTAAGAGTCTGGATGAGGAAGAGTACTACAAATACTTGGGTATCCTTCAAGCTGACAACATCAAGCACACTGAAGTCAAGAAAAAGATTAGAGGTGAATACATGAAGAGAGTGAAGAAGATCTTAAAATCCAAACTCAATGGAGGAAATACCATAAAGGCAATCAACACCTGGGCAATCCCAGTCATTAGGTACACAGCTGGAATAGTGGACTGGACTCAAGCAGAACTAAAAGCAATGGATAGGCAGACCAGAAAAATAATGACAATGAATCATGCCCTTCATCCACGCAGTGACATTGATAGACTTTATCTACCAAGGCAAATAGGTGGGCGTGGAATGCTACAAGTACATCAGATGGTTGAAGAAGAAAAAATGGCTTTGGAAGAATATCTGAAGAACAATGATGAAGATGCACTGAAATTAGTATATCAGGAAGGCTTACTAACTACTGGAGAGACCAAACTGGCCTACAAGAAAGACCAAATGAAGAACAGAATAGAGGCATGGGAAGACAAAGCACTACATGGCCAATACATGAAAAAAATAGCTGGGAAAGCAGATAACAATAAAACCTGGCAATGGCTAAGAGCAGGAAAATTGAAGAAAGAGACCGAGGGACTAATTCTGGCTGCACAAGACCAAGCCTTAAGGACAAATGCATACAAAGTCAAAATTGAGAAGACAGCAACAGACAGTAAGTGCCGCCTATGCAAAGAAGCTGAAGAAACAGTGGACCACTTGGTAAGCTGTTGCAAGAAGATTGCACAAACTGATTACAAGCAGCGGCATGACAAAGTAGCAACAATGGTGCATTGGAAGATCTGCAAAAAATATCATTTGCCTGTAAGCAAAAACTGGTGGGATCATAAAATAGAGAAAGTCATAGAAAATGATAAAATTAAACTGCTCTGGGACTTCAGAATTCAAACAGACAAGCACCTGCAACATAACACCCCAGACTTAACAATTGTCGATAAGAAAGAAAAAAAAGTCTGGATAGTGGACGTGGCAGTGCCTGGAGATAGCAGAATAGAAGAGAAAGAACTGGAGAAGATAACAAAATACAAAGACCTACAAATAGAAATAGAAAGACTGTGGCAAAAGCAAGGGTAGTACCAATAGTCATAGGTGCCTTGGGTGCAATCCCAAAACAACTGGAGCACCACTTGAACACCATTGGCATTGACAAATTCGCTATTAGTCAATTGCAAAAGGCAGC
The DNA here is from genome assembly GCA_039797435.1 of Crotalus adamanteus. Taxonomy (NCBI): domain Eukaryota; kingdom Metazoa; phylum Chordata; class Lepidosauria; order Squamata; family Viperidae; genus Crotalus; species Crotalus adamanteus. The sequence continues at coordinate 54,310,758 of CM077935.1, read as the reverse complement.
CTTATTAGGAACTGCTTCCATCCTGCGACGATATCTGTAATACCATCAAACATCCACATCTGCCTATCCCAGGTCCTGGGTAAGGACTCGATAGGTAGACAAAATGCCAAATCCAGTCTGAACATCTGGCTGACTGTGCGATGATCGATAATAATAATAATAATAATAATAATAATAATAATAATAATAATAATAATAATAATAATAATAATAACCCCCAGTGAGGCACTACCTTGACGTGGTTGTGGGGCTTGTGTACTCTGAGGAAGATGAGAGCTATGCCAGAGGTTCAACCATACTGGACAGGTCTCATCAGAGGAGTCAGACAAAGAGTGTCTCTCCCATAAAAAATATGGTGAGACGTAAATTGCAGAATGCCATACCGGCTCGGACGTCGCCCGGGTTAACAAGGTCCGCACTAGACATTGGAGTTCCTGGATATCTGGTGAAAAATGGGTTACAGGACTCAGGACTGTTGGTTGAGCAACCAGGGCCAGCAGCTGCAGAACTACTGGAAGAAAAGGTGTTTACCCGTCGCAGATACACAGTGATGGAAAACAAAGAAATAATGATCTGTTACTACAGATCAAGTCCAACAAGAAGAGGATATCTAAAACGAATGCACCAGTTCTGGAAAGAACAACATCCAGAATCAGAAATAACAGAACAGAGACTAGCAGATCAACGCCGATTTATAACACGAAATAAAATATTCACAGAAACAGAATTGGACGAACTGCAAAGGTTTACCCAGGGCAAAGAAATCAAAGCCTTACCAGAAGTAATTCAGAATGTAGAGGCAAACCAGGGGGAGTTGGCAGTGAAGGAATCTAGCAGAGATATACAACTGTTCTCATTTGGAAATCAGGCACCTCTACCTCAGGAAGAACAAAACCCTCTAACTAAAGAAATAAAAGAATTGAAACAAAGAATAACTGAGCATCTAGAACAGCACAAAAACAACAGAATAAGGCTACCTGCATTGAAGCTTGTTCCAAAGAAACAGCTAGCACAAGCATTAAAAGATGCAAATACTGCAATATCAAGTATAAGCACCAATTCACTGCAAGAAACAAACCAACTAATGTACAGCACAGCTGCAGTTATAACAGAATACCTGGGATGCAAAATCAACAAAGAAGAAAAACAAACAAACAGTGCACCACAAAAATGGAAGGTTAGACTAGAAAATAAGATCAGCAAGTTAAGATCACATGCAAGCAAGCTAGAACAGATGAAAGAAAAGAAGCTGAAGAACAAGAAGACCAAAGAATACCTAATCAAGAAATACCACTTAAAAACAAGGAAGATCAAGGAAGCACTGGAAATAATAAAGCAACAAATAACAGCTATAGCCAGGAAAATCAGTAGATATGAAGCTCGAATTGCAAACTATAGGCAGAACCTCCAATTTCAATCCAATCAGAAACGTTTCTACCAATCCTTCAATGGAGAAACTGCAAGGAATCAGTCAGTACCTGACAAGGAAGAAACAGTGCAGTTCTGGAAGCAGATATGGGATAACCCAAAGAAATACAACAAGGATGCGGCTTGGTTAAAAGAGGTGGATGCAAATAAAACAGAAGTTGAAATGAAAGAACTAGTAATAACAACAAAAATGGTAGAAAAAAGAGCAAAGAAAATCAAAAATTGGTCAGCACCAGGTGAAGATGAACTGCATGGGTTTTGGTTGAAACATCTAACTGTTATACACCCACTCATTGCCAAGCAGTTCAACAATATACTACAAGGTGGAGAAATTGAAAAGTGGCTAACAACTGGGAAAACCTACCTAATAATGAAAAATCCAGCAAAAGGGGCAACACCAGGTAACTACAGGCCAATTACCTGCTTACCAACGACTTTCAAATTACTAACTGGTGTGGTAGCTGATGCAGTACAACAGCATCTAGTTGAAAACAATCTCTTTCCACCTGAGCAGAAAGGAAACCGCCCCAATAGCAGAGGAACAAAAGATCAACTCCTAATAGACAAAATGATCTTGGAAAACTGCAAGAGAAGGAAGACCAACCTGAATGTGGCATGGATTGACTACAAAAAGGCATTTGACTCTCTGCCACATGATTGGATAATAACGTGCCTAGAAATAACAGGAGTCAGTAGAAACATCAGAAAATTTGTGCAAAGATCGATGGCACAATGGAAGACACAGTTGCAGATCAATGGTGAGAGGCTGGGAGAGGTTAATATCAAGAGAGGAATATTTCAAGGAGATTCATTATCACCATTATTATTTGTTATTGCACTGTTTCCTCTGTCAACAATACTGAATAACTCAGGACATGGCTATCAAACATCAAAAACATCTGCCAGACTATCCCACCTCCTTTATATGGATGATCTGAAGCTGTATGGAAAAACATCATCTGAAATAGAATCGCTGCTCAACACTGTCCGTATATATAGCCAAGATATTGTAATGGAGTTTGGCTTGGACAAATGTGCCACACTTACTATCAAACAAGGAAAAATAATGAAAACTGAAGGAATCAAGATGCCCCACGAAAATAACATTAAGAGTCTGGATGAGGAAGAGTACTACAAATACTTGGGTATCCTTCAAGCTGACAACATCAAGCACACTGAAGTCAAGAAAAAGATTAGAGGTGAATACATGAAGAGAGTGAAGAAGATCTTAAAATCCAAACTCAATGGAGGAAATACCATAAAGGCAATCAACACCTGGGCAATCCCAGTCATTAGGTACACAGCTGGAATAGTGGACTGGACTCAAGCAGAACTAAAAGCAATGGATAGGCAGACCAGAAAAATAATGACAATGAATCATGCCCTTCATCCACGCAGTGACATTGATAGACTTTATCTACCAAGGCAAATAGGTGGGCGTGGAATGCTACAAGTACATCAGATGGTTGAAGAAGAAAAAATGGCTTTGGAAGAATATCTGAAGAACAATGATGAAGATGCACTGAAATTAGTATATCAGGAAGGCTTACTAACTACTGGAGAGACCAAACTGGCCTACAAGAAAGACCAAATGAAGAACAGAATAGAGGCATGGGAAGACAAAGCACTACATGGCCAATACATGAAAAAAATAGCTGGGAAAGCAGATAACAATAAAACCTGGCAATGGCTAAGAGCAGGAAAATTGAAGAAAGAGACCGAGGGACTAATTCTGGCTGCACAAGACCAAGCCTTAAGGACAAATGCATACAAAGTCAAAATTGAGAAGACAGCAACAGACAGTAAGTGCCGCCTATGCAAAGAAGCTGAAGAAACAGTGGACCACTTGGTAAGCTGTTGCAAGAAGATTGCACAAACTGATTACAAGCAGCGGCATGACAAAGTAGCAACAATGGTGCATTGGAAGATCTGCAAAAAATATCATTTGCCTGTAAGCAAAAACTGGTGGGATCATAAAATAGAGAAAGTCATAGAAAATGATAAAATTAAACTGCTCTGGGACTTCAGAATTCAAACAGACAAGCACCTGCAACATAACACCCCAGACTTAACAATTGTCGATAAGAAAGAAAAAAAAGTCTGGATAGTGGACGTGGCAGTGCCTGGAGATAGCAGAATAGAAGAGAAAGAACTGGAGAAGATAACAAAATACAAAGACCTACAAATAGAAATAGAAAGACTGTGGCAAAAGCAAGGGTAGTACCAATAGTCATAGGTGCCTTGGGTGCAATCCCAAAACAACTGGAGCACCACTTGAACACCATTGGCATTGACAAATTCGCTATTAGTCAATTGCAAAAGGCAGCCTTATTAGGAACTGCTTCCATCCTGCGACGATATCTGTAATACCATCAAACATCCACATCTGCCTATCCCAGGTCCTGGGTAAGGACTCGATAGGTAGACAAAATGCCAAATCCAGTCTGAACATCTGGCTGACTGTGCGATGATCGATAATAGTAATAATAATAATAATAATAATAATAATAATAATAATAATAATAATAATAATAATAATAATAATAATAATCCCCCAGTGAGGCACTACCTTGACGTGGTTGTGGGGCTTGTGTTCTCTGAGGAAGATGAGAGCTATGCCAGAGGTCCTGGGTAAGGACTCGATAGGTAGACAAAATGCCAAATCCAGTCTGAACATCTGGCTGACTGTGCAATGATCCATAATAATAATAATAATAATAATAATAATAATAATAATAATAATAATAATAATAATAATAATAATAATAAAGTTGGAAAGGACCTTGGATGTCATCTAGTCCAACCCCCTGCTCAGGCAGGAAACCCTATACCATTTCAGACAAATGGCTGTCCAGTCTCTTCTTAAAAACTTCCAGTGTTGGAGCATTAACTGCTTCTGGAGGCAGGTTGTTCCACTGGTTAATTGTTCTAACTGTCAGGAAGTTTCTCCTTAGTTCTAGGTATTGAGGTCAGGCTGATAGGTCTGTAGTTTCCTGGATGTATTTTTTTCCCCTTTTTTGAAGATGGGAACTACATCAGCTCTTTTCCAGTCCTCTGGTAGTTCCCCAGTGCTCCAAGATCTTTGAAAAATATAGTTCAGTGTTTCTGAGATCACATCTGCCAGTTCCTTGAGAACCTTGGGGTGTAATCCATCTGGTCCTGGTGATTTGAACTCGTCTAGGCTGGACAGGTGCTCACTTACCATTTTCTTGCCTATCTTAACTTATGTTTCTAATCTATTTTTTATGGTACTGTTTTTGATAGGTTGGACTGTTTTTTCCCTTTGTGTAAAGACAGATGCAAAAAATGAGTTAAATGGTTCTGCTTTCTCCCTGTTGCTTGTCACCTTCTTGCCACTTCCACCCACTAATGGACCAATCATTTCCTTAACTTTTTTCTTGTTTTTTACATGTTGAAAGAAGCTTTTTTTGTTATTTTTGGTCACAAGCCTTAGTTCATTTTGAGCCTTAGCTCTCCTCACTTCATCTTTGCAGGCTTGGACCATTTGCTAATATTCTGCTTTAGTTATGTGCCCCTCTTTCCACGTTTTATACTTGTCCTTTTTATCTTTCAATTTATCAGAGAGTTCTTTATGCAGCCCTGCTGGTTTCTTTTGAGAGCTGTTATTTTTCTTCTATGTTGGTATTTTGTTAGACTGGGCTTTTATTATCTCATTTTTCAAAATTTCCCAAGCTTCTTGAGTTGTTTTCTCCTTGAGGATTCTCATCCATGGAATCCTTCCCAAGCTCGCTCTAAGTTTATTGAAATTAGCTCTCTTAAAATCCAAGACTCTAGTTTGACTGTGTTCTATTGCTTGTGCTTCCATAATGTTGAATTCCAATATTGCATGATCTCTCCCCCCCAAGGTTCCTGTGGCTTCAACACCTTCTATCATTTCATTTCTGTTAGTGAGGATTACATCCAATATGGCTAATCCCCTAGTTCCCTTCTCTACTTTTTGGGAGACAAAGTTGTCTGCTAGGTTTGTCAGGAATCTGTTTGATCTTCCACTTGGTGCAGAGTTTGTCTCCCAGTTGATGTCAGGGTAATTAAAGTCCCCCATTACTATTGTGATGTGCTTCCTACATACCTTAGTTAGCTGACTAGCAAAAAGTTCATCTATTACCTCTGTTTGGTTGGGTGGCCTATAGTACACACCTATGGCAATGTCATCCCCCCCCCCTTTTATATTGACCCAAATGCATTCAGGACAGTTTTTATCATTGTTGTGCTCTATTTCTGTAGAGATGTAGTTATTTCTTATATAGAGAGCAACTCCACCTCCTCTTTTATTTGGTCTGTTTCTTTTAAATAATTTAAATGCCTCTAGCTGTGTGTTCCATTTGTGGGTTTCATCCCACCATGTTTCTGTAATGGCAACAATATCATATCTGCCCTCATTTACCTGAATTTCTTTTTTTTTTTCCCCAAACAATTTTATTGATTTTTCCCTTTTTACACCAGAAAGCTTAAGAAACAACGTGGAGATAGGGTAATCAGTTAGGTACAATAACATCATACATTTATAGCTCAAACAATGCTTCTTAAAATTTCCCTCTCTAACAATTAGAATAGTATAGTCAAACTAATACATTTCTAGATAAGATTAATTCATTAATACATTCCTAAATAAGAATTCAATTAATCAATAGAAATTATCAACAACTTTTCATCGATGTAAATCAAACCCTGTTTTTAGGTTTATTAATTTCCAAATACCATATCTAACTTAGCCTTAAACAAAAATATTCTTTACAATTCGGGTGTCCATAATTTCTCTTATTTAAGCATATTATTTCCATAATTACATTCTTACATTTCTCAACTATATTCTATTTTTTATTCAGTAATTCTTCATTTATTAATTTGATCTCTTCCATCATTACAATCTTTTTATCATTATAGCTCCGCAAATTAACTATCATATCTAAAATAAAAAGCATAGAAAAAATAGAAAAAAAATAGAAAGAAACAAAAAAGACCAAGAAAAAGAAAGAGAAAAGAAGGAAGATCTATTATTCCAAAAGATATATTCTTACTATATTTCAATATTAAATTCTAAATCTTATCCTAAAAACACCTTTTAAAAATCCAAATCCAAATCAATCCACATCTCTATAAAGCCATTGCAACCCATAATGTAATCTTAAATTCCATATTTATATCTTATTCTAGCTTTCTTTCTGTTCCAAACGGGTTTCCATAGTAAAGCCTCTAAGTCCACAAATAAAACTCCCTCCATTTCTTGATGTAACACAGAAATCAGGGGAGAATCTCCCATTGTCCATTTTAATAGGCTAGTGAAAAAAAGTTGTAGCGATTCTCAATAGCTCGTGGTTGAACATCCATCTTCATCTTTTTAGAAGTTGCGTCTAGTTTAATTACAGTCATTTTTGAATCATCCAAAGTCTTAATAGATTGTCTATAAAATAAATGTAGAGTCTTCTTTAATATTATTTTGCTCTCCTATTGGTTTTTTATCTATCAGATAATCAGTTGGAGTCTGGATATCAGCCTGCCCTTCTGGAGTATCATCCTTAGTTTCCGTGCTAAGAGTCATTTATTCATTAGCATCAAAAGTTTTTTTCTGGTGTAGGTTGGTAGTCCTAATGTAAGTTTAATTCCTCCATCTCAGTAAATTGTGAATTAGGTTGAAGACAGGTCTCTTGAGTATATACCCCTTCTGCTGTTTCTTGGCTTACAAAGTGCTCACTTACACCTTGCACTTTAATTTGTCATTGAAAAATAATCTCTTTTGTATAGGCAATTATTTGTTCAGTATTTTCAAGAATTTTGTCCAATATATACTTGTAATTGAAATCTGGACAGAGTTCCTCCATTTCAGTAGTATATAAAGCTTTTGGTGGGGGCTGTATTTAATAACAATCAGTCAATATCCGCTTCCACCCAGCTATACAGCTTCTTTATCTTTCCCTTTTGAAATAATTTGAAGGTCAAAGTCAGACTCAGAATCCCCCCCCCCCAAAAAAGGAATAACAATTGCAGTAAATAATTTCACCACAAGATGTCCCCAGAGGATTAACCAGTTGTTCAGTCTTTCCAGACCCCCAATAAAAATAATTTCTTCCCTCTTTTCCTTTTTTCCTTCTTTTCTTTAGTTATAAAAATAGTAAAAAATAATAAAAAAATTCCTCCAAATTGCTAGCATATTAAGTTTCTGTAACAAGAATTTTAGGACTCCCAAATATTCAAAAATAAAATCAACCATTGAAAAAGTTAAAATTATTTTTTCTTTTGTTCCAAGGCTTTCCTTCCCCCATCAACAAAGCCGCTTTAAAAAGATAGGGAAATGATTCCAAAGGCTTTTCACAGGAATAAATAGGAAAGGGAGAGGCAAGGAAAGGTCTCACCGAATCTTCCACGGTGGTTCTATTTCACTTAGATGTTCTTATGGCTTACGGCTGGTGCAGCTAAGTGATTGGCCATTTTACTGACCGACCTTTACTCCGTCGGCCCAAAGGAGCTCGCTTGGACAGCAGAGGGCGCCGCTGCCCCTTTGCAGTCAAACAGGCAGCCTCTTCAACGGTGGTTGCCCCTCCAGGGCGACTTTCGACCCAATCAAGGGTCTACTGGTGGGGAAAACTCGGCCGGCAAAGAGAGAAGCCTCTCTGAAAGACCGCAGTGCTGCGACCCGGAACCGGAAGCCATTTACCTGAATTTCTAGTTCACCCTGTTTACTGTTCATACTCTGTGCATTGGTGTATAGACATTTGAGTCCTTTATGACTGACCCTGTGTTTACTTTCTACATAACCTGTGTGGTGCCTGAGTTCCCCTATTTTCTTACCACCTGTTTGGCTAGTGCACTTTGTGTGGCACTCACTATTAAAAGCTTGATTTTGCTTGACAGGGTTGAGAGATAACAAAGTGTTACCACAAGCATTTTTAGCCTTATTGGACAAGCCACTGTTATATGACTCCACGTTCATTCATGCATTTAACTTTGCTTTCTTTAAAAGGCTCTTTGCTTTTGCTCTAATTTACAACTTTTTGGTAAGTGATGGGAAGTTCCCAGTCTGGAAGGTGACCCTGTTCTTATGCTTTTCAGCCCTGTACAGATGACTCAGCAACCTTTGGAAGCAGAACACACTGACCCAGATACTGCCTCCATTCATTTGAAATTTCTGTGTAATCTTTTAAACATTTTTACATTTTCCGTCTCCTTTGCTAGTTGGTATTTCTTTCTTGTTGCTTAAGGACTTTATGCCTTGAAAGAGCGAAGGAGAGGCAGGAAGGAAAAGGGGGAGCAGTTTCTGTTCCTTTTAACTATTTTTTTGCTTGGTTAAAACATTAAGCTGCATTCCTAAGTAAAAGGGGGAAATGTGCCATCTGAACACTGCAGTACAAGTTAGGAAATCAGTTGGGAAGTCTATCTCCCAGTGGGTGGAAATACTGTCCCGAATGTGGGAATGGAACATCAGTGTGCTGAAATTATTGCATTAGAAATTAAAGTACGAGAAGATCTTAAGGAAACACCCTTAATAGAACATGGAATTTCTATTGTTTTTAAAGTAACAGCTTAATATATATGCTAAATGGAAAACTCTAAAGTGCTCTGATATTAGATAGGCAGCTAGGCAGCAGGTAGAGGAAGTATAGAAATAAAGCTAAAAAGACTTATGCTATGCTACCCAAAAAACCTGGGTCATGGTTCACACATGGCAGAGGGGAAACTTAGAAAAGGGGGAACATGTCATAGAATGCTATACTAACAAAGGAAAGGGAGGGGAGAGTAAACTTGTAAAGTGAGGAAAAACCTTTTATTCTGGGTCCATTTTTTGTGTGCCTGTGAGGCCTATGAGAATATCAGCTTCTCTACAAGACATCCACGTGTTAGAGAATACAATGTTGGACTACTGTTGGACTACTGCCAAGCTCACATCACTGCTCTCAAAGACTGTCATTCACAGGTTGCTGCAGCCCTCCTCTGCAAAAAAAATATAGCCCTTTGGCCCCTGCTCCCCCTATGTAACCCCACTTCCTCTTTCCCCTCTTCCTCCTCCTCCTCTCTCCCTTCCCTCACCCCTGCCTCTTTGTTCCCCTCCCACTTTCTCCCCACCTCACTTGCTTCCTTCTGCCCCGACACCCTCCCTTGTCTTTATGCCACCTGCAGGAGATCAGTGCAAGTCATGCCAGTGGCAGGCACCCCTGAAGGTGAATCAGGAGGCGCACCTGAACCCGAAGTTTTCACATTTGTTATTCGCAACCACAGACATTATACCATCATAAAAGGAATTTTAGAAGCTTTGGAGTTCACCAGAGGGAGAACCTGAAGGACTACAAGCCTGGGGAAAGCCTCCCGAAGGGCCAGAAATGAAGAGCCAAGCCAGCTTCATCCCTTCGAGGGAAGGTCTGGGTGTAGACAAGACCCTGTACTCCTACTGGTGGAGTGTCATCTACAACCCCCTTGCTTCTGCTCCTGTCACAATGCTCTCCCCTCACTCTCCTTCTACCTTCTTCCCCTTTCCCTTCTCCCACCTATAAAAGATCTTGCTCGAGATATTCAAGCTTCCCTGAAGACTGCTCCACCCAAGGAACCATTACACCCTTGTCATTCGTTGAAGGTTGGCAGTTGGGTCCTGATAAAAGTATTTCAGTGCAAGAATTGCTTGGCTCTTCATTGAAAGGGACCATTCCAGATTTTGTTGACCACCAACAACACTATGAAGTGTCAAGATCTGGCTTCCTGGATGCATGTTTCACACTGCAAGAAAGTACCAGCCCCAGATGAGGAAGTCACACGGTCCGAGCCAACTGACCACAATAAGGCAAAGACTGAAGCTTTGCCCAACAGGGAAGCAAGTGCTAGTAACCTCTGCTCCCCACCAGCATGAAATCTCCAGCCCAGACAGCACCAACAAGAAGTGAACTCCAATCTGCCTTCTTCAGACAACTGAAGAACTTTACACCACCTTTTCCAACACAATGGAAGCCCAGAGGCGCATGAAGGAAACAATCTGTATTGGAAAATGCCTCATGCCTGCTGTATGGACTATGGTTGTGTTGTTTATTGGTATTTGTCTCAATTTGTATAATGTTCTGTACCCCTTTATCATGAGTCTTAAACCTACTGAGGTTGTATGTGTTTCCCAGTAAAATGCTTTCCTTATATGCCCCTATGAAATGACTGTAGACCCTTTACCCCAGAGTCCCTCTAATCTTATCTTCTTTTTTTGTATAAATTTTATTAGTTTTTATACGGTTAGGGATGAGGTGGGATCGGGATTGGGATTGGGATTTGGGTTCGGGTTAGGATTGGGGTTGGGGTTGGGGTTAGGGTTTTTCCAAATAATATTCTCAATATTTAGCAAACAGCATAATGTCTGGGTTCATGTATTTAACAAGAAATAATAGATAATAGTTAATTATCATAAACAATATGTTAATTAATTGCTCAATAGTCTTCTTCTTACTAATTCAAGGTTACATATCACATTCCTTTCTCTCTAAGTCATGTTTCTAGCCATTGATAGAAATTATCCCATGTTCTAAAATACACTGAGTCTTCTTTCTCTTTTATCTTTAAAGTCAATCTGTCCATTTCCGCACACTCTAAAATTTTCTTAATTAATACTTCTTCAGTTGGTAAATTTTCATTTTTCCAATGTTGGGCAAATGCAATTCTTGCTGCAGTTAGTACGTGTAAAATTAAATATATACAATCTTTCTCATAATTTGCTCCTATTATTCCTAACAAAAATAATTCTGGTTTAAAGTCTATTTGTTTTTTAGTCATTTTCTCCAACCATAAATGTATTTTTACCCAAAATCTTTTTGCTTTTGGGCATGTCCACCAGATATGATAGTAAGTACCTGGTCTTTGTTTGTATTTCCAACACTTGTTTGAATTATGTTTAAACATTTTTGCTAATCTCACTGGTGTCATATGCCATCTGTAAAACATTTTATATAAGTTTTCTTTATATGTCACTGCTTTAGTTAATTTAACATTTCTTTCCCATAACTTTTGCCAGTCTTCTAATTCTCTATTATATCCAAAGTTCTTTGCCCATATTATCGTTTCTTTAACTTGTTCTTCCTCCATCTTTAAGTTTAACAGAAATTTATAGAGTTTCTTAATCAGATTTTCATCTGTTTTTAACAATATCTGATCAAATTCTTTCTGTTCTTTATAGAATCCCATTGTTTTAACATCTTTTTCATATCTTGTTTGAATTTGCAGTTATGGCCACCATGATAGATCAATACCTTGTTCTTGTAGGTCTTGTCTGTCTTTCAATTTTCCTTCATTGTCCAAACTATCTTTATAAGTCACAACTTTGTTGTAATTAATTAAATCTGGATAAACGAAAGCTTCCATTGTTGAAAGCCATCCAGGTATCTTAATATAATTTTTTGCTTTTATTTTTTCCCATTCTGAAAGAAGTGCATTTCTTATAAAGTGGTCTTGAAAATATCTATGTGTTTTATTCTTCCCATACCACAGAAAGGCATACCATCCAAGTTGTAGGTCATGCCCCTCTAGGTATAATAGTCTTTTATCTCTAAGCATTATCCATTCTTTAAGCCATGTTAAAATAGATGCTTGGTAGTATAATGTCCAGTCTGGCAGTCCAAATCCTCCACTTTCTTTTGCTTCTTGTAGCATTTTCAGTCTAATTCTGCCTTTTTTTTCCTTTCCAGATAAATTTCAGTATTGTTGTATTCAGTTCATCAAAAAAGGCTTTTCCCAGCCTTACAGGAATCGTTTGAAATAAAAAGAGTATTTTTAGTAAGATATTCATTTTCACTGTTGCTATTCTCCCCAGCATTGAAAGTTCTACATTTTTCCACTTTTCCAGATCCAATTTTATTTGTTTTAGCAGTCTTACATAGTTATCTTCTTTCATTGTTACACATCTTGCTGTTAGATAAATTCCCAAATATTTGACTTTTTTAACTATTTGAAAATTTGTTTTTTAGATGATATTTTTGTTTTTCTGTTAGATTCTTTATTAGCACTTTAGTCTTTTCTCTGTTTATTTTCAGCCCTGCCACTTCTCCAAATTTTTCTATGTTCTCCATAAGTTTAGTGCTTGTTTCCAATGGATCTTCCAATATAAAAACCAAGTCATTTGCAAATGCTTCTAGTTTATATTTTTCATCTTTTACCTCCAGTCCTTTAATTTCTATATCTTGCCTGATGTTTCTATTCAATACTTCCAGTGTTAGTATAAATAGTAATGGACATAGTGGGCATCCCTGTCTTGTGCCTTTTTTAATGTTAAAGTTTTCTGTGAAATCTCCATTTACAATTATTTGGGCTGTTTGTTTATGACAAATTGTTTTAATTAGATTTATAAAGTTTTCTCCAAAGTCCATTTCCGCAAGTTGTTGAAACATGTATTGCCAGTTTACATTGTCAAACGCTTTCTGTGCATAAAAGAATATTAAAGCCATCTGTTTTCCTGGATGAATTTCATAGTACTCTAACACATCAAGAATCATTCTTAAATTATTTTTTATCTGTCTTTTAGGTAGAAAACCATTTTGGTCTATATGTATAAATTCGTTCAAAAATTTCTTTAGTCTTTCTGCTATTATTGAGGTAAAAATTTTATAGTCTACATTTAATAGGGATATTGGTCTATAGTTTTTTTATTTGCATTAGATCAGAGTCTTCTTTGGGTATTAAAGTAATGTTGGCTTCAGTCCATGTATTTGGTATTTTAGCCTCGAGGAGTATTTCATTACACAGTTCTTTCAAAGTAGGACTTAATACATCTTGTAATGATTTATAAAGCTCTGCAGGTAATCCATCCGGACCTGGAGTCTTATCATTTTTTTGCCTTTTTATAGCCTCTATAATCTCCATCATTTATATTTTTTCATTTAGTATATTTCGAATATTCTCTGAGATTTTTGGTAAATCTGCTTTTTTAAAATACTGCTGTATTTTTTTCTTTTGGAATTTCCTCTGCTTTGTAAAGTATCTCATAATAATCTTTCATAATTTTTTTAATTGTATCATTTTGAAACTGTAATTCGCCTCTTGTATCTTGCATCTTATTCATCAGTTTTTTTCTCTTTTTCTTTTTTCAGTCTATATGCTAATCATCTCCCCGGTTTGTTGGCATTTTCAAAGACGCTCTGTTTAGCCCTTTTAATCTGTTGAGCCATCATTTCTGTCTTGGCTAAATTTAATTTATGTTTTATTATCTCCATTTGTTTCTTAAGTGTTTTCTTTTGTGGGTCTATTTGTAATTCTTTTTTTAAAAAACAAATTTTATTGTTTTTGTAATTTTTAAGAAAAAGTACTCAGGACACACTGTGGTGATTGGGTAATCAAACATTCAAAAGTGAAAACATATGTAAACAACTCAACTCAATACATTCACTGTCCCCTCTCTATTTCCCTCAAATAGCATAATATGTTTAAAATATTCCATTTCTAATTTAAATTTCTATTACTGCTAAACCTGTTTTAAAACTTTGTCAGTTTACAATTACCATAATCAAATTTAACTTTAAATCAACAAGTTAGCAATTCAGGTATCTCTTCCAGATATATTCGAATTCTTAATCTCTCACATCCCTCATTTTATCACCAATCTCATTTATTTCTTTTTCCACTACACAATAGATATCCTAACTAAAATAAAATATTAAACTACCCTATACATATATAATCCCACAATCGATCAATCTCTTTAAGATAACAAAATAATGTTAAACCTTAAATCATTTCAGTTCATTAAACAAAATTCAAATTTCATCCAGTTGATTATCATGCCTTATCACATCTATGTTATCATATAGAAAGGTCATCTTACTAATTTAAAACACTCAGTTAATTATTGAAACCTTCCAAATCTAAAAAGACAACATTTTTTCAATTCCAATGAATAATAATTTTCATCAAAGTAAACCAATTATTCCAAAAGGTACATTCTTAATCTATTTAAAATATCTATTCTAATAATCACCCTCCTATATTTATTTATTTATTTATTTATTTATTTATTTATTTATTTATTTATTTTTAAAATTTATAAGCCGCCCCACTCCCGAAGGACTCTGGGCGGCTAACAATAAAAAACACATAAAACATAACAAAACAAACAATGCAAAGACAGTCATCCAGGGGTCAGGTTTTATAAACCCCAGGCCTGCCGGAAAAACCAGGTCTTAAGCAGCTTACGGAAGACCAACAGGGTGGGAGCGGTCCTAATCTCCGGGGGGAGCTGGTTCCAAAGCGTGGGCGCCATCACAGAGAAGGCCCTCCTCCGCGGCCCCGCTAAATGGCACTGCTTGGCCGACGGGGCCTGAAGGAGGCCCAGCCTGTGGGATCTAACCGGACGTAGGGAACTATGAGGTAGTAGGCGGTCTCGCAAATAGCCTGGCCCTGAGCCATATAGGGCTTTAAAGGTAATGACTAACACCTTGAATTGGACCTGAAGACCAATAGGCAACCAGTGCAGCTCACGGAGGATAGGTGTAATGTGGGTGTATCGAGGAGCACCCACTATCACTCGCGCGGCTGCATTCTGGACCAACTGTAGTCTCCGAATACTTTTCAAGGGTAGCCCCATGTAGAGCGTGTTGCAGTAGTCCAGACGTGAGGTGACAAGGGTGTGAGTGACTGTAAGGAGAGCCTCCCGGTCCAGGTAGGGTCGCAACTGGTGCAACAGGCAAACTTGTGCAAAGGTCCTCCCAGCCACAGCTGTCAATTGATGTTCCAAATTCAGCTGTGGATCAAGGAGGACACCCAACTTGCGAACCCGCTCCGAAGGGGGTATATTTTCCCCCGCAAGAGTCAACACTGGACAGTCGACATAATCCTTGGGAGGCAACATCCAAAGCCACTCGGTCTTGTCAGGATTGAGCCTGAGTCTGTTAACCCCCATCCAGACCCTCACGGCTTGGAGGCAACGGCCCATCACATCGGCCGCTTCACTGAGAGAGCTCGGGGAGCAGATATATAACTGGGTATCATCAGCATACTGATGAAACCTCACCCCATGCTGTCTGATGATCTCACCCAGCAGCTTCATATAAATGTTAAATAGGAGGGGAGAGAGGACCGACCCCTGTGGCACACCGCATTCAAGGGGCCTCGGGGTTGACCTCTGCCCTCCCATCAATACCGATTGCGACCGGCCAGAGAGGTAGGAGGAGAACCACCGTAAAACGGTGTCTCCCACTCCCACCCCTTCGAGTCGTCGCAAAAGGATACCATGATCGATGGTATCAAAAGCCGCTGAGAGGTCAAGTAGCACCAAGACAGAGGAATAACCCTTGTCTCGGGCCCGCCAGAGATCATCCATCAGCGCGACCAAAGCGGTTTCTGTGCTGAAGCCGGGCCTGAAGCCAGATTGAAAAGGGTCTAGATAATCTGCTTCATCCAGAGACCGTCGGAGCTGGAGCGCCACCACTCTCTCTACAACCTTCCCCACAAAGGGGAAATTGGAGACTGGACGGAAGTTATTTAAATCAGCCGGGTCCAAGGTAACTTGAGCAGGGGCCTCACTTACTTCTGACTCTAAATCTTAATCCTTAAAACAGTCCATAAATCCAACATTGCCTTTTAATCCATTACACAATTTTAAATTTTTCTTTTCAGTCTGATTCTGGCTTTTTTTCTGTGCCAGACAGGTTTCCATAACCAAGTTTCCCTTTCAGCCAGTAGATCTATCTTTGTTGCTTGCAGTGGCCTTTGAAAGGATAGGAGTCCCATCCTCTGCATTAGGCATCTATTTCTCTCATCCTTAAAGCATTGTTGCTTTGTAGTTTCAAATCTAAGTCTTTGCTTCTTCTGTTCCTCAAAGTTACAGATGGAAAGTTTATAAGATAGAATAAGTTCCTCTTTTATCTCTGTTGATTCCCCTTCTAGTATGTTTTGGTTTATAGAATAGTCAGATGTAGTCTGGACATCAGTTTGAATGTTTGAAGTGAGATTTCTGGATCTTAATTCTGTAGTAAACTCTTTCATTGTAGCACATATTTCTGCAGTAGCCTCATAAATCTTTTCCAATATAAGTTTACAGTTTAATTGTAACTGAGGTTTCTCCATTTTGATAGTAAATAAAAAGAGACTCTTTTTTCTTTTTTGTAGAGGCTATATTTAATAAAAGTTAGGCAGTGTCCACCCCCACAATTCCCACAGGCGCACAGCTTATCTTTTCTCTTCAAAAATAATTTGAAGGTCAGGTCTATTCCATTTTCAAAGAGTAACCAAAAGTTACAGTATTAAGTTTTCGCCACTAGATGTCCTCAGTAGGTTAAAAAAAGATCTTTTCCAGACACCATTTCTTTTTTTCTGTTTTTTAAAGTATAATGTGAAAAAAGAAATAATCTTCCAGCATAAGATGATAGTACAGTTCTTAGAAAGAGAAAAAAAAAATTCTATACCACCCAAAAATATGGAAATAAAATATAGTCTTTAGAATTTTGTTCTATTTTTATAAAACACCTTTCTTCCCAAACATGCAGAAGCTGCTTTTTCAAGCCAGGGAAATAATTCCAACAAGGCTCTTACAGGCACAAAAAACAAAATAGAGTAGAGAGAGTAGCAAGGAAAAGTCTCACCCGGATTCACCATGGGGGTTCTTACAGCTTAGATGTTCTTTGACTTGCAATTTGAAGTGGCAGGGTGATAGGCCATTTTACTGGCCAATCTTCTTCTCTGTCAGCCCTCAGAGATAGCTCGGACAGCTGGAGGAGCCACCACTCCTCCGCAGCCGAGCAAAGCTTCCTCGACAGAAGTCGCACCCTCCAGGGCAACTTTCGACTCGCATAAGGGTCTACCGGCGGAGGGAAGGCTTGCCGACTAGCAGAAAAGTCTCCTCGTACAACTAGGGACGCTGCGAACCGGAACCGGAAGTCGGTCTATTTGTAATTCTGATTCTAACTTTCTGAATTCTTCCTTCAACTTTAACTGTTGTTGTTGTTGTTTTTTCTTTATTCTTTTTAGCGGTATAGGTTATAGCCAACCCTCTGAAATATGCTTTCGTCGTATACCACACATTTTGAAGCAATGTTTCTTCTTTCTTGTTTATTTCGAAGAAAAAATCCATTTCCTTTGTCACTAGTTATATAAATTCTTTTTCTTTCAGTATAGATTTATTCAAGGACCATCTTAATTTTTTCTTAGTTCCTCTCCAAGTCATCTTTATTGGGTTATGATCTGCCCAAACATTAGTTTCTATCTCAATTTCTTGTATCATCATGTTAAGTTCCAAAGTTGTCCACATCATATCAATTCTAGACCATGATCTATGTCTATTTGAGTAAAATGTATATTGTAATTTTTTTGGATTTTTTTCTCTCCATATATCTTGGATACAAAGTTCTTCTGCCATTTTTAAAAATGCTTTAGGTAATGTATTTCCTCCTTTCCTCCCTTGTTTAGTGCTTTTATAGTCCAAAGTTCCATCTGTTATTGCATTAAAGTCTCCCATTATATAAAGATTTTTTTAGTTTAAATCTAATATGTTTTTATGTAATTTTTGGTAAAATTGTTCTTGTTTATCGTTTGGTGCATATATTGCTACCATCAGTATCTGGTTTTGATCAATCATTATTTCCACCATTAATATTCTCCTCTCTTCATCCGCATAAATTTGTTTAGGGTTCATTGTTTCTTTAATGTATAGAGCTATTCCTCTTTTCTTTTGTAGTGCTAATGCAAAGTGAAGTTTACCGATTTTTGGTTGTTCTAACAACTTATAATGTCTCTTAATATGTGTTTCTTGGAGACAAATTATGTCCATTTTTAATTTTTGTATTCATGTAAAGATTTTTCTCCTTTTTGAAGGAGAATTTAGTCCATTTATATTCATTAACAAAATCCCACTCTCCTTCTCCATCTCTTTCAATTACATCTAGGTCTTAATCTTCTAGTCGATCTTATCTGTCTCTGATCTCTTGGTCTTGCTCCTTCTTCTGTATATGTATTTTTAATTTCTTCCTCCTTTCTTGGTTTAACTGCACCTTCTACTGCCATTTCTTCCTGTTTCTCTGTTCCTCTCTTTGTACCAGATTCAGAGTCACCTCCTTCCAGAAATGCTCTATGGTTGTCGAAGAATTCCATTGCTTTAAGTGGCGTATCCAATCTATATCTTTTCATATCCCAATAGATTAAAATACCTTCTGGAATTAGCCATCTGAAAATCACTCCTTTTGCAATTAATTTCCTAATTAGAAACTGGTATTCTCTTCAGGATTCTCTTATTCTCCTAGGAATTTGTTTGAGGACTACAATTTCTTTTTCTTTGTATTTCAAAAGTTCATCTCTTACTCTTCTCAGAATTTTGTCTGTTATAGATCTTTTGAGAAATCTAACATGTACCTTCCTGGGGACTTTATTTCTTCTAGCATAGTTTGAGTTGACTCGATAGATCTGATCTAATTTTCCTTCCATTTGCTGTTTCCCAATTCCTAATGCGTCTGCCAATAATTCCGTTATCAAGTTTAGGAGATCCTCTTCCTTATCTTCCATTATATTTTGAAATCTTAAAAAGTATGAGGCTCTTTCCATCTCCATCCCAGCTATCGAGTCTTCTAGTTCTCCATTTATTTGCATCAATTTGATTTTCATCTTTTAAGACTTCTAATTTCTGATCAACCTTGGTTGATTTATCTTCTACTTTTTGGATTCTTTGTTGATTATCTGTAATCATCTGTTTAAAATTTTCAAATTGAGAGTCCATGTTGTTAATTTTTTTATTCATTTTATCAAAATCACTTCTCATCTCCTCATGATTTCTCACTGTAACTGCCATGTTGTGGAGGAATTTGCATGTGCAGCAAACTGCCATGCATTGCCCCCCACAAACCTCATAACCTTTTGATACCCTTTGTCCCAAGGAAGCAGCCAAAAGATCACCCCCTTTTGACTTAATATCTTACCCACCTAAATAAATAATATGCTTTAAGTTCCCCCTTATCTCTTCCTGTCTTTATCTCTTCTTGTCTTTATCAGTTCTTTCTCCTTTTCTAATTTACCTGTATTTGTTTTTACCTGCTCTCAACAGGTAATGTGTTACTAGAAAATAATTGCTTATATGAAGGAATTTTTCAATTACTTTATGTCAACAGCTAAAGATTAAACTTCTAAATGTAAAATGTCAGCAGTTAATGGTAAAGCCTGTGTATGTAAAAAGTATATAAGAAACAATAAACTCAGAGTTTGTCAGGCTGTGTGAAGATGTGTCATGCAGCTTCAAACCTCTGCTCAAGACATGCCTGAGTCTTTTTCTTAGCATCGTTACAAATGGCGCCTGAACAGGGACATCCCCTTCCGAGGGAAAGCAGCAACCAACATATTTACAGTCATCTGGAACAGACCCCTTGGTGCACCTTCTCGTCTTCTCGTCCTGCGAGATTTCTCAAACTGTAAGTATGGGCTGCGATATATCTCACCATCAGCAAAAGCATGTAAGAGAGTTAAAGTTTCTCTTACACAAATCGGGCATGACCATGCCTGAAAGGGAGCTTAGGAAGCTGGTGAGTGAGATAGGAAAAAACTGTCCTTGGTATCCTGAAAGGGGGACACTCCAACTTAAGGATTGGGAAAGAATAGGTAACACCCTTCATCAGGAACCCCGAGCCTCAGTGGATGTTTTTGCATTGTTGGCATCAATGTCGCCATGCAGTGGAAAAATATGGAGCTGATGCAGTACAATTAAGTTCTACTCCCTCTCCAGGTTTTAATCATGAAAAGGTTTCAGTTCCATCAGCTCCTATATCTTCCACGATAGATGTAACACCTTCAGAGCAAAAGAATTCTAGATCTTATGTTTCTATTCACCATGTATTAGAAAATCAAATGGCGAAAGGAGAGGGAGATATGCAGGAAATAGCAGATATGCTCTCAGTTTGTCCTGTACATTTGAGTGGGCAGGTAGATGAGAATGGAGCCCCAGTGGTTGAATATCGACCACTTTCTTATGCAATCTTAACAGAATTGCGTAAGGGTATAAGAGATACTGGTTTAGGAAGTTCTTATGTGCAAGGTCTGTTAGAAGCAACAATGAGGAATCATGTTTTGGTACCAGAAGATTGGAAAACAACAATTTGTATGTTATTAACACCAGCTCAGTATGTGGTATGGGATAGTGAGTTTAGACATCAATGTGCATTAAGAGCTGCAACTTCTGGAGGTGCTTACCTCCCAGAGCAGTTATATGGCTCTGGTGATTACACTCCAGTGGATGCACAAATTGTTTTGCCTATAGCTACTCTTCAAATATCCTCTGAATGTGCTTACAAAGCTTTTGGAAAAGTTCCTATAACTGGGAAACCATCTCAAGCATTTTCAAATATTCGTCAAAAGGCAAATGAACCATATGCAGATTTTATTAACCGTCTGCAAGATGCCTTGAGACGACAAATTGATAATCCTGATGCCCAAGCTGAATTGCTTATGAAATTGGCTAAAGAAAATGCCACCTCTGAATGTAAACGGGCCATCATTGGATTGGGAGCTCAACCAGATTTAGCAGAAATGATCAAAGCATGTCAGGACATAGGGACTGTTTCTTTTCAATGCCTCTCGACCATTTAAAAATAATGCTGGGAGACGTCCAAAAACAAAATGCCCTAAGTGTAATAAGGGATTTCATTGGGCTGATGAATGTTGGTCGGGAAACTTCAAAGCGGGCCGGTCTCTGGCCCCGGTCCAAACAGAGACCCTTCAGTAATTCCATCAACAATTAACAATAGCCCTGCTGCCACTAGAGGGAGTGCTGGGATAGATTTAACTATCCAACAAGAAGTGTGTTTCAAATTTCCAGGAGAAATTCAAATAATTCCTTCACAACTTTCTGGACCTCTCCCTTCTGGATATGTTGGATTAATTTTGCCTCGATCTAGCATGGGAAAAAAGGGAATTTTTGTAATACCTGGAGTAATTGATTCTGACTATACAGGTGACATCTTTATTCAATTATGGACTAACATGCCACAGACTTTGCCAAGCAATACTAGTCCTGCACAATTACTCCATTTGCCCTATTTTGTCCCTGCAGGGGGTCATGATAGGGATCGAGGGGACGGCAGGTTTGGTTCCACAGATCCCATTGTAATTGCATTAACCACCCCAATCACCACCCAGCGACCCCGTCAGACAGTCTTTTTTCAGGGTAAGCCTTTTGAGGGCATAATTGATACAGGGGCTGATGTTTCAGTAATTTCAGCTAAAGATTGGCCTGCATCTTGGCCCACTGACCCATGCCCTAGTGTCTGGGGTGTAGGAGGGCGACAAGGTGCACGACAAAGTACACAATTTCTTTCTGCAAGTCTTCCTAATTCTACTGTAACTGTTCAACTTCGTCCTTTCATTCTTGACATTCATGTCAACCTTTGGGGACGAGACTTGCTTAGTAAATGGGGGGCTACTGTCACCTTCGATGAATAAACTGTCTGCCTTACCCTTAACTTGGTTAACTACTACCCCTGTTTGGGTGGAACAATGGCCTCTTCCTCTGTACAGATTACAGGCCTTAAAAATTCTTGTTCAAGAACAATTACAAGCCAAACACATTGCCCCTTCCACTAGTCCATGGAACACTCCAGTTTTTGTTATCACAAAGAAGTAGTGAGAAGTTTGTAACAAAAATTATTTCCTGTCTCTTTTGTTTTTCAACTGGCTGTGTTGCTTTAAGAGCAAGAGAGACCAAAAGAAAGAAGGGGGGGGGGGGGGGAACTGTTCATTTTAAACTTTTTTTTTTCCTCTCTGCTTAGAATTCCAGTTTGCGAATGGACATGAAATTTAATCCCTGCTCTTGCAGTTTCAGCTGGCAAAACTTAAGTTTTGTAAATGTTTAACCTACTTAATAGAAATTTGTTTCCATCTTTGATTAACTTGGAATTTAACTTATTGACCAAAGGAAAACAATGCTGTAGTTCCAGCATTTACCACAGTTGAGCAAATTAAGTACTTGAGTAGTACTCAATTTGTGGACAGAATTCCATATAAAATTTGTCACTTAACACTTTTGATATTTCTTACTAGTAAGCTACTTACAGGAGTATTAGCTGTGTTAGAAGCACAAAAAGTATATTGTATTGAATGGCTTTACTTATCCCATCCCAAAAGGTTTTATCTTTTATCCAGGCTGTTGCTGAAATAACCTCAGGACACAATCAAGCTTGTCCTTGAAATGGGACTGATTTAATTAATATTGTTCTTCTTATCCCAAAATTTGATTTTCAATTTTATTTTCAGAATAACTTATCTCTTCTGCTGTTATTTTAGCTTTCCACACCTTTTCTCAACAGACTTTTAACTTAATCTCTGATTCTCATTATGTGTGCCAACTTATTTTTAATCTTACAGGTACTTACATCATGCCCAGGATCAACCCCAATCTTATGGCTTTGTTTTTAACTTTACAACAGCTATCCTTTGTTTCTCACATATGTATCGGTCCTTTAAGGACTGCCTTCATAAACAATTAAAAAAGGAGGGATCAAGGGTACCTAATTTGGCATGGATAACTCGTCAAGTCAATAAAGTCTTAATAACTTTAAACCAGCTAAATATTTCTTTTCAAAACACTACTGCCTACCAGCGTCACTTTCAGCAGAAAGCTGTGCTTCCTAATCCATTGGTATGTTATTGGCAATTGTCTGATAAAACCTGGTTAGATCCAATTCCCTTACTAATTTGGGGGCAAGGCTATGCTCTGTGCTTGCTCCTACAGGCCCTCTCTGGATTCCAGCCCAGTGTGTGCAACCAGCCAAAGATGTCATGGCATCAAGTCCAGAACCCAATACTGGAAATGAAGCAGGTGACTCTTCAGACAGCACAACATCCCTTTCGCTCTTGCCATCGCAGTCAGCCAACAACCTGGGGCAATGTAAAGAACCTAACATCCAAAGTGCAGGAGGTTCTGAGACAACAGGGAAAAGAACCTACACCAGAGAATTTATGCGCTGCCATATTTGCGGTTTTGACTGCAAATTCCTTAGTCATTCTTTGCCTCTCTTTCCTTCTTAATTGCTGCGTGGGGGCTGAAGCTCTCCCACCTCATCCTTTAGAATCACGGATGAAATATAATATTTGGGTGCAATTAGCTAATGTAACACAAGTGACAGACTTTTGTATTTCTGAATCATATGACATGGAAAATCTACTCTCTACCTGTCTTATACCTGTGTGTGTCCCAGCTTCAGTTTTAAAAAATTATACTGGTTTAAGCAATTTTCTATCAGACAAAGAGTTTCATTATGCAACTATGTCAAGCTGGGGTCATGCCTCTTATATGTTACCCCTTGATGCTATTGTTTTGCATACACCAATTGTAGCTGTGCCTACAAATCTTACTTGTGCAAAAATTGTCAATTGTACTACTTCACCTAAAAAACCTCATTGTATACAGGTCAGTGAAGGGATTTTAAATTGTACCTCCTTTAAAGAGGTATCCTTTAATTTTGCACATATATGGTTGCAAAAGGGATGGTTCTTTACCTGCGGGAAAGAGACATTTAATTACATTCCTGCCAATGTAAGTACAACACACTGTTGCCTTAGTAGACTCACCACGTTTTTGCCAACAAAAACAGAACTTAACATATCCAGTTCAAAACGTCATAGAAGATCAGTAACCCTGGACAATACTTGTGATTCTTCTAGAACCCTCCTCAATAAAGCATAATACAATGCCTTAGCTATTTCATTAGTAGGGGTACCAGCACTTGCTGTCCGAGCTCATGTAAATTTAAATTCTCTTGCATGTAATTTAGCAAAGACCATTAATGCGACTTCCCTAGCTTTATCTGCTATTAATCAAGAGCTAATAGAACTTCGTAAAGCTATTTTACAAAATCGTGCTGCAATTGATTATCTGTTGCTCCGGCAACATCTGGGATGTGAAGTACTCGAAGGAATGTTTTGTTTCAATCTTTCTGATCAATCTGGCGTTATTCAAAAGCAAATTAATGTTTTACATAACTTGGCTTCTAATTTAAAAATTGATACCTTAGGAAATTGGTGGAGTGCTCTATGGTCATGGCTTCCCATTGGCCTTCTTGGAAAGATTGTTCAATATCTCATTATAATAGTTGCTATCCTTATCAGCTGTTGTTGTTTATTTCAATGTCTTTTTTCTTTACTTAATAAGATGTCTTGCAATCTTCCATACTAAGCTAAGACCCACTAACTACTCCTGCTTAAGATGTCTTCATTAATAAAATAAAGGAAAGTGAGTTGTGGAGGAATTTGCACGTGCAGCAAACTGCCATGCATTGCCCCCCACAAACCTCATAACCTTTTGATACCCTTTGTCCCAAGGAAGCAGCCAAAAGATCACCCCCTTTTGACTTAATATCTTACCCACCTAAATAAATAATATGCTTTAAGTTCCCCCTTATCTCTTCCTGTCTTTATCTCTTCTTGTCTTTATCAGTTCTTTCTCCTTTTCTAATTTACCTGTATTTGTTTTTACCTGCTCTCAACAGGTAATGTGTTACTAGAAAATAATTGCTTATATGAAGGAATTTTTCAATTACTTTATGTCAACAGCTAAAGATTAAACTTCTAAATGTAAAATGTCAGCAGTTAATGGTAAAGCCTATGTATGTAAAAAGTATATAAGAAACAATAAACTCAGAGTTTGTCAGGCTGTGTGAAGATGTGTCATGCAGCTTCAAACCTCTGCTCAAGACATGCCTGAGTCTTTTTCTTAGCATCGTTACACCATGTGAGTAGCAATTGCCTCTTGAATTGCTTGCAGGGTTGTTTGCATATCTTTCTGGAAGGTATCCGCCTTCTCTTGTTCAAGCATTGTAGCAATTGATCTCTGATAGACTGGACTTGCCGAAGCCGAGGAGGGAGCAGAGGATCCTTTTTTTCCAACTTTAGATAGGTTTGGGGTGCTCATCTTTATCATTAAATCATATATTGTAATCCACCAAGTAAGTCAAATTTCATAATCCAATGAGCTCCTAATAATTAGGAGAGGTAAACCACAAAAATAGTAAATGGTAAAAAATAAAATAAAAAATGCCAAAATTTATAATCCACAGAGTTCTGTTCAAAAGGGTTTCTTAGTATTCACTCCTTCAGAGCCAGCTTATAACAATTCCAAATCAAGCTGTATGTCATGGTTCTGAAAGATGAAACTCTTCAAAGAACTTTGAGGCATTGTTTACCTTAAAGAATCTTTAATCAAGCAGCATAGCTTCAGTACGTACATAGTTGAAGCCAAAATCTGACTTCCCCTCCCTTCAGCACATAGATCAAAGCACAATTCCCTCCTACAACTAACAGTTATAAATCACATTCTCCAATTAGTTTGAAAATGCTGGCTTCCCGCCCAGTTTCGTCTCCTGCCATTCTTTTATCAGCTCTTGTTACAATATTGTATGTCTAGCTAATTCCCATCACATTCCTCCCCCTCCCCCCAGCATCATCTAACTCTAAGAGTAAAACAACAGAAAGAAAAAGGCTTCATCTCCGTCATTGTCAAAGCAAGAACATCCAATGTTAGCAGCATTGACATCTGGCCCCCCTTACAAAAAGGACAGACCCTGTAGTGTAAACAAAAGTATATGTTAGGAATTACCCTCACTGTTAGGAAGTTTCTCCTTAATTCCAGGTTGCTTCTCTCCTTGATTAGTTTCCATCCATTGTTTCTTGTCTTGCCTACTGATGCTTTGGAAAATAGGTTGACTCTTCTCTGCACTCTTTCCAGAGTCTCTGTGACCAGAGTCCTAACAAATAGGAGAAATAAATAATAAAAATAGTGAGTGGTAAAAAAGAGCAAAAGGGAAAAAGGGAAAAAAGGAAAAAGAAGAAGAAAAAAAGAAAAAAGGGAAAAAAATTATATACGAAAATTTGTAATCCAAAGTGTTCTGTTCAAAGAGATTTCTTGTTATTCACTCTTTCAAAACAGCTTGTAAAAATTCCAGGTCAAGCTGTATTTGTAATCCAAGGAAGTCAGATGACTTCAAAAACAATTTTTATTTATAATTGTAATCCATCCTGTAGAAAAGAGAAATCCAAAAAGAGTCTTTTCTTTTTCAGCCACAATCTTCAGGACTATAAATGCCAAGGACACCAAAATGTTTAAACTATAAGCTGTGTCTGGGCATAGAGCCAAGTTTTAAAACTCCAGTCAAAGCAACTCAGTAAGATAAAGAAAAGAGAGGGGGGGGGGGGGGGAAGCAAGATTAAATGTAGTTCTCAGTTTTGCCACTAGCTGTTATTAGATGTCCATTCCCACCATACTTTAAAAAAAGTTTAAGAAGTTAAAACCCAATGGTTTCCAAACAAGGAATAAACAAAAAAAGATTTATAAATCCAAACATTTTCCTAATTATCCTTCTTTTATCCCTCAGTTATCTTCACAATATTGTTATAGGTCAGTTTTAATTTCCCCAAAGCTTAAACTGCTGCTTATAGTTTAGGAGGGAGGAGTGAGGAAAAAAGCCCCCCCTCCAAGAGAGCTTGGGGATTTCTTGATTTTGAATACTTTTCCCCAGAACCGGTATTTTCACTTGTAGAGAGATAAGGAAAGTAGTCTCACCCAAATCAGCTGTTTTGCTTTCCGCTTTTAGAATTTGTTGTCTCCGATGATCAGCTGCTTCTGGCTGACTGGATGGGTGCAGTCAGCCTTTCTTCCTGCCGGTCCCAAGGGCTCCTTAGGATCAAGTGGGCCAGCTACAACTGGCCCGCATTCTGCAAAGTTTCACCCTTTGGCCAGTCGCCTCAACAGGGTGACATTTGGTCCTATTGGCTGACTGGATGGGTGCAGTCAGCCTTTCTTCCTGCCGGTCCCAAGGGCTCCTTAGGATCAAGTGGGCCAGCTACAACTGGCCCGCATTCTGCAAAGTTTCACCCTTTGGCCAGTCGCCTCAACAGGGTGACATTTGGTCCTATTGGACTCCTCAGCTGGTAGAAAACGGGCTTGGGGAACGGAGATTCATTTCCCAGTGCCCATCTTGCAGCAACATCACCAGAAACTCTAATCTTATCTTCTTGTGTTGTCCTTACGGACAAGAAGCAGGGACTGTGGGAAACGAAAATATTGGCTATTGTTCTTCTATGCAAGGTTTAGGCCCAGGTAAACTAAATCAGGCCTCATGGAAAAAGTATTGAACCAAAGTATGTGCTATGCTCAGTTTTGCAGTCCATGGGAACTATTTGTAATCCAAACTGCAACTGTACTTTACTTAATATAATTTTGCTAAGCTTGCTTGTTTCAAATATATTTAGAACATAAGGACTGGAACTGTGAGAAATGGGGAACTGAAAGTAGCTGATGGGTGTGGGTTCTGATGTACACGGGTATATGAGGAAAGTTATGGTCAGCAGAAAGTCTGCAGAAAGTACAAGGTTGCTGACCATCTTTCTGTGGTTTAAGATGAGTTAATGTATAAAAGATTGAGTCTGGATGTGGTTCGAGACCACTGGCCCTAGCCGTCACTGCTATGACTGCTAGTCCAAAGCTGGTCTTCATTGCAATGGGTTTCTAATGTAAGTGATGTTGTGATGTTTGTCTATGTTCCAAATTATTGCTGAAATAAAATTCTGGATCCAAAAGTAAGAATTGTTGTTTGTGTTGCTGTCTCTTGTTTCTTTCATTGGGTTTTTCCACAACAGAACATAAAGAAGGAAACCAATACACCAAATTGAACACAATAGGGAACAAACAGCTTCTGTAAAAAACGACCCTACATATGTACCTAAAGAAACATGTCTCTTTTAGAAGAAAACAACAACCAAAAGCAAAGCCCCTACTATCTACCCTAGTCCACTCCAATAAAACACCTCTGGAACTGAACAATCACTTTCATAGCCTCCCCCTGGAAGAAAATATGCAGACACCTATAAAAGAGCACTCATCAATAGTTTCTAAAAAAACAGGCACAACCCAGCATTCCTGTGACAGGAACAAAAGTATCCCCGACTTCCCTAAGAAGAAAAGGTGAATATTGGTGATAGGAGATTTAATTCTTAGGGGAACAGAAACTATAGTCTGCAGACCAGGCAGTCAATCTAGGGAGGTATATTGCCTCCCTGAAGCAAAAGTCAAAGATGTAACTAAGTACCTTACTAAAATAATCAATCCCATGGATTACTACCTCTTTCTTCTCCTACACACAGGGACCAATGATACAACAATGGGCCCAAAAACAATAACAAGAGATTACGAACAGCTAGGGAAGATTGTTAAAAAATTAGGAGCACAAGTGGTGTTTTCATCTATACTTCCAACAAAAGGCCAACATCCAATGAGAGAGCAAAGGATTTTAGAAATGAACCACTGGCTTAAGAACTGGTGTTATTAAAAGAACATTACCTACATAAAGGGCTCCTGGCAAGAGTTGGAGTGAACCTCACAAGAACTGGAAAAATATATCCGGAAAACAACTGGCTCATCTTATTAGAAGGGCTTTAAACTAAAATTGAGGGGGGAGGGGGCCAATCTTCACAACCTTTAGAACCTAATTTGAAGCAAAAACCACTAGATAAACAACCATATAAGGAGGTAGGGAGTAAAGAGAAAGAAGAAAGAAAAAAAAAGAAAAACATAATGAGGTAGAGAGTGATGGAAAAGATGGAAAACCCAGTTACAAAGTAGGAGATATAAGAAACATACCCAAGACCCATAAAGGACTCAAATGCCTATACAATAAAGCTCAAAGTTTAGGGAACAAACAGGGTGAACTTAAAGTATTAGTACATGAAGGCAGATATGATATAGTTGCCATTACTGAAACTTGGTGGGATGAAATTCATGACTGGAATGTACTGATGGAAGGATACAAACAACAGGTAGTCCTTGACTTACAACAGTTCATTTAGTGACCGTTCAAAGTTACAACAGCACTGAAAAAAGTGACTTGTGACCATTTTTCACACTTATGACCATTGCAGCATCCAAGTGGTCACATGATCAAAATTCAGATGTTTGGCAACTGATTCATATTTATGATGGTTGCAGTGTCCTGAGGTCATGTGATCCCCTTTTGCGACCTTCTGACAAGCAAAGTCAATGGAGAAACCAGATTCACTTAACATCTGTGTTGCTAACTTAGCAACTGCAGTGATTCATTTAACAACTGTGGAAAGAAAGGTCGTAAAATGGGGCTAATTCACTTAACAAATATTTCACTGAGCAACAGAAATTTTGTACTCAGTTGTGGTCGTAAGTTGAGGACTACCTGTATTCAAAAGAAACAGACCTAATAAAAGAGAAGATGGAGTTGCATCATATAAAAAACATCACTGCATCTCTACAGAAATGCAAAAAACAAGCATGAAAACTTCCATATGGCTCAATATAAAAGGAAAAAAGAATGATATTGCCATAGGTGTATATTACAGGACACCCAACCAAGCAGAAGAAATAAATGAACTTTTTGCTAATCAATTGACAAATGTATGTAATGGGAGACTTTAACTACCCTGATATCAACTGGGAGACAAACTCTGCAGCAAGTGGGAGATCGAACAGATTCCTAACCAACCTAGCTGACAACTTTGTTATCCAAAAGGTAAAGGAGGGAAGTAGAGGAAAAGCTATATTGGACCTAATTCTTACTAACAGAGAAAAAGTGATAGAGGGAGTTGAAGTTGCCAAAACCTTAGGCAAGAGTGAAGCATGGAAACTCTGAAAAAATGTGATCATAAAAGCCCAGTCCAGCACAATACCACTGAAAAAGAAAAACAAGAAATCCAAGAAGAAACCAGCATCTTTCTGCAAAGAAAGATCTCTCTGATAAACTGAAAGACAAAAAAGGATAAGTCCAAAAAATGGAAAGAGGGACACATAACTAAGGCAGAATATCAGCAGATAGCCTGAGTCTGCAAAGATGAAGTCAGGAAAGCAAAGGCTCAGAATGACCAAAGACATGCAACAAAAGTCAAAGGTAATAAGAAAAAAGTTTCTTTCGACATATAAATAACAAAAAAAAAGTCAAGGAAACAGTCTGTCCACTAAAGAGAGAAGATGCCAAGGAAGTAACAGGCAGTAGAGAGAAAGAAGAGCTGCTTAACTCATTCTTTGCATCAGTTTTCATGCAAAAAGAAACTACAGCCCAGAGACTTCTGGTTCTGCATGCAGCGAAGCAGATGAGGGGTTCGGGACTCCATGCCCTCCAGCTGAGTTTCTTCCTGTTAGGGGACCCTAAATGGGCCAGAAGCCACCCTGGAGAGGTGGCAATGAAGGAAGGAAGTCCCAGGGACCTCAGAGAGACGGAGGTCGACCCGATCGGTCCAGGAGAAGCCTTCCAGAAACCAACAGGAGAAAAGCTAGCCTAACTCCAGAGTCTAGCCCAAGCTGTGAGCAACCGAAGTCAAAAGCACTATTTTAAGTTGATCGTAAACAGTGTGCTTGAATCTAGGTAAGAACATTGATTTTCTCTATCCTACCTATCAACTTTCCTGAAGGGGAGAAATTCCCAAGAAGCAAAAAAAAAAAAAAAAAAAAAAACTCCGAGAGAGTGAAGGGGTGGGTTTGCCCCACCCTTTTGCTAACGGAAGCAGAGAATTGAACCGTTCATGGAGGAATAAAATCTGAAAAATGAAACAGTGCTGACACCTACTGGTGGATGAGGGTTATGACAGTAATGGTAAAATCTGGGGAAAAAACTAATCTCTACTTGTGACCTTCAAAGCTTTAACAATAGAGAACAGCTGTGTAGATAAAGTGAGACTTACAAACCTGAGGGAACAAAAAAAAAAGAACTTTTTTGAACTCTCTGGACTATAAGTATTCATTCAACTCTGAATCCAAAACTATTTCCAGAGGGGGGAGGGAATCTGGACTTTTGGTCAATCATGGAAAATCAGAGATTTATAGGAAATACTTATCAAGAAAAAATGAATATTTTTCAAGAGGAGATATATGATATGTTGCAACTAATTCAAATAACAATGATCTCAAATAACAAAGAAATCCAGAATAACTTTGAAAATATAAATCAACTCATCTCCAATTCAATTTTATACCAAAAAGCCCCTCAGGAAAATACAGCAGAGAAGGAACAGACAAAACAGATGACTGAACATAAATTTGAGGATAGAGACTTAAAGATGGAATTCTACAAAACAAAGGAGTATGACTTAATCCAAGTGGAAACTTTTTTACAAGAAATACTAGATTTGGAAAAAACAACCTATATTTCAACACTACAAAATAAACTTGAGGACAAGAAAAAAGACTGGATAAAATGTACTGCAGATATACCAGGGAAAACACTAGAACTGGAGAGACAAAAAGTGACAAGAGAAGCAGAGAGAAAAAGAAGGAAAAAGATTCCCAATAAAAATGAGTGGGCAAATGCCCTTTGTCAAATGTCCTTTGCTGCTGATGACAAACTCCAGACACAAAAGGAACAGGTGACCAGCAAACTTTAATGTAAAGAAAAAGTCAGCACTGGGAGTGAACTGCTCCCAGTGCTTTACATAGACGTGCCCCTCCCACCAAACCCACCCCAATCAGCAAGCCAGCATCCGGTCCGTATGGCTAAAAGGCGCAATTCAATGTCTGCATTCCCCCCCTCCAGACGCACCCACGTAGCCTCTGCCGTTCCAGCTGTTCTCTCAGGCAACCAGGCAGTGCTCTGCCTCTTCCCCCCTGTGCCCGGCAGGAGGGAGAGGCAGCCAAGGTGAGGTATAATCTCCCCCTCGTCCGGCTTGCTTAGTCCAAATGTTCAGCTGGTGGTGGGAATGTTTCTGGTGTCCAGTTGATTGGAGGGATGCACCCGTGGTGTCAGGCGGCCAAGCTGACCCCCAGCTGGTGGCAGGGAGCCAGGCCGACTCCCAGCTGACTCCCAGGAGCCGAGCTGACATGTGGAGGCTGGGCCAGCTCCCAGCTGATCTTTGGGAGTCGGGCGGCACACAGCGCTTCCACTGACCTCCAGCTGATGTGCACATGCCGACCCAACTCTCAGCTGGTTGTTGGGGACTGGGCGGTGTGTAGCGGCCCCGCCGGTTGTGCACTGACCTCCGAACGCTGTCCCGACTCCCAGCTGACTGTCGGGAGTCGGGCGGTGCTCAAGGCCCCCACACGGACATCAGTCGGCTTCTGGCTGCATGCTCCTCATCTCCCGGCTCATGACAAGCCCAGGGGCTTGACAGGCGGCCCCCTCTACCAGGGCCCCTCCTAGAAGGCAAACGAGCATGTGACAACTCTATTGGTCCCTTCCACGGCCCCACCTCCTGGTTTTCCAGGGTGCTGGCGATGGAAGGCCCGCACTAGTCACGGGGCATGGACATTCTCCCTCCTCACCCACGATGCCTCCAAAAGAGGGTACCACTTCCACTTCACCAGGTATTGGATTCATCCACGGCGGATCCGGGAATCTAGGATCTCTTGTATTTCAAACTGGTCATCGGAAACCGGGCCTGGTGGCTTGGTAACAGGCCCCTTTGGGGAACCAGTCACTGGCTTCAGCAGGCTCCCATGCAACACAGGGTGCATCTTCCCAAAGGCCCGAGGCAGCTGCAACCGCACGGTTACCGGGTTGATGACCTGAATCACCTTAAAGGGACCTACATACTTAGGGCCCAGTTTCTTACGGGGCACCTCCAACCGTAGGTACTTGGTGGATAGGTATACCCAGTCACCCACCTGAAAGGGCTTGTGCTCGGCCCTTTTTTTATCAGCCTGTGCTTTCGTTTTCGCCCCCACTTTTACCAATGCTTCCTTAACCTTGGCCCACAGACCTTCCACTCGTGCCATCCACTCCTGGGGTGTACACGGCAAAGGGGTTCCTTGGGGCCACTCAGGGATTGGAACGAAATCCACCCCATGCACCACCCAGAAGGGAGCGAATCCTGTGCTGCTATGCACAGTGTTGTTGTAGGCCACTTCAGCGAATGGGAGCAGGTCTATCCAGTCTGTTTGTTGGTATGAGACGTAACATCGTAGGTAGCGCTCCACCATGGCATTCGCTCACTCAGCCGCTCCGTTGGTGCTGGGGTGGTATGCCGAGCTGAGACCCTGGGATGACCCTATGTATCTAACAAAGTCCCACCAGAACTGTGCGGTAAACTGCACCCCCCAATCTGATATGATACACTGGGGGACTCCATGGGGATGGTAAACATGGTCAATGAACAACCTGACCAATCATCGGGATGATGGTAGCCCCTTGCAAGGAATAAAATGGGCTTGTTTGGAAAACAGGTCGATTACAGTCCAGATAACGGTGTACCCTCGGTTCTCTGGCAGTTCCACAATGAAGTCCATGGCAATATCCTCCCATGGTTGGGTTGGGTCCGCTACTGTCTGTAATAACCCTAAAGGCTTTCCAGTATGGGGCTTGGCTGTGGCACAGACGTGGCATCCTTTAACATAGGCCTCTATGTCCACTTTAACCTGAGGCCACCAGAATTGATGCCAGACGAGGTGTAATGTTTTTAGGAAGCCGAAATGGCCCGCCTGCTTGGTGTCATGGCGCCGCTGGAGCACTACATGCCTCAGGAGCTCTGGGACATACAATTTATTGCCTTTCCAGGCCAACCCGTCCCTCCATCTAAGGAGGCCTGGGTGGTCCCTCAACCAGGGGTCACTCTGAACAGCCATTAGCAGTTGTCGGTTCAGATCACCCGCCAACTGGTGAGGCACTGCTTGGGCTACGCCCTGTTGGTAAGGAGGCATGATTGCTTGTACAACCTCCTCCCGCCTGCTGTGGTATTGAGGCATGCAGGACAATGCATCGGCCAAGAAGTTCCTTCTTCCCGGTACATACTTCAGGGTGAACTGAAATCAACGGAAGTATTGGGCCCACCAGACGTACTTGGGCGACAAGCGTCTCGGCGTCTGTAAAACCTCGAGGTTCTTGTGGTCAGTCCACACCTCGAACGGCTTGGTAGCCCCCTCTAGAGAGCTCTCGAGAGAGCCCATCATACCACAAAGGCTTCCTTCTCCCAAATTGCCCATGCCCTCTCAGCAGCCGAAAACTTCCATGACGTGTATGCACATGGCTGCAACAACCCTTGGCCGTTCCGTTGTAACAGCACACCTCCCACAGCTATGTCACTGGAATCAGCCTTGACTACGAAAGGGCTTTCAGGATCCGGGTGGAGTAGGACCGGTTCCTTGGCAAACAGGGCTTTCAATTCCTCAAACGCTTTCTGACAAGCCATAGACCACTCCAGCGGTTGTCCGGGACGTGGCTTACTCGCGGTATGCTTTGTGCGCAACAAGTCAGTCAGGGGAAGGGCTACCATGGCAAAAGAGGGAATAAATTGCTGGTAAAAATTGGCAAAGCCCAGGAACCTTTGTAGCTGGCGACGAGTGCGGGGTGCCTGCCACTCCAATACTGCTCTCACCTTGTGTGGGTCCATCTCCATGCCGTCCCCTGATATCCTGTAGCCCAAGTAGTCCAGCTGGGCCCGGTGAAACTCGCATTTGAAAAGTTTTACAAAGAGGCGGGCGTCCAACAGTTTTTTCAGTACCTGCCTGACCAGGTGGACGTGTTCCTCCAAGGTGGTCATATATATGAGGATATCGTCCAAATAAACAAGGACCCTGCGGTATAAGTGTTCATGCAACACCTGGTTAATAAATTGCATAAATACCACAGGGGCCCCCTGCAGGCCAAAAGGCATTACACAGAATTGATAGCTGCCGAGTGGGCAGTTGAAGGCTGTCTTCCACTCATCACCACTCTTTATACGGACTCTGTAGTAGGCCTCCTGCAGGTCCAATTTCGTGAACACACGCCCCATACCCAAGTGGGCCAGGAGGTCTTTCATCAATGGGAGTGGATATAGGTGCTCCACACAAACTGTGTTAATCCCGCGGAAGTCCACACAGAGCCGAAGGGAGCCGTCCTTTTTCTCCTTAAACAGGACTGGGGCGGCTATCCGTGAAATAGCTGGCTGGATGAACCCCTGGGCCAGGTTCTGATCAATATAACGTCATAGCTCCTCCAACTCCCTGGGCGTCATGGCATACATCCGGGGCTTGGGCAATTTTGCCCCTGGTACGATATCAACCGCATAATCAGTGGCGTGGTGGGGTGGCAGAATGTTGCACTCCTGCTCACTGAAGACCTCGGCCAGATCACTGTACACTGCCGGGAAGGGGGCTTCCTCCCTGGATTCTGTCAACTCCGCCTCCTTTTCCTTGCACTCCACCCCCTTTTCCCCAGAGTCCTGGTTAGGGACCTGGGGTCCCACCCCGATACGCAGCCTCCGATATCCCCCTTCCAACCATATTGTACGGCCCCACTTGTCCAGCCAAGCCAAGCCCAAGATCACTGTCTCAGTCATGGACGGGACAACTATGAACCAGAGGACCTCCCAATGGGTTCCCATATCCAGCCGGACGGGTTCCGTTATGAGACTAGCTGGCGCCCCTCCCAACAGAGACCTGTCCACTTGCTCGAACCGTATAGGGTGGGCCAGCTGCTGTACTCTGATCCCATTCTCCACTGCCACCGCCTTGCTTATCAAGCTCCGGGTGCACCCTGAATCAATGAGGGCTTGGTAGCCTCTCCTTTGCCCTGTCTGCAGGTTAGTCAGTGTTACGGGCAGAACGAAGGACATTATAGGCTCACTTACCATAGGATCATTGGCCACGTCTTCCTCGCTGTCATCAGCTGCCAGATGGTATCTGGTCGCTGCTGTTACCTCCTCCTCCTCCACCAGGAACAACCGTCGGGGTGTAACTGCCTCCGGCTGCTGCACCGCTCTTGACCTGTCGGGTGTTCTACTAGCACCAGGAGTGGGCTTTCTAGGTGTCGAGAAAGGAACCTGTGGGCTCGAGGCTGGACAGTCAGCTGCTCTGTGACCAGGCTGGTTACACCAAAAACAGCAAAAGGGCACCTTGGCAGAAGAGGCGGAGGAGCCCAGACCTGCAGGTGGGGCCTGTGTCCCCTCCTCCCGTAACTTCTCCACCGGTCTTCCTGGTATGACCAGATCCTCTCCCTTCCCCTGGAATTCCTGTAGACTGGTGTCCAGGTCTATGATGACCCGGAACCATTCCTGGAGACGGCTGGAAACCCCCCAATACACACAAGCCTGTCGCAACTCTCGGTCCAGACATGCCCAGAAATGGTGGATGAGTAGGCGTTCAGGCCAGGAGCGCAGCCGCCCCGCGACCCTATGAAAGTCACAGACGTAATCGGTTGCACGCCGGCCATGTTGTCTCAGTGTGAGCAACTCCGCCTCAGCGCGCTGAATTCGGGAAGTGTCTTCAGAGCGGGAGCGCAACACGTCCAGGAACAACCCAGCATCAGCCAGCTCCTGGGTATGGTCGCTATACGGATCCGCACCACCTTTCAATGAAACCTTTGATGGGGACCCATCATCCTCATCCTCTCCCATCAGACGTCTCTCCCGCCAGTCCATCAAAGAGGCCCTAAACCCCGATGTAGTCACCTGTCCGGGCTCCACATTGGCCAATACAGGGCTGTGCCACCAGTCCCCCGATGCTGCAGGAGCCCCAGCCCCCTGGATCTCACCTGCAGGGGCTGCAGGCCATGGCTCTACCACCTTGGGCCTGACCACTGGCTGTGTGTCCCGGGCTTCAGGTTCAGGCCCTGTTGCTCCAGCTGGGTCAGCCTTGTCTGCCACCGGAGGAGCCTCCTGTTTACCCTCTGCCATCTCAGTAGAAGTCCCACAATGACAGGCAATAAGAGGGGAACAGGAAAAAGAAATCAGTGCTGACTTACTGTCAAATGTCCTTTGCTGCTGCCGACAAACTCCAGACACAAAAAGAACAGGTGACCAGCAAACTTTAATGCAAAGAAAAAGTCAGCACTGGGAGTGAACTGCTCCCAGTGATTTACATAGACGTGCCCCTCCCACCAACCCCAACCCAATCAGCAAGCCAGCATCTGGTCCATATGGATAAAAGGCGCAGTTCAATGCCCGCTGTCAACGCTGCAAATATTGTATATTCTTCCTTTTGACAATATGCAGAATTGTCTGGTAAATATGGGGTTAATAAAGAGCAGAAGGGGCGTTGGGGGTAAAGCCCAGGAAAAAAAGAGGAAGAAAACATTTGACCTTCACACTAATTGGATAATGTGAGATATGACGGCTAATTTAGGGAGGGAACATGCTGATAATTTAACTGCTCAGAGGAAGAGAACTTAGATCCTACCATCCCTCCATTGTGCCTGTGCTGACATTTTGTAACAATAAAAGAATTTTAGGAAAATAAATGCCTGGAAGTTCTTTGGAATGTTTCATTAGCCGGAACCACAACATCATGCTAGGATCTCACATTCTTTTCAAAAAAACCTGGGGTCCCGAGCCCCATCCGCTATCTTTATGCTTCAGAGGAGCTGGTAAAGATTTGGGAAAGATCTCATTATGGAGAAAGAAAGATTGTCTGAGGCTGCAACAGTTTCCCCGGGGGGGGGGGGAAGCGACAGCCAGCAAGCCGGGGGAGAGAGGAATTTGGCAGATTTCCCAGCTGAGAGCAAAGACTTCAAAAGCAGAATGGACAGATAACACAGTTATGGGTGAGTCGTTGGAAAGATTTCAAAACTCAGAAATGAAAACCAGAAATCAGTTCCTACAAAGTGAAACCTACAGCCCTTCCATTGCAGATGTTCCTGCCAGGGACTCCAGCCCTGAAGAGAGAGAGAATCCCAGTCTGAATCCTCTGCAGCAATGGGGAGATTGGGTTTCCCAGCAGGTGGCTGATCCATGTCCCCTGAACTTACCACAGCTAATAGAGGCCTTGCAATGCCTTGGGGTGGTACAGAAGCCAGGAGATCAGCAGCTGTTGGGAGAACAGCCACAGCAAGGAGGTTGGCCACAGCCCCCAAACGTGCAACCCCTGGGCATAAATCTGCAGCCAGGTTGGGGCCTACAGCAACTGGGGGGGGCACAAGAGCAGTGGGGAGCCCAGCACGAAGACTGTCAGATCCTGCCTTTACCGGCCAGGGACCCCAATCCTGCAGAGAAGAAGAGTTCCAGCCTGAGGCATCTGCAGCAATGGGTAGATGGGTTTCCCCAGCAGATGAATGATCAGCAGCAGCTGAAGACGTCACCACCCCCTGCAGTCCAACAGCAGAGAAGACCACTACAACCCCAACTTGCGCAGCCACCATTGGGAGGCCTACAGCAGCAGGGGGCACCATCAGACCCCGCTGGCCAGCAGCAGAGAGCCCAGCAGCCGTGGAACCAGCCCCAATGCAACCTTTGATGGGGACTCAGAGAAGCTGATTTTTTTCCTCAACCAAGTGCGTTCTCACTTGAAACACTGGGCCTATCTGTACCCAGAACCAGGGGCCATGGTCGATGTCATTGCGTCCAACCTAGAGGGAGAAGCATCTGAATGGCTGAACAATTTATATAGCGAGCAAGCCCCCGAATTGGAAGATCCCTACCACTTTCTCTTAAGTCTGAGAGAACGATTTGAGGACCCATCCATTGGTCTCAAAGCAGCAGGACAAATTCATAAAATAAAACAAGCCGGGAGGCCTGCCCTGGAGTACGTGCGAGAATTCCGCAAGATAGCAGGTCGAATAGAGGGGTGGCCTGAGCAGTCCCTCATCCATTACTTCATCGAGGGATTAGACAATCACCTCTCTCAGGCCTGCATCGATCGAGAAGTACCTGATCGGCTGCAGGAGTGGTACCAGATGGGCGTGAAGCTAGATGTTAAGCTCTCTCGCTATAAGAAGCCTCCTCCACATGAACCCGAATGGCAACCAGAGCTACCCCGACAGCAATCACCCTCACGAAAGCCTTTGACTACTGCAAGAGCTGAGAGACCCAGGCCACCTACACACCCTTCCTTCAAGTGTTTCCGGTTTGGAAAAGGAGGACATCGAGCGGCCACCTGTCCAGTCCCCTACCCCCAACTGCAGAGCAGGCCAGAACCAGCAATGCAAAAGAAAACTGCTCAGCGGCCAACGAGAGAAAAATCCAACCGACTCACGCAGGAACCTGTCACCCAGGTTACACCCCCCACACAGGAGGATGCCGAGACTCCAGATGGACCCGCCCCTGCTCTACCCTTCTTTGACAGCGATGATGAAGGAGAAAATGACCCAATGGTGAGTCGACAAATCCCGCCTTTTTCACTGGCCGCCAAACTTATAATCCCTAAGTCTGGGGCACAAATAGACTTGAACGTACTAATTGATTCGGGATGCACCCGCTGCATTATTAGTCTGGCGTTTGCCATGAAAATGGGCATAAGGGCAAAACAGCTTTCCAAACCGGTGAGATTTGAGCAAGCTGATGGCTTCCTGATGGGAGGGACTCTTATCACACAATTAACCGAGCCTTTACGCCTAGAAATAGGCGCACACTGGGAGTTTATTCGCTTCCTGGTGGCTCCAAAAATGACTGAGGCAGTGATCCTAGGACTAGCCTGGTTAGACAAATGGAAGCCGTTTATCTGGTGGGAGAAAGGAATGAGAACTGTGAGACTATCTATAGGGCCTGATCCCCCCATTGATTCAACAGATGTTACTGGGCACCTTAGGCCACCCAATGAGCGAGCGCATATGGCCGCCTCACTGCCTCCAGGTGAACCAGTCATCCCCAAGGAATACCGGGACCTGGCGGAGGTGTTCAGTGAAAAAGAATGTGATGCCCTACCTCCTCACAGACCCAATGACTGCTCCATCGAACTGGTGCCCGGAGCCAAACTCCCACGTCCGAGGATGTATGCTATGTCCCCCCTCGAAATGGAGGAGATGCAGCGATACGTGAAGAAAAACCTAGCGAGGGGGTTTATCGAATGGGCCAAATCTTCCATGGGAGCCCCTGTGTTGTTCAAAGAGAAAAAAGATGGGTCTCTTCATCTCTGCATAGACTACAAGGGACTCAACTCTGTAAGTGTGGAAAATAAATACCCCCTCCCCCTCCTAAAGGATTTATTGACCCATCTGGCTAAGGGGAGTGTCTTCACTAAGTTAGACCTAAGAGAGGCATACTACCGGGTGAGAATAAAAGAGGGAGACAAGTGGAAAACTGCCTTCAACTGTCCTATGGGGAGCAATCAGTTCAAAGTCATGCCATTTGGACTACAGGGGGCCCCAGCTGTATTTATGCAGTTGATTAATGAGGTTCTACATGATCACTTGTACAAAGGGGTTTTGGTGTATCTTGATGATATCCTGATATACAGCACGAATATGATTGATCACATAAAGCTAGTGAGAGAAGTGTTAAAGAAACTATTGAATGCCAAGCTTTATGTCAAATTGTCAAAATGTGAATTTCACCAAACCCGATTAGACTATCTTGGCTACCGAATTTCCAATGAGGGTATTGAAATGGATCCCAGCCAAGGTGAAAACTATAATCGAATGGCAGCCCCCAAGGACTCGCAAACAGCTCCAGAGCTTTCTGGGTTTTGCCAACTTTTATCATCAATTCATCCCTTCTTTTGCTGAGATTGCCCTACCTCTTACAGAACTACTCAAAACAGGCAAAGGAGGAGGGAAGCCATGACTGGGCCAACCACTAGAATGGACAATGGGCTGTCAAACAGCTTTTGAGAATTTAAAGAGACTATTTGCTGCTGAACCGGTTCTGAAGCACCCCTGCCCAGGGGAATCCTTTGTGATTTAAGCTGATGCTAGCTATGTGGCAGTTGGAGCTGTGTTACTGCAAAAGAACAAAAATGGGATCCTGCAACCCTGTGCCTACACCTCTAAGAAATTTAATGAGAGCGAGCGGAGATGAGCAATCTGGGAGAAAGAGGCCTTTGTGATTAGATGGGTGCTATTAAACTGGCGACACTATCTGGAAGGGAGCAAAGTGCCATTTGAGGTATGGACAGATCACAAAAACCTAGAAGCACTGAAAACTCCCCGCAAATTGTCCCCAAAGCAAGTACGGTGGGCACAGTACTTTAACCGCTTCAACTTCACTCTAAAGTACATACCAGGAGGAAAGAACTTCCTAGCTGATGCACTATCCCGGTTACCCCAGTACAAAAGCGAACGAGAGCAGGTTAATGAGGCGATTATTCCCAATCCACAAACTGTCGCTCAACTTACACCTCGCAGGGTCCCCAATCCTGATGACCCTGGAGCGAAGAAAATAAAATGAGAGCTCCTCACTGACCAGTGGTTCAAAGATAATCAAGCGTCCGTAACATGCAGGGATGGCTTGGCTTACAAAGGGGGGAAGCTATATTTGCCAGAAGCACTCCGTCTTAATGCTCTCAAACACAGCCACAATGTAAAGCAGGCTGGACACTTTGGATATTTGAAAACCCTACACCTCACCCGCCGGCAATTCTGGTAGCCGGGGCTGAAAAAAGATGTGGAAAACTATGTAAAAAGTTGTACTGTATGTGCCACAATGAAAAGAATCCTGGGGAAAACTCCTGGGTTACTGCAACCCGTGGCAGACCCTTCTCAACCCTGGGAAGAAATAGCTATGGACTTTATAGTAGACCTACCTGAAAGTAGGGTAAATACTGTCATCTGGACTGTAATAGACCTGTTCTTGAAACAGGCTCATTTCATCACCTGCAAAGGACTCCCATCTGCCCAACGACTGGCCAAATTGTTCCTGAAACATATCTACCGGCTGCATGGCGCCCCTAACTGAATAATTTCAGACAGGGGGGTGCAATTCACAGCAAAGTTTTGGAGAAATTTCCTTACATTGATTGGATCATCTCAAGGGTTATCATCTGCTTTTCATCCGGCCACCAATGGGGCCGCAGAAGCCGCTAACAAAATGGTGGAGCAATATCTTAGATGCTACGTTTCTTACCAACAGACGAACTGGACTGATCTCTTCCCTTTTGCAGAGGTGGCGTACAATAATTCTGTGCACAGCAGCACCGGCTACACGCCTTTCAAAGTAGCCAACGGGAAAGAATTTAACCCAATACCTGAATATCCTCAGTTGCCCTCCGCTTCCCAGACACTTGATCAGTGGGTGAGAGGGTGGGAAGAAGTTTGGAAAAACACAAAAACTGCTTTAAAAAAGACTTTTGAAACCTATAAAAAGCAGGCTGATAAAAAGAGGGCTCCCCAAAGAACATTCCAAGTTGGGGAAAAGGTCTATCTGTCAACTAAATATCTACGCCTCAAATTGCCCAGCAAGAAATTGGGACCAAAATTCTTGGGGCCTTTCCCCATAGTAAAGATCATCAACCTGGTCACAGTAAAACTAAAACTCCCTAGACTTTTAGGGAAAATTCACCCAGTTTTCCATTGTAGTTTGTTGAAGCCTTATCGGGGCTCCACTTTGAGACCTCCTCCAAAGAAGGCACCTGGACCCCTCGTAGTGGCAGGGCAGACCCACTATGAAGTGAAACGTATCCTTGACTCCAGAATCTTTAGAGGAAAATTACAGTACTTGGTACAATGGAAGGGATACCCATTGTCTGAAGCCACCTGGGTGAAATCTAGTGAAGTGAACGCTGACAGATTGATCGAAAAGTTTCATGTGAAACACCCCAGCAAACCGAAAGATAACCCTTAATTCACCCAGTTTTCCATTGTAGCTTGTTGAAGCCTTATCAGGGCTCCACTTTAAGACCTCCCCTGAAGAAAGCACCTGGGCCCCTCATAGTTGCAGGGCAGACCCACTATGAAGTAAAACGTATTCTTTTTTTTTTATTAAAAGTTTTACAAATTACAATATAAACCCACCCATCCCCTCCCCCCCTCCCCCACTTCCCAGAGCTGATTACAGGGTAACAAATAAACAAACATACTCTACCTAACATAAACCAACTAAACTATCAATCAAAACCATAATACACTTTAACTCCTTCTCAAAACAAATATTAACAAATTAAGACAAAAATAATAATACCATTAATACTATTAATAATTATCTAAAATCTATTCAAAAGCAAGATAATACTTTTCAGTTTCATACTTCTTCTGAATATAATCAATCCATCTTCTCCAAACCATAATATATCTTTCCTGTGAATGATCCTTCAAATAGGCAGAGATTTTCGCCATTTCTGCTAAATTAGACACTTTAAGTATCCATTCTTCCAAAGTAGGCAATAAGTTTTTCTTCCAATATTGCCCCACCAATAATCTTGCAGCAATTATGAAGTTCAACATCAAATTAGTTTCTTTAACATCCAAATCTACAATAATACCCAACAAAAATAATTGCGGAGTAAACTTTATCTTTTTCTTAAAAATCTTTTGAATATTCCACCAAACCTTAATCCAAAAAGCTTTAATATCTTTACAAGTCCACCAAATATGAAAATAAGTTGCATCTAAATTTCCACATCTCCAACATTTGGGCTGTAATTTCGGATACATGCGGGACAACTTTTGGGGATCCAAATGCCATCTATAAAACATTTTATAAAAATTTTCTCTTAAATTTTGTGCTTGAGTAAATTTTACATTTCTGACCCAAATTGTCTCCCATGTATCCAATAAAATTGGCTCTTGGATATTTTGTGCCCATTTAATCATACAATCTTTAACTAACTCCGTTTCAGAGTCCAATTCTATTAAAGCATTATAACTTCTTTTTATATGAAATCGACTTTGATCTTTAATCTGTTTTACCAAATTCACATCCTCTAAAATAATCCCAACCTTTTTATCTATATTCCACCTCAATAACAATTGATTATAATAAAACCAAGAATATACAATATTTTCTTGCTTCAACTCAGTTAAAGGCTTTAATTGCCAATGCTGCCCAACCAAACTAAGTAATTCCTTATAAGAAATCTTATCCAAATTTACTCCCCTGGATACTCCCTCTATCACGTGTCCTGGAACCCCCCAAATTGGAATTTTATAATTTAACCTATAGTAATACTTTTTCCAGACACGCAGCAAGGCACTTCTCAAAATATGAGTTTTAAAAACCTGATCCACTTTTTTATCATAAATTAAATATGTGTGCCATCCATATAATAAATCCCATCCCTCAAGAGATGTTGTTGTTGTTAATTGCAAAGTCGTGTCCGACCCATTGCGACCCCATGGACAACGTTCCTCCAGGTCTTCCTGTCCTCTACCATCTTCTGGAGTCCATTTAAGTTCACACCTACTGCTTCAGT
This sequence comes from Crotalus adamanteus, assembly GCA_039797435.1. Lineage (NCBI taxonomy): Eukaryota > Metazoa > Chordata > Lepidosauria > Squamata > Viperidae > Crotalus > Crotalus adamanteus. Next base: position 54,266,417 of record CM077935.1, on the reverse strand, counting down.
GACTCCATCCAGCCATCTCATTCTCTGTCGTCCCCTTCTTCTATTGCCCTCAATCTTTCCCAGCACCCTCAAGAGATAGGATATCTCTTATTTGTTAAGTTGAGCCAATCTCTAATCAAGGTTAAAGCCACTGCATCATAATACAATTTTAAATTTGGTGCCTTTAATCCTCCTCTTTCCCGTGTATCCTGCATAATTTTAAATTTAACTCTCAGCTTTTTCCCTGCCCAAGTAAATTTATTAATCCCCTTCTGCCATTCTTCCAAATTGGCATCTTTTTTCAAAATAGGTATCATCTGAAATAAAAAAAGAAACTTTGGAAGTATATTCATTTTAACTGCCGAAATTCTCCCCAACAAAGATAATTGTAATTTTTTCCAATCATTTAAATCCTTTTGCACTTTTACCCATAATATCTCATAATTATTTTTATACAATTTAACATTACAGGACGTTAAATAAATTCCTAAATATTTGACCTTTCTCACTATTTCAAAACCTGTTAATTTAACTATAATAGTAAAACGTATTCTTGATTCTAGAATTTTTAAAGGTAAATTGCAGTACCTAATCCAATGGAAGGGATACCCATTGTCTGAAGCCACCTGGGTGAAATCCAGTGAAGTGAAAGCTGACAAATTGGTCAAAAGGTTTCATATGAAACACCCCAACAAACCGAAAGATAACCCTTAACATATGCTTTTGTTTACTTTACAGGATCTGTCTTTCTTGTAAGAGGGGCCGGATGTCAACGCTGCAAATATTGTATATTCTTGCTTTTGACAATATGCAGAATTGTCTGGTAAATATGGGGTTAATAAAGAGCAGAAGGAGCATTGGGGGTAAAGCCCGGGAAAGAAAGAGGAAGAAAACATTTGACCTTCACACTAATTGGATAATGTGAGATATGACAGCTAATTTAGGGAGGGAACATGCTGATAATTTAACTGCTCAGAGGAAGAGAACTTAGATCCTAGCATCCCTCCTTGTGCCTGTGCCGACATTTTGTAACAATAAAAGACTTTTAGGAAAATAAATGCCGGGAAGTTCTTTGGAATGTTTCATTAGCCGGAACCACAACATCCGCATTCCCCCCCTCCATATGCACCCACGTAGCCTCTGCCATTCCAGCTGTTCTCTCAGGCAACCAGGCAGTGCTCTGCCTCCTCCCCCCTGCTCCCGGCAGGAGGGAGAGGCAACCAAGGTGAGGTATAATCTCCCCCTCGTCCGGCTTGCTTAGTCCAAATGTCCAGCCAGTGGTGGGAATGTTTCTGGTGTCCGGTTGATTGGAGGGATGCACCCGCAGCGTCAGGCGGCCAAGCCAACCCCCCACTGTTGGCAGGAAGCCAGGCCGACTCCCAGCTGACTCCCAGGAGCCGAGCCGACATGTGGAGGTTGGGCCGGCTCCCAGCTGATCTTCTGGAGTTGGGCGGTGCACGGCGCTTTCACCGACCCCCAGCTGACGTGCGCACGCCGACCCAACTCTCAGCTGGTTGTCGGGGACCGGGCGGTATGTAGCGGCCCCGCTGGTTCTGCGCTGACCTCCGAACGCTGTCCCGACTCCCAACTGACTGTCGGGAGTCAGGCGGTGCTCAAGGCCCCCACATGGACGTCGGTCGGCTGCTGGCTGCGTGCTCCCCATCTCCCAGCTCATGGCAAGCCCAGGGGCTTGACACCCTTAATAAAGATATTGATTTACTTTTAATATCTACAGCAACATTTACGAACATACGGAAAAACTTTTTGATTCAGCAAAATACATCAATCAAGAAAGATACTGGGCAAAGGAAAAAGACTAAGGTGGAAATCAAGAAAATAGATGATGGGACTTATCAGAGAGAATACTTAAAAAAGAAACATGTGTTTCAATATGGTTAAAGAAATAGAAAAACATATATGCTATTCTAAGAGGGATGAATTCTCTAAATAATGTAGTATAATTTTTTCTCTTTTGTGTTTTTTCTTGATATGAGTAATAAAAACAGTTGAAATGATTTAAATAAAGGAAATGGTTTAGATGCTTAAATGTGACTGAATTTAAGAAAATTATGAAAAAATGTTTTGAATAAGAGTTAAAGGACTAGATGAGTAGAGTTATTGAATGGAATGTTTAAAGATTAAAGATTAAATATATTCTTAATTATGGTTAAAAAGAATAAGAAATTGAGAAAATAAATATATATTAGCCTAGGAGGGATATATATTTTAAGTAGTATGTTATTTCTTATGTTTCTTTACTCTTGCCCTCCTTTCTTTTTCTTTTCATCATTTTATCTATTTCTTAAGAAATGTAAAAGTGTGAGATGGCTTATACGGAAAAAAAATTGTAAATGTAAATGTAATTATTTTTTGAGAAAATCTTCACCAGTAAGAATATCTAGAATTTGGTGGGAGAAATAAACTAAAATAAGGATTGTAACAGGATCTATGATAAGGCAACCAGAATGACTGAATAGAAAAGAAATATTATACTGATATGATTATTATTTTTAGGAATATTGGAAAAAATTATATGTTCAATTGTTATTTATCAAAATAATAAGAATTGTATTAATTCAATGTCTGCAAAAGAGGATATTTTGGGGAAAGAGGAAATCAACAAAAATTATTATGTGGAATATGGATTATAGAAATTAATTGTTAATGATTGTTTTACAAATGTAACCCAGACAACACACTGTTCACCAATTATTAAGTGATTTATGTTTTTTTTAAAAAAATCAATAAAATATATTACAAAAAAAGAAACTACAGCCCAACCTACTAAAAACCAAACCATAAAAGACAGACTAGAAATAAAAATTAAAATAAGCAAGAAAATTGTTAGAGAACATCTATCTGATTTTGATGAATATAAATCACTGGGACCTGATGGATTACATCCCAGAGTTCTGAAGGAGCTGGCAGATGGTATATCAGAACCATTGTACCATATCTTTAAAAAATCCTGGCACAGATTGGAAAAGAGTTGATGTGGTTCCCATCTTCAAGAATAGAAAAAAAAAAAAAAAACAGACCCAGGAAACTACAGACCAATCAGCCTGTAGACCTGTGAAATGCTGTGGACATAGTATACTTAGATTTCAGTAAGGCATTCAACAAAGTAAAGCACAACCTACTTCTTGGTAAGCTAGAAAAATGTGGGATTGACAGTATCACCAGCATATGTATTTGTAACTAGCTGACAAACTGTACTCAATGAGTAGTCCTTAATGATACTAAATCTACATGGAGGGAAGGATGCATTGGGGTACCCCAAGGTTCTGTCTTAGGCCCAATACTCTTCAATATCTTCATAAACGATTTAGATGAGGGAATAGAAGGGGGACTCATCAAATTTGCAGATGACACTAAACTGGCAGGAATAGCCAACACCCCAGAAGACAAGCTCAGGATCCAAAAAGATCTTGAGAGACTTGAACAATGGGCTCTATCCAACAACATGAAATTTAATGTGGACAAAAGCAAGGTTTTACACCTAAGCAGGAAAAACCAAAGGTACAAATATAAGGTCCCTTCCAGCTCTATTCTGAGTGATTAAGTAGTTTTTCAGTAGACTTGTGTTTCTAATTTGCCATCACTGCCTCTGTTTGTGAGGATATGTAGGAAGGGGAGTATGTTGTTGCTTTCTTCTTCCCTTGTGAATTTTATTCCAATAAGTCAGAATACTGTAATAATAACAGAATTTTAATCTTCTTTTCAACAAGTCAATATAATAACAGAATAACAGAGTTGGAAGGGACCTTGGAGGACTTTCAGTCCAACTGCATGCTCAAGCAGGAGACCCTATACCATTCTAGACAAATGACTGTCCAGTCTCTTCTTAAAAGCCTCCAGTGATGGCGCACCCACACCTTCTGAAGGCAAGCCATTCCACTGGTTAATTGTTCTCACTGTTAGGAAATTTATCCTTAGTTCTAGGTTGCTTCTCTGCTTGATTAGTTTCTATCCATTGTTTCTTGTTTTGCCTTATGGTGCTTTGGAAAATAGGTTGACTCTTCTCTGCACTCTTTCCAGAGTCTCAACATCTTTTTTATAATGTGGTGACCAAAACTGGTATTCTAAGTGTGATCTTACTAAGGTTTTCTAAAGTGGTACTAATACTTCACATGATCTTGATTCTATCCCTCTGTTCATGCAGCCTAGGACTATATTGGGTTTTTTGGCTGCTGCTGCAGACTGCTGGCTCATATTTAAATGATTGTCCACTAGGACTCCAAGATCCCTCTCACAGTTACTGCTATTAAGCCAAATTTCACCTAAACTGTCCCTGTACATTTGGTTTTTCTTGCCTAAGTGTAAAACCTTATTTTTCTCTAAAAATGAATTCCATTTTGTTAGATAGGGCCCAGTGTTCAAGTCTATCAAGATCCATCTGGATCTTCAGCCTATCTTCTGGGGTGTTGGCTATTCCTGGCTGCTTAGTGTCATCTGCAAACTTGATGAGTTCCCCTTTTATTCCCTCATCTAAATAGTTTATGAAGATATTGAAGAGTACTAGGCCTAAAATGGAACCTTGGGGTACCCCAATGCTTAATTCCCTCCATGTCAATGTAGTTCCATTAAGGACTACACATTGAGTGTGGTTTGTCAGCCAGTTATGAATCCATCTGCTGGTAATGCTGTCTATCCCACATTTTTCTAACTTACTAAGAAGTAGGTTGTGGTCTACATTGTCAAATGCTGTACTGAAATCCAAGTATACTATATCCACAGCATTCCACAGATCCACTAATTTAGTCACTTTGTCAAAGAATGGAATAAGATTTGTTTGGCATGAACTGTTTTTGACAAACCCATGTTGCCTTTTGCTTATAACTTTACTTGCTTCTAGGTGTTCCTAGATCTGTTGCTTATCTTTTCCAGGATTTTCCCAGGTATTGATGTTAGGCTGATTCGTCTGTAGTTTCCTGGTTCTATTTTTTTCCCTGTTTTGAAGATGAGAACCACATCAGCTCTTTTCCAGTCCTCTGGTAGTTCCCCGGTGGTCCAGGATCTTTGAAAGATATGGTTCAATGGTTCTGAGATCACGTCTGCCAGTTCCTTCAGAACTCTGGGATGTAATTTGTCAGGTCCCAGTGATTTGAAATTGTCTAGAGAGGACAGGTGTTCTCTTATCATTTTCTTGCTTATTTTAATTTGTATTCCTATTCTGTCATTTACAGTTATGTTTTGGTAGGTTGGGCTGTTTTATCTGTTTGCATGAAGATAGATGCAAAGGATGAATTAGGCAGCTCTATTTTCTTTCTACTGTCCATTGCTTCCTTGCAATCTTCTCCCATTAGTGGTTCAATTGTTTTCTTGTCTTTTTCCTTGTTTTTTTTTATATTGTTGGGAGAATTTCCCAAGGTTCCCTTCTCTGAGCAAGGAAATAAGACATAAAGGCAGCTGCTGGAAAAGAAGTTTCTCTATTTTATTTGGGTCAGAAACAGTACAAGGCAGCTTCTGGGAAAGCTGACAACAGACTGACAGATCGGCAAGGTTTATATACAATGTTTAGCCTTTGGTGTGAGTGAAATATGTTTTTATGACCATTTTTCAGAGTTTCCCAAGCTTCTTGAGTTGTTCTTCCCTTTATGATTTTCATCCATGGAATCTTTCCCAAGCTCTAAGTTTGTTAAAATCAGCTCTTTTAAAGTCTAAGACACTGATTTGCTCTCTCACGATGATAAGCCACCTGTGGATTCCACTCTGTTTCTCCATCCCCCCTCCCCACTCTGTAGGCAAGCTAAAGGCATGCAGCGGTCTTAAAGGTAGCCGGGTTCTTCACTTGACAGGTCAACCTCCTTAAGGGGGAAAGGTAACCTGGAAAATAAAACACATTCATCAAAGTCTGTTATTTGCTTCTTCATTCGGACCCAGTCTTTGGGGGTATCTAGCATGAATCTGTTTGTCAAGGTAATAATTTAATAGCTAAACAGCTTATGTAATGATGTAATGTAAGGTGGATGATGCAATGATAGGAATGACTCAGTAGGGTCTGTGTCTGTGTCTGTATCTGTATCCATTTAAGAGCCCGAGTATAAAAGGGAAGGCTTTGCTGGAGTGTCTCTCTCTCTCTCTCTCATCCGTTTCCTGCTGTAACTGCTGTGTGTTGGAGTTTGCTGTATTACCACGTGTATGTATTTTGTTCCTGGTGTATATTGTAGATAGTGTAATATAAACCACCATTTAATATAGACCACTGTTTACTGTAGTTACTCCTGGGTTATCTCAGCGCAATAAGACTGCGCATGCTCTGACACTGTTTTACTAAATGATCTGCGTGTACATGTTGTGCCATCACCCATCTACATTCTGACATAGGATACCCCTTCCATTGAATTAAATACTGCAGTTTCCCTCTATGCATCCTAGAATCAAGAATCTGCTTAACCTCATAATGTGTTCCTCCCCCTTTCACTATTGGGGTGGGAACTGTTGTCCCAACCGGCCACAACATGGATTCTTTATAAGGTTTTAACAAACTGCAATGAAATACAGGATGTACTTCCCCCAACCACTTAGTTAGTTTCAGTTCCACTGTTACTGGGATTATCACTTTCACTATGGGAAATGGACCTATGTACTTCGGTCCTAACTTCTTGCAACTTTGTTTAAGGTTTAGATACTTTGAAGATAAATATACTTTGTCTCCCACCTGGAATGTCTCCTGCATGGCTCGTTTCTTATCTGCTTCTTTTTTCTGACTCTCAGCTGCCTTGGCTAGGGCTTTCTTCGGGTCATTCTAAGCTTGTAAGAATGAATTCACCCAGTCACTCAGGGTGCTCGAAGAGGGGGCTTCCTGGGGGCATTGGCATGAACTCCACTCCAGTAGCCAACTTGAATGGAGTAAATCCAGTGCTACTGTGTACTGCGTTGTTGTACGCCACTTCTGCAAACTTCAGTAGCTCTGCCCAATTTGTTTGCTGATAATTAATATAGCAACACAGGTATTTTTCTACTATTGCATTAGATCATTCTGCCAATCCATTAGTACTTGTATGAAAATCCAAGGAGAGGCCCTGGGAAGACCCTATTAGTCTTACAAACTCCCTCCAGAACTTAGCAGTGAACTGAACCCCCCGGTCTGAAATTATCCACTTGGGTGCCCCATGCAATCGGTAGATGTGTTGTAAGAACAACTTTGCCAGTTTCTGAGCTGAAGGAAGTCCAGTACAAGCAACGAAATGACCTTGCTTGGAGAACAGGTCGACCACCATCCAAATGACAGTATTCCCCCCACTCTCGGGCAGCTCCACAATAAAATCCATGGCTATCTCCTCCCAGGGTCTGGATGGGTCAGCTACCTTCTGTAATAGTCCTGGACTTTTCCCTGGCAATCTCTTACTAGCTGCACACGTCGCACAACTCCCTACATAGTCCTAAATGTCTTTCTTCATCTTTGGCCACCAGAATTGACGATTTACAAAGTGCAGGGTCTTCAGGAAGCCAAAGTGGCCTGCTTGCTTGGTGTCATGGCCCCATTGCAGGACCTGCAATTGAAGGCTGTTGGGGACATACAATTTGCCCCCCTTCCACACCAATTCATCTCTCATAGTTAACTCTGCCTGGTGTACTTTGAACCATGTGTCAGCCTGTAGTTCCTGCTTCAGCTGCTGGGTAAACATGTCAGTGGGGCTTAAGCTCCCTTGTTTCTTCTGCTGCCTGGTTGTCGCTTGTGCTGCTAGCTGTTTGTCAGGGATGACAGAGCTCACCACCTCCTGCCTTGAGCTCTTGTATTGAGGCATGTGGGATAGGGCATCAGCTAGAATATATTTTAGTTCAAAGTTAAATCTTTTGAAGTATTGTGCCCACCTGAATTGCTTAAGGGAAAGCTTACAGAGGGTTTTCAGGGCTTCCAAGTGATTATGATCAGTCCATACCTCGAAGGGGTGGTTGCCCCCCTCCAGGAACTGTTGCTCAACGTACTGCAAAAGCATCCTTCTCCCACACTGCCCATCTTCGCTCTATCTTGCTCAGCTTGCAGGATGTGTATGCGCACGGCTGCAGGTTTCCTCCTTCGTTGCGTTAGAGGAGTACAGCTCCAACTGCCACATCACTGGCATCGGCCTACATGACAAAAGGCTGCTCAGGATACGGTTGTTTTAAAACTGGCTCTGCAGCGAATAGTCTTTTTAACTTCTCAAATGCCATTTGACAGTCCATTGTCCAGTTCAAGGGTTGGCTTGGCCAGGGCTTCTCCACATGTCTCCCTGTTTTCAATAACTCAGTAATTGGCAAGGCAATTTTTGCGACGGAGGGGATGAGTTGACAGTAGAAATTTGCAAACCCCAGGAAGCTTTGTAATTGCTTCCGAGTCTGAGGGGCTTGCCACTCCAATATAGATTTCACCTTCCCGGGGTCCATTTCTATCCCTTCACTCAAGATACAGTAGCCCAACTAGTCCAATTTGGATTTGTGAAACTCATATTTAGACAGCTTAACATACAGTTTAGTATCTAATAGTTTTTTCAGTATGTGATGTACAAGTTTCACATGTTCTTCCATGGTTTCGGTGTAAATAAGGATGTCATCAAGATACACCAAAACCCCTTTGTAGAGGTGCTCATGCAGCACCTCATTTATCAGTTGCATGAACACTGCAGGGGCTGCTTGCAGTCCAAATGGCATCACCTTGAACTGGTAACTCCCCAAGGGACAGTTGAAAATAGTCTTCCATTCATCACCCTCTTTAATCCTCACTCAGTAATATGCCTCTCTTAAGTCCAGTTTGGTAAACACCCTACCCTTGGCTAGGTGGCCCAGCATGTCCTTCATCAGAGGTAGAGGGTACATATTTTCCATGCACACCCCATTAATACCACAAAAATCCATGCACAATCTCAGTGACCCATCTTTTTTTTTTCTTTAAATAGTACTGGGGTGGCAACTCTTGATTTCATGGCTTGGATGAAACCCCTTGCCAAATTTGTATCAATATAGGCTCTTAGCTCCTTTATCTCCTTTGGAGTCATGGAGTACATTTTTGGTTTGGGCAGTTTTGCCCCAGGCAAGATTTCAATGGTGCAGTCTGTGGGGCAATGTGGGGGGGAAGGATGTCACATTCCTCTTCGCTGAACACCTTCATGAGGTCTTTGTAGTCTCTGGGAACAGTGTGCTCCTCCTCCCCCCTCTCCGATGCTCCCTGGCTGCACTCAGCTGATTTTTCTCCCTCAAGTTGCTTTCCTCACCTGCTGGGCTTCCCTTGGATTCTCTTTCTCATGACCATTTGTTCTATGGATCTCTCCCAATAAATTCTGGGGCCCCATTTTGCTAACCAGGCTAAGCCTAGGATCATCTCTTCAGCCATCTTCAGGGGGACCACAAAGTGGATGGTTTCCATGTGCCTCCCCATCTCTAGCTATACTGGTTCAGTTAGGAAAGAGGCAGCCTCTCCCCCGATTAGTGAGTCATCTAACTGCTCAAATCTAAAGGGTTTCTTTAACTTCCTTATGTGTAACCCCAAGTTTTGAACTACAGTCTTGTTTATCAGGCAGCGAGAATAGCCTGAGTCTATGAGGGCTTTCACTACTCCCTCCGCCCCTGGCCGGGGAGCTTTGATGCCTATTTTGACGTCAAGGTGATTTACAGGTTCACTCACCATTGGGTCATCTTCTCCCTTGCTCTCACTGTTGTACAGGGTCACCTCTTTGGTCGGAGTTCGATCCCCTCCACTGCCTGGAGGGAAGTCCTCAACGACGTCAATCACTGCGCATGATTTCTCCTTCCCCCTTTTTGGCAGCTTTTTCAGTTTTGCAGGAGCTGGGGTAGCTAAAGTTGTGTCAGGGGCCAGCACCAGACATATCGCAGCACAATGGCCTTCCTGACCACAATGGAAACACAGGTTAGGTGTGTGCTCTGGATGCCTTGCAGGTGCACCAACAGCAGCCATTGGCGGCTTCCTCCCCAGGGGTTGCCTCTCTTGGGTCTTCTTGGGGTGGGGTCCAGTGCTCTCTCCATACTTGCACAGTGTCAAATCGACCTCCACTGCTGTGACCAACTGTTACCAGTTGTCAAGCAGATTTGGAATGCCCCTGGCCAGGCACAGCTGGAATAGATCCTGACTCAGCCCTTTCTGAAAGAACTGAGTCAGGAGCTGCTCCGGCTAGTGCCTCAATCTCACTGCAATGCTGCAAAACTCATGGATGTACTCAGTCACTGGTCTGGTCCCTTGCCTGAGCCTTCTGACTTCGATCTCTGCTTGCTGGTTCTGTGCTGGGTCTCCAAAACATGTCCAAAGACTCCCCAGTAATGCATCTGGAGTGGCTAGTTCAGGGGCGTCCTCATCGTGGAGGATGGTCACCCAATCTGCCACCTCGGCTTCGAGGTTAGCCATGTTTACATCAACTCGAGTTGCCTCATCTGGGTAATTATTCCCATGGTGATTAAGGTGGGACCAGACCTGGTTCAGGAAAAATGCTAACTTCTCAGGGCTCCCGTTGAACGTTGCTCTCAATGGGGGTATCCGAGGTGGCTGGGGGGGGGGCTGGTGCTGGCTGAAGTGCTTGTAATCCCCCTCTATTGGCCCGGTGTCACCCCACCTGAGCCCCAGGCTGATGCCTTGGCTGTGGCCACCCCCCCCAACCTCCCAAAATAAGGATCCACTGCTGGCTGTTGCGGTTGCCAGCCAATTTCCCCCAGTTGGGGAGCAGAAGCCTCTGGCATGATGTAGGGCAGTTGATTTGGCCTGAGGCTCATCAGTGGGATCAATCCGGTGGCCTGATCCACTCCTATCATCACTACAACAGTAGTGCCCATTGAATACAGGGATGTAAGTACCGGTGCCGAAGTCAGGCTAGAAGACATCCCGACTCGTCTCAAATTTGACTGCACAGTCAGCTCTTCTCCCCTGATGTCCAGTCCGCTGAGTTTCTGCCTCAGTTGTTCCATCGACTGACTGCCACACCGGGGCAAGTATTGGTCCATTTGCCCCCTCACCTCATCAGCCTTCGGCTTCCACCAGTCCACTCCTCCTTCCCACTCAGATTGATGGTGATGTGACCGGAATTCAGCTTCCACGGCTCTCCACACCTCCTCCCTCCATCTCTCCATTTCTGGCCGCTTGAACACAGTCGCTCCCCCTGTCCATTCCAAGGTCAACTCCGTCCGTTCAAAGTGTTCCAAAAAACACACTGGAGTCAAAAAGTCCTCTAATGTTGTCTTTAATGGGTTGAATCATAGCAGCAAGTTAGAAAGTGAAAACTGGCTCTAATGAAAAGGCAGGAAGCGGTTAATTAAATGAATCATGCTCCTCGTCTCTCCTCTGACAGGACAAGTCACAATGTCCAATCAAAACACAACTGTTTGTGATGAGAAGCATTCTCTGTTCACTAAAACAGACCGTTCACTTTGCTCTCTCACAATTATAAGCCACCTGTGGATTCCACTCTATTTCTCCATCCCCCCTGCTCTGTAGGCAAGGTAAAGGCATGCAGCAGTCTTAAAGGTAGCCAGGTTCTTAGCTTGACAGTACACTTTTTAAAATTGCATAAAAGGGGGTCTCCTCCAAGCAGGGGTGCATCCATTTGGAATATAGCTTCTGGCCAACCCTTTTATTTGCAAATAAAAGTTCTCTTTTCCTTTCCATCTATCTGGTGTGGTACATTGGGCTTGCATGCCAGGTAAATAAACCATTTGCTAAGGGAGGATACACAGAAATCCCCAGGTCCTGGGGACAAACTCACATGCTCAACCCTGTGTGGGCTCAGTAATTGATGGCTTGGAAACACATCTTTGCAGCCCAGCAGCTCTCCTGACACAGCTCAGGTACTGCTTGATCACAATTGATGGCACAACAGCCTGAGGAACTTCAGAAAAAGGGAGTTGTGAAAATATGGTCCCCACACTAGGTGTCTGTTTAAGCCTCAGACAGTGTCCATAGTTGGACTGCTGAAGTAAAAAAATGTGTGCAATTTATTATTTATTTCATTAGAGGCTTGCCAGGTCCCCAAACCCTTATTCTTTACCTTGCATATACATCTACTTTTGGGGCCTGCCATTCTGTTGGGGGAGGGGGAGCTTTGCATTAGCTTGGGATAACTTTTGCTTTCCACTCTCTCTTGCTGCCTCCATCCCTTTGAGAAAGGAATGTGTCTCCTTTATCAGGGAGACAGTTAGAAAGAAACAAAACTGGAGAAGACCTTGAGATTCACGCCAACTGTGCCAGTTACCCACTCTTCAGACCACCTGTGGATTGGCTGGATTTCAAATGGACATTATGACTTTGGTGGGAGGAGGAATATTGCTTGCTTAACTATACCATTTCGGCAGGCTTTCCCCCAGATCTTGCCTTGACTTCCCTACTGTCACTGACCCCTAATAAAAGTACCCTTTTGAGACAATATCTGTTTCAAGAGTTCTGCTTTCTTGGATGGTTAGTTAAAGTGGGTCCTTACATAAGACAAGATCTGCATAGTACTCAACCCTTAGAAGCTGCTGCCCTACTGGGGGAGTCGCAAACGAAATCCACATGGAGGAGTTCCAGACAGAGCAATGGTCTGAAGCTCTCCTCTGCCTGAAAGCAGATGAAAGCCTCTCCAGGGACCTAGAGGAAGCTGGGCCTTCTGGCAAAGAAGACTGAGCCAGATGGTCACTCAGAGTCAGTAAGAAGGAAGGATGGGAGGAACCCGCCCCCCCCCCCAAAGTTACCCTGGAGGTGGAGGAAAAAAGAAGGCAAAGAAAAAGAATCCAGAGCCTACCCCTCCTGATAAAGGTGGAGAGAAGGAGGGGCCAAACAGGGGGCCAATGGAAACTGTGATGGAGTACGTAAAAAAGACCCTCGATGAATTTAAGATGCAGTTGAAAGAAAGCCGCGAGTAGGAAGAAGAGTCGGAGGAGGAAAAAGAGGAGGATGAGCCAGAGGTTCCCGAGATGGCAGCAGCTGGAGCCCAAGAGGCAGCACAATGGCAGGGCCGTCCTTCTCAAGGAGCCAGAGGCAGAGCACCTCAGCCGGCTAAGGTGAAATCAATCCCAATCGGGGTAAGGTTTGATGGAGACCCAAAGCGACTGGGTTACTTCCTGGCACAAGTATTCACCTACATGCAAATCTATGGGAGAACACTGCCTACTGATGTTGAGAAAGTTCGAGTGGTCACTCTGGTGCTGGAAGGGGGAGCTGCTGACTGGATGGTGACCCTGTATAATTGCAACACACCCAAATTGAGAAGCTTCAACTGTTTTATGGCTGCCCTCCGCAGACACTTCGAAGACCAGCTGTCTGATAAGAAAGCCCGGGGGCAGATTAAGACAGTAAAGCAAGGAAGGAGACCAGTTGCTGAGATTTCCAGTTTTGCGCTGAGGTGGACAGGAAAAAATCATATATATACATATATATATATATGTTCAATGATGCAATCTTCGATCTCCGGGAAGAGTATACTCCAGTTATTTATTGTTAAAACGACATTTAAAAACAATAAAAACAGTTATATACAAGGTTAAAACAACTTAGCTTTCGCTGGTCCTCTGCCAGCGTCCTCATAGTGGGGCTTAGGGGGTGGGAAAGTTCTTTTTATCCCCTTGCTGATCCAACTGCCTACTCATTGCCCTCGTGACAGGGCCACTCTTCCTGATTGCCTGTAACTGCCTTAACTGTTCCGCCCTCTCTTTTTTGCACTCTAATATTGTATTTTTCTGCTCTGTCATCCTTGTGCCACCTCCTCCTCCCTGCGCTGTTATTACCAACACACTCCTCAATCCCTCCTCTCTACCCAATGCAAGGTGCCTCCTCCGATTCGACACCACACGAGGAAAGGAGGAGGAACTCCGTGACAGGAGTTGAAGGAAGGGGGATTGACAGGAATGGATGACACAGGGCAGGACGGGCAGGTTAGAGATAAGAGGAGAATTGGAGAAAGAAGGGGTGATGGGAATGAATGATGTAATACAGGCATGGACGGATCGGTGGGTGGGGGGGGAGAAGTGTTGAGGAAGCAAAGAAGGACAGGAATGGATCGGGCAGGACAGGAACAGCAGGGGGATCGGCAGACTGAGGGGGTAGACCAACTACCTGAGAGAGGAAGGTTGATAGGAAGGCAGGATGGGAAACAGGAACAGCAGGGAGACCGACAGAAGAGGAGGAGAGATAATTTGGAGAAGGGAAGAGTGATAGGAGAGGATGAGGGTAGGCAGGAATGGTACACAAGTAAGCAAGTTAGGGAAAGGGAAAAATTGGAGAAGGGAAGGATGACAGAAATGGACAACAGAAGACAAAAAGGGTGTATGAATCGGCAGGTTAGGAGAGGAGGGGAGTTGGAGGAGGAAGATGAGATAGGAACTGGCAATGGAACGCAAAAACGGCAGGTAGACCAGCAGCCCAACAGGGAGAATAAAAAGGAGGAACTCCGTGACAGGACTCATGTGGTGTCGAATCGGAGGAGGCACCTTGCATTGGGTAGAGACGAGGGATTGAGTAGTGTGTTGGTAATAACAGTGCAGGGAGGAGGAGGTGGCACAAAGATGACAGAGCAGAAAAATACAAAATTGGAGTGCAAAAAAGAGAGGGCGGAACAGTTAAGGCTGTTTTAATCTTGTATATAACTGTTTTTATTGTTTTAAATGTTGTTTTAACAATAAATAACTGGAGTATACTCTTCCCAGAGATCGAAGATTGCATCATTGAACAAATATATATAATATATATATAACAAATATATATATATATGTATGTATGTGTGTATATATATATATATATATATATATATATATATATATATATATATATATATATATATATATATATCTTAATTAACAGGAATGCTGGATGCTGTTTTTAACTAATCACATTAAACTTTAGGTATTAGGTAATATTAAGCTTGGCTGAATAATGTAACCTGAATAATATAACCTGTGTGTCATTACTATAAATGTCATTACAAAAGATGTGCTCATGCTATGTAGAAACCATTTTACAAGAAGTGTCAACTGAAAGTCACATATAGTGTAAGATATTACCCGTGTAGAGAGGTGTGGTAAGACAACCGTTTGTGTGAACTTCTCCTTTTTCCTTGTGTAGCCTCAAGATATAAACTTCTCTGTTTTAGTGTGTCAAAGGTAGATAAGGGCCACCCTAAGGCCAAGGCGTGGGTGGTCAATACTATAAGAATTACTCCCTGGGAGTAGCCCGGGGTTCAGAATTTGTCATGGTAATGCTCTGAACCATTGTGCACAAATAAAGCCTGTTTTCTCCAGCCCTTTGTGGTCTTGTCTTCTGATGTAAGTACTGCTAAAAATGCGAATCCTGGGTAAATCCATACCATAAAATAATCCAAACACCAGGATAATACTAAAACCAAAACTGATTAATTAAAAGCTGAGCCTTTCATCGGTCAACACTACTGACATCATCAGAGCATGATGTAAGATTGCTGGGAGTCCTTCTTATGCTGCCAGGTGACTTTGCGCTCGGCTCCTTGACCTAGTTACTGGTCCATCCGTTCTCTCCATCTGGTTTTGTGGTCTTGTCTTCTGATGTAAGTATTGTGGTTTTTCCACAACATTTATCTGGCGACCACAGCAGGACGACAAGGAGTCTTGGGGCTCTCTGGAGGACCCACCCCAGTGCCAGGGGCCTGCAGTGCGGGGGGAACATCCCAGGTGCCATTGGACCTTTTTCTTCCGAGGGACTTCCCTGTGTCACAGGGCTCCGACATCGGCGGTCGACCACTCCAAGAACCATCGGTGAAGGGTGAGGAGACCAGGCATCTTTCCAGCCGGCTACAGGACAGAGGATTCACCTGCAGGCAAGTATTGAAGGGAAATAAGGAATCCCTCCCTGTAAACAGGGATGGAGGAGAGGACTGATCACCCTCTCTTTAGGATAAGGTGGGAGGATTGTTGTGTGTGTTTGCAGTGAGTGAGTGGCGCTCGAAATTCCCATCGGTGACCGTGAGTGTCCGGCTCCCTGGGTCTAGCGTGTATAAGTGAAACCCTCAGTGTCATCCCCAGTGGAAGGACCCCTTACCTTCCTCTCATCCCCTTTCCTCATTTGTCTTGTCTGGTGCCCTGGGAGGTTCATGGGGGGTGGTGAAAGTGTACCCCTTACTCCGTTGGGGTGTATGTTGAAGCATTTTAAGTCTGCTTATGAGGCTCAGGATTATGGTATTAAGTGGAATAGGCATAGGTTGAGGACCTTCTGTGAGGTAGATTGGCCCAGCTTTAACGTAGGCTGGCCAAGCACAGGGACGCTAGATCCATCCATTGTTCTAAAAGTACATCAGCTAGTGTTCCATCCCACGTTAGGGCAATCAGACCAGGCACCCTATATTGATGTGTGGCTCGGCTTGTTGCAAAGACCTCCACCGTGGATCCAGAAGTGTAACACAGAGCAGTGTAGACTCCTAGTATCATGTACCTTGCCACTCCAGAAGGCTAAGAAGTCCATCCCGGTTCTACCAAGTTGCTCAGAAGAACTGCCACATCCACCACCGTACATCCCTCCACATGGATTAAGGGGAACCCCAGGGTTGTCATCAGCATCAGGATCCATGTGGCGATTGGACATGCTGTCCCCAATGCTAAAAAGCTTTGAGGAAAGGAAAAGCCAGGGACATTCCGTAATCCAATCAGAAGTCCAGGATCAAGGAGCCCAAGCGGCACCTTCATCTCAAGCAGCGGGGGGGGGCTCCGGGACCGAGGAGAAGGAAGAGCAAATGGGGAGAAGGGAGGAAGAGGAACCAATAGCCAAAAGGACCAGGGCAAAGATGGAGCTAGCCTCCCTGAACGCCCCCCTCAGACAAGTGGATCAATTGGTTGTTAATAAAGACGATCCCACGGACACAGCTATGGCTCCTTTATTCCAACATGTGCCCTTCACTACATCAGATCTCCTTAATTGGAAATTTCATTATGGCCCATTTAGTGAAAAACCAAATGAAGTTGCAGATTTGATAAAGACCATTGTAGACACCCACAACCCTAATTGGATGGATATGCAACAGCTTATGGGAACATTGTTCAATCCAGAGGAAAGGGAAAAGATTAGAATAGCAGTGGCCAAAATCTTGAAGCCCGATTTACCTTCGCTTTACACCCTTGAAGAATACGTCAAGCTTAAGTTCCCTTCTAAAGATCCTAAATGGAATCCATATCGTGAGCTCCGAGACTTGCAGGCTTATCAACAGTTAGCAGTGCAGGCAGTCTGCGCAGCAGGGAAGCCATCTGTCAATATGTCCAAACCATCTTTGGTAGTGCAGGAAGCCACAGAGAGTCCGGAAGCATTTTACGCTCGGCTGCTTGAAGCCTACCAAATGTACACACCTATAGACCCAACAGAGCCTGACAATGCTAGAATGCTTGCAATGGCCTTTATCTCACAAAGTGCCCCTGATATTTGGAGAAAGCTGCAAAGACTGGAAGGAGCCCTAGGAAAGCCAATGAGTGAACTGATGGAAGTGGCCCGAAAGACTTTTGTGAATAGAGAAAAAGAGGAGGAAAAGAAAAAAGATCAGAAAATGCAAAGGAAAGCTGAATTGCTGGCAGTTGCTATGATGGGGGTGTCAAGGGGAGGTGGAAGAGGTAGAGGAAGGGGAATGGTGTTAGGACGAAACCAGTGTGCCATATGTAAGAAGGAAGGACACTGGAAGGGTGAATGTCCAGAAAGAGAGGGAAGAGGAAGATTTGCAAGGTTTGCCAGAAGCTTCAGAGGTAACCCAAGAAGAGGCCAGGGAGGGAGAGGAAGAAGAGAAGGATTTTCAAGGACCCCCCTCATAGGCCTGGCAGAAACAGATGAATGGGACTGAGACCGACCGGGTTCAGCCCGCCTCCCAGAACCTGTGGTCAGTTTAACAGTAGGAGGCAAACTGTCAATCCAAGTCCTCAGTCGTCCGGAAAATGAAAGCCAGGAACGCAGGAACTTAGTGCACATTAGGAAGTTTTATTCACTGCCTAACTAACAAAGTCAGCACTGGGACTGGCTTGTTCCCAATGCTCTTTATAGCAAGCCCACGCCCACATCCCTACCCTCCGCCCACAAACCACCATCCGCTTGAGTACCTTTATAACCCCACCCTTGTGACCCACACCCTCTTCCCGTGCAGTCCCGCCCCCCTTAGTCCAGCGTCCGACCGTCTGTCGCTGCTTTGCCTCTGCTTCTCTCAGCCTCGGTGCCTGTGGTAAGTTTAGCTTCTTAGCCGCTGGCCATTCCTTGCTGCCCCGTTGGTTGGTGGGGCGTGCCTTCTCATCTCCTACAGCTGCACTGTCTGAGAGAGTGCCGTCCCCCCATGGTGCTGCCGGCTGACTGCCGCCAGCCAGCAGGCCGACGGGGTGCTCCGCGCCGGCCTCGGCATCTGCTGCGGTGCTGGGGAAGGGCTGGACTCCACCCAGAGTTGCCGGCTGGTCTCCGATGCTCAGCTAGCTGGCTGAATGCTCCGCGCTGGCCACAGTGTGTTTCTGGCATCCGGGGAGGGACGGGGACCATGCGACTTCGCCGGCCCGTCCCCGCTGCTCAGCTGGCCGGCACGCAGTTCAAAACTGGGCCTGGCCCTCCCTGCGGTGCTAGAGAAGGGCGGGTGGCCTCGTGATGCCGCCGGCCGGTTTCCCCTGCTCAGCTGGCCGGTGGGGTGCGCAATGCCAGCCTCGGCGTCCTCCGCGGCTGAAGCGGTGAGTTGGGAGGCGTTGGGTGCGGCAACGGTCAGGGCTGGTGGGGGTGGGGTTGTTCGTCCTCTACCCCCCCCCCCCCGAATGGCAAGCCCCACGGGGCTTGACACAAACCTATTCCCTTCCTTGTGGATACTGGAGCCACCCGATCAGTCCTAACACAACCCCTAGGCCAGGCCTCCCCTCACTCTATCAATATACAAGGAGCAACAGGAAAAATATTACAGCGACCCTTTTTGGAGCCCCTAAGTTGCACTATAGGGGGAAAAATGATAACCCACCAGTTTGTTTATATGCCAGACTGTCCAATTCTGTTGTTAGGAAGGGACCTGCTTTGTAAATTAAGGGCACAGGTCTCCTTTGAAGAGGATGGCACAATGGCCATAAAATATGGAAAAGTAACAATGGAAGTACCCCGTGAAGAAGAATGGAGAATGGTGATGCTGGCACAGACAGTAGAGGCAAATACTAGGTGGAAGGAGTTTGATGTGCCATACCTGTGGGCTGAAGACAACCCCCCTGGCTTTGCAAAACATCATCCTCCAATTATAGTAGAAGAAATACCAACAAAAGTACCCATCAGAATTAGGCAATGATCGTATCCTAGGCCTGTAGCACAAGCTATCCAGGAGGTGATAAACCTCTATTTAGCTCATCACATTCTAGTCCCTATAGAATCAAAATGGAACACCCCAATTCTGCCAATACCTAAGGGGGAAGGTAAATATTGCCCGGTTCAAGATTTACGTGTTGTGAATGAGGCCACAGTCACTATTCATCCAGTGGTCCCAAATCCTTATGTCATCTTAGGGCTAATCTCCCCAACAGCCAAATGGTTCTCAGTAATTGACTTAAAGGATGCCTTCTTCACAATACCTATACATAAGAAGAGCCAGCACTTGTTTGCCTTTGAGTGGGAGAACCCTGTATCTGGAAGAAAACACCAATATGCTTGGACAAGATTGCCACAGGGATTCAAGAACTCCGCAACTCTTTTTGGAGCTGCATTGGGAAAGGATTTAGAGGACTTAGACATCCCCCACCCAGATGTTGTGTTGCAGTATGTTGATGACCTATTAGTCACTGGTCAGACAGAAGATGACTGCTGGCAGAATACTTCATCTCCTGCAAGATCGAGGCTACAAGGCATCCCGAAAGAAAGCCCAATTGGTAGCAGCAAGAGTTCGATATCTGGGATATAACATAGAAGAGAGAAAGAGAACGCTTGGACATGAAAGAAAAGGAGCCATCTGTCAGCTACCTATCCCGAAAAATAGGAAAGAGTTAAGAGGTTTTTTGGGTGCTGCTGGCTTTTGCAGAATATGGATTCCTAACTTTAGCCTAATAGCAAAACCCCTGTATGAAGCAACAAGGGGGGGTGATAAAGAACCTCTATGGTGGGAAAAGCAGGAAGATAATAGTTTCACCGCTCTCAAAGAAGCTCTAATGTGTGCTCCGAGTTTAGGGTTACCGGATTTGGAAAAACCTTTTCAGTTGTTTGTAGATACAAAACAAAATGTGGCAGTAGGAGTTCTCACTCAGAAGATGGGGGCTTGGCATCGCCCAGTTGCTTATCTGTCTAAACAGCTTGACAATGTAGCCAGAGGGTGGCCGGCTTGCCTTAAAGCAATTGCTGGAGCAGCGTTATTAACACAGGAAGCTAACAAATTGACTTTTTGGCAGAAGTTAGATATCTACACACCCCATGCTCTTAAAGCTGTTTTAGAAGCAAAGGGACATTTGTGGCTGACCAACCCACACATGCTAAAGTATCAAGCCTTAATAACACATAATCCAATGGTTACATTGATTCAATCTAACTCACTGAATCCAGCCACGATGCTGCCTGAGCCAGACTTGGAAACCACACACAGTTGCATACAAGCCATTGAAGAAACTTACGCTAGCCGCCCAGACATGAGAGATGTTCCCCTGCTTGATCCAGACTTTACAATATACACGGATGGAACTAGTTTTATGCAGGAAGGAATTCGAAAGGCAGGATATGCTGTGGTGACTTTGGAGGAAGTCTGGGAAGCTGAGCCTCTTCCTCCCGGTACAAGTGCTCAGCTAGCTGAACTGCATGCATTAACTAGAGCTTTGGAGTTGGCAAAAGGAAAGTGCATTAATATTTATACAGACTCTAAGTATGCATTTCTAACAGTGCAAGTTCATGGAGCCTTATACAAAGAAAGAGGACATATAACATCAGGAGGAAAAGATGTTAAGTATGGACCACAAATACTGTGTCTGCTGAATAGTGTGTGGGAGCCTAAGGAAGTAGCTGTAATGCATTGCAAAGGCCATCAGAAGGGAGCATCAGATATTCAGATAGGAAATAATAAGGCAGACAGGGAAGCTCGCATAGCTGTACAGAAGACACCTAGTGAACACACAAATTGTCTAGCTTTGTGGACCCCTAAGGAACAGGAACAGAGTAAACCAAACTACTCTCAGGAAGACTTGAAAAAAATTGAGATGCTAGAGGCAACACAAGAAGATGGTTGGTGGATTTTGCCAGACCAGCGAGTCTTTATCCCAGGATATATGGCATGGGATGCAGTGCAACAGGTTCATAAGCAACTGCACCTGGGAAAGGCAGCGCTGGCAAATGCCCTGAAGAGAGAGGTTTATATTGACAAAATACACAGTATTGCAGCAAATGTTTGTGCTAGATGTGAGATATGTGCAGCCAACAACCCAAGGCAAGGACCCCAACTGCCTCAAGGACATCAGCCCAGAGGAAATTATCCCTTCGATTCCTTGATGATTGATTTTACAGATATGCCACGCTCAGGTCCCTATAGAGCAGTGGTTCTCAACCTGTGGATCGGGACCCCATTTGGGGTCGAACGACCATTTCACAGGGGTCGCCAAACAACGCAGTCTGCCATTTTCCCCCCCTTTTCCTTAGCTGTGCTACTCCCTTTTATTCTATTGGCTTTTGAAAGCCAATAGAATAGACTCTCTTGAATAGAGTCTAATTCTATTGGCTTTCAAAAGCCAATAGGAATTGTCCAGGTTGTCTCTGCCCTGCTGAGCCCGCCCAAAGTCCCATTCTGCAATGGTGCTGCACCAGTTGAGTAGTCCTTGACTTAAGACCGGCTGAGTAGTCCTCAACTTACGACCGGTTGGGGGTCGCGGCATTAAAAAGGTTGAGAACCACTGCTATAGAGCAATGTTAGTTATAGTATGCACATCCACTGGATGGCCAGAATGCATCCCAACAAGGACAAAGAAGGCGACTGAGGTTGCAAAAGCCTTGCTTCACATTATTATTCCTCGGTATGGGTTGCCATCAAGAATCTCTTCAGATAATGGTCCTGAATTCATTCATAAAGCCACCCAAAAGATAGCAGCTATGCTAGGGATAACATGGAAGCTTCACTGTAGTTTCCATGCTCAATCAGGAGGGAGGGTGGAGAGGATGAATAGAACCATTAAGGAAAAATTGGCAAAAATATGTCAGGAAACTCAGCTTAAGTGGCCAGATGCTTTAAATATGGCTCTGATTGCAGTAAGGTGTGCTCCACAAAGGGGGCTGCTTGTATCGCCCTTCGAATTATTGTATGGCAGAGTCCCCAACCTGCTCAAACCAGATGTCCAGAACACTGGGCAGGTAGCAGACACTGTCAAGCTAAAACAGCTGCAGGCTCTTAACACTATAGTCCAGCGGCTACAACAATATGTTCTAACCCAAAGACCCCATGTCTTGGTTACACCAACACATGATATACAACCAGGACAGGAGGTCTGGGTAAAGGACTGGAAGAGGGAAGTCTTAAACCCAAAGTGGAAAGGGCCATATACTGTTGTTATGTCTTCTCCACTTGCTATTAAGGTGGCTGAGATCAAGTCATGGATCCATTGGTCCCGGGTTAAATTGGCAGCCCCCACCCAGTGGAAAGTGAATAGTGATCCAACTCAACCCCTTAAACTCACCCTGCATCGTAGAAGAAGGAGCCTCTCCACTTCTGGTGACACTCCGGAAGCTGTCCCCCTGCGAATGGGAGAGGCGAAGAAAACCCCTGCAGGTGTTACTCCAGAAGCTAACACCCATCGCACGGGCAACAAAAATCCCCTGCCCTGGAAGCTGCGTTCGCATCACTAGTCTTTAATTCTACGTAGTTAAATGTGCACTGTCTGTGTTTATGTTGTTTATTACCC
The DNA here is from genome assembly GCA_039797435.1 of Crotalus adamanteus. Lineage (NCBI taxonomy): Eukaryota > Metazoa > Chordata > Lepidosauria > Squamata > Viperidae > Crotalus > Crotalus adamanteus. The sequence goes on along the minus strand of CM077935.1, from coordinate 54,243,674 downwards.
TCATCCTCCCTCTTAGTATGGAGGATGAGGGGAATAAACAACATAAACACAGACAGTGCACATTTAACTACGTAGAATTAAAGAGTCCCCCCGACTTACAGTCATACAAAGAAGGAAGGAAGAGCTGTGGTATCGGCACAAGCAAGGAAAGTGAGGAAATTACAGCTTGCAATACAGAAACTACGATCAAACGCAGGTGGATTGGCTGGGACCCATGATGAGGTCAAGAAGCCGGGCGCAAAGAGTGCCACATTTATAAATAGCTTCTCCCATTGACTGGACGCTACCCTGATGATGCTGGCAGAAGCCAGCAAAAGCTTGGTTTTATTCTGGTTTTATTCTATTAAAACTTTTTATAGTTTTGTAACTTCCTGGTGTTCGTTTATTTTATTATTTAACATGAGTCTACCCAGGAATCACCGTTTTGTTTTATATATATATATATATATATATATATATATATATATATATATATATATATATATATATATATATATATATATATATATATATATATATATATATATATATACATATATATATATATATACATATATATATATATATATATATATATATATATATATATATATATATATATATATATATATATATATATATATATATGTAATAATATTAAAAATATGAACCCTGGGTATATTCATGTTTAAAATAAGATGAGCACCAGAGTAGTTAAAACTATAAAAAGTTTAATTAAAAAAACGCCAAGCTTTCGCCGTCACCTGCCGGCATCATCAGGGCTTAAAATGCTAGGAAGTGAGGAAGTCCCTTTATAGGCAAGCCAAGGTCTGCGCCCGGCTCCTCAATCTTGTCATCGGACCTAATTGGGTGGATTGCACTCCGGTAATCCATTTCCTCCTGCACCACTTATCTACATGTATGTCATCACTTGTCTTCTTTTCCTTGGATTCCAGGATAGGTGGAACGCCCTCCCTATCTCCCTGGTTGTTCTCACCCCCTCTTCCACTTTCCCGCTCAGGCTTGTTTGATGATTTGCATCTCCCCTTTTTCTTTTTCCCCCAATCCACATCCATGTAGCTGTGCTCTCTACGAGTGTTTTTTCTTTCTCCAATGCCTCCCCCTCGTGCACAGTTGTTACTAGGGTGGTCTTGTGTGGCATTCTGAACTATCTGGGTCACAGCGGTGAATTGGGGTGATTCGGTAAGCCATTTGTCCGCATGATAAACCTCGTAAGTATGCCCATGCCCCGTCATCACGTCTCTCCCCCCCTTCTTCTGCCATCTTCTGCATATCTCCTCCACACGCTACCATCGATACCATCGGTACGGGGGGAGGTGCGTTTTTGGTCTCCTCGGACGTCATCGCACTCCTCTTCCACCCCCCTCCTCCCTCCGACATTTCTTGTTCTTGCATAAGCATACTGCGGATCGTTAAGGTCAATGGGTGTTACCGGTGCAAGACGCGGCAAGCTGGTTTCACAAGCACCGCCCCCCCCCACATCCTCCCACCGGGGTTCGCTCTTCCCCCTTCTCTTCGGGCTGCCCCTCTCAACGTCATCCCGCGTTCCATACGCTCTTAAGTCGGTTGGCGTCGCTGGGCGGGGGAGCCGTCTCGTCCTCTTCAGATCGATCGCCTTCCTTCTCCCAAGCTGCAAGTGGGATGTCAGTCTTAATTGTCTCTTCACCTCTCTGTCTGCGATGTTTTCCTGCGTTCTAATTGGGATGTCCCCAGTGTTCATAGCGTGGAGATTTCGGGCTTCAATTTTTGCTGCCTCCCTGGTCTTTTGGAGGCGCGTCCGTACTACAGGGGTGGTGGGGGCTTTTGGATGTTGCTCCTTCCCCTCTAAATTGTCCACAATCTGTCGGGGGGTTGGCATATCCTCCTTGATTTCTCTACTAAATATGCCATCAAGTTGCCGGTAACGGGGTGGGTGATTGGTCACACTCCATGATCTTAATGCCAAGTGTGCCAAGCAGAGGTCAATATGCCGGTTAATAGAGTCCCTATTGGAGAGCCATGCTTCTTTAAGCAGCCGGCCTCCCTTTGTTTTGTCACTTGCCAAGACGCATACCTCATTGAAGTTAAAGCGGTGGCCAAATTCCGCCATATGTGCCCATATCTGGGAGTGCTGCTCGCCCCTTTTAACTGCCAACTTGTCTTCATGGACCCTGGTCTTCACTCGTTTAGAGGTCTCCCCAACATAGTTACATGGGCAGTCCATACAATCAATCTTGTATATGACTGCCGATCTCTCCATGCTGGGGAGCGGGTCCTTGGGGCGCATAACAGCAGCATGTAGCATTTGATTAGGTCTGTGTGCTACTTTTATATTATATGGCGCTAGAATTCTTGCCGTTGCCTCTGAGACATTGCAGATATAGGGGAGGGTTACCCGTGTCATCTGTGGCACTGGTTCATCAGTTAATGGGTTGCTCCGGGGTTCAGATGATCTATTATAACGATTAATGAATCCTACCGGATACCCATTGCGCTTGCATATTCGGAAAAGATGGTTTCTTTCCTCCTTTGCTCTAGCAGTACTGCAGTGTGACTCCACTCGTTTAAACAGGGTTCTGACACAGCTGACTTTATGGGCTATTGAATGGTTACTCTCGTAATGGAGAATCCTATCCATAGAAGTTGCCTTTCGGTATACCCTGGTGTTCAAAGACCCATCCAGTTGGCGTTGAATTAGTACATCCAAGAATGCTAATGAGCCCTGATTTTCCTCTTCCATTGTGAACTGGATGTCTGGGTATACCGAATTCAAGATGCCCATAAAGTCAGTCTTGTGCTGCTTCTTGATGACTACAAACGTGTCGTCCACATAGCGGGCCCAAAACTTTGGTTGGTATTGGGCCATCGCTATGTGTTCTAACTGTTGGAGCACTACCTCTGCTATTATACTGGATATCGGAGACCCCATGGGTGTTCCCTTAGTTTGTTCAAATATAGTGCCCTGAAAGGTGAAGTAGGTCTTTAAACAGACTCCCACTAGTTTTATAAGATCTTCAGTCTGGAGGGAGTCCTGTTGCTGTTCCGGGTTTCTTTGATTCAATCGGTCCCTTAGGACCGTGACTGCAAGGTCTTGTGGGATGGAAGTAAAAAGAGAAACCACATCAAAGGAAACAATGAGTTCATCTTGCTCCACCCTCAGGGCTCTAATTTTCTTTAGGAATTCGTCTGCCAATCTCACAGTGGTGTTACTATTGTCGGCCAGGTGGCTGATGCGCATGCTCAGCCACTTGGCTAATTCAGAGGTGGGAGTGCCCCTAAATGCGACAATAGGATGGAGGGGGACGTTGGGCTTATGTATCTTGGGTAGTCCATAAAACCTGGCAAGAGCCGAGTCACTGGGATGCACCCTTCTCAAAACGTCATCACCATCCTCCTATTCCATTTTAAGCCATCAAGAAGCTTGTTAGTATAGTTTTTGAGTGTAGTCGTGGGATCTTTATTCACCACCTTGTATGCTGTTCTATCATTGAGCAATTCAAGCGCCTTGTTTATATATACTGCCTTGTCCATGATGACAGTTGCCCTCCCCTTATCTGCCGGGAGTATGACAATAGTGTCATCATTTTTAAGTTGGCTCAGGGCTTCCCTTTCACTCCTAGATAACGTTTGGTAGCATCTATGATTCATTATAAGGCCTGTGACTTGCTGCTTAATGGAACTCTTAACCTCCTCCCCGCTCCAATGTGGCATAGAGCAGGTTCAAGTGCTGCTACAAAGTCTAGCATACCTGCATCCGTGAGGTTGTAGACCACATCCCGTTGCAATAAGGTAAGTTGTGGTTGGGTTAATGTTTTAGTAGACAGGTTGCATACCAATCTTCCTGGGGAGGTGCTGTTATAGGAGTTACGTAGGTTGTTCATTCTCCGTTGGAGTGCCTCCGTCATATGCCGGGTTGTCCGTTCTATGGTTAGCCGAATATGTTGATCCAGCATCCAAAAATGCTGGTTTGTCAACTCAATGCTGCAGTAGTTTCAATGATCTTGGACCCATGCTTTTAAGTTGTTTATGCGCCTGTGTTGGTCGTTAATCAGCGCGTGCATGGTACGGCGCTGAAACTGGCGAACCGCTTGTCGGCATTCCAAGGAGTCAACGGTCGGTTTCCTCCTCAGCGACTTTGGTGGCAGGTTCTCCTTAATGCAGCCGTGTAGAAATGTCAGCTTGTAATAGTTGGATGAAATACGACGTGCAAACTTCTCCCACTCCCTAGCTCTGAGCAAAACTGCTCTATCATATCCATGAGTAATAATATTAAAAATATGAACCCTGGGTATATTCATGTTTAAAATAAGATGAGCACCAGAGTAGTTAAAACTATAAAAAGTTTAATTAAAAAACGCCAAGCTTTCGCCGTCACCCTGCCGGCATCATCAGGGCTTAAAACGCTAGGAAGTGAGGAAGTCCCTTTAAAGGCAAGCCAAGGACTGCGCCCAGCTCCTCAATCTTGTCATCGGACCTAATTGGGTGGATTGCACTCCGGTAATCCATTTCCTCCTGCACCACTTATCTACATGTATGTCATCACTTGTCTTCTTTTCCTTGGATTCCAGGATAGGTGGAACGCCCTCCCTATCTCCCTGGTTGTTCTTACCCCCTCTTCCACTTTCCAGCTTGGGCTTGTTTGATGATTTGGATCTCCCCTTTTTCTGGGGACATCCCAATTAGAACGCAGGAAAACATCGCAGATGGAGAGGTGAAGAGACAATTAAAGACCTACATACATACATACACACACACACACACACACACACACACACACACACACACACACACACACACACACACATATATATATATATATATATATATATATATATATATATATATATATATATATATATGTAGGTCTTTGATTATTCGGGTTTTCTCCCACGTAAAATTAGAAGTGTCTTGGCGACGTTTCAATGAAGTCTCATTCATCATCTTCAGGCTGGTGCTTTCGGCTTCGTGCTTCTAGGAGCAATGTGTGATTGTAGCTGTTTCCTCCTTTTAACTGCCAGTGGGGGATGAACTGATTGGATGAGAGCTTGGCTGTGTTCTGATTGGATGGAGGTGTGTTCTGATTGGTTAGGAGCTTGGTGCTCTGATTGGATGGGGGGGTTGGCTGTGCTCTGATTGGATGGGGGGTTGGCTGTGCTCTGATTGGCTGGGGGAGTGTTCTGTTTGGGTGAGGGCTTTGTTGTGCTCAGGTTAGTCTGAGTTGCAGGGGGATTTAAAATGGTGAGCTGCATTGCTATTTTTTGGCTTCGCGTTCGTGGTCGTGCCTCATCTTCATGGTGGGTGTCAGTTTGCTTCATGTATGGATTGGAGGGGTTTACAGTGGCTAATGATGCAGCTGTGGTCTGGCTTCTGGTTTGTGGTCATGCCTCATCATCCGTGTGGCTTTGGGTTTGCTTTTTGTGTGGACGTGAGGTGGTGACATCCTGTGTGGTTTTTGTGGGTGTGGGTCTGGTGTCATTTTTTGTGTTAGGGAGTCATTTGTCAATACTTGTGAGCTTCGATGTCATATCCCTGTTCACCCAAGTGCCTATCAAAGAAGCCTTGACAGCTATCCAAAACAAATATAACCCCCAAAGCACATCCTAGATCTGACCAACCATTGTCTATCCAACACATACTTCATCTATAACGGACAAAAATACAAACAAATAGAAGGAGCACCCATGGGATCACCCCTCTCACCTGTCATTGCAAACCTCTACATGGAACACTTTGAAACCCAAGCTCTAGAAAAATCTGAACACAAACCCAAACTCTGGCTCAGATACATAGACGACACCTTCATAATCTGGCCACATGGGAAAGAAAAACTGGACAACTTCATCATACACCTCAACAGCCTACACCCCAAAATACAGTTCACCATGGAAACAGAAGCTAATAACCAACTTCCCTTCCTAGATGTCTTAGTCTACAAGAACAGGGATATGACATCGAAGCTCACAAGTATTGACAAATGACTCCCTAACACAAAAAATGACACCAGACCCACACCCACAAAAACCACACAGGATGTCACCACCACACGTCCACGTAAAAAGCAAACCCAAAGCCACACGGATGATGAGGCACGACCACAAACCAGAAGCCAGACCACAGCTGCATCATTAGCCACTTTAAACCCCTCCAATCCATACATGAAGCAAACTGACACCCACCATGAAGATGAGGCACGACCACGAACGCGAAGCCAAAAAATAGCAATGCAGCTCACCATTTTAAATCCCCCTGCAACTCAGACTAACCTGAGCACAACAAAGCCCCCACCCAAACAGAACACTCCCCCAGCCAATCAGAGCACAGCCAACCCCCCAGCCAATCAGAGCACAGCCAACCCCCCAGCCAATCAGAGCACAGCCAAGCTCCTAACCAATCAGAACACACCTCCATCCAATCAGAACACAGCCAAGCTCTCATCCAATCAGTTCATACCCCCACTGGCAGTTAAAAGGAGGAAACAGCTACAATCACATATTGCTCCTAGAAGCACGAAGCCGAAAGCACCAGCCTGAAGATGACGAATGAGACTTTGTCGAAATGTCGCCAAGACACTTCTAATTTTACGTGGGAGAAAACCCAAATAATCAAAGACCTACATACAAACACCCGCGAAAACCTCAGAAAACATATATATATGTAAGACACTTACCCACTCCCAACTTTCCCTTTTACAATGGGATGTGGGACACAACTTAACGGACGCTCGCACGTTGGATTTTATTGCGGCGCTAGAACCAACGTTACACCGTGTTGGTATGGAGGAGGTTGGAGATGACATCAGACACCGTGTAGTGGGATTACTTATGAATCATCGACCCCACCAAGCTCTATCGAGGAATGAGTTGGAAGCTCTTGCCCAGCTCAAGAAGGATGACGCAACCCTCATATTGCCAGCTGACAAGGGGAGAGCTACAGTTGTCATGGATAGAGCACATTACATCAGTAAGGCATCGGGGATGCTTGAGGACACTACGGCCTACAGGATTGTGAGTGGGGACCCCATGGTGACCCTTAAAAATCGAGTCAATAAGACGCTCAACGCGCTGAAACGAGGTAGAAGATTAGATGACGTAACCCTTTTGAGGATACGCCCTAGCGACACGGCGGCCGCTAGATTCTATGGGCTACCCAAAGTGCACAAAGAAGGGGTTCTTCTCCGCCCCATAGTATCTTTTAGGGGTACCCCCATGTCTGGTTTGGCTAAGTGGCTGAGTCTTCGTATCGGCCACTTGGTCGCTGATAGCCAGACGGTGGTAAGATCGGCAGAGGAATTCCTGGACAAGATTAGGTCCTTAAGGATAGAGGATGACGAGGTGATGGTATCCTTTGATGTTGTCTCCCTCTTCACCTCTATCTCACAGGACCTAGCCCTTGCGACCGTTAAAGATCTTTTGAGTCGCAGGGCTTAGGACAACACCAGGATTCCCTTCGCCCGGAAGATCTTGTGGACCTTTTGGGCTTATGCCTCAAGACCTACTTCACGTTTCAGGGTAACATCTATGAGCAAATAAAGGGTACTCCCATGGGGTCACCCATTTCCAGCGTTATTGCCGAGGCTGTATTGCAGTGGATAGAACAAGTAGCGATGGCTCAGTATTGTCCCAATTTCTGGGCTCGCTACGTTGATGACACCTTTGTTGTCATCAAAAAGAGTCGGAAGGCTGACTTTGTGGACATACTTAATTCGGTGTGTGTGGACTTGCAGTTTACGGAGGAGGAGGAACATCAAGGCAGGCTGGCGTTCCTTGACGTTTTGGTCCATCGCCAGCCTGATGGGACCCTTGCTACTAGGGTCTACCGCAAACCCATGCACACCGATAGGATCTTGCATTTTAACAGCAACCACCCAACCACCCGGTGGCCCACAAGGTCAGCTGTATTAGAACCCTTTTTAAAAGAGCTGACTCACACTGCAGCATGGCCAAAGCTAAGGCTGAAGAAAGGAAATACCTGTTCCACACCTGTAGACGTAATGGATACCCCAATAAATTCATCAGGCGCCACAGTGCTCTATCGAGACCTCCCCATAACCCACCTATTGGGGAGCTACTTCCACAGACTACACGTATTACTCTCCCCTATGTCAGTAACGTTTCTGAAGCCACGGCTAGGCTATTGTCACCCTGTGGAATAAGGGTGGCACATAGACCGGACTGCACATTGCGTTCCTGTATCAAAGAGGTTGAAAGATCCACTCCCGTTACTGAGAAATCTGGGGTGATCTATAGAATCCATTGTATGGATTGCCCAGGTAATTACGTGGGAGAAACCTCTAAAAGAGTAAGGACAAGAATACAGGAACACAAGCTGGCAATAAAGAGAGGGGAGCACTATTCGCAGATCCTCACTCACATGGTAGAGCTTGGACACAAGTTTGATTTCAATGGGGTGCAGGTTATTGCTAGTGATGCCTCCAAGAGCGCAGACTCCTCAAAGAGGCTTGGTTCTCGGACTGTAAGTCTATTAATCGATGTGTGGAGTTACATCCTGCACACCAGGTCATGAAAGCTTGGAAGGCATGCATTTGTTCCAGAAGGAGGAAGCACCCCACTGTTTGCAATCTCGATTGCCCTAATGAAGAGATAGACAACGAGATAAGGGTGATCCTACCATCTGGAGTGCCACCGGCTATTAGCAATTCCTACGCGCACCCGTTGATGAACAAAGAATTTGTTGACAACAGCAACCCACCCCCTGGTGCCCCTGGATGCTCCGAACACTCCTCCCCTTCCCCCTCCCCCTCCTCGATATTGCGTCCGACCTACTGAATGGTATAGAGCACTCCTCCCCTCCCACTCTTGAGGTGAAGCAAGAGGGCTCTCCTCGCGGGCGACTTTGGTGCTTGCATTCTGGATGATCCGCTTACTGTACCTGGCCTGGATGCCTGTTTGAAGATCGGAACCCCTGGAGTGGATGATGACTGCAACCTCCCCATTAAGGGTCCCATCACGCGTTCCGAGTAGCACGGTGGACCGCGTCGAGGGCACATGCGCGAAGACCGCAGTTGGAATTTCCTCCAAGGGGAGAGTTGAATCGGACGCCAAACTGACAGGAACGAAGATCGTAACAAACTGCTGTGCATCCCCACGCACTGAAGGGCGGTGGGTTGGGGGCTATAGGGGGAAGATGGGAGCACGGATGGGGTAGCATGCCCCCGGAGAGTGATACGTTGGACACGGGGGAGGGAGAT